>OY734942.1:18944618-21376284 GCA_963457585.1 Spergularia bocconei | reverse complement strand
CATTGAGCGTATAAGTGTATAACAGCGTCAAAGTCAACTTTGAACCTCCAATATTACAAAAAAATTAAGCACTTTATAGGCAACAAATCTCAAGCTATTGTTCAAATTACATCCATAATCTTTGACGATTCACACACACCAGCCATGGGTCATAACAAGTAGCCAAATTATATCAAACCAACGGGCATAAGTATGACATAGCAATTACTAAAATCAGACCAAATCGAATCAAACACACAGATTCGCATCTCTAATCGTTCTTGAGTGATTAATCATTAATCAAAGCCAACAATCAAACACCCCCCCCTCCCCTCACATCAGAAAAACCCTCACAAAAAGCTCATCAAAATCAACACATAAAAACAACTCATGAACATAAACCCAGAAAACCCATGAACATCAAACCAAGAAAACCCATGAACATAAAAGTTAAAACCCAGAAAACCCATGAACATAAAACCCAGAAAAACCCATGAACATAAACCCATAAAAACCCATGAACATAAAATCCAGAAAAACCCATGAACATAAAACCCAGAAAAACCCGTGAACATAAAACCCAGAAAATCCATGAACATAAAACCCAGAAAAACCCATGAACATAAACCCAGAAAAACCCATGAACATAAACCCAGAAAAATCCATGAACATATAAACCCATAAAAAAAACCCAACCAAAGTCAAAATCCATGGATCAATATAAATTCAGTGAAAAACCCATCAAAATAAAACCCAGTGAAAAACCAATCAATAATAAAACCCACAAAAAACCTGCTAATAATAATACAAGACAACCCATTAATACCCACTAATCACACTACTCTGAACTTAAACAACGTAAAACCCACATATTCATATCATCATCATCAAAACAACAACAACAAAAACAACCCAAAAATAGAAACACAGACTCAATCACTCCTCTCAACTCATAAAAACTTAAAAAGCAACAAACTTTCTCAACAAAACCCAAATATTTAACAGGAAAATAACAAAACCCAAATATTAAAAATGATGGTAAAACAGAGTAAAATAAAATAAAAGGAGAATACAAGGGTTGAAAAAGAAGTGGACCTTGATGAGAAGAGGAGGGAGAACCCAGCTTGAGGTTGCGGAACGGGAGAGCTTCCGCGTTGGGAGCATCCTTGAGGAAAGAGGGTTGAGGGGGGCCGCCGGGAACAATGGTGTCGTCACGGTGGCGAGAAGTGGCATTGGGAATGTCAATGGGCGAGCTCTGTGCTACCCTCTTCATCTTTTTGTGGCTCTTACCATTTTGTTTCTTGTGTGAAGGAGAACCTGATGGAGTTTTCTTCATCTCTCTGTGTGTTTTTGGTTGAGGAGAGAGAAAGTTAAAAACAGAGTGAAATGGAATTGTGGGTGCTGCGTGCTTTGGGATTGTTACTTATAGTACAAGACTCCCAAGTGATGATGTAATAATATTAATAATAAATAATAATAATAATAATAATTCAAAAGTGGAGCAAATTAACCGCGGTAAATAATAATTGACAGTTTGTACTATTGTGAACATTCTGGAATTATTCGAGTAATTCGGCTTTTGTTTTTTTCACCGTTTGATGGGGGTGGCGACGAAATTGGTGGTGTACAGTACTGTCCACATAAAGCAGCAGGTGGGTGGGTACTGGGTAGGTAAGTGTATGTGTGCAGTACTTTCTGGATGTATATCTGTATTGCGGTAAAATTGTCAAGTTTACGTGACATTTTAGTTTGAGACTAGTACAGTACCACTACTTTTTTGTGCATTCCTGAATATTACTAAGAAGGGAATTTGGTGCAGTACACTAGTACACATTTGAATCAAGAGTTACGTATTTCCTATCGACCTTAGATTACGTATCCACGCTAGTACGCTAGAAACCTTGAATTGTGATAATACTCGTGATGGTTATTTTGAGTACGTGCTTGTTCAATTTTGTCGAGATGCTGTTGTTAAAGAGTAGTATTTGTTTCCAAAATGAGGGGAGTGCAGAGAGTACATGTTACGATCTGATTCATTCGAAAATAAACCTACATGCCTACATGGCTGGCTGCAGTAAGCAGGCCATACGACTGATTTTCGACTGCTTATTAGGAGCCGGCCTTGGCATCCGCTTTGTGTGAAGGCAGGACAAACTAGAAACTGGTTCAGGGGAATCTAATCAGGCTGTAGGCCAGTACCAAAGGCTACATTGCCTTGGCATCGAATTATGAGGAAATCGAAGCTCCAAAAAACCAGTAGAATGCCCTTGTCTACTACTATACAAGTCCGAAACAGGCTCTAACAGATTAGATCTATGTCGCAGATGGTAACCTGACCCAAATTCGGATAAAAATGGAACAAATTTCTGCCTCACGCAAAACCGAGGTCAAGAACAAAAAGCCAGACCACATAACCATCAGGGGAAGGGGTTGGCTACCCTGTGTTGAAATGAAATCGCAAAGAAATTAAGCAACCCAACTACGCCATATTAAGCTACAATTCAGACACGAAAATGCCATAATGACCAAATTTTATTAGTGCCAATTTTGATTCAACTTCGAGGCAAGAACGAGTTCCACCAAAGACACATACCACAGTATTACTGCCAAAAGAAACATGCTCGTACTAGTTGAACAGAAAAGTTACGTGGCCTTTCGAAAAATCATAAACATTGAGGCCGATTTCAATCCAAAACTACCCTGACCACTGACCAAGGATCACAATTCTGTTCACAAGTCACAAGCATTAACAGGACAGCTAAGGAAAAGGCAGTCGAAAATCAAAATTACTAGCAAAGGCATCACTTCATTCTGTTTACAGCATTACAGCTACAGCAGTTAGCAGAGAGGAAATGTGATCTCAGCCTCAATGCCAAGCCAAACTCGATTCTAGTTCAAAGAGCAAAGGTGCCAGACTGCCAACACCATTTTACTCAGGTTGGAGCTAAGCTATCTACCCTGCATTATCGTAAAATCAAATCACGTAGGAAGCATCACAATTACTCGATGAAAATCTTTGTCTCAGACACGAAAATGCCATCACGATTAAAAATGACAAATCTGCCAATTTTGATTCAACTTTGAAGCAAGAACGAGTTTCTTCAAAGACCACATACCACAGTACTACTACCAAAAGACCGATACAAGTTAAGCAGAACCATAATGTACTCGATCAGCTAGGAATTACTTATTCTAACAAGGATTAATAAACCATCAGAGACTTGAACAAATAGGACAGATCGAGCTCAGTCAACTCTGACATAGACAACATCCTCCCTCTCCATTAACTCGTTGATCTTCGGAATCTTGACCTTGAGCACTCCATTCTTCATCTCAGCCTTCATCATTGCAGCAATCTTGTACTTGTTCTTATAATTGTTCAGCATCAGCTTAATGCTGATCCTAGCAAAGTAGACCTTGGGGGTCGAGTCCTTGTCGCCTTCAAGCTCAGGGTCAGGCTTGGTCTCGCCCCTGATCACCAGATAATCGTTGTCATCCAGATACACCTTCACATCCTCTTTGCTGACTCCAGGCATCAACATCTTGATGTACATTGCATCTTTCTCATATATCGCCTCCCAAACATTGTTGTTCTTGTCAGCTCCTACGCCTCTCAGAGCATTGTAGTAAGCATCTGCATATATATTAAATGGTAATTAGGGCATTAGGCAACGGATATATTAAAAAAGCAATCAATCAATCAATATCCACCCACATCAAGAGGCCGCCGAGTATATCATCTCAACAAGCCGAAGCCAGATTTACGATATATCAAAGTTGAAGACCTTTAATTTGGCCATGCCCTCTACCATATATAGTATCCAGACACAAAGCCATATTTCTGAAGTCGCGGTATACAACATGATACATGTAATCTTACTCTTCAGTAATTAGACCAGGACAAAATCACAATTCTGGGATACAGAAAAAAAGTTCCTGCTAGTAATGTAACCAACAAGGCAACAATCATGTACCATTCATTATACAGGATAGTAGTGTATATCACTCAACAATATTTCGTGACACCTCCAAAATATCTAATAACAATTTACTCGAAATCGGAAAACATGAGCATAGATCAACAAATAAAGAAGTTAGATAGTACTATCCAAAGTTTATCAAATTTGCACAATTTCTCATAATTCCAGCCAAACCCATGAATCAGTTTTTATGCGAAATTACTTAAAAAATAGCAACGCATTAACACAGAAAATTTTCAGACTTTTCAATGTTTTACAAGTTAATCATACGCTAATCTTAAAAACTCGGAGAAAGAAAACAACCACTCATTATTTCACACACAATAGAGTCAAATATAAGTTTCAGTGTTTCACAGGAGGCAATACTAAACATAATTTCAGTGAATATTACTAACATTATATTCATCATCAGATTTCCCAACACTACCATATGAGCAGCAGCATTTACACAGGAAAATAAATAAAAAGATGAAATAACAGAGTAAACAAAAGCTTGATAATGAAGAAAGAAAGAAACCTTGGTAGGGATCGTAGCCTCCGGAGTAGAGAGGGGATCCAAGAGCGGTGAGACCCGAGGACTTGGCCTTATGAAGGATGCCGGAGCTCCAGCTGGAAGGGCTTTTCATCGGTAAACCCATAGTCAAACCCACGGACTTGGCCCCAGGACGGGTGTCGGAGCTCCGACCCGGAAGTCTCTTCGGTAAGCCCATGCTCAGACCCAGCAATGGCACACTCAAACTCATTTTCTCTCTTTCTTTTTTTTTTTGTGTGATTTTTGTTTTGAAAGTGTGTGTGTGTGAGAAAGGAGAGGTGGTGGGTTTGTTATTTATAGGGCGTTGTACAGAGACAGATAATTAACCAGGGTAAAAATGATTGACTAAACTTACTTTTACCACACTGGACAGCTGTAATAATAATTTCTGTTTGGACTGGTAAATGGTGACTGGTAAATGGTAAGGAAATGAGGTGAAGACAAAGAAAGTAGGTGGAAGTACGAATATGATCGTTGGTGGTGGTGAGGTGTGGTGTGGTGTGGTACTTTGGTGCAGTGGAGCGCAAGAAAAGGGGAATGTATGTACTGTCATCATTTCCTGATCTTATCTCTGCACGCACGGTAAATTTTATTTAGCGTCTGATTCTAGAATGTTATTTCGATTGGAAGGATACGAGATACTTGCATTCAGTATCGGTGTTTGTCCAATTTCGATTTCGAGGTGGATGAATGATGTAGATGATAATATAAGTGGCCAATAGTTTCGCTGTATGATAAATTAGCCGAAGAGTAATCAACGTTAGCGAATCTTAATTATCCTTGTTAATGGGTGGATAATTTCATTGAACCATTCGAATTGTCAAACTTGTCCGATTATTAGTCCAAGAACTCGGTGAACTATGGTGAGTAAAACATTGGAACAGAAATGTACGGTTGAGAAACAATTGGTTGGAAAAACTTTGGTGTAAACAAGTAGTCATCCACAAGTTCTGAGAGTTGGGTGAAAAATAATGAAGTTATGAAAATCGTATTATATTGACACGAATCGAGATTTTGAACCTCATAGCCTGCCATGAATGGATCTCCATACCAATTATTTGAACAAGCTGGACTTACATTTCGAAAAGATACGTGGACTTTCGAAAAAAACCAGAAACATTAAGCTCGATTTCACTCTAGGAGTCTAGGATGGAGTTTACAACTATCCTGACCACTGACCAGGGATCACAATTCTGTTCACATGTCACAAGCAATACCAGCCAGCAAATTTAAGAAAATGCAGTCGAAAATCATAATTAGCAGCAAAGGCATAACTTCTGTATACAGCTACAGCAAAACGGAAATGTGATCTCAGCAATACCAAGCCAAACTCAATTGTAGTTCAAAGAGCAGAGATGCCAACCATTTCACTCAGGTTTGAGCCAACTAGCTATGCTATCTACCCTGCTGCATTATCGTAAAATCAAATCACGTAGGAAGCATCACAATTACTCTATGAAATGCTAGCTAATTTCAGACACGAAAATGCCATTACGACTAATATGACAAGTATGCCAATTTTGATTCAACTTCAAAGCAAGAACGAGCTCTTTCAAAGACCACATACCACAGTACTACTACCAAAAGACCGATACTTCTAAGCAGGACCATAATGTAGTACTCGATCAGCTAGGAATTACTTATTCTAAAAAAGATTAGTTAACCATCACATCAGAGACTTGAACAAACAGGACAGAGCTCACTCAACCTTGACATAGACAACATCCTCCCTCTCCATCTCCTCGATCTTTGGAATCTTGACCTTGAGCACTCCATTCTTCATCTCAGCCTTCATTTCAGCAGTCTTGTACTTGTTCTTCCCCAGCTTCAGCTTGATACGAGCAGAGAAGGTCTTGTCGTCCTTGAGATCAGGGTCGGAGTCTCTTACACCCTTGATCACCAGGAAGCTTCCCGTCAGATACAACATCACATTCTCCTTGCTGACTCCTGGCATCTCCATCTTGATGTACAAAGCATCCTTCTCATATTTCAGCTCATACGCCTTGGCCTTGCTACTTTTCTTGTCATCAGCTCCAGTGCCAGTGATAGCAGCTCTCAGGTCCTTGAGAATCTTGTCATAGTTGTCAACAGATGCTGCTGTTCCATACAAGCCATCTGCGTGCATAGTGAATGCGTTTTACGGCCAATTAGATCAACATACATAACAACAGAACTACCCAAGAAGGGTGTAAATTGAAAACAGCTAATGCAATCATGTCACAAGCAGAAAAGTTCAAGCAAAAGAGTAAAAGACACAGAAATTAAAGCTGCACACTACACATATTATTACAGCTAGAGTGTGGCCTGTGCTATTGTTTACTGTCTGTCCACATTTGGTAATGCATCAAACCAATTGAAATTTAGAAGTTTACCACAGGTTTTTACTAGTGACTTCAGGTTTTGCCCCACCAGCATAAATTGTAAAAGAACTTGCTATATGGCATATGCATTGCAAAGTGCAAATCAGATTTCATCACCAGAAATTTACCAGGCAAGTTTCCTACCACAATAAAAAAGAACAGCTTTTGCAATTCGATCATACCAGATAAAGTATCCGAAACTAAGACTAAGCTCCAACATTCCAATCATTATTCCAGAAGTAGTCCTATACTCATATGTATTTCTCGTCTTTGTACCGAAAAAAGTAAATACTCATATGTATATCCTCTATCTTGTATGAGAAATTGGGGAGATAGCGCACTCCTAATAAATGAAATCGGACATATTCACATAAACTTTGATGACGCGCAATTTAGAAACTCAACCAAGCAAGCCAAATATTCACGAAATACTAGGCACATACGTATACTCATGTTCTTAAAACAGATTAAAGAACCCATAGATCAATATATTGGCACTAAAATCTAACCAATCGAGACACCATTAATTAACCAAACAAATCTTCAAATGAACATATAAACCTTACAGAAATAAAAACAAACAGGCACATTAATTTTGTGACGACCCAACTTTAGCAGCATCCTAAACAAGACAAGACATGAAATAAAGATTCTCAGAAATTAAAAACCCACAATCAGAAAAACCCATTAACACTTATGTGTATCACATGCACAATTTGCTATTAACCAAAAATGATCAAACAGTAAAATTCACTGAATAAAAAGTTTCCATACACTATTTTAGTATGATTTCAAATCCCAGAAACACGAGAAAATCGACTGATAATGACCTCACTAACTAATTAAGAAAGAAATACTCTGACATCTAAACGTCTTCAACATCTATGAACAAAATTAACAGATCTTTTTTTCTTTTTTTTCGACATATTATTTCCGCTAAATTTATAATATCAGTTAAACCCCATAAAAAACCAATGAATACAAATTATTTATACAGAAATAGCAAAAACCCAGAAAAACCCATCAAGTCATCAACAAATAAATGCAGAAAACCACCAGCGAAAAATACCCAGATATATATTCACCATGAAAATTACAAGGAAAATAGAAAAGGGTAAGTAGTGCAACATGAACAATTCCACAACCCAGAAATATAAAGACAACATATATGAACGGAAGGAGAACAGAGTAAATAACATAAATAAAAAGCGTGTTCAACAAGGAAGATGAAAGTAAAGTAGACTACCTTTGGAATCAGTGAGGGAAAGACCGACGTCGTCATCGGAATCGGACAAGTCTCCGTAGCCGAGGAGAGCGGGGATGTTGAGGTGGTGGTAGGGAGACACGGCGGTCAACGGCGGAAGAGTGGACTCGGTGAGTGCGGAGGTCCGGCGGGATGGGGCGGCCGACTTTGGTAAACCGCCGCGCATGGCCAGGCTCAGCATTGGCAAACTCAAACTCATCTTTTCTCTCTCTCTCTCTCTCCTCTTTTTTTATTCTGTGAGTTGAAGATGGTGTGTGTGTGTGTGTAAGAAATGGGAGAGAGGCGGTTGGTATTTATAGAAAGGTGGGGATTAGAGAGTGTGGAGCGGCTTAATTAATCATGGTAAAATGGAATATTATTGACTCTGGTAATTTGTTTAACTTGGGTTAATAAACCAGCTGTAATAATATTGTACGAATGAAATCAGACCGTTTGATCTAATCTTGATTGATTTTGTTTTAGAAGTTTCGTGGTCATCAAGGGAAAGGTAGTGCGCCCACTTCATCCCGGCCAACCATGAGCGATGGTTTTTTTACCGTTCAGTTAGTACTTGTATTTCTACGGTGAAATTGGAGGGTCGGGTAAGTTGTAACATGACGCGACGTCACTCGGTAATTTTAACAGAGTGTAAAAATCGTGACACGCCTCATTTTCCTAGTACATGAAGGTTACGTTATTCGGTAATTGGGATTTTGGTATGTTAGGACTTAGGAGTAATTTGTGTCACGTTCTTATAATTATCAAAACCAATTGTGATTCCACTGCGTAGCTCTCTTTATGAATTCATCCCTAACTCCTCAACGTTGTGTTTTGCGAGAGACTTTATTGACCTAAAATTGCCGGACACAATAAAGTCAAAACTATAGTATTGATGATCGCTTGTTGACCTACGCTAAAGTGTATCTAAGCATTGTATTTCGGGGGTATCTATCGATCATTAAATGAAATACTAATTAATTGGTCGTCCGTCGTTTTTTTGTTACGAAATTCAAAATTCTGGTGGGTAAATGAAAATATGTTTTCAAAATCAGTCATTTGTTTTCAAGTGGTAACATAAGATTTTTGTGGTAATTGACTGATTGAGTCGTGGTAATTTGGTACGAGAATTATGTAGAAATAGTGCGCGGAGTAATTAACATTCACCCACCTAGCTAGCTAGGCCATGCTTTTCTGCAGTAATAAGTTGGATTATTTGTCTTTTCTTTTCTTGTCAAAAATGAAAAGGGATATATAGGAAGATCAGACGTGAATTTGGACAGTGCACGCTTTAATTTATACAGGCACATGTAATTTAACATTGTAACACCATCCGGCGCCACGGCACAACGTGGTATTTGATTTGAGGGGATGTAACAATTAACAATTTGTGACTTTGTGACATTGCTTTTTGCTCACATGCCTAATTTCATTTGCAGGTAATACGTCGAAGTTGTGTACAATTGGACTCACATTTCGTGTTACACATCAAATTCAACCAAATGACCATTGCAATGCACAAAACTATTTGGACCTTTAATTTTGTCCGGATTTGGAACCTATTAGCAGTGTTGACTGTTGGTTGACCTAGGCTAAGCTAAAACGGATACGTTAACATTAGATTGTAGCTTTTTATATAGATATTTTCGGTGTATGTTAAAAATTGTATTTCACTTCAAATCCGTTGAAAGTCTAAATTCTGGTTTTTTTTAACTGCCGAAGTGCCAGATATTTGTACTCAAGGTTTTGCCAAATTTAGGGTGCCCTATTACTGTCGTTTGAATTATAAATTATAATGAATGAATTTGGTCTTCACGTAGAATTTAGGTATTCGCTTGTGTGCCATTTTTTGAATTAATATACAGAAGATTAGAAGTACGGTGTTGTGATTGAAGTCCCCTTTCAATTCAGCAGGAATTCTCATCTCGTACGTTAAGCCATCAAGCTCATTCTAGTGATGCCCTAACCCCTAGGAAAATAGTTCAACAACAAATTCACGTAGAATTTAGGTACACTACTTTAACTTTCCTTCTACATGAAGAAACACCCATTTTCCAAGATTACCTATACGGCTTCAGCTGAGGTGCAAAACTTGACATATCCGCCCCTAGACAAAACACGGCATTTTTGCATAAAATGAAACCTTACAATCCTGTACAACATTTCCCGCAGCTAAAATTTTTTTTTTCGAAGTAAGCAGCTAAACATTTTTTTTTTTGAAGTAAGCAGCTAAACATTTAAGCAACCGTCTAACTACCAAAAAACAGAGCGGGTGGAAGTTTTGCTCGCTGAAGCATTTTAACAAACACCTTTCGTGCGCATTGCTCACGCACTAATTCTAAGTTTCTAACTTCTAAGCATGTACTCCATATAAGATACTGCAGTACAAGTATACAACCTCTTTTTTTTGTGCCCGGGCAAAAGAACTAGTATCATACTCGTATTTAGTTAGCCGTTAAATTTCGCGCGCAAATTTGAAGCAGACTGTACAGCTGTAAACAGAGCGCGCTCCATGAACGAGTGAAAATTGGACTAAGGCCCAAGTAATAATTATATTACCGTTGATCAATTTTCCCAAAACACTTTCCATAAAATTTTCCTATTCTTAAACTTATCCATATATATACGATGATCTTCAGTAGTTTCCTTAATTTCTCAGAATTAACACACAACAAAATTCACCTGCAATTACTTTCTCTGTTTTTCTGCAAACAAACTTCAGGAATTTCAATCTCCGTTGAAACCCTAAATAATTCCTTGTGAATTTGATTAATTTCACTCTTCTTAATGGCAATTGTTACTGCGGCTGATTTTGGGGAAGATGAAATCAGTTCCATGGGTTCTTCGTCTCCTTTCGAGATGCTTGTTGCTGTTGCCGACAAGGTTTCTGAGAAAGAGCGTTGTTCTTCGAAACCGTCATCGAAGATGAAGATGATTATGCCGATGAAGGAGAAGAAGCGTCTTCCGTTTGATCTCAACTCGAAACCCCGTACCCACGGAAGGCCTCGCTCTACCCCAATTGGTGTCCACGCTCTACTCCCTTGCCTTCACCAGAAAAGAAAGCGTCAACAACAAGCTAATCATAATAATAGCCCTGCTGATTCCGGCGGTGAAGTTCAACCCCAAAAGAAGATGAGGCTCATTGTTCGTCTACGGCTACCTGCTAAGCAACTGGAGCCTAAACAACCGGTTGAGTACAAAAACAAGATTGCGAAGGTGGGTGGAAACAACCTGTCATTGGTGATTAAGACGAAGCGGCAGTGCGGTGTTACTGCAGGTTGAGCAGAGATGGTGATGAACTTCACAAAGTGGGATACAGTGTCTTCGTATATCAGCATGAACTCTCCTTGTCTTTGGTAATAGTTACTTGTCAGATAAATTATAATTTCATAATTAAATTAGTAGTAGATTAAGTTGTTGATCATTGATTTGGTGACACATCTTCTGATCTTCTCCATGTAATTAGTCAGCTGTACTGTTATTCTGTTAAATATTGCCCTGATTTTGTAAAGATTCAATCTGATTTTTCTTTTGACTTTTGTACATGTTCAACATTTGCTTCAGCTCATTGAATTATAAAATCAGAGTATCACACAAATTAATATATGTCATTTTTCGTCAAGTAGGAGTATATCTCTGCTTGTTGTTGGTCTCTATGGAATTGCAGTATTGTACTACTGTTGCTTTTATCGCTTTTTTTTAGTTGGCTAGTTGAAAAGGATCGCAGAAATTTAAACTCAACTGTTTAGCACATATATAGAGAGCGCTCCTTTCGATTAATCCCCAATTAATAATTTTACCGTTGATGAATTTTTCCAAAACACTTTCCCAATTCTCAAGCGTATATAAGGATTCGTTTCGTGTCCAATCTCTATTAAAACCCTAATTGATTCGTTGTGAATTTGATTCAATTTCATTGTTGTTGATGGCGTTTGTTACTGAGGCGGATTCTACGGATGATGAAATCCGTTTCATCAATTCTTTGCCTCCTTTCGAGAGGCTTGTCGTCGTTGTCACAAAGGCCCCTGAGAAGGAGCGTTCTGAAAAGGCACAAAAAAAAACGAGTATCTTCTTGTTCGAACTTGGGAAGCTTGACCTTGGTTTTCCAAGCAAACCATTCCTTATTATTTCAGCCTTAATTTCAGGTCGATCTCTTATACTGGCAGAGAGTAGCTCTTGGCCGGAGTCGTCTTAGCTTCTTGTATGTCGTTCTCAAGCTCGGGTGCGGGCTGTTGTACGCAGTACGCCCTTGATCACTAGTTCTAACATTAACAAGACTTCAGTTAACCGTTAAGTTTCCCGCGCAAACTTTAAACAAAACTATGTAAACAAAGTGCGCGCTCTAAGGACGAGTGAAAATTTGGATTAAGCCCCAAGTAATAATATTTTACCGTTGATCAAATTTCCCAGACACTTTCCATAAATTCATCACCGCTTTCCTAATTCTAATACGAGTATACTTTTATTGGTGATCATTATAAATACAACATTATTACTAGTTTCCCTAATTTCTCACAATCATTACCCAACAATTTCCACTTTGGCAATACTTTCCATTCTGCTACTCCTCATCTGCATTCAACTTCTTCTCTCTGTTTTCCTGCTAACAAATTTCACTAATTCAATTCTTCGTTCAAACCCTAATTAACTTGATTGCTCTTAATTAAATGGCAATTGTTACCGCGGCTGATTTTGGGGAAGCTGAAATCAGTTTCATGGATTCTTTATCTCCTCTTGATATGCTTGCCGCTGTTTCCGAGAAGGTTTCTGAGAAAGAGCGTTCCTGTTCGAAACCGTCATCGATGATGATGATGATTATGCCGATGCAGGAGAAGAAACAGCTTCCTTTTGATCTCAACTTGAAACCCCGTACCCCTGCTGATGCCGGTGAAGCTCAACCCCAAAAGAAGATGAGGCTCATTGTTCGTTTCCGGCTACCACCTCAGCAACTGGAGCCTGAACTGCCGTTGGAGTATAAAGACAAGATTGCGGAGTTGGGTGGAAGCGACCCAAAATTCGTAATTAAGAAGAAGCTGTTCGACTCAGATGTTGACAAGGGTAAGTCTCGTCTGACAATGCCTTACAAGCAGTGCAAGGTTGATTTCAGCGAAATCGGGGAGATGAAGGTTAAGGTGATTCATCCGAGAAACAACAATAACAACAAGTTGAGTGAGATGGTGATGAATTTCAAGAAGTGGGATAAAGTGTCTTCATATGTGTTCAATACTTATTGGAACGCTCTCGTCGAGGCTACCGGATTAAAGGCAGAGGATTGGGTGCAGGTCTGGTCTTTTAAGCAACATGATCAGCTCGCCTTTGCTTTGGTGATACTAAGATAACAAGCCTGCTGTGGCCTTGATCAATTATTGTTAATTAATATGATAACTTAGAAGTAGATTAAATCGTTGTTGATAATTGTTTATTGATTTGGTGACATACCTGACATCTGACATCTCCATGTATTGTGGGAGGTGTTATATATTTGCCCTAATTTGTAAAGATTCAATCAGTTAATTTTGTAAATAATGTTCATCAGTTGCTTAAGTTCATTTAATCAATGAGACATAAATCATTAGATGTTAATTTTCATTATTATATATCTCTCTTGTATTCTTTCGTTGCTTTTGGCTGGTGGTCTCATTGTAGTACTGACTTCAGTGATCGACTCATGAGTTACAATGCCATTGCTATTGAGATTATGGTCCGAGTCTCCGTTCTCAATAATAATTGTCCATATAGTAATTGTAATTTGTACCCACACACGGCCACACTTAAGAACAATGAATTTGCTAAAGGTCTACAGTGTAGACATAAAAATTTTGTCTACAGTGTAAAATTAAGTCAATAGTAGTAAAATTGAGTTTGGAGTAGTAAAATTAATTTGTGATGAAAAAGTCATGCAGTAAAATTATTTGTGTTAGCAGTAAATTTTGCAAGTGCAGTAAAATTAATGCTGATTGTAGACACTTTCAAGTGTCTACGCTGTAGACCTCTAGCATTGTCCGAACAACAATTAGATGATTATTGCAATAATTACAAACCGTAAAAGCTATATAAGTCAGCAGGAATAATAACGACCTTTATAATTAACTAGGTGAAGAACGATTGTTCATGATGTTTGTTCGTTGTACAGGCTAGCTAGCTTAGCCAAATCCGATCCGTATTTGAAGCCATTACGGAGTATAAATTTGGATGGTCCTTGAAGATGAGCATACAAATTATACAATAATGATCCATAACGTACACTGGATTGTAAGTTAATGATTGAATTGAAGCTAGTGTGTTCTTGGGTGGCTAACTGGCTATATATGTACTACTAACTCATAAGTGTTGAACATAAAAAATTCGGGTATCGATAGATCGTTTATCGCCGAATTGTGACCGCGATACGGATGGTACGAAAGAGATTAATTGGACTAGATTTTAGGAAACGGAAAAAGCAGGATACGCACAAACTCAATCGAACGCAGATAGTTGTGACTTCGAAGAAGTCGAAGAGTAAACAATGAATTGCTCGCCCAACAGGAGAAGGCCTGTGCCTGCTTACAATCACGAAATATTCCAAGTTCTACAACTATGAACTACTCCTACTCCTAAGATAAATCCCCCTAGTGGGGAGACCCCAAGGGGGTTCCAAATATTAAAAGAACTAACAAAGTAGAAATTGACTTGATTTGTTGTTCAGGTGTGTCTTCAATATAGAGGGTCTTGATCCGGATCCATTCTCGAATGTTCTTCGTAACTGCCGTCAAATTGATCCATGATCATGTGTGTGTACGGCGGTTAAGTCAATCAGTTGGCTTGAATGAAATAACTTCCGTGGAGTGGTGGACAGTTGGGTAATTCCCAATTGACAACTATCAATGTAACTTGCAATATGGTTACACGTATAAAGCTAATAGTGAGATTGAGATTACGTGGTCAATCTCACCAAACCCAAAGTTTGGCGATGGACTAGCTCAGCGCGCGATATGCCTTTGGATCAAGTAGCATGATAGTCAATCAATGAACTTGGGGATAGACGTAGTAATTTTATGACATTACCACTCTATTCAATTAGATAATAAGTAGACGAATATAGTTGTCGTCCTTATTATACTAAGCTAAGGGTAATTTATAAGATCACCCGTAGACACACTACCTTGAACTAGCTTACGATCGTACGCAACTAGCGATAGTAGTAATCTCTTATTTAGTAGTAAGATGCCTACTAAATAAGGTAAGCGATCGAAAATTACAAAAATGTCATCAACAATAAGCCAACCTTTAATCACAGGTTCATCGTTCACATACAGATTTTATTCTTAATTAATCAGCTAATAATGCATCAGTTCTACTTTTTTGCTTCTAATTGCCTTGCCAATAATCAGGGTAACATAGCGATCCATGTATATCACTTCATTAAATCAAACGTGTAACTAAAACTCGGTTGGAAAGATCAATTGTTTTCTTAGCTTGAAAGTTCATATTGACACCCTCTACACAAAACAAGTGGATTTGACGATATGAAAATCGGATATTTTCGTGTGACATTTACAAAATTGTCGACAACTAAATCGTCGAGGAAATAAACAAGGAATAAATTTACTGTGAAAAAAAACAAACTATACTCAACGCCCGTCACTACTACGGTTTGGTAAAGAAGTAGTGCTAAGCTAGTACTAGAACAATCTTTGTTAGCTGTAAAACATTTTTACACAAATCAAAATTTGTCTTCTTCCCGGAAAAATTATCTTCCACCCACGTGTCCCTCCACCACGTCACCTGCATGCCTTGGCGAAGGGTTTTCCCACTCTTTTTCTTTTACCGCCCACTGTAAAAATAATCCCATTTTACCAGTAACCACCACACACCATATATCACCTGCATTTGTGCATTGTACGTATCCTCCTTCCCCACATTATAAATACCCCCAACACTCCCACTAAAAAATATCACTTCTCCTTCTTCATTCTTCATTCCTTGAGAAAAAACACCATTAATTAAAACCAGAAGAACAAAAAAAAAGAAAAAGAGAGAGAAAATGCAAATCTTCGTGAAGACGCTATCCGGTAACACCATTACCCTTGAGGTTGAGAGCAGCGACACCATCGAGACTTTGAAGACTCAGATCCATGAGAAGCAAGGTTTATATTATTTCTTACTCTCTCCATTCTTACTTGCTGTCAAAAATCATGCTTTTTTTTAATAATTTTTTACCGTTCGTCCTCAGTAAATTTCATATACTTCCTGTTTTTATTATTAATTATTAACTTGTTTTTTATTTCCGGTGACATTCAACAGGTTTTCCACAGGACCTCCAGCAACTACTCTTCAATAGAAAGGAGCTTGAAGATGACCGTACACTCGCCGACTACGACATCCCCAATGGTATGCGCTCTACTCGATCACATCTCTCTTTTTCTATCTCATTTTTTCCATGAAGTTTATTTGATCTGTTATGGGTATGGATTTAAAAGTGATGATATTTATTTATATATGTGGCGTGTTTGTGACGTTTTTTTGTGTGTGTGTATGAGCGCAGAGTCGACGCTGCACTTGGTGTTGAGGCTAAGAGGAGGAGGATATGGAACTCTGAAGAAGTACGCCCCTGATTTGCTGGCTTTGGCTCAGAAGTACATGAACAATAAGAAGGTTTGCCGCAAGTATGTCAACAATCAACAACTTCTCCTTCACATTTTTTATTATTATTACATCATCTTCAACTTGTATGTTCTTCGTTTTTGTTCATGGAGAATTTTCTGAGTATTAAACTATTAATATTAATGATTTACGAAGCAACAAATTATATATATGTCAGGATCTAGTTATATTGTATCGTATCTTTCACGCATTTAATCGGATATACATGTTACATGTTTGAGATGTTTTTATTTGCTGTAAGTTCTAATTTCATGAATTTCTGGAGGTTTGTTTTGGTTGTTATTACATGTTTAGAATGTTTATATGAGGATTAAATTATTTTCCTTTTTTTTTTGGTTGTGAATCGCTTGGTTTCGTCAGTTTTAATCGGATATGTATGAGATATTTTTATTGGTGATGTTGGATCAATTTGTATAAATTTCTGGATATTATAATGGTTGATTACAGTGCTAAACTTGCTACATTATTATTGTTTGATTATTTTTCCTTTTTAACAATTTTGGTGTGAACCGCTCTCTTTTCCTCGGATAATCGATATGTTGTACGTACGCTTGGAATAATCATTGGATTCATAAACAAGATTGATTTTTTAATCTGAAACATGTTAATTTGAGGTGATTTAATTTAATTATTCTGAGAAGGGGATCATTTTCTTAGTTTTCTAGCATGTTTATTTGAATGTGTATGCTATGCATGTGAAAAATCATGTACTTTTATGCTAAAATTAGCAATATTGGATTATTGGTTGATGTGGACATTTTTAACGACTTTGATTAATTATTAAAAAACTAACTAATGGTGGGTGATTATTATGATTAGGTGCTATGCTCGTCTCCCAGAGAAAGCTGTCAACTGCAGGAAGAAGAAGTGTGGACACAACAATGAGCTGAGGAAGAAGCACCCTTGGGTTAACAAGGACAGAGCTTTCTGAATAATTCTCCTGATCATGCATGGCCTTTGCTTTTTTTGCATCATCTCATCTGCCACCAAACTTATGGAGTATTATCTAGCCTTTATTTCCTAGTTATGTTCGTTGTGTCAATAATACAAGTTCGTTTGGCTTGTAATTAACCTTTTGGTGTTGCCTGCCTAATGAGCTTTTGGTTAGGAGTATGTGTCGTCGTCAGTCGTCTAGGAAGAAAAATGATCACTCACTAGTCGTGCCTATATGTTCACGACATTGAGATTATCATCGGTTGGTTTCAATCTATATCTAGTTATGATCGAGATTATGGTATGTGATTGTGTTTTTGCACGAAATTTCATTATTTGCATTATTGGTACATACGTAAATGGTAACTTAGTTGCTCTCGCGCGCCCCTTCAATTTTCAAACCAAAAGGTCGATTTAACGTAGGACGTAAAAAAAGGTCGATTTACCGTAGGACGTAATTTGCTTGTATTCCGAATGAAGTTACAAACACTTTGTTTTAGCTTATGATAAAGTTTAACAACAAAATACCTCATATAATTATGTAGTTTAGGACCATCTACTAGATCAAGTTCAAAAAACTGACAGTCAATGAAATTTGAAGAATCATGTTTTTGCGAGAAAAGTGCGCAATACGCCTCTATCTCCTGGCGCCTGCAGATAACAGAAAGTACAAACTGCAGTGATAGTACAGTACTATTAAAGGACCACCAGCAGTGCTTGTGCGCAGTGGTTTGGTAAGAATGAAATTTAATGCAACGCACCAGGCCACCAATCCTTATCTTTCTACGAATAAAACAAAGATATTTTCTGATGATCACATTAGTACTTCTTGTACAACAGATAGCTCGTCAGAAGTGGGTAAAATTAAAGTAATAATACTCAGTAATAAGTTAAAAAGGGCTGTATGTAATATAAAAAGTAAATTTACAGCATGTCAGCATCCTAGGCTTCCTTGTTGATTTACACTTATTACTTTCCCCCAATTTCCAGATCGATCAATTACAAATATCTTCGCTTGCAAATAATGTCACTGATGCGGCGAAATCGAATTTTTCGACAATTAAAATTTCAAATTATGGTTAATTAGTGCCTCGTCATACAATACCATTTTGCTTGGTTACTTTGCATCATAAGATTTGTCATCCGGTCAATTTTCGCGCCATTTGAAGTTACTTTGAAGTTTCATTTTATGTGACCGCCAACGTGTCGTTTAATTCAATACGAACCAAACTTATAGTATACTATCGAGTATCGACTATTGAGTCTATCGATGACTATTTGCGCTTTGTATATACTTTAACCCCATAACTAGTACTCCTATATATCTTTGTTGATATAATGTCAGCTAACTTAGTGGTAAACTTTTTCGAAACCGCAAACGAAATGGTTAACAGTAACGGTAACGGGGTGAGGTAGCAAAGTACACTATTAGTAACGGACGGCCGTTAAGCCACGTATGATCGATGATGCCTTGGGGAAGGGGTTTTCCCATTCATTTCACCTCTCCCCACTTTCATAATTATAACTAATTTAAGATATATATACCACCACCACCTGCAGGCTGTACTACTTCTCCCACCCAAAAAATCAAAGTTACACCTTCTTCGATTCCCCTTTTAGAGAGAGAAAGTAAGAAAGGAAGAAATTTCTAGAGAGAGAAAATGCAGATATTGGTGAGGAATGTTGAGGGAGTGACCACCACGGTGGAGGTTGAGAGCAGTGACATTACAGTTGGGAATCTCAGGGCTCAGCTTCTGGAGAAACAACTAGGTATTAATTATTAATTAACTCAACTCCCTGCCTAATTTATTTTCATTAATTATTTTCTTAATCTTTACTTAATTACTTCTACTAATTAATCGCGTTTATATCATCATGAATTAGTCTTCTTCATCCACAATTTTAATCTTATCATCATCATCATCATTATTATGTATCAGAATTTCTTAATTACCCGTTAATTTTATTTAATTAAGATGGGCGTTGATAATTATTAATCAAAAAAATTTGCGTGGTGATTCAGGTTTCCTTGATTCCGAGCGCGGGAAGCCGGATGTGTGGTTGAGATTCGGAGCCAAAATCATGGATGATGACCGAATTACCCTCGCTACCTTCAACATTCAGGAAGGTTTTAATTCCTCTTTCTTCATATTATTTCTGTTACTATCAATTAATTTAACTTGAAGAAGCGTGTTAATTACGATGACATTCATATGTGAATGTATAGGATCAATAGTTGAAGAGATAATGAGAGTCCGAGGCGGCGCTGGTCAATTTGTAAGGTCCAACAATCCGCAGAAGCGGAGCGGAACAGCAGGCTACCAAAGGTCGTCCAACAAGATTAATCAAGCCCAGACTATCCACCGCAGGTAAATTCAATTCTTCATAATCATCATTTTATTGATTAATAAACAACAAAACATTATATTAAATTAAAATCTTGTGATTAATAATAATGAGAATGTGAGAATGCAGCAAGGAGAAAAAGGCGAGTGTAAGGAAAATGTCAATATGGGTGAGATGTCCAGTGATCGACGAGCATACAAGCCTCACCGTCGACAAGGACAACGTTACCGTCAACGACATCAAGGTCCTAGTTCTTCGCGACCAAGGTAATTAATTAATTTAATTAATTTACTTACTTTTGTTCGTTCAATCTTATTAGTAATTATTAATTTTTGTTCATGATGATTGGTCCATTGTTGTAATAAAGGTGTGGAAATCCCAAAGGAAGAGACGGTGCTGAGCTGGAACCAGAGCATTTTTAGAGATGGCAACAGGAAGCTCCGTGACTATAAGTTCAAGAATGGTATGTATGATCTGACTCAAGAATTCTTAAATTTAATTAATTATTGAGTAGTGATAATCTGATTGAGTTTGATTACTATTTTTTGATGTGTGCTAGATAATAATTATAATAACAAACGCTTATTGTGTGATATGTAGGCTGGCCGGGGTTGACGCTTGATTGGGAGGCTCCAGAAGGGGATGATGATGATGAGGAGGAGGAGGAGGAATGGTGACGATCCATCTGATTCTGATCTAAGTGGGAGATCGTGAGGTTTTAATTTGGAGTACATCTATCTATCTAGCTAGTTCGTTTAATTTGAGTATGATCAATTTGGTGGTGTTAGTTTATGTTAATGGTGATGATGACAATGACGAGATTATTAGTTACATTTTATCCTATTACCTCTTATGTTGACTATGTCGGGTTTTCGTATGATCGAGGTTATCGTAAGTGTACGGTGTACGAACGTCGTTATATACTTGGTAGATTATGTTACGCTACGATTGCGTCTGATGAAATTACGTATGTGTTCTTACCTTTGAAGAAAAGAAGTGATTGTCTATGACCGTGATTTATATGATAGACTTTAATTTGTGTTTTGCCATAATTATGCAGTCATGGGTTTCAGTAGTATCAGTAGATTCAGTACTATGTGGTGTATGTAGCACAAGTGTTACTCTGCGATTATATTGGAACAAAAAATTGGCCAAGTTTACTTAATTTCTAGGTGTGAACTATGTAAAATACTGTGTTGATTGTTGGATGCATGTGGTTAAATTTATGGACCTGTAATTTCTATTTATTTCTCTAGATAGTAGCTTGTCACAAACGTCCCTGATGTTGTTGTAATGTAGGAGTGCGTTATCTTAGTTATACACGTCTGTATAGCTCTTTCGAAAATATCACACGCTCGTTAATTAGTTAAAATATTACACGTATTGGGATGACATGAATAGTTGTATTATTGGTTTAGTTTGGGGACGATGTATAGTGTAATGGTCGCATACGTTCCTCCACTAAAGTGACTGTGACCCATGGGGCCATGCGAACTCTCAAATACCGAAAATTATGCTTGGCGATCAAACGACCACAAAATCGTCTAAATAAAATTACATGGTAACTCCCGTAACCTTTAAGATTCCCGCGAGAAGTAAAACTCATCTAACAAGGTGGCGCTGTGGCTAGCTGCGTATAGCTGTATTACAGAGCCGGAGCGAGTGTAAATTTCGATCAATCTCCAAGCTCAACTTTCCTTAAAATTTCACTACTTTCCTAATTCTATCATTATAAACCATTATATAAAGTTATAAACTTCTTTACTTTATTTAATCTGTTTATCTAAAGATAGACCGTACCAACAAACTCCAATTCCAAATTCCACTCTGTTTCTTGCTTTTGTTTTTCCAGTTGCCCCTTACATTTATCTCAATGGAGTTTCTCAGTGTGACAGATTTTGGTGAAGATGAACTCAGAAAAATCAATTCTTTGTCTCCTTTTGATATGGTAGTCGCTGCCGGAGCAAAGGCTTATGAGAAGGATTTTTTATGTTCTGATCATATCAAGGCATCGACATCGAAGAAGCCGCTTCCTTTCGATCTCAACTCGAAACCCCCAACCCACGTTACTCACTGTTCCACCTCCTCAACTGTTGACACTTCCAAGAAGATGAGGCCTACTGTCCGCATCATTCGACCATCTGTTCCGCCACCTCAACTCAAGCCTGTACCTGAACTGCCACTCGAGTACAAAACAAAGATTGCCGAGTTGGGTGGGCGTGATGTCACATTTGTGATTGAGAAGCCGCTCTCTAATTCAGATGTGCAAAAGGATAAGTACAGGCTGACTATGCCGTACAGGCAGTGTCGGGTTGATTTCGGTCAAATCGAAGGGATGAAGGTTAGGGTGATTCATCCTGTTGCGAACAGCAACGAGTTGAGCGAGATGATACTGACATTAAAGAGCTGGGATACAGTGTCTTCCTATGTTTTCACTACTGGTTCTTGGAACGACCTTGTCGCGGTTACTGGATTTAAGGCTGATGATAAGTTGCAGGTCTGGTGTTTTAAGCGACAGGATGAACTTTCGTTCGCTTTGGTCATAATCAGATATACGTAAAGGAGAAGATTGAATTCCAATCACTGATTTTATAACATCTCGATGTAATATGTATTGCTCTAATTTTAATTAATAATAACAACAATTTACAAAGAATGTCAGTACAGTATCATCAAACAAATATTGTCCTGGAAGCTTTATTTCCATTGTGCACGCGATCTGATAACACTAATTGCCCCTATCAACAAAGTTAAGAAGACAACGCTGCAAGTTTCGATTTCTGAACACAATTCCTTGACTACCCTGGTAACTAGCTATATCCATGGGTAACTGTAACAGTGTTACTTACCTTGCTCCGCGGGGGGAGCTGAGGGAGATGCCGCCGAATACAATCCGATGGAGATCGACTCTCTCCATCCACCGTAGTTTTCCTTGCGACTGGCAATTGTTCAATTGCCATAGTGAGCCTGGCAAAAGGTACAAATGTACAATACGTGAAACACAAGTTAGATAAAACTCTGGCTAATCAATGCTTACACCAAAAAGAAAAAAAGAATGCATGAAGCACTAAAAATAAAGGACAATGCTAGAGGTCTATAGTGTAGACACTCAAATGTATTTATAATCAGCAATAATTTCTCTACACTATCAAAATTTTACAACTCACCCAATTAATTCTACTACCTCAATTTTTTATTACAATTAATTTTATTACTGCGATCTCAATTTTACTACTATCAACTCAATTTTTCATTGTAGACAAATTAATTGGGTCTACACTGTAAACCTCGAGCAATTTGCAAAAGTAAAAGTGTGAACTTTGGCACTTTGGTTCACACAAGATCAATACAACCTCAATTCATTCGTCGCTTGCTTCAGCCATGTTTCGCACTAGGAAAAAAATTGCTTTCGCTTATCGGTTTTTCTCTCGTGTGTCCATTCGTCACATGTTAAGACTTCATCTATTTTCATAATTGAGTGATATTGAATATCACTAAATTAAGGAACTAAATGAAGTTTTAACATTGCCCAATGGGCTCACGTTTGAAAAATCGTTCACTTCATTATATCTAACTTATTCTTAGGAAAATACCAAAAGAAGAGAGATTGTGATGAGATATTTCCAATTATTTAATGAGATCTTTTTCTTTGGGAAATTAGACGCCATTATATAAATAAAAAAACCAACAACGAAAACGAAAAAAAAATTAAGGTTCATTTTAACAACGAAAACGAGTCCAGAGGCACTAGTAAATGAGGTCTCGTTTTTTTGAGGTGAAAATCTGAAAACAAACCCTATATATCCAACTCCAACTCCAAACATGATCATTCTAGTACAATGGTTTCTTTTTGCCAATTTTCCTTTAAATTAAAGTTCCTCTCACCCAATTCACATATAAGCTCAATTCGAATTTCAGCCCAACCTGTTAATTTTTGTGTTAGTTTAATTAACATCGTGTCACCATATCGTATAAGTTTTTGAGGCAAGATTGAAAACATATATACTATAGAGTGAGGAGACAGACAAAAAACTGCCGCGAGATGAAGGAGAGAAGACGTGAATAAAACGCTACAATCGGTAACCACGGAGAAGACAGATTAAGCTAGCTCACTCCCGAACAACCTCCTTGTCGACATTGTGCGCCTCCTCCCTGTCGAATTGGCTGTCCAACATCCTCCTTGTCCTAATGTTGGCGCCACCTCTGGACCGACCGGACTTGTGTACAAATCGACTTCGACGAATTAATAAATTGCGTCAATCCCGTTTCCTCTAGTGGCAGGGGTAACGTAGTGGCTGGACGACTCGTGCTTCCGTAGCAATGCGTGTTTCCAAAGCTTGTTTTAAACTTCTTGACTACCGTGGATCACATCCTACGAAAGCTCACCTCGCCGAAAATGACAACCTTTGCGATTCGTTTCACTTACCCTCTCTTGTCAGACAACGAATATGACATCTTCTCGTCTGCTTTAGAACCTTGGATTCGTCTAATGTGCAGTCGAAATATCAAGGAGATCAAGGTAGACATGGGAGGCGATCCTGTGGCCATCGACAGGCCCTTTCTTTGGTTACCATCTTGTCTCTTTCAAAGTCAATCGCTTGTGAGACTTGTGCTACGGCATGCCAACTATAATTGCGAGTTGCCTCGTGTTATTAGTCTTCCTAAGTTGAAGACTCTTGATTTGGATTTGAGGAATTTTGAGGAGTTTCATAGTCGATTGATGGAGACTCTATTTGAGTCTTCCCCGCTTTTGGAAGACTTGAGTTTAAGATTTCATTTCTACTGTAATGTACATTTGATTAACATATCATCTCTGAGTTTAAAGTCCTTGTTTATCCATATACATAGTATGTTCCCAATGAAAGACAGCGGAAAAACTGTGATTGATGCACCTGGTCTGGAGCACTTCAAGATATTTGGTCTACCAATGGCTTATGAGTTCTCCAATAAGCCGACTAAATTGATCAGTGCAGACATCAGTAGCCAGGCTCACCTGGGTCTTGTTCAAGGAATTTTATGTGTTAAGTCCCTTCACATCCATGGTAGAGCTGCTATACAACAGCTCAATGATTTGAATTATTGTAGTCAGCTCCCGCTGTTCAGTGAGCTCGTTGAGCTCCACGTGGTGCTTGATTCTTTCCAGAACCCGAATGGGAGCAATCAATTACCGGTTCTTATGTTAAGCAAGTTGAAGATCATGACAATGGCGTATACTACTAGAAGAAAGACACGTAAAGAAATTTTGAGCGATGATGACATAGACTTGTTAAGGAGCATTCTAAGTACTGCGTTGGTCTTGGAGCGAATTTCAATTTCAGTATCTCTATGTGATGGTGTTAATGATGATAATGAGCATCATGCAAAGAAGGAACATGAGCTCTGTGAGACGCTATTCATGCTTGCAAGAAGTTCCGTAAATTGTCACATTGAATTCAAGGGTCAACATATTTGTGACTCAAGCTCTACCTTAAAAAATAGAGCTCTTGCTTGTCACACTATATGATCGATGTTAAAAGTCACTTTAAAGAATACAATGATCGAGTATGTTGCTGCGACAATGCAGTTGAAACTAATATGCATAGCTTTGGCCTCTAATTATCAGTGAAGTCCCAAGTAAAAGCTGTCATCATTGTCAGTATTTTGTGGCAGGGTGTTGCGGCGTCTTTCTATAGTTGTAGCATAACGTCGTAGGATTATGTGGTTTTTAATCACTCGGCTTTAGGTACCTTGGTTTACTTTCATTATCGTCCATATTTTACAACTCTGGGTTTTCTCGTCTTAAAGTTTCCCATAGAGGATTGATAGCGTACTACTATATACATATTACTAGAGACTATAGAGGGTTGAGGTGGAGTATGGGATAAGTTGCAAACGAGACCATCAAGTACTGTAATTTGCTTCTGTAAATATTTCCAAAATGTGTCCAAAAAGACAGAATACTCTAATTTTCTTATGGCAAAATTATTTTCAAATGGTGTTAAACCACGATCGGGCCTGGGCCACACCCGGTAGGAGGAAAGAGACTCCACGTCATAAACCGAAGGAGGTTCCATTATAAAACCAATTGGCAATAGGTGGAGTAACTCCTTGGTTTATAAACATATCAACTCTCTCCTCTTTCTCCAATGTGGGCCACTCACATGTGGTATTCACTTCAACACTCCCCCTCTCATATGAGTTCCCTTATACTAGCAGACTGTAGGGGCTAGCCGGGGCTCTTCTAGCTCTCTTCGGCTCCCTCATATCTTTGTCCATCTGCGCGGAATGGACCTTCACAGGCTCACCGGGGCTCTTCTGGCTCTCTTCGGCTGCGTAAACTTTTTCCATCTGCAACGGGCCCAGTCTTCTTGAGTCCCAGGTCTTCAACCATGGGCTCTGATACCATGTTAAACCACGATCTGGCCTGGGCCGCACCCGGTAGGAGGAGAGAGAGTCCACTTCATAAACCGAAGGAGGTTCCATCCTAAAACCAATTGGCAATAGTTGAAGTAACTCCTTGGTTTATAAACATATCAACTCTCTCCTCTTTCTCCAATGTGGGACACTCACATGTGGTATTTACTTCAACAAATAGCAATAACATTCCCCTTCAAATTGGCGCAACAATGTAAGCTAAGATTCATGCGATGACCCCAAATCATGATCAAATGATGGCAACCTCATACCAGCAAGATAACGAGCTAAATAACAAGTCAGTGCTATAATGACAAGGTTTGATTAGAGTTGTAATTGCTTGCCTTTCTTATTGATATTGCCTCGGTATTTATACATTACAACGTCAGGTTTAGACAAAGACTTGATACGCAATGCGAGGTCAAAGGGCGGAATTACATTAAGCCTAGCCTAACACCCCCCTCAAGTTGGAGCATGGAGATTCGAAATGCCCAACTTGCCCGTAAGATAAGTGAACTGAGTATGGCCAAGAGCATTGGTGAAGACATCAGCCAATTGATTCGTGGTAGAAACGTACTGCGGGGCAATCACACCATCATGTATGCTATCACGAACAAAGTGGCAATCAACCTCAATGTGTTTCGAGCGTTCATGAAGTACCGGGTTCCGAGCGAGGTGAAGAGCTGATTGACTATCAGTAAAGAGAGAAATGGGCTCGGAAAATAACACGCCCAAGTCAAGAAGCAGGCTGCGGAGCCACTTCAACTCGCAAGTGACAGCAGCTAAGGAACGATACTCGGCCTCAGTAGAGGACCGAGAGACCGTGTGCTGTTTCTTGGTTTTCCAAGAAATAGGGGAGCCACCAAGAAAGACCAGCCAACCGGTAAGAGAGCGCCGAGTGACGGGGCAGGCCGCCCAATCCGAATCACACCATCCAGACAATCGTAAATCGCAAACAGTTTTGAGTAGTATACCTTGACCAGCGGTGGCTTTGATGTACCGAACAACACGGTAAGCAGCGTCCATATGCTCTTGCCGGGGATCCTGCATAAACTGAGAGAGAATATGGATGCTATAGGTGAGGTCTGGATGTGTGACACCAAGATACACAAGACGACCGATAAGGCGACGATACACTGAAGGGTCCGGAAGCAAGGGACCACAAGCACGACCGAGCGTGTGGTTCTGTTCTATGGGAGTGGCAGCAGGCCGCGAACCAAGTAAGCCGGTATCAGTAACAATGTCAAGAGCGTATTTACGCTGACAGAGATAGATACCGTGGGCATTGCGAGCAACCTCAAGACCAAGAAAGTACTTTAACGGGCCCAAATCCTTCTAATGAAAACACGTATGAAGATAGGTCTTGAACTGTGTTAAGGCAGCAGAATCGTTCCCAGAAAGGATCAAATCGTCAACATATATCAGGATATTGAGATTAATAGAACTACGGACGTAGGTGAACAACGAGTAGTCAGAGCGAGGCTGTTTGAAGCCATGTTGTAGTAGAGCCGAACCCAATTTCGCAAACCAACACCGTGGCGCTTGTTTAAGCCCGTACAATGATTTCTGGAGCTTGCATACAAGGTTTGGGTCATCAGACGTAAACCCGGGAAGCAGCCGCTTATAGACATCTTCATTTAAATCGCCATGAAGAAAGGCGTTGTGAACATCCATTTGGTGTAAATGCCAACGTTTAGCAGCCGCGACAGCCAATGTTCGTACCGTGGTCATTTTGGCTACCGGAGCAAACGTTTCCTCGTAGTCTAGGCCTTCAGCTTGGTGATTACCGAACACGACGAGACGAGCTTTGTACCGTTCAAGACTGCCGTCCGACTTGTATTTTATTTTGTACAGCCATTGACTTCCAAGGGGCTTTTTGCCGGGAGGTAATGGCACCATGGACCAAGTGTTGTTATCAACAAGGGCACGCATCTCATTGTGCATAGCATCACGCCAAGCAGGAATCGCATTCGCTTCACGGAAGTTGCGGGGCTCGTGACTAGAGTCGAGGGCTGCAACAAAGGCACGATGGGGGCCGTGAAACTTATCACAAGAAACATAATTAACCATTGGATATGGCGTACCAGAGGGAGGTGATTGTGATGGACTCGGAGTCGGGGGAGATGGACTATACACTTGAACCATACACACACCATTGAATCGAACGTCGTAACCTAATAACCGTACATTCCGTTTCCGAAGTCGTTTGCCAGGACCAAATTCCTGAGGAGGACTCTCGGTGGAAGTAGTGGTAGTATCAAGCGCCTGATCCGTAGAGGCCTGATGAGGCACAGAAGAGGCAAGAGCTGTGGTCGGCGAAACAGAGACTGTGTTCGGCGAAACCTGGGCTGTATGCGGCGAACTAGGGGCCGAGGCAGAGGCCGGAGCTGCAGGGATTTGTAGAGTAGGCACCGGGTTAGACAAAGACTCAACATCATCTTTGTCGTCGAAAATCAAAGGCGCAGTCGATGAAATAGGCGAAGGAGGAGAGAAATTGCAGGCCTCGGAATCCAGGTACGAGAATGTATGCTCATAAAATGTGACATCGCGTGATACAAAAATTGTCTTCTTCTCAAGATCAAATAATCTCCAGTCCTTCTGTCCGTGGGGATAACCAATGAAAACACATTTACGACTTCGGCTAGCAAACTTGTCACCCCGATCTTTTTGGTTGTGAGCGTAACGTAAACACCCGATGACCCGTAATTCAACAAACCGAGGAGAATGTCCGAATAAAATCTCGAATGGAGTACGATTGTTGAGGAGAGCTGATGGTGTGCGATTTATAACATGAGCCGCGGCCAAGGCACACTCACCCCAAAATTGAAGTGGTAAACCTCCCTGAAAACGTAAGGCTCGAGCTACATTAAGAATATGTTTGTGTTTACGTTCCACGATACCGTTTTGCTGTGGAGTACCAACACACGAGGAGTGAAAAAGTATGCATGTAGTAGCAAAATACGGGAAGAGGCATTTGAGCTCAGTACCATTGTCGCTGCATACAAGCTGAATTTTGCGAGAAAATTGACGATCCACCAAAGCAACAAATTCCATAAAGACACGGTATACTTCCTTTTTATTATGCAGCAAATAAACCCATACAGCTCTCGAAAAATCATCAACAATCGTAAAAAAATATCGTTCACCATTTAATGATGGCTCAGGATAAGCACCCCACTAATCACAGTGTATGAGTTCAAAAATACGCCTAGTTGTACTACTACTATCCGGAAAACTAAATCTCCTATGTTTGGCACGATGACAAACGTCACAGGCTTTATTCAATTTATGGCGACTACGACTAAGAAAAGGTAGTGTTTTAACCACCCGCTCAAAGGGATGACCCAATCGATTATGCCAAAGTTGCAAAGTTGATAACGACTCAGCAGAAAGAGCTCGAACCTCTGTATCCCTCCGAAAGTAGTATAGTCCATCTCGGCGATCACCCGTCCCAATCACCTTCCTCGTCCGTCGGTCCTGAATTGTACAAAGATGTGAAGTGGTTATAATATCACATTGTAAGTCGTCGATTAATTCCGAAATTGAAACAAGATTACAATTTAATTCAGGAACAAATAACACATTGGATAATACAAGAGAGGCAGAGAGGTGTGCTCGACCAACCCGAGTCGCCTGAACCTGTCGACCGTCCGGGAGTCCGACAGGGCATGGTGACACCGAGACGATGTCAGTGAGTAGCCGAGAATCACCACAGACATGATTCGAACAACCACTATCCAAAAGCCACTCACCATAGAACCGATTAGAAGAAGAGCCGGGTGCGCACTACTACAAAAAGCTATATACACATCGGACTTTTTTGGATAAAGACGTTGGTTTTGCGCTCGACGTGGAGTTGGGTGACATCTATTCTTTAGGAATAGACGTCGGTTTTTAGTCCGTCATCCTTAACTTTTATAGACATGGGTTTTAGAAAAAAAGCCCATGTCTATTTATGAGATAGACGTCGGATTTTCTGGCAAAACCCATGTGTATTGGGGGGTTTCCACATCAGACTTCTAAGAAATCCCCATGTCTATTCTCCAATTAATTATTAAAAAAAAATACCTGAAATTATACTCGTAGAAACGTAGCCATATACGAGGAAGATTTGACGATGTAACAAACGAATGATACTAACTTTTATTGAAAGAATCTCCAATACATCAATACAAACCTCTCACAAGACCTGTTTGGGTTCATTTTATTAATGAGGCCACAGCCCTTCGAAATAGAGGCCCAATGCTCTTGATAAAACCCAAATGATGTCCATCAAGCCCAACGAATCCCATCCGTTGGATGCCAAAGGAATGAGAGGTTAAGATGAAGGGGGGACCTCTAAGGTTATCCTTTAGGGGTACCTCCTCCACTATAAATACCCCTCATTTCCTCCACTTTGAGGTTAACTAAGAACTCATATTCACTTCTACTTTATAATTTCTTGACTTTTTCGCTATCATTCACTTCGACCGCACCCGAACTGACTTGAGCGTCGGAGGGGCGTCGCCTGGGTAAACCCGGGCCCCCTTGACTGTTTGTTCCTTGGTTGCAGGACGAGAATTTAGACCCCATTTATCCCAAAGTTGAACTCACCCCAACCAGACCAAATAATAATGAAACAAATCTAAACTAAAAAACTGAAAAAGGTTTGAAACTCAAAGATTAAAAATTATATCTGGAACACTATTAGCAATATGAACCAGATCTAGAAGAGACGTATTATCAAACGCTTCATCTTCAATCCTTTATCTTTCTTGAACAACATGCTTTAGATCTGAGAAAAGAAGAAACACTCAAAGAAACAACACCTTGCGTTAAAATTATTCAAGTTCTTAAAAAAAAACCCCAAAATAGAAGCTATCAGAAAACCCTAATTATTAAAATCAATCAAATTCAATGGTCTCTGCAACAAAAAAAAAAAGCGATAAAATAAAAATGAAAACAATCGATTAATTAAGAAAAAACTAACCTTGAGAAAAAGCAGAACGTAGGACAGATACCTAGAGGAGAGAGATATGAGGTGATTAAGAAACTAATATTGAATTTTCCATTTAGAGTAGGATCCATTCGCATGCAACAACAATTTGATTTAAATCATGAACTTAAATGAAACAAAATAATCTAATTATAAAAGAAAATACACAAACATTACCTTTAGCAGTTAGATCTTTCATTTGACGTTTGCATTTTCATTTGTAGAAGAATCAGCTTGCAAGGGGAGAGAGAAGGAGGGGATAGAAAGAGAAAGAGAAAGAAACGAAGGAGACTGAGATATTGAGGTGAGAGGGTGAAAAGAAATGAAAAAATAAAACAGAAGATATGGGATGAAGAAGACAAGGGACGGAGATATTGAGGTGAGAGAGAAAAAAGAAATGAAAAAAAAAATAAAACACAAGATATGGATGGAGAAGATAAGGGACGGAGTTATTGAGGAAAATAATAAACGTTTTTGAAGAAAATATCTAGGGGGAAATAGACATGGGTTTTTTAAAATAGTCTGATGTGTATGTAATACCTAGCTATAGACATGGTCTTTTCCAGAAAAGCCCATGTCTATTAATAGACATGAGTTTTTTCAAAAAGTATGATGTGTATGTAATACCTATAGACATCGGTTTTTCTAAAAAAGCCGATGTCTATTAATAGACGTGAGTTTTCTGATAAAACCCGATGTCTATAATTTGGTCATAATTTCAAAAATGCCACCGGTCCACTATACACATGGGTTTTCCAAATGAATGATGTCTATGCACTGATGTCTATGCTTAGTTTTGTAGTAGTGACGTGGTTTGTAAACCGTCATAAGGTATTGCAATTGTTCAGCCGTAAAGGAGGGGGCCGAGGCGGTGGCCGGAGCAGAGGTGGACACGGCTGTAGTGGTGTTATTGGCACGGACATTGGAGCGCCCACGATTCGAAGCCGGGCAGGCTTACGTGAAACATGGGCTTTAACAGAGGAGTGTTAATGTTTGCGAGGAGTGTAAACAGGGTCGTATTTCTCCACGAACCACTCTGGGACGCCATGTATTTCAAAACAAGTGGAGAAGCCGTGGCCACGTGTCTTGCATTCTGTGCACCATAGGGCAGCGCGTTCCGCATGTGTGAGGAATGTGGGCGAAGACACAGGAGCCGGAAGTTGTGTTGAAGATGGGCGAGGCCGAGAAGCAGTGCGAGCGGCGAAGCCCACCACAGGTAGCGACTCCTTCTTGGCCTGACCATATCCGCGGACACTCTCTTCCAAGGACACCTTTTGATAGGCCGTGTTAAGGGTGGGCAGAGGTGCCATTGAGAGAAGCTGGGATCGAAGAGTACCATAATAATCCGAGTCCAAGCCAAGAAGAAAATCTTGAAGACGATCCCGCTCCTGCCGAGTTTGATGTTGATTACCGTCATCACACGAGCACTTCCCGCACTTGCACGTAATCAAAGGGTCATAATTAGCCAATTCTTCCCAAATAACCGAAGTTTACCATAATAAACAGCCACAGACATTGCTTTGGTTTGAACACAGGCATGAAGAGCAGCTTCGAGTTGGTGAATCCGAGGGCCATTCACCACGCCAAACCGCTCTCGTAGGTCGTCCCATAGCTTTTTAGGGTCGCTATAACGGCCGAGAAGTTCAGAGACTTCCTGGGTAATCGTGTTCATAAGCCAAGCAACCAGAGTACTCTGAACTGCCTGCCAATCGTCGACAGTAGCCGGAGGTACAAGGGTAGTAATGTGGCCATCGAGAAATCCGAACTTTCGTCGAGCAGAGAATGAAAGCTCACTTGCATTCGCCCATTCGGCATAGTTATTGAGCCAAAGGCGAGCAGGTGTAATGTAAATTCCAGGGTGTTCTTGAGAGCTAAGATAAAACGGGTGATTGTGTTCAAGTTTAGCTGGAGGTGGCAGTGGTGGCGGCGGCGGCGGTGGAGTTCCTTTCTTGTCGCCAGCCATGATAGGGTAGTTGTTTTTGGGAATTAGGGTTGGATTGTTAACCTAGCCGAGGATACCATGACAAGGTTTGATTAGAGTTGTAATTGCTTGCCTTTCTTATTGATATTGCTTTGGTATTTATACATTACAACGTTAGGTTTAGACAAAGACTTGCTACGCAATGCGAGGCTTGTTGGAGTGACAACGACCCACATGTGAGTTTTGGGAATGTATCCCACATTGGAGAAATAGAAGACTGGATACTAGTTTATAAGGTGGTGGGTTACTCCTCCTATTGCCAATTGGTTTTAGGATGGAACCCCACCAGCTTGTGAGCTAGTATTCTACGAGGGGGCCGACATTGGCCCATGACGACTCTGACAAGGCCCAAGGGCAGAATTACATTAAGCCTAGCCTAACATATAACAACTGGTTCTAGGAACGCCCTTGTCGCGGTTACTGGACTAACTTAAACCTAAAGATGTGTTGCAGGTCTTCTGTTTTAAGCGACACGGTACAGTATGATGAACAATAGTTCCCTTTGGTCAAACTCAGATAACAAGACTACCTTCAATCACTGACTTATGTTGATCAGAGATGATTCTAGATTTCTAACTATATCATCATATCCTATGATCATATGAGAGATTAGTATTTGTACTCGCGGTGTGTATGATTTTGAGTAAATATCTCCCTGAAATATTTTAGGTCTGCTTGCCCAGATTTTTAGTAGCCAAATCTGTGAAAATAGACACATGGTAGCAAACATAGGTACACAGCCTGAGCCCTGTGAAATAATCTATTCCAGGTTTGCTTTGACAAGAAATTAAATGACAACAATTTAACAAGGATATCAAAGGTGAACGAAAACTGTTTATTAATAAAAATGTCATGGAAACTTATTTCCAATTGTCGATACCATCTGCTATGACTGATTACCCTATCAAATTTTAGAAGACAACGCTGCGCTGCAAGTTTTGAATTCTGGACCTGACAATTGGATTGCTCAACTCAATCCGATGGAGACTCTCTCCATCCACCGTAGCTTTCCTCACGGCTGGCAATGGTTCGATTGGCATAGTGAGCCTGGCAAAAGTTAAAATGAGTGAAACACAAGTTAAATAAAACTCTGGCGGACTGGCCAATCGATGTTTGTATCGAAATGAAAAAAAGAACCGGAAAAGGGAGAACTACTGCAAACAAGCCTCAGTATCGTAGTCAGTACCTTGCGGTTTAAGGAGAGGCTGAGTTTGATCTCTCCTCGGAATTCCTGATCCTTGACAACGTTATACGATGTGGTTGGGACTGACCCTTCATGAAAGACTGGTTCCAATTGTACTCTATGTAACAGAGGCAAAAAACTTACAGAAAGTTGTATGGTAAATTATGCTCAACAGTCCACAATTCTGTTAATTACTTTGATGATCAGAATGTGGACTTATAGACAGATTTATAAGAAAATATGAGCTCCTTGATTAATGAGAAGTACTACTATGCGGCTATGCGTATCATGCAGAGTGTCGCAAAAACAAATAATTATTTCTTGGACTAATACAGTAATACTCTAAGATTGAGGTATTGAATACATTAGATCCGGTTTAAGCTCCCTTGATTTATTCAGCCTTGGTTTACAACAATCTAACAGAAATACGGATTTGGTTACTACTTACATTGCTTCACCAACAGGATCATCCTCTGTACAAGTACCAGCATCACTATCCAAGATTTTGAGGGTAAGCTGATCAGAACCGTTAGGAGTCACATTAAACGTAAACGTTTCGTTCCATTCTGGTTCGGTTCCTTGGCCTGTGTCAAATCATCATCATAAGATTCACAATCATCGACATTTAATCGCACCTCACACATCATACGGATCTAATTGATTAATTACGTACCTGATGCGATGCTACTTTTCTGCTTCTGACTGCCGTAAATCAGGATCACATATGGATCCATATTATCTGCATTATTATGCGCATTGATAATACTCGTTAGAACAATCCAGTCAATATGAAACAATTGATATATCAATTAGACATATATTGATCATCTGGGAATTCAGATGCAAATAAAAGAGGGTATGGTCGATCAAATTATGTCGTTCTTCTAATCTTTTCATACTAATGTGTAATCATTGTCCTATAGATGCGAAAAATGTAATGTTATCATGATGATGATAGTAAAATTGACTTTAAACGTGTAAGAGAAGGGGAAATGAAATGTTGCTTACTCATATAATCAGTGTTCTCAAGACCTTTGGCACCCACAAGAACAACTTCAAGTGTCTCTTCATCAGCCATGTTTCGCACCGATCGGAAATGTTTATCACAAGAAACGGTACTAACAAAAAGAGAAGATAACAGTAACAGCTACGACATAAAACATAAATAGGGGAGGGGGGCGTTTAAAGTTCTTTTAGTAGCATTTAAGATACTTGTATAGTACTACAAGTTGTACGTAGTCAATGTTAATCATGTGCTAACACTAGCGTGCATAAATACTAGGTGATAAACGAAGCAAAGTTGATGGTCCGCTTCCTTTGGTCATGGTATTTATTGGTCGGTGACGCGGTGCCTTGTACTATGGGCGATAAAGTTTGGCTCGGGTCTCAGAGTACAACAGTTACTCCCAAAAGTTTTACACCATGAATCGATTGTTTCAAAAGTTCCAAAAATAAAAAATCGACAACAAGTTTTAAGAAAAATTGAAAATAGCACAACTCTTGTTTGTGACATTTCTATCTGATGATAATTTGTGTACTTCTGATGATAATTTGTGTCAAATAAACGCATGACGCATCAACTCACAGTCAGATGCATAGGTCAAGGACTCTTGGACTAAAAACGCAAATACTATATCAAAATCAGACACTTCTAAATGATCAAACAGAGTATTTTAGACTGCTGATCTCTGACAATATCAAACGAACAGCTTTATGAAATTCAATCCCTTGCAGTGATTATACAGAACTTAATTATATGGTCTCTTAGCTTGGTCTTGAAAGAATTACAAGACGCCTAATTAGCGTTACCAAACGCGACCATCTAGTGCTCGGACTTTGACTCCCTTGTTAGATACATTGAAATACTTTCCGGAAAATTTGATTTCACATGTCAACGAACTCTTTGGAATCGAGAACAGTTTCTCACAGAAATCATGTTCCTTGCAAAGCTGCACTTGTTTAGCTTCGGTTTCAGCAGCAACGACACCGATCTCAAGGGTGTTCAAAACTTTTGCAACCTTTAGAAAGTACCTCACAATCTCCAACTCTTCCGTAATTCCATCAAGTTTTCGTAGACTAATCGTCTTGACCTTAGATAAACAAGCATCTATATCAGCTGGTACAAAATCATGTTCGTCAACACTAATGTCCATCCAATTATTTTCAGCCCCCTTGATCAATACAAGAAACAATAAGTTTGGACAACAATAATGTAGAAAAAGAATCAAGGCTGTCGATTGCTTCGGGTGATGATGGCTTACGGTAAGATGGATTAGATTATTGAATACGAGAAGACTGTCGTCACCGAGATCACGAATATTAAGACTGAAGAGTAACGAACCACAAATCGTCAGGGACTTTAGACAGCACATGCCACGAAAGAATTCGGTTTCTAAAAAGGTCATACCTTGATCCCGTCCTACAGGTCTCAAAACGGTTGCAGCTGACAAATATTTCGGCTTTGGTACAAAAGCATAGCTAGATGAGTTGAAGTCCTCCACGTAAAAACGTTCAAGCTTAGGCACATTCATCACAATCATTGTATGCGCACTTGTCTCAGTCATGTATATCTCCAACCACTTCAAATTTTGAGCGATAATCTTTACCAACTTATCATGTGTCGATAAACTCCCTTTGATAATCAGGTGCTCCAAATTCGGACAGGACTTGATTAATTTAATCACGAAATCGAATTGGCAATCAAAAAAAGAAACATGAAGCTTGTTCAAATTAGGAAGTGCGACATCTGACTTATTAAGAATGTAAGACGGTTTATCAAAGTAGTCGTGGAAATCAAGATGGAGAACTTCAAGTGATGGAATCTGAAAGATAGATGGTAGTAATGTTTGCGGATTTAGTTCCCAATAATGATAACACTTAGTCAAACTTACCTTTAGGTCCTTCAAACCAACCAAACCCCGTTCCAAAACTAGGCTGAGATTTTTAATCGACTCGTCTTCGTGCTTGAGAGGGAGGAGGACATCAAGTACGTAAATATGGGCCGAAGTGAGTTTTTTCATTAGCAGGTATGGGAGTATGTCGTAGGGATTCGTCCTACTGTGGACTAGATTACTGAAGTAGCCTTGGTCGATGCGGAGGGCAGTGATTTGGTTCCAGAGGCCGTGCCATCGGCTTGATAAAACGTCTGTTCTAGCTGCGGCGTTGAGGGGAAGGAGAGAGATAATGTCAACTAGAAGCTCATCCGGGAGGGAGCTCAATCTGTCTGCTTGATCTTCTTCGACACCGCGACCAAAATTTCTGACGATGTCATTCTTCCTGGCCCCTTTTGCTTGAACCTCCATCTCTCTTTTTTGTGGCTTTTTGAGAGATCTGAAAAGTTTGTTGATGAGCTGCTGCATCGCAACTTCACCTATGGCCAGTGTTCAGAGTCCTGATATGTCTGATATCATACCTAACGTGTTTCGTTAAAAGGTATAAGCTCTAGCCTGCCGCTCAATCTTTTGATTGAGTTGATACCCTAATTGACATGGTATAAAAGCCCACGTTGGATGGGATATTGGGTTCAGCGATCAGATTCGTAAATTTCCCCGAAGGGGGAGCTGTTGAACTTCATCCCGGCTATAGAGGTTTGACGAAAAAATGAATCGAGGATGGGCTCACATGTCGGTCCTTATACTATGGTCCCCGGGCTGCCAAGAGGATGGTGGTCCCAACGGTTGAATAATTGAAACTGACATTAGTTTATTAGATTCATTTTGGACAATTGTTATGATCTATAAATTGAGATACAAAGGCCTTGATCCTAAAGTGTTCGATTCTAGTATGAACTTGTTCAATAGTTGATATGATACTTCTAAGTACAAGCGTGAAAGACGAAGAAGAAAGTAGAATAAAACTTTTTTGTTTGTTTGTTGTGAAATGTAGTACGTTAGGTTTGGTAAACTTGGGATTATAATCCGAAAGTTAGGTGATAATGAGATTATTTTGAGAAAACTAACGGAAGTTGGGATTATTCTCATACGGATTAATTGTGTGCGCAGAGGACATACAGCTTAACTATATGCTATTGATTCGCCAAACTCTTGAAATTATTTGAAATAATGGAGAAAAAAGTAAGAAAGAAAAAGTATAGCTCTTTACACCTTACCTGATGTTCCATGGCAGTTGAGAATACTACAATTAAGTACAGGGCATCAATTCACAATTTCAGAGTATGAAATACAGGACTATTGGCCTATAAATGAATAAACTCGATCAATTTACTGGTTGTTTTAGATGGCTGATCTCTGACAGTATGAAGTTAGGCATGTTTAAACCAAATCAGTGATGTGAAAGCATGAAGCATTTGATTACCCCGGCAACTCTGAATTACGATAGAAGGAAGCTTACCCAACGCGACCATCAAGTACTTCGACTTTAATTCCTTTGCTTGAAGTACTTTCCGGAGAATTTGATCTCACATGCCAACGAACTCTTTGGAATTGAGTACAATTTCTCACAGAAATCCTGTTCCTTGCAAAGCTGCACTTGTCTAGCTTTGCTTTCAGTAGGAACGACACTGATCTCGAGGGTGTCCAAAGCTTTGGCAACGTTTAGAAGGTACCTCACAACCTCCAACTCTTCCATAACCCCATCAAGGTTTAGTAGACTTATCGTCTTGACCTTAGATAAACAAGCATCAGCTGGTTCGAAATCACGTTTGTCAAAGCTAATGTCCATCCAATTATTTTCATCCCCCTTGATCAATTCAAGAAATAATAAGGCCGGAGAACAATGATGAAGAAAACGAATTAAGTCTGTTGATTGAATCGGAAGTTGTCTAACGGTAAGATGGATTAGATTACTGCATACGGGAAGACTGCCACTGCTGATATCAGTAAGACCGGATAGCAAGGAACCGCGAATTGTCAGGGACTTTAGAGTACACATGCCTCTAAACAATTCCATTTCTAAAAAGGTTATACGGTGACTTCGTCCTAAATGTCTCAAAATAGTTGCAGCTGATAAATAGTTCGGGTCTGATTCGAATATATAGCACGATGAGTTAAAATCCTCCACGTAAAACCGTTCGAGCTTAGGCACATTCATCACAACCATTCTGTGTGCATCTGTTTGGGACATGTATATCTCCAACCACTTCAAATTCATTGACCAAATATTTACGCACATATTATCCTCCGATAAATTCCCCTTGATAATCAAGTGCTCCAAATTCGGGCAGGACTTGATAAAATTAGCCACGAATTCGAGTTGGCTATCAGTAATAGAAACATGAAGCTTGTTCAAATTGGGAAGCGCAACTTCCCAGTGATTAATAATGCTAAATCGATCATAGAAGTTGTCGAAATCAAGATGGAGAACTTCAAGTGACGAAATCTTAAAGGTACATGTAAAGTATATATAGAGAGAGGGATTGCATTATCGAATACTGACTTTGATTATTATTGATGAATACATACGTGTTTATATAGGTTTGAGTAGTGTGAACTCGAGTATAGACCCTAAGCTAAAATAGTATAGGAATAATATCGTTTACATAAATAGAATATTTATCCTTTACGATATTATTCCCTACTACGATTACAATATATTAATTATTCTCTAATACGGCCCCGCAATCTAAGCGGTAGGAGGATACGGACGCTTTGATTGGAACCAAAAGAATTCGTTGCTCGGATCATCCTTAGAGCCGTGCCAAATTGATGCTGAAATGATAGAAGCCAAGATGCATAGGAGATGCTGCCTTGTCTTGCCAGTGTAGATTAAGAGACCATATGTTGCCCGTAGAGTAGTAGGGAGCAGGATATCATGATAACAAAAGGTGGGGAAAGAGACGGAAATTAAATAGTCCATGAGAAGAGAGAGTATATCGAGAAGACTAGGACAAGAAGCCAAAATTGGGAGCAATTCAAGTAAATCATGACGATTTAAGAAGGTAGATAAATAAGAGCGAGATTATCAAGATCGAGAGTAAGTATATGAAACCATGACATAAGTAGGGGACAGAGAGAGAAAAGAAATGAAAATTTCATTATTTTCATGTGAAGAAGAGTTGAGAAGAGAATTTGCCTGATGACATTATGGAGAAGATCATCGTCAACATGCATCAAAATAATAATCAAGAGATTAAGAAATTGGGCAAATGAGGCCACGTAATAAGGAAGAAAGAGCAGCAAATACATACTATGCCAAGATAATATGTTTAGAGGGAGGGGTATAGCCGTATAGCACAAAGAGTGGGATAGATCAGATCAATATCAGAACGAAATATAGAGAAAGAGATGGGGAAAGCAACTAAAGAATGGGAAAATAAGGCAGCAACATGAAGATTAATAGATCAAGAATGATTATACCACAGCCATTGGCACGCAGATTACCAGCCGGAGATGTAAGAATAAAGGCCATCCCCGGCCGGAAACAAGTGCACAAGAGAGTTTGTGTCTTCTAGGACCTTTTCCCGCTCTGATACCATGTAAAGTATATATAGAGAGAGGGATTGCATTATCGAATACTGACTATGATTATTATTGATGAATACATACGTGTTTATATAGGTTTGAGTAGTGTGAACTCGAGTATAGACCCTAAGCTAAAATAGTATAGGAATAATATCGTTTACATAAATAGAATATTTATCCTTTACGATATTATTCCCTACTACGATTACAATATATTAATTATTCTCTAATAGTACATGATGGTAATATCAGTGGAATTGGTTCCCAATTGTAACCTTCAGCCCAACTTATCTTAAACTCTTTCAAACGCTGGTCTAAAAGTAGGCTAAGCTTTCGAACTGATTCGTGAAATTCCGATGCGAAGACGCCCCAATATGTTTTCTTTAAACGATCATCTGCTCTGAACGGGCGACGGAGGTGGATGTCAAGTACTTTGATATGCGGGGAAGTGAGCTTGTTTAGCAAGTCTTCGAGGATGGGGTAGGGGATCATCGCATCCTGGGGGCTGGTGAAGTAGCCTTGGTCGAAGCGGAGGGTTGTTATTTTGGTCCAAAGGCCGCGCCATCGGCTTGATAAAACGTCTGTCCTAGCTGCGGCGTTGAAGGGAAGGAGAGAGATTATGTCAACTAGAATTTCATCCGGAAGCGAGCTCAATCTGTCCGCTGCATCTTCTTCGACACCGCCGCCATTGTTGATGATGTTATTCTCTATTGTTGGCCTCCTTTCCTTGCCCTTTTTGCTTGAACCTCCATCTTTCTTCTTACGGTTTTCTGAGAGTTGTGGGAATTGGGATGTCTGTTGATGCGGCTGCATTGCAATTAGTTCGGCTACGGCCAAATTTGGGATGTGCTGATATTACTATACCTAGGAAAATTTTGACGAGAATAAAGTCAACATATAAACCAACTTTCACTTTCTTTCCCAAAATAGTCTCAGTTTTGAAAATAATCCAACTTCGCAATATTCCAAAATAAGTCCAACTTTGGGGAAAATTATTCCATGGAGTCGAGCGTGGGTACTCTCGCTGACGTGGCGCCCGCGTGTCAGGCAGCTGGCCGGACCAAGTTACAAAAAAACCGGACCAAATTAAAAAAAAAAACCGGACCAAATCAAATTTCAAAAAACAAAAAAAAAAAAAACACTTTACTTTCTTCTCTCTACTCACCCGCCGCCGGCGATGCCACCCACCTTAACTTACCGGCGACGTCGACCGAATTCCGGCCGCGCTCAGGTGATCTCCTTAGCATCATCATCGACCTCCGACATGAAGCCTTTTTCATTCGATTTTCTCCCCTTTCCATGTGACACGGTCCCCAACCACCGTCCAAATTAACCGCCGCCGCCCACCCTAATTGTCGCCGACCGAGCAACACCCTCGATATTCCATGTCGTAGATTAGAAACCGGTACAAATTCCAGTCCTAGCTATTACTATTATTGAGACAATTTAGAAAATGAAAATACAAATTTGAAGGAATTTAGGAGGATTCTGGGAGAGTTTGGAGAGAGAGGGAAAGGGTGATAAGAAATGTGTGGAGTTGTGGTTGACGTGTGGAGTGTGGTGGTTATTGTAGCAATTTAAAAATGCATGTGTGTGTGATACTTGAGGACTTGACCAAGTCACAGCATATCGACCGTCAAAAAAAAAGTCACAGCATGTCATTTCATTCTATCAAGTTGCTAATCTGATTTTTTAAAAAATTATTAGTAAAATTGATGTACTTTAGGATACAAATTTATGTACTTTAGTGTAAAGTTATGTACTTTAACGTATTAGTTTTCTAAATATTTATTGAACATACTAATTATGTACTTTAACGTATCTGTGATGTACTTTAACGTATAATATATGTACTTTAGTATATTAAGTAGGAGTATGTATTTTAGAGTACTAGTCACAGACTTTAACATATCAACTATAATTAAGAACTTTAGAGTATAAATTATGTAAAATAGTATAAAGACTATCTATTTTGAATTTCTGACGTATTGGGTTTGTACATTAACATCTGTGTTATGTAATTTATCGTATAAAATGCGTACTTTAACGTATTAATTATGTACTTTAACATCTAACTTATACGAGTATTATTTACGTACAAACTATAAACTTTTAACGTCTAAAATATGTACTTTAACATACCAAATATCTATTTTAACGTATCAATAATGTACGTATTTTAGCGAAACATTTTTGTACTTTAGCATATCAATGATGTACTTTAACGTCCAAGTGATGTAATTTAACGTCTAAATTAAATACCTTGTCGCATAATATACGTCCTTTAATGTAATGATTATGTACTTTAACGTCTAAATTACGTACTTTAGCTTCTAAACTACACACTAATAAATCAACTATTTTTCTAATATAATATTTATTTATGTACTTTAAGGTATCCATCAGTACTTTAACGTAAAAATTGTGTACTTTAGTTTCTTAATGTTGTAACTTAAGTATTTAACGTATTATCTATTTCATTTGTTAAGTTACATGTAGTGTTGTTTTTCCTTCTATAGCCTAAAAATAACATTTCAATGGAAAAAAAACACTTTTAAATCCCATCAAACTTTAGACTTTAAGTTATGTACTTTAACATAATAATGATGTACTTTAACAAAATAATTATGTACTTTACCTTAACAATTCGGAGTGTGTACTGTGTAGTTATGTACCCAAGCGTAACATACACTTACTCCATGTTCATCACCATTTGCAAATTGCAAATACCAGTTGTACATTAAACATGCCACACGCCCACACACATGAAATATTTTAACCAAAAACAAAAAAAAAATGAAAATAAAACACGCACTTTCCCCATTTCTTTCCTCTTTCCTCCCCAAATCTCTATTTCTCATTTTCTCTCTCCTGTATACCTCCACCATCCCCAAATTCAAACCACACACCCACCACCCCCAGCTACCGCCTTTGCACCACCTTGCATGTACCACCGACCTCCCCAACTTGCCGAATCTGGCGTTAAGGCTACATTTCTCCACCCACGACGCCTAGCCGGTCCTCCATCTTTACTCTCTCCTCATTTCTTTCTCTCCCTCGATTCTCTCACTCTCAAACGTCCGGATCTGGGGTGGTGAGACCTTTCAATCGCGTCGTCGGCGACAGAGGTTGTGGTGGCTAACGCCGGCGGCTGGGGGCGATGTGGTGCTGGCGCGGAGGAGAGAGAAAAGCTGCGAGATTTGTTTTTTTTTTTAATTTCTGGTTTTATATTTACAAATAAACCGGTTTTTAAATTAAACCGGTGACGTAGCAATGACGTGGTAATGACGTGGCGGTGACGTGGCACCGGGACTACCTAGTGCCGGGACTATGGTATATCTTCCCCCAACGAAGTATTTTTTAGCCACCAAAGTGATGAGAGTGGGATCTAAAAAACACCAAAGTTGTATTTGGTATTTTCTTTTTTTTTTCGGAAAATTCACGTGGTACCCTCGAACTTTACTTGATTGTACATGGTACCCAACTTGCCAAATTTCTGCGCAAGGTACCCTCCAAGTTTGCATATGTGCACGCGGTACCCAAAATACTAACAGCCCTTAAACACCGTAACTTAAGAAGAAAAAAAAGCCTCACCCCTCATTCTCTCTCTCTCTTCACATAAACACAACCACCACGTCACTTTCTCCCTTGAAAATCCTACTGCCATCATCATCCATCACCTATATTCATACCTTCTCGAATCTTTAACAAAACTTTGATTGACATTTTCATATCCCTCCTCAATCTCTCTTCTCTACCAGGTGAAGTTCTACTTCTCATTACATCCTCGAATTTGGTAGCAATTTTATCCGCAACCACGCACTTCCTCAACCGGGTCACCTCACTATCAACACCATCGTCCACGCCCATTCTCTTTTCTCATCTTCTTCGATGCCATTAACTTCCACGACAAATCCGAACTCGAGTTTTGGTAACAATGTTTTGGCGAATTATTAGGTTAATTTGGGTAAATTAGTGGGTTATTTGGTCCAATATTTGCCAGTTTTTGAGTTTAATTTGGACGATTTGTTTTTGGTAAAACTGGGACACAACCCAGGCGAGACTTTTTGTTGATTTTGAACCATTTTTTTTTAAAAAAATTGAGCAAATTTATTGGTGAAGATGAGGAGAAATTTCTATTGGAAGTGATTGGGTTGGCTAGGTGAGGTGGTCAACTTTGGGGTCATTAAGGTGGTTACGGTGTAGTCTCGTTGTTGTTTGAGCGGGGGCGTGGCTGCATGGCCTTGCTGGTGGTCGGGATGAGGAATCCAATGGAATTTAAGTTGAAGATTGGGGAAAAGGGCAGGAGAGAGCAGGAGGGTGAGGTTTTTTGGATTTTTTTTTTCGGTTCAAATAATCTCAACCATTGACATGCTATAGAATGGATGACTGAGATTTTCCATTTCTTTTTTTCTCTTTGCAAGTTAACGGCGTTAAGTGACCGTTAGAAATTAGGGTACCACATGCACACAATGAAACTTGAAGGGTACCTTGTGCAGAAACTTGCCAAGTTGGGTACCATGTGCAATCAAGCAAAGTTCGAGGGTACCACGTGAATTTTCCGTTTTTTTTTTTGCTGAAATGTAAGAATTTTATTGCAAAAAAAACAAAGTACAAAAGAATATAGGACATACCCCTACATCTTGCAGAAATAATGATCAAGGCATTTTACAGTAGGCTTCTCAACGAAAGCCAATCTTTATCTTCCACCCTAATGCCTTGAACAGTTTTCCTCATTCTGAATTTTACCTCCTCAATTACATTTTGCACAAGCTTATCAGGAGGAGTCATTACAGCTTCTAGCCTACATTTGTTCCTAGCTAACCATATTCTATAAATTAACGCACATATCAAAGCTCCAGTTGCTAGGCCTCTGATCTTGGATTTAAATCTCTTCTTGATGCACCATTCTACAGAATTCTTCACAGGGATGCTCATTTCCACTTTCCTCCCCAACATCTCCAAGCATTTCCCACTATAAGCACACTCAAAGTACAGATGCTCATGTGTTTCCGAGTCTGATTGACATAGAAAACAGAGGTCCTCTTGACACACTCCAATTCTCTTTAGCCTTTCTTTAACCTGAAGCCTTTTCCTCAAAGCTAACCATGTTATAAAACTTGTCTTGGGTATAATAAATCTGTTCCAAATGTATTTGCCCCAAACAACTTTTTGCTTCACTTCAGCCATCTCCTTATATCCAGCTGCAATAGTATAGCCAATACTGCACCAGCCTCCATTTAAACCATTCTCAATGAAATACTCCTTTATCTTGCATATTTTCCTCCAGTGTCAACTTGAATCCTGTGGTGGAGAGTATGTCTTCCACTCCTCACCCTTTAAGTACACACTATGAATCCATCTAATCCATAGAGTATCGGCCTTATCATAAATCCAGAAAACATATTTAGCAATAGAAGCTTTATTCGAGATAAAGATGTCTTTAAAGCCTAGACCACCTGCCTCCTTTTCTGAACAAACATCCGGCCAAGAAACCAGGGGGCTTCTAACTAGATTCTCCATACCATCCCACAAAAAACTTCTACAAATGGCATCAATAATCTTCCTTAAAACAGTTTTTGGTAGGATGAAAATCCTAGCCCAATATGAATGCAGTCTACCTAGGACAGATTTCACCATCACTAATCTGCTAGCATAGCTAAGCTTCCTTGCCCCAAAACTCCTGATCTTTTTCACAATTTTCTCAGTCAAACAATTACAATCCAATATTGAAATTCTTCCTGCTGTAATGGGCACACTAAGATATCTGAAAGGTAACTTACCCTCCTTGAAGCCAGAAAACAGAAGAATATCTTGCCTCACCCCATGGCTCATTCCAGCAAAATAGATATCAGATTTCATTTGGTTGAAATTGAGACCAGTCGCTTTTGAGAAAGTTGCGAACCCTCTTAGCAAAAGCACCACAGATTTAACCTCACCCTTTAAGAACATTAACAAATCATCTGCAAAACATAAATGTGTGAGTTTAGTTTTGCTACATAGGGGGTTAAACCTGAATTCATCTTTTTCATTTTTCCTCTAAAAAAGCCAATCTGATCACCATTTAGAGCCAAAGTGTAACTAGTAGTAGTTACACATTCCATAATTAACTTGATGAAAACATTAGGGAAATTGAGAGCCTCCATCATCTCCTGCAAGAAGCTCCATTCAACAGTGTCATATGCCTTCCGAAGGTCAATTTTGAGCATGCACCTAGGTGAAACTCCTTTCCTATTATACTTTCTGACTAAATCTTGGCAAACCATGATATTTTCCACAATATCTCTTCCCTTGACAAAAGCCCGCGGCCCCTTGATTCTGGCTAACAATATCTGGCAAAATTTGGCTGAGCCTATCACATAATAATCTTATAAAGGGTGTTGCAGCAGGCTATAGGCCTGTATTCAGTGACAGATTTTGGTTGTGCAACTTTAGGGATGAGTGTCAGAATAGTATTATTCACCTGCTTGAGAAGCTTCCCATGCTGGAAAAAATCAACGATGGCTTTACTCACCTGTTCCCCCACTATCTCCCAATTATCTTTGTAAAATTGGCTAGTATTTGGTATTTATATAACACTAAAGTTGAAAATCTTGTTTTTAATTAAAACACACTTTAACTTATTTGGGTATTTATTAAACACCAAAACAAATAAAAACATTAAAAAATAAAATGAAATTATGTTCTTACTTACCGGAATTAAGAAATACTAGGCTCGTTTTACAATAGGTAAAGATATGGAGTAAATCCAGTTCATTGATCTCAAAAAAAAAAAAAATAAACAGATTACATAATTTAGCAAATGTAAAAAAAAAAAAATACGAACATGATTGAACGGTACCACGAAGTTCAAAATGTAGCATAAAATTGTTTAGAAGTGCTAAAATCCTTGCGCTCTCGCTCCATCAGATCTAGGACGACTCTCATTTCGATTTCCCATAATCGTAGGTTCTAATTGTGAAGTTTGTTGGATATGACTTAAGCTTGCGTCGTCTCTTCGTAGAGAAAATCGATCATGGAGAACTGGAGGAGAAAAAGATGAGTTTTTTTTTTTTTTTTTAAACGCATAAAAATAATTTAAGAGGTAAAATAAAAATTAACATTTTTTTTATTTGTTTTGGTGTTTAACAAATACCAAATAGTTTGAATTGTGTTATAAAAACAAGCTTTTCAACTTTGGTGTTATAAATCCCAAATACGACTTTGGTATTTTTTAGATCCCACCCTCCCCACTTTGGTGGCTAATAAAAACTTCTTTGTATCTTCCCCAACAAATCCATCTCTCCTCCCCCTTCCCCGCGAGCCACCACTCCATGGACATGCCGTGACTAGACCCTTAACAATTTACACGTTCATTGATTAAGGCCAACATATATATGAGAAATCCAATGATTTGTGTACTCAATTTTCAGCACAAACATTGAAAAGTCGATTCCGGCATATTAAAGTGATGGCCCTAATTAAAATGTATCCGAAACTTTTAAGATTTGAGCTTAAGTATTGACCAAAATTGAAATTAATCGTACCTATATATGTACTACGTACTGAAGCATGTCACGCGCCCTTGTATTGAAAAAATTTCAACATCAACATGACCCGTTTGAATAATCGTGTTTTTGGCTGAGCTATAAACTGATCAAACTGTCACAACACTATTACACTAATTTTTTTATCTTTTTGATTTGATCTTATTTAAAAGACCCTGGACTGATTTGATCTAATCTGAATTTGTTGAAATTAATTTTGAATTAATTCTGAATTTCGACGAATTGATATCATGAGATTGACTAAATTTATTAAATTTATCTAAACAATTCTGATCAGATTTGATATGGATGAGTCTTATCTGATTTTTGGCATAACTCTCCGGAATTCAAATTTATGAGTGATTCTATAATGGCTACAAACCAATGGTAGCCATTGTAAAAGAATGAAATCTGGCCGTTAATTTGATAGAGTTAATCATAACCCTCCATAATTTGACCACTTAATATATTTAAAAAAAAAAAAAAAAATAGCCCAAAGTTAACCAACCCCATCTTTCTCTCTCCTCTCTCCTCTGCCGTCTCCCCTTCCCCTTCCCCATCCTTGCCACCGCCCTAGCCCCACCGTCGCCCCTCGCCAAACAACGCCAACTCACCTGAGAACACAGCCATCCGGCTGGCGACACGACGACAATCCCGCCTAGGCCATCGCCGGCCACCATCGTCGTCGCGTCATTAGTCCACTCACAATTCTATCTTCTATCAATACTCGTCTTTACCACCCTCTCCCTCATACATAACCGGACCTCCACCCACAAAATTCCCACCCAGAATCCCCTTGTATACTCCAGCATCGACGCCGCCCTAGGAAATTGAAAATCGAAAGAGGAAATGGAGTGGAGGGTAACGTGTCGGTGACGCAAGGGGTGGGGGCGGGTTATAGGCGGCGACTCTTGGTCCCAACTCCTAAAGGTGGTGTTGGGCGAGCGTGTGGTGTTGGTTGGGTTGCGCCGGCGGTGGTGGCTGGGGGAGTAGACGATCAATATATGGGGTTTTTTTATATTAATATTTGGTCAAATCAATTGAAGGTTGGGATTTATTTAGGAAGATCAAAGGCTATTATTTTTTCCCTTTACAATGGCTACCATGACTTGGTAGCTATTGTAGAATTAGTACAAATTTATAAGTTTTAACCCTGTACTTTTTAACAAAAAGTATCTCTATTCAATTCTTTGTTAAAAATTTCAAGACGTCTCAACATTGTTTTAAAATAGAGATTCATATCATTTTCACCCAACGGTTAAAAATTTCAGGTTAGTTACCGTTCGCAATCCCTGTATTGTAGCAACAAATAAATCAAATTGACTCCACTCACTCAACAGTCACCAAAGGCAATTCAAGTTCCAAAAACAGAGACATTAAACCCCTCTTCAAATTTACTCAAAATGCGAGCAGAGCAAGAGTTCAAAAATGGCGAGACGAACAACATCATCAGGAAGAGCAAGAGGAGATTGAATCCCGATTTCGGCAACGAAGGCGAAGACAGATTAAGCTCGCTCCCAGAATGTCTCCTCCACGGCATTCTCTCTCTCCTTGACGTCCAGTCAGCCACCGCCACCTCCGTCTTATCCCGGCAGTGGCGCTACCGCTGGACCCACCTCACCGATTTCATTTTTGTTGGGATTAAAGTCCATCGCAAGTACATTGTTCACATTGAAACATATGTGAATTCAATGGACATTCTTAATGGTAAATTAAGAATGGATGTTTCTTTGATATGCATGCGGTGGATGTGTGGAAAACTTAATTGATAATTAAGTTGTATTAACTCCAAGGTTCATGCATATGGCAAAGGCATTTGCTATATAAAGGAATGGCTTTTCCTTTGGCAAACACACACTCACACTCACACACATACACAAAGATAATTGTGGGAGTGGCATCACAAGAGGGAAAAATACTAGGAGCGCTAAACACATTTAGTGTGGGACAATTTTGGAGGGTTAAACAGTTGACTCCAAAATTGGAACAATCTTAGAGGGTTAAATAGTCGACTCTAAAATTGGCTAGTATTTATCTTGTGAGGGTTCTAAGTTGGTGTGTAACTTAGGACGGCAGTCTTTGTACTGACACTATTTTATAGTGGAAATTCAGTCGTTTGGCTGGTGGGTTTACCTCCGAATTTGGAGGGTTTTCCCTGGGTTAAGTCCCTAAATATCTTGTCTCATCGTGTTATTGCTTGCGGTTATTTACTTTTACGGTTACTTGTCGATTGGTGCTTCCGTTGCGCGGGGAAATTGGCGTTAATTTCCCAACAATTTTCCACTGCTACCGCTTACCACAACCAGGTAGCCCTACCTTAGGATTTTTCACCCACGTCGACCACATCCTCCACCAGCTAAATTGTCCCCAAATCAGTTCTTTCAGTCTCGATTTCCCTTACGGTATCTCAACGAAGACGCCCTCTATTGCTCGGTCTACCTGAGTCTTTGGGCTGAGAAACTTTGCGCCCGAAACGCAGTAGAAATATCGGTATCTGTAACCTCACATGATGCTCATGTTGATCCAATCATTGTTCTCCCAAGTACGCTGTTTGAATGCAAATCTTTAGTAGAGCTTGATTTATATGGGTAATTTTGTTTTGATTTGACGGGTAATGTGGCCGTTATCTCGTTTCCAAATTTAACGACCCTACGTTTGAGTCTATGTGGCTCTAATCTGCATTGGTTGGACACCCTGCTTAAGTCATGTCCGCTCTTGTCCTACTTAGACTTCGTGTTGTATTTGTTAGATGCCGGGCATTCGGTGGATATATTTTCGCCAAGATTAAAGAAATTTTCAATATGTATCAATCAAACACGAAGGGAAGCAATCGATGCTAGCAAGTTTGTGATTAATGCGCCTAAACTCGAACATTTCGTTTCAATTGGGGATTTAGTTTTATTCCACTTCAATCCAATCCCAAGTACGACTTTACTAGTCGTCGAATTTCAGATGTGGGCTAGGACCGATGGGTACAACCCTATTGGACACAAGTCCCTTGATTTGCTGGTAAGGTTCATTCGACAGATTGCTAGTGTGCAGAAGCTTGTGTTATGTTCTCAATCTATTCGGGTATTGGATTGTATTCGTCGTGCAAATGGGAATGGGGGGAATGGAAATGGCATTGTGAGGCCGACCTTCCCGAATTTAATCCACCTGAAATTGCTGGGCATTGCATGAAACGACATCGATTATTGGAAAGCTGCTCTACCCGGTACTATGTTGTCTAAGCTCAAGAAGATTGAAATATATATGCTGAAGGGGCGTGGAACTGAGATTGAGCTTGTAGAGTACATTCTAACTGCAGCTGTTGCTTTGGACCAGTTTTCTATCTCTGCTCCCTGCTGTATTACAGCCAGAGATATTAGCCGGGCATTGTTCATTCCTAAACAACGCAAATTCGGTTGTCGAGTCAACTTCGAGGGTGTTTGTTACTGTGCGTCCGGTGAAGGCCTAGAAGATAGATTGATTCCTTGTCGAATTGTTTGCCAAAATGATGAGCATTTGCCGAGATGCGTAGGATAGTATATTTGATTTTTGAGTTTCGATTGCTATATATGCGTTCGTGTTTTTACTTTTGATAGTTTATAAACTTGCTTTACAATACCTGGTACCTGCACGAATAAAAGTCATGTCAAATAGTCTTTTTCTGATTGGTATTATATTGTTACAGATAGTCTATTGTTATTATTGAAGGTAAAACCCTAATAGTTTCTCCAATTTTCATCCAAATTGTAGAAGCACTCTGACATTGTTGGGGATAATTGAGAGATAGAGGGAGAGTAAACGAGTTAATAGCTTTGTTAGGACCCGAACTTTGCCAAATTTTTGATTTCAGGACCTGAAACTTTTAATGGCTGAAATCAGGACCTCACCTCAATTTGCCATTCAATTTCTAACCCCGTTAACCTTCTACCCATCTCTTCCCTCTTTCCTCCATCTTCATCACTTTGTCTAGATTTTCCCCCCAAATCAATCCACTTTCTACCATTTTCATCACCCAAGACGATGATATGGAGTCTGTGAAAGTGAAAGCAGTAGTGAGTGTTGTTACTTGTGAGAGCAATAATTGATAGAGCAGCAATGACATTACTGAACAGGATATCAACAATTATCATATTCATTGATTAAACCACTACAATAACCCCAAATCAACACATGAGCAAACCAAAACATAATTACTGTAGAATAAAATTCAGAAAGTAAAGCGACTTTGGCAAAAGAAAGCAGCAAACTTAGCAACTTAAACAGCAAAAACCAATTTTATCAAATCAAAGTAAGCATCAAACATGGAAATTGGCGAAAAGAAAACTTGATGATGGTGTTGCGTTGTTATTATTATTATTATTATTATTATTATTATTGTTACTACTACTACTACTACTTTAATTTAACGAAAATTCAATCAATCAAATACAAGTGCCCAGAGAAGAGAGAGGAAAAAGTACCATGGTTGAATGAATGAGAGTGGTGCTCTGCTCGATGGTGTTCGACGACGGTGAGTGTGCTGCTCTCTAAACCCTTCTTCAAAATACAGCAGCAACAAGCCATCAACATTGGATTGATTTAGGGGAAAATCTGGACGAAGTGATTGGGGATGAAGGAAAGAGGAGAGAGATGGGTAGAAGGTTAACGGGGTTAGAAATTGGATGGCAAATTGAGGTGAGGTCCTGATTTCAGCCATTAAAAGTTTCAGGTTCTGAAATCAAAAATTTGGCAAAGTTCGGGTCCTAACAAAGCTATTAACTCGAGAGTAAACCATGGAGAAGAGGTTTTTCTTATAAAATTTTCTCAAATAATCTCATTACATCTAAACCCTTATATAGGTGTAGTCCCATGACTATTGATATTCCGTAACCCCTAACAATAACTCACTAACTTTATTTCTAATTAATACAAATTCTTAATATTTAATTTAATGACCACTTTAATTTTTGGATCATAATTTCAACACACCCCCTTGATCCAAAAATCCTAGCAGTAATCTTCGTCGTTCGCACGTTTAGCCGAACACATCGCCGTTACGTCCCTTGCCGCAACGAACCTACGAGACCTCTTAGTTCTCGTACACTTCAATTTTCGCTCATCCCTCTAGAATGAACACACCTTCGCAAGTCTTGCACACTTTACGACTCTTTGACTCTTGAATCTCGATCAATCGGGTTTTGGATACCCAGCTTCTTCAATTAAAGGAGCATTTCTTCTCAAAACCTTGTGAAGCCCTTGTCTTCACCATGTGATGCATTTATCATCACCATACCTTGTCGATGCACATAATCACCGACCACATATTGGAGCGATCTCCTACAACGTTAGAGCACTTCCCTCTAACCCTTCAATTTATGGTGACTTCTCACCAATGTCAAATTGCCAGAGCACTTTTCTCCGCAATATCATTAATAGAGTAGTCTCTCTGCTCTCCATGGTACGTTTCAAAAGATGAGCAAACTACCTTCAAATTTGCGGCAATTCCGCAACCTCATTGTCATCGGTACTTTGACCAGACATATTTGGGCTCCACACCCAAACCTAGCGTCTCCCTTTTGAGACTCAAGGAGCCTTTCGCTCCATAAAACTTGTAGTTTGCTTCATCACGCACCAATCACACGCGAGGCAGGCTTCATTGCCTTCTGCATGCCATTTTCTCAATTATTCATTTTCTTATCTTCTTCCACCAAAGGGCAAAGGATACGTAGCCTTTGACTTCACAATCACATTGCATGGCTCTTGATCCAATGCAACTTGCTCCTTGATCACACAATTTTTTGTTAGATTGTCGAATGAACAAGGCTACGTGGCCTAATTAACAAAACAAATCTCACTTTTTTTTTTTTTTTTGATAAATTGATTTACTCTCGATCTCTCTATCCTCTTGATCTCTCTTTTGTGATTTTCACTCACTCTCAAATCTTGATAATAGGTTTTTCTTATAAAACTTTCTCAAATAATCTCATTACATCTAAACCCTTATATAGGTGTAGTCCCATGACTATTGATATTCCGTAACCCCTAACAATAACTCACTAACTTTATTTCTTATTAATACAAATTCTTAATATCTAATTTATTGACCACTTTAATTTTTGGATCATAATTTCAACCATGGGCTCTGATACCATGTTAAACCACGATCGGGCCTGAGCCGCACCCGGTAGGAGGAGAGAGAGTCCACGACATAAATCGAAGGAGGTTCCAATCTAAAACCAATTGGCAATAGGTGGAGTAACTCCTTGGTTTATAAACATATCAACTCTCTCATCTTTTTCCAATGTGGGACACTCACATGTGGTATTCATTTCAACACTCCCCCTCACATGTGAGTTCCCTTATACTAGCAGACTGGGCTTTCGGGGCTAGCCGGGGCTCTTCTAGCTCTCTTCGTCTCCCTCATATCTTTGCACATCTGCGCAGACTAGACCTTCACAGGCTCACCGGGGCTCTTCTGGCTCTCTTCGGTAGCATCGCAAATCGGGGCTCTTATAGCTCTCTTCGGCTGCGTAAACTTGGTCCATCTGCAACGGGCCCAGTCTTATATATTCTGAGTCACAGGTCTTCAACCATGGGCTCTGATACCATGTTAAACCACGATCGGGCCTGGGCCGCACCCGATAGGAGGAGAGAGAGTCCACGTCATAAATCGAAGGAGGTTCCAACCTAAAACCAATTGGCAATAGGTGGAGTAACTCCTTGGTTTATAAACATATCAACTCTCTCATCTTTTTCCAATGTGGGACACTCACATGTGGTATTTACTTCAACAGACATCTATTCTAAAACAATAGAATTTTTTATTTCAAAAAAAAAAAAAAAACAATAGAATTTTATTTCAAAAAAAAAAACAATAGAATTACTGGATTTGAACAAAAAAAAAAAAACATTGCTATCCTCTTTTTCTTTCCAAAACAAAAACTCACACCCCTTTCGCCCACCGCCCTACAAAGAAACAATACCGGGATGGATATAAAACCACGCTTTATTAAGCCTCTAGCAAATACAGACAAATCTGATTCTCATTAGTCCCAATGGATGAAGCGCCTTGAAGGATTGGCGGGATGATGACAAGATCAAAAAAGCGTAAACTAGAGCCACTTATCAATAACAAATTGGGCATTGTTGATAGCAGTGACGAAAAAGAGGAAAGTTTAAGCTCAATTCCTGGTTGGGGGAAGAACAAGAAAAGACCAAACAGGAGCAGAGTAGAGTCCTCTGAGAGGAATAAAATCAACGACGTTGTTGATGATATTATTCATGTAAAGCAGGATACTTTAAGCTCAGTTTCAGACCGCTGGATTATGGGTAGAAGAAAGAAGCGTAAACTGAAGTTTTTTAAGAGAATAAGCTCAATTCCAGATTGTATTCTCACCGAAATTCTGTCTCACTACCTTCCAATTAAAGATGCTGTAGCAACCTCTGTCTTATCCCGTCGTTGGCGCCACCTCTGGACATACATGACTCGCCTGCGTTTTGATGACACAAGCTTTTGTAAAGTCGGAGAGCATTACAAAGGACGATTCCTGAAGTATACCAACCGTGTTGATCACATACTTCGTCAACTCAAAACGTTGACTACCCACAGGTTGCACTTAAATTTCTCTAACCCTACTGGTGATTGTAACTCGATATTGAATTCCTGGTTTGAACAAATATGCGCTCGAGACATTGTTGAAATCGAGGTTTGTGTGAGAATCCATTCTCTCGACTTGTTGCAAGTTTCGTTACCTCTTTGTCTTTTTCAAATCAAGTCTCTGGTATACCTCAAACTTTCTGGACCTTATTTGAGTTATGAGTTGCCTGAATATGGGATCACTGCATTTCCTTATTTAAAGAAGCTCAGCATCGAAATATATTATGATGACAATCTTATATCCTTGTCGAAACTGCTCAAATCTATTCCTTCATTACAAGACTTAGATTTATTCTTGCTTTTGACAAAGGATGATAAATGTGTTGAAATATCAGGTCCCGTTTTAAAGTATCTAGCAATACGGACGAGGTGCACACAGCCTTCGGCCCAAAACAAAATTGCAATCGATTCACCAAAGTTGGAATACTTGAAATTGATGGTGATTTAGTATGGTATCACTTTGTTAGGAACCCAACTCAATTGCGAACCGCAAAGCTGAATGTGGCCGGAAAACACGGTTTTAATGCAAAGAAGTATGACGAAAAGTTGGGCCGCCTTGTTTCTTGTATTTCCAGCATAAGGGCACTTGATCTAGGCACCTATTATTTTTCACCTATATTTAACCTTAATTCTTATGGCATGGACGGAGTAGTTGGTACTGCAATGTTCCGTAATCTGATCCATCTTAGCATTATTCGGGATTGTTACAGTTCCAAAGTGGAGGCATGGAATGACCGACTACCTACGTGGGTATTAAGCAAGATCAAGAGGATTGATGTAACTCCACAATATAAGTATGACGAGGCCACTGATCTTTTGGAGCACATTTTGAGTAATGCTCGTGTGCTGGAGCAACTCATTGTTTACGGTCCTCGTCTACAATGGAGTACTAGTACTACAAATGAAACAAGGAGTAAAGAGAAGGTGTTCTGTAGGGCGTTGTTTGGGCCCTCAAGAATTCCTTCCAATTGCGAGAAACAGTTTTATGGCCGTGTGATTACAGCTTCCAACAAAAAAGGGGCGAGGGAGATAATAAGCTGAGAAGGTGAGTATGTAACTGTATCATACTCCCTTCATTCATATCCAATCTTCCTGTTTTTTCAGGTTGACTCTGAGACCATATTGTGAACAATTTTTAGACCAAATAAATACTTAATTTGGTATAAAAAGTAGCACATATGCAATCTCCCAATATCATCCAGTTTTATGGCAAATGTTTATATTTTTGGTCTAAAAATGGTTCTCAATATGGCCTCTCAATCAACCTTCAACAACAGGAAGGTTGGATATGAATGGAGGGAGTATTAAATTTACTAAGTTTTTAATTAACATTCGAGTGTATTTACCTTTCGATTTTTCGCATATTCAGACAAAATTCTGGTCTCTCACAAGGGCCATTGTTTTTTTACCATATACTGATTGGTGATTTCAACTTTTCAAGTCACATGACAGGGGATTTATTGAAGTCCTTCTCAAGTCTTTTCCGTTGCTTAAAACTGGCCTGGCGTTGTACTTGTTAGTCGATATGCGTATGTTTGGTGGAGTTATGTGCTCCAAGATTAAAGAAATTTTCAATTTGTATTACTATCAGACGAACACAAAGGGAAGTACCGGAAGCTGGCAAAGTAGCAAGGTTGTGATAAATGTGCCTAAGCTCGAACATTTCATTTTAACTGGCCGGGGAGTCCGAAGCCTGTCTTCCCTACTTTAATCCCCCAGTGCTATGTTTGGGAACAAGGAATTAGAATTCAATTCCAGAATTCAATTCCATTCAAGTGTTTGGGAACTCCAAGAATTTGGAATTGAAATTCTCCCAATTCCAACCCAATTCCCAACCAGTACACAAATTTCATTTCTAATTCCCTTTGAAAAACATGTCATTTGAAATTCTTGGCTAATCTCCCCTCTCCTCTTCCCCCATTTTTCTCTCTCCTACCTCCTCAGAAGCCACGATAACTCCACCCCACCGCGACCTCCGCCTCATTCATCGGCCCTGACTGCCGCTGCAAGCCACGACTGTACCTAACCTCCCTCACTCCGCCTCTTTTCTCTCTCCTCGCCACTTTCCCCCCACTCAATCTCAGGAATGAAAATTAGATGTGTGTGGATCCGGAATCGTGAAATTGAAGTTATCATTTTGGTCTGATAGACTTCATACTGAATTTTTTCCGAGTTATGAACATCTCGCTGAAATAGAGTAAAAATGACCTAGATTTTGGGGATGCTTTCAAATTGACAGATTTTCTGAGGTTTGGCAGACCAACGGCGGTGGCGATGGTGGTCCGGTGAGGGCGCGGCGGGGGTGGTGGCTGAGGCAGGTGGTGCTTGGGGAGGGGGATGGGTAGTGCTGTTAATTAGTTGATCAACTTACAGTCCGCAATATTATCCCCATGACAATGTGATGACCTTGCTGACTTGCTCCTGTGGGTTTTTGGGTTGATTTATTGTGTTTGATTGCTATTTGGGTTTCATTTTGTTGTGTCGTGTTTGAGAAGATTTTTGAATCTATACTATACCTTTAATAGGCTAAATTCAGCGCCCACGTGGCAGTGTTTGGAAGCAATCTTAGCAAAAAAATGCCAGCTCAAATCTGATGTGTCAGTCCACTGTTTAACCTTTCTCTCTCCTCCATTCAACTTCTCTTCTTTGAACGGCTTTCTCTTCTCTTCTGTTCATTTCCACTTTAATTTTTCAGTTCCCCCCATTTAATTGGGAAGATGTTAACTACTTCACTCATCCCAGATCCTTGACCTACCTTAATTATTGCGAATTTGCGACCCTATTGTTGCCATGGCTTTCAAACTTCGCCATTTCAAACCGTTATTGTCACCGTTCCATCTACCTACTTCCATCCTCACTTATAAAAAGGAGAAACATTAGCCCATTGTACTTGAAAGGAATGTCGCATTCCTCTATTATATGCGTAACCGAGAAAGAGGAGGTGCGTGAGAGCACAGAAGCAAGGACGGCGGCAGCGGCAGCGGCGATTTTGAGGGCTCGATGAGGCAGGCGAAGGTGACGCAGATCCCGAGGAGGCAAGGAAGGTGAGGTGGTGGTCGTGGCCAGAATACGGCGGAGGGTTGAAGGTGGTTGTAATGATGGTGATGTGATTATTTCGGATTGTGGTGATAGATGAAATTGATTGATCGGTGATAAAAGATCAAGGATGTTCATAGTATGGTTTTGATCAAAGATGATGAATTGATTAAGGTGATTATGATGATTAAAGGGGATTTGGGCCTTTGGGGAAATTCAGGAATAAGGGGGCACGGTGGTGGTGAAAGAGAATGAGATTTTTTTGTTTTTGTTTTTAGTAATTTAGGTTTTGTTTTCTATTTTTCTTTAATTTACCTATTATATTATTCTATTTCATCATCCTATGATCCACTTCTATCCAATATTATGGAGTAGAATTGATATGATTACTCAGTTACTCCTATTATTATTATTATTATTATTATTATTATTATTATTATTATTATTATGATTGTTGGTTCCTTTGTCTATTGTCCAACTAGAATAAAGAGGGGTAGAAATTTGGCTACTTCTCGACTTTTTGTTGGGCCAAAATCGTAGATAGTCCTAGAGATCGCGTCTATAATTTTCATTTTAGAAGGAAGCAAAAAAAGAGACCCGTGAAGATTTTTAGACATGCGAAGATATATCTATATCTAGAGCGTATTTTTATGTATTTTTGTAAGACTTTCTAATATTTATATTTTACTATTAAAGTATGATGGTAAGTTGAAAATCGATATTATGATTGCTAATAGTTTATATTGTACATTTTTTTTTCAAGATATGATGGTCATGTTTATTTTCGATATTGTGATTGACAAGTTTGATTTTATTTTCGATATAGTTAATATGTTAGTACAATTTTAAAAATAAATTAAAATGATCCCGTGTATTCACGGGGCCAAAAAGCTAGTTTGATGTTTAAAGGTCGAAACTTTCTATGGAGTTTATAATCAAACTGCCTGAAGAAATAATGCAGTGTTGGCTAGTTTGGGTGATAAATAGTGATGGGTTTGTTTTATTTTGACCAACTACTCGTTGGGCCGCGCGCGATGCGCGCCCCCCCAACATTATTGTTGTATATAATTCGTTGCTAATAATCGATAAATCGTGCAAGACTCACTACTATTGTATGAACATAGATAATTTTGCAACATAATGATATTGTACATGAAATTTAACAATCGTCCAATCAAGGGGCGTCTCGTTTGCACTATACATATTTCCGAATGTTTACACACTAACTATCATTTATATGAAGAAGTTATGATTCATTGCTTCTTCTTTGTGAGTCTTCAGTCCCTTATGTATCTCAACAAATCGTATACATTTTCTTGTCGTCTGTTCGTTAGAAGCAAGATATGCCTGCAAAAGACACGATTCACAACCTTGAAACATTGAGGAAAAAGCGAAAAGAAAGGAAGGAGGGCATAAAAGAAAGGGGAGACATACTAAGACCTTTGGAACAACAAAATGCAAGGGAAGGCCCACTGACATACAAGAGCAAGGCAAAACTTTAAGCTTGTATAGATATGCTGCAATAAATACTACGCATTGTTTTAGAACAAACTCAACACATCGCTTATCAACGATCGTACTCAATAATAACATTTGACAGTTGAACTAATATCCCAACACACTCTCCCAGTCACACCATATTCCATAACTCCCTATAATTTTACACTATCCCTTCCGACTTCACTTCATTTCCTTCTGAAAATGTGTGTATCGACAAATGAGATTGATTTTAAACTAAAATCTTGCATTTTTTTTTTATAAAGGATGAACCCCATACTTTAGCATGGCCAACATATTATATACCATTGTTAATCTTTAATTCACATTTAGTGTCCTATTGCATATCTCTATCCAACAAAGTTTATTCCTCCTACTAACTTCTCTTCTTGTTAATCACCACATCTGTATCAATATTATCTCAAATAGCATGCATAAACCTATAGTTGAACCTCTCTAACTAAAGCATATCTCCCTTTTCTTTCCTTTTATCCTTATCTCACTACTCCATATTTATCACTTGCTTAAGAATCTCTCGCTCTCTAACACATCCTTCCACAGGCCCGCTCAACTTCTTCTCATGAGTGTCCCCTTTCTTCTACATTACCTTCTTCCACGCTCTTTCCCGAGTCCCCTCTCTATATAAATCTCTCATTTTTCCATGATATTGGAATTGGGAATTCAAATTCCTGAATTTCAAATTCCAAGGGTACCCAAACATGGGTTGGGAATTCAAATTCCTGAATTTCAATTCCTAAGGTTCCCCAAACGATTCATGGGAATTGAAATTGGAATTGAAATCTAGGAATTGAATTTCAAGAATTGAATTCTAGAAAATGAAATGAATTCCGGGTTCCCAAACGCTACCCTAAGTTAATGGACATTTCGACACATTTTCGATGCTTGTACTCTCAAGGAATTAACATTGCAAGATTTACAGCTTTCTCCTTTCCCATGCTATCTAATTAATGAGCTGCTATAAGGTAAAAGTATTATCCTAAATTTGCTCCATTTCTCCTAAATTTGCTTGTAAAACTTCACGTTAGATTATAGATAAAGGACAAATTTATGCAATTCCAGAATTTCCAAAGGAAACATGTACTATAGTCTCACATGAATTGGGGAGGATACTGACACTAAAGAAAAAATTAACTAAAACTGACCTCCTTGCTTTTATTCAACGTTACAATAACCTCGATTACTGGCTAATATGAGCTAATTAATCCAAGTTATAGATGTGTTCATGAACAGAAAACGTGAATGCTTTTCTCAAAGATGTTCTGCAAACCAAAGTCCACTTTGAGCCAAAGGGCGAAGTCTCATATATACTGATTATAGTAGTGGCAGAAAAATGACACACTTGATGTAATTATCATACTATGAAAATTACAATCAACTGGAAAGGGCATATGAGTTACCAAATCACAAAATCACATTAGTAAATTTGTGGGCAGCGTTACACATAATACTCCGTACAAGTCTATAATACTCCGCGGAGCTCCTGATTTTGTTGTTAACCATGGTAATAGTCACGATTAAATCGACTGAGCAGCTGAAGTGTACTGGAGGCAATGCTAGCTCCACGCACTTTGCTCCTATAATTTTCTTTCTTTTTTGGTAAAAAGACGGAAATACTACAACTAGCTCCACTTTTCTCCTGTTATTTGTTGTAACTGAGCTAATTCTTTTCACTGGTCTTATGTCTAGTTTTTCCCTCATATATTTTGTCACAATCTATCGTATGAAGGTTCGGGCTTTGTACTGAAATTATATGTCGGGTTAATTTACTTTGTTTCCTTGCTTAGAATACCAAATTACAGAATTGTGATTGAGTATCACAATTTCAGATAATGGAATTCTTGACATAATCACTTCAATTTGAAATACTTGTTCCAAACCCTAACCTAGGGTAAATCATTTTCACTACATTTCTTGAATTTGAATTGTATCAAATACGGAATAACTCTTGTTCAAATTACGATTAAATCTGTAAATTTATGTTCTTCCCCAAAATCAAAATCTTTACTAAAAAAAAAAAAACAAAATACAGGATCAAACGTACAGTGGGCATAATCACAACCGATAAAAAAATCTTGTCATCAATACCAACATTTATCTTTTCAAATCATTTATAGTTCAACATATCGATCCATCATCGGCAACAAATTCTACAGAGTAAATAAAATTGACAAGAATAAGCCTAAACAAGATGATGCAAAACTATATTTATTGACTGGATTTCAAAAAAAAAAATTATATTTATTGACAAGACGTAAACACATTCGTTCGCCATCTCGGCATCTTCTTTTGACGCAACTGACTACCATGCCCACACTTCTTCTTCCGGCAATTGGTCGCACTAGGTGGTAGCGTTGTGTGACGATCCAAGTCTTTCAAACATTGTTACTTAGTTTATTTCCATGTACTTTAGTTCTTTCTTGTAATGTACTTCATTTTATGTTTTTAGAGTTCTTGTACTTAGTTTATTTTCATGAAACAAAATGTATCCCTTTGCTGCACACTTAAGTGTAATGTGTTTTGGCAAGAGTTGTGTAAAAGTAAATTTCCTTCTTTGGGAGAAGTTAGTTAATGAAATCAATCTTCTCCTATTTCCAACTTTACCCTTGTTGATGCTTAATATTCACTCGTTGTTGTGATCTTTGATCTTCGTTAATATTGAATGTGTGGGTTGTGCTCGGTCCGAGACTAGCGGTCCCGAGAGTCACTCAATTCACAGTCCGGAGTTTAGGCTTGTACGAGTAGGCGATCCCCCACGAGTAATTTCCCGCACCGATAATCGCTTGTACACACTAAGAATTGCTTGCTTTCCTGTCAGGAGAACCGACGAGGGGGCGCATCATAGTCACTCCAAATTTGGGATCGTGACACGTTACGTAACACTTACGACATCCTTCTTGTTCAGATTCGCCTTATAGATTATGGGCAACATCAAACGCGGATACCTATAATAGTGACCTCCATGAAGCCGAGACGACGGGTCAATTGTTGATCCTTTCTAGATGTTGTAATCGGCAAGTGTGCTGCTTTCGTCCTCCGCTTCTCCTCCTTATTCAAACTTTACACCCTTTGCGAAGATGAGACGGAATTCTTCGGGCGGAATTTGTACCTTCTCGGAAATCTTGGAGCGCACGCTACTGATGGTTTCTTTGGGGTCTACGTCGAGAGTAATAGTGTATCCTTCATGGGTGTTTATGAATATCTGCATCTTTTTTTGGTTCTTTTTGTAAGATCTTGTGTAAGTAATTCTATGGCTTCTAAATGGATCTTCCGAGGTAAGTGAAGAGATACTATATACAGGTAACACTAATCAAAAGGTCGGTCAATTAGTTGTAATCAATTACTCTCAAATTAGAAAAAAGAGAACTAAACTTGAGGGCCAAGCTAGTACGGGTCAGGTTTGTGAATATTATTATTCGATACGATGAAATTTTTGGTAAATTTTTGTTACTCCCTCCGTTTTTTTTTGTTTCTTTAAGTTTCGTTTGAATTCCTCTCACATAATCAAACGAAACGAAACGTAAAGAAACAAAAGAAACGAAGAGAGTATCTGCGTTGAACGAGAGCCATACTGAAGTGATAGGTGTCATCAACAATAAACTTAATTAGATCACAATTACAGAATAAAAAGCAGAGGAATTTGACATTTAGGGTTTTAGATCAAAAATAAACTTCTTTCCCAATTACAGAATTGAAATCTTTTCAGCGTAATCTGTTATTTATATGATGAAACAGAGGCAGCAGCCATAAACTCGTCATCGGATTCAAGATTACTCATAGAATCACTGGTTAAACAAATTTCAAAATCGACACTTCCTCTGCCTTGATTTCCAGCGTAGGCAGTCACGCTCCCAGAAAATTTATTCCCGAACCCACTACGAACTGCAATTGGTTTCCCAAGTCCCGCAAACTCATTTCCATACATGTCAAATCGAGGTGAGCTAGAGATCACCACGGTGGCATTGGTGCCAGTGTCAGCCAATGAACCGAATTGGTGAACAAAAGGAGACTCGAACCACTTTTGGGCGTTGCCTCTGACAACATTGTCGGTATGATTGACCACTGATTGGTTCAACAGCCTAGCCACCTGGCCTAGGCTCGTTTCGAGAAGTTCGCCAACGGTTGTGCTCGTTGCGAGTACATCGACCGAGTTACCGAAGTATTCTTGAGGCAATATTGGCTTCACTCTGTTTCGATTACTTGCAGCTAACATGCAATGGGTCACAACATCCAGTGTTAATCTTTTTGCTCGAATAACCGACTTCCAAACAAAGGCGGCCAAGGCCTGATAAGAGGAGACCTTGGTGTTGTGGTTGCTTATATCTTCATTAGCTTCGGCTTTAAGCTTCTGTATTGCCTCCACTCCAAAAGAAAAGAATTTCTCCTTCAATTGAGGTGGATTGAACCTGTGTATTGTAAGAAAATAAAGTAATTCGCAAGAATAATGCGTCCATGATAATGATATATACTCACAATTGATAAGCACATGACTATATTGTACTGAATTGGCCAAATTCTTATTCAAAATGCCAAAATAAGTTCTAAATTGATGATGGCTAATATTTTAAGCAAATCAAGTTGTGGCCCTTGTGGTTGATTGGGCTTGGTAACTTAAAAGAGGCATGGGAGGCAGAGTTGGCCAGCAATTTTGGCATAGTCGCGTACAAGGTTGCGAGTGGTCGAGATTGTGGTGTATGGTGCTCTTGGGGTTGTCGAGCGACTGTGCGAGGGTGGTGACATGATGGCTGGCTGTGGAGTAAGTGGTGGTCTGGATTGGTGTGCTATTTAGTCATTGGTGGGGTAACTAATAGGGGTGGGGTAACATTAAACTTTTATGATCTTGCGTAACAACTAACAAAGGCATGATTGTCATTTTGAAAACCAACCTTCTATGACGATCTTGCGTAACAACTACGACGTATGCTATGAAACGTTGAAGAATTTCTACCATACAAACCAGCTAGTATATGGTATTGTTGGTCGAAAGATACACTCCTTAGTATCCATACAAATTTAGAAAATGTTTGTATTCTAAAATCTAAAGTCTAACTAATTTAAGCCACTCAATTAGTAAGACGAATAGATAAGATAAGAAATACAAGGCCACACGTAAGATAAGAATTAAGAAAGATACCCTTGATTTGATGATCATTCAAAGAGATTACCTGGTAATGAATTCGTCGGCATGGATGGATGGAAGAAACAAATCACTAGGGCCATAACCATCAGGATACCAACGTTTGTAAACCGGCGGGCACGAAACAGAAGTCGACTTATTCCCCTGAGATTGAGCTCGATGAATCTCTGACCACATATTCCAAAAATGCCAAAATGAGGTACCATCAACGATTCCATGGTTCAATGAACAACCAATGAATACTCCATCAACCAATTGTGTTACTTGAACCGATAAATTCGGCAAGGTATGGCCGTCGTAGCCAACCTCACAACTGTTATGGACGAACAAGGAGTACACCGTAGAAGGGACGTGGACCGAGGAGACAATGTCCGACACTGTAACATCAAGCGTACAATGGATAAATCGAGCACCAGGCCCCTTATTACAGTCGACGAAGATCAAAGATCGATTATGGTCTTTGTCGACATTTGTAACAAGCTGGCCGGCTAACGGGTAGAAGTGTACAAGCGTAAGAGCTAGGGAGTCTTTGAGACTCTTCAACAGCTTGTCGATGGAGTAATCTTCTCGGTTGGGATTCAGGTAAAGAAGGCCTTTCTGAATGTAGTTAAATGAAAGCATGGGCAAATCCCATTGAGTCAAGTTATGTGGCTGCTTTGATTCATCGACTTGATACTTCGGCTTGACGAAACATTCTGAGATATGTTTAAATGTTGTGATGTTGCTCATTGATTGTTGGTGGTGAATTGGTGATGCGCCGTGCTCCGTAGAAAAGGAACTTGTATATATAAGTGAAGCCATCACCATCTAAGACAATTATGGACTAACACGCTTGTTGAACTAGGCCTATAAATTCGTCAAACTTGGGTCCGCACGAAGCGGCCCACCTGTACCCAAACCCAACATACGTTGCTTACCCAACGTAATAATTGCACAAGCCCAATTAACATGAACAGTTAATTTTACAATAAAGTGTCCTATCGATGTCCAAATCTCGAATATTAGACGTGAGGAGTAATAATATAACGAATGCGCTAAATGCAGCAAAAAACAATCTAAACGCAGAATATAATATTAATTAATATTATTAGTTATATTCAATTTTACAATTATACCCTTAATAAGTAAAAATAGATCATATTTTCCTACATTTGTAACTGAAAAAAAAAAGAAAAAAGTTATATTTCGTGCGCATCTTTAACTTTCCCATCCCTTACCTCCTTCCCCTTCTCTTTTCATGCCCAAATCTCATCCAGCGACCTTCCCTATATCTCACCTAAACTTCCATCTCCAACTAGGAAAATGAGATAACTATGATAACTAGAGATAATTATTATGATTAAAATTATGCATCTATTCAATTATGATTATAAGATAACTAGACATTTTGCAATAAAAACTTGAGTTTGACGTCGATGGCCATGGCCTTAACCAAGAACAATGGTCGTCCTGGAAGCGCCGACCACAACAAGCTACAATCCATCATACTGAGTCGGTAACGACGTCTATGCATCAATATGTGCCCGTTAGGATAGCAGATTGTCTTTCATAATGTGTCGATCATGGACGCCGATAGTTGCTGTTAGTATGTCGATCATGCCGGCCGACAGTCTCTCATAGAGTGTCGACCACATCAGTTGACCGTCCCTCCTAGGGTGTCGGCCACATCAGTCGCCGTCCCTCCTAGGGTGTCGCCCAGATCAGTCGACCGTCCCTCCTAGGGTGTCGACCAGATCTGTCGACTGTCCCTCCTAGGGTGTCGACCAGATCAGTCGACCATCCCTCCTAGGGTGTCGACCGTATCAGTCGATAGTATCCCCTAGAGTTGTTGTTTGGGCATCCGATAGTCCCTTTTCCCTTTAAGGGTGTCGTCCTAAGCAGTCGACAATGTCTTCTAGAGTATCAATTGCTGTGGCCGAGACCCATCAACTGCGACATGATAGATTCAAGCGGAGACAAGGAAAGGAAAGGGGAGCAGAAGGGAGACAGTAGAGGAAGGGAAATCTACAGTCCTTATACCATACACCACGGTGTACGGTGCCCACCGTAAACCATGACACGTGTCGCAACGACATTGGCCCAAAAACAAAAAAAAATAAACCCCAAAAAAATCAGTTTCTCTCTCCTCACACTTCTTCAACCCGACCCACCCACCCATCCACCCATCCACCTTCGACCACCGCACACACCACCTTCGACCACCGCACACACCACCTTCGACCACCGCACAACAACCTTCACCCAACACCACCTCATCAAATTCGAAAAAAAAAGTAGTAAAAATGAAATTGTCCATGGATGTTGTAGGTATCATTCATGGATTTTAATAAAAACTTATGGATTTAATAAGGAAAATCCATGGATCATACATCCATGTACCAAAAATATAAACATCTAAACAATCCATGGACTTTATAAAGTAAGTTCATGGATCTTACCTAAACAATCCATGGATCTTCAAATGATTATTAAATGGATTTTCAAAAAAAAAAAAATTCAAAAATCGTTTTACAAAGGAGAAACCTACAAAATTTCTTTTTTCAAAATTTAAAGATTTCACCATGGATATGACGATCCATAATGCAAGCCATTAAGAATTTAAGATCCATATGTAATCAATCAATATTCATGAGAGACACTACTAAAATCCATGAGTAACAATACTAAGATCCATACCTTTCATGGTGCGGCGGCCGTTGAACGCAAGGATCGCCGACGAGTGGTGTGGTGGGGAGACTGTGAGAGGGGAGGAGAGAGAAAGAAGAATAGAGGAGGTAGAGAGAGAGAGTGATTAATTGGAAATGGGAAAGTAACGGAGGGATTTGAAGTAGCAGCCTATTTTTTTTCTGTTTTTTTTTTATTCGCCCAATTAGAAGCCGCCACGTGGCCGTGGAGCACGATGAGCACCGTGCACCACGGTGCACGGTATAATTTACGGGAAATCTACACACGAATGAAAACAAGAATTAAATTAAAATTATTTGTTTTTTTATTTACCTTTTTGTTTTCAACTGTACAAAAACTCTTGAAAATAAAACTGCTATTTTGTTTTTATATTTTGGACTTAAGAAGGGTATTTCGGTAAACTTAAAAACAATTAATAATATTTATGAATATTTTATGCTGCATTTAGATGGTTTTTTGCTAAGTTTAGCGCCACTCATATATAATTGGTAAACTTGAACGTTCATAGTAGTTGCATTAATTTTGTCCAAGTCTTTGATTGATTTTTATACTCTTATGTTAGAGGGAGATATGCATAACAAATAATAATATCGCAAAAATAAATAAATAAAAACATTCCTAACATTTGTAAAATTCTAAAAGAAACATTTCACTTTACAAGTCAATAACTGTGACCTGGCCTTTTCCATTTTCGTCCCCACAAAACCCTAACCTCTGTGTTAAGCCGTAAAAATCAAGCCTTAGATGAGGATCAAGGTTGGCCTAGTGGTTAGTAACTCAACCTGTCTGGGGGATGTCGCGGGTTCAAATCCTCATACCCCCACCCCCGCAATATTAGTTGCTCCTTTGTACCAAAAAAACAATCAAGCCTTAGATTTAACTTTGCATCTCCATCTCCATCTCCATCTGTTCCGATTAGGGGTGTAAACGAGCTGAACCAAGCCCGAGCTTCGTATGTTTGTGCTCGGCTTGGTACTTCCATTTTGGGGCTCGTATCGGGCTCGGCTCGGAGCTCGTCGAGCTCGCAAAACCCAAGCTCGGGTTTGGGCTCGCTAGAGCTAGGGCTCGCTCGAGCTCGGTCCCAAGCTCGGTTCCGTAGTTGTGTGCGCAACAAGAATGCAATGTATTTCATATATACTACACTAAATCATACAATGTAGACACATTACAATAAATTTAACGTAAGAACTAGTAAAACTTGAGCATAACTTCCTAAAATATAAAATATTAATAATAAAAATTTGCTATTTTTGGAAAAAAACGAGCTTTCGAGCTTTAGCCAGGCGAGCACCTTGGTGCTCGGGCTCGGCTCGTTTTAGTGTGAGCTCGGCTCGGGTTCGGGCTTGGGCTCGGTCAATCCGAGTACGAGCCGAGCTTTGACCGAACCAAGCCCGAGGGCTTGGCGAGCAAGCTCGGTTCGTTTACACCGCGCCCCTAATTCCGATAATAAATGCAGCGCTGTTTAGCGTTGGTGGGAATGATGACAAGATTGAAGAAACGTCAACTAGGGTTGCGTAACGATGACAAAATCGACATTGTTGATAGTACTGAAGAAAATCAGGGAAGCTTAACCTCAATTCCAGAAGATGGGATGAAGGAGAAAAAAGCAACCATGATTAAAGTGGTGTTCCTTTAGAAGAATAAGATAATCGACATTGTTAATGCTGATGGAAAGCAGCAGGACATTTCAGATTGTAAGAAGAGCGAATCGGAGTTGCTTGTCAATGAATGCAATTTGGAGAATGTTATGAAAGAGGACAGATTAAGCTCACTTCCAAATTGCATTCTCACGGCAATTCTGTCTCTCCTTGAATTTAAAGAAGCAGTTGCGACCTCCGTCGTCTTATCCCGTCCTTGGCGCTACCTTTGGACACACATCCCTGGCTTGCGTCTGCCAATTAAGCCGAGAAAGAATGTCAACGAAATTTCCACAATTACGTCAAACGTGTTGATCAAATACTTCGTCAAATCACAATGCCGAATATCCACAGCTTCAATCTAGAGTTCCCTGACCCTTTTTTAAGTGACTGTAAGTCGGGATTATTGGACTCATGGTTTGAAAAAATATGTTGAAATCGAGGTTTCTGTGAACTCTAATTCTTGCCACTTGGTGCCAGTTCCGCTACTTCCTTGTCTTCTTGAAAGCAAGTCTGTGGAAAGCCTCAAATTTTCTGGCCCTCTGAGTTATACGTTGCCTGAAAATGGGATTATCGGATTTCCTTATTTGAAGAAGCTGAGCATCGAGATATATAATCCCGAATCCATCCAAGAACTTCTCAAATCTATTCCTACACTGCAAGACTTAGATTTGGTCTTGCATTCCATACGAGATCAATGTGTTGAAATATCATCCCCCGCTTTGAAGTCCCTGACAATATGGACAAGTGGTGGACACAATAGGCACCAAAGGGAAATCACAATTGATTCACCAAAGTTGGAATACTTGAAAATCGAGGGTCGTTTAGTATGGTATCACTTTAAGAACAACCCAACTCAATTGCGAACAGCGGATTTATCAAGATTATACACTTATGATAATGGTGAAATAGATCGTCGCCCAAAGTTGAGCCGCCTTGTTTTGTTTTATTTCCAGCATAAGGGAAATTCGTTTGCACTGTTACGACTTTTTATCTGTCCTGAACACCACCAATAATGGCGAGGATGGAGCCTTCCATGATAAAGCGTTCCCTAATCTGGTCCATCTTAGCATAGAAGGTAGTTACAACTCGAAACCAGATTATTTGAGGGAGCGAGTACCTCCCGATGTGTTAAGTAAGCTCAAGAGGGTTGATGTAATGGTGACAGTTGAAGATGACAACTACAATGCCATTAATCTACTAGAGTACATTCTGATGAATTCAAATGACTTGGAACACCTCATTGTTTCAGCTTCGTATGGACATTGGAGTGATAGAGATGAAATAAGGAGTGAAGAGGAGGTATTTTGTAAGGCATTGTTTGGGCTATCAAGAATTTCTTCAAATTGCGAGATACAGTTTCATGGCCGTCGTGTTAGTGCTTCAAGCAAGCAGAGGCGGGTTTATTTGCTCTCAAAGAGGTGAGTGTGAAAATTGTATTCTGTTTTTGGAAAATTTTACTTATTTAGTTCCAAACTTTATTATCAATAATAATAACTAGGATCCAGTAAGTAATCGAATTAGGGCTCTTAAGCCTTTAGGTTGTAGCGTTACATGTGTTGAAAACACTTTATGGTTTCGATTTGGTGAAAGTTCAATATAAGATTGCACCAGTGTAAGTGATGATACGTGAAAAAACCATAGATATGCTGCTAGATAATGCGTGTACCATTTAGAAATCAGTATGTTGACTAGTTTGCATGCCCGTGTCACGCCCGGGTTATATATTTATAATATTATTGTTTATACACGTTTCATAAGAAAATGTTGCCTTATCTTTGTTCTAATACATCAACATAATGATTATTTTCCATGAATTAGCTAATACTATATTACCATATTATAACCGATAATTGTATTTAATACTATTTTTATGTTCTATCCAATTAATGTATGATAATTTATTACCATATCCTAACCGATAATTGTATTTAATGCTATTCTTATATTCTATCCAATTAATGTATGCCAAGTGTCGTCGTGAGAAAGACTTGGTTTCAGGTTTTAATATATAGTATTAGATGACTATTTGATACGGTCTGTCGCAGGGCCGTGTGGGAGCGATTCGGGGCCCTGGGCGACAATTTAGGACGGGGCCCTTACGAATACTAAAATTTATAACATAATTAAATTATATTTTATTAATTCTTAAATTCATTTTCAAATTAAAAAATCAAAATCAAAATTTGGATTTTTTTCCCCAATTCGATTCTAAATTTCGCCATAATTATTTCAATTAATTCGAAAATTCTTTTAAAATTAAAAAAAAAATCAAAATTTCAATTATAATCCTCAATTAGATTCTAAATTTCGTCATAATTGTTTAAATCAATTCGAAAATTAGTTTTAAAATTAAGAAAAAATTGATTTCATCCCCAATTCAATTCTGAATTTCGTCATAATCATTTCAATTAGTTTTTCGTATTCAAATAAAAAAATTCAAAAATTTGAATTTTTTCCCCAATTGAATTTTTGTACTTTCTAACAAATTAGTACAACAAACAAAACCAATACAAAGTATAAAAACAAAACTAAAGTTTTTTAAAAAGAGAAGTTTATAGAGGTAACTCATGAAATTGAAGATATCAATCGTAGCCATAGTTCTTGTTCTAATCGAGTTCTTGTTGTTGTGTAGAAATCATCGATTAAATCAACTATATATAGGAGATCTTGAGTCGAATTCCTTGAACACCAAACGGAAAATTTTACCTCAAATCGCCCAATTTTCATGTTTTTTTTTTGGTAATCATTAGGGTTGAGATAAGGAAAATTTGAGATGTGGAAAGAGGAAAAAAAGATTAATTTGAGAGAAACAAAAATCGAATTGGGGGTGTTGATTTGAGTGAATGAAATTCAAATTTGGGGGAAATTGATTTAGGAATTGAAGGAAAGAGATGGGGGAAATTTTGGGGGAAAAGAATGTCGTGCTTCAGCTCTGCACGTTTTCTTTTTTATTTTTTTGGGCTGGATCGCTGATTTTTTTATGGGGCCCTGGGCGTGGGCCCAGCTCGCACAGGCTCCCCCACGCCCCTGGTCTGTCGCGATGAACAGAATTGAAAGGAGTCGATTTTACTGAAACATACTTCATACATTGATTTAATATAAGAAATTATACATATGTTTGTACAAACTCAGGGCAGCTTTTTCAAAAATTACAAAGCTCCCAATCTATAATGCCGAAAGCATCATTGGACTACTGCTCAGCGTACCTTCTAGGAAGGGCTACTGTGCAGGCACCAAATCATATGCCAGAAAAGAATCTAAACTACATACATCGATCATCAATCATCGTCATCTACAACTTGATCGAAAAAGGGGTCCTTGAGTAGTTCAGCAGCAGAAGGCCTCTCCCTCGGCTTTCCAATACACTTGATTATGAACGCCTTCACCTCCGGATCTTTCACCTTCTCAAGGGACTTAGGCATCACGCCTGCAGTCACTTTCTCGAAAATCTTGAACACACAATCGCACTCACTGTAAGGTATCTCCATTGTCACCAACTCGAGCAGACACAAACCAAACGCGTATATGTCAACCAACTCCGTGTAGTTGTCATCATACTGCTCTGGTGCCATGTACTCTGGCGTCCCCAGTACAGAGTGGGCCACATGAGTCTTGTCCGTTATTGTAGCCAACCCAAAATCGCCGATTTTAACCTCGCCGAGATTTCCGTTAATGAAGACGTTGCTGCAATTGATGTCCCGATGAATAACACAAGGCTCATGAGTGTGAAGATAGTCCAAACCCATGAGCAACTGCTTCGACCACTTCTTCAAGGCTTTAATCGAAACACGACGGTGTTTCTTCCTGTACTGTCTCAAGTTTCCTGACGTGCAGACCTCTGTGATGAAATTCAACGTGTTGTGCTCCTCGTCTATCCAATCATGAAACATTCTGATGGTGTTCTTGTTTTTGAGGGTCCTCAACAACTTCACTTCGGAGAAAAGATGCTCGATTGCATCAGGATCGTTACTGAAGTGTGCCAACTTGACCTGATTCCAAGCAACCTCAAGCCCTTCCTCCTGATCGAACGCTCTGTACACTTTCTTCATAGACCCGGCACCAAGCAGGATATCGTAGCGGCCGTAACGGCCACTAGGGTCTAGCTCTTCGAAGCGTTCTTGATCACCCACCGCAGGTGTTTCGAAGATTTTGGCTGATGCCATCTTCCGCAAAAAAATAGAGAACTCTGTTCGAGAGAATCAATAGAAAATCAATAGAATAGAGGACTCGTATTTACAGTTTTATACCGACTCCTAAAATAATTTGGAAAGTATTTGGATTTGCAGCTCTTTCGGTTAAAGCACCATTATTTGGAAAGTATACTATAATTAATTCGATGATTTTATGGTGATTGTCAATTTTTGACAATTAGAATAAGATTTAACTATGATTAACAATTAAATAATAATATAAAATATGACATAATTTTTGAAAATATAAATTTAGATTTGCCAAAATAGATATCAACAATTATATATGTTTTCACTTAAAAAAAAAAAAACAATGCAGCGTTAGTGATTGCTCATCCACGCACTACTCTATACTCTGTGTCATCAAACGCTAATTTTCACCGTCAACATCTCAATCTTACCAACTCAAAAATGTGAAATACCATTTCATGCTTGTACGATTTGATCGAATGAATTAAGTATTAAAAAAAAACAAAAAAAAACCAAACGAAAAACCCGAAAAATCCAGTTACACTTCAATAAGATCATGTTGGAGATGAAGCTGACAAAAACGGTGACAAAAACCTGCACGAAGTATTCTAGATTGACAAATTTGATTTCAGATCCATACCGTAGTTTGGATTTAGGGTTTGAACTTATTATTAAGTAAACGTGGCCAACAAGTTATACGAACTAGTTTGCGTGCCCGTGTCGCGCACGGGCTCCCTATTTGTATCAATCATACTTGTTTTACAATAACAACAACAACCAAGTCTTATTCACAATAGGATTTGAGGTCGGCTAACATGAATCGTCATCTAGTAGATGTTTTGTGTATGCCAAAAAGAATAAATTTCATAAATGTTGCGAACCATTTAGGAATATTCAAACACTTTAAGAGTATTGGATATCCCCAAAAAATAAGATAATTACATTATACTGTATATATGAATGTCAAATCTTGAACATTGTTTAACGTATGAAAAAAATCCATTTTAGTTATGAATTTATAAGTGTCACATATCACTAAAAGGGTATTGGATATCCCTCATAAAATTGTTGATTACTACCACCTCTTTAAAAGTATAGATTACGATTTGATTGAGAATAGGGTTTGACTTTCAAATATAAGAATAAATATTCATAAAAAAGTCATAATGAAATTCACGTCGCGGGATTCGTGTCGAAAAATACCTTCACATCAAACAAATTATGAAAAATACAATTTCATACAGACCTGACATGACACGAACTCAATATAACCAAACCCGCTCTAAACATACGTGAAATTGATCTAACCCTTTTAATTGTTATCTTTGTTGAGATTACAAAGAAATATAAACACATACGTAATCATTTTACCAAGGGAAACATATTTCGCTTAGTAATATGCATCATCATTGTAACAACCCTAAATTTTGACCAACTATAAATGGAAATAAACTTAGAATTGTTATGCCGCAATCGACTACCAAGTCAATTGCAAGGCTATTTATTCAATTACAACATTAACTAGAAACGTAACCGCGGAAGTCTTAAACAATGTCGATCTAAAGTTCTCAAAACCAATCTCAGATTACATAATCAAACTATAATAAATGTCTAGTGGTAGTTGTAAAAATCCCCAGCATGTACTTGACTCTTCTAGCAAGCATCCACATCAACAAGACCTGTCAAACTATGCCATCAAAGAATGAGATAGGCCCCAGAACATGGTAGGGAACAAACCAGAATAAAGAACGTCAGCATACAGGCTGAGTAAGAACCACAAAACAATTCAGGAAACAAAAGATACGCGCCTTGAGGCGCGTAGCTAACAAATAATAAGCAATTGATACAATAACAATTCAGAAGGTGCGACATTCGCCATATCGCTACAAGAGCCAAAAGTCTTGTCATAACATTACGTCAACGGCTGGGCTCCTACCCCACAGCCACCACAATCTCGAACCAACGCGAGTTAGAGTACTAGAAAAACAGATCCTAACGTCTTGAAGTGTGCACACCCCTCACTAGAGGGCCAGGTAGGATGCGAAGCCTCTAGGAGGTAAGACGATTAGGAAGTCGGTAGCTACTCCGACCTTAACAACCTTGATCAGAGGTTAGAGGTGACCGATCCGGGCCGTATCACCTTACTCTAGGTGGTAAACATCATCAACAATATCATTATCATAAACATTAGTGTACACAATCATACGCGCGTTAAACAATACATAATATACATTCGTTAATGCAACATAAATTATACGAATCACAACAAATCAACAAAGCAACAACAACACGACGCACACTCGGCCGAGTGGCCAAGCGGCCGAGAAACCGAGCCGGCGGAAAAGCAAGGAGGCCGAAGGGCCGGTTCTTTGAACCGATTTGGCGGGAAGTGCTGCATGGTTATTTCAAACGATATTGATACGAAAACAATAGGACAATGATAGGTATAGTATGAAGCAATGATCAATGGAAACAGGGTCAGTATCAAGAGAGATAGTCTTTAGAGTTTAGATATTGTGGTTGGGATTGTAACCAACGTTCTTACCCTTCCAATGAAATCACAAGCTCAATCACAAGCTTAGAACGGTATCTCCTTGAACACACAACCTAAAAACCATTAACAACACTCAATCACTAACCAACACTTCCAACAACAAAGAAAGCATCAATAGATTATCCAAACGATCTCCAAATTTCACCAAATTCGCACAACACTTACCCAATCATACCAACAACACAATTCCATCATCAAATCATCAAAACCCTCATAATTATACTCAACTTAGGGTAAAATCAGATCTGGACAGAATATACTTTTCACCTTTAAATCATCATAGAACATCCCCAAATCACAACAACATGCTCAACAATTCATAATAGTCAATCCTCTCAATTACTACACAATTCTAACCATAAAATCATCATCAACTCATCATAAACTCAATCACAAAAAAACTAATTCAAACCTTAATAACTTCATGCATCAAATCACCAACAATTACTTCTACAAACCCAAACATAGTTAATTATTATCAAATTCATGCTTAACTTCAATTAACATGAACATACTTAAAAACCCTAATCTGAAAATAATAGAACTAGGTATAAGAACATACTATTCTTCAAGGCTAGAATCAAGAAAAAGGGGCAAGAAGGCGGCGGTGGCGTGCGGCGGTACGGGCGGCGGTCGGGGAAGCCGCGCGCGCTTTCTCCTCTTCTCTTCTCTCTTTCTCGGCTCCTCTCTTCTTCTCCTTCTCTTTGGGCGACGGGTATAATGAAGACAAGGGTTCGGGTTTGATTTGTATTTATAGTTTATGGTGAGGCTTTAAAAGACGGGTTTAGGTAAGTTGGTTTACGGTAAATTAGTAATTGGACTACCCAATTAGGAGGTTGGCCAAATAAGGAAAGTAGACTCCAATTACCCAAAATAGAATTAGAAATCCTCAAAATGATTATCTTTCATAAAACTTCCATAATTAAAACTCCCAAAAATACGGGGTGTTACAATCATCTTTATATAATTTATTGACCGTCTTTAAAAAAAAAACTAATAGTCATTGACTATATACATAATTATGTTAATAAGTGCCATGTTCCCGATTATAACTTTCAAATCGAGTTGAACTTTTTGAAATATAATTGTTTCAACAATAAATTAACACACAGAATAGTAAGTAGTAAAAGGAGAACTTTTTAATCAATTTTGAGAATAACAATTAACTTAAAGGCTTATACTCCCTCCAAGTTTGATGATGTTGTTGCATTGTAAATGTCACGTATTGACCCTTATTTAATGTATGAAAAAAATACACTTTACTTATGACATTATAAATGTAAATGAAAAATTTCCAGACCTTATTATATCTTCATTATTTCGAAATATTATTAAGTCTTATTGTTTGCATCAAAGGTGACATTATGTGAGAAATCCAAACATTCGACGTGGTAGAACATAAGTCAACTCAATCCTATTCATGAACCAATGCTACATGACATAATAATGTTCGACTTGAACTTGATTTCGTTTTTTATAAGAGAATGAAAAATATAAAAAACAGACTAAGAGATATAACAAATTATATAGACAAATTCATGAAGCAATGCTACATAACACAATAATGTCCAACCTTAGCTTATTCATGAACCAATCACTAACTCTTAGTGTATGTAGACATATTTCTTCACTACTGATTATATTTTAAACACTTAGATTAATCTAGTTTAATATTTTGAAATTAAAACTCTTTCCAAATCAATGACCCCCCGCAAATGATTCCAATTAAACAAATTTAATATAGATATGCATAGTTTTACTAACCAGGCCCAATGAGGATCTAGACAAAAAAAGATAACATTACCAAAAAATTACCCTAACTCAATAGCAATGCAACCTGAACCAAAACCGGCTCAATAGCATTGCTTATTATAGTTGAAATTTTGTTGAAATTATTTGAAATATAACTCTTTCAGCTCAAAATTACCTTGCAGAAGAGTCGAATGGTAAAATTACAATAACGTATGAGTTGTAAACGAAGAACTTAATGTAGTCATTTTTTAAATAAGTCACATTTGTTTGCATCAAAGGTGCCACAATCCGAGAAATCCAATAACTCGAGGTGGTGGAATTGGACTCAACCAAACCCTATTCATGAACTATTGCTACATAATAACACAATAATTTTTTTTTACCGAATTCTCTTTGATTTGCATTTTCTTTTGGGACCTCTGTTTTTTTTTGTAAGAGATGTGTTGCAAAATAAAAATGTGTCACAAATATTATGATCATGATTAATAAGTTGGAAGAGAATCATATGTTACGTATAGATTGTAAATCATTTTTATTAGACTGTTTCAACCCTTTTATATTTTCTACACTTAATAGACTTTCAAACTTTCCTTTTTCAATTTAAATTAAAACAATTTAAATATTCGAATAATTATATTTTCAATTTCATCCAATAGGATTGTGCCAAGTGTCCATCAATGAAGGTCTGTACTCGGCTTTTATAATATATATTAGATATTAGATAATAGATAGATAGATTAGGTCATTAACGCACGCGTACGTAGGGTCGTCAATTTTAGGTTGGAGTATATTATAGTCTATTTCGAGTCGGATTGCCATTGAGTTTTGATTACGAAATTAAGGAAAACGGTTTGAGTCTTCGAGACAACTCATGAGACAGCTAGAGAGTCAAAGCTACAATTCGAGATTGTCTTATTAGTCTTAATATTCGACTTGGCGTGAAAACTATTGTGGATAATTTGGTCGGGCTTAATTTTGATAGGATAATTGATGTAAAGTTTGATTACAATTCTTTTCTTGATTTCTTATCTTACATTTGATACGTGCATTAATGCATTATACATAAGTTGACGTATACAGTTCATGTTAGTTAATCCTTCGTGAAAGTCCTACCATGTTCTCGACATCAACGTAGTTCTAATACATGAGTTAATCTATAATTATAAGTGACTTGAATAGAGCTCGACCTACATATATCTAAAACACGACTAATAATAATTATCTCTATTACTCTAGGGTTTTGTATGTTTGTTGGATCCATAGTTCTGCACAATCAATATTGGCATATAATAACATAAGATTGAAGTATGCATCAATCAATGTTGATCGAGGAAGCCATATCTACGATTCTACGAAGACGATGCAAGATATATTTATAGTAAAAACTCGTCATACTAGCTTATATTTTGTAATTTTAATATTGTTCTTCCGACTACTTCAAAATTTAATATTTAAAAAGGGGAAATTCCAGCTTGTACTCATTTTGTCCATAATATGAGCAAACTACCATATATATTTCCTCATAAGCAGCCCTGCATTTCACGGGCCAACAAACTAGTAATATTCTAGAACAAGGAAAATAACTTCATTCTTTGTTGGGTTCTCGGTTTTGATGATAACAAATATAGTAGTTGTCTAAGGTTAGTATTTTGAATATGTGATCTTGATGGAACTAACCTTAATGCTCTCGAGTTTGTTTAAGCTTATATTAACAGGTTCCGCACTTCAAGGTTATGGAACAAGTCGAGGCATGAAACAACTTCAACTACAAGAGTGAATTTTGATCATGTAGATGATCATGTGTTGTAATGGTTAGAACTCTTGTACGGTCTTGTTTTGACACACCCTAAGATTGTCTGCCTTGAGGAAACGTAGCAGGGAACAACGTATGGAACAGTCTTCCTTACTCTGTTCCATACATTGTTCCTTTGCAACAGAACTTTGAAAACGTCTCACTTCAAATCTTCCGAGAAAAATAATATTTTCAATAATTTTGGAAATTCCTTTTACACTGATAATATCTCATATTTTCCTATGTTTGGTTAATATTTTCAAAATTAGGCATTGGTTTTTTTATATGATCTCAAAAGATAATATTTACAGGATAAAATCTTTTTATTATGAAAAGTCTATCTTTTGAGATATATCCTTCTTGATCAAATTAACCTAATGATTTGATATTTAAGTTTCACGTTATTTTTCTGGGAAGATACACACTCATTGAGCAAAAGAGCGTTTTGAGCAAAACAGAGTATTTCCTTTAAGGCAGAGAGTTTTCTTAACGGTGTGTCATCTCGATCTAGGCTTAATCGTATCTCACCTGCTTTCAAGAAGCACATCGAGATATCGAATCTTTGTAATCCTTATTTTCTTAAGAGTCTACGGGTAGAGTCACAATATCCGTGGTGGATATTGGGGTAGAGTTCTTTTGGGAAGAACGTCAATTGGTTCTTGTGGTAAGAACGTGAATTGGTGCTTGTATTACTCTTTGAGAATAGTGAATTATTGAAGATTAGAGTAGGGGTGGACGTAGACCTTGTGTTAGAGGTCGAACCACGTTAAATTCCTGTGTCTCTCCTTATTGCGTTTGTTTTACTTTCTCAAGGAACAGTGTCTCATACATTGTTCTGTGCACTGCTCCTTACACTGTTCCATTACTTGTATCTCCACGAAAAAAAAGAAGTCAGTGTATTCGGGTTAATTGCTCGAATTACTCCAGACACTCTATTCACCCCCCCTCTAGAGTGCCGGCCTGATAACAACAATTGGTATCAGAGCGGGTTTGCTCGAAAGGGTAATATCCTAGAGTAAACATGTCGTTGGGATCTGTGAAGGCGGAGATGAAGGGCGCAACTATTCCTGTGTTGAGTCCCACAAATTACAAGACATGGAAGGTACGTATGAGGAACTTTCTTCAAGGTTGTGACTATCAACTTTGGGTGATTGTCACCCAAGGAAATCTAAAGGTCACCAAGAAGGACGCTCAGGGCAATGTCGTTGAAAAGCCAGAGGAAGAATATAGCATGCAGGATTATGGAACCCTAGAAAAGAATGCACGAGCAACGACAATCTTACAGCAAGCAATAGGTGAGGATGAGTTTGATCGCATCTCTTCGAATGACACTGCAAAGGGTCTTTGGGATGTCATCGAACTTATTTACGAAGGAACCACAGAGGTAAAAAGGTCTAGAATTGATTTACTTACTACTCAATATGAGATGTTTAAAATGGATAAAGATGAGACCATAAAAGAGATGTTCACTAGGTTCAACAAGATCACTAATGAACTTAAATCTTTTGGCAAGTCATTTACCTCAGAAGAATTGGTTAGAAAGATCCTTCGTAGTCTCACTAGGGATTGGTTGGCCAAGGTGACAGCTATCAAAGAAGCAAAAGACTTATCCGATATGCCTGTGGAAGAATTAATTGGTTCCTTAATGGCACATGAAATGGAACTAATGCCGAATGATGAAGATAAGTCTAAAAGCAGAAGTTTGGTCCTAAAAGTTGACACAAGTGAGAGTGAAGATGAAATTGATGAACAAGAAAATGAACTTGCTATTATGACCAAACGTTTTGCTAGTGCTTACAAGAAACAGATGCTCAGTAGAAAAGGAAATCTTAATTCTAAGGGAAAATCCTCTTTCCCTGTGAATTATGGTAAGAAAGGCGTTTTTAGACAGGGATGTTTTCGGTGTAGCTCTCAAGATCACAGGATTGCTGAATGTCCTATGATGAAGCATGAGAAGTCTAGGGACAAGCCGAGAGATATTGCCAAAGATAATTACAAGAGAGCTATGATGGCTGCTGTATGGGGCGACTCTGATTCCGAGGAAGAACAGTTGGAGGAACAGGTTCCAATTGCAAATTTATGTCTCACTGCCCTGAACATGGAACAGGGAACTGCACTGTTCCCTCCAAAGCCTGACTTGTGTCTTACTGCGTTAAGCACGGAACAGAGAACGGAACAGTTCCCTCCAGGGCCCGACATGTGCCTTATGGCAATACATGAGGATGAAGATGATGACTGTCAGGTAAGTTTTCAATCCATTAAGTCTGACTTGCCTAATTTATCTAGGGAAAAGCTTGCTAGGTTAATCATGGTAATCATAGACGAATGCATGGATATGGCTGTCACTTGCCAGGACTTGAAAGAACAACTTGAACATGAGACGACTAAAACTATCTTGCATGAAAACAAAATATGCTCTCTTGAGAAAGATTGTTCTGTGTTAAGTCCAGAGAATTCCTTGCTCTTAAAGGACCTAGAAGAAAAGAGTAGGAATCTGTCCAATATGCAAAATGAATTGAATGAGAAGTTTGTTCATGTCATTGTTCCTGACACTGTTCCCGTGGTCTGTGAGTATGAAAGCAAGATTAGGAAATTGGAGAAAGAAATTTCTTATTTACTCAACTCTACTAACCGTGATCAAAATGTTCTGCAAAAATATTGAAATGACTAAGCATCAGGTTAATTCTCTGACTTCAAAGAACAAGGAATTAATGATCCAAATTGGAGTTCTTGAACATGATTTGATTAACCCAAAAAAGCAAAATGAAAGATGGTTTTCCAGTAAAAAATCCATAAATCTTCTCGGAAAACAATTTGTTAAGCGTTCTAAAGCAGGGATTGGTTACATTGACCAAGAGACCAGTGGAGGGAACAGTTACAGGAACAATGCACAGAACAGGGACAAAGACTGGTTGTTTGAGTATAAACGTCGCAAGTATGTTTGCATGCCTGAGCTTACTGTGTGTTCTTTTTGTGGTAATAATGGTCATGATAATTTTGAATGTGTGAAAAGGAAGAAAGCTATCATAAGAAATGGTAAAGTAGTCAAGCAAGTGTGGGTTCGCAAGGATTCAATCAAAGCTATGACTAAAACCAAGGGACCCAATCTTGTTTGGGTTCCGAAATCAAAGAACTAACTTCCTTTGCAGGCTAGGGTGAGAGCGAGCAGTTTTTGGTACTTGGATAGTGGCTGCTCGAGGTATTTGACAGATAACCCCAATCAATTTCTCTCACTCACAGCCTTTGATGGAGGGTGTGTGGCATTTGGACAACAAAGTGCAATCACTGGTAAGGTTGGTAAGTCACTCACACCCGATGATATTTATCTTGTTAAGGGGTTGAAGCATGATTGGTTGAACATACTCTTTAAAAGGGGTATGAAACCAAGATATTTGATAAGAATGTGCAGAACTACAGAGAGTTTGATGTTCCAAATGCTAATGCGGAGCCTGGTCTCAACACTGTTCCCGGATATGTTCCTAAGACTAGTCGAAGTTTGTTTTGCTCCTGCCGAGGATACAGATTCAGGGGGAACATCGCGAGGAACACAAGACCAGTACATTATGCTGAAAACGACGACATTGGAGGTGAGGTAGGTTGTGTTCCTATCCTTTGTGATATTGCTTGTGCTATTATTATCTCGATAAAATGTCCATCATTCTAGAACTAAGCATATTGACATTTGGCATCATTTTTTTTCTGGACAATGTGGAAAAGGGCTTTGTGCTTGAATTTTGTCAAACTGAAAATCAACTTGCTGATATTCTCATTAAACCGTTACCCAGAGAAAGGTTTCAGAAAATTAGAACTGAACTTGGTTTACTTAAAACTAAGATGATTGTTTGCACACTTTGCCCCCCAATGATTGACGAGATTTGGTTGTCACCACTTGAGTTCCACAAATGTCTGTTGTATGCCGTCTGATTGATCTTGTTGAACGTGGTTAGATGATTAAAGAATCATGTCATGTTTGATAGCTATACTGACCATTAACCTAAGTTGCCTGGGAAACAACGTTAAGAACAACAGCTATGAGAACAGTGTACTATGCCTTGTTCCCTTTCTTTGATTTGCCTCGTTCTCCTACCTGTTTCCAAACACCATTCCTTCACCAGTAACTGTTCCCAGCAGTGGCCCTATGAGCAAAGAAAAGAAAATTTGTGGAAAGTGCACATTCAGGGGATTTTTAGTAACCTGGATCACAAGTGTAAAATATGCAGCCAACTGATACGGTGGAAAGATTTCATATATGTGGGTTTGGAAGGTTTCATGAAGCAAGATTGTCAAAAGGATTCTGCAGAGGAAAGGATTCTAAAGAGAAGAGGAGTTGTTTTCCAAAAAAAAAAAAAAAAAAAAAAAAAAAAAAAAATTCCGAAATTTCCAAAAAAAAAAAAAAAAAAAGGGAAAACAACCTCTCAACCCACAGACGGACTCCAAGACGTATTAAGAGCAAAAGAAGGTTACGACGTTTCCTCCTCCCAAACTAAGGAGTTGCTATTGCTACCTATATTAAGCTCATTCACTCCATTCTCTTCAAATTCTCAGAGACATAGTAATGATGAGGAAGAGGGTCCACACGATCGTCAAGTGAACAACGAGAACCGAGAAATAGTGGCTGCAACTCAGGGGGAACGTCTTGAAGTGGTTTTTAATCAGCAGATCGAGGAGCTGTTTTCAGTTGATAAAGTAAAAAACTCTGATGATACAGTTGAGCACAAGTACTCCAGCGACATGGTTCTGCCAAGTAAATTATCTACATCAACGTGCTTCACAAGCTCATGTGGTGAAAGCTAACTTGGACATTGCTACACCTATGGGTAGATTGGTTTTGATGGGAGCGTTAAAAGTCGTGATTGTTCTTGAAACTTCTGCCCTTGGTAGAAGTTGGCTAGTACTAATATTTTCGAGTACTACGACTTAGACCTATGCTGGTACCTTCACTGCTCCATCTTTCGTAACCAATTTTGCTGCCTTTGCCATAAACCCTGTTCCCAATGCTGGTCCTTCCCCTGTTTCATCCACTGATCCCAGCACTGGTCCATCACCTGTTCCCGTCACTGGTCCTCAACACAACACATCTCAGCCTTAAGCCTCTTTTTCATGGTTTCACTGTTCTCTCTCTAATGGTTGTTTGAGACACTAAAATGCTTTTTTTGCTGTCATGTTTCCTAGGATTTAGTGACCTGGTTTTGGACTGTCATAGCTTGATTACATCTCATTCGAGATATTTGGTTTCTTTAGTGCTTTAAACTTGGTTCAATTCGCATTTGTGTGGTGGTTTTGGCTTACTCTCTTGTGCAGTCTGACCTTTTTGATGGTGTCAAAAGGGGGAAAATTTACGCAAACTTTCCATCTTTAAGTCTATAATAACCAATGCTCTTTTCGAGTTTTCAGCGGTTTAGTTTGAATATCTTATGGTTGTGCTTTATGTTTGACACTTACGGTCTTCCACGTCCTTCTATTGTCTCTATGCTAAGTACTAGATTATTCGAGTGTTTGGTGAAAGTTTGCACTAATATTTGTCATCATCAAAAAGGGGGAATTTGTTGGGTTCTCGGTTTGATGATAACAAATATAGTAGTTGTCTAAGGTTAGTATTTTGAATATGTGATCTTGATGGAACTAACCTTAATGCTCTTGAGTTTGTTTAAGCTTATATTAACAGGTTCCGCACTTCAAGGTTGATCATGTAGATGATCATGTGTTGTAATGGTTAGAACTCTTGTACGGTCTTGTTTTGACACACCCTAAGATTGTCTGCCTTGAGGAAACGTAGCAGGGAACAACGTATGGAACAGTCTTCCTTACTCTGTTCCATACATTGTTCATTTGCAACAGAATTTTGAAAACGTCTCACTTCAAATCTTCCGGGAAAAATAATATTTTCAATAATTTTGGAAATTCCTTTTACACTGATAATATCTCATATTTTCCTATGTTTGGTTAATATTTTCAAAATTAGGCATTGGTTTTTTTATTTGATCTCAAAAGATAATATTTACAGGATAAAATCTTTCTATTATGAAAAGTCTATCTTTTGAGATATATCCTCCTTGATCAAATTAACCTAATGCTTTGATATTTAAGTTTCACGTTATTTTTCTGGGATGATACACACACACATTGAGCAAAAGAGCGTTTTGAGCAAAACAGAGTATTTCCTTTAAGGCAGAGAGTTTTCTTAACGGTGTGTCATCTCGATCTAGGCTTAATCGTATCTCACCTGCTTTCAAGAAGCACATCGAGATATCGAATCTTTGTAATCCTTATTTTCTTAAGAGTCTACGGGTAGAGTCACAATATCCGTGGTGGATATTGGGGTAGAGTTCTTTTGGGAAGAACGTCAATTGGTTCTTGTGGTAAGAACGTGAATAGGTGCTTGTATTACTCTTTGAGAATAGTGAATTATTGAAGATTAGAGTAGGGGTGGACGTAGACCTTGTGTTAGAGGTCGAACCACGTTAAATTCCTGTGTCTCTCCTTATTGCGTTTGTTTTACTTTCTCAAGGAATAGTGTCTCATACATTGTTCTGTGCACTGCTCCTTACACTGTTCCATTACTTGTATCTCCACGAAAAGAAAAGAAGTCAGTGTATTCGGGTTAATTGCTCGAATTACTCCAGACACTCTATTCACCCCCCCTCTAGAGTGCCGCCCTGATAACAACATTCTTAATGCACCACACCAGTGGATCATACTAAGCAACTCCCCGTTTTCTGCTTTCCACCCTTAAAACTATGAAGAGTCTAATGACAACAATACTCAAGAGGGGGGAGGTGAATTGAGTACTACTTTTTCAGTTTTATGTGATTAAAGAGAACAGTATGGTGTTTTGTACCACAGGCTAGAGATTGTAGCTTGTAGTAGTACACAACACCATGAATATATCAAAGCAATGTAAAGCGGAAGCAAGAATCACACACACAAATTTCAGGTGACTCGACCTCAACCCAAGGTCTACGTCCACACAATTTCACTAGAAATTCTTCCCTACACGCTCAACCCAAGACAAGTAGAGGAATTGCACAATCAACCCAATCGTGCAAAGCCTGAGTACAACCCCGGCCCGTACCCCAAATCCTCACTCTAAAAGAGAAAGATTACAAAACTGTATCTCACAAACGCTTCAATGAAAGCGGATAGAGATGATGTTAATCCTAGCAATGAGCAATTAGAAAAGTCTGAGAAGTGCTAAGATACTGGACGTTTTCTTAAGATCAATACTTAGAGTTTTCTGTGCGTAAAACGTCTGACTTTTCTCAACAAAGAAAACCACGTTATAAAGCCTCAGTTTTTTTCAATTAAATCTCAATAAATCAAATTTTAATTGCTAACGATAAATAAGAAGATAATTATCTAAAAGATAGAAATAAGAATCCTAGTCAAAGGAAACTATGAATTAAGATATCTTCTGCAAATCGGTTCAGAATCAATTAGAGAGAACCACGAGCGTATTTTGTTTCCAAAAGACCACTTAGAAGAATTCTAGTGTTAAATTGTAGCTTTTTAGGTTCTATTTTTCTAAGCTTTATGTTTTTCTCCGTTTTCTGTTTTAGGCTAATGTTTTGTAATCACTCAAACTTTGTTTCTTTGCTATCCCACGTCCGATTTCCAAAAAAAAAAAAAAAAAAAAAAAAAAAAAAAAAAAACTCTAAACTAACTTCTACAAGAAACAAATCTATTGTGAAAATAGAAATTCTCTAATATTGAAATAACAAATCTTTTGATAAAAAAATATTCTTCTCTTTGACCAGACAAACGTGATTGTTAGTTTCAAAAACTCTTGGCAAAATCGTCCAGTATACCACAGCATGCATGGAACAGATCACGAGTATGTACTCTGCTGCAATGTTGCCGCCATATAGCAAGAGACAGTACACAGATCTGTACCATGCTGTTCTATCAAGCACTATTACATAGAAATACCAAATTGCTCACTGTAACAAACTAGATTAAGAAAGCTTCTAGTTAGTATTCACACAAATGATCGATCTTCTTCTTCATTGTCACCTGAAACACAAGCTCACTAAAACCGATCATAAGTGGTCAGGGAATAAACCATCATACCTCTTGTCATCATCAAAACTTACATGGATAGTTCAACAAATTATCTCTTAAAGTGACAATCCGAATGACGCACTACGACTGGAGCATATTAAGCAACTCACCGTCTTATGCTTTCCACCCTTAAAACTATTGAGGTCACCATTTTATGCTCTTTAATTTCCACCCTTAAAACTATCACTTAAGGTGACAATCCGAATGAACACTAGCTTCTTGGACATCGAGTCCTTGTCTACAGCAAAGTAACCTAATTAACACCGAAAACCAAAATGATAGGTTAGGTATACAAGTACACAACAAATTAAACAGTCAATAAAAATGGATCATTACACGAATTCAGACATACCAAGACGTTCAAACTGGAACCTCTGACCTAGTACAGCACTCTTGAGTTCAGGAACAACAAAAGAATCGGGTATAGGAACTTTCGACTTGGGATTCAAATCAGCAAGCCATTTGTCCCTTGTCTCGTCACTTTTAGCAGGGTCCTAAAACCACCAGATCAGAATACAGAGTTGCTAACTTTGATTGGCAAGCAAGATGAAACACAAGAGAAGAAGCAAAGTTTAAGAACGAACCTCGGAAAGAAAGAGTTTCTCGAACAGTCTGACTTCCACTTTCAGTGGTTCAACACCTGGAGAAGGCTCCCCTATCCAATGTAAGAGACCCTTATGTTTTGTTTTCTTTTCAGGGTCATACTCAGCCCGAATTTCCACGACGGTCTCATTGTCATCACCAAGGACAACATCTGTGCATCTAATCGGATATGCATACCTGCGTACGCCACACACAAAAATAACACATGCTATCCAGTATCCGTTTGCAAAGCACAACATAGCTTTGAGATTTACATACATACCTCAACATGACAGATTTCCCAGGAGCAAGGCCATAGAAGTATAGTATATACTCCCTCCGTCCCAACTCAAACACCCCGACCCATTTTTGTAGTGGAGAAAAATTGATATAGTAAGTTGAGTGGGGTAATATTAGGAAAAAGGAGGAGATAGAATGTGAGGATTAATAAAAGTAAGAGAGATAATGTGAGAGAAGATGTAATAATTTAATAAAAGTAGGAGAGAGAAATATGTCCCAAAATAGATGGGTCTTTGAGGTGGGACATCCCCAAATGGAATATGTGGTGTTTGAGCTGGGACGAAGGGAGTAAAATGCTAAGTAGTAGCCGGAGATAATTTGTAATTTTTGGTGAAGCTGTTGCGCGCGACTTCTTAAATTTGTAAGGACAGTCTCTCATGCAGATTTACAGAGGTCTCCTTAAAAACGAAAAACTTGTTCCCGTGGTTGTTTGAGTACTTGTTTTCCTCGTTCCTTGGATCGGTACATTTTAAGTCTGTGCATGTCAAAGCTTGGTTACTTCAGTCCCTGATTGGCAATATGTTTATGCCGCCAATCAGGGGCGGACGCAGGAATTCCGGCTCGTGGGGGCAAAAAAAATCTAACCTAATATTACAAATAGCAAAATAATTGCCATTTTTACTTTACGTCGATCATAAAATCAAACTAAACAAAAAAAAAACATCTTAAGAAGAAAATTTCAATCGAATCATCAATCAATAATAAGAAATTGGTATTTTGGCTAGAAAATTATTTTGAAATTATTTTGTTCGTTTTTTGTGGGCATTCCCGAAGGCTAAATGGGGTTGAGTTTCAGTATTTATACAATTTATAGTGTAGAAATATCAATTAGCTCTCTTTAGCCCATTGGTAAAATACAATACAAGTTATAAATTGGAGGTTATGGGTTCAAATCCTCATATCAACAAATTTTTTTTGGAGGATTGAATCTCTTGTATTTCATTCATCGCCATTTACATAGGCTAGTACAAGATATTGGGAATACACTAGACTAGAACAATCTACACACTACAATACTTGGAAATATGCTAGACTACACTAGAACTTTCTACACAATACTAGACTAGATCTATAATACAATTATACTCCTACCATAACTCATATAGCCCAAACACTATTATTCTTAATACCAATAATATATTCCAACACTCCCCCGCAATCGGAACGGTAGTAACACGGACGATTCGATTGGACTGGATAATCGCAACGCCTTGAATAATGATGTCGTCGAGAGAAGAAAACAATCGGGCGAGCACGAAGTCATTGATGAGAGAAACGCCTTTGATGGGCTGAAATCCGGGAATGCCTACTGCAATTTTGCTAGTGAGGGGCCGGTGAACTTGAAATCCGGGAAAATCCTACTACCATAGACAGGGCAAGGTAGGGGCCGGGGAACGTGAAAATCGGGACAATCCTACTGCCATAAACATGGCTAGTTAGGGGCCGATGACGAAAACGAATGACTCCGCTAGAAGACGGCCACACAGTTGTAAACGTGATAAATGCTTCACGTAATGACGATGGACGACGAAAAAGTGTCGATGAGATGGCGTGCAAGTGACACAAAGATACAAATGGTGAACCACGTCCAAACGACTAGAATCTGCCAAGTGTCGAGAAACTTGGAAATTTTGATACTTGTGTTTTGGGTTATGGTAGTGCAACGTCAAAGATCAACTACGGCAAAAGAAAGACATTTTTTGTTAAAGATTGAAGATAAAAAAGAAAGAGTTTGATGATTGTGGACTAGATATCCCGCCGGTGGGCTAGACCAAATCACCCACCGGCCGGAGCGGAAGTGAGATTTGAAGATCAGAGTCATCAGGAAGGAGGCTCTGATACCATGATAGATTTTGAGAGAGTAGAGAATTGAATCTCTTGTATTTCATTCATCATGTATAAGCCATTTAAATAGACTAGTACAAGATATTGGGAATACAGTAGACTAGAACAATCTGCACACTACAATACTTGGAAATAAGCTAGACTACACTAGAACTTTCTACACAATACTAGACTAGATCTATAATATAATTATACTCCTACCATAACTCATATAGGCCAAACACTATTATTCATAATACCAATAATATATTCCAACACAAGTTCCTATATATTTTCGATGTGATGCACTTGTAAAGCTTAGCTTCCTTTGAAATTGACCTATTCGAACTTCTATGTGGGAGTGTGGCTGCTTAGTACAATGTGCATATCTTATGAATGGAAATTTATATACTTTACGATTGCAATTTTATGTTCCAATTTTCTCAGGTGTGTTTGTGTACTTTGATTTGTTCGTGCATGCACATCATGAACATGGTCTAATAAACTGAAAATAATCCATTTCACGCATATTTGGCGGAAATCGTGGTATATCTGTGACATAAAATGCCAGGATCTTTCTGAGCGTTTATGTTATATAAGTTGCCCGTCGTAGGCCGTAGATGAGATTACTGGTTTTCCTTATTCGAAGAAGCTCAGCATTGGAATACATGATTGTAACTTGTAAGAGCTTAGCTTCTATATAAGAGTATGTGTTAGTACGCACTTCGCATCAGATCAAACTGGTAATCGATTCCACAAAGCTCGAATACTTAAAAATTGACGGTGCTTCAGTATTTTTGTAAGTAACTTTTATTTTTCAAAGTCAACCTATCTCGAAAGTGACATGCTAATTTATCAAATTATTTAGTTTCATACGATAAGACGGTTTCACCATAATATCACTGTTTGGGTCAAATTCTTACACCATGGTAGGATAATATTAATAAATATATATACCAATGAAATACACACCGAAAGTTGCCAAATCACATCTTCTTGTCCTAGGTTTTACCATTAAGGGCTGTCTAGGCTTTACAATAAACTAGTTTGCATGCCCGTGACACGCTCGGGCTATGTATTTATATTGTTTATACTCGTTTTATATGTTGAAGGGGAGCCTTGGCACACCGGTAAAAGTGTTGCCGTGTGATCGATAGGTCACGGGTTCAAGTCCTGGGAGCAGCCTCTTGTCAAATAAATTGACAAGGGAAGGCTTGCCCTCATTACACCCTTGTGGTGGGACCCTTCCCCGGACCCTCGCTTGTCGGGGACGCCAATGTGCGCCGGGCTGCCCTTTATACTCGTTTTATATGTTGCCTTTTTTTTGTTCTAATAAATAATTACTATAATGATTATATTCCATAAATTAGGTACTACTATACTACTTTATAATAATTTATTACCATATCACAACCGATAATAGTATTTAATGCTATTTTTATGTTCTATCCAATTAATGTATGATAATTTATTACCATATCCTAACCGATAATTGTATTTAATGCTAGATATGAAAGAGGACAGATTGAGCGTACTCCCAGATTGCATTCTCGTAGAAATTCTGTCTCAACTTCCGATCAAAGATGCCGTAGCAACCTCGGTCTTATCCCGTCCTTGGCGCTACATGTGGACACACATCACTAGCCTACATATTGACCCCTTAAAAAAGCCGATCTTTGAACATATTTTCAATTACTTCAACCGTGTCGATGACATACTTGGTCGAATCAAAACGCCTAATATTCACAGCTTCAATCTAAATATCCCTCACCGTTATTTGGATTCCCGTGAGTGTGTATTAGTATTGATTTCCTTGTTTGAACAAATATGCCATCGAAACGTTGTTGAAATCAAGGTTTCGGTGTTCCCTCACTCTCGCTGCTTGTCAAAAGTCCAGCTACCGGTTTGTCTTCTCCAAAGCAAGTCTTTGGAATGCCTTGAAGTGTCTGGAGTCGTGAGTTATAAGTTGCCTGAAGATGGTATTATCAGATTTCGTTATCTAAAGAAGCTCAAGATCGAAATATCTAGTAACGACCTTAATTCCATTGAGTTGCTCAAATCTATTCCTCCTACACTGCAAGAGTTGGATGTGTTCTTGCATGACTTATTAGAAGATCCATATCTTGAAATATGTGCTCCGGCTTTGAAGTCTCTGACTATACGGATAGATGTCCGAGGGCTTTTTCGCAAAAGCAAAATTGTAATCGACTCACCAAGGCTGGAATACTTGAAAACTAGAGGTGATTTAGTATGGTATCACTTTGTCAGCAACCCGACCCAACTGCGAACAGCAAACATATCAGGAGTCACTTGTTCGACAAATGACGTCGATCAGCGCAAAAAGTTGGGTCGCCTTGTTTCTTGTATATCTAGCATCACGTCACTTCGTTTAAACACTTTTTATTTGTTACCTCTATTTAACACCCCCGCTTATAGCGAGGACGGAGAAGACCTTATTGAAGTGTTCCGTAATCTGATCCATCTTAGCATAAAAGCTCGTTGTGAGGTAGAGGAGAAATGGAGTGACGAAATACCTACGTGGGTGTTACGCACCCTCAAGAGGGTTGATGTAATGGTAGCAATCCACAATGGTGACCACAAGGCCATTGATCTATTAGAGTACATTCTGAGTAATTCAAATCTCCTGGAGCAACTCATCGTTTCCACTCAAAAAGATCCACTAAGGAGTGGAGATTATAGAGACCAATTAAGGATGAAGGAGGAGATCTTTTGTAAGAAGTTGTTTGGGTTTTCAAGAATTTCTTCAAATTGTGAGATTCAGTTTCGTGGTAATCTGTATAGCGCTTCAAGCAAAGGCTGATTTTTTTTTTTTTTTTTGTTTCTTTTCCCGAAACCTGGTGGATTGAGGATGATCAATTTTTTTACACAAATTGGCGAAACCATATGTACGTTCCTATCTTTTAATCTATGACACTGTGACAATTGCATTTCTGTAAAAGAAAGGTCATGTTAGAATTCGTCAGTACGGGTTAGTTGAACACCCTTAATTTTCATATGTGGGAAAATCTCAATCTTATAACGACATTAATTACGGTGTTAGAGTAGCAGAGTATCGATCGATTAATTTATTTGTGTTGTAGAATCACATTGTTCGTTATATGTCATGACTTATGATCATAGGAGGAAAGATTTATGGTAAGTAGTAATTCATGTGGTATTGCCTTTGTATTGATGTCACTGGCAGCAGAGTGTTCTGATATATCGAGTTGATGATTTCTATAAAAATCATCGTGGATGGTTTCCCATATCTTGTGAGTCTGATCGAGTCTCTGATGCAAACTACTAAACAGAAACAGCTTCCGATCCACTCCACATACAGAGAGTCGGAGTCTGCACATGCAGCCTTGTTTCATTCGGGCGACATATAACAGTCGTCTTAGACTATACAATACCATATGAGGACTCCAAGTAAGTGAGACTGAGGTTGTATGGCAAATTGATGTACAATTGTACAGCATACAGAACCTAATGTTTAACACATCCTTCTTCACATTAGTGCAAATATTTCGCCCACAATTGTAGCTGGATCATCTTTATTATTTCCTCATATAAGGGTTGGCTATAATGTGGAGATCAGAGAAAATATAACAGCGAAAAATTTCGCCTAAAAAATTACAAGGTTTGATTTAACGTTTCTTGATTAGACTGTAATACATATTGTTGCAAAGAAGTATTTTTTAGCCACCAAAGTATGGTGGGTGGGACTTTAAAACCACCAATGTAAAAATTTGGATTTATTGAACACCAAAGTTACAAAAATGAATTTAAAAACCACTTAATCTACTCTAGGGATTTAAAAGCCACCAAATGACAAAAAAAATTGGTGTTATAAATATATAGATTATAAAAAAATGTAATTGCATATAGAATTTAAAAGTAGTACGGGAACAAACTTTATTTAATTAACTAGGGTGGTGAATAAAAATTAATTAATGTTGTGTTCCATCTCAGACCCAATAGCTCCGCTAGCGCTCGCTCCACTTGAATTACGATGTGTCTCATGAAACATTCGTTGGTTGCGTCCTCTTGACATTGCATTTCTTTGATCCTAAATCACAAAAAAAAAAAAAAAAATGAGAATGCTAATACGGAAACTTCTGGGAATAGCGACACCGTATCAGCCCTATAGACTATAGTGCAATTTGGAAAACACTATGAACAATTCACAAAATATGAAAGACCACAAAAGTATGTACTATCAAACCTAATAAGAGCTTGTCGCACAATCGAAATTATGTGTATAATTGGACGACATACAACCAAATCATGCCCAACAATTTACAAAAGAAGGAATAAGAACAAATAATTGTATTTGGATAGTTTGCATTCTATAGAATTAAAGAAGAGACCATACCTGAAATATTTTACTTGTTAATGGCAACACAAACCCTTTCCCGGCAAACACACGATAAAGAATATTATGGGTAGTTATCTGATTTATTCTCAAAGATATCTTTTATACATTATTTATTTAATAAATCATTTTAGATATTTGGTGGTTTTTAAATCCCTAGAGTAGATTAAGTGGTGTTTAAATCTATTTTTGTAACTTTGGTGTTCAATAAATCCCAATTTTTACATTGTTGGTTTTAAAGTCCCACCCACCATACTTTGGTGGCTAAAATATACTTCTTTGCATATTGTTGCCAATATTTAAAAGCTTTGATCTAGAGAAATCAATCATTTTTTCATTTTTTTATTTAGAAGATCTCTTTCTATATTAATTTAACCATTAGCCACCCCATTAGCCTTCAATTACACTATCCACGTCAGCAATGATGTCATCGATGACATCATCGCCACATCATTATTGCATGTATTTGACTAAATAAAAAATAAGCTTGTGAAGGCTTGAACCTGTAACCCCCGAGTTACAATTTTAACACTTCAACCACCAAGTCAACTGATTTTTATTGATACTTTTATTAATAAAGTTATATATAAAGGATTTGAGATTTTAGGAGATAATTTCGGAAATAACTTTGGACGAGATAATCTGAATTAAATAAAACATTTTATTTTTGGAGATAATTTATGAAGTAATATATATAGGCGCAATATATTAGGAAATATCACATCTTGGGTTTGTTTCGTTTAACTGAAAATACGGGTCAACAGGTGGGGTCAGAGTTAAAAAAAAAAGTGGGTTAAAAAGTACTCCGTAGTAGGAGTTAATATGAATTACACTTCACAAAAACGGGACCCAAAAATAACGGGTCACGGGCCAAAAATTGTAATTCGTACATAAACTTAATGTACTGAAAAAAATTCGCTAAATTGTTTTCATTAATCAAACATAAGTTTTCTAAGATGATACCAAATTAAACACGTTTTTTTCGTTTTAATTATAGAAAAATTGGGACAACGGGCCATCTCAAGTTTAACCCAAAAGAATACTGGTTGAAACGGGTTCGAGTTATTTATGGCCAAGACTAGATCAGGGAAAAATAGGTTATTAACCATGAACAACGGGTCACATTTGGTCGGTTAAATTTTTTACAGTCCTAATATTTTGCGTTAAGTACGGGTAATAAAATAGAGTTATAACCAAAGCTGGAATACTTGAAAATTAAGGGTGATTTAGTATGGTATCACTTTGTCAACAACCAAACTCAACTACAAACAGCAGATATATCAGGATACACTTATTGGGAGCATGAAGTGATTGAAGTCGATCAACGCAAAAAGTTGTGTCACCTTGATTCTTGTATATCTAGCGTCACGGCCCTTCGTTTAAACAGTTATGGTTTTCTTCCTGTATTTAATACCTCTGCTTATAGTGAGGATGGAGTAGACCTTACTGGAGTGTTCCGTAATCTGATCCATCTTAGTATAAAAGCTCGTTACAATGCGGAGGTGAATTGGAGTGAACGAATACCTACGTGGGTGTTAAGTAAGCTTAAGAGGGTTGATGTAATGGTAACAGTTCAAAATGGTGACTGCAAGGCCATTAATCTACTAAAGTACATTCTGAGTAATTCAGATGTCCTGGAGCGACTCGTCGTCGTCGTTTCTGCTCAACCTGCAGGGAGATATGATCAACTAACGAGTGGAGAGGAGGCCTTTTGTAGGGTGTTGTTTGGGCTTCCGAAAAATTCTTCAAATTGTGAGATACAATTTCGTGGTCGTCATTATAGCTCTTCGATCATAGGCATTGATTTGGCGAAACAATGAGTCCAAATATTGTAAATATTTTTTATCAGATGACATTATGTCAACTGCAATTTCATAAAAAAAAGGTTTGTTAGAACAATGATATATTGTATTTAGGACCCTTATTTTCTTGATGTGTGAAAATCTCAATCTCATAACCAATTGCAGTAGTGTAGCAGACCCGTACGGTCTTTGTATTCTGTTGAAACGAATTGAAACCTGCAAAAATATATAACAAAAGAGGTGAATTGAGATTGGAAATTTAGAATAAAAAGTTTGTTATTCAGAATAAATGTGCTGTGCTGATTCTTAGATGATTTGAGCAACCAGAGCCATACTAATTCTACTTTTTTAGTTGATTGAGGTCCAAATATCACTATATTTTGGTCAAGAAAAACGAAACGAATTAGGTTTATTGGGGGCGTTGTTCTGATCTTGTGCCTGTGAACCAGCGCATTGACCAGTTCTGTATCCTTTGATATTGACCGAATACATGATTTAATCATTTAGTTATAGATTAGTTGATTGATCTCTGATCATGTGATATCTCTATGCATGTAGTGCGGGTATTTAGCCTAGTATAATTTGATTGCTCTGATTGTGTTAAGAAGTGGCATCATTTCCGGCATTAGTCAGTTATCTATGGTACGAAGTTGATATTGCTTTTTTTTTTTTTAGAGATGGCAGCATGAATAAATTGCGCTGATTTTACATATTCTAATATGGAGTCGATAATTTGCACGAGTTTTTCTGTGGAAGCTGCTTTTTTGGTTATGATTAGAGAAAACATGATAATTCAGAAAGTCTTGAACTTGATTGTCAAGGAGTAGTATCCAGATAGTATTGGACTATGCAGATTTGTTTCATACTTCAGTGAGTTTGGAATCTCTTTTATTGAAGTAGCTCTGCCATATCTAAAAGAGCATTTCTCCTAAAATTATCACCTGTATTTTTGTTTAGCATAACCTAACACACAGCCATTTTTTTTTTTTTTGGTTACACGACGGAAAAAGAAAACTACGAACTAAAATCTATTACACTCTCCCAAGGAGGTACAAGTAGAGCTGGCAAAAATCAACCCGACCCGCCAACCCGACCTGAAAATGACCCGTTTAATGTAGGTTTGGGTCAATAGCTCCTAACCCGTTTAACTAAATGGGTTGACCTACCCAACCCGTTTAGATAAATGGGTTGGGTTCAGGTTGTGACTTTCAACCTGAAAATGGGTTGGGTTCAGGTTGTACCGTACAAGAATTTCATTCTCATCAAAATACTCAGATAGGCCTTCCACTTCTCGAATCTGCACTCCAATTCTTTGCCTAGCCGACATTGGTTCTTAACACACTGCCATTTACATCTGTTAAAACAATGCCTTTCGAAATCTGTCTCGGAGGTGGAACATTGGCAAAAGCGGAAACTTCCTACGTACGCTAAGGAAAGTTAAGTAAACACAGCTAGGCTGCATATAAGTTTGGTAATTCTGCACTGATGTTACGTAAACAGCGATAGGCTTGCACAATGGCTCCCGTACACGACGCGGAAGAAATTCGCCTTTTGCAAAACTTAGGCTGGTTTAAAAAACAAAAACAAAAAAACTTTCCTAAAATTTGAATGACAATTTATATTATGTTGAAAATTTTTGGCTTGAAATTCTCTACTTAAAATAATATCAGTGCCCTAATATCCGTTGTTAAACCGTTAACAATCAGGTCTGGCAAATCCAAACCAATCTCTCAAATAGTCGCGATGGATGAAGCAGCGCAAAAGGTTAGCGGGATGACAAAAAGATCGAAAAAGCAGCGTAGATTACAGTTGCTTAACAATCACAAAATCGACAATATTGTTGATAATACTCGAGAAAAATAGGATTTAAGCTCAGTTCCAGATTGTGGGATGAAAAATCGATCAAAGAAAAGATCAAACAATCATAAAATGGACTTCCTCGAGAAAAAGAAGAAGAAGAAAATCGACATTGTTGATGATATCGCGGATAAACAGTATAATTTTGGCTCAGTTTTAGATTGTGGCGGGATGATGAAAAAATCAAAGAACAAGGATTGCAAATTCGAGAAGGATTATATGAGACAGGATAGACTAAGCTCACTCCCAGATTGCATTCTCGCTGAAATTCTGTCTTGTCTCCCAATCAAGGGTGCTGTAGCAACCTCCGTCTTATCCCGTCCTTGGCGCCACCTCTGGACACACATCACCCGCCTGTGCTTGAATGACTCAAGCTTGGGTGGCGGAATATCTGCATGCGGAATAGATACTTCGAATGCATTGATAGCATACTAGATCAACTCACCTCGTCAAAGATCCACAGCTTCTCCCTCACGCTCTCTTCCATTCAAGCTTTTAATTTTTTCGTCTTTTCACCTAAATTGAAATCCTGGATTGAACAACTATGCGCTCGAAACATTGTTGAAATCAATGTTTCTTTGCCCTCCAATCCACCAGTGTTGTGATGCAAGTACGCTTGATCAGGTTGTCGCACACGCACAGAACAGATGGCTAGTCTGTATCGCACTGGCAATTCTAGTCTGTATCGCAGATACTCGTTTCAACCTAGGCGTTAGAGTACTTTGCATATTCGGAACTTAGGATTTTAGATTATTTGCCATATTATTAGGTAGTATTAATTACCTTATTATTGTTAGAATAAAATTAAGGGATAAGTAGAATTCTTATTTCCTTAGGAGTCTTATTTACCATATCGTATTAGGTTAGGTTAAGGAATATTCTAGATTTTAGGTTTACTATTTAAACAAGTCGATCTAGGACGTTTAATCATCGATGTATCGTTGAATTAAGAAAAGCAATAAAAAGAGTCTGAGAAGGTTTTCTCACCCCTTTGCATTCGTTTTAAGTTCTAAAGGTAATTGAACTCAAGACAGGGAACGGAAGGTACTCGTTCTATCGTTGATCGGCTAGAGGTACTAGAGGTCAAAGGCTAAAACTAAACGAGCGTACTGTTTAGGGATTGGCTTAGTTCGATTGGGTCTCTAAGGGCTGAGATTCATTCGTCCATATCTTTATTTTTTTGTTTCTAAGCTCAGACGGCACAGACCAGCAACCAGTCCTGTACCCACGAGTTTTCAGAGAGACAGATTCTTGTTTAGTTCAACGCGCAGACCAGAAATCAGTCCTGTTCGTCCCGACCAGAGTACAGATTCCTATTCTGTACTGCAATTAGCTTCCGCACGCTGCGCCACTCGTATCATTAGTGGTATCAGAGCTTCGGCTCTTGATTTCCTTAAATCATGACGATCTTGGAAGAAGATTTTTGTCACAAGGACGTGAAGCGAAAGAAAACCAAGGAGAAGACAGCTTGTTTTAGAGCATACAAGCAACAATGGATGGAAGAGATGGAAAGGAAGTGTGAGGATCTTGTAATATCCTTATATGGCTTCGTGGAGAAGAGGCATGAAGGAAAGATGGAGTCTTTTGATGTTATGCAAGACGATAACAAGGAGGACTTATTATCTTTTGAAGAAACTCACAACGAAGGTATTGGTTTCTTTGATCCTAATCTGCCTCCACTGTTTGATGAAGAAATTGAAGATGTTTTTGAAGTCTTTACTCACTTGGGTGAAAAGGTTTTAATTGGTAAAGATCCTTTATTTAACCCCAATGTGCCTCCAAAGTTTGATGAGATTAGAGGTGACATTGATGAAGAGTCTTTTGAGTCTACCATAGAAAGCAATCATGCTGAAAGTTCAGTTTTGTGCATCAAAGTTCGTGAAGAAGACAAGGTAAGCAAAGGTTGCAACAAGGCAAGTTCAAGTGCATATATATCTACTATGGATAAAATATTGCAGCCAAATATGAGTAAAGTTTTAACTATGCTTATTGGAGAACATGAGAGTCTAAGGCATACAATGAAAGATTTTTCTTCAAAAGGCGTGGACAAGGCTAGTATGAAGATGAAGATGAGGTTTGAATCAAAACCTAAAGGAAGGCTCAGAGGGTGGTTGGGTGGAAAACGAGCTAGAGTGTTTAATGCTGGGTTTACTTCATCCTATTGGATTCGAGGTCGAATCTTTTTAAGAGGGGGAGGATGATGCAAGTACGCTTGATCAGGTTGTCGCACACGCACAGAACAGATGGCTAGTCTGTATCGCACTGGCAATTCTAGTCTGTATCGCAGATACTCGTTTCAACCTAGGCGTTAGAGTACTTTGCATATTCGGAACTTAGGATTTTAGATTATTTGCCATATTATTAGGTAGTATTAATTACCTTATTATTGTTAGAATAAAATTAAGGGATAAGTAGAATTCTTATTTCCTTAGGAGTCTTATTTACCATATCGTATTAGGTTAGGTTAAGGAATATTCTAGATTTTAGGTTTACTATTTAAACAAGTCGATCTAGGACGTTTAATCATCGATGTATCGTTGAATTAAGAAAAGCAATAAAAAGAGTCTGAGAAGGTTTTCTCACCCCTTTGCATTCGTTTTAAGTTCTAAAGGTAATTGAACTCAAGACAGGGAACGGAAGGTACTCGTTCTATCGTTGATCGGCTAGAGGTACTAGAGGTCAAAGGCTAAAACTAAACGAGCGTACTGTTTAGGGATTGGCTTAGTTCGATTGGGTCTCTAAGGGCTGAGATTCATTCGTCCATATCTTAATTTTTTTGTTTCTAAGCTCAGACGGCACAGACCAGCAACCAGTCCTGTACCCACGAGTTTTCAGAGAGACAGATTCTTGTTCTGTTCAACGCGCAGACCAGAAATCAGTCATGTTCGTCCCGACCAGAGTACAGATTCCTATTCTGTACTGCAATTAGCTTCCGCACGCTGCGCCACTCGTATCATGTTGTCTCGGCCTGTTGTGCTATCAACATGTGTTGTTGAAAACAAGTCTCTGAAATGCCTCAATGTTTCCGGAAGTCAATGTTGTGAGTTGCCGGGAGATGGGATTCTTGGTTTTGCTGCACTGCAATGTTGAAAATCAGCCCCATCTCTCTCCTCTCTACTGTACAATGTTGTGCTACCGGCCTATCGAAATACGGAGCCGCAATTTGGAATAGCCATGTGGTAAATGCAAGGTATAAGTTCTGGGAACTATACTTTGAATATGGAGGAGCTACATACCAAAGGTCAAAGGAAATTTCGTAGGATGCGGCACCGACGATGTGAGGCCATCTTTGTTGAATACGGGAGATAATCACCAACCACAAAATTTGGTGAGTGAAGTTGTTATAAATACCCATGCCATGAGAAGGTTATCGGTGTGCAGCGAACAAGCAAAATACATAGCAAAGAGTGAGAGGAAGAAGAGGAAGTAAGAGAGGGAGAGAGAGCTAGAATTGGTTCTTGTTCAACCGTAGCAAAAACAAAGTGAGGAAGAATAAGAAGAAACAGATAGTAGTAAGAAGTGAGAATAATAGTGAGAATAAACAAAGTAATAGTGTTTTCATACTACTAGCATTTATTGTAGTAGTTGTCCTTTTGTAACATAGTCGTTTGTCTATGTACAATATCAATTGGAGTTATCACTTCTATCTCTGTTTAGTTTTGCTCACAATCATTCACGTTGCTGCACCACTCTCACTCAACAAGTGGTATCAGAGCGGTGGTCTGGGACCCGCTCCAGTTATTTCTCAGTACAGCCAGTACCGAGAGAATTCCGTCAGTACAGTCCATAACTGTAAGCTTGTTGGTAAGATACCAAAAGTTTTCTTGGTTTATATTTACTATTACCAAGATAGTATGACGGACGTTGGTAGTTCAATGAGTTCACTAGTGAAGCTCAATGAAAGTAACTACAACAATTGGAGTTTCCGCATGAAGAATTATTTGCTAGGCCAATAATTATGGGATTATGTAGGTGGTAGTGAGACTACCCCACCAACCCAAGAAAAGCCGGAGGAGCGGAAGAAATGGATGACGAAGGCCAGCAAAGCCATGTACTCTCTCTCTCTATATCAATAGAAGACGATTTGGTGCCGAAGATAAGAGACGCCAATACGCCGAAGGAAGCTTGGGATATATTGTCGGCTTTATTCGAAAAGTCGAATGACGCCAAGCTACAACAACTCGAGAATGAACTCCTGTCTGCAAGACAGGGAGGTACGTCTGTGTCCCAGTGGTTCAGTACTATCAAAACATTGAGTACTGAAATTTCCAAATTAGATAAAGAAAATCCTATCTCGGAGACTTGGATGAGAAGAATTATCATTCATGGTTTACGCCCCGAATATCACAATTTGGTGGCGGCAACTCGTGTATGGGCTACACAACCGACTTTAAATGATTTGGAAAATTTGCTGGCGAATCAAGAGGCGCTAGACAAACAAATGTCTAGTGCTTCGGTGAAGGATGGCCATGAGGAGGTTCTTTACAGCAATAAGAGACCTCAAAGGGGGCAAGATCACAACTCGAGGTCGAATGAAGAATGGAGGCCGAAAGGACGGCCAGGACGGTGGAAGAAGAATTACACCGGTGAAAGCTCTCACCACGGGGGAGCTAAGCTTGGAGAAGGAAGAAACAATCTTTGGTCTACGGATCAAAAGGCAAAGGGAAATTGTTTCAAATGCGGGAAGTATGGTCACTATGCTCGCGATTGTCGGAGCCAGCTAAATGAAAGCAATGTAGTGACAACCTCTAGAGGAGGTGAGGAAATCTGGGATTTCTGCGCAAATACTTGTATCTTATAAACTTCTTCAAGTAATGTCGATTCAGAAGTGTCACCGATCGATGTGACAATGGCTAACTCGCCAGAGAAGATGAAGAGTCCGGCGAAGGAAAATAGCTCATGGAAGACGGGAGTACACGAGGGAACTCTCGAAGTACAAAGTGAAGATGAGGATCTCGAAGAAGCTTCGACATTGCAAAGATCTTCAGGACTGCTCAGGCCTGATCATAAATACTCAAATGTTGCAGTGGTTGAAATTCAAGAACCAGCAACATTTGAAGAGGCTATTGAGAGCAAGGAATGGCAAAAGGCCATAGAAGAAGAGATGGAGGCACTAAACCAAAATGAAACATGGGAGTTAGTGCCGAAACCATTAGAAGTGAAACCCATTTCATGTAAATGGGTGTACAAGTTGAAAACCAAGCCAGATGGTACAATTGAAAGGTACAAGGCTAGGTTGGTTGCTCGAGGATTCTCACAACAATATGAGCTGGACTATGACGAAACATTTAGTCCATTAGCCAAGATCACTACTGTGGGAGTGTTGATGGCACTTGCAGCGATTAAGTCTTGGAAGATGTGGCAAATGGATGTGAAGAATGCATTTCTTCATGGTGAGCTAGATCGAGATATCTACATGGAGCAACCGAGAGGGTTTGAGATCAAGTCTCACCCGGAGTTTGTGTGCAAACTTAAGAAGGCACTCTATGGGTTGAAGCAAGCCCCGAGAGCATGGTATGGCAAGATAGGAGAGTTCTTGCTACAGAGTGGCTACTCTATGGCACCAGCTGATTCAAGTTTGTTCGTGAAGGAAATTGATAAAAGGTTATCAATTGTGCTAGTCTATGTTGACGATCTTATTGTCACTGGAGATGCCATAGAAGAAATTCAGAGAACGAGGGTCAACCTCTCGGTTCATTTTCAAATAAAAGAACTTGGAGAGTTAAATCATTTTCTTGGTTTGGAAGTGGAGCGAACTAAGGAGGGCATGTTCCTGTGTCAGCACAAGTATGCTAGAGATATTCTGAAGAAGTATAGCTTGTCAGAGTCAAAGCCAATGTCAACCCCGATGGAAGCTAATGTGAGATTATGCTCATCAGAAAGGAATGATCTTCAAGATGGTAAAATGTACAGACAGCTCGTGGGAAGTTTGATGTATCTCACATTAACACGGCCAGATATCTCATACGCAGTTGGCGTAGTTAGTCGGTTCATGCAGAACCCGAAGAAGCATCACTTGGAAGCTGTGAGGAGAATACTGAGATATGTTAAAGGTACCATGGACTATGGTATACTTTACGAGAAAGGAGGTCCGGTGCAAATAACAGGTTATTGTGATGCGGACTATGCAGGTGATCATGATACACGTAGATCAACTACGGGTTTTGTGTTCTGTCTTGGGCCCGGTGCAATTTCATGGTGTAGTAAAAGGCAGCCCACCGTGTCATTGTCAAGTACAGAAGATGAGTATCGAGCATCAGCGATGGCAGCGCAAGAATGCTCTTGGTTACTACAGCTGTTGAAGGACCTCCATCAACCAGTCGATTATGCAATAAAGTTGTATTGTGATAATCAGTCAGCTATTAAGTTAGCGGAGAATCCAGTGTTCCATGCAAGGACTAAGCATGTGGAAGTTCATTATCATTTTGTCCGTGAGAAGGTGTTACGCGGAGAAATTGATTTGGAGTATGTCAGAACTGGAGACCAAGTTGCTGATGTCTTAACCAAAGGGTTAAGTGGAATCAAGTTCATGGAGTTTAGAATGAAACTCGGTATGCCATCCAGAGCAGCTCTGAGAGAGAGAGCTGTGTCTGAGGGGGAGTGTTGAAAATCAGCCCCATCTCTCTCCTCTCTACTGTACAATGTTGTGCTACCGGCCTATCGAAATACGGAGCCGAAATTTGGAATAGCCATGTGGTAAATGCAAGGTATAAGTTCTGGGAACTATACTTTGAATATGGAGGAGCTACATACCAAAGGTCAAAAGAAATTTCGTAGGATGCGGCACCGACGATGTGAGGCCATCTTTGTTGAATACGGGAGATAATCACCAACCACAAAATTTGGTGAGTGAAGTTGTTATAAATACTCATGCCATGAGAAGGTTATCGGTGTGCAGCAAACAAGCAAATTACATAGCAAAGAGTGAGAGGAAGAAGAGGAAGTGAGAGAGGGAGAGAGAGCTAGAATTGGTTCTTGTTCAACCGTAGCAAAAACAAAGTGAGGAAGAATAAGAAGAAACAGAGAGTAGTAAGAAGTGAGAAAAATAGTGAGAATAAACAAAGTAATAGTGTTTTCATACTACTAGCATTTATTGTAGTAGTTGTCGTTTTATAACATAGTCGTTTGTTTATGTACAATATCAATTGGAGTTATCACTTCTATCTCTGTTCAGTTTTGCTCACAATCATTCACGTTGCTGCACCACTCTCACTCAACATGCAATACTTGGAGTTGTTCTTACATTTGACAAAGGATGACCAATGTATGAAAATATCAGCTCCCGTTTTAGAGTCTCTTACAATACGTTGCTCACCCAGTTTTCGTGGATGCAAAATTGTCATTGACTCCCCAAAGCTGGAACACTTCAAAATTATTGGTTCCTTTGTATGGTATCAATTTGTCAGCAACCCAACTGAACTGAGAACAGTGTATATATCAGCGTATGGTACGAATGAAATCGGTCATCACGAAAATTTGGGCCGGCTTGGATCTTCTATTTCCAGCGTCAGAGAACTCTTTTTATACACAAAATATTTTTCACCTGTATTTGGTACTGCAATTTTCCGTAATCTGATCCATCTTAGCATTTTTGGTAGTTATTACAATGACAGGGGGGTGCCGAATTGGAGTGACCGTATACCTATTTCAATGTTGAGTAAGCTCAAGATGATTAATGTGAAGTTACAAACCAAGAATGACTACACCGGATCCATGAATCTTCTTGGGTACATTTTGAGTAATTCAAATGTCCTGAAGAAACTGAATGTTTACGCTCCTCCTGGCGATTGGAGACTTGGAGATCAATTAAAGGGGAAAGAGAAGGCTTTTTGTAGGGCATTGTTCAGTCTCTCAAGAATTTCTGTAAGTTGTGAAGTTGAGTTTCGTGATCATTCGGTTACAGCTACAAGCAGAGGCACAAAGGGTTTATACATTGTTATTAAAACCCGCAAACGAAACAGGTGAATAATTGAGAATGAAGGTTATTATTAGAATGTAATCCCCTGCTGGGTGCTGGCCGCTGGGGGTTCCATGTTGAAATTATGATCCAAAAATTAAAGTGGTCATTGAATTAGATATTAAGAATTTGTATTAATTAGAAATAAAGTTAGTGATTTAATGTTAAGGTGTTATGGATTTGGAAAGTCAATAGTCTTGGGACTATACCTATATAAGGAACTAGATGTAATGAGATTAATTGAGAAAGTTTTATGAGAAAAACCTCTTCTCCATGGTTTACTCTCTCTCTGTCTCCCAATTATCCCTAACATTCCATCATTATTAGTTGTGATTATATAGTCAATTGTACAAGAGTGTGCAGATTAATTAATCCACTGTTGTCGAATTGTGCATATACTCTTTAAGTATGCGGATGCTGTTCATATATTTCAGTGTGTTTCAAATCTCTTTGCTTAAATTAAGTAGCTCTGTCATATCTGTATGGTCATCAAAAATCAACTGTAATTTTGTTTAGCACAACCTAATACACTGCCATAGCCATATACATTGGTTTAAAGCCATGCCTTCTTTCGATTGTTTCGAAGTCTGTCTAACTTCCTACATACGCCAAGTAAAGTTAAGCAACACAGCTAGCCTGAAGTTTTGCAATTGTACACTGATGTTACGTAAACAGGAACACCCCCACAAGGCGCGGAAGCAATAATTCGCCTTTTCCAAAACTTAGGCTGGTTACAAAAAAAATAAAAATAAAAAACATTCCTAAAATTAGTGACAATCAAGGTTGAAAATTAGGGATTACATCGGCTTGAAATTCTCTACTTAGATACATCCTTTATGCCCTAATCAACAGCAATGCCGTAATATATCCTTTGTTAAACCGTACACAATCAGCTCTCGCAATTCCGAACCAATCTCCGAAATTATTAGTCCCGATGGACGAAACGCCGCTATTGTTAATTGATAATGCTCAAGAAAAACAGGATTTAATCTCAGTTCCAGATAGTGGGTTGCTGAAAAGATCAAACAAGCGTAAAGTGGAGTTCCTAGAGAAAAATAACAAAATCGACATTGTTAATGACAGTGGTGATAAACATGATATTTTAGGCTCAGATAGTGAGATGCTGAAAAAATCGAAGACGGATAACCAGGAATTGCTCAAGGATTACGAACTCGTCGAGATAGATATGAGACAGGATAGATTAAGCTCACTCCCAGATTGCATTCTCGCAGAAATTTTGTCTCGCCTTCCAATTAAACGTGCCGTAGCAACCTCCGTCTTATCCCGTCCTTGGCGCCATCTGTGGACACACATCAACTGCCTCAGATTGAGTGACTTAAGCTTTGGGTGGCGGAATAAGGGCTTCGATGACTTGAGATTTGGGATGCCGAATAAATACTTCGAATGTGTTGATCGAATACTAGATAAACTCACCTCGTCAAAGATCCAGTGCTTCTCCCTTAAGCTCTCTTCCCCTATACATTATGAAAGTATCAAATTCTTTTCGTCTAAATTGAATTCCTGGATTGAACAATTATGCGCTCGAAACGTTGTTGGAATCTATGTTTCTACGCCCTCCAGTCTAATGTCGTTGTCTCCCGTTGTGCTACCAACATGTGTTTTACAAAACAAGTCTCTGGTATACCTCAAACTTCCCGGAATTATATGTTATAAGTTGCCGGGAGATGGGATTCCTTGTTTCCATGCACTTCAATACTTGGACTTGTTCTTGCATTTGACAAAAGAGGATCACTATGCAAAAATATCAGCGCCCGTTTTAAAGGTTCTGATAATACGTTGCGCACCTCATTGCAACATTGTAATTGATACCCCAAAGCTGGAATACTTCAAACTTAGATGTGATTCCATAGTATGGTATCAATTTGTCAGCAACCCAACTGACTTGAAAGAGTGTATATATCAGGATACGCTTATGGTAAGGATAAAATCGGTAATCACGAAGATTTGGGTCGCCTTGGATCTTCTATTTCCAGCGTCAGATCACTCTTTTTATACATTACATATTTTTCACCTGTTTTTGGTACTGCAATTTTTCCTAATCTGATTCATCTGAGCATTTTTGGTGGTTATAACGAGGTGGTGCCGAATTGGAGCGACCTTATACCTACTAGGGTGTTGAGTAAGCTCAAGACGATTAATGTAAAGTTACGATGCCTGGCTGACTACACTATTGGAGCCATTAATCTTCTTGAGTACATTTTGAGTAATTCAAAAGCCCTGGAGCAACTTGTTGTTTACGCTCCTTCTGGCAATTGGAGACATGGAGATCAATTAGAGAGGGAAAAGAAGGCTTTTTGTAGGGCGTTGTTCAGACTCTCAAGAATTTCTGTAAATTGTGAAGTTGAGTTTCGTGATCATTCCGTTACAGTTACAAGCAAAAGCGCAAAGGGTTCGTACATCGTTAAACCCGCAAACAAAACAGGCTAAAATATAATTGAGGATGAAGGTTTGTATGAGAATGTAACCGCCTGGGGGCTGCAGGGGGTTCCATTATTGTTAGCCAAGAACAATATAAGATTATCTACATCTATTACAAATAAGTTGGTTCTCTTTTGTTACAAGGCATCCCCTTCCTATCCTACTTGTGGCAGAGATATTAATTTCTTGTAATAGATGTTGTGGTAGGAAATTTATTTGACACCAAAACGATGGATCACGGGCTTTATGGCTCACACCTTTGCTCGGAATGTTGGAATTTTGGGGCTACATTTTTGTTGGTGATTCATATGAAATTTTGATAGTTATTCTCTTGAATGGTTGTTGTTGTTGTTGTTGTTACATCACAAAGCACACAAGTGCTATTTATAGTGTTACAATGGATAAGTCTAGAACCATTGTTCTAACATGGTTGTCGTAGACTTTTCTAGACACTTGTCACTTATACTTTGTAGGGGATTACTCTAGACTTTTCTAGTTTCTACTTGACATTCTTAGGGGTTAAGTATTACCTAGACAATACTAGAACATTCTTAAACATTTACCATTAATCTAGATTTTTCTAGATTATTCCAACACGGAACGACTCCAGCCAGGCGCAATGTTATACGATCCTTTTCGGACTAATTAAGCTGGCTACAAACTCCTACAAACATTCCAGGTTCAATCACGGATTCACGGATATGGCACACTTGATACATACGAAATCAGGAGGCTTCTACAGAAATCGTCACCGCCTTCTTCACATTTCGACCCTCGGTCATATTCACGGATTTCACGCTTTAAACTTTTAAAAGATAATATAACAGGATGAAAGAGGAGGCAGAAAAGAAAAACAGAGGAAATAAAACAAAATGAGGTAATACTATTAGACACTTTCTGCGGTTAATAATTTACAAGTGAGTTTTACTTCTCCCTGGTTGTTCACGCTTGGGTTAATTTTCTATTAACTTGGAAAGTTGGAAGTGAAGCCTGGTTTTCGTTTCTTTTCATCTTTCTGATCACTTGTATAGAATGATTGTGAATTTCAAGGAAGACTCGATTTCCAAATGACATCCAAACACTTTTGGGTGCTCCTAGGGGTCTATATGTAGACAACCCAAATTTTGTCTACACTAGTGCCACATCAGCCTACGGTAAATTTTTAAATCATAGCAGTAAATTAATTGGGGAATGGTAATGGGTTGAGGGAAAGGAATGAAATATGAGGAATCAACTTTTCATTCCCGAGATGTTAAAGATGGGAATGGGAATCATCATGGAAGAATGAAATTGGAAGGAAAGTGCATCAATTAAGGAAATTAAAAAAGGAAAGAATAAGAAAAAAATCAGTGGAAAAATCTGTTCATCCCCTCTCTCTAATGGAGAACGCTTACCTAGACATTTCAAAAAGAAAAAAAAAAACACACTTGGTTTGTGGAAACTTGGCAGATTATTACTCTATAATTGAAAAGAGGAATCAAAATCATAGGTAAGTTGAAGTGTTCAATTGATGTTTTCTTGTCCTGTTATTTGTGAATTGTGATTATTATTTTTTCTTCAAAAACTAGCAATTTTGAAGCCAATTGTAAATTCTGCAAGGCTTCAATTAGGTTTGTTCTCTAGTCTTTAGAACCTCGTAGGTTGCAATTTCCCATATTCATTCATTATTGATTGGCCCTCCTCTCCCCTTTGCTCCATATTCGTACTCTTTGCTTAATTGATCGCCAGGCGGCCTGTGAAATTGATGACTTGTTGTTCCGGTGTTGTATTAACCGACACTTACAGCTTTGATCAGTCAATGATGCTATCGTTACTGGTATGTATGTACTTGGTATATCAAACGGATAATTTACAAGTGACGAAGTAAGTCAATTGTATCGGTACGCGTTAGCAAAACGCACGCTACAGTATTAGAAGCCGTTAAACTAGTCAACTTGTCCAACTAGCTGTATGCAGATTACCCAACTTGCATTCCTCAATATTGTACAATTTGGTTGCACTTAAAATTGATTTTATTTGTTCGTCTTAGCAGGGATTCGAATGGAGTCTGGAGAATCTAGCAATACGGTTAAACGAAAGTTACAATGGAGCGATGTCGAAGATTCAAGATCCAATGATAGCACTAATAATGGCGATGTGAATGTACCACCTAAGAATAAGAAGCGTCGAGCTTGGGTATGCATGTATCTACTTTATCATTGTATCTAGCTTATTATTTAGTGAATAAGCAAAAATATGATATACTTCTCAGTACTAAATCATGATACTTGTGTGGTAGGTACCCAATATAAGATGTTGTCCCGAAAGAATGCTCGCTATTATTGCGCATTTGTCAAAAACGCAAATAGAGTGGGTAAAAGAATTTGGTTTTGGCTATTTGATGTACATGCGTAAATTTAAGGTCAATAGGAAATTAGCATATTGGTTAATGCAAAGATTTGATGCGGGAACGTACAAGCTAGAAATTAGAGATGGAGTTTCAATAGATATATGTGCAAATGATATCTCTTGGGTTTTAGGAATCCCAAATAATGGTTTACATGTTCCTCGCAAGTGCAAGGATATGGAATTGTACCGCTGCGAGCTTACTAGCTATGTGAATAACAAGGGAATTGATAATGAGACGGTTTTGAGTAAGATTAATAACAATTTGTCAAGAGAGGAGTTTCAAAAACATTTTCTCTTGTACGCACTTGGGAACTTTCTGTGTCCTAGTCAAAGCAACAAAATCAGCCCTCACCTACTGAAAACTGTGTTAAGTATTAGAAATCCAAGTGAGTATGATTGGGCTCAGTTTGTCTTTGATGAGTTTGTAAAAGCTGCAAAAAAGTTTAAGAAAAGCGTGACGAAGAATACTAACCATAATGACCGGGATTACACGGGAGGTGGATTTGGAGGGTGCATTGTGTTCTTGGTGGTAAGTCACTAAAATTTACATTTTTTTTCTTCTACAACTATACTATTACGTGAGCAACATTTTGTTTATGCTCTTGATTTCGTGTTAGATTTTATATTTGGATCAATTGGATATTAGAAGAGCTGTATGCTGGGATAATAGAGCTCGGATAGTAGCTTGGGATGAGGAAAGTATGAAGGAGGCAATCGATGCAGATTGGGATGCAGAAAAGGGTTTTGGATGTGCAAAGGTTGGCTAATATATATATTGAACTTATTTTTATCTAGAAAATAGAAAATTAGAATTAATCTTTTAGTTGTATATTTGAACAGTTATTATGTCCGGGTAAAGTAAAGTACGGTAACAAGCACCCTACTCAACCAGATGGGCCTATGTTTAAAGATGTCGGACAAACGTTGCCTGACTCTCTGCATATGTCACCGGTAATTTAATGTGAATGCGTTTTTTGTGTTGCCCTTACTTTGAATAAAAATGTGGCAAGTTGATATTACCTGATCCATTACTTGTTTATTATCCAGATTAAATGTGCCAAGTTACGTTATCCAGAAAAAGAAGAGGTTAATCATGAAAATGCGCAGGCGTCTAATTATGTTAAGGTTGATCATGAATCTCCAACCCCATTCGGATTAAGTGAAGAGGAGGTCCACCAACCACAGAATGAGGAATTAGGGACAGGGGAAGATATGGAATTTTATTGCCACGGGTTTGAAGATGAAACAAGAGACATGAACCTGGAAGAAGTAGATGATGAAGAAAATATTTTAGAGAATCTAGTGCTTGACGAGGATGATTATAATATTGCAGATTTTGAAAAATCTAGGACTATGAGACGTAACAGAAGGGCATTCATGACTGATGAAAACCTTAACATCATCCAATATTTGTCGAAACGAACGTCAAAAACAAGCAGGTCTTTTGTCCTCATTTTATTTGCAGCAGCTACTCTTGCTTGTTGTATCTTACCTGTTATTTTTCACTTTGCCATATAGCCACAACAATGAGTTCGTAGTGAGCGTAGGTTCAAAGACGGCAAGGAGGCCACTATATTACGTGTCTAAAGATGAAATGTATTCGTGCGCCAAGAATTATCAACGTGTTAGAAGCCCAGTGAGTAACCTATGTGGTTTGTTTATTTTTCTCCATTACAAATGTTATTATGCTTGATGAAAAATATGGAATGTGGACACAGGTTGTCAAGGCCTACGGTTTTATGTTGAACTTGGAGTGGCATTCGACTGGTATTCCGGGTGGAAGATATGTACTTGATCCAGATGTGTCCGTATGTATTCTCTTCTTATAAGTTCTTTTTTCTTTTCAAATTTACTATAATGATATTTTATTTCTTTATTGTTTAGGCCGTGGCACTGGGTGGTGAGGTTACTAATTTCATGAGTAGATTGAGGGAAACAAAGTCAGTAGAGGTACAATGGCAAGAGGAGGAGGAAGCCGGAATTTCTATGAAGTTGTGCCAACAAGTGTGTTTATTTTAGGAGAATGATTATAGTTATTATATTTTGTATGTTGTTAATATTATTATTGCTAATTTTTCTCTCCTCGTAAACATTGCAGATTCTTATGCCAGTTGCTCATGGGAATCATTGGTTTGCCTACTACTTTGACATGGTGCAAAAGAGAGTGAATTTGTTAGACTCTTATTATCAATTAAGCTCAGATTATCACCAGAAGCTCAAAGAAATTTTGGTAAAAATGATCCCTCTCCCCCTTAAGTAGAACCGCTACACTTGTTTAATTGTTCTTGTTTGTTTATTGCTAACTATAAGCTATATATGTATCAAATCCTGAAGATCAAAGCTATGCAACTCGTGTTTGCTGAAGTAAATGTTGGTTGGAATGACGATATATCTCTTTGGGAATTTGTTCAGCCAGAAGTGCCAAAACAAGATAATATGTATGTACGATCCGATAATTAGGTTGTGCATAATAGTCGTGGAAATTTAGGATCTTATGATGTCTTAATAACTCTGCAGTTATGATTGCGGCGTCTACATGCTAACTAACATAGAGTTTTGGCAATTGGATGACAAGTTACTTCAGACAACTATGGTGAGTGCATTACATAAAATAGTTTGAATACGTCAAGTTGGAATTAATGGAATAGATTCTGAGCTTACCAATTTTCTTTTATAGGCTAAGGTGAGCTATGCTAGAGAACGTCTGGTGTTAAAGCTTGTCAAGAACAAGTACAATCTTTGCAAGAAAGAAGTGTTGGAAAGGATTGTCATGCAGAAGAAAAAAGTGTCGGAAAGAAGTTTAACATAGATTGTTGCCATTTCTTATCCATTTACTTCTGTATGATTGCTGATTGCATATGAGATAACGATTACTATCAATACCGTTTTTAAGTTACGACGCTCATTATATATTTACTACAAACTTTACCGTTTTACTGAATTTTGTCAAAATATACTACACATCTATAAAAATTTACTTAATTGTACTCTTGATGTAAACAAAGTTGAGATACTCTGAATAATAATATATGAAGATTAACTAGCTTACAAAATTAAAGTTTATATCGGATTACATCGTGTAAGCTAAGAATCAAATTCAGGGCCGCGTGCCGTGTAACTTGATTCATGCTCCTGCCGAGTGGCAGCTTACAAAATCGCATTGCTAGTTATCAAGTACCAACTCCTTTTCCTTTCACTTCACTTTTCCAGGTCTAGGTGACAAAGACTAATTAATAGCATTAAATTAATAATTAATCAAATATCACTAGTAATACCCAACTCAAGCCCATAGGTAAATTAATGAATGATTGAGCCCAGTTCACACGCTATATTGTAGTAAGCAAGCAGATATTTATAGCTGAAATTTTGCCACATCCACCATTAGTGGTCGATGTGGGACTTTTTTTTCTTCTTTTTTTTTTTACAGTTTTATATTTACGACATTCACTATATATTTACTACAAATTAGACTGTTTTACTGCATTTTGTCATAATTTAATATACATCTATAAAAATTTACTTAACTCTTACTCTTGATGTAAACAAATTTTAGATACTCCAAATAATATAGGACGATTAACTAGATTACAAGAGTTTATATTGGATTAAGTCGCTTAAGTTAAAAATCAAAATGAGGGACACTTATTAGTAACCTTTTAAAACAAAGGTTCCATCTAACTCGCATACATCATATGGACCAAGTACTCTAGCTTGTATTATGTGTCCATAGGACCATCTAACTCGCATACATCATATGGACCAAGTACTCTAGCTGGTATTATATGTACATAGGACCATCTAACTCGCATACAGGATCGGACCAAGTACTCTAGCTGGTATTATATCAGCTCCCCTTTTGAAGTCTCTGACAATACGTACCGATCGAACACGTTTTAGAATGTAGCAAAATTGGAATCGATACCCCAAAGCTCGAATACTTAAAAACTAAAGGTTTTGTGGAATGGAATTGTGTCAACAACCCAATAGAACTGCGAACAGCAATTATATCAGGATACGGTTATAGTAATAGCGAGATGTTGGGCCGCATTTTTTCTTGTATTTCTAGCACCAGGGCCCTTCATTTAACCACTCTTGCTTTTATACCTGTATTTAAGCGCGAGGATGGAGATGTTGTTACCTCAATGTTCCCTAATCTGATCCATCTTAGCATAAAAGGTAGTTACAAGGAGGAGAAGATCAGTTGGAGTGACAAATTACCTACCTGGGTGTTAAGTAAGCTCAAGAAGGTTGATGTAGATTTACGAGCTGAGTATGACTACGCGGAGGCCATCAATCTTCTGAGGCACGTTTTGAGCAATTCAAATGTGCTGGAGCAACTCATTGTTTATGGTTCTCATCATGGCCAATCGAAAGATAGCGAGGAGGTGTTCTTTAGGGAGTTGTCTAGGCTTTCACCGATTTCTTCAAATTGTGAAATTGAGTTTCGTGGTTGTATGATTAGAGGTAAGTTACTCGGAGGGTCTTTGTAATTCAGTATTTTGTCTAGTAATTTTTTTCATCTCAACTTAGAGATTTTAGTTCTACTGGTGAGCACGTAACTGTGATCTTTGTTGTATTACTAGTTTTAAGCCCGTGCGTTGCACGGTTCAAACACCATTTTCATTTTATGATTTTCAAACTTAATTTACGCCATTAATCACACCATTGCAAAAATTTCGCATTATCAAAATAAACAAAGCTGTATTGTCTACTTTATTCGATCAAACGTATCAATGCTGAATTGAATTACAAATGATAAACTTGTCAATGCTATTATAGTAGTAATGGACTTTCAACAGGATAGACTTGTGGCAAATACTATTAGTAATGGACTCTCTTAGTATTTTACCTTGAGTGGACTCTCCGTTCCGGTAATTTCTTGCCTAACTATTTAGGTCAATAAATCGGAGTGTTTATACCGTAGTTGATGAATTGTGGGTTGAGATGGACTCTCAATAATGCTAATTAATCTAAAATTAAATTATAGCATTCATGGAGGCAATGGATAAGAGTCGTGCATGTGTTCATTAATTGTATGTGGACTATCTAATTTTGTAACTCAACGTAGAAAATTGTTTCAATTTCATGCATGTTAGGATTTTGATTATGTACGTGGAATATGACTCAAAGAGACTTTCAGTTATTGTTGACAACTAAACTTTAATAATAAAATAATACCAAGACTCTCTAAGAAAGCTCGGTCATTGTGAGAGCTAGAAAAAAAGCCTCCTTTAATAGTATAGAATATTGTTATGGGCTAAATTCTGGGTTTAGTCCGACAGACCAGCCAACAGGTCAAGCCATCCAGCAGGAGGTGTTCTAGCTGTAGATCCAGACATGTGGACTTCTACAGACAGGCTGACATCAGGTTGGACAGACCTGGTCATGCTGATACCCAATTGGACAGACTGGCCGGGTTACGCTAACCACCTGTCGTACAGACCAGATCAGACTGACTAGGTATCTATGATGGACTGCGGTTTGAAGACGAAGCCAAATGAAGTAAAGTGTTCTGTATATGCTCAATTGCACATCAAGTCCAGATAGAGAGGAAGAAGTAGTCAAAGGTCCCTTATCTCCATCAGAATATCAAGGGGTTATCTGCCAGACCAGCTGAGTGATAACGGATTGAAGAACGAGTCAACAACTGCCTCCTATTTCCTCTCCAACAACCAAGACCACGTACAAAGATTGTCAAGAGTTAGTTAAAGACTTATTCCATAAGAAGCACGATCTCCTAAGAAGACGGAGTCAAGTCAACAAGCACTATCTCCTAAGAAGACCCAGTCAGCAGTCAGTTGGTCAAGTCAGCAGTCAGTTGGTCAACAGCTACATTTCAGGAGATCATGGGTGAAGATGCTCCTAAGAACGTGGGAAGATGGGGAGACTTAAGAAACTGCCCAAGAACATTATATAAGCACTCCAAAGCTATATTATAATGATATGTCGTGCATCATCCCATGCCAAACACTTATCCCATTTCCATAACACTTTACCCATTTCCTCTACATTGAACCCTAAATCCACCACACAACCATAAATATACCCTTACCATTATTCCTCTAGAGATCCATCTCAACATTACTTAAACCTCTCAAACTACTTCTCTTAAACCAAAGCACATATTCTCCTTCATCTAACTCCACACAAACACCATAACCACCACCACCACAATTCATCTACCACCACTACAACCACTCCATCTCCACCATCAAACCTTAACTCATTCCTTAAAACCCAACACTCATGCATCTCATTATCTCATAATTATTGTATTACCATTCTCTTTCATTGTCGACAATTGTATTTACATTCATCAAGTGTAACCTACAAGGCGAAATACTACTACAAGAACTACTAGAAATACTTGGCGGGATAACAAGCTCCCCCCGTGGTTTTTCCCCTTATTCATAGGGTTTTCCACGTACAAAAAGATCCTTTGTCTCTCTTTATTTTATTCTTTCGCATTTGTTTTCGTTGATATACTTTTATTCATGTTTGGTTCAATTAAAGTTAGTCCAGTATAGTTTAACCGTCAATATAGTAATCTGCCTGTCAATTCGACATAGTCACCCCGACAGGGTAGACCTGTCTGCCCGACAGGGTCTACCCGTTTATCCGACAGAGTATGCTAGTCTGTCCAACGAGGTCTACCCGTTTATCCATGGAGTTTACTTGTATATCCAATATCATATGTATGTCTGCCGACATGGCATGTTAGTCAATCAAGTTTGTATGTCTAGCCGATAGAGTCTAAATGCATGTCTGTCCAAGGTCAACCTGACAGAGTTAGCCCGTCTATTTAATATAATATACCCGTCTAACTGCTAGAGTCTTTTCACCTATCTCTCATATAGAGAACCTGTCCAGAACTAGTGGTAGCAACTTGGCTAGTTAACCCCTTATATCAATTCTGTCCGACAGACGAAGTTTTTACCAAAACAATTTGGCGCCCACCGTGGGGCAATTAGTCAATAAAGCCTGCCAAAAGTTCCATCTTCAATTCTTCAAAAAAAAAAAAAAAAAAGGAAAGGTAGTAATCCCCTCTACAAATACTCTAATAATGTTTCTTCAAAGATGTTAGGTTTCGTTGGAAAACAAGATCCATCACAGATTTATCAACTTGATAAGTTTGCGCTACTTGACGAACTTGAATTGGTGAACCACCAACTTGAGAAGCAGATTGCAAACAACATGATGCTAGAAGAATCCCCCAACATCTTGAAGTGACGACTTGAATCTACGGATTAGAGAGAAGTTGTCAACTTGGCCAGTTCGAGTAGATCAGCCTGCTTCACAAGATATACTTGTCCAATTCAACACCCTAAAATGAAAGTCCATTATTTTTTACATACTAACAGAAACTAACTCCATTTGCCACATTGTGAAACATGTGAAACAGGAGAAACAATGATACACAGGATCAGGTCAGTCTGCTGGACTGGCAGACCTAGACTGGCAGATCGTACAAGATCCTTCAGATATAAATTAACCATTCGTGCAGGTTATCGACATGGAGACTATACCCAAAACAAGATATCTACCACATATCATTGTGCACCACGACATCCCAGATCCAAAGGAGCACATCCAAGCATATGAAGTCGCAAAGGCAACCTATCCAATGAGAGAATTGGAAGCTGGGCTCAAATGGTGAACCTATTCCATCAACAACTCGCAAGAAGCAGAAAAATGGTGAAGAGAACAAGTGACTTGTACAGAATAGTCCAGAAGTCCAGAGAATCACTATGAGAATTTCTATCCAAGTTCAACAATGAGAAAATATCGATCCCACATTGTGATACACCAACAGTGTTTGAAGCATTCAGACAAATCCTGGTAAGAGATACGGAGTACTTACTTACTTATGCAATGAACTAATCAATTACCATTCTGCTGCTTTCGAAGACGCGCAGGTCAAAGCTCTGGTCCACGTCAGGCTGGAAGAAGACAAGATGAGTAGACCAAACAATCAAGACCACTCGTCAAGCAAGAAAAGCCTACCGGCTCAATTAACGACGTACAGACCAGCAACTTAAAATAGACCAGCACTACATGCAGTCAGGAACAGACCAGAATAGAAGCATGAACCAACAATACAAGAACAAGACTTTATCATATCATGTGTTGAGCTGGTGGAATATTTGAAATAGGAGTTCCAGTAAGATGGCCAAGAAAGACTCCAACAAATCCAAAGCGAGACCAGACCAGGTGGTGCAAATTCCAAGGTGATACTAGCCACAACAACGTGGAATGTGTAGCCCTGACGAGGGAAGCCGCTCGATTCAAAAGAGCTGGATATTGCGAAAATCCTAAAGCACAGCGTCAAGTCAACACTAGCTTAATCAGAGAGAATAACCAACGAGCAGACATACCCACTGGTTCCAAGGGCTACCAGTCCGACAGGCTATGAGTCCACCTTTAACAAGACGACACTCCAACAGGGCTACCAGTCCCACATATTACAAGTCTGGCACTGACCGTCCAACAGGACTGATAGTCCAGCTTCTACAAGGTGAGTTATCTGACAGGGCTGACTGTCCGACAGTTTGCTAGTCCAACTTCAACAGGGTGACTCATCCTACAAGGCTGACACTCCAGCTCTGAAAAGGTGACTCATCCGATAAGGCAAACAGTCCATCTCCAGCAGGGTGACTCATCTGACAGGGTAACACTCCAGCTCCGACAAGGTGACTCATCCGATAGGGCTTACCGTCCAGCTCTAACAGGGTGACTAATCCGACAAGGCTGATACTCCGGCTGCGACAAGGTGACTCATCTGAAAGGGCTGACACTCCAGCTCCGACCAGATGACTCATCCGACAGGACTGATAGTCCAACATGGCTGACAGTCCAGTTCCTACAGGGTGGCTCATCTGACAGGGCTGACAGTCCAGCTCCGTCAGGGTGACTTATCTGACGGGGGCTGCCATTCCAACAAGCTAGGTGTCCAGCTCTGACAGATTACCAGTCCAACAGAGGGCTTCAAGTCCAACTCGGACATGGTGACTCATCCGACATGACTGATAGTGCAACATGGTTGACAGTCCAGTTCCTGCAGGGTTGCTCATCTGACAGGGCTGACAGCCCAGCTTTAGTAGGGTGACTAATCTCACGGGGGCTGCCATTTCAACAAGCTAGGTGTCCACCTCTAACAGGTTACCAGTCCAACCGGGGGCTCCAAGTTCAACTCGAACATGATGACTCATGCGACATGCTAACAGTCCGACATGCTACCAGTCCAACTCCGACAGGACTGCCTTTCCAACAAGCTAGGTGCCCAGCTCCAACAGGGTGATTCATCAGACATGGTTACCAGTCTAACCGGGGGCTACAGTCCAACTCTGACTTCTACCGGGTGAATATTCCGACAAGGCTACATCTCCCACACAACTGCAGTGTTGCATGATAGAGCTTCTCTTCAGACAGGATCATGAGTCTGATTGCAACAGCGTTACAAATCTCACGAATCTACTACTCCAACTAGGGGCTTACAGGTCAGTATCTCAACATTACACAATATGAGAATCAGTTCGGTATCAAACAACATCCATTTTAACCATCACACTTTATATCTACCAATTACCAAAAACAAGTACTTGTTCATCTACTAGTAGTTTATCCATATGTCAACAAAGTTCCAACTTGAATATTGCACTACAGTTTTCTTATGTGTTAGCGAAATTTCTATTTGTTTACATTGTTACAATCGCATCTATTACCTTTTACAGCCCATCAGAATTTAATATTCATTACTCAAGTCTGCCTGTAAAATTTCTTGTTTGTCAGATTCTTTTATAACCTAGGTACTACTTGTTAACTAACCTGTATGAACAACTTCGTATCACTCTGATTCTATTTGTTAGCTCTTCTATCTATGAGAAATTTGTCATCACACTCTGATTCTGTTTATTAGCTTCTCGTCTGTCAGAATCTTATCATCACTCTGATTCTATCCTGAACTTTTATTGCTTTGAACCTACCTGTTCGATTTCTGCTAGTCATCAACATTTTATGTTTTTCTACTTGTTAACTACCAAGTCGTCTCGTTTACCTAACAAAAACCTTTTACTTGCTTTTATAATCTCATTTCCGCGTCTCATTTATTACTACACTAACTTGAGCGTCGAAACGCCATTGGCCCAAAACACCAATGGCCAGGTTTTAGGCGTCTTCCATTTCTATCTAATTGAAAGGTCTTGGAGAAGCAGACATGATTTCTAAGGAATCACAATACATACTCAAGTCGACCATACTTACACACAACAACGGGTTCGCTACCCTACAAGTGGATGCATATTCCCACTCACATACTAGAGCGCTCAATGCAATACTTGCTTAGCACTCAATACGGGTTCTCAACCCTACAAGTGGAAGTACATTCCCACTCACAAATCCCCGGGTACCTACAACTTGCTAGCAATACACCACAAACACACACACACACATGTCTTGACAAACAATACACTATAGCTATATACGTAGACATACATCAACATACATCAACATATACAACTACAATTACAAGTACATCTACATGAACAACTACATTTACAAGTACATCTACATGTACGACCATACTCACATGCTCATACATCTACGTGGACATCTACATTTACAAGTGCATGTATATTTACATTTACACTTACATGTATGTACATCTATACTTTCATGTACATCTCCATGTACAACTACACTTACGAGTACATACATCTACGTGTACATCTACACATACAAGTGCATGTATATGTACATTTACACTTACACGTATGTACATCTGTACTTTCTTATACATCTATGTGTACATCTACACTTACGAGTACATCTACGTGTACCTCTATGCTTACAAGTACAACTACACTACGCCATTTACATTGCATTTCACAACTACATGTATCTTAATGTTTACACATACATTTGCACACCTACTAGTACAGCTACATTCTCATTAACCACAAGTTCACAAGTACATTGATCACCACACGATCTAGTTTCTTTAAACTGATAGTTGATCACTTTAAAGAAACTGGGGGCTATTGTTATGGGCTAAATTCTGGGTTTAGTCCGACAGACCAGCCAACAGGTCAAGCCATCCAGCAGGAGGTGTTCTAGCTGTAGATCCAGACATGTGGACTTCTACAGACAGGCTGACATCAGGTTGGACAGACCTGGTCATGCTGATACCCAATTGGACAGACTGGCCGGGTTAGGCTAACCACCTGTCGTACAGACCAGATCAGACTGACTAGGTATCTATGATGGACTGCGGTTTGAAGACGAAGCCAAATGAAGTAAAGTGTTCTGTATATGCTCAATTGCACATCAAGTCCAGATAGAGAGGAAGAAGTAGTCAAAGGTCCCTTATCTCCATCAGAATATCAAGGGGTTATCTGCCAGACCAGCTGAGTGATAACGGATTGAAGAACGAGTCAACAACTGCCTCCTATTTCCTCTCCAACAACCAAGACCACGTACAAAGATTGTCAAGAGTTAGTTAAAGACTTATTCCATAATAAGCACGATCTCCTAAGAAGATGGAGTCAAGTCAACAAGCACTATCTCCTAAAAAGACCCAGTCAGCAGTCAGCTGGTCAAGTCAACAATCAGTTGGTCAACAGGTACATTTCAGGAGATCATGGGTGAAGATGCTCCTAAGAACGTGGGAAGATGAGGAGACTTAAGAAACTGCCCAAGAACATTATATAAGCACTCCAAAGCTATATTATAACGATATGTCGTGCATCATCCCATGCCAAACACTTATCCCATTTCCATAACACTTTACCCATTTCCTCTACATTGAACCCTAAATCCACCACACAACCATAAATATACCCTTACCATTATTCCTCTAGAGATCCATCTCAACATTACTGTAAAACCTCTCAAACTACTTCTCTTAAACCAAAGCACATATTCTCCTTCATCTAACTCCACACAAACACCATAACCACCACCACCACAATTCATCTACCACCACTACAACCACTCCATCTCCACCATCAAACCTTAACTCATTCCTTAAAACCCAACACTCATGCATCTCATTATCTCATAATTATTGTATTACCATTCTCTTTCATTGTCGACAATTGTATTTACATTCATCAAGTGTAACCTACAAGGCGAAATACTACTACAAGAACTACTAGAAATACTTGGCGGGATAACAAGCTCCCCCCGTGGTTTTTCCCCTTATTCATAGGGTTTTCCACGTACAAAAAGATCCTTTGTCTCTCTTTATTTTATTCTTTCGCATTTGTTTTCGTTGATATACTTTTATTCATGTTTGGTTCAATTAAAGTTAGTCCAGTATAGTTTAACCGTCAATATAGTAATCTGCCTGTCAATTCGACATAGTCACCCCGACAGGGTAGACCTGTCTGCCCGACAGGGTCTACCCGTTTATCCGACAGAGTATGCTAGTCTGTCCAACGAGGTCTACCCGTTTATCCATGGAGTTTACTTGTATATCCAATATCATATGTATGTCTGCCGACATGGCATGTTAGTCAATCAAGTTTGTATGTCTAGCCGATAGAGTCTAAATGCATGTATGTCCAAGGTCAACCTGACAGAGTTAGCCCGTCTATTTAATATAATATACCCGTCTAACTGCTAGAATCTTTTCACCTATCTCTCATATAGAGAACATGTCCAGAACTAGTGGTAGCAACTTGGCTAGTTAACCCCTTATATCAAGTCTGTCCGACAGACGAAGTTTTTACCAAAACAATTATGTCCAGACCTAAATGTGTTGTGTTGATTGAAAGATGATTGAATAATGATCCTTCGCAGTCATACATATAATTAATTAGATACATACTTGTTACTGCATCATAGGATGAGCAGGGATCCAGGCCGAGTCTCAACAGGTTAATCAATCATCGCAGGCAGGCCTAAAACATAAACCTCACTCGACTGATCGATTAACAAAGTGGTGTAGGATAGGTTCCAGATAACAGTAAATTTTTGGTGAAGAAAAACGAAACGAATTTGGCTCATTGGGGGGTTGGTCTCATTGTGAACAAGCGCATTGACTAGCACTATACATCCTTCGATATTGGCCGGATACATGATTTAGTCGTAGGTTAAGTTATTGTTGATCACTGATTTAGTTATATCTCTGTGGAATGCTGCTTTCCTGGTTGTGATTGTTAAGTAGCTAGTGTAGTTTGTATATATTAATCCACTACTGTTGCCGAATTGCGCCTTTGCGTGTGTAGATTTGGTTCATACTTCAGTGAGATTCGAATCTTTGTTTAAGTAGCTCTGCCATGTCTGTATGCTCATCTCAAATAGGGGTGAGCATCAACGGGTACCCGCTCCAAAAACCAGGAACCGGAACCGTACCCGTTGACAACGGTTCCTAGAAACTAGGAACCGGAATCGGAACCGTTCACAACGGTTCCTAGAAACTAGGAACCGGAACTGGAACCGCTAAAAGTCACACCGGGTAGCGGGTACCCGTTCAATTTTAAGCAACTATGGATAACATGGACCAAAAGTCATCCAATAAACTTTTAACTAATAGCTAACCATGAAAATACAATGGTTCACTTAACTTAGACCAACATTGAGGCCCAAGAAATAGAAAAGTCAAGCAAGAGGGAGTATTTATAAGTGAAAGGTGTGTCCACTCTTCTTTTCATGACCAATGTGGGACAATTTTTTTTTCACTCTTATAAGCTTTGTCAACCTACTTACTTCGACCATTAATTTCGACTACGTAAGTGTATTATTTGAGAAATAGTCATGAAATAGTTCTTATAGATCGTGTTGCAAGCTTTCCGTAGACGGTTGTTGCAACCATTTTTGACTTCGTATGTCAAAGTTATGATCAAAACAAGAACACTAGTTACACAACTAATGGACATCATAGTTAATAATCACTTCTCCATTAGCTATGATGAAATTTGAGAAAACTATATACATGAGTCATATAAAAGCTAATAATTCCTTCTAAATATCTAAATAGTTAGTAATTTTATCATATTAGTTTAAGTAATTGAAATTTTTGTTATGTTAACTTGGTCGGAGTACTTTATCTTATTAGCTAAGTATTAGTTTTTTGCATAATCACATAATATACATTGTATATTTTACTAGTTTCATTAGGTTGCCAAAGTAATTAGCAATGTGTAAATCTTTATCTATATATATGTTGTATGTATTTGTTGGTGTTACGAATACATTTCTTGAGAAGCGATTTATGCTCAACTCAATGAGAATTGATATCGTTACGGACCATGATCAATGTGTTGTGTAGGGGTGAGCATCAACGGGTACCCGCTCCAAAAACTAGGAACCGGAACCGTACCCGTTGACAACGGTTCCTAGAAACTAGGAACCGGATCCGGAACCGTTGACAACGGTTCCTAGAAACTAGGAACCAGAACCGGAACCGCTAATAGTCACACCGGGTAGCGGGTACCCGTTAAATTTTAAGCAACTATGGATAGCATGGAACAAAAGTCATCCAATAAACTTTTAACTAATAGCTAACCATGCAAATACAATGGTTCACTTAACTTAGACCAACATTGAGGCCTAAGAAATAGAAAAGTCAAGCAAGAGGGAGTATTTATAAGTGAAAGGTGTGTCCACTCTTCTTTTCATGACCAATGTGGAACAATTTTTTTCACTCTTATAAGCTTTGTCAACCTATTTACTTCGACCATTAATTTCGACTACGTAAGTGTATTATTTGAGAAATAGTCATGAAATAGTTCTTGTAGATCGTGTTGCTAGCTTTCCGTAGACGGTTATTGCAACCATTTTTGACTTCGTATGTCAAAGTTATGATCAAAATAAGAACACTAGTTACACAAATAATGGACATCATAGTTAATAATCACTTCTCCATTAGCTATGATGAAATTTGAGAAAACTATATACATGAGTCATATAAAAGCTAATATTTCCTTCTAAATATCTAAATAGTTAGTAATTTTATCATATTAGCTTAAGTAATTGAAGTTTTTGTTATGTTAACTTGGTCGGAGTACTTTATCTTATTAGCTAAATATTAGTTTTTTGCATAATCACATAATATACATTGTATGTTTTACTAGTTTCATTAGGTTGCCAAAGTAATTAGCAATGTGTAAATCTTTATCTATATATATGTTGTATGTATTTGTTGGTGCTACGAATACATTTCTTGAGAAGCGATTTGTGCTCAACTCAATGAGAATTGATATCGTTACGGACCATGGTCAATGTGTTGTGTGTCAAAAAGGGTGCCTACTAGTGTCAATATATAGAATGAAATATGAGTTGCACATTATGTTTACATTTTTATCGACTATGGTACACTCAATAACATTATCAACTCCGATATACACGAATGTTTATGCTATCTCATCTTTTTTAATTTGTAATGATCGTCATAACTCATATCGTAATTATGATAGCTTATACAAATCTATACATACTCATCACTTGGGTAACCTATAAAAATTACTAAGTGGTCATTAGCTTTTTATCATTATTAATTATTAATTTATATTATTTTCTTAATTTTGATCCTAACTCATTGAGAAGTGATTTTAAGTAACATATGGATTTTATGTGTAAGTAGTGTTCTTGTATTCATCTTAACTTTCACAAAAAAAATCGAAAATGGTCGAAATAAGCGTTTACGGAAAGCTAGCAACATGATCTACAAAAGTTATTTCCGGTGTATTCTTCAAATAACAAAAATAACTAGTCGAAATTTAGTGTCAAACTATGTAGGTTAGCAATGTTATAAGAAATATACAACACTTTGTCCCACATTGGTCATGGAAGTAAAGTGGGCAAAATTTTCACTTATAAATATAACCCTTTGTTAGTTGTTCCCTTGCTTGTAGTACATGAACTTCAAGTTGGGTCAATTAGTAGGCTATGCATTTGCATGGTTAACTTTGAAATGAGCTATTAAAACTTGAATTTTGTAGATTTTTTTTTTTATTTTTACTTATCTACTTTTTTTTTCTTTTTAAAAATCGGTGACTTATACGGGTCCGGGTACCCGTTTAGACCCGTTGTTTAACGGGTACCCGTTTAGACCCGTTGTTTAACGGGTACCCGACGGGTATCGGTTCCAAAATTTTAGGAACCGGAACCGGACCCGTTGACAACGGTTCCTAGTTTTAGGAACCGGAACCGGAACCGGAACCATTGACAACGGTTCCGGTTCCGGACCCGCCGGGTCCAAAGCGGTTCCGGTTCCGAATCCGGGTACCCGTTTTTTTTGCTCACCCCTAGTGTTGTGTGTCAAAAAGGGTGCCTATATATAATGTCAATATTTAGAATGAAATATGAGTTGCACATTATGTTTACATTTTTATCGACTATGGTACACTCAATAACATTATCAACTCCAATATACACGAATGTTTATGCTATCTCATCTTTTGTAATTTGTAATGATCGTCATAACTCATATCGTAATTATGATAGCTTATACAAATCTATACATACTCATCACTTGGGTAACCTATAAAAATTACTAAGTGGTTATTAGCTTTTTATTATTATTAATTATTAATTTATATAATTTTCTCAATTTTGATCATAACTCATTGAGAAGTGATGTTAAGTAACATGTGATATGTGTAAGTAGTGTTCTTGTATTCATCATAACTTTCACAAAAAAAATCGAAAATGGTCGAAATAAGCGTTCATGAAAAGCTAGCAACATGATCTATAAGAGTTATTTCCGGTGTATTCTTCAAATAACAAAAATAACTAGTCGAAATTTAGTGTCAAACTATGTAGGTTGGCAATGTTATAAGAAATATACAACACTTTGTCCCACATTGGTCATGGAAGTAAAGTGGGCAAAATTTTCACTTATAAATACAACCCTTTGTTAGTTGCTTCCTTGCTTGTAGTACATCAACTTCAAGTTGGGTCAATTAGTAAGCTATGCATTTGCATGCTTAACTTTGAATTGAGCTATTAAAACTTGAATTTTGTAGATTTTTTTTTTATTTATCAACCTTTTTTTAAAGCGGTAACTTATACGGGTCCGGGTACCCGTTTAGACCCGTTGTTAAACGGGTACCCGTTTAGAACCGTTGTTTAACGGGTACCCGACGGGTATCGGTTCCTAGATTCTAGGAACCGGAACCGGACCCGTTGACAACGGTTCCTAGACAACGGTTCCGGTTCCGGACCCGCCGGGTCCAAAGCGGTTCCGGTTCCGAATCCGGGTACCCGTTTTTTTTGCTCACCCCTAATCTCAAATCAACTGTAATTTTGTTTAGCACAACCTTAGACACTGTCATTTACATTGGTTAAAACAGTAAAGCCTTCTTTCGAATTCTGTCTCCGAACATTGGAAAAAGTAGAAACTTCCTACGCCAAGTAAAGTTGAGAAACACAACCTCCATACAAGCAAAGTATGTTAATTGTACACTGATGTTACGTACACAGGCTGCAACAATGAGTCCTTGACTGTGCAAGGCTGTCAGGTAAAGCTTGGACCTGCCACAATGTCACGCAGCTGGAGCTGCAAATATACATATGTATTGTACAGTATATGAAAGGAAAAGTATAAAGTCAGAAGTGATAATTTTGTCAAATGACATAATTGATCGGGTCCATTCATCTCATATTGATCGATGGCTCATATTTAATCTAAAAAGAAAAACGCAAAACAAAATAAAAATTAACCCAAACTCAAATTCACTCACATTTTCCTCTCTCCTCTCCCTCTCTTCTCCCCGACCTCTCCTGCTGCCACAGCCGCCGGCGTGCACAAACAACCACCACCGCGGCAGCGACGGAATCGGCCGACTCCGGCGAGTCATCTTCTGGTATCATCGACCTTTTGCGAGCACCGATTCGCCGCGAAAACCTCATTCTTCTCCCCTATTTTTGCACGCGTTTTCTTCAGATTCCGCCGCCGCCGCCGCTGCTCTCCTCCGTCGATCTACACCATCGACGAAATCCTCTTTCATTTCCGTCCCTATGCTCATCCTTTCATCGTGTTTTTGCCGTCATTGAGGGGGAAAAAGAGTGAAAGGTGAGGAAAAGTTGAAATGAGGGGCCGGTGATTGTGATGGTGGAGTCGGAGATTGGACGGCAGTGGCAGTTGTGGTTGGATGTGACTACTGAGGTGGTTCGGGAGGAGGTGAAGGTGGTGCTAGGGCGCCGGTAAAGGACGAGTTTGAGGAAAGAGAAACGAGTGAGAATGGTGAACACGGTGCTAGTGATGTCGTGGGGGAGGGGGCTTCTGCTCGCCGGAGGACGGTGAACACAGTGGTGAGGCGTCGGGTAACATGGTGGGCGGTGCTGTCGGGGGTGGGTGCGTGGGTGGTCGTCTGGTTGGGGAAGGGGGGGGGAGAGAAAGTTGTGGCTGTGTTTGGGAGTTTTGTGTTTTATGTATTCTTATTTTCTTTTATTTTGTCAAGGAGTTATTAGAATTACGGGCTTAATTAGTGAAGTTAAGTTGGAGCTACATATTTTAGTTAGTGGAGTTAAGTTGGACTTATGTGTTTTATTATTGGAGTTAAGTTGGAGTTATTAGAGTTACGTGTTTAAATTAGTGGAGTTAATTAAAATTACGTGTTTAAGATTTGAAGTTATTTGTTATAATTCTTGGAGTTAAATAAGAGTTACGTATTTTGGTTAATAGAGTTAAGTTGGAGTTATTATAATCACGTGTTTTACTTATTGGAGTTAAGTTGGAGTTATTAGAGTTACGTGTTTTAAATATTGGAGTAAGTTGGAGTTGCGTATTTTGGTTAATGGAGTTAAGTTGGAATCATTGGAGTTACGAGTTTTAGGTATTGGAGTTATGTTATAGTACGAGAGTTAAGTTGGGGTTGGTGGTGTTATGATATTACTGGAGTTATATAATTTAATTATTGGAGTTAGGCGACAGCCGACAGGAGTTACGCATTTTAGTTGTGGAGTTAAGTGACTGGAGTTACCTATTTTAGTTGATGGAGTTAAGCGACCGGAGTTATACAGTTTAGGTTATTGAGTTAAGCGAAATCAATGACTAAAATTACTTCTGACTTTTGACAACAATTATACTTCTGATCGAATACACCTCGAATATGAAAGGTTGTACTTGTACGTAGAGAAACTATTACAATATAAACCAAAGCGACAAAGGCAAAGCATCACTAGTCTAGCTAACAATACGAGATATAGTGCTATATATGGAGTAATGTAGCCCCCTACGTTTGATGTGACGTTGCTAAGACAAATTAAACGAACAATTTACTTGATTGATGGTATAATTGGTAAGTTGATTGTCATGTAAACTGTATATAAAACGGTTCACTTCAATACAATTACTCAAGCTTTCATGATCAATTCCCACTTCCAACTTCTCTCTCATTCTCTACAATAACGACATCCAGTTTTTGATAGACCCGTGATGAGAAAGACAATGGCTAAATGTATTCAATAGTTAGACTGATCATGACCACCATGATAAGAAACGCATGACACTTAGAGGTGAGTATGTACTCCGTATAACGTTGGATATTTCAGGCATAGACAGATCATGAACAACATGATAAGAAACGCTTGACACTTAGAGGTGAGTATGTACTCCGTATGATGTTGGATATTTCAGAGCAATGTATGTGGTCTATAATTGAACCACATTGGTGTTAATAAGGAAGTGTATATCCTTATGAATAAGATAGTCAAACTTATAAAATTAGTTCATTAAATTAGTTAATTTGGGTAATATTGGAAGTTAGTTTTATAACTAACTTGATCTTAACCATCCATTAAATCAGTTGTCATGATTTAATATGAAGGGACACCAATGAAAAGGTGTGACACTATAAATAATGTCGTCATAACTTCATTTTGAGAAGATGCATGAAAAACTAATGAGGAAAAAACATAGAAAACATGTTTTAATATTCAAACAAGAAAACCATTTCACGGCGCAGGAGACTCTACCCACTACTACATAAACAACACAATGCATCACCCCTAAAAGGGTTACATTGAGCCCAAAACGCGGTCTAATGCAACACACTTACACCGTTGTTGTTTCTCGGGTTGCCTTAGACCTCATGCGACGGTTTTTTGGGTCTAAGGCCACGGTTGGAATTTTAAGTAAAGGTGTTCGTTAGCTCTTCACATGCGTTGCAATAGGTCCTAGCTAGTAGGTGTTACATTAGGTTCCAGTAAGTGTTGTATTAGACGGGTAAATGCAACTATCTAGGTATCTATTTAGAATCAGAGTTAATTTGGATCCACCCTACAGAAAGGTGGAACCGCCCCTGCAGAAAGATGGAACTATCCTACAGAAACATGGACCCAGCTTGCAAGGTTACGAGGAAACTACGATTTATGATTAAGAAGACCCGCTAGAGCGTTTGAATAAGTGAACCACCGCTACTACAATTAATTCTCCATCAATTATGAAGATAATGGCAGCAAATGATGAAGCTAAGATATTGACCAATTAAATGAGACTATTTAATATGGACATTATGGAGATAAAAATTCTGCAATAATAAGGTTAAATGATGCATTTATTGCATTTATGACAATAAATGCCGCATGATAAATGCTGGATCCACAGGAGCTAGCAATAATTACGTGAATTGATTATTAGCAAGGGAGCTATGACAAAAGGAGACTCTAAGGCAAAGAAAGATCATCTTGAAGAACCACAATCATACTCATATATACACTTATATTCGAATTCTTATACACTTACTCTTGTCTTCCTAGTCTGGATTCCTAATAATAAGTAATTGCACGTTGTATATACTACAGAACTAGTGAAATACTTAGTGGGACAAAGTCATCCCTCGTTGGTTTTTCCCTTATTCACAAGAGTCTTTCACCTATATTCTTGTCTTATTTGTTGATTATCTCTTCTTTTTTTTTTTTTTGGTGATCGACGAAGAAAAACAACACTAACTACTACTACTATTAGCTATTACATCCTCCCAAGGAGGAACGAGATTTTCATTCTCGTCAAAAAGTGAAGCCAGCCCCACGCCTTCTCTGAGTCCGATCAACGTCGGAACATTACCCTTGACGGGGTCTTGTGGAATATCCCATCGTGCTTGTACTGCCAAAAGATCGGCGCTGTTGTTCCAAACTCGTGTAATGTGAACCACATTCACATGTAGTGCTCTTGAAAGCCCCCTGCAAATGTCATAAAGATTGCTCAACCTATCCACATGATTATCTCTTCATCTTTCTAGTATTCTTTACATCTTCTATTCTGCATCCCCTGATGTGTAATCCTGTACCCCAAACCTCTGGAGCAGAGCCCTGTTCTAGACTGTCCTATTTCCTATACTAGTAAAGTAACTAGATAACCCCTAAGCCAAAAATAGGCCATATCATAGTGCTAATATTTGACCAAAACATCCCCTGTTTTTGCACCAACATATAAAACCTCAACTATGTCCTGCTTTATCAATGGTTCTATTCAGCATGTAGGTGACACATAGAGGTGAGTATAACTTTATTTACTGATTTGATTTGATTTTAGGTAGTAATGAAGGATTTGCTTGATGTCAAGTAGATTTTAGAAGGATCAAAGATCCTCTGGACTTATTTTTCCTTGAGTTCCCTGGAGTTTACTTAAAATGGAAAAATAAATTTATGAATATCTTTTTTTAAACAAGGAAAAACACTACACCGTAGAGTGATGTTTCCTTTTCAAGTAAACTTCAGGAAACTCCAGGAAAAATAACTACAGAGAATCCGGATCTATTTTAGAAGTACGCAGTTATATTTATTTCACTAGTAGTACTTAAAAAACATTGTAGTAAATTTATAAGAACATTTTAGAGGATTACTCATCCAAGAATTGAAATTCTCATTGAGTTTAATTATGAAGAAATTATGTTATAATAAATAAATAGAATTACATTAGATCAACATGGTCTCGAAAAGAAAAGAAAAAAAAAAGAATTACATTCAACATCAGACGTAGGGTCGACAGAGATTAGAAAAGCAAATATTGTAAGGGGATTGCCGTTCATGCTCATAATATTTGATTGAATTAATGTTTAAGATTATAGAATTAATCAAACGTACAGAACATGAACGCAAATAACTAAAATGAAAGTCAATACAGAGTGACGCGCACGAAAATCTTCAAAACTGATTATCCAATTTAACAAATAAAGCAACCAAATTCACGGGATTGAATAAAAAAGATATATAATTTTCCTCTTTTCTGTTTATATATTGTATGTAACATAGTTAGTTTGTGATTTAATTGAGATTAGATCGATCATAAGTACTTCAAAAAGCTAGCTAGCTAATTCCCAGCATGCAATCGGAGGAGAAAGAAATGCATCATGAAAATGCCACAAAATTGCATGTTCATGATTCCTCACTTGATTATAAAGGCGGGTTACCTCTCCGAGGTTCTACCGGGTCGTGGAGAGCCTCCTATTTCATCATAGGTAAGAGTTACTCTCGTGACAAATTAGTCTAAGACGGTCTGATCATAAAAAGTTAAGGCTATATATACGTGTTTTTGTCGTTAAATGGATATTTTGTTAAACACTCCCTTATGAAAGACGGAGTTTGTCAAACACTCCCTTATATAATTTTTTTTGTCAAACACTCCCTTATATAACCAATTTTTGTCAAACACTCCCAAAAGAACATTACCAGCCATAAAAAGTCAATTTTTCAGCATGACCATCCTCTAGCACGTGATTTTAGTTGGATTAAGTGTCAACGTATTAGCAAAACTAAAAAGTATGTCTCTCCTTATTATTGTAATACTTGCTAATGTGGCCATTATTATGAAGTGATTCCTTGTAAAACTTAGCTTGCTCAAAATTTAGTGTCAACGTACGTCTCTGTTGAAAATTTCAATAATTATTGTATGACATGTATGCACATGTGTTGATGTGTATATCCCTCAAATATATGTTTTTATGATCCGGTTTGGTTTTCAAAACACGTATTATTGCATGCATATGATGATTGTGCCATATATTAGACGTCTAATGTGACACTTAGTTAATCTGGTCCAATGTGATATATGTTGTCTAAGAAGTATATAAATGGACCAAATTCAGCAATTGAGTTTGGGGAGCGGTTGAGCTATTTCGGAATAGCATTGAATTTGATATCATATATGACGACGGTGATGCACCAAGACTTGGCAACCGCAGTAAACAGCGTCAATATATGGACCGGAATCAGCACCATCACGCCACTTCTTGGTGGCTTTCTCGGTGACGCTTATTTTGGTCGCTTCTTCGTCATCCTCGTCTCTGCCATCATTTATTTCCTGGTCAGTATCCCCTCTCTTTCACTTATTATAGCAATGTTTAGATGACGATTTATAAAGCTTCGTTGTTGTTGTCGTCGTTGTATGATGAGATTATTCCATACACTTACAAAAGCTTCATTCTAACTAGTAATAGGCTTATGGAAAACGAACCTTTTTTCGATGTGTATGTTTCATATAGAGTAGTCATATAGACTCTTACAAAAGCGATTATTTGTTTTTTTTTCACGCCCTAGAACATATCAGTACTTACAGTCGTCTTAACAGTAATTACAACATATGCAGGGCTTAAGCCTCTTCACCATGACTCAATACATTCCAAGCCTTAAACCATGCGGCAACAGTAGCCAGAGCACTTGCCAGAGTGTTAGCAATGTACATAAGGTGGTTTTCTACCTAGCGGCCTACCTAATGTCGGTCGGTACAGGTGGGTTCAAGCCATGTCTAGAGGCCTTTGGGGCAGACCAGTTTGATGACAATGACTCGAAAGAAAGGAAACAGAAGATGTCATTTTTCAATTGGTGGAGCGTCAGCCTTACGACAGGGGCTTTACTTGGAGTGACTGTGATCGTGTATACAGAAGATAATGTTGGCTGGGGTGTTGCATTTCTTGTCCTGACCATCACTATGGGCTTGACCGTTGTGGTTTTCCTCCTAGGCAGGCCGGTTTTCCGGTACAGGACCGTTCGAGGAAGTCCCTTCACCCCGTTGTTGATGGTCTTGGTTGCTGCTTTTGCCAAGAGAAATCTGTCTTATCCCCCTGATTCCTCCTTGTTGTATGAGGTTTCAAAGTCAGAGGAGCGGCTTCTTTGTCACACCAATCGGCTCAGGTATTCACAAAATTAGATAGGCTTTGTATGTATAAAGACGTTACCAATAGACCGAAATACGTCACTAATAATTGTTAAGAAAACTGTCCACGGTAATCTAATAAACCACGTACTCATATATTAATTCGAGGACTAATATATTTTTGTGAATAACTTGTTCTTCTTCAGATTTTTGGATAAAGCTGCTATATATGAGGATGAAGACAGTGAAACATTTGAGACGAAAAAAAATAGTAAATGGAGGTTAGCAACAGTGACACGAGTAGAAGAACTGAAGCTGGTAATAAACATGATTCCGATATGGCTAAGTTGCCATGTATTCGGCGTAGGGATAGCCCAAGCTCCAACATTCGTCGTTAAGCAAGGCAGTGCTATGAACAGAAGAGTGTCTAATAGCAACTTTGAAATCCCACCAGCTTCGTTAGGCGCCTTGTTGTTCGTAGCAATGCTAATCACAATCGCAATCTACGATAGAATCTTCCTGCCTCGCCTCAGGCGAGCCACAGGCAACGAGAGGGGTATCAGCATTCTGACCAGAATTGGCTTTGGCATGAACTTTTTGGTCATTTCAATGATGGTTTCGGCCTTAGTCGAGAGGAAAAGACTATCGGCATTGCAAGAAGGGCGTATATTGAGCGTGTTTTGGCTTGCGCCTCAGGCTATAATTCTCGGTGTAGGGGACGGGTTTTCAATGGTAGGGATGCAAGAATACTTCTACGATCAAGTCCCGGACTCAATGAGGGGGTTAGGCATGGCGTTTTTCCTTAGTGTTATCGGTGTTGGCGGGTTTGTTAGTAGTCTACTGATTGTCATTGTGAATTCTGTGACGGGTATGAATGGTGGCAAGAAATGGATTGGCAAAGATGTTAACCATAGCCGTATCGATCTTTTCTATTGGCTTTTGAGTGTGATCTTTGTTGTGAACATGGGTGTTTTTGTGGTGCTGGCCAAGCGCTACAGTTACAAGAATGTGCAACGAAATGTTGGTGAAGGTGACTCTTGTGAAGATGACAAAGGAGAGGAATTGGGTGGTGTTTAATTTAAGGAGATCAGTAATTGTGACAAAATTTACAATGTAATCTGAGACATACATGCATAATGCATTATTGTGTAAATTAGTTTAAATTAAGTGTTTTTGTCGAGTGTGAATCATATTTGGTTGTAAGTAGAGGTTGAATCATCACATGCATTATTGTCTTTATTTGAAAATGATTCACCAAGTCTTGTATGAATCTCACTGACCTTAGTTTGCTAGCTAGTTTTGTAACAACCCTAAATTTTGACCAACTATAAATAGAAATAATTTAGAATTGTCACGCCACAATTGACTATCGAGTCAATTGATAGGCTAGAAATTCAATTACAATAAACCAATAAAACAATACAGCGGAAGTCTTTAAAATGTCGAACCTACAGTTCTCAAACAGACTATCAAATTACAACCAAAATAAAATAAAGTTTAGATTGAAATATGTCTTTTGAAATAATCCCCAACCATGTATCAGCTTCACAAGCACGCAGCCACACATCAAAACCTGTCAACTATGCCATCGAAGATTGACATAGGCCCCAGAAAATGGTAGGGACGAACCAGAAACAGAACGTCAGCACAGGCTGAGTAAGAAGAATAAGCATACAAAAAGATAAGATACGCGCCTTGAGGCGCGTAGCTAACAAGAACGAATTGATGTTATATCATAAGAATATCAATGATAGTAGATAACATAATCAAAGGAGCATCGCCGCTCACACAACAGAATTATTCAGTTTATTTTGGCCAGGGTCCTACCCCATAGCCCCACTTATCGAACTACGTTCGAGCTAGAGTCGTAGTAAAAGCCCCTAGTAATCCTTAGTGTGCACACCCCTCGCTAGACGGGCCGGTAGGACGAGCTCCCATCTAGGAGGAAGACTAATAGGACGTCGGTAGCTAATCCGACCTACAGTACCTTGATCAGAGGTATATTAACAGCGGTCGGCCGAGCCGAACATACGCCGAGACTCTAGGTGGATTAATATATTATCTTTCATCCATTTTATATATATTATTTGAGGATGAATTATTTGATGATACAAATTATAACGATCGTAAACAAATCACGCTAGCATACAAGCATCACAGGAACAAATGACTAACCACTCGGCCGAGAGGCCGAGTGGCTCGAAGCTTTCGGCCGAAAGGCCGAGAGACCGAAAGGACAAAAAGGCCGAGAGGCCGAGAGAAAGTGAAACGGCCGAAAGGCCGTGGCATGCGAGAAATTCGTGAATCAATTGAACAAAGCAAACAAAAGTAATACGAATTCAATGATGAGATTTGAATCAAGTATCATATGATACGAACAATTGAGTAAAGCAAGGCAATAGATGATCATACAAAGTTTATCAATGTATCAATAGTTAGTGAGAGAGTTTGTGATCAACGTTCTTACCTCATAACGCTAATCCTTAATTATCCAATTATAAACTCAATCCACAATTCCCTAATCAAAAGATGTAACCATAAGTCTTACAACACATAACTATCACTAATAGGAAACGGATCCACAAAGGAACAGTGGTAAAGAAACACGAATAACTTCTACCTCCAATATTGGATGATCACCAAATTTTAGTATGTTGTATAAGGGTATGTCAGAAACCTCTCTTCAAAATTTCGTCCAAAGACTCCAAGCGGATCGACGGGAATCAACTTCACAATGAACCACGAATAACAGTTAGGGTTTACTCACGAAAACCAATATAACTTTTGATACAGAAGTCTAGGCCTTACCAATTTTGGATATGTTTTAAAACCTATAGGTAGTAACATCTCCACCAAATCTCGTCTTAAGATAACCTTTGAGTCGACGGGAATCATAAGAACACCGAGGCGGCGACACAGTCTCCGGGTAGATAGACACAGCTCTACTAAAACACCTCTACAGTGAGCATCCCATGGAATCTTGGCACGATATATATGTTCCTGGATTTATATCGAAAGTACGGTTCTAACGCCACCAACCATGCTCTAATCGGAGATCATATAAGAGAGCTATGAGTGTTTGAAGTTGACACAGTGCTGCTGAGAATTTATGCGGGTGGAGGCTACGAAAAGGAGAGAGAGGGAGAGAACGAGGCCGAATGTTTATGAATAAAGCAAGGGTTTTAGGCTCGGGTTTGGGCTTAGCTAATTAGGTGGGTTGCGTGATCCAAACACCCGACCCAAATCCGAAAGATGAACGAATTCTCTTGTGTAATTCTATAATTAGAAGTCTCATAATAATTCAATCGAATCCCAATAAACCCTTAATAAAACTCTCAATTACGTTATAAACGTAACACCCTTATTAAATAATTACCCAAAAATACGGGGTGTTACAAGTTTATACATACACCATATAAAGAGATGACCGCGAGCTAGTCCGAGCTGAGCCTGAGCCGGTTCATCCCCGCACCCGGGCAATCAAACACAAACCTTGAGCTTAGTAACAAATTGGAATCAAGCAAGGTCCAAATTTTGCTAATTTTTTGTTAAGAATGAAACACTACGATTGTTCTTCTTCTTGAACCTTGATCTAACATGTTGGGAAATGTGCCTTGAGCACTCGGGTTTCGCCAACGGGTTGATACACGAAGAGATGAGTAAAGCAAGGAGAAGGGGCAACCATGGAGGGCTGCTTTTGGGGTGGTCGAAAGCCACCCATGACCGAGATGGGCCAGATGCAGCGACGCCCAGATTTGGGAACCGGCGGCGGTCCGCGGTTAATCTGGGTGCGGGGCGCGGCTTCATTCGTACGAGTTCGCGTAGCCGAGATGACGACCTGCAGTAGCCTGAGCGCGGCCCGCGGAGGTGGCTCGCGCGGTCCGCCGGATTTGAGGCGCGACCCGCGGTAGTTGTCGGCTGTCACGCGTCTTCTCGTTTGTTGCGGCTTGGTCGACAGTTTTTTGGTGCTTTACTATATTTGACTTTCTATAATTAATTACTTTAATTAATTAGGTCTTTATTGTGAGGGAGTTAATATATAAACCTCCCACTAGTTTAGCCTAATTTCTTATGGGAGAGAATTAGAGAGAGCCAACTCGGGTTCTCAAGAGGAGCAGATCTTGAGAACCTAGATCATATTTGTATCTGTACACTCCCTACATAGTGAAATTGATGATTCCTGACCCCGGAGGACGTAGCTATCACATTGATAGTGAACCTCGTTAAATTCTTGTGTTCTTTATTGTTGTTTTTGCCATCGTTAATCTTAGCGCATACACGCTTCCGCACAACAATTGGCATCAGAGCGATTGGTTGTAAAGATCTTGGGCAACTCGATGGCTTGTTGAAGACAACGAAGATCGACGAGATTATTTGGGTGGAATAATTTCAGACTATGTCAGATAAAGATGAGATTTGTCTACGGTAGTAGGCAAAGGGGTGAAGCACATCCGGGCGAACCTGTGGTGACTGCTGCGGTAGTCGTGGTGGAAGGGGCTCAATCCATCACCATGCATTGTTTAGTAGATGGAGGTATCTTGGGGTTTTTTTATGATACGAAGGCTATTCGGGTTTGGCAATATTTTGGAGAGTTTGGACATGACTAATCCGCTCACCGGTAAGTTGTTCTTAGAACAATCATTATTTGCCATGTATTTGCATGTGGGTTCGTCACTTAGATATCATCTTGGTGCACTTAAATCTATGTAAATCTGCTATATATAGATGTTAAGTTGTTAGATGAGGATGGTGCTTGGTTATCTGCTAGTGTTTCATTATTGGCGGTGTTGTATGGTCTTGTTGGGGTCATATGTTGTCAATATTTGAAATTGTTATCCTAGATGTTGTGGGAGTCAGCGCATTAGTCTATGGTGTTGCGTGAAGCAACGGAAGCTAGAAGTAGAGGACTTGTTACGCTGCAGTTTTGTTAGTTGTTAAGACATCTAATAGGAGAATTTCTTTGTACAAGAAGTTGGGATCTAGATTTTGAAATCTAGTGGCACTGTGGTGTACTACTTCTGCAGGGAACTTTGGCATATTGTTGTATGCTAGTGTTGATTGAAGTAGAATAGAGGATGATCTTGGATGTATGTACTTTCGCAGTAGTAGTGGCACATACATGGATCATTTGATCTTTATTCAGGGTTGCTTGCGTCACGGGTATCCTATGTTGCTTGGTCGTTATTCATACAAGACTTTAGTGTGCGGTTGTATAGTTGTTTCTTGTTGGCAATAGCTGCTACTAGTAAGGTGTTTTTATTGGATTGTACAAGTTAGGACAGGTGACTTGAGAAGCACGTGCTTTGATCGTTGAGACAGATTCAGGTTCTGAGTATGAACAGTTATCGATTCGGTTGCAGTGTTGACTGTTTGGGTTCGATGTGAGTGTTCAAGGCTTAGTTGTGAAGTGTCTCGTGGGAAAGTTCCAGCTTGGTACTTGTAAGTATCAAGAGATTCACTTTGTATGTCTTACAAGGTGTGGTTACTGACTAGTTCTGCTGGTATTTATTGTCTTCTAATCGCTAGGGGTGACTACGTCAAGTGTTTTGAGCTTTAGTCATGGAGGTGATAGGAAGATATGGTTGTTATCCTGGATGGATTTTTCTTGTTGACTCAAGATGTGATTTCTTGAATACTGTGAGTAGTATGTGTGTTTTTGGTTGGGAAACACATGGGGAAGTTTAGCATGGGTGCTCACACCCGGAGTTCTTGATAGGGTTCATTCGTCGATGAACGGGTTCCAGTATGGAGCTAGTTGTTCGAAGTCTTGGGGCAACGAAAGACTTTGAATTGAAGATCAAGAATTGCAAGAAAATCAGATGGCTACGCATGGGATAATAGCTTGTTAATTATTGTTACTTTTATGTTCATTGCTTTTGTGGCGGTATTGTTGGGCATCATACCGTAGTATATACATCATTGGCAGAACGGTGTAGCAAAACATATGAACTGGACGCTACAAGAGAGTTGGATGCATACTCTCATTTGTAGGTCGTGCTAGGAGATACTGGTGACAGTTGTGGAAACTGTTTGTTTACTTGATCAGATGTGGACCTCACTGTGTGGGATAGACTGCGGAGTTTCAAGTGAGTTATGGATCGACATGGGTGATATTCTTGTCTACATGTTTCTTGGTGGTGGTGAAGATTATGATCGTGTTCGATTTGTTATTCTTCATTTGAGGCCGAGATGGTTTGACACATTGAGAGATACGGAGATAGAATTATGGGTTCAAAGCGTCATGTTGTGACATGACTTAAAATTTTGACAAAATTCTATTGTTGTATTTCATGGTTGTTGTGTTTGCAGATGTTGAGGAGAATATGGTGTCGAGAAAGAGGTGGAGCTTGAGGTGGCTCCAGCCACTTTGTCCATGTTGCTGCATTTTGTTGATCAAGGTGATGCCAAGCCAGTGTTTGCCGAGCTGCTGTGTGTTCCTTTGAGGAGTATACACATATTGCATCTTATGATTTTGTTGGTAGTTACTGTTTTACCTATATGTGTTAACATGACTATTGGCAAGTTCATTGGAAGATGTCGCACTACAATGTTTTGTAGTGAAATTGCTTACTTATTGGATGATTGATGCATCTTAGTAGCCGATGGGATCGAGTCATAGGAGAATCATCAATAGTGAAGCAATAGATAGGAGCAAGTCGGGCGCAATGACTTGTTGCTATATGTTCGAGACATGAGATTTGATGCCATAACCTCGAAGCATAGAGCTGTGATTTGGCAAGGATGTTCTTGAGAAGAATTGGGGGAATTCCAGTGATAGTGTGTGTCAGAATGTGTGGTCTTACATGTCGCAATAGAGTTCAGTCATTAAGGTGGAGTTGATATAGTTGAAGTATTTTTCAGCGGAGATTCAACATACATCCGGGTAGTGTTGCTAGTAATAGTAGCATGTGTTTGACAGAGAATTTGAGCAATTTATGTCAAGATCTTGTTATCTTCATGTGGTATTGAAGATGGTTTTCTGATAGAGCTATTTGGGAGTTCGAGATTCTGTTGAGTGAGAACCGTTGTTCCTTGTTGTTGGAGTCCTTGAGTGGACTCATGCAGTTGTTGATGCTGAGGTGGGATTCTAGCTTTGTTGGCATTTGTCAGTTTTAGCTTTCACAATATGAAAGGTATGGGTCTTTCGATATTGTTGGTTACCTCTATCTAAAACTGAAAATCTTGCATGTTTCTGAGTACCATGTGCTAGGGTGGTAGTTGGCTATGATTTATACTGTAGTATATGTTAGCCGGAAGTTGCGCGTAGCTAGTGTTATTCAAGTTTATGACTCAACTTGACGGAGAACACTTGCTTGTGGTGAATTTTATTCATCAGGGAAGATCGGCTTGGTTATTCTCATTTGTGTAAGTAATTGTAGGTGCTTGTTGTTTGGAATTTGTTGATTCCGGGTTGTGTTACTTGAGTAGATGTTGCTAGTTGTGTAACTAGTTTGTTACTTGGCACTTAGGGATTCTTTTGTTGTGTTAGAAGTCGGGGTTGTGTCATTTGTGGACATGTCACTCACAAATACAAGTGATGACTAGCAAAAGAAGTGTTGAAGCTAGTTTGCTAGTCTGTTCTACGGGGTTTGATGCGGCAAGGGGTGATAGTTTGAAGACTATCTTATTGTTGATCATTTGTAAAGTACACGGTTGCAAGCACGTTAGTGTCAGGTATTACTTCTTGGGTATTGAGAATGTGTGTAAGAAATAGAGATCGCTGATAATCTCCGTTATTTCTTTGCTAACATGATTGGCATTCTATTAGTTTTGTCGTTGCATAAACTAACCAGATGTACAAGACATGTTTGTCTTGCACCTTTGGGGTGTTGAGCTCAAGGTGGGGCTTGAGCGACCTTATCCGGGTTTAGAGGATTGAAGACCCAGTCCAGGGTATATTGGACAGGAGACCAAGTCCAGGGTATATTGGATAGGATGACCCAGTCCAGGGTATATTGGATAGTATAGATTTGGGTTTGAGTCTATTGAGTTCAAGCTTGGCGCGCATGAGCTAGAACTCAGATTGGTGCTCTTGTTGGAGTACTTGGACGAGTCATGTGTGTATGATTTGGATTACGTTTGCTAAACGCGTGTTCAAGTCAAGGTGGAGAATTGTTGGGAAATGTGCCTTGAGCACTCGGGTTTCGCCAACGGGTTGATACACGAAGAGATGAGTAAAGCAAGGAGAAGGGGCAACCATGGAGGGCTGCTTTTGGGATGGTCGAAAGCCACCCATGACCGAGATGGGCCAGATGCAGCGACGCCCAGATTTGGGAACCGGCGGCGGTCCGCGGTTAATCTGGGTGCGGGGCGCGGCTTCATTCGTACGAGTTCGCGTAGCCGAGATGACGACCTGCAGTAGCCTGAGCGCGGCCCGCTGAGGTGGCTCGCACGGTCCGCCGGATTTGAGGCGCGGCCCGCGGTGGTTGTCGGCTGTCACGCGTCTTCTCGTTTGTTGCGGCTTGGTCGACAGTTTTTTGGTGCTTTACTATATTTGACTTTCTATAATTAATTACTTTAATTAATTAGGTCTTTATTGTGAGGGAGTTAACATATAAACCTCCCACTAGTTTAGCCTAATTTCTTATGGGAGAGAATTAGAGAGAGCCAACTCGGGTTCTCAAGAGGAGCAGATCTTGAGAACCTAGATCATATTTGTATCTGTACACTCCCTACATAGTGAAATTGATGATTCCTGACCCCGGAGGACGTAGCTATCACATTGATAGTGAACCTCGTTAAATTCTTGTGTTCTTTATTGTTGTTTTTGCCATCGTTAATCTTAGCGCATACACGCTTCCGCACAACATAACACATAATGGACCGACTAGGGCTTAATTAGTATGGGCTGTCTCATTCTAGCTAGGCCAATTTGGCTCAATGCGTGGCAACTCGATGTCAATGAAACCCACAAATCGTTTAATGTATAGTACAATTTAAACATTTCTAAAAAAGAGAGAGAAGAGTGAAGACATCTATGTGGAATTAACCGATGATACGAAATTGATACGATATCGACCAGCCACAACCGATTGCCACCCCTAGGCATAAGTAGTTAAAATTTTTTACAATAAGTTACTCTGTTTCTATTACATACGGTATACGAGTAATGCAGAGCGGTACAAAGTGCGGCAAAATATATTGGAATGCAAACGACTATCTTTTCAGAAATAAACGACAATGACGTGCTTCACAAAAAGTGGCAAAGGACATTCCCCCATGTGTTTCGAACTTGAAACTGTTCCCCCCTTTAGTAAATTGTACACACCCTACTTTGGACCTATGCTGGCTAGTAAAGTTCCAAGTACATGTCTGTACACGAACTCTGACCGGGAGATTAGGCTTTTGTGATTACCAAATTAGAAAGTTTCTGGTACAATCATTATATACACAATTACACATACCGTGTTTGTGTTATCGGTCTCAAAGTCTACAAATTAGTTTAAATTAAGTCCTTTGTTCGAGTGTAAATCAAATTTGGTTGTGAATAGAGGTACAAAAAGCGCAAGGAGAATGTGGAACTTCTCTTATACATTTTGCGGCAGGCGATAGTGTTTGAGATACCGGGGTAATGTTGTTGTCGTAGTATGGAGATTGCTATTGCATCATTGACAAATGGTGACCCATCAAACCCATCAAATAATTGCTGTGGAAGTATTCTCATTCATGGATGGTGCTTGAAGAATAGTACATGGAAAAATAATAATGATAGTCCTACGTTCATTCTATTTTGGTGCATAGTGAACATCAAAGCATAAACTCTATTGTCTAACCATAATGCTGTAAATGTTCAGTTGTATACTTGTATATGATCCATTTACATCACAAAAAAGATGGACACACGTTTACTATGCATGTTTATAAATTATGCATTATTTTTAATGGAATTTCTTAATTAATTACTCTGTATTATGTTTGTTGTTCTTGATTCAAGATGGCATGGGCGACGAAGAACCAGCAGTAGTAACATTAAGAATGGAATTTTACAAGGGTGTTTTGTTCAAATATTTCGTACATTGATGAATTCAGTGTGTTGGTCATCTAAGAAGTTTTTCAATATGATAGATACTTCTTTTGTTAGTTGTAAATCGTTCAACATAATCACACCAAATTCAAAGTGTCAAGTAATGCAAAGAGGTACGGTATTCAATTCACACAATACTACTCGCGAAAAACATAACACTATGTCAATATCTATGTCACGAAGAATGCAGGTAGAGTGCGCCGTTGGGGCTAGCAAAACCGCAAATAGAGCACCCCAATAATTCTAGACCAAACCTACCTAGAATTTACAGGAAAGGTAAGAAAGCAAAACACGATGGGGAAAAACATTGAACAATTGCACCATAAACAACACATATGTACTCTTAACATTACAAATAATGGTCCATTTTCACCAAATACAAAACCCCACATGGACACATACATACTACTCCCTCATCACACTCATTTACATACCCTTGAAAACAAGGGACACCCAATATGCCCATTCAATCATCTGTCCTACAAAATTACACCACCCCCATTAATTATTCCAAATTTAACTCAGAGAGAGTGGTAAAAATTGCAGACAGTAACAAATTAAACAATCACTGCTCTCTTTGAGAAGGACTTCTCCAGAAGCCAGTACTGTAAAACTTGTTCCACATCTCTTTCTCCAACTCCATCAAGTCACTGTCCACCCTATCCCCTCCAACCAGAACCACAGACACCTCTTCGTATTCCGGGACCGGGTCGAGCTCCATTTGGAAGTACTCGTCCTGGCCCCAGCTACATTGGCACGACCCGTGTCGGCTGGAGGCAGCGGATGATGGTAACGGCAGCAAACCTTTCTTCATCATCCGCTGCCTCCTGCGCTTTCGTAGCGCCTTCCTGCATATCCCTGCAGGAAGCTTGTACATTGCCAGTACAAGCAGGTTCACCAGTGTACAAGGGCAGCAGCACCACACAGCGGCGCATTCTGCCGCTGTGCCTCCTGCAACCTCCGCGATTCGTCCTCGTGAGGACGAATCCAGGTAGGGCTGCTTCTTGTACACTGTTGTTGGCCCGACCGGCCGGAGCACTATCTGGTTTCTTGTCGTGGCTTTGGTCATCGTTCTTGCTTTACGAGCGGTTAGTTACTTAGCTTCCTCCTTACGCGACTTTCATGTAAAACAGATTATTGTTAGATGAATAACACAACAAGAAAAGAAGAACCCGCCCGCTCACAGACGGATCTCGAAAGGAGATCCGACTGTGAGGGGAGAATGGGGATGTGTTGCAAAGATGGTGCTCATGAGATTGGGAAGAAAGAAGAGGGGGTAATTTTTGAGGGGAAATGTGTGGGGTTGGCCTGAAAAACAGGGGAAAATGGTGTAAAATGTTGCTGGTTTTTGTGGGTTGTTGTTAATTAGAGATAGTCTCTGTTGCTTTTTTTGATGGAAAATGAGGAGATCCGGAAATGATGGAGTTGTGATGAGTGGTGAGAAATGAAACCAATTTATAGAGAAATAGTGAATTAGTTTGGAGGGATTAATTTAATTTAAATGATTGTTGAGAATGATTAAGAAGATAATGACATAATGTTGATAGTGCCACTGTGCTTTGTAAATTATAAAGGAAGAAATTAAACTCACCTTGGTCAAACGACAAAAGACACAAAAAGGAGTGGACTATTTTGGTGATTGTGACACAAGTATCACTTGTAGGATTTTATTTTGTTTTTCTTTTGAGGTTGGTTCATCACTAGATAGGTACATGAATGAGTAGCCTATCGAAAAAGGTTTAAGAAGAAACAATGATGCAATGCAATTCTTTTTTTATGAATGAGATTGAGATTGAGATTGGGACTGGGAGGTGATAATGATCTTGAGATCGATTTGAGATCGAGGATGTACAAAATTTTGAATTTGAACTCGTCTCAAAATTATAACAAGGTGAGTCGAGTATAACCTAATTGATTTCAAGAGACTCGTGAATAATTATAAATATTTTGTATGTACAACCTTGATCTCAATTTGAACTCGCGAATAATGTTAAACCACACGATCGGGCCTGGGCCGCACCCGGTAGGAGGAGAGAGAGTCCACGTTATAAACCGAAGGAGGTTCCAACCTAAAACCAATTGGCAATAGGTGGAGTAACTCCTTGGTTTATAAACATGTCAACTCTCTCCTCTTTTTCCAATGTGGGACACTCACATGTGGTATTCACTTCAACAAATAACCTAGTTGATGAAATACGATAGAAACCATTGATTGAAATAATTCGAGCATCACTTAGTTTGTCATACCTCAAATTTTTTTTTTTCTGATCTTTTAAGTATTTGATTATCACGAAACTCATAGTTTATAATACCATTTTTAAATTAATCCTTTAACCGTAATTTTGTCCTCCAAAATTAATATAATGAAATGGGAAGACACCTCCTATCAATGGAGAAACATTCGTTCTCATTCTACACTAGTCTAGACTCTAGAAACTACATAGATAATTTGTTTTAAGCATGCCATTTCTGTATTACCAAAACGAAAGAGTTATGAATGTTATCCCTTGTAGCTACTCTTGACTCTTGTTAGCTAGACTTGTTCAAAAATGGTGTTTTGAATTATGAGTTATGCCGTGTGATACAAGGAATGCAATAAAGAATGAATGTGAATGATCATAAATTCAAATTTGCGAGAGAATTTTTCTCTAAATATATACGGTACTTCGCTTGAAATGTTCTTGAGTTGACATTGATGCTATTTATATTTGATTGAACTCAAATCGCATTCGGCTTGGCTTTTAAATATTTCATCCGGCTGATACGAAAGCTACAACGGACCCTCTATACTTCTATTCTATTTTATTCCATCACTATAGACTTAGGTGTCGTTTGGATACCCTCAAAATGTGTAGGAATTTTATTTTCCTGGGAATTGAATTATCTAGAGTTGTTTGGTTACCATAAAGTGTAGGAATTGGAAATTCCCGGGCATTTCCAATTCCTCCAAAGTGTAGGAATTTAATTACCTTGGGGGGGCTAGGTAAGTAGAAATTCCCATGGTAATTGAATTCCCTTATTCATCCAAACAAATTTCCCCAATTCTCATACTTTCTTAATTCCTAGGATTTGCAAACTCATGGGAATTCCGATTTCCCGAGTGTATCCAAACGACACCTTACTTGTAGTAGACGTCAATAAATGGAAAATTTGTTTCAAAAAAGATAAATAAATGGAAAATTAAGCACCTATTATTAGCACCCCAAATGTCCAATAAGAAATTGACAAGTGCTTGTTCTCGCTTCTTCACCCTCCGTTCGGCTTCAAACTTTCTATGTCCTTTAGCCATGCTTATGGAGAAATATACATAGGTAATTAAACCGATTAAGTTTGCAAAATAGCATGTACAATAAATCAGCTTAGCTTTTTATCTATCATATCATCCAATTTTTTTGAACTTTCCATTACGGATTTTTGTCAATACGTCCTCCTTTATAAAAGTGCCCAAATGACATAGGAAACTCAAGCTGACGGAAGGAAGTATGTGTTAGAGTAGACTCCCTCCTATAATCCTATTTATTTATACTTCTCTGGCTTGTTTCGTTTGCTCCTTTTGACTAGTTATGTTGGGAGCTATTTAAACACTACATTTTACTAACTCTATTTAATTTGGGGCTAGAGGTGTCAGAAAAGTTACCACAGGGATAACTGGCTCGTGGCAGACAAATACACGGATTTTTATTTGGTGTATAAATAGCTCCAAACATGACCAGTAGAAACCAGCAAACAAAACATGCCAGGAAAGTGAAAATGTCACATCGGATTGTGAACTTGTGATACTACATCTCTATGGAAAACCTAGTGGGGTGGACCTAATCCTCCAAGACCTTCTTATTTGGGCCTTTATTATACAAAGCCCCAAATTTTTGGGTTGATAATGTACTAATCAGTTTGGATTCCAACTACTAAGGTCCTGTGCTTTTGGACTACTTTTATTTTGTCTGATTTAATTTGATTTAAATTGAATTGATTTAACTAGTTTTTTGTCCCCGTGATCTCACGGGTCTGTGTTTGTTTTTGTTATTGAATGTTTTTTCTCCATTGGTTTTTTTCAGACGCTTTGTGATTTTAAGGCAATTTAATCTCTCTCGACGGAGAACGCTAAAGGGGAAGAAATTCATTTTGAAGACAACAAACTTACCATGGATTACAATCGTCCAAGAAACCTGATTCGAGTTTGTAGCAAGCAAGAATAAAGTAATATACAAAATATAACACAAAAAGTTTAGAATACAGACGGACTCTGCATTTGGGGGAATCTCACACGGAAAAACACAATGTATGGTATCTTTTGTTTTCCTCCATCTTCGTATTATTAGCTCAAAGAAAACATCATAATGAGTACATCAGTATCAGAAAATCTTCACCCATTCTTTTTTGGTTGCTTTCCACATACTTTTTACCTTATTTTTTTTTGTTTTTTTTTCATTTTCAAGTGTAAGAAACACACAACATTTAAAAAAGCAAGGACAATAGGAACAAAGATAGGGCAGCAAATCAATTAGCAGAAATTCTTTATCAATCTCTCATGCATTCCTAAAATGAAAATTGCGCCTCCTCGAAATCCATATCGACACCTTCATGTCCATCGAACTCACCGAAGCTCATAACAGTTTCAATTGGGAGATGTCCTGCGGTCAGCTCACAGACACCAACCTAAAAAACTGATCAACAGATTTACCAATTTTAAGAGGCATTGCTCTGATCCTAGTTTTAATACCCGTGGCAATCACGGGCCTGATCATATGTTACTTGTTTGGCTTCATTTTTCAAGTTTATGGTTTAGTTTTGTTGTGCATATTTTCCTTGGATGTATAACTTCTCATCTCGTATGTATTTTTTCCCTTGTTTTGCTGTCGTTGTTTACTATGTACGGACGCAAACAGGCCCCATGGAATTTTCCTCTTGGAGAAATCAGGCTCAACTATGTTACCATACATGCTAATCATGTTGCTGGTTGAAGTCGTGTATTTGAATCCCCATCCGTTATGCTTTCTAGGGAGATGCCAAATGATAAAATTTGACAATGAGTAGTTATGCATTTTGGGACTTCAGGGAGATGACAAATGATAGAATTTGACAATGAGTAGTTATGCATTTTGGGACTTTCGAGTGCCAGAACAGTGTAAGTTACGACTTATGAGATTATTTCATGTATGGCAAAAACGATTGCAACCATGCAAAGTATTTAGCTAACTTGTAATAATTGCAAATAAACTTCAAGATGTCCTAAATTTTCAGCTTCTCAGCGATCGCAAATGCAAAATACTGCAAAATGTACCACCTAAATTAAAACTTTCATACTATTCCTAGATCAAACTGGACATGAGATCAATAGAGTAGGAAACTTGATCTCGCTGTACTCATACATATCTCAGTAAACTCATGAAATGCAGGGACAAAGTTGATTACAGAGACAACGTTAGTGGCATGACTACCCCATAGCTTGACACATTAATATGAATCAATAATTGTATCATCTGATATGCTGAGAACAAAGAACAAAGTTTAATCTTGTAGAGGGCATGACTCCGGCGTATGACTACCACCTCGACACATGATGTACCTTGAACTTTGTTTGCACTCTAGTTTTGAGACCGAAAAAACTACCTCTTCGATCAGATGTAGGGTGAAGCTTAAGACCACCTGCTATCAACATACTATCTATATATATATAAGGGAATGAAATGTAAAATCAAAAGCTAAACGGCTCCTTGAGTAAATTAGCAATGAAAAACAGCTGCATCAAGTGGGTAATGAATTGAAATATTCAGCGGAAAATGATGTCACCATACAACCAGTTACACCACATACAGTGAGAAGAACCAAAATTGATGGATAATCAGTGGCCACTTATATCCAGAATAAGAAACCCAAAAGAGAAATACAAAACACGAAAGAAAATTGGAATTAGTTGGTTTGAAGTTAATTAAATCCTCATGTAGTTTATCAACTTACCGAAACAGAAAGAAATGAAATGTTGGAGGACTTTCAGATACAACATTGACACATAGAAAATTTGCTAACAATTGAAGGTATTTATCTCCACTGAGGCGCTGATATTGACAGGTTAAGAGAAATTTCTGAATTCACATTTTTTGTAAAAAGAGAGTCGAGAACTTATTCACTGACCATTGCTCGTACAACACAAAGGCTAAAGCCAGTACCACCACGCCTGAAAACGAAACATAAAACAAAGCATGAGTGACTGGAACATAGAATAATCCACAGTAGTATGAGTATCTGGATTTTAGAAACAGAATGGTCAGAATCAATTCTAATAAAGCATGAGTGACTGGAACATAGAATAGTCCAAAGTAGTATGAGTATCTGGATTTCAGAAACAGAATCAATTCTAAAAAAGCTCACATTCTTGTAGTTGATGGGGCGGCTTGTTCAAAGCTTTCAAAAACCGACTCCCATCTCCTCAAAATCAAACTTACAATTAGGCTATTTAGAGAAGTGAGACATGTAGTGTAGCTAGAATAGTATAAATCATAGGTTCTTACCACTACCAGTGTCCTCTACTTCAAACCAAAGTATCACTTTACTTGAAGTATTCTTCTTATAAGCTCCGTGTTGCTTTGACATCGTGGAAACAAAAGTGGTACTCTGACCGCAAGGTAACCTTCCTCTATTACTGCACATATCCGGTCCTACACACCATCCTCTTACCATGATATTGCCGGCTGTAAGGAAAAAACAGCTCAACAGGATTAGTCGATTTTTCTAAGTTACAATCACGCAGCAGTAGAATCGGAAGTCAGAACATTGACAGTTTAGTAAACCAGTCTAAGTCTTACATGTCGTGAACTTGATAGAATTACTAATAAGGTTTGCAAAAATCTGAATAATCCTGGCAGAATCTCCTCACACCAAGGTAGGCATATCATCTGATGAAAGGTTAAACCACTTGATTAAAAACAATAGAAAGTCATTACTGACATTAGTTATTACTCCCCTAATGACAAAATCAGAATTTAGTATGCATACTACCGGAAGGACCCTGCTTACTTTGGTATTGACCTAAACCATAGCAAACATAAACAAAAATGTATATAACTGATCAAATATAATCAAAAACATGGGATTTTTACTCTAATTCAGCAAGTACACAAATAAACTTTGAATTTATTGCTAGTAATTCAACAAATATACATCAAAAAATTTAGATGAATTATAATGAATTAGGAAAGAAAAGTTGTTGATCTAATCAATGCAAATCACCTTGAATTCGAGAGCATAGGAAGCTTCTTTCCTAAAATGGCTCCTCAACACTCATGACTTATAAAACAGTGACATTCTCAACATCTTGTGCATTGAACTCAATCTAAGAACCCCAAAAAATGCAGTTTTAAGAATGTAAGCTACTTCTCCTTCCATAATTCTTATGCAGAAATGAAAATCCTTATGTAGAAAACGCATTGTTAACATCTTTAAGAACCCCAAAAAACGCCGTAACAGTCGCCAATTCATCGCCACAAAAAAAAGGTGAGAATCCTTATGCAGAAATGAAAACTAAGAAAAACAAAATTGTTATAATCAGATTGGCTTCAACAAACGAAAAATGGGAATACAAATCCAATTACCTTATTAATTCTCATTACCCAAACCCAATGTTCTTCAAAGAAATTGTTAGATCCCTGAAACTCAATATAAAACAATCATTAGAATACAACAACAAAATCAAACGAAACTCCTTATAAATCCAATAAAACTCACAGTTTGATATTGTTGAACAAACCTTGCAATATTTAAGAAACGAAATAGCCTTATGATAGAACGAAACGACATCAGGGAACGACGATCCCACTCCGTAACTGTCTAGTAGAAACCAAAATTGATCTACAATTAAAAAAAATCAATAATACGTGAGCAAGCAAAAAATGTTAGAAGAAGAATCAATCGAGTAAAATCCAATCAAAATCAAACAATCACATAAAATTCAATCCAATCAAAATCGAACAATAACATAAAATTCAATCCAATTAAAAAAAAAAACACACAATTCATCGGAATTTAACAAAATCGGCTATACGATAAAGGTAACTCGAGTTCCAAAAATTACCTTAATTATCATCACCCTACCCCGAGCTTCTTCAAATGAATCCTGGAAAACACAATTGAACAATTATAAGACAAAGCCAATTTAAGCAAATACCTCCTATTATTGAACTGAACAATTGAATTGAATTGAATCGAATAGCTAAAAAACACTAACCAGCTCCGCCCAGAAGAGAAAACCCCTTATAAAGGCTACGGTAACGCTGGACGAAGCGCCACTCCGGCTTCTTAAACGCCGCTTTGAATATGGCCATTAGAAGCCGTATAGCTTGAAACGGAAGCAAGAGACGGAGAGATGAAGAGGTGAAAGAGGCGTACAGTTTGAAACGGAAGTCAGAGATGGAAAGGTGAGGAGTTGAAGAGGTGAAAGAGTTGAGCTTTGGGATTAATCGGACACATTGAATTAATTAGATGAGGCCCACAAAACAATTAAACCGAGTAGTACATGGAGGAGAGGAGATGAGGAGAGAGAAGAAGAGGTTTAACCATGGTCTGCCACGTCAGTTTTGAGCTGGCATTTTTTTGCTACGAATGCTCCCAATCTCTGCCATGTCAGCGCGGATGCTAGCCTATTAATAGATAAGTATAGATTTGATTTGATTTGATTTGAGTGAACTTGACTTGATTTGATTAGAACTTGGCACGACCCGGCCACGGTACTCGTGTTGGCGTGCTCTTGTCGTGCCGTGCCAAAACTTTGAAACCTCACCATGACACGCTGACACGGCGTGTCTTGTCGTGTCAAATCGTGTCAACCCCGCGTGCAAACACCTAGTTTTTGACTTTTCCAATATATTTCTCATTTTTTACCGTGTTTTAGCGGGCCAGCCTGCGTGCCACATCCGAAGTGCCGCGTGCCAAGGCACGACCAAAATTCGATTTCGTAACCGTGGCACGAGGCGAGCCCGACATGCCACGTGCTGTGCTAGCCTGCTCAACCCTCTTGTCGTGCCCGTTTCCTGCTCGTGCTAGTCCGCGTGCCACACGCAACATGTGACACGAAATGCCAACTCTATCACCAATCGACAATTGCTCATCAAAATATATTCAAAATTTCGCAAGTACAAAATTGTGTCTACTTCGGGAGTAAAATGTGCGAGTATGTGCAAGTCAAATCCTCGTAAGCATCGTTCTAAATTCTAATTAAGTTGTGAGTAAAGGGTCCAAACTGGGATTGAATGGACCAACTTGATGGATTTGGTGGATTTGTCCAACACCCCCATTCAATTAGTCCTACTACTTAATACTACTAATGTCGAAAATATGACCCACAAAAATTGAAATTTGGCAAAGGCAACAATAATAGGAAAGAAAATGCCAGACGTGTTTGCATTACTCGGTACAAATTACATAAAAATGATTCCTAAAATATAGGGTTCCAACAAAATCCGAACTAATTTTCTCAATTGACTTGTCACGTTCCCAATTTTACAGGGCACCCCTTTATTTTTCCTCACTTTTGCATTTTCATGGGCAGTTTCTGGGTTCCCTAACCTTTCATTCTTGCCTTCCCATTTCTGAATTTTCCCTTTTCAGGTATCCCATTTTTCTTGGGTTCTATTGCAATTTTGTCCTGTTTTTTTTTATGGTGCATTTTCTTGTTCATAATAATGTTTGTGGAATGATTATTGTATGATTGTTATTTATCTATGTTCAGTTTAATGTTTGATTTTGTAAGCCAATCTGTTAGAACTGGAAATATATCGAAATTTTATTGGGATTTTGGGAATTGTGTTTGTTTGTGATAAAGTTGGGTTAGAAAAATGCCCCATTTGATAAATTTTGATGGGAATTGTTGCCCCTTTCAATATATGCAGCATAGAGTTTGTGTAATTTTGGAATATAGTTTCATTGTGGTTTTTCGGGATGGTTATGTTTCTTAAATGATTTGGGGTCGGCTAACATGAATTGTCATCTGAAACCGCCACATGTAAGCAATAGAAAGTTACAAGTAAAGAGAATAAGGAGTTGAGAACATGATACTTGGTGTATTGAATTAAGATGATTGTAATAAACACAAATCAGTTGAAGAAAGATTCTGTATTTGGAGGTTGAAGTGCTGATTTTGGGGAGAGAATGCAAGAGAGTTGAGTTCGATTGTATAGGCTAGTCATTAGGGTATTATGTCACGCTCCAATTCCTGTAATACAAGTTGCAATGCGATGCAAGAATAGAAACAAAATTTTGTAGGGATTATTGTTAGGCCTCACTAATCTAGGATTTATGACTTGGTGTCCGAGTTCTCAACATGCTCTCCCCGTGTCAGGGAGGCATCGATTTACTTCTTGGTTGCCTTTGTTCCATTGTTGTAGACGGTTCTTCATCTTAGTACTTATTGCTGGCTCAGTATCAAGTAATAATCTGTGTATAGTAATAGAAGTATGAAACATTCAATGTATCGGGAAGAATTATTGATAGGAACCTATAAGAATGCTACGTGGTTATGGTGAGCAATTCAACCCCTGTATTTTTAATACACCTTTTTTAGGAGGTAATAAGCCTTGATGAAACTGGATGAAGAAAAGTCGGATTTTTGACAAACATTACGTCATCCCATAGGACATTTTTCCAGTCAATTGCAGCACAAAATTCCTTAGCATCATCTGTTATATTACTTGTAGTACCTAGCGCTGGACTAGGTGTTAGGCATATTCTTAGACTGGGTCATACCCTGTGTTAGTATGTGATAAGTGCATTATTGAAGGACAAAAGAACTAAGGTGACTTAATGGCAGTTTACTTAACTAATTCAATGTCGTAGAATTTAATGTTGTGCTGGTACTGTGCACATAAATTGAGATACAGATGTGAGTTAACTTTTTAAGGATCAAGGGCTAAGGGCGGAAGGTGACTTTAGTTTTGGCGTCCCTTGCTTAGTTTAAGGAGGCGCGAGGCGCACCGAGGCGCTGGGGGGCCGTTGCGATGAGGCGCAAGGCGCGAGGCGAAGGCGCACGCCTCATGCACACGAGGCGCACTCATTTAGCAAACAAAATTTTATTTTTCGAAACCTCAATTTGCAAAAAATTACCCCTTTTGTGGTATTTAAAAAGGACCTATGGGTAAAGAAGTATAAACAAGGGATTAAGGGGCAAAGGGAAGGGTAGAAATAAGGTTACAAGAGAAAGAAAACTGGAAATTGCCGAGTCATGCGCCTCGCGTGCGCCTCAGTGTGCCTCAGGGCCTGCGCCTCAGTGCGCCTCGGTGCGCCTCAGTGCGCCTCAGGTGCGCCTCATGCACACTTGTGCGCCTCAGGCTTCTGAGGCGTTGGAAGCTGCGCCTCATGGCGCCTTGCGCCTAGGCGCGCCTCAGGCGCGCTTTTTTAAATTAAGGTCCCTTGTCCTCGCAATGGCAGTTATACTGTTGTTTCTGTGTGTTTTCAGTCTTAATTTCAGATATTTAGGAATTTATATTGTGTGACGCTGTGCTTGTCAGATAATGAACTGCAATAGGGTTGTTTATGCTCAATTTGAGTCACTTCGGAATATGATATTTTTACCACCTTAATCTTTTGAGACGTGGATTTTCTTCATAAAATCTGGAGAGAAATTTAGTGGCAAGCATTCCAGAAAGATTGCACTGATAGTATGGGAAGGAAGAAATTGAGCCTTCTGTGTCTGTGGAAGTGAAAGTTATAGATTCAACTCTACATAGTTTATTAACAAAATATCTTATTATCTCTTCTTATATTGTCTTGCTCTTTTGTTTGGCTTGAACAGGAGTTTTCAGGAATGGAGGCTGCTAAAAAGACCGATGATCACTTGACATCTGCTGCAGCCTTTGTTCAAGGTGGGGTGCAAGAGGCCTGTGATGATGCATGCAGCATATGCCTTGAAGAATTTTCTCAGAGTGATCCTTCAACGGTATTGTGTGCAATTAACTCTATTGTAATTACGTATTTTGTGTGCCTTATTGCTATTTTCTTACATTACCTGAGTTTAATTATATGATTGAACAATCTATTAGCTGCAAACATACCTGCGTAGCGCATGTTTGATAGGCCACATTTACAAGATTGGAATTTTTTTTTTCTTTTTTTTTCTAATCTTTTTGCTCTTCTTCTGAATGTCTTTGAAAGCAATTAAGGTATTGTTATTACTATATCTCATGATGCGAGAACTCAGAACATACTACAAGGCTTTTAGCAGCCTGGCTGATGACGTGTACTTAGTTAACCAAATAAGTGCACCCTCTTTTTAAATCTTTCATGGCGAGGTGTACTGGGTTACCATATTGAGATTTTCTGTTGGTCAGATCATACACACATAGGAAACAAACATCCAAGTGAATTTAGAAATAGGCCCTGTTTTTTTCATGTATAGATATTGAGTATTGAACCATGGAGTCCAGTCATGTGTCTTTTTTTTGGATTAACTGAGGAGCGTAGTGCTGTTGGAATCATCTGAAATAAATGTTGACAAGGCTTAGGCAATGAGTGACAGGTACATGAAAATATAAGACAAGTGACTTTAGTATCGGTCCTTTCTTGTGTTAATAAGAAGGCAAGTGTCTCATTCATAAAGTTGAGATTCTTAGGACAGGTGGAATTCAGACAGATTGTGTAAATATTTATAATAATATCTAGGATCTCCTATATGATACTCCCTCCGTCCGAGTTTAAACACCCCATTTACTTTTCCGCGGTCTTCGAGAAGCTACTTTGACCATTATTTTCTACGTGTATTCAAATGTTTTTTTTTGTAAAAAAATACTTTTATGAAAGTTTTTTTTTTTATTACAAATCTAATTATTTTTGTGACATTAAAATTCATTCTATATTTTGCGATATTCATGGTCAAAGTTTCCAAACTTTGACCCCTAAAAAGCAAATGGGGTGTTTAAACTTGGATTGAGGGAGTATAGATTTCCTAGTATCCTTGTTTCTGCTTTAAGGCCCCATACAATGTAGGGCAATATAGTGTTCTCTTCTACCTTTATTTTTTAAAGCGTCTCGAGTATTCTGCAGAGATTAAAATTTACGATTACAGTCTAGAGATGGGCAGGCGGCAAAAAAATCGAAAAATTTAATCGTAAAGATTGTGTTATGAGTTATGGTTCGATTGTGTTTAAATTGAAAAATTAAAATTAGATTTATTTTAAGTTAGAAAGTTTCGAATTTTATTAGACAATTTGTTCAAATTTATCCCTCTAAATTTATATGACTAAATTGTTAGATTTAAGATAAGGGTAAATTTGTAAAGACTGGCAGGCGGCTAAAGCTATACAGTGCAGCAGGTTGGCTGATTGAACAAGGATTTTCCATTTTTCTTATCGACCTCCTTGCTTCACACTATGGAATGGAAGATAGGTTGTGTGATTTGAAAGACAAAGTGGATTTTAAGAACCTTGTCGTGATGCAAATGATTGGCTCTCTGACTTACCTTATCAGTTTCAATTGAAGGACTATGATGTGTATATATGTTACCCATAGTGAGTTTGGTAAATGGCAACAATAGCAACACCATTGCCCTAGTGACTTTAGAAAGGCTCCTGCGCATCAACAGTTGTTGTATGTTCACAGCCTTAACATTGTGATCAAATCTTAAAGTGGCTATTTCTGGGTGACCCCTGCCAAAAATGAAACGACCATTTACTACATGCCTACATTCACAGTATATATGAAGCAATAGTAATTTATTGAGTCATGCTGATTCTGCCTATTATTCCTGGTCAAAGGGTAGTAAATTTTGGCAACTAGAGATGATATATAGATGATTCACGGATATCCCTCCTGTAATCTGTGATTCAAACTCAGCAGTCATTTTTAATAAGCTTTCTATATATCTAAACAAAAGCTGATGAAAGAGGACATTATATATCACCAGGATTTTTTATGGTGCCAGTTTTAGAAATTGAGTTTTTTTAGCATTTCAGTGTTTTTTTTTTCTTTTTCTCCGAACCCCTAGAAAAATGATCTTTAAAATTCAGAAAAATCAAAATGTATTCCTCCAAGAAAGAGGAATCTATCAGCCTTATCAGCTTGGATGAGTATCTATCTTATAGTTTTTGTGCGCAGGCCTTATACAAAGTTGAAACCTAATGAAGAGGTTTAGTGTGTAGAAAACATTATTGTGGCAAATAGTGTTTGGTTGCAATGAATATATCGGGTATTATTTGAATTAAGGTGCCTTGCCCCATCTAATTGTTGGCTCACTCCGCTTTTCTCCCTCACGTTAAGGTCCGAGAGTTTGAGTGCTTGTTCGCTGTGGATGTGATTGTACTGGTTGAGGGTTGGTGGTGGTTGCGGTTTCCTGTTGTGGAATTGGTGGCCTGGTAATGTTGTACTTAGGGCTTGTTTGGTTGGAAGGGTGTAATGTAATCACCATTGCCACTTGTTTAGCCCAAAAAGGAGAGTGAGGGGCGTGGGGTGTAATGTTCATTACAATGTAATGAGATCTCCATTGAACTAAGGCAATCATCATTAATCAACTTAAACCCAAGTAAGTGTCATTACACCATTAGATGTAATCAACTACTTTCTCCCCCTTGTGAGTTGTCTTTCTCCCTCTCAAATTTCACATTTTAGTACTAAATTCCATTCCATTACATTGTAATGCTCATCCATCTAACATAACCTCTTAGAATTGAAAGGTAGGGAAAGAAATGTGGTAGGAGAGAGATGTAATGGTGATGATGGCATTGAGAGTGCTGTGAAATCTTATGTGTACAATCCAAAGACAAAACAGATCTCTTAAAGGCACACTTTATTTTTTAATTCAAAGGGTTTATATATTAGGTCATGCTGCAGACAATGTGAGAGGCCCGAGAGGAGTGGTCTTGTGGAGTTGTGGTTATTTAATTGCTCTATGGGTGTCTAAAATCATGCCTCTGCTGATCCCCTTATTCGCTATGCAACAATAATGGCACCGTATAAGGGTAAACAGGTTAGATCGGAAATGTGGAAATTGGTCTCAGGATTTCACTATGTTGATTGGTCACAGCATATAAGGCTTAAACACTTATTTTCATTGCCTAAGGGCTGTAAGTCAATCCTGCTTTTTTCACTTGATTGACCGCCTTAAGTTGACAACCTTTTATACTTAAAGACATCGATAGAATTTTGCTTCCAGTCTAGGAATTATAGTTGTCAAAGCTTCGTAATGATTCGGAAGAACCTTCTATTTTGGAGGCTTATGGAGCTACATTCATTGGTTAGAGTTGTTTTTCCAAGGAAATGACGAGATGATTTGATTGCAGATAATGTGAACTTTTCTCAGTTAAAAACTTTTGCAATTATATAGAAAAGACTGCTTATATTGATTTCCCAGCCACCGTAATTCGAAACTGCAAGGCTCTTCCAAAAGCTTGTTCTTTTTTCGGCTTAAGCTGGGCCCATCCCCTTAAGGCTGAAGATGTTCTTTCGACTTGGAAAAGAGGGTGGTAAAGGGCTGGATTACTGAGTAATGGCAGATAATTCATTTGGCTATTTAGTGGTGTACTTGGATAGAAAGTTAGTGGTGTACTTGGATAGAAAGGATTCGTTGTATTTTTGGTGATTTTACTTCTGCTCCTCAAGATTTCAAGTGCTCCACTCTTGTCAGCACTTGAATTTTCTTCTATTTGTTGATAAGATAATTCAAAATAGCTTGAGAGCTTACCTTCTAGCTCTCCTTTTGTTAACGGGATGACCCCTCGGTGTCATTTTGTACTTGGGAGTCACCCCCTTGGTCTCCTTTTAATAGACATCTATATTACCATAGAAAAGACTTTTACTAATGCTGTTGACTACATACTTGAAACATCTGCTTCATATGTGTGGTAGTATTATGAAATTGGCTCCAGTCTCAGACTCACACTATCATCTAACTTAGCCTAACATACTTTGGTTCGCCCCTTTCTTGCTTTCTTTATTTTCTTGCTAGTAACATTCAGTGGTTCTTTGTTGTTTTCACATCTGTCTGGTCTTCATTTTCAGGTAACTAGGTGCAAGCATGAGTTTCACTTGCAATGCATCCTTGAATGGTATTCCCTCCATTCATATCCAACATTTTTGTTTTCCTCTTTGGGAAGCATACATCCAAGATTTACATTTCCCTGTTTGATCTTGAGAATATTTTTGTACAGCATGCCTTATTGGTTATTTGGATCTTGTTTTTAATGATGTTGAGTTTTGCCCGAGCTTAGTTCTGCTTGGTGGTGGGACAAATTGGTGCACATCATTGAAAATTGAACAATCATGTTAACGAAATATGCGATTTCTGTGGTATGCTTAGTTTTGTGAAGAGTAGTGATGGGTGGACATGAAGCTTGACGTGAAAGAATACACATAGTTGGGGTACAGAGGTTCCCTGAGCTTTACACTATAATAAACATGGATACTTTTGTGTCTTGCTCACGATCTATGCTGTATTCTACGGGTGTTTCTTCCTTCTTTGTTGAATAACCTTAGGTAGTGTTTGGAAACAAGAATTTGAAAACTTGTAATCATTTCAATTCCATCATTAGAGAATGTGGAATTCAAATATAAATCAAATGTTTGGGGAGGGTGGGATTTCAAAATGACACCTCTTGAGGTGTCATTTGTTTTTAGCCTAGTTGGATTTGATACAAATTCCAAAGGATTTAACACAAATCCAAATTCTCAAATTCTTGAGTTCCCAAACATGTGATTTTTGTCAAATTTGGATTTGAGAATCAAATCCTTGTTTCCAAACACTCTCTTATGGCTTTGAATAGGCGTTACTGTAGTCTATTGTGTTTGTGTCCTCCGGCTGCATTTCTGATCAATAGTCTTTCAGAATTCACTTTAATCGCGAGTTATAACTGTGTATATCTGACCCCCTCTTACTCCAATTTCGGGGTAGGGAGTGTTTCTCGTGACGATGGGGTATTATCTATATGGGTGTTGAATGTTCTGCAGAGTTTCATTAGTCATATGACAAACAAGGGTAGAGTTACTACTGACTTAACTTGTGTTGTGTAGGTGCCAGAGAAGCTCTAACTGTCCAATGTGTTGGCAACCGATCAGCCTGAGAGATGCAACAAGGTCTCTTCCACCTGGTTTTCTGCATTGAGTTTTTAGTTTACATTTTTGCTTACTGTTTTCTTACACTTTCCTCTTTCTGGAACAGTCAACAACTGCTAGAAGCCATGGAAGATGAGAGGGATCTCAGATCTAATAGATTGAGAAATGCTGCCATGTTCCATCATCCCAACCTCATGGATTTTGAATTGCGGCATGTCTGTTTCCATCAGCCTTATCCTGCTTCTTTTTCGTTTTCGTCTTATATTTCGTTTCCTATATGCGTGTAGCTCTATGCGTCTTACCTCAATGTATTGTCCAGACATTGCAGTTGCCCATGGGTTCGAGTGAAATTGAGCTTGAAGAGCATATATTTCAGCACTTGGCTGCTGCTGCTGCTGTGGGAAGAGGCCGTAATAATTTTAGGGAAGGTCAAGGGAACTGGGCATCTTCACGGGGGCACCGACCATTCTTTATGTTCTCGGCACCCAATGCCCCTGATGGCGATGCTATTCGGACTTCTAGAACTCCAGGTGCAGGAAGTGAATCAGTAGAGGTTTCTCTTGCTAGTAGTTCCGCACCTCATCCAAGTAATGCAGATGATCAAGTCCCCGTCATCTCTCTCACTGGGCCACAAGCTCATCATGCATCAGTCCACAGGTTTAGATCTAATATATGCAACTACAAATTGATATTATGGACAGTTCTTGTTCCTAATTTTTTATATTGTGGAGGATTCCAACCTTCTAAGGGCTTCCCTCTGCTCTATGTAAATTTATATTGGCTGACTTCCTCTTTGTGATACTTTTGCCATGGCTATTCTCTACGTCAAGAAGCTTTGCTAGTCGACCTTCCCGGGGGAATCAGGAAACAGGGGAACAATCAGACCTTATATCATTATCAGAATCTTTGCGATCTCGGTTGAACACCTGGTCGATGAGGTATATCTTTCAAAGAAACACTTGTAAGAATATTTTATCCAGTCTTTACAATTATGAGCCTAAGATTTTTGTTATTTCATTTCCGTATTTGTTGAATTTCTCTGAGAAAAGATACAAGGAGTCTATTTCAAGGAACACTAGAGGCTGGAAAGAGAGGTTATTTTCTCGAAGCACTTCTATTTCCGAGGTTGGTTCTGATGTCCGGAGAGAGGTTAATGCTGGTATTGCCAGTGTCTCTCGCTTGATGGAAAGACTTGATGCTAGAGAGAACGTTGGATCCGGACATGCAACCGAGTCAAGTAATTCGAGTAGCAGGAGCAACACAAATAATCGTCATGCGATTCAGACGAGAGAGGGCAAGGTATCAGCTGCTTGTGCTGCAGATTCAACATCAGATTGAGCTTTCTAGTTAAGTAAGAAGTTGTAATTCACGGAGCATCCGATTCCTGATGGTGAGCTCGTCCTGACTCTTAAATTATTCTTCTATTTCTTGTTGCTAAAATTAATTTGATATGCGTTGACTCTGTCTTGGCATTGTTCATTTCCTGTTTTTCATGCTTTCCTATGGAGGCTGTAGTGGATGCGTGTATCTCTGTCTGTCTCTTGTTGTAAAGAGGCTTTACCACAGGGAGATGTTTTTTCTTAATATCAAGATGTGAACTTTTTTTTATCTCGTCTAAAACTCAGGATAAGTTTGGTCCAACTGTAAGGCATGGTGATCTAAGATTTTGGGGTGAGTTTTTGAAGTTCACCGATGGCTACTCACTCCAATTGGTTTTTAATAGATCAATATGTTTAGTGTTTAGGGTTGGTCAAACTTACAATGTGTAAAACAAGTAAAAAGGGCAGTCTAAGTCAGAACTACTCTGACATACATATTGCATATAATTTTTCACACATATGGGGGTTACATGATAATAGGAACTGGCTGAAGTTGGCATCATAACAATTAGATGATGGTCTGAAGTTTTTAAGGGTTACGAGTTTCAATGGTTTTAGACTTTGAATAGGACAGAGTGAGTGCTTTTTGTTGTGAACAGTGAAAAGGGTTACGAGTTTCAATGGTTTTAGACTTTGAATAGGACAGAGTGAGTACTTTTTTTGTTGTGAACAGCGAAAAGGGTTACATTCTTTGAAAGGATTTACTTTGGCACAATGGAAATAGATCAAACTACCCCCTTCCTCCCAATTCAAAGTTCCCATGACCTTTTCCACAGTTTTTGGGCACTCAATAAAGAATTTTATATAATGAGGCACAATATTATCTTGGGCACATAGCCGCTTAAAATTACTATGATTAGCCCATAAGTCCATAACTTTTTTGGTGTTTTTTTTTTTTGGCCCTGGACTCTAATTTACGGTGTGCCCAAAATCATATCTGAAAAGCCATGTCAACTGTGGGTTGTATTATGGGTAGTAATCCGTTGCATTTAACTTCTGTAACCATTTGTATTCATCTTAACTCTTTGCATTGGGTAAGAGTTGTCGCTTCAGGAATTATAAAGCATGTCAGAATTTCTGGTGTAAAATTGCTGTTTCCGTGCCATTAGATGCCCATACCTGCATATGAGTATGATACCATCTAGTGACAATTCCAGCCATGTAGCACTTAGATAAATTTTGAACTTGGTTTTACAATTTTAGTAATTCTGAACTCTTCGCCTGGTGGATAAACCACTGGAGTCAAGTACATACAGTGTATGTGTGAGAAACCTTTGTTATGCTGAGTTTTGTTCTTTTCTGACGATTGAAATCTATGATAGATTGCGTATGTGGTATTGCTCTTATTGTCTTCATTTCTACCATATCCGGCCCCTTCCCCCTGGGCCAGATGTTTCTATTTTCAAAATCAGTGATGTTATAGAGACAGTCACCCTGTGATTCACATTAGGTAGAGCATTTAAGATTTATGACCTTTCCGCTGTTGGGTTTTATGTTGATTTGCAGGTGCTTTCCGCTGCATTGTGGTGGCCGAAACTTCCTTACCAACAGAACTGCCAGAGCTGATAAGCTGTTGTTCCATTGTGTATAATATAAAGAAAATTACTTCCAATCTGGACAGCGTTATGGAAGCTTGTAAATTAAATTACGCATTAGCAGCAGATGGTTTTCATGTGTATATATCGTGTCAATGGTCATTTAATTGAATCACAAGTGCGTTGGATTCTTGCATGACTACTGCTGATATAATATATGAATCACAATTTCTGCATTGTTTAAGCCCTGGCATTCACATTTTCACATGAATGGATTTCGTTTCTGTGATTTGACAGTGGTGAACATTTGGACCAAGTTTAAGTCGTAGGTATCAAAGTCTGCCAGAGTTTAACCAGAATTACTCGCAGTCTTGAATAACAAGTGACAACCCCCTACCTGTTGAATGTTTCTCAGACTGTTCTTTCTCGTGATACTCCTGCAGTCTGCTCCTGCATCATTCTCGCTCGTTGTAGCCCCGGCGTCTTCCCCCTACGGTCCTGAAATGTTGACTCAAGTGTAAGCCTGAGGGTCGAAACTACACATACACTTGACGTAATTTAATAGCCTAATTGTTCAGCCTGGTAGGTTATTCCAACACTCCTTACTGAGTTGCTCCTGCACAATAATGCAATAGTCACGAATCGCCAACAGAGAAGCAACCTAGATATGGTGGGTGACCTGGGTGTTAAGCAATAGCCAAACGATATTGTGATCTTAAACGTATCTTATGCCAAGATTATGTTTGGAGCTAGTCATAAATGCATATTTCTTAATGCAACAAGGTCTCACTTGAAACGCGAATAATTATTGAAAGCGTAATGAAAGTCACAATAACAAGTTAGGTGTTGTTAGTGGCTAGAGAAAAAAAAAATGTGACGGATGGACAATTATTCTTATTCTACGACTATATGTTAATTACGTTAAGAACTCGTTCTCTCCACGAGGTAACTATCATTCTCATTTTACGGCTATATTTTAATTACGTTAAGACCTCAGCTCCTTCACTTCACGAGATAACTATTATTTTTCTCTCGTTTCTCATCTTGTCCACCAGAACTCAAGTCTTCAATAACTATTTTTGTTATTATTTTCCTCTCTTTTACTTTATCATTTTAATAATTATTCTACATAAGCGGGGATAAAAATGAGCAAATTGAAATCAGACAACCTCCATTAAGCAACAAAATGACAATATTATTATATATCAATCATCATTAATCTGTCAAGTACAATTGTGCGGCTAAACAAACAAAATAATTTTGGCTTAATTTACTAATCTAAGCATTAGGCATAGTACTAATTTAAGTATTTGTACTCGGTATCTTTGTTTTGGTGTACCTACCTAAGTCATACTCTACTTAAAAAACATGAAATCACATATTAGCACATTGTTCAATGCTACTTACTTTTGAAATTAAATAATCAATGTAAATAGTGTATTAAAGAAAATGGTTACCCTACAAAAATAATGACTAACTCCACTCGTTTCAAACTTTCAACTCGCTTAGATATCTTTCTTTACAATTATTCCATGATACGCTACAAAGTGGACATGGAAGGTTAGTTGTAACAGGAGGTTAGTTCATGGCATCTTCCAACATTATATAACCAATTACTAGTTGTTTATAACGAATAAACTAAAAAGCAGACATCTTCTCCAAGCAATTGTTCTCTAGTAAGCCACCTCAAAAAACTAGGATAATTAATCTTCTTTTATAAGCAACACAAAAGCTTGACCATCTTCTATAATCCATCTTATTACATGACACATTATAAAGCGTTCGCCAATATTATTTGTGATTGTCAAAACGCTAGAAATTCTAAAATGTACTATAATCTATTTCAACTCGATGACACTTTTAAGGTGAGGGATGAGGGTGTAATTCTTATTGCCGTATTGGAGGTTAAAAGAGTTTCTTTAAGAATGTATCTTGTGTTGCAACGACAACACATGTGACTGACCGCACTCACCATTGCAAGTTAGTATGTTATCAGAGAGTTACTAATATTATTTATATATACTACAAGTAATTAAACAACTTACTAGTACATATAACTATATAAATTTAACATCATCCAGTTACGTTGTGTTGTTGTAACATAAAGTACATAATTGAGGTTGGTTCAGTGCTTACGAAAACAACCTACATCGAAGTTGTTTCGAGTTCAAATCCGCATATCCCAACTCCCCGCAAAAAAATCAAAAGAATTCGGGTTAAATTAGATTATAGGTTTAATTAATTACCCATCTACTTTAAGCAGAAATTCATTTGTCATGTCGAACGCAAGTTTAATGAATTTAATATTGGAATGCATATAATTTAGCACTATGGATGTTCTACGCTATCAGTTTCAGACAATCTGTTAACGAAGGATTACGTGTGGGGACCTTCCTATACAGACTGTCTTTATGAGTAATAAAACTAATTAAACTAATTGCACCGTTTAGCACCTCAAGCCGCCACGTGTCCTTGTTTATATATCTTGCTTAACAAAATTCTGTCTCTTGACAGTTAAACTACTCCACAAAAACCTGACTTATAATCACATGCTACACTCCCATTGCTTGCACAAAACACAAAGACAATCAACTCATATACCTCCAAAAAACCAAACCACACTCTTTGGTTTTTCCCCTTTTGAGCGCCATGGCCGATTCTTCTTCCTCCTCTCATTTCCATGGCTTCTTCTTCACGCTTCTCTTTCTATCATCGGCTTTTGCGTCTAGGGATGGCCTTCAATCGAATAATGCGGCGGGTTTGATAAACTCTAACTCGATCTTGGTTGCGCTTCTCGACTCGCCTTACACTGAGTTGGCCGAGTTGGTGGAGAAGGCGCTTTTGCTTCAAACACTTGAGGGAATGGTAGGGAAATACAACCTTACCATTTTCGCTCCGAAGAATGAGGTTCTGGAGCGGGACTTGGACCCCGAGTTCAAGCGGTTTTTGCTTGAGCCTCGGAATCTCAAGTCCCTCCAGACACTCATTCTTCATCACATTGTGCCCTCGCGAGTCGACTCAATCCATTGGATTAAGTCGCCTCGGCAAAGGGCACTTTCGAAGCACCACCTCCACCTTTCCGTTAAGAACAGAAAGATGTTAGTTGAGGAGTCGGTGGAGGTGGTGCATCGAAACTCCGTGGTTAGACCAGACGGTCTAATCCACGGAATCAACAAGCTATTGGTACCACATTCTGTGATGGAAGACTTTAACCGCCGTCGGGAGCTCCGCTCAATCTCAGCGGTGCTCCCGACCGGCGCCCCGACGGTGGATCAAAGGAACCACCGTCGGTCATTATCAAAGATGGGGCCAGCAGCTGCGGGCTCTCCCCCACCTGTCCCCATCTTTGATGCGCTAGCGCCGGGGCCTGTATTGGCCCCAGCGCCAGCACCAGGGCCTGGTGGGCCACACCACCATTTCGACGGGGCCAGCCAGGTTAAGGACTTCATCCACACGCTAGTACACTACGGCGGGTACAATGAGCTAGCCGACATCCTCGTAAACCTGACCTCCTTAGCCACAGAAATGGGGCGGTTGGTCTCGGAAGGGTATGTAATTACGGTTTTAGCCCCAAATGATGAGGCCATGGGCAGGCTGACCGCTGACCAGCTGAGTGAACCTGGAGCACCTGAGCAGATAATGTACTACCACATTATACCTGAATACCAAACAGAAGAGAGTATGTACAGCTCAGTGAGGCGTTTTGGTAAAGTGAGGTATGAAACGCTGCGTTTCCCTCACAAGGTTGATGCTGAGGAGGCTGATGGGTCTGTCAGGTTCGGTCAGGGTGACGGGTCGGCTTATTTGTTCGACCCGGATATTTATACGGACGGTCGGATTTCGGTTCAGGGTATTGATGGGGTTTTATTTCCACCTGAGGAGGTCGTCAAAGCTCCATCCAGTAGCGTTAAGAGGAAGCTTGTTGCTAAGCAAAGAAGAGGTAAACTCATAATTACTCCTTACTTTTGTTCATCCTATTTATTAATTAATCTTCTTCTTAGTTAATTTTATCTCGATATTAACATTTACGGTATAATGCACCCTATTTACAATGAAGTATTCGTGCTTAGAAATAAGATTGACGTATATAATTTCATAGTGGTTTGTGTTAGTCTGCTTTAAGAACATTAGAAATTTAGAATCGACAATATTACAATTCAGAATATTCGTAGACTCGTGAGTGTCTGAGTGATGAGTCGTGATAGTACAAGTGTAAAACACTTCGCTTCTTATGTACAGATATTTTTGGCAAGGTAACAAAGTAATTTTAGTAAGGTGTAAAAATATCTAGCATTGACAAAGGTAGGCCAATCAATATATTTTCTGCAAATGCCAGCACATTAAGGGCCATTCGATGCCCAATTTAGTAGTTGGCGGGAGGGGTGTGTAGGGACATAATGGAAATAATTGAAAAGTAGTTGGTTCATTTATTTTATTTATTTATTAATTAATATTGACCAAACGAATGGTTGGTTGATTCTAATTTAGATTAATTTTGCAAATTATTAATGAGCTTTTTCCAGTGAAGAGAATGAATATATTTGTCCAAGGGTCTTAACTAAAGTTGGGTTGTCATGACCCACAAAATTTGGAACTTTCTTTTGCAATTGGATGCATGAAAATAATGCACATTTTCGGCTTGTTTTACTTTTCTTTTTCGATTGGTCCCTTTCTTTAGGCATAATCTTACTGTTATTTCACTTTGCTTGCACATAAATTGGCTGTTATTATGAAATGCCCAGCTGGTTCCTTTGCGTACAAAGGATTCAATACTTGAGCTAATGAGCTTTTATATCATTATTATTACAATGGCTAATTGGACGGTTCACTTATTGGTGACCGTGACTAATGACCCTCATCGGCATACTGCCTAAATCACTTGTTGGGTCGAGTAAACGTTAAAAAAGATGGTTGTTTTCATGCTTTAAGTAAAGTAACGCAAATTGTAATCCAACCCAATTCGTGGTTGTTAATTGATAGATTAGTCAAAGTTTGTGTTTCATGCCTAAAAATTCTATCTCGCGCTTATATTTTACCACTCAAATTGGCCTTTATGTTACATAAATCGACTCCTTTATTTTTATGCACTAGTCTTTGAGCCTTATGCCCTGATCCACATTTCTTGCTGAATTTGATTTAGATGCAAAACCAAATTTGAAACAGGATGTCTTGTCTACTCTATGTTTCCTCAAATTGCATAAAACAATCCAATTTCTTGCATAGTTCATGTGATCAATCATAGAAGTAATCTCAGAAATTTGGTACTATTTCTTAGAAATACCAATAATCTATATGAGTGGTCAAATACTAGTATGTATTATTAAGATCTGATTTATACAAAAAAGCAAGTGATCAAAAATTCAAAATCCTTCAAAAAATTATTCTTGTCAGTCTTCATAAGTACACTGCATGATAATAAATCAAATCAAGCACTTATATGCATGTCTTAGAAAAGTCATTGACTTGATGATTTTATAGCTCAATTAACTAATGTTCATCACAATTTATGTTTTCAGGAAAACTGATGGAAGTAGCATGTCTAGTAGCTGGAGCATTTGGACAAGATTCACATTTTACGTCGTGCTATCAATGAAAATACATATCATCACAATTTCTAAATTTCAGTCAAAGATCCACAGGAGCATCAAATTAAACACTGGCAAATGTTTAGACTCTTAGAAGGGTAAGTGCATCTCGTCGTATATCGCTGTAACTTATGAGTCCCTTCAGTCAACGCACACCAAATATAACATTACTTTTTGATACACGGTTTAAGGTAGCGAATAAACACTGATGAAGTTAATTGCTACCTTAAATAATCGTGTATTAAAAAGATTTTGAGTTGGGAGTGAAGTGTTTTTGTTTTGCTAATGATGTTTGATTTGTCTCTTAATTGATAAATATTTGTGTAATTCTGTTTTGCAGTTGTAGATTTGAAACAATACTTGATTTATTTGTACAGCTTGGGGAACGAAGTTTTCTAGCTTACTCAGGAATCTACCTCAGATTCCAAGTATCCAGCAGAGAGGAAGTTGGTGATTTTGTAAATTAGAAACACATTCTTTCATTGAATCTAATTTTCATTCATTGTGAAACAGGCTCGTCAAATTCTTAGGATCCTTCTTCACTCATTGAATTTTGTGGGATATGATACATATACTGTGTGTTTTGTCCTCTTTCAAATCTTTGGCCAATTTTGGTCTCTCTTTTTTTGCTTGCTTTAGTTTAGCTTCCTCGCTAAGGTCTTGTACAACTTCAAAGTAAGGCCGTCTCACGCATTTTAGAGGTTTATCTGAACACTAAAAGACTACTAGTGCACATTAAGAAAGAACATACGATAGCAACAATTCACCCGAAGTGTAAGACCTAATACTAGACACTAACCGAAAATATTTACCGGCAACACACCCGATTAATAGCTCTCATCATCTTCTGATCTTCTCTTGTTTCTCCCTTCCATTGACATCCCTCTCCACCCTACCCTCTACACTTCTCTTCCTCCTCTCTCCCTGGCTGGCAACATCCCTCCTGTCACACCACCGCGTCCTATGTCCCTAAAACGCAACGAAAGAAGCAAATTAAGGATTGGTCGTAGTAATAAGTCTAATGATGTTGATAATGCCAGTACGGTTGGAGGAGTGGTGTTGAGCTGGTGGCGAATGACCCCAGTAAAGTGGTTGAGAGTATGGCAGGCTAGCCCACATGCCCATGCCTCCAAAGCCTAAACTTACACCCTCTTGTTCATTTCTTACAGTTTTCGTGGTTCGCTACGTTTATGAGAGCTATGAGTCAATTTCACTATGAATAGGCATTACATATAAGAGCCAAAACCTGAAGTTCATCAGTCAGATTCATCAGTTCTTCTGTTGCTCTCAAATCTCTCATTCTAATGGCTTAATCAATTTGCTAAGCTAAGTACTGTTCACATATTAAGCCACATTTACCCAAAAAGAAAATAAAAATAAAAAATGAAACTAGCAAGGCAACCAGAAATAAGCAACAAGGCCGGAAAATAGCCTCACATATTCGCGCACAGATTCTCAAGTCCCGAAACAGGTGTGCTACTGGATCAGAGGCAGCCTTGCCCTGCAACTCCTTTGACGCTTGAGCGTTCCTTCACCTTCTATGTATCCAATCAACCCAATTCCAATGCGATGATTTAGTCACATCCCGATAGTATCAGCTGCCTAAAACCTCAAGCCAGAACGAATACATACAGATCAAAGTGGGACTGAGGACTAGCTAGTAATAACTACAAGTCTGCGACACTAGAGAGGAAAGCAGACCAAATACAAAATATTCTGGGGAACCAAAGCAAAGTTTCCACTTTTTACCCAAAAATAATTACTGTGTTAATGTTATGAAACTGAAAAAAGGAAGACAACAAGATATTGACCTTTGGAGTGTCAACACATAGAAATATCAACTTTTCCCCTCTTCACCATAACAAATAAACATATACGACTCTCCATATACAAATCCCCCTCCCCCTTTCTTTACAACAGCATCAATCTTAACAGGCAGCTGACATCCCCCAGATATCAGAAATACGCGTTGCTTCTTCAACCACCAACCATAATTTGATTAGGCATGGCATCAGTGTTGGGAGCGGTTGGCATAACTCCACTGTTTGGAACTTCAACGGCAGGAACTTGGTTTGTTATCTCAGTGACCTTCACAGGATTTTGCGTTACACTGTTGACTTCTTCCTTTTCCTCAGAACCTGCCTTCTGTTTCTCAGCTTCAACCTCCTTTTTCTTTGGTTTAGTTTTAACAATCTTCTCTTCACTTTTACTCCCAACAGAATCTCGGGGATGAAGCTTAGACTGGGACTTTGTGATCGGCTTTTTAGCAGTGTCTGTACTTTTCTCACCACTTGCATTACCTTTCTTCTGCGTAACACTCACACGAGGGCTGACAGAAGGTGCACCCCCATCTGGAGGACTAGCTGCTCCATTAGCTGAGCTCTTGCTCCTGCCAAGCTTTGGAGATTTTGGGCGTGTGATGGGTATCTGAAAACATATAATACAGTCAAGATCTTCATAGGCAGCAAATGAATTATAATATAAAAGCTATACACTTTGTACTAATAGCATAACTCATACAGTCAATGATATTAACCAGCGTAAATCCATTTCTGTACAGCATATAACGAGTGAACATATAGACAGCTCTCTATAGTCACATCTTCCTTGTGAATATCCCTTACAGAGATCAAGATGTTCTGACACTTCCTAATACATTGACTAGTTGACTGTATGACAAGAACATATGATTCCACATAATATTTCAATCATTAATGTTTTACAAGTACGACATAAACTAAAAATGGGCGTTTGATAATCCCTGTAGCTGAACAATCAAATCATAGCCCTCTCAAAACTTAATTATTTTAGATGGAATATAAGAACTAAGTAAAAGCTATCGTCCTCGTTATATATTCCAGCTGACCTGCTTTATGTAGGATACTAATCTAGAATATAAGGAAGGTTCATCACATTAAGGATAGTTTTTCAGTGAAGTATAGTGAATTTTCTCGATCTTCAATTGCACAGGATAATATCAGCAAATTAGTTTCACCCAGTATTTCAACCACATTTAGGGTTCACCAAAAAGTGATGCTATTTATGCCTCCCTTGAGTAAGGTGTAGCCAAGAAATTTGATGTAAGATAGTATTTCAAAAGTGACAGACCCCTACAGATTCAGAATGGACCAGCTTATTGTCATCACAGGGCACGCAAAAGTAGTACTATACGGCATCATAACTCATAAGGCAAAGCTAGGGGAGTTTGGAAAAAGAAAAAGGGCAGGGAGGGGTGGGATATTAGATTCCCTTTGTTTGGATAAAGACTGGGAGGAAAAGGAAGGTTTAGAGGTATCCATTTGCCATCCTTCCTTCACAATTCAAAGTTCTCATTATTAGAAATACTTTTGAGGGGAAACAGAACCTTTGTCCTTCCCTCCCTTTACTGTCCAAATTGTGTATTCAAACACGTTTTACCTTTACTTGGAGCTAGGACTCATGCAGATTTGGTAATGGGTTTAGTTCAATTCTACAAAGAAAAATCTAGAAATCCAGCTCACAAGTAATAGGAATAAGGATGAATACCTATTTTCTTCGGAATCAACACACTCAAGAAAGTTGCATCCTTTTCTCATTCCAAAAATTAAGGTGTTGCTAAATCATTGCGCACATAATTGTAACCGACCTTAATCGGCGCAGCACAGGAGCACTCAACCCCCTTGCCCACCCATTAAGGTCACTTATTCTAAAGGAGGCAGGGGACAATTCAGTCAGACCAGGATTATAGTTGCTTGGGTGATACTCTAGGTAGGGGGGATACATTTTGACCAATAATTCCGTTACAAATAGGAGGATTCCAAAGTATAGGAGGATCATTATTACACACATTTTCATTCACTGTTCTGTTAAGAAGTTTTTTGCACTCAAAGGACCACAAAGGACCACTGTTATTATTCTCTTATTTCAAGCTATCGGTAATAAATATCGGCCAGCATCATCTTCCACTACTAATTTCTCTTTTGGACCATTGTTGTTAAGATCATAACTATAATCAAAACCATTGCGTAATGTGATTGAATTTGAAACCGCTGGGCATAACTATTTTAGAAAACCACTCAGAAAATGGTTCAACCCACAGTATACGTAGATAAATCATATTCAACCCATAATTACAATCATTGAGCATGTGTTTGAAACTGTTGTGTGACTAGTTGCAGCCATTGAGGGCTGAATTTCGGGGTAAAGTAATAGCACTGAGAAAAACATGATGCTTGAGAGGGGGTGGGCGGTTGTACTATTGTAGAGCTTAAGCTGACAAGACTTGCCTTGGGCGGAACCTTCCTGATTACTATGTAACAAAAAGGTTTGTCCAAGTTCACACATTTATTTTATCTACAACCATACAGTTTAACCCAAATCCAGAATTTGAAATCAATTCAAACAAACAGAATATTTGTCAAGTAATAAGAATACAGGGAAAGTGGCATTAAAGTATACGGGGCAACCAGTTTAACAAAAACTTTAGCTACCTTCTTGAGCTCCACTTTTGGAGGAGGTTCTTTATAGAAAGTTGGCATTGGCGCAGCTCTAAAATTCAAACTCTTTCTCAGCTGCTTTATCTCTGCTTCCTGGCTCTCCTGCAATAAATAATATATCAACATGCTGAACAATCATCGAGTTTACCCCACCACACAGCAAACGGTAGAAAAATAAGCAAATACAAAACGACAAAGCAGAGAAAGGTTGGCAACCTTTGACTTGGCCTGGATATTGTTTTTCTCAGCCTCTTTAGCATGAATCTTCTCTTCAATCTTCATATTGAACTGTTATAGACAGAGGTCGTAGTTGAACTCGTTGTAAAGGAAAAGAAAAGGATGCTAAATAAAATCCTACTACAACAGATAGCGCCTTCTATTACCTCTCTCCGCTTTTCAGCACGTTCATCCAGCCTAAAGGCAAACCCAGAGGCTATACTCTTCCTCATTGCAGAGTCTTGGTCTCTGTTAATTCAAGGATGTAGATTGAATTTAAGGTATATAGCATAAATACTGGTGGTGTAAAAACAAAACCAGGTGCAGACAAGAATCATACTCGTTTGTTGCCTTGGTTTCATCACTAGTTTCAGACAATGCTTCTTGCACAGGTTTCGGACCTGGCTCGACAACTCTGAAATAGTGCATAAGATTGTAAGAATTGTAGTTCAACTAATGACAGCATAAAACATGCCAACTAAACATAAAAAGTGTACGAAGTCATGAAAACATACGGAGAGGTATCACATGAAGTAGTGTCACTGGCATTTGCACCCTTCGAAACAGATTTTGCTGACTGATAGCCAAAGAGGAAATAAGTATGAATAACATTATAAGATGTTCATAATTGTATAAGATCAAAGTCAGCAGCATGGAAAAAGAAAGAGAAACGGCAACTCACCCCCGACTCTGAGTGCTTGATGTTCTGAATTGGAGTACTTGGACTCTGCTTGACAGATGGCCTGGTCTTTTTCGTTACTTTCGAAGTTACTTCACTGGATGATTTGCCACCAGAACTCTCCACAACAGAATCTGAAGTCAGAGATGCCTCAGAACGAGCATCCGATTTCCTACCACTCGATGTAGACTGCTTAGAGCTAGCTTTCAGAGCAGATGAATCAAGGCTTTTCTTGAGCACACTACCATGAGAACCCTTTGATGGAAAAGAAAGGCTCTGAGTGACACTCGCCTTCTGGTTTCGAAGAGACGAGGCTAGTCCTTTCCCATTGACTTGCTCCTTAATAACCTTCTTCGTTTTAGGAACACCCTCCACTGAAGAAGCAGATTCCTGAAAACCACATAACCCCTAAAGTTGCTCAATTTCACAATTCAAAATACCAGCAGAATCATCAATCACAATCAAATGCAGTAAAGACCGACAAAAGGCGAAAAGTGTATGAATTGGGATGCAATACCTGAGGGGGCTTTGAGACCTCACTCCCTACATCAGTCTTAGCAGACCCCTTCACACCACCAGATTTGGTTTTAGACCCCTTTACACCATTAGATTTCGCAGCATTTTTCGAAACCACCTTTGCAACAACGACAACCGTTTCACCATTGACATCACCATTCTGATCATTCCCACTCAACCCCAATTCTTCCAAAATGGGTAACTTCTCACTCACACCATTCTTATCCTCCACATGAACACCATTACCATTCTTATCCTCCATTTGTTTTTACAAAAACCCACAAATACAAACTCAAAAAAATCCTACAAAATCAATTAAATCACAAGCATAAATCATCAACCCAACAACAAAAAGTCATCAACAAAGTAAATTCACACACAAGCTTCAAATTTTTCAAGAACTATGCCAATCAATATCATGAATGAAAACAACAACATAACATGACATGACACAACAATGTTGTGTATCCTACTATACTGTCACTACCCACATACCCACCCCCAAGAAATACCAAGATAAAATTATGTAGAAAACAAGCAAGTAGGGACACATTGGACCACAAAATAACAATTTCTTGTACTACAATGTTGTCTATACAACCCCAAATTTCATGTGATAAAAACTCTGTCAAAATGCTACAAAAAAACAGGCAGATCCTACAGAATTGTGCTACAAGATACCCAGATCAAAACAATGGGAAAAGAAATGAACTTTAATCAAATGGGATTTTGTTAATTTTACCTTGTGAAAGTGCAAAAAAACGGTTGAGGAGAATTTATGAGATAGTGGGTTGGTTTTTTATTTAGTGGAAGTTTTAAACTTGGGGAAAAAATGAGAAAAAAAGGGGGAAGATCAGGGTGACTTTGTGCCTCAGTCACTTTAGCAGAATTTTTGGGGGGAGAGGAGAGGAGAGGAGAGAGAGTGGGGGGATTTGGATTAAGAGAAAGGGATAGAGATTGATCAACTTCTTCTTTACTTTTGTTACTGTGCAACTGCTGATTGCTGATGCTTAGCACGTAAATTTGCTTGGTTTTCTACTGTTAATTAAGTGTGACAGATTGTCTTACTTTAAATTGAACTGCCTTTGACACTTTGGTCTCCTGTTTTATGTCTAGGTTGAGCGTTCGTTCTCGTCCCGCTCTGTTAGGGGGGGTGTAATAAACTAGTCACAGTGTGTGTAATTAATGCAATTAATGTTTTGTCTAAGGTAATGATTTTGTCAAGGCAAGTTCACTATATACGTAGGGGGATGCTATGGTCACTCTCCTTAGAGAGTGATCATGGACACTCTACCTTTTATTGGCGATTGAGCAATAAAATATTCATCTAGTTATAGCATTAATTGTAACAATAATAGATTACAAGTTTACAACCAATGAAATGTGGAGTGTTTATTATCACTCTCCCAAAGAGAGTGACCATAGCATCCCCCACGTACGTATAATGGACATATTTGCTCGAAATGCCAAGAATGATTCTATACTATTTTGTGAAAGATGAAAACCATTTTTTTACAGTTTATTTTCGATACTAACTTTCGATTTTTCAAGAAAACAACTGAAGAAATGGAAACAAAAATGATGTGAGAGGGGTTTAAGTTTTGACTTGGGCTCTGTTTGATGTGACTTAAAAAGAAATGTATTCAAATCTGATCACATGCATTCAATTCAATTGTGATCAATTCAGATACATTCATATAAGATCAGATCAGTTCGTCATTGTAGAAATAACTACCAATGAATTTAGTCCATTTTTTTTTATATATTCTTCGAAATTCAAATGAATTTTCAACACATTCAAATCAAATAAGATAAGTTCTGAGTCATTCAAACCAGGTCAGTTGCATTCAAATCAAGTCAGATCAGATCAAAAAGATGTAGTCCTATCAAACGGTATCTTGGTATCAATAAATTTCGAATGTTATGGTAAAATGATGGATTAAATGTCTTAAATAAAGCAGGTTTACAATCGATAATAGGTGATTTTCAACTATCAAGTTAAAACCGAGGGAAAGGTAAGAAATTTTATTAGCAACAAGCCGGCCAACAAGTACAATAGTGTGTGTATTGAGGGCTTTTTTTTTTTTGTGAAAGGTAGTGAAGATTAAAATTGGCATCGTGATTTACACTTAACCTGCATGAGGTTGTTGCAGGTTCAATCCTCATATCCCCACCTCGTAACTCCTATAGTCCTATGCACCAAAAAAAAAATTAACATGTACTTCAAGATTTCCTTGTTCCCTTCAAAAAAGATTTCCTTGTGGATATTCAGTTTTATTTCATTTTAATATATCTTCCATTGAACAATATTAATTAATTCAACAACTGAGTCAATTACTTGGCGAAACTAAATAAGAATTTAAATCTCATTCTATAAGATGATATTATAACTCACTTTCTTAAGGAATCCATCAAAGCTCAATTACTTTTTATTTAAAAAGTATAGTAAGAATATATTAATGATTATTTATAATAAAAAATGATTAAATCAAAGAAAAAAAGAATAAAATAATGATAGTCTATTTTTTAATATGGGATTGATGATAGTCTTAATTGTACCAAAGATTTGAGATGTTTTGACAAGATTTGAAAATACAAGGACCGACCAACCAAATAATCAAAGGAAGACAAAATAATCCCAAACAAAGAGGCACACGAATCTTTAAAATGTATAAATAAATAAAGTTATTAAGAGAAAAATGACAAAGCAAGCAAAACAGACTGAATTTGACCAAATTAAGGAGGGAAATGATTGATTAGAGGGGTCCTTGTATTGTACACACTACACACCAACTAATCCATCTTGGAAGGGTGGATGTTCGAGGGAGAGGGGCCTCTGCCTCTTTTAAGTTAAGACGAGCGCCCCACTGCGGCACGACGTGCTGTGAAACACTGAAACTCGTCAAATATCGGTGCATACTTTGTTCGTCTATTCCTTTGAATTTCTACATCGGACTTGATATATATGATTTTACAAGGTTTAAGGTGATCAAGGTTAATCTAATGGTTAGTTAACTATTCAAGTAATTTGAAATTAAATGTTGTAAGGGATATCGCCAGTCCGAATCGTTATGTCTTATTCCAAATGACGGAATTGAAAATATTCTCATAGTGTCATTCGATTTAGGTTGAAACCTCTGCTTGCTTGTGTGTAGGCTACGTGTTGAAATTAGGGGAGATAAATTGACTCTTTAAGTTGTGGTAGTTTTTTTTAATTTCTATAATCTCGAGTAAACAAATATGGAAGTTATAATTAATCTATAATTGTAAACCACAATCAAATCTATGGAAGCATTGGTTTATACAATTGTATTAGTCTCGGCTCTAGAGGTAATTTTTTTCGCGATCTTTTTTAGGGAACTTCTCAAAGTGATGCAGCGGAACCTTGACAATTAGGATTTCAAGAATCCGAGAGCACAAAAACAATTACTTCTGGCTGCTTGAACATGCATGGATCTAGCTTGAGCCGGGAAGTACCAAAGCCACATGGGTGAGAAGTGTTTAAGAGTATTCGATGCACCCCTTATCCATATGTAGCTACCGACTATGGTTTACTCTTTACAAATCTAACTATTATAATTTCGTGAGTTATACTCCACGGATAGTGATAGTGTTTAATTCTGACATCAGTCCTCATATAGCATGTATGTTGAAGAAGTCACTTAAATAGAGTGATATTTTGACAGTGCGATTTGAATATAGATTAGACATTTGAACGTGGGTCACTCAATCTCAGATCAATATCTTTGCTATATAATCACGGTTTCATTATTTTGGTCATTGGAGCAGTTAATGCTTCGTGAGTAGAGATATGAGGATTCAAACTCGAGACAATTCCCACATAGATTGAACTTCTAACCATTAGATCCGCCTTATATGATCAGTTTCATTGTGTCAATATCAGTAGTAATGATTTATGACATCTTACCTACCTTTTCAAGAGTCTGCATGGTTTGCCTTTGTTTAAGTCGCCAATTGTAGCCAAGCTCAAAATCTTACCAAATCTATTTTAAGTGGAGATCCGACATTCCGATCTCCAGCAGCTCTTTAGTTTAGAAAGATTAAACATTTGTATTAATTTACCTAGCATTTGGATGACTAAAATAACATTGGCATAACCCTTTTAACGGACGGAGTAATTTGACTACCCCTCGTTTATGCATGTCCAAATATTTCATACTCGGTATAGTATACTCCGTATGTATCTCCTGAAAAATGTGCAAAAAAGTATTGTAGAGTCAACGGAATAAAATCTGCTTTTGGTGAAAAACATTTCGGTACTTTCCTTTTCACCAATTCACAAACCTTTTGGTTGACTTTATCATTAGTTAAGTTTACAACTTAATACGTGGTTAAAAGGTACGGGCCATTTGGATAAGAACGGATAAGTATAAGTTAATATTGTTCCTTTGCACAAGAACTAATAAAAATAATTGTAATTGAATCCTAATGTGACGGACAAGGTGACGTGTGCCAAATGGTGCCTACTTATGCCAAACGTGTAACCGCCAAGCAGATGAATCAACTCATTGACCCCCTCTAGCTACAATATTGATGAATCTTACAAGCGTAATTAGAACTTCATGTGCAATTCGAAATTTTAGTTATGAAAAACCTTATTAATTAGAGAGCGACATCCTACTCAAAATATGGATTAAATTAGACGGTATTCGTAAAACTAAACGGTAAATAAAAGGGTAGTTACGGGTAGTGGTCCACCTTTCCCTGTTAACGGGGGTGGAATGGAACAAGCAACGTGATTAGACTCACGTACCGCCAATCTTGTTGACGGCCTACCAACCTCCATACAAACTCAAAACTAATAATATGATGATGGAAATTAGCTGGCACAACGTGAATCTGATGAGGCTTATTAGTCACCCGTATATGTCCAGGTCATCTTAATCCCCGCCGTTTGGTTCTTCTCCAATCATTTCCCAAGATACGTCCACGGTGGTGGGTGCGCTGCGCTCTTATATTGTTGACTGTTAAACCCTTTAAAAATAGTAATAATAAAAGAAATCATATATTTATAGCCGCGTAAATTAATGTGGGTTGCTAAACATGTTTGAGTTGTAGGAGAACATTGTGTTGTGATAATGAGAATCGTTTTACGATTACGTTGGTACGAGACAACTTGTACATGTATACAATTTTATTGTAGATGTGTTCATAGGTGCATGTTCAACAAATACAGTTTGTGTGCATCATAATTATGATGCGATCCCGACTCTTTGGGTTTCCTAATGCTTCCTTGTATGAAAAGGAACCCTGGTCAATGGAAAGCCAATTGGGCTTGGTTTGTGTAGTTTATACGCTTATGTTTAACACTTCACTTATAGATGCATGTAGCGGCATTATAACACGTTTCTGGAAAGATGAAAATGAAAAATATGTGTAGTAAACACTGAAGATTTACTGGGTCGACCTCAAAAAAAAAAAAAAAAAAAAAAAAAAAAACAAACGACTTACTGGTTCAGCTAGCTATGTACTTTTTGACTTTTTGAGATACTTCCAGCCAAGTAGGTCTACACTGATGAAAGATGCGACCACGCAATGTACATGGAATAGAGTAAATTTTGGACGAAGTTTGAATTTTTTTAATCTTTGATGTTAGTATGTTACCACGGTATAGCGGCTATATAAAATGAAATTTCCGTTTAGCTTTGAACACCTAATTTTTGCATGAAGATTCTTGCCTTTTGAGACCTTGAGCCTCGTTCATGCATACACCCGAAAGGCCGAAAGCAGATCAGAATATGAGGTAATGAAGAATGTGGTTGTGTCATGTGTATTTGGTGTGCAAAGTTAAATCTATTTTTCTTGGATACATTCATAATATTTAATAGAAATGTATAGCAGAGACATACACAATGAACCCTTTACTATACCAACTGGTAAATGCATCCAGAAGTTGATCTTGCTCCCTAGGCCCTAGCTATTTTATGGGAAGCTTTGAAAGCGAAATTAATTTTTTAGTGACCCTTCTCATGTATATACAGAAATCAGGTTAAGCCTACTTTACAAACAGTTTCGGCCGTGCTCTGACAACCGCGATCCCTTTGACTGTACCCCCAAGCACAACTGCTGGCCTGATTTAATTTCCTTCTGTGCAGTTCCTCAATCTGTGCAGCTCCTTCCATGCTCAAATCGGCTTACATTGGTTGAGGAAGCACCGATACGCTTTGAGCTGCCGCATTTCCATAGGACTGTTCCTGTAAGACTTCCGGCTTCAACCAAGTCTCCTGTAGATCAGTAACTACTGCATCCGGACAAGTAAATCACCTAAAACTGGATGCTTACCAACCAGGTCAAGGCCATCTTATTGACCAGAGGATCAATTCGTTATAGCCCTAGCAGTATTCCTCTTCCAAAATGCTCTAGAGTAAGAGCTTCCTCGCGCAAGTCATTTTCTGCATGACCCTTGATATATTTCCCCATGACCAGTATCATTACTGTCAAAAGAACAAGTGCAGCAATGTCAGTGCCAAGTCTCATGCCAGAAACAGTAAACTAGGTTGCTGTCACATGATTTGAGCTGAAATAAGTGACATTGAGGAATTTTGGACACAGATAGAATGCGTAACGAAATGATAAGCAAGCATAATACAGACTTGAGTACTTAACAATCTCGACAAGTCGTATCAGCTAGAAACCGGTGTGAACTGTAGAAAGGAGAAAAGAAGCTTTAGCAACAAACCTGATGTGCTTCCTTTATTGCAACACTGAAAGGTTTCTGCCTTTTACTACCCAAGTCAACATTTCCTCTTTGCATCATTGCAACAAACTCATTATAATCAATGCGACCATCCTGGAAAAGTTTACAAGAGCAACCAAAGCAGGTAAATTTCTCATTGTCAACTAACTGGCCGGAAATACAACTAAGCTAGTGTATAATTGTATAAATAAGGAAGTTTGATCAGCTGGCTCAACATCATAACATAAAAAGCAAATTAAACACACTTTTAAAGCAGTAACCACCATTTAAACAAACAAAAAAAGAACACACTTTTCATTGCTATGAGCATAAATGGTGAAGATTTGATAGTTTCGATCACTCATGAGCGGAAAATAGAGGTTCTAGAAGTTTAGCACTTGTCATTAGATTCATTAACATGATCCTGCCTATTGTAGTATGATAATGGATCGATATCATTCTTCTAATAATACTAAGGCCGGCAAGTATATATGTAGGTCATTCAGAAACATGAGGTAAGATGTTAATGAATGTGATTAAAGACAGAAAATTTAATTCACCTTGTCTTGGTCCACATCACTGATAATGTCCTCCAAATGAATTTCTGGTACGCCAAACTCTTGACAAGCTTGTTGAAGTTCATCTCTTGTAATGTAGCCACTTCCATCTTTGTCGAAATAAGCAAAAGCTGCACATAGATGATCTTCCTTGTCTACTCTGTGGAGATGTAACATAGCCGCTATAAATTCACCATAATCAATGGTCCCGCTATTATCAACATCTGCCTGCAGTTCCAACATTGACAACAATCAGGTCAGGGGCACAAGTAACGGTCCATAATTCGATATTAAACATTTTTTGTTTTTGTTTTGAAAATGATGATATTAAACATTTAATATGTTCTCCATGGTAATTTCTAATGGTGAATATTCATCCTTGTACTTCACAATTGCCATTTTTGTTCACTGAATCAAACATTTTGTGGAAGTTCCGCAATTTCCAGAGTTCAAAGACTAAAAATGTAACGAAGGCAAGAACAAGTATCCAAACGACTTGGAATCTGAAAATTCAGAAATCAGCATAGCTACCAGGCTAACAGAAAAGCAAGAGGGGTCATCAGTAAATTAAGACTCACTGGCTAACAAGTCTTTCTATTTGTGTCTAAGCATTAGTGGATCAGTTGACTGATCTGGGGTATCAACAACTATCCTAATTTGAAGAGTTTATTTAAAGAAGTTTCTGAAGTTTAGAATGAACTGAGTTGACAGAAAGTCCATTTGTAATTTTATGCATTCTTGTTTTAGGCATAGAAGACAGTTCACACTAATTTGACTAGGAATCCGTTGTTAATACTTTATTTCAACATGCAAAGAACTTGGCAAGGACACTCACAGATTTCATTAGATGATGAATTTCAGACTCTTCAAGGTTAGCACCAAATCTTTTGAGTCCATCCTTGAGTTCGTCAAATGTAATCTGCCCGCTGTTATCTGTGTCTATCATCTTGAACATCTCCCTCAGCCCTGCGATTTCTTCTTCCGATAGTCTCTCAGCAATAACCTACAAATTAGACACAGGTCACAGTGAATTTAAAGATAAGCTACCGTCATATCTTTCATGTGTTCTTTTATTTAGTTCAGGCTTACAGGGTTGGGAAGCATGCATGATAATTGAGAAAACTTACTCTGAGGGCCATTTTCTTCAATTTGTTCATAGCACTGAACTGCTGCAAGCGAGTTATTACCGAATGGTCAAGAGGCTTATCAGGAGCCAAACCATCAGTCATGATCCAAGGATGACCTGGTAGGAATTTAGTAGCAAAAGTAAGCTTCACACTAATTCAGAACCATCAGAAGTTGATGGTTCTCTGTTTTTCTGCCAAGAAAATAGAACTTGGAAAACACTCCTGGATTCAACTTTTTGTGTTTCAATTTCCCCCTCCCAATTGATATCTATACTTCTATAGATGACTATATGTGCAGAAAATGAAGCAAGCTTTATACTGTAACCTAATTTATTACAAAGACAAATGCAAAATGGTGTGAACAACCATCCTCCCAAAGAAGATGCTCATAAAATGCCAGGAACATCAAGATCTTTAGCACAAAGTTACAGCAGTTGAGAAAAAACAAAAAAAAATGGAAACGCGTTATTGAGCATCCAAATTCAATACAAAGACACTTCTACCAAGTAACCAGATCCTGCACATACTATGCTCAGTAGTCAGTAGATACATTATCTTTCAATCATGCAAGATACATAGATGACCACCTCCTGTATAGATAACCATAATCTGAGGTATCACTAATAATTCTTGCTGTAGATAATCTTGCATTCTACTAACATTTATGAACAAATTAATATGCATACAAAGACAAGTAATGATCGTTCCAGAGGAGAAACAAACAGAAAAGACAGATGATGGTATAGTATGGAAACATATAAACGAACAGACTCCTAAGTTTCATAAAATTTAGCCACTCAGCTCCTTTACGTTTCTACTACACTATTTATTGGATGTAATGACGAAACATTCCAGGTCAAGTACAGAAGCAGCCAGGAAGCAGAATAGTTGGCCAGTGTGGTACTTACATAGAACTTCATGAGCTGTCAGCCGTTTCTTAGGGTCTCTAATGAGCATTCTGCGTACCACATCTTTAGCCCCTTCAGATATTTTAGGCCATGGATCAGATGAGAAGTCAAGATCTCCATGCAAGACTTCTTCAAATATCTCTTCCTCAGTTTCTAGAACAACAAAAGGATGAGGTTGAGGAGCATTTTCATGTGACAATGTTTCTTAATCAAAAAAATTATCTGGATTTTAATGTCTTACCTGCCCAGAATGGAGGCACTCCACTTAGAAGAATGTAAAGGATCACTCCTGCACTCCAAACATCAGCCTCAGGTCCATAGCGCTTACGCAGCACCTCAGGAGCAACATAGTATGGACTTCCGACCACATCATAGTAAATTTCACCTGTATACAAGCAATGGTCAGCTTAAAAACATAAAGAAGTGAGCCTACACCATTTGATATGACAGCCAGAGTTCATAAGAAACAAGACAAGATCATTACTAAACAACATATAGCACTCTGAAGATGGCTAAATGGCACATTCTCTAAACTATGGTTCTCCAACATTATGATGACCATCTTCAATAGGGATTATCAGGATACAAGCATACAACAACAACATCTTTAACCCCAGTGCCTTAAAGGCTCCCGCCATAAGGCGGGGTAAGGGGGGGTCGGATGCACGCAAGCCTTACCCCTATTGAAACATAGAGAGGCTGCGCACGGATGACCCAAAATGAAAATTGCTTCGAGAATCGCACCGACTGACTGCTACTTCACAAAATAAGAAGCACAGACAGTTTTATGAGCCATTTTGCTTTATTCCATTATATCCCAAAAACCAAAGAATAATTAGTCTTTGGCTCCATTGGAAATGGAATTTATCAGGATACAAGCATATCAAATAAAAAGTAAAGCTTTTTCTGATAGTCAAAACAAGGCTTCTAAAATCAATCTACTACGACAACAGATAATTTCGTGGCCTGGCATGCATCATTTAGCTGGCTGTTCTAATAATCTTCAAAGGATTTGACTATAGACAAATTAAAAGTTCAACAGACAATAAGGAGAGAAAATTTGGTAGTCTACCTGGCTTGAAGAATATGGACAGGCCAAAGTCTATGGTTTTCAGGGGCGAATCCTCCTGCTCATTCACAAAAAGGAAATTCTCGGGCTTAAGATCCCTGTGCATGACTCCTAACGAGTGGCAAGCTTCCACAACTTTAACAATGGTCCTGGCAAGTTCAGCTGCCTTCCTCTCAGTGTAATGCCCTCTCTTGACAATTCTGTCGAAAAGTTCACCACCAGAACAAAGTTCCATGACAACATGAACAGCCACAGCATCCTCATAAGCATCTTTGATTGTGATCACACTAGGGTTCCCTTTCAAGTGATGCATAATCTCAATTTCCCTTCTCACATCCTCAACATCTTCCTTGTTGACTAGCTTCCTTTTCGCGATTGATTTGCAAGCAAATTCCTTCCCACTCGATTTCTCCACGCAGAGAAAGGTAGTCCCAAATTGGCCATGTCCAAGTTTCTTCCCCAAAGTGTAAAACTCCTTCAAATTCCCAGTCTTTCTTCTCAACACTGACTCTACTAAAAGCCCTGCACTGGATACTGCCTTCACATGCGTAGGCTGCTTCTTGTTCTTCTCTTGATCCCCTACATTAGTATGAAATGTTCGACTTTCTTGCCTCGTTAACCTGCTCTCTTGTCTCCCAAACTTGCTCTCTTGTCTGCCAACAACCCTGCTCTCTTGCCTCATCAACCTGCTCTCTTGCCTCCCTAATCGGCTTTCCTGTCTATTTAACCGGCTTTCTTGCCTGCCTAACTTACTGCCCATCTTCACTACCTCTGGTGGCTTAACTTGAACATCTACCGATCTATCTTTGACATCACCCTTAACACTATCTGAGATAGTCTGTTTTGAGGCCTTACTCCGAAAGACACCCTTTGCAAGGGTTGATAAGCAAGTATTCCCCATCTCAAACTAAACAAATTTCTTCCTCCCCCGACTCACCACTCGATTTCTACCACCTTATAAAGCAATTCTTAGAACATTATTTGCCATATGATCCCCAAAATGGATGCAGGGTTTTGCAAATTATCAAAATCAAACTCCTATCTTAGACTATACAGCTTCTCACCACAATCTACATTCAGGCCGAAGCTCGAAACACATTATACCGAAATTCAACCATACACATAAGCTGATAGCACGTGCTACTAATTTACAATGTGGGCATTGCATTGCCCTAATCAAAATTTCAACCAGACCCCAGAAAACTATTTCAATTACCCAACAGGATAAGAATTACAAAAACCCGAATCACAATTTACAAAGATGGGAGAAACACAAGGTTGAACCCTAATCAGAATGAAATATAATCAAAAAATGGGGAAATTAGGATGAATTTTGAACAACACACATTCAAAATTTCACCAATTTCTTAAAAGAACATGGGAAGGGGGAAAATAAAAGGATTATTGACAAAAAAAACACAAAAGTTTGATGCACCAGAAAAACTGAAGATCAATTTTTTACGCTGGAAATGACAATAAGGGTTTTGATGTTCTTCCAATTTTCTGGAGAGAGAGAAAGAATGTAACAAATTTCAGGTAATTCTGTTGGAACTTTTCAAATGTTATACGACGTGGTACGTGTTAGTTTTAAAAGAATCATATTTGGTGGCAATTGGATCAAACGGTGTATATTTGTAGGAGCTTAAAGATCAACGGTTGTTGTATGATGTGATAGAATCTTAAATGTTTGATATGATGAGATTGGGGAGTTTCATGTTTTGCCAATGAACTTGATGCCGGCCTAAAAGCCGGCTAAAGAACTTGCATCCCACACCTATAAGAGTATAAGCTAATTAACATTAGAATAACCCAACTTTGGTATACGTACTTCTGTACAACATCAACTATCATTTTTGATAGAAAATCATGAGCCTACGAGTGACGTGAAACTTTTACATCATGGATCGTATATAATCTCATGAATTTAAATCTTATCAAAGTGAAGATTATACACTCCTAGGCATCTGTCATGTTTTTCAAAATATTTGTATAGAATTAATCAAAATGCATTCAAATAAAACATAATCAAAATTCAAATTATTTTGCCCTTTTTACGCTTTCCATCGAACAAAGAATAAATAAAAAAGTAGACTCGAATAGTTCAATCATGAATAAAAAAAAAAAAAATTTAAGAGGATTAACGCTGGCCTAACGCTTAACATGTCAACTTGCATGGGGTTTGGTCTTATACTCTTTATGTACCAAAAAAAAAAAAAAAAAAAAAAAAACTACCAATATTTAAAAAAATTCATCAAAAAAAAATCTCTAATTTCACATTATTCAAGGCTTCTAAAATTGGTCGTCTTAAAAAATGCTCTTTCATTTTTCTTTTGTTAAATGTATGTATACCAATTCTTTTTCATTTGGTCATACACTTAAGGTGAGCACTCAAATTATAACTTCGCTCTACATAAATAATGTTTCTATCTATGACCAGCTTATAATTTTAGTTGAACGATTCACCCCCACAGTTTCTGCAACGGAAAGGAGGACTAGTGACAACTGTACCCGGTCAATGGCGTCGCGCCGGACAAGTCACAAGCTTGAAAAAGACCCAGCCATCCACCATCACCGCACCAGGAAAAGTCAACCACACGAAATATCTACATCTACATCATGCAATGAGGAAAAAGAAACGAATAAGGAAGAGGAACAATTGCAGTAGGCTGTACAAAATTAGGTCATAACTCATTAAATCATCCAAAATTAACAGTCTATGAAATTATTGCTTTACTACTAAAACTTCGAAAGCATAAGTCTCATGATCAGGCTAGAGGTTAAGTAGATTAGACATCCCTAGTGAGTCCAGAAAGATCAATGCTGCCAGAATCAGAATCGATCGAATTTGTCTTTGGCTCTTCCTGAACTGGGCCTTCAATGTGTGCTCCATGCCTCTTGGATGACGATGAACTCTCTCCACCAAACAAGGATGGTTCATCCATTATGCGGAAAAAGCCATTGCCGATCTCACTAGCAGCTTCAAATAAGCGGTTCATGCTCCCAAAAACGCTTCGCTCCATGGCCTCAAGATCGCTGCGGAGTCCAGGCATATCAAAGTGGCTCTTTCCCGGGGATCCCAGGAAGAATGATCCTTTCTTCATATCATTAGTCACATCTTCCTCGGTGTATTCTTTGTTTGATTGCACAATCTCAGTAGGCCTATTAACAATAAAATCAAACTGTCAATTTTCGGAAGTTCCACCTATCAAATTTATAAAGATAGATGAAGCATGCAATGATCTAAATGACGTTGACCCTAAAGTCTAGAGTTGCGAGTTTCATGTTCTAACAGATAGTTGGAGAATTTTACCATTACTGGGTTCTGGCAAAGAAAGAACGTTGTCCTATGAACCCAGATATTAGACCATAGACAGACTCAATTATTGACGCTATGCACAGCTAATAGAAGCAGCAACCCCTCATAAAGGGCACTTGGTGCTCAATACTGCTCATTGTACTTCATAAAATAGATCACAGACTTCAGAGAAATTGAAACCTAGATGCCAGACACTCCACAAAGTAGATCTCAGAACTGCCAAACATTCTTAGTCCATTTCATTGATACAGTTCAATTAAAGTCAATTGCTCACTGGCCACCAGTGGCGAAGGTTGGACAAATGAAATCTTTCCAATACCATCACAAAAGTAACTCGTGGAGCTAGAGGGAAAGCAATTTCCTAGAAGTTCAAACAAAGTATCAAATCAAATCATCCATAGATGAAAACTGATCTGCCATGTTTCCATTTCATTTGGGTTCAGATTTAATTTGCTGTACCGTTGCAACTACGCAACTCCATAGAGTTGAATCAGGCCTGCAGCCATCATCTATTTTTGTCTGTCAAAAGTCATCAAGACCGTAGAGTAGACACCAGCAAAATAAATAGAACATATCAACATACTTCAACATTTTGAGGCTAACAACAATGAAACCCAATCAGGTGTTCAAACTGCCAGTGCAATCATATTCTAACCCCTCACAAGAAAGGTGAAACACATTCTGAGCAGCATACATGAACCTAACACCTTAGTTCTTCAGTTCACTTGAAGGTAATCTTGACAAGAACTCACTCATTTTAATGACAAAAGCATAGCATGATAGCACCCATTGGGAAATGAACGGCGCCACTTGTACAAGGTAGGTGGTCTTGGTTCAAAGAATGCAGTTTCTAAGGTAGGGTTTGAATCACCAATGCTTCCTTCAACAAGTGTCCAGATTTTGTAACACAATTCAGAAGCTCCACAAAAGCCATTACACTGGTTACATCAACATGCACTGCTTGAGCAATCAGCCAATTACTAAAAAGAAAAAAAAAAAAAAAAATCTTCCTTCAAGATTTACGAAATCAACAAACAACCACGACCACAGAGACCTCAAGAATCACGAGGTTTTAGAGCAACTGCACCTTAGATACTCCATCAACAAAAAAAAAATGATATGGAATCTACTTATACAAGTGAAACATTTCTCCTTGGCTTCACTTGTGATTTACATATATTAATATATACACTCCCAGCCCAAGAAGGCAAGAAGTGAATCTATGATTTCCTAAGGGCCTCTTTGGATAGAGTAAAGCTAAGAAGCACAGATAATTATTCCTTGTTAACCTTTTTAGAATAAATGAGGTACCAGAAATTCCTCTCTCCCAAACTTTAAGCAAACACTTTATTGAGTCACAAAATAGCGAGAACAAGAAGAGCCATTTCTCAAACATATTGACCAAGAGTCATTACAGCAAATGGAAACAAACTCATTATACCAACTTTTCTTTTGGCATTGGCAGGTCAGCAATAGAGAACAGCTCTTTAAAAGCAGATAGATTGGTTGTTACATGTACCCTTTTTTTACATAATTGCCTTGGCCAAGACAATTTTCCATGGCAGGAATCAATGAATTAGGACTACATGTTTTCATCCCAACCGTCATGTCGAGAGTTTTTCAACATTCTAATTAAAAGTAATATAATTTTGACGGTTTGACCAATTGCAAAGAAACTTCAGCGCAAATCTTGATAGAACTATTTTGTTTCAAACATAAAAGGAAGATATCCCAGTCATTCAAAGTTGTTTCCAAATCTACCAAGTTCTGGTACACATCTTCAAATAAGCCTCTAGCAAATCAAGTATGCACTCACAAGGAAAAGAGTTAGACACAAATAATAATCCATAGTGCAAAAACTACTTTTGCAAGACTAGTCAATTGTCACAATAGAGGACATTGGACAATGCTTCATGTACGATGTTATGTTTCCACATTCCATAAATATCATATATTCTACAGTAAACCTCAGCATTTTAGCTATCTTTTCTTATTACGTTGTTCCAGACGAAACCCTTTTTAACGAAAGTTGTTTAATACCTTGGACATGAGAACTTTGCCTCTAAATCCTTGACTTGAAAAATAACTTGTTCACAATCACAGGACCCAACCTTTTCTTATATTGTTCTATCTACCTTACGCTTGCCATCCCTTGAGCACCAAAAATAGATGATGACATAACACACGTGCAGCCTATTTCAATAAGACCATCCTTCAAATTTTAAAACACTAACTTTCCGATGACAAGAAGAGTTAAAACCTCAAACCAACTTCCACTATTTCCGCATATGTAACCCCAACATTCACGATTCTTAACTTAGAACACACTTTTTCCATTCTCATATGTAACCCCAACTTTCCACTCCTCATAACAATCCCAATCCGAAACAATCTATCGCGCACAAAGCACCTACACCATCAGAAATCAAATTCTAATCTATCTACCAGTCTACCCTCACTTCGTCCAATCTACTCCGCTTATCGAATTAGGAGTTCCATTAACAGTCAGTTACAGACCAAATATCAGGCAACAACAAACTCCGACAACGAAAACCGCATCCTTGAAATTCAAACTACAATCTCAAACCCTAGAGGTTTATCCCACAACAATAATGAATACAACCGTATATTAGAGCCCTAATCATGAAAAATCCACCATAATTTCCATCACCCACTAAACAAAACACACAAGAAATACTACTCCTTACATGCAAATATCAATACAAGTTATAATCAAAATATAATCCCGACAATCAATTAAAACATAATCGTGAATCGTGTTCAAGAAGAAACCAAAAACAACACAAATAGATTAAATCAAAACTCGCAATATCAAACGAAAGAACGGCAAAAAGGGAGAGAAAGAGAGGGCATACTTTCCGGCGCAATCGCGGAGAATCTGCTCAGTCTTCTCACATTTGCGGACGAATTTACCGGGCTCAACCTCCACCGTGTTGCACTTTGTCTGATATATTTTCCTCGTCGAGCAATGATCGCCACCGCCACCGCCGCCGCCGCCGTCGTCGGAGATAGGATTTCCGACATGGACAGTAACATCGGCGGAGCTAGAATTAGCGGAATCTTTTGATGGTTCATCGTCGTCTACCCAAACCCAACCCATTTTTTTCTGGCTTTTTTTTTTGTCTGTGACGTTCCGTTTCTTTCCACCCTTTTTATCTTCGGTTTCGACTTTCGAGTGTTTCTTGATGCACAATCCACAAGAATCTACCAGTAGATTGCAGTTCCCTTTTTTCCCTCTTTTTTTTTTCTTTTTTTTTTTTGTTCGTGTAACTTACCCGAAGTGGCACTAGGTATTTTGTCACGTATTCTACGTGTCGGACACTCGGACTCGTGTACCACCCAACTTGTATTTCTTTGCGATTCGAAAAAATCAAATATTACAGGTTCGAGCGATTAGGCGACACCTAAGTTAGCTAGCATGGAATCGGATACAAAGACGGACACGTAACATGGCCTTTAATCAGACCCCAAAGCTCAAGTGACTAATAGGCAATAGTTCAATACCGCGATACCATACTACCTACTTCGTACAAACACATATATATTGTATAGGAGGTTTGATAAGCGTAAGTAAGAGGCATTTTAAACTTGTATGACCAAAAGTAATGTAGCGAGTAACGGTCTCGGTCCATGACCACCTTGTTGTGTTTCAGAAATCACAATTTCTACTAAGCTTGTGTATGTGCTTAACAAAATATACAATTTTCATTACTCAATTTCACCGAAGCCAGAGATGGACTACACAACTTTTGGTAAAAAATTCAGTAGGAATACACCTATCCCTGATGCGAAATTGACAGCAGCGACTTGCATCAGGAGTCCATCAATGGAGTAACTTGTATAGAAGGTGCCAAATGAGAAAACCGCAATGCCCAAAATGGACATTGTCAAGCATTGCATTAGCCGTTCGGTTCAAATAGACAACATGCAAATGCTAAAATAAATCAGAATTAAAAGATGATCTACACGGCAATTTCATACATGTAACGAATCATTTATTCATTCGTGTTGAATGAAGGCATCGGTCAGAGACAGCAAGTCTGCACAGAAGCATTAAGCAGTTAAAGTCATCAGTGTTTCAAAGTCTTGGAAGTCCTTCTCGATCACTCTGTCTAGCAGAACTGTGGGGATGCTCCCTGTCTGCTTATTTCCTCTGAATATACTATTTACTGTCAGCTGGTAACCACGAAAAAACTGTAATCCTCCCTTCGCTTCACAGGTCAATCTGGCCATCAGCTAACTAGCATCTGTTCACACTAATTCCCCTCAATCCGCAACTTCAGTAAAACTCACAAGGCTCTACGACGCCTCCGGTCGTCTAGAATGCATCACCACTCACCAGGCATTGATTTTCAGGCTCACAATCACATACAATGACTCCCAACCAGTGGTGTATGACATTTTCTAACAGCATAACCAGTATTATCAGAGCCGTTTCACAATTTCCTCACTGGCTCGCTTGTAGTATGTCATCCTACGGATGGCATTTAGTGCTCCTTCAGTGTCCTGGCTTTTAATGGCTCTTGCAAATGACTCGGTCCACTCTTTTATTTTCTCATGTACCTGAGCCAATTCAGTGGTAAATCATTTAGCCCCTTCTGAACAGCTTGATATTGTTATATTAGCAGGAACAGAAGAAGGAAAACAACAACAACAACCAAGCCTTATTCCCAAAATAATTTGGGATCGCCTAACATGAATCTTCATCTGTAACCGTCTTGTGCAGGCCCCAAAAGTTAAAGATCACAATATACAATCCTCCCTTGTGCACACCTCCCTCACACCATCACATGAGTGTGATAATTCATTGGAAAATATATAACAAAAACTCAACAACTCCAAACATTGCTGCACAAGTTTAGTTTCAGACTAATCTTGAAAACACTACCTGTGTCTGGATTTGCTTTAGTGCTTCAGAACTAGCAGCATCTTCGACAGATTCCCTGAGTTCCATAATCTGTAAATAATAAAATGAACGTAAGCTCTGTACTAAGCATGTACAAGCTCAAAATATTAGCTAGATAAAGCCCAAAGGATCTCTTTCTCCAAATGACGTTATACATAATTCTTTTTTTGTTTGATAAGAAAGCAGCAAACTCGGATTTGGCAAGAATCTCATTTATGGGTTAGACATGTAATCTCAGCCTTTCGTTTGTTTATCTAGTGGTTCTTGTGGGTTCTCATGGTTCTCATGGGAGGTAGGGTTCACATTTGAACCAAATCCATATAGGTTAAATAGCTTTCATCATACTTCTATCCATCCATTCCATTCCCCTAAGAGCGGTTATCCTATCTCGCTAAACAGCCTTCCATTGCACCACAAAATACAAACCTTAACAGGATTTACAAGATCGAACAGGCTCTAACATCGAGTATTATCATATAGAACCAGTTCACTAATTTTGTTTTATTTTTATTTTTTACCAAACTTACTTCCCAAGACAGTCAATTGGTGCGATTGTCAAAGCAATCTTCATTTTGGGTCATCCGTGCACAGCCTCTCTATGTTTCAATAAGGGTAAGGCTTGCGTGCATCCGACCCCCCCTCACCCCGCCTTATGGCGGGAGCCTTTAAGGCACTGGGGTAAAGATGTTGTTTATCTACTTTCCAAGACACACCTGCAGACATTGAGATATATAATGATTCAAAATCTATAAGTCTCAATCTTTCTATTTTGTTTCGTGACTAAATTATTTCTCTAGCTGGAAAAAGGTAATGAAATTAACAAACCAGGTTACACTATAGGGGAAGTGGATAAGAGTACTTCTGTAAACAAATAATTATTTCTATGATTTGGTCATCGAAAGCTTATAACTTAAATGGGACTAACCACAAAACTTTGTATGGACAAATTGGCCTTCACAAAATAGATTGGACCAAGCACAAGTATACCAGAACAGAAACCACAACTCAAGGAATGCTTGGAAACAGCTATTCAACTTCAAATTGGAAGATGGATTGGCAAGGTCCAGAACCCGGGACAATTGTATGACTCTAAACGGTGGAATTAATTAAGAGTTCCAAGTAATCTTTACTGTTTTTCCCCAACAAAGGGAACCAAGCCTATAGGATAAACCGACACACCTTTCTCTAATAGGCCGGCCCAGCCAAGGCAACCAAGCCCACCCAATCACATATTCGGGCATGTATTACAGAGGCAAAGTAGTCCGTTCAGCAGTAATCAGATAGGAAATGGTTTTGCTGGGGGAATACTCTATGTAAGATATTATAAATAAACAGATGCTAGGAGAAATACTATATAGATGATGACATGGCTATAATTTTCCTACCTCAGCTAGTAATTCTGGATCTGAAACCGTCTGTTCCTCGTCAACATGGACTCCATGTAGCTTCATCTGCCATGATCATTTTTCTATGTGGTTAGATAGCAACAAAATAAAACTCAGGAAACAGGCAAAGAGAAAAGGCATCACAAATAAGTTAGCATCAACTGCTCAAGTGTTAGCATCTAACCATTTTTCTTGAACATATCTGTACTCTACTATATGACAATGCCATTATAGTTTGTTAGTTATCCCTTGCTCACATCCACGGTCCACCACCCCCCGTGTTATCCATTGTTCCATATGCTAACACTATTTGGGAATGTAGGGCTCTGATGAAGTTGTATTAATCATGGAGCTAGGAAACATAAATATTAATGAAATGATTTAACGAAGAGTCGAAGACGACCTACTTCGTATCTCTCTCCAGACATGTGTGTTCTATGTCAGTACAACAGTGAGACGGTCGGGCATGTGTTTCATACTGTGACTTTGCTCAACATTTACGGAGACATCTCTATGGTCTCAGCGGAGAGTTTGGGTATCCCCTTTAAGGTTTGTGGAACACTTGCATATCCACTATACCAGAGTGGGGATTGGGGAGTCAAACGGTTCGAGAAAATTGTATGGACGAGTGCTTGTATGGCAATTCTTTGGTCCCACTGGTTAGGAGGAAGTCTGCATTTTTTTTCAAGTAGTTCAGTGCCCTCTTGCTTACCTTCCAGTTTGGATAATTGGATTCTTTACTTCGCGTCTTTATAGGCTAACTCTGCTGCCACATTTTCCTATCAAGTTTCTACAACACCATCGGGGGAACCTGTACTTTTCTTCAAGTTTCTGAAATTTGCTTATCCTCACGGCCTCGCCCTTGTATCTTTCTTCTAATAGTAAAAGAAATTGTACAAATAAAAAAGCAGTTTCACATGTGATGCGTAGATGAAATTATCATATGCAATTTAAATTCAGCCTACTAATAATGTTAAAAGCATACTTCCAGGTTTTAGATACATATGGAAAGGAAATGAAATCAGTTTGGGTCTTGGATGGGGTGGTAAAATGAACATTCCTTTCACTGTTAAACTTGTTTCGTTCACCTATTTTTAACCTTTTGAATCCTTAATCATCCTCCCTACACAAAAATCACCCCTGATTCCTCCTCCACATGCCTCCCCAACCCTACCAATTCTTTCTACAAAACTCCTCTCTACCCTTTCCCTACTTTCCTAACACCATGAGCCAGCAAGTCCTTGTCAACGTCCACCCTACTAGCTACTAACCATCCATTCCACCACAGCCCACACACACCCATTCACCACAATCCACCAAGTTGTCGAGAGCATCCTCCCAAGTATTAACACCAACTCAGAGATTTCAAACCCCAGTTAATGTTGGCCTGTCTCTGCCTCACTTCGTGCACGTCCCACATATACCCTCCACTGCCACAAACTACTACGACTCTTGTAAGTGGCAGTGAATTATAGTCCCTTGGTGTACAGATTGACTATGTCCCTACACATTGTGGATCTAGACAATAGTGGCAGAGTGGTGGTTGGGAGCATCAATTAGGGCTATGGCCGACGTTGGATAGTACAGCAGTGGTGGTTCTAGAGGGGATGGTGTTAGTGCCTCAGCAAGTCAGTGGTAACTGTGTTGGATGGGCAGAGCTAACAAATAACATCAAGCAAGGAATATTGAGCACCTTAATGGCAAGAGAAACAAAATTGGCAAATGCAATTCATTGACCATAGTGCATACCCTTTCAAAAAATAAACCAATCGCCCTGCTAGCTCAGCTTGTTCTGGTACACATCATGGGTTCTATCCCAGGACAGTCTCAACTGCCCTACTTGATATCCCAAAAGAAACTCATTGCAAATGAAATTACTGACGCATGTTCATTGATTTTCAGGACATCATAGAAGACAAAGTGGCATCACACTTTCCACAGGAGTGAAGTGGTGTCAGTATGCAATTGTACAAAATGACTAAATATAGTCCATCACATGTCTCGCCTCTTGCACCACAGACTACACGATCAAACAAGAAGGTAGGCTAAGCTGAACTCTTTAAAAATAAATGATTACACAAAGTAGATGAAGGCACATATAAGAGACACCAAAAGTGAAACAAATAACAGCTTACTCACAAGATAGATTGCCCTTGACAAGGAGTCACTGAGGGTTTTGAACGCGTCAATTACACGAGAAGATTGGTCAGCTGCATACTCTTTTTCCCTCTGATAACAAATAAATGGAATAAGCTAACTAAGGGAGAAACCTATTACAGCAATAATAATTATAACAAAAAAACGAAGCAAACCTCGGATTTTGAATGAACCAGGTCAGGATGCAGTTTCTTCTGCCAATCCTTGTACTTGCCCTCCAAACTACCCTCCTCGATTTCAAACTTCCTTTCCCTGTAAAGTTTTCAATTATAATTGAAGGCTTAACTTAGCCAAAGGTAGACAAAAATAAACTAGGCATTAGCATTTCCGTAAGGAGTATACATCATGCTGATACAGTTAGAATACTAAAGAGGGGAGTAACAGCGAAATTCTTTCAAGTAGCTAAGCTTATATCAAATTCACCCCCCTATATATCACGAATAACGAGAAACAGAAGCTACCTTATGGCAAGAGTCAGGAGATATATCAGGTATCCAAGAAATAAAATCAAAGTGTCTCTAGCAACTCTAACTTCAACTCTGATCAGATACACCATATACACCTTTTAAACTCAGACTCGCAATTTCCACAGCACGTATCATTTCAAACACGGAATCTCCCACACCACACCACACCACACAAGACGACACTTGATTTTAGGTCCAAAAAGTGTAAAATGTCGCTAAAAATAGCTGAACCCAACACTTGGATACGCACCCAAAGACCCAAATGCCGACACTTGGAGTCAAAAACACGTTACAAAACAACAATACCCCAGTGCCTCAATGCACCTCAATGCTCCCACTTATAGCACGGTAAGGGGAAGTCAAGGCTGCTTCCGGGATAACCCATAATGAAAATTGGCGTCGAGAATCGGACCGAGTGCCCGCTACTTCACAACACAAGAAGCAGACATCCCAAGAAAACATTGCGGCATGAAATCAATACTCAATTCAGTGACATAAAACCATGATCAGGTAGAATAAATTAAATTCAAATTTTCACACCAAAAACATAATAATTATAATAATAATAAACTGAACCCTAAATTGAAATTATGAGAGAGAGAGAGAGAGAGAGAAAGAGAGGGGGGAAACTTACAGGGCGAAAATTCGGAAGTAGTCAAGAGAAGGGTCAATAGGCTGAATACAACGACAAGCTTCACAGACAAGAAACAGCTCCGAGGTGGGCCCCGAACTACAGTTCCAGCATCTTCTGTTGTCGGAATCCGACGACGGCGTTTCGGACAGGAAACGTTTCGGGGAAAGGTCGAGAAAATTGGGGAGGATTTTGGTGTTAGAAGTGAAGATGAGATGGCGAGGGAGTGAGGTGGGAGAGGAAGATGGAGGAGAGAGAGAAAGGAGGGAGTGGAGACGACGGTGGTGGTGGTGGTGGTGGCGGTGGTTTATGCGGAGGATTGTTCGCCAAAGTTTGATTCTGTTCATGGTGGTGGTGGTAGAGAATAAAATGTTACGTTGAGAATGAAGCCTCGCCTCAGATTATTTTGATCAGTGTTTTTCTCGTTCGTGGTGAAGCGTTTTAGTTTCGGTTTCGGACTAGTTTGGGTTCGAGTTAGATAGGATTCGTAGGATAACATTTTTCAATTTTCATAAGCTTTAGCGGAGTATGTGGCACTTGTGTGATGTTCAAACTCGGAACCTCTCATATACTGGTAGTTGGTTTGGATCTGGTGATGACGCATTGATGCTTAATTATCGGACCTCGGTGAGAGTGGCAGACAATTCGTCAGGCGAGAATCGAGACATCTTTATTTTCACGATCTTAGTTTCGGGGTTGAATTTTATTTGTGTCGCTCAAATTTGTACGCTGAAATGTACAACATTCGATGCAGATGTCGTATAGCTTTTAACGTAGGAATGATATAAATAATAATAATAATAATAATAATAATAATAATAATAATAATAATAATAATAATAATAATAATAATAATAATAAATAAAGAAGGGAGTTTAGAAAATGTACAGAGTAGAATGCGCAAACAATCTTTCACTATATGCTTGAATTGTCTTCTCAAGTCCAAAGGGTACAAATTCGTATCAAAAACATGCCGATGGGAAAAGTGACAGCCGGAAGGAGCCATCACCCCCACGCCGACTGATTGTCACGAGGAGACGATTACAACAGCAAGCTGATAGCAAATTAGTTGCTGGATTCTCTCACATAATCAATCAAAATCTGTACTAAACATCTTGTATAATATTCGTGTAGCTTCCTGCTCAAAAGTAGAACAACCTAGCTCCAAATATACATATTTTGCCCGATACATATTTACATATTTCTTCTACTCCATATATTGCTTATGATGCTGTCTCTGCATTGGCTTCGTAGTCTGATGCTTCAAGGTGTTTGATACATAAAATTACTAGTCACCAGCTATGCCGGTTTTGTGGTACACATTGGCTGCTGTTTGTGCATAGGAAGTATACTCGGGAGATTTTGCAGCTTTTGACTGAGCCACAATCCGGCATTGATAAATCTAATAATGATACATTACCTTGACATAGGCAGAAGCCTTGGAGGCCTCAAGGCTCAAGGTTAGGTAATGTTGTTTGATCTTCATCACTGAATTACGATCCTCCCTGAGACAATGTGCAAGCAACATAGTTTCCACTTTCTTTGATGCCCTGTCTTCTTGTTATTCTCATGAAGGCCATCGACTTCTAGGTTCACTGAACTATCTACTACAGCTGGACTGTTTCCAGCAGAAATCGCATTTCTGGACCAACTGCCAATTGGTGGATTTTGGACTGGTGATACCAATGTCACACCAGGATCTGCTAGTTGGGCATGAAGTTCTTGGTCTGTTGACCTAAAAATAGAAAAGCGGTACACAAAGTCAAACTATGAACTATGAAGTCTACATCAGAAAACCCAGTTTTAAGCTAGTACTATACGGAGTAGGTAACAAATGCTGGACCTTCCCCCCCTCTCTGAGTTCAGGTACTTGGCAGCTGGAAAAGAAGATTTACCTTAAACCATTAGAGGCGATCCCACTTCTCAATACATGGGGAGTGTCAGTAACATTTTGTTGCGCTGAGCTACCCTGCTCATCTGTGCATTCCAAATGCTTCCTTGTGGTTGCTGATGTAACTTCATTTGCTTCTATGCCAGAGACAGGTTGATCGGAATCCTGGGCCCTGAGTCTACCTTCTCTGACAACATTAATCATTTTATCTAACGTACCTAGAGCTTTCTCTACTTGAGGGCTTATTGGCACAGTCTTTGGGAGATGAACTGATTGAAGTTCATCAACTGAACTGCGGCCAGGCTTTATTGGGATGTCAATGTTCAAATTTCTATTATGTGCCACACTCTCTGTCCCTTCTATCTCTTCTTCCTCAATCTCAGTCGCAGTTTTATGCTGCAGAGAATATCCATTTGCATTGCCATTGGAGAGAATAGGTTCATCTCCAACCTTGAACATGTCTCCCAGGACATTCTTTAATTTTTTAGTAGTTTTTTCATGGGTTTCTTCCTGAATATCATGATGAGTCGATTCACACCCGTCTGCAGATTTTTTAGCATGACTAGAGGTTAGAACTTTTTCATAGTCCTCTCTTGGGGCATCCTGTAAATCTGCCTTTTGCTTTCCATTATTGATTGTGCTACAGCCGTTAATGTTCTGTGTTTTAAGGTTCCTTGCTTCAGTGTTTGATAGCGAAGCTTCACGAATACGGCTGTAGAGGGGACCGCTCAATACTTTGGCAAAAGCTTCGTCTCCCTTGGATACTGAAGCAACCGTCTGCAATAGCACCATAAGTCAAAATTTACTGGGGGACAAAAAAAGAACAAGAAAAAGAAAACCGCATAGAGATGTAACCATCACTGGTGAAAGTAAGAAGTAACTCAGCAGGGAATACTGCTTCGTCATCTATGTTTTCGCTCTCTCAGCCTTTTGCTATTTCACAAGAATGACCAGGGTAAACTTTATCCTGACAAACATCTGCTTCCACCACTGGCTAGTAGAATTCTAAGAAGGCATAAGCCGAACAAGGGATAAAGTTGCAAGGCTATTAATCCCCGGACATTTGTTGTTTACGAAGTAGCTCACTGTGAATTCAGGGGACTTCAGAGATCTAAAATTTTGCAGCTTGACTAATTATAATGCCTCAAGACTCAAGAGACACAAGCTGGCAGATGCATTTCTAAGCTTCCATGTGCACTGGTAATTCCTATTAGATCAGTAATACATGTTGCCTCAAAATTTTCCAATAGTGATGTCAACAAAATACTCCCCAACCATCATTCAACTTATTTACAAGATTATGTCATTGCACAGGTAGACAAAATATACGTAATGATACTTTAAACTGAAGAGCTTCATGGTTAAGGTAGGTAACTAACACCCAAGATTAGCAATACATAATCAGAGACTTAGAGCACAAGAAGAGATGTTTACCTTCTGGTAAAACCTGAATCCAGAGCCTATTAATTGTCTTGATATGAAATTAATTAGTGATGGAGGAACAAAATCCAGTTTTATGTCCATGTTCCCTATTGTCCTGCAAGGTAATTTTAAGAATCAAGATTAGCAGGAGATTAAGAGACAACAACTCAGTCCCAGCTAGTGATCTTTAAAGAATGAGACTTTTTCATTCATTTTCTCATTCATCCATTCTTAAGTCCAGTCATACAATGAAAAACCAGGACTCCATGGGCTCTCGGGTGAACAAAGGTAATCACTTGAAGAGATCATCTGCATATAGAAGTTCTGCACAGAAATCGACTAACTCATACTGAGCGCATCCAAGACAGAGACTCGTATATGTAAGAAACCAGAATAAATATATGGATAATGGTTGCAAAACATGGTTCTATTATTAATGAGTTTCTGACGAGAGCTCTCTACTTATATCACGCCCAAATCATCAAAATGTGTTTGTTGAAGGCGAGACTAAAAAAACCTCACCCCAAACAGTCTTGCTCTTCCCTTTTACTATAATCAATTTCCTCTTCTGGTTATACTTACAAATATAGAGAAGAGACTTCTAATGGTTAAATATTTAATGCCATAGCTATTTGACCTTCTAACACGCAAATAATTTCAATCTTACATAACTACATAAGTGATTTCATTAGATACTGTTATCCTTACTATAGAACCATATAAGCAACAAGTCTTATGTCAAAGCAATAAGTCAAGCAATCTTGCAGTGCTCATATGACGACTGCAATTACAGGTTAAGCCACAAACCACAAAAGGCTACACACCTGAAGTAGCTCCTACTCTCTGTCACCCTTTGCAGAGCAAAACCTCCCACTAAATCTATCCGTACAGTATTCCCTGCTTCAGGTATTCCCTCGTTGGTGAAACCATGGGTTTCCACTTGAATGCCATCTAAGTCTGGAATCTATGTAGAAACAAAAACCAAGTTCAGATTACCATTTTCCAATGACTATAAAAAATGATGTTTATTGCACTTGAAATCTGAAAGTAGTTACCGTGTTTAGGAGCACAACGATAAGACCATCTTCCAGGTACTCAAACTCAAAAGAGTGCAAAATCGCCTCTCTACTGGACATGGGCCAGGAAAGCTTCGTCCTTTCTTCCAATGAGTAAATTATTGTTTAGAATTCAGCAAAATGTATGATAGACAAAAAAATTAAATTAATAAATAAAAAGCTTCTTAAATCATGAGTCACAAACCTCACTAGAGATATTTCTTCACCAATCATGACCTTTTGCAAACTTTTGGCTGCTACGACTTTGAAAGTTGGAATAAGCATATCAGGAAACCTAAAACGGTAAGAATGCAAAAACAAAAACTAAACATGTATTAGGACAGAGCATGCCCCTCGAACATCAAAAATCTTAACTCAAACGAGCAATCCAGAATGTGACAATCAAAAAATACATAAAAAAAGCTTTTAACAAAAAACAAACCAGCATTCTTTGAACGCATTGTAGAAAATATAGGCAGCTATAGGCAGAATTGTACTTTGTCATTGTACATTATATATATCAATATTGGAATAACTCAGATTTTATTAAATCTTAAGTTTCAGAAAAAGTTAACATAGAAGTTGTGTTGATCATTGTATGTAATTTTGATGCCTGGGAATCCAGGATACTACCTATTCTAAAAGATGTGATGTTATCAGGTGAAAGTATAACAAGACATTGTGACTTATGAAAATGTGATTAGCACATTATTGAACTTATTCTAATCATGTTTTATATTATTCAATAGATTGACAAATCCATATTCTACATTTACGGCCAAAAGTCCATCTTGCTTCCTCAATTACACCGAAGTCCCTGATGCCTCAAGAAAATAATTTACTACACAGTGTTCAGACAGTATCTTTGCTAAAGATGTAAATTTTACACAATAGTTACATAGGAAGATTGGATCCACATTTCACACTTTCATAACTTCTTAACTTATTTTTCTTCTTTTAAACAAAATCGAAATGTCAAACCAAACTATACACAGGGTATAATGATTTGAAGTAGTCATATGAAATCAAAAAGGAAAAGCAATGGTGGCCAAACAACAAAATTGAGCCCATATTATTGGAACTGGAATCATCAGCTACCAAATCCAGACAAGGCAAAGAGAACCAAAAGAAAATGCACGCAATATAGCCCTATTAAATCAAGGATGCTGAAGAAAGACTTACCATCGTGGGTACAGGGCAGTTTCCCAGGAGACACATAAACCTAGAAAGTAGCTTCATTGTTTTAGAGACTTCTCATCAACATTTGGATCTAATAGAACTGAAAGTTTCAAAGTAAACCAAGCTAGAAGAGTTGACTTACAAACATCCAGCGGAGCATCTATATAGCCTTCCACAAGTAATGAATGAAAAGGAGAGCCCACAGGTCCCTCTCGATACATAACACGAAATTCTTCAGTGTCCTGTTTCAACTGTTTGAAAAACCAACCACTTAAGCTACATCTCGATGCAATTCTCAACTAAAGTAAAAAGAAGCCCTTATAGATCAACCACTTTAAGCTCACAACCCAACAATTATTCAAGTATTGAACAATTATTGCCAATGCCCACTATTATTTCTTGGGGAAAAGAGAAACACTATAGCAGCTTTTGCAATTTAAAGTTATATAAAAATAACTATAATGGCATCAGCAAGTTCCATTTTAAACATCAAAACACCAACACCACCAACACCAACAACAACAAGAACAACAACAAAAATCAAAGCCAAACACCAAGGAGTATTAACCAAAAAAAAAAAAAAAAAAGTGTTGAACTTTGGAACTAATAACAGAGGAACCTCAGCGCAAATAATTAAGACTAAGCATTGAACTTTGGAACTAATAAAAAAAGGAACCTCAGCGCAAATAATTAATCTTAAGCGCTCATTTGTCTATCCCATGGGAAGTAGATATTCCCATGAATTAACATTTCCTAGGTATTTAAATACATAGGACTCTACCAGTAGACTAGATTTGTTAAGAGTTAATAACACCCATATTTTAGATCATATAAGAATCCCCTTGCCTAGAAGTTATAAACACCGTTCTCGTCTCTCTTTCACCTCCAATTTACAGTAGGAATGGTGCCGCTACAGTTAGGGTTGGGGGCAGACTAGCTTTGGGGAAAAACGTATTCGTGGCGTTTATGCCGTGGGATGGTAACAATCTTGAAAATGCGATTATAACTAATAAATTATATTGCTTACTTTCCAACTGGCCTGATGCAAAGTATCTGGTGAAGCATTGTCTGTAGAAGCACTCCTCAGCATCTCAAGGAAGTTTGATACTTCAGCTGTCCTTTTCTCGAGCACATTGTCAATGTAATCTGTACCATGGAGAAATGTTTGTCTTACGAATAGAATACCTTGCTAAAATAAGAAGTTGACCCCTAAGTTTATAAACAGGAAAATACAAATTGTATTCCACTGCTTCTGAAATCTGAGCTAGCAAATAGCTAAGAAGTTGATTGACAGACTAAGGACTCAAAATGATGCCAAATCAAAGAAATGAAATTGAGGTTAACCTTGGATTTTTCCTTCTGATGAACGTAAAATTTGATCTTTGACACGGGCCTGAAGTTTCTTTTGATCAGTAAGGTTATCAGATGCTAGAGTCTTATCCAAAGTCTCCCTGTAATACGCAATCTTTCCCTTTTTACCCATCTTAGCCTCACAAATCAAGAAAAAGCAAGCTCACTTCGGAAAGCAAGTAACAATTGCTCCAGGAGATCAAATGTAAGATAAGGCCTGTAATAGTTTTAATGAACAAAAACATTATTAATTGACTCACAATTTATACCCTTACTAGAAAAAATATCATCGACACAACAGAGCAAGTCGAAAACCAAAAGAATGTCTAATCCAGGACAATGCAATCTTCCCCTAGTGATAACCAAAAGAATGTCTAATCCAGGACAATATGCCTCATAAGTAAAAAATCGACCAGCTACGTCACTTAATCCCCCCCTCCAGCCCCATTTGCATTCAAGTGTAACAGGTCAATAGTTCCCCTTTCTGTTAAAAGATAACCACAACATAAACATGACTATTCCCCGAGAAGTACAAAGTGGGGGTGCTCTTAAAAAACCCTCATAGAATGCCAATCATATTTTCCGCCAGCCCAAAAATGCACATACGATGCACATGCAAAGTGTCACCTACAATCTATGCAAGCATCAAATGCCCCTCTTCCTTACCCCGACACTGATGAAGCTCACACAAATTACGTTCACCCACACAGAAACGCAAAACCCTAGCCACAGGATTTATCAACAGGTCAACACAAAGATGGTATTAATCTAAACAAATTTTCAAGTACCGAAATCGACACAAAAGGTAAGGTTCTAAAAAATGATCAACATCCTAAGAACTTAAATGAACAAACAATAGAACATTGAACCCCACAAGACAAGGATAAATTCAGGGAGGGGGGACAATATTTATTGAATCTCACCAAAAACCAGTTGACTATGAAAAATAAGGGGTTGTGCTTAAACCCCAATTCATATTCACGTCCCAAAATTATAATCTTTGAAACACAATGAAAATTCACCATAGAAGTACAGAAATGACAGCAGCACAGACCATATACACACCATATCATAATTTGGGGTCGGCGAACATGAATTATATCAATAACAATCATAAAACGAATACAGAAAGAAATAAACCAAACAATCAATATAATACAACACAAAAAAAAAAACATCAAAGTTTCATTTCATCATCAGCAATAAATTAAAGGTACAAACTTTGACAAGAATTCGACCTTAAACAAACGAGCACAGAAGTTCCCAGGTGAAAAAAAGAAGAAGCAGGTGATTTAAGAGCAAACCCAGTTTGTCATTTAGCATGAAAACATGTGGGTAAACAGTGAAATGGACATTCAACAATCATCATCACAGACTCAGTAAACAAAATTGAAGATCTCAAAGTGAAGAAGATGACAGAAACAAGTAATTTTAGAGAGAGAGAGAATTAAAAAGGGTGAAATGATATGATTAAGATTAGTAGTTGAAAAGGTGATACCATCAAGACGGAAAGCCAACGTGGGAAATGAAAAAGAAGCTTGTGCTTGACGAGTCACAGACAGAAGAGAGAGATTAAACTGAGCTGCTGCTGCTAAATGCTGATTCTATTATTTTCAACCCAATTTCATGACTTGTTTATGACTCCCTGCTTCCCAACTAACAAAGGGTAAAAAAAATGGGCCTACACTTTATAAGCCTTATTTCTCCAACAGTTTTTCCTAGGGTGGTTATTTTGCTTTTTATCTGAATTCTTGTGGATTTACCTCCTTTTTTGGGATACTTTTATGATGTTGTGGAGAGGCATAGGACTCTATCCAATTTCATGCTTTTGTTGGTGGGAATTTGGAAAAGATGGTTCCTTTCTTTTATTCTATTATATATCTTGATTATATCATGAGGCCCATAAATGATGATGATTATACAATATTTATCCTAATCTCATGTAACAAAAAAATTAAAAAAATTAGATTTGTTCTTCATTTGATTTAGTCTAATTCGGAACACACTTTCTTTTTGATGGCATCGAATGTGAACTGTGAAGCAAGGATATCTCACACAGTCATGTCCAAGTTGCGTGCCCATGCTCTAATGCCAAGTACAGTCGGATACAAATTCTGGTTAGATTATTAGTAGTTTGTTATTTGCCTAGCTGTTTTATCTTTTGGTTAATTTTTTTTTTATTTGTTGCCTTGATAGGAAGTAACCGTATGAAGAACGATGAGAAAAGTTCTATTCTTTTAGAGAAGTTGGAGTTTTTAATATAATTGTGTCGTATTCGTGATTACTTTAAGTGGATGAATAAGTAAATTCAACAAACCTTTTGATAACTATTATTGGATTGGATTGGATTGAAATGGAAATGGAAATGGAAGTGGAAATGGTGTTGACACTATGAAATTGTTCTTTTAAAGATGTCAGTTTTAATAGTTGATTGAGGTGTACTTGTCATTAACTTTGAGCAGATGAAAAATGTGCTCAAGAAACTTTCTCTTACATTGTTGAGTTAGCGTATTAGGTTGTTGCAAGAGAGGAAATTTTTCCTTCTTTTTGATAAATTGAAATTGATACTCATTGGTTGTTGATGAGTTAAACTTGTGATTATTGGAGTACATAGATGAGATATAACATTTTCTTTTGATAAAATGTAGCTGATATTTTAGTATTCCTCATACAATCTGTTGAAGTAGAGGCAAATATTATTATTTTTTGTCACGGAAATCCAAAATCAGTTGTTGGTTAAATTATGCTTTCAATCATGAAACCACTCAATTTTAGTGTGAAACGTTTTAAAATGATAAAAACATGCAATTACCAATCAAAATTCTCCGTGCCTTTCAAACTCGTTCTTTTTGATTGTGGCCTCGAACAAATCGATACCAATCAAAATTCTCATTTCATGATCACATTAAAGGCATATTGCAATGCCCTAGATATAGTTGCTTTATGAAGAAAATAAAAGAAGTTGTTTGCAATAGGCCTAATTCAGTGCCTTGGTATCATTACTTTTGGTGCGGGTGCATGGCATTTACGCTCTATTCGGTTGCACTAGCTATCTGAGTAGCAAGTAGCTGGTAGTTGTTAGCTTTAAAAGTAGTAGTTGGTATTAGACATGTCTGGTAGAAGTAGTAGCTGAGTTATTAAAACTATATAGAACATGAAAAATTAAAATAAAAATGCTAGTTTTTTTTACTCCAAATGTTAATTTGAGTAGCATCCCAAATGCTTGATATAATGCTAATGTAACAACCCTAAATTTTGACCAGTTCTAATTATACAAAAATCTAGGATTGTTATGCCGCAATTGACTACTGAGTCAAATGCAAGGCTCAAAACCTGATAAAATTTAAACCAACTTATTTACATAAATGATCACGACTTGACAGCGGAAGACAGAAGTCAAGTTTACAAAACCTAATCCCAACTGAAATGACAAATACAACTGATTAAAGTGACTCAACCGTAGTGTCATATATTCCAAGCTAGCCCCATGATATGCACAAACGTCCATGCAACAATTCACTTCAAGTAGACCTGCCAACTGCATCACAGAGAATGATACAGGCCCCAAAATAGAGTAGGGACAAACCCAAACATAGAACGTCAGCAAAGGCTGAGTAAGAACTCAAAAGCATGCAGAACAATAAGGAAAAGAAGATACGTGCCTTCATGGCGCGTAGCTAATCAAGCGACGCTTAGCCAAAAGAAGACAAGTACAGAATCACAACAAAAGCTCAAAGCTGAAATTCAAATCAGTTCAATATATATATCAACAATTATATTTCCGGTTTCGTGATTGGGTCCTACCCCAACACGCTACTAGAGCTCCTGAACCCCCCTATAGACCCGAGTGTGCACACCCCTCACTAGAGAGCCAGTAGGATGTAACCCTTCTAGGAGGAAGTCTAATAGGCGACTGGTAGCTAACCCAGCCCAGATTTCACCTTGATCAGAGGTGTATATGTAACAGTAACTCCCGACGGACCAGTGGTCACGCCTGCTTTAGCAGATTGTGATGTAACATTATTCAACATACCCATTTTATCCGTCTTAGATACATTATTTCATTTATAGAATCCATCTCATGTAACAACGTAAGCCTGAGCCGAATACCAAACAAAGACGAGTACAAAATCAAATATATAACTGAGGGGTCGAGCCCCTTCTTATTTGGTAGAATTTCAATTATCCGACTTTATCAAACTTGGAGATGATATGAGCATATATTGCAACATATATAATATGAAATGAATTGTTGGCTCACAAAAGCTATATGTCGATTGCAATATAGGTGACATGAGCTGAAAGTCGGATCACCAAAAGATATATGAAAACATGCTCGAGCTCAAGAGGGGTTAACGTTCTTACCAGGCACGCTTAACTTCTCCTTAATAATCTTTCTCACAATCGGCAAACAAAACCTCTTTGAATTCACAAAGCTCTTGGCTAACCCAACAGCTCCATACCGCGAACCAAGCATCCAAAACCTCCATGAATCGGCCTCCAACGAACCATATAATCATGGTACATCACATCACTATACATCAGTATTCAACTCACCAAAGATCTCCCAAAGAAACCAAGTATAACTTGTCCAAATCCAATATAACAATAGCCTACCCTTTCTTCATGTTTCAGAACACAGGACTGATGTTTAGACGATGATTGGTAATGAATTCCTAACCTTTTAGACACAAAACCAACTGTAACTTGTAACACTGCCTCTTAGGAGTATTTCAACACATCAAACGTTAACTTTCATTAAGTATCAAAGGATTTATAGCCCAAATACCACAACTGCTCCAAAACAGAGTACTAAATGCGCACCCAACTTCTAGGGGCTATAAGATTATCATAACGACAGGTTTTCAAGCATTTCAAAAGCCTAATATCAAGATCTTGAACTGAAGTTCAATTTAGGGTTTTGTTTCAATCAAATACATGAATTAAGGAGGCTGTTATGATCAAATTACGAAGGCCCTATGTTCATGATACTCACAGACAGAACAACGAAACAAGGGTTTACTTTAGGACATGATTTAGGCAACTAAATCATAATGAAAATGAAATTAACCAACTGGAGTTTGTTACCAAAGATCTTGAGAGTAAAAATAAACAAGAATTAAGGATTGAGCTTACCAAATGAAGGAGTTATGACTAATATACCAGAAGTGGTCCAGAACTGCGTGTAAAACAAACACCTCACGGTTCTGGGTAAATTTGGTGATGATAATCAAGAAATATGGACTCGAAACCTTCTACAAAGTTGTAGCCATAAAAGAGTAGATGATTTTAGGCTTTTATTTCAATTCATTTGGCTTCGAAATGAAGGAGAAAACATGTGATGAAGTTGGAGCTGTTGGGTGGCATATACAAGCGGCAAGCACTCAAGCACCTAGCTCCCAACTCGGTCCAATAAGATACCAACCGAAGGTATGATCATCTAGGAGTTATTTTGTAGTCTCGGCACCTCGTGCTTACGAAATAAGATCGGTTTCTAATCCCGACACTACACACATGCTTCCAAAATTGTGTAGATGAGATTGTGTAAGTTGAGAATGGACCTATAACTTGTGACATTAAACCTCATATTTACCAATTAAAGCTCCTCAAATGATACAATGGAACAATCACAACTTTGCTCCGGGTTTACGTTAAGAGATTACTTAACGACTAAGAAAACGTTTCTTCACGATTAAGAAAGTTATCGAAACGGCAATGGATTGAGAATGTAACCGAACATTCCTTAAGTAATAGCTTCTCAATAAACTTAATGGTATCATCCAATTCCACAACCGAGATCACTAATGGATAACAAAACAAATATTCACCCTTTTAAAATCCGAAAGTCACTATATAAATTCCCAAAAATAAACCGTAAAATCCTAATTTCAATATAATTAGTAACACCCGAATTAGATAAATTTTCAAAAAGTATGGGGTGTTACAGCTAACTGCTACCCAAACTTCTACTTGAGTTATGTCAGCCAAACAGGTAAACTAGTAGTTTGAGCTGGTCAAAAATGTTACTTTCTACTTCTTAATGTACTGCCAAACAAGACCTTAATGACACCTTTTTCTTTTCAATGATTGACCGTAATTGGTTTTTAGCATCAATTATTAAAGCTTTGGTACGCCACATCTACATAGAGAGAAATCGGACCGTAGATGTAATAACTACTTTTTGGAGATAGTTCCACACAACCCTAGAGCGGCATATAAGAGCAACTCCAATAGTGAGCGTGTTTTCACTCTGCCAGGATTCGCCAAATCCGCAAAATAATTCAAGCAAATTGAAAACCAATTTGCTACAATGGTAAGCAGACTCTTGATTTGCTCGAGTGGGTCCCATTATCTTAATTTTCTTCCCACTTTGTCATCTTTTGAAGACTAAAAACAAAAAGAAGTGGAGTAATAAATTCACGCGGTACCCATGCTTTCTTTCAAGCGGCCTGTTGAAATGGGCAGCTTTTTCAAGCATGGCAGATCCATATTTTTTACTCCAAGGGTTAGTTTTCTCTCTCCTCTCACATCACTCAAGCACGTCTGTTTTTGCCTCATTAGAGTTGCTCTAACTCTCACCGCTCCGACGCCCCCACGTATGAACTCAATCAAACACGATGAACCGTAAATAAAAGTAAAAATCCTAAAAATGAGTAAAAATGAAGTAAAAAGTAAAAAAAGTACAAAAATGTGAAGTCATGGCTCAAACTCAAAGAGAGTGATAAACCCTAAAAAACTCTAAACCCAAATCAGATCTCCGGTGGCACAAATTTCCCCAAAACCTTCAAAACTCCCAAAAAGAAAAATGGCGTCACACATACTCCGAACATCCCTCAAATCAATCCAATCTCTCTCCTCCCGAACAACCCTCTCCCACCACCACCGCCATTTCTCCGCCGCCACCTCCACCGCCACAATCACCCAAGACTCCGACGCACCCTTCACCTTCTCACCGGAAACCACCGACAAAATCCTCGTCAAGGGGCCGAAGAAGGAAACGACGTCGTCGGTAACAATGCCGATGTCATTTATGACGGGATCAATTGTGGGTAAAAGATTCTACAACAAAGTGACAACAAGAGAAGCTGAGGATGGGAATGGTTGGAGTGTCATGCTAGATTATCGCACCCTTAAAACTCCTTCTAAACGCCCCCTTAAGTTGCCCTCTCGTCTTCTCGCTTACGCTATCGCTGTCGAGTGGGATTTGCAGGTACATTTTTGATTTTAATTGATTCATGATTTTGTTCTTATTGTTGAAGTTGATTTCATGGTTTTGAGCTTGGTTGTGAAATGTAATTAGTTTCGAGGTTTTGTCGAGTATTCGATTACGAATTGATTCGATACAGGGTAAGGCTGCGTATACTCAGTTGGATGATGGCGTTGACTTGTTGATTGAATGCAGGAGTCGGGGTTTTTGAGGTTGGTTTTGAAGTGGGGTTTTGTTTTTATGAGGATTTCTTGTGTAATTTTGTGGGGTTTTTGATGAAGAATTCGAGGGAAAGTTTCGATTTTGGTGGGTTTTTGAGCTTGGTTCTGAAGTGGGGTTTGGTGTTTATGAAGAATTCTTGTGCAATTGAGTGGGTTTTAGAAGAAGAATTCGAGGGAAAGTTTCGATTTTGGTGGGTGTATGGGATTTTTGAGTGTGTAATGGTGGTAATGTTGAATTGTTATGAATTGGGTATAAGGTGGATTGTGTAGGTGCCTTTTGCAATGCTACTTAATTCTTGATTAGTGAGTGCTAAATGATGACTGAATCGACTAGAGTTTATAGTCTTTTCGTCTTTGAGCTTTCTGAGGTAGTCCCCTTGTGTAGACTTATCTATGTCAAATTAGTGATTGATTGGCTTGTGGCTAAAGTAGTGATATTGTGGGATATAATGCTGAGATTACTCGAATGTTATGATGTGGGATTTCGGGAATTGGTGTTGATTTCTAATTTGGTGCTTGGTTCTAAATTTCGTTCTGTTGAATACATTTGAGCTATCATCTTTGTGTTCACCATCTTTTCCGTAAGGGATACTGTGTTCTTTATTGTAGGAGCATATGACGTGCCGTGTGTACTCTGGCTTTTATTTGCATAAATGTGCTTTTAGCAGTGAGTTTTCTGTAGCTCCATTGGACGATGTGGTGATTAAGTATTTGTTTGTAGGATACAGATGGAATCAGACCCTTCACTATGCCACTGATGAAGTTGGCCTGCACAGCGTTGGAACGAGTTCCTGTGACCCGCCCAAAGATAATTGACAATTTAATGAGTAAATTTAATCAAGACTTGGTCTTTTGTCGTGCTCCAGAGGACAATGTTTTAACCCGTGGTGTCTATGGTACGATCTTACCCTATTCTCCTTCATAGTTTCAGTGTTGTTGTTTGTTCACTTGCTTCAGATGCTTGAAGCACGAATGTTCCCATAGAAATGCAACAACATCTGTAACCCCAGTGCCTTGAAGGCTCCCGCCATAAGGTGGGGTAAGGGGGGGTCGGATGCACGCAAGCCTTACCCCTATTGAAAAATAGAGAGGCTGCGCACGGATAACCCAAAATGAAAATTGCTTCGAGAATCGCACCGACTGACTGCTACTTCACAAAATAAGAAGCACAGACAGTTTTATGAGCCATTTTCATTATATCTAGTTTCAAGAACATGAGAGTTGAGGATACTTGATTGCTGTTTTTTTTCCAATGTTAAATATCCTGGCACCATTGAAGCTCGAAATAACAGGAATTATAAGGTCCATTTGAAGTTCAAATTAAATCAAAATGTATGATTAATGGGAGTTACTCCTGAGCCGCCTCTTAATGATATCGCATATCCAAAAAGCCAAAAGTCGAATTGCCTTTGCGCCTGTGAGTTGTAGTGTGCTTGTTCAAACAAGAGTGCACATGAAGTAAAGAATTTTAATGTGATCATCTGTCCAACCTTTGGTAAAGAAGGAGATGGTAGTTGCCTCTCTCATCATGGATCTATATGAAACTACATTTCAGTTATGACTGGGATAGGTTGTGTAGAACTGACCCCTATCCGCCTCACCCCTGCCCCTCGCTTTACCTTACCTGAACAGGAATTTCATTAAAGGCGTTGTTGTAATGTTGTTCTCTGTATCAGTCCGGCACTACGTAAACTGAACGAGTATGCAGTCTCTTTCTAACAAAGTTTACCAACCTATTCCCTAGATAAAGTAAATTGTTGAAACGTCAGAAGCTTCATTTCACTATAGCTCTTCAACTTGTACTGTTAAATTGGTGATGCTTTACCAATGTGATTTAGTTTACTTTTCTTTACTCCCATTTTTTCTTCCTTCCCCCCCCACCCCCTCTCTGTCTCTCTCTTTTTTTTTTTTTTTTTTTTTTTTTTTTTTTTTTTTTTGTTTGTTTGTTTGTTTTGTTGACCTTCTAGCAGTAGTTCCTTGCACCATATGTTAGCTGACCCATAGCTAACTTTCTTGTGGTCATTATCTCCAAGTTGTGTTTTCTCTATGATCTTATGAGCTAGTGGCTTCTATTTTAGTAGAATAGATATGCAATGTCTGAATCTTTTTCCAATGAGTCATCATTATGTTTTATCTTCAGTCTAGGATGTCTGATAACTTCTATTAAAGGAAATATTTTGCTATATGACATGATTTCATTTTTCTATTAACTTGGCTCTTGCCACTAGTTTGATATATAACTGCTGCTTGAAAACCTTGATGTTACCCACAGAAAGCGAAGGTTTATTTAATTTGATGACATTCATGCTCCTATCAAGACCATGTCTCACCAGTAATTCTGTGGTGCAGAAAGGCAAGTTGAGAAGATAGATCCTTTACTTAAGTGGATGGAGTCTGAATTCGGCCACAAGCCTGTTGTCTACTCTAGTTTCTTTGGTGGTAAGCAAGATGAAGGTCTTGTAAAAGCTGTGGAGAGTCTACTGGTGAAAGCAGATGACTGTGAATTAGCTGCAATTGATGCGTTGACATCAGCAGCGCACTCTTTGACTATAGCAATTGGTATAATCCGTGGTAGATTGCAACTTGAGGACGCCATTGAATTGATTCGGCTTGAAGAAGATGTGCAGGTTAATATGATAGTGTACTTTGTTATTGGATTGAACCCATTTCTCTGTGTTGGCTTTGTTAGTATTGTTTTGTTAAACTCCTTGCCTTTTATCTCTTTTTTTTTACGGGCCTTTTATCTCTTTTTTTTTACGGGCCTTTCATCTCATCCTGTCTTTCATGCATCATTAGGTTCAGTGATAACATGGTAGGTTTTAGTTGCCTGTGTCAAAGATCAATAAATTTGTTTTTTTTTTTTGCTGCAGGTCGATAAATGGGGCCTTGTTGAGGGTGGTCATGACATTGACATTGCGGATCTCAAGGTGCAAATTTCATCGGCTGCGGTTTTCCTGGGGCTTTCAAGGAGAACATGATCTTCTCCAATCTCCTTCCAGAAAGTAATTCAGTATGTCATTTATAGTTTGTTCTGATGCAGCATTTTTGTATGTTCCTGTCTTGCATTGGTGGTTGTGAGGAAAGAAAAAAAAAACAGCACACATGGAGGTTTCTGTACAATTTTGTAACCACTGTGAGGTAGCAATAATTTGCTTCAGCTTTTGTGTATATTGACTGATATGAAAGAAATCAACGTAAGAATACTTGCATTTTAGGCTTTGTAGCATCTTCAGATGCTTATGGTTTCATACATTTGTTTTTCTTTTAAGTGAGTTCTGTTTTTTTTTACCTACTAAATATCACATTATCACCTAATGGCTGAATATGAATGACATAGAGTCGTATGGTACTGTGGTAGTATATCTACTAGTAATGTACAGCCCTATGTACATATGATTGTTGCTCTCATTTATACGCGCAAGGTGCAGCAGCAGGCGGTGTGACATTCTGGCAGGTCAAGGCTCTTCCTGACAGCATTGTACACAAACGGGTGGCTGTTTCTCGATGACGCAATAACAGCATGTGGTATCACAGTCATTGTTGCAGCCTGTTTACATAAGAGCAGCATGAAATTACTAAATCTGTCAAAATTTCCAGTTCTCTTTCAAATTATTCAGTGAAACGGTGGTGCTAGAAGATTATGAGTATGAAATGGTGTGACTCACTGAAAATGAAAGTCATGATGGTTAGTCTACTCACCTGTGACGGTAACATAGTCCGATGCCTCAAGGTCTTTTGGCTTGAAAATCATTGGAAGGCGATTTCTTGCAGAGACGAAATAAGCTGATTGATGAAATATGATGGTGCTAATAATGAGCAAAGCTGTTACTATTGAATGCTTCATCATTTGTCAGAGTTGTTTTGGGTTTTCGATAGTGAATAGTATGAGCAGTAAGATTGATCATGGTTTTATGATTGATTCTCTTATATAAGACTTCCTGATAACTCGATAGTATATCTTAGATATGGAAGATCCAAACTCGTGACATGTCTGTAGCTTTTATATATCTATGCTCGTAATGCCATTCTATGATTATTTATCAGTCATGCTGATTATGTGTTATCTTTCCTTCTGTTTGAAACACTTGAAGACTTCAACTGTTTAGAATTTGAATCCACCAATGATTTTGTTTAAAGTGCTCATTCACTTTGAACTCCTAAACTAACTGTGGTTTTAAGATATGTTTTTGATTATGTTTTACAGATCATGAAGTCTTTTTCAGTTTTACCTTAGTCACACTTATATGTAGTTGTCATATGGTATTACATGGTCTAAGACGGCTGTTGTTGCCGGAACCAAGGCCGGATGTCAGACACCCTGCACTGCATGTTCCCCCTTGAAGACAGATTTGAGGAACATACGGCCAAATGGTATTAAATGCGGCCTTGCCCATTGCCTTCCTTGCCTTCTGCTCGCTTGTGGTGTGGAGCGTTATCAATGAGTGGTGCGATCAGTGTAGCATCGTTCTTTTCCCGTCTCTAATAAAGGAGGGCTGATTTTGGTTTCATATAAGCGAAACAGGTTTTTTTTTTTTTTTTTTTTTTTTTTTTTTTTTTTTTTAATGAGCGTTATGACAGCAAAACAGTTAGGTAGGAATTAGTTAAAGTTTGTCAGGAACAGAATAATACGGTTGTGAGCCTAGCTGAAGTTTGCTAAATACAGCTAACATCATCTACTCTGTCAGGTGGTAGTTTCTCGAAATGCAGTAATATCGCGTGGTATGATAGCAGTGCTTATACCATTCTCCTGGGAGGAGCACAAGGAGCATGGTGGTCCTCCTCACAATAGATGAGTGGGGACCATATATTAAAAAATGAAAAATCATTTTAAGTATGGTCCCCACTCTTTTATTGTGAGGAGGACCACCATGCTCCTTGTGCTCCCGGGAGCGTGGTATAATTTGCGGTATGCTAGTCATTATTGAGGTGGTTCCTGTCCTTAGATCGTTTGCAAAGACGACATGACCAGAATAATTAAGCAAGCTATTGCAAAGGCGCTTCAGAACACTATGAAAGGCAATCAATGTAAATAGCAGTATATCCTAGGTTATCCTTATCAAAACTACAGCGACAATTTCGAGAACAGTTGATTTCAGATGAGCATACAGATATATATATGTCTGAACACACAGCAGTTTGTACAGGAAACTCAGTGCAGGATGAATTGAATCTGCAGAATTCGGGAACAACACTTAACCAATGTTTTCACTGCTACTCATAGCCAGCAAAATAGCCAGCAAAAGCAATAATATTCCACAGAACTAATTCAAGAAGACGTTTTGTAGAAATCATTAATTGGATCAGAACATGTAAAATTATGCACCCAAAATTATTCAGATTCAATAAAAGCTAAGCGATCAAGGCAATATTGTTTGTTTTCTGAGTATCACCAAAGCCAACGACAGTTCATCCTGTTGCTTAAAACACCAGACCCGCAACTTATCGTCAGCCTTAAATCCAGTAACCGCGACAAGGTCGTTCCAAGAACCAGTAGTGAAGACATAGGAAGACACTTTAACCCACCTCTTTAATGTCAGTATCATCTCACTCAACTCGTTGCTGTTCGCGACAGGATGAATCACCCTAACCTTCATCTCTCCGATTTGACCGAAATCAACCCGACACTGCCTGTACGGCATAGTCAGCCTGTACTTATCCTTTTGCACATCTGAATTAGAGAGCGGCTTCTCAATCACAAATGTGACATCACGCCCACCCAACTCGGCAATCTTTGTTTTGTACTCGAGTGGCAGTTCAGGTACAGGCTCGAGTTGAGGTTGCTGAACAGATGGTCGAATGATGCGGACAGTAGGCCTCATCTTCTTTGAAGTGACATCAGTTGAAGAGGTGGAACAGTGAGTAACGTGGGTTGGGGGTTGCGAGTTGAGATCGAAAGGAAGCGGCTTCTTCGATGTCGATGCCTTGATATGATCAGAACATAAAAAATCCTTCTCATAAGCCTTTGCTCCGGCAGCGACTATCATATCAAAAGGAGACAAAGAATTGATTTTTCTAAGTTCATCTTCACCAAAATCTGTCACACTAACAAACTCCATTGAAGAAACAAAGGCAAGAAACAGAGTGGATAACGGAGTTGGAGTTTGTTGGTGTATCTTTGGACAAATTTAAGTAACTAAAGACTTTTTTATTTTTTTATTTTGAGAGGAACTAAAGACTTTCTTTATATAATGGTTAATAGTGATAGAATTAGGAAAGTAATGAAGTTTAAGGAAAGTTTTGCTAGGTGATTAGTCGAAATTTTTATTACAGCTTGGTTTGATGAGTTTTACTCCCGCGGGAAACTTAACGGTTACACAATATCCCAACCCTAATTAACTGGTTGAGCCGGCTCGTTCTCCCATTTAGACGATATAAATGGGAAGTCAATGACATATCAAACTTATAGACAACCGATCATCGATATTAATTAAAAATGGTGAATTTCACTTATGGATGTCCGTGTCAAAAGACATTTCTCCAAATACCTTACCAAATTATTTTTGATCAATTATCACGGACATAATGAATGAAGTTGTTAATAGAATTATAACGTATGTGTTTGGGAAGCTCATAAACTCAATATAATCCCGTAATAACTTGCTTACAATAACTTTGGGGTAAACCCCTATGTTGAACCATGTAGTATACATGTGTTTTGATGATGACAAGATGATATTGGTTATATGATGATGATTCCCTTGGTTATGAGCTAACACCTTGTTTAGTTTTGGTAAGCTAACATTTCAGGATGTTTTGATTGATCTACGGCTATATCAATGGAGCTACAAGGTGTGAGGCATTGAAGACTAGATTAGAAGGTTTATACTTTCATATAGTCTTGTTGTAAGATGAGTTTGTGTGTTTGATTGACGTGTGTGGAAGTGCTAGATGGTGCAAGAGACAGATTGGCAATCTGTCTCATGTATTGTGCAAAACTGGTTTTTACATAGAACAGTACTAGGTACTGTACTATGTAGTGCTGGAACTCTTGATTTCGAAAGTGGTTTTACAAGAAACGTGATTAGTACTTTTGGAAATGATTTGTTATGATTTATAAAGTATCTCAAGTATTTTATATATTTGATTCACATATTTGTAATATATTATTCTTTAACAAGAATATATATTTAGATGTGAATATTTGAATTTTAGGAAAATGGGAAAAGATTTTATTTCAAATATATCTTTTAATCATCCTAAATATTTGTGGAGATACTTTGACTTCTTAAATCAGAAATAATCATGTTTGATTTTGGATAAAATCTTGAGTTGTTTGAAAGATACATTCTAGGAGTTTCATTTGAGGTAAAATTGCATATTCTATCCTCGTTTGATATTATCCTTTGATATTATTTGGAAAGAAAATAATCTTGATTGTTTCCCAAGTAATGAGAACTCTTTTCACTGCATAAAAAGAGTCCTTTGGTTTTCTAAAAATTTAGATGTTTTTCTACAATAAAGTTTTGAGCTTAATTTTCCAAAGAAAACGTCCAGACAGTACAGTACCACATACTGTTCCCTGCACTGATATTACACACACTTCTCATCATAGGTCGAAACTGTTACCTCTACTTGCTTGCCTAAGAAGCATTATTTCGAGGTGGTTGCTTTGTACTTTTCTCTTCTAGAGTGAGGTATTTGGGGTACGGGGTTGTACTCGAGTTTCATATTGTCTTGGGTTGAGAGAGTAGGAATCACAATTTGGTTGATTGTGGGGTTCCTCTACTTGTCTTGGGTTGAGCTAGTAGAGAAGAAAATTCTAGTGGATTTTGTGGACGTAGACCTTGGGTTGGGGTCGAACCACGTAAATCTTGTGTGTACTCTATTTATTATTTCGTGCTTTACTTGATAGTACAGATCTGTGCACTGTACCATCACAAACTACAATCTCTAGTTTGTGGTACAGTACACTAGTCTGTCTCTTCCGCTGCTTTACACACACATTACTCGAGTAAAATGAAAAAGTACCAACTAAAGTCTATACTCAATTCACCCCCCCTCTTGAGTAAATATCGCGACACGACTCTTCAATCCAAACGTGAAGTCGTCATATCAACTTCACCTGAAAATACCAGACAGACTGATAGTATAGGGGCACTCCCTCATTCCTTGATCGGCCTTAAAATCATAACACAAATTCCACCAAAATCTCAAAAGAGTGTTCTCACCAAAAATAGAACTCCAACGAACAACGACGCAACAATACCGACACAACTTCACTAATCCCACTTAATTAACCCATGAATATGCACCAAAAACGCCATAAATTACTATGATGATCAAAGTAATCAAAAGGCTTCTTCAAGATTACTCGCTCAACGCACGTAAATCAGCAACACGGACCAAGTTTCATGAATTTGGTCATCCTCATCGAAATCCACAATTATCCGTGAACAAACCACAAAGAATCCATCAACACATCACCAATAGCGAACAGAACACTCGAAATTCTTGATCAATCATCATCATCTGATCTCGACATAATCATATCTCAAATAATAACCCAAACAAAGAACGAGAGGGGGCTTTATTCAAACAAATATAATAAAACATAACATAATAATAATACTCCTAATAAAATCAAACAACGAATCCCTAAAACACTAGATCACGAACAATAAATCTCCGACAAACACCGAAATCCCGTCAAACTACGTAATCCCGCCGGCAGGCATTATCGATCCCATGCCCACCGCCAGGCAGCGGAAGCCACTTTAGGCTCTGATACCATAATAGAATTATAACACACGATATTTGTGAATCTCATAAACGCAATATAATTCGTAAATAACTTGCTTACAATAACCTTGGGGTAAACCCCTATTTATACTACTAGGATTAATGCCCGTGCGTTGCACGGGTCTGTTTATAATGATTTCTAATCTAATACTATATATTAAAACCTGAAACCAAGTCTTTCCTACGACGACACTTGGCATACATTAATTGGATAGAACATAAAAATAGCATTAAAATATAATTATGGGTTAAGATATGGTAATAAATTATCATACATTAATTGGATAGAACATAAAAATAGCATTAAATACAATTATCGGTTAGGATATGGTAATAAATTATTATACAGTTTTATAGTTTTAGCTAATTTATGGAAATTAATCATTATGTTAATTTATTAGAGCAAAGAGAAGGCAACATTATTTTTTTATATAACGAGTATAAGTAATATAAATATATACCCCGGGCGTGGCACGGGCATGCAAACTAGTCATGATGATAAATGTGAACCAATAGATTAATATCTAAACCTTTAATAGATCTATTAATTGCATTTATTTAGCCTGCGTAGACATTTTTTTTTCATTATAAACCTCATTTTACAAAAAATATTAAAAAATCTGTTTTACTAATATTTCTCTAATATTGGTAGGATTAAAATTAGGAAAGGTAGGAAATGTAAGTAACATACATGTATAATTAGGAAAATTAGACTTTCTAGAAATCGTTGTACACTTTCTAGAAATCGTTGTAGGAAAGTTTCTTAAAGAGGTGTTCCAATCTTACGTGTTTTATAGCTCAGTGGAGGGAGTATATAGTAAGTTAGTGGTGATCACATAGCAATCATTTTAGTTAAGTTATGTTCCGGCCCTACGCATTTTATAACTGAACAAAGTAAATATATAGTGGTGATCCCATGATAATCATTTTAGTTACTATCACGCACAATTCCTTATTAAATTACATTTTTTTTTCTTGAGTTCAAAATAATTACATATTTTTACTTACTATATCATGTACAATTTTCATATAACTATTTCTTACTTACTTTCTTTTTATTATTATTATCACTAAAAATCAATAATAATTTACCATATCATGTGCAATTTATATAATTTATATTCAATTATTTATTCACTTACCATATCATGTACTAATATAGTCGATGTATGATTAAATTATTTGTTCACATACCATATTATGATTTAAATAAAATTTCAAATAAATAATATGACTTTCTAGAAATTTCCAATCGTTGTGGGAGCTCAAAAAAAGCGTACTTTAATAAGACCATATCATGTGCAATTTATATAATTTATATTCAATTATTTATTCACTTACCATATCATGTACTAATCTAGTCGATGTATGATTAAATTATTTGTTCACATACCATATTATGATTTAAATAAAATTTCAAATAAATAATATGACTTTCTAGAAATTTCCAATCGTTGTGGGAGCTCAAAAAAAGCGTACTTTAATAAGATATATAGATAGATTACAATACTGACCCTTACGAAACCTATCTTGTAACATATTCCTAAACACATAATATTCCTTAACCCGTAATTCTCCGGAATACTCCATAATCCTCTATTAGTTGTCGACGTCGGGGAACAAAAACGGAGTGTTGATCGATCAATATGCAGAACTTATAAAAAAAAGACCACATGCCATTTATTCAAATGAATTTTAATAGAAATAAAGGAGCATAAGAGAAGGTAAAACCAATTAATTTCAGTAAACGAACAATCGTACACTTGATCATTGTATTTTCAAGTGACTTTTAACATCAGATAATAGAGTGTGATACGCAAGAGCTCTATCTTTGAAGGTAGAGCTTGATTCACTAATATGTTGGCCTTTGAACTCAATGTGACAATTTATAGAACTCTTTCGCAGCATAAATAGCGTCTCACAGAATATACGCTCCTTCTCCTCATCATGCTTATAGTTGTTATTACCATGTGTCACAGACACTGAAAGTCGCTCCAAGACCAACGTGTTACTTAGAATGAACCTTAATAAGTCGATAGCTTCATCACAAATAGCATCATCACAAGTGGTCCCCTTAGGGTACGCTATTGTCATGATCTTGAGCTTGCTTAATAGGAGAACCGGCAGTGTTCGAATTTGCAAATTCGAGTGGTTGAAAGAATGTATATATAACACCAAGTGAAGCTCAAAGAGGTTACGGAACAGCGGGACCTCATCACGACCATTCAAGATATTGAGCTGTCGTAAAGCAGGAACTTTATCATCAGAGATGTGAAGGAACCTAACACATGAAATCCCTTGAAGAAGCCCTGGGCGAGGGAGGGTATTGATGTCTGCTCTGACCAATTTAGTCGGAATTTTCGCAAATTTATAATGCGTTGATAAACCACATATTTTTAAGTGTTCCAGACTAGGTGCATCAATCACCAGTTTGAACTTGTCGTCGGACACACCGCATATGTCGAGAAACAAGGACTTCAAACTCCTACTTGATATGTTAACCAGACTTACATTGTGGTACTCGTATAATCTCAAACGTAAGTCTTCCAAAACCGGGAAAGACTCGGATAGAGTAGACGAAAACAATCGACGATGAAACTCCTCAAAACTCCTCAAATCCATGTCAAGAGTCTTCAATTTAGGGAGACTAATAACACGAGGCAATTCGCAATTATAATAGGCACGCCGTAGTACAAGCTTCACCAACGATGGACTTTGAAAGAGACAAGACGGTAGGCAAACAAATAAGGGCTTTTCGTCGTCGGTCTTAGGATATGATAGCATTTCGACCTCGATCTCTTCGATATTTCGACTGCACACTAGACGAACCCAACATTGTAAGAAGGACGAAAAGTTATGACATTCGTAGTCTTCTAAGAGGGGGTAAGTGAATCGAATCGCAAAGTTTGTGACTTTCGGCGAGGTGAGCTGTCGTAGGATGTGACCCACAGTATCGCAGAACTTCAAGACAGGCTTCGGTAACAGTGACTCGCGTTGCTCCGGAAGTACAAGTACAAGGGGATTGAGGGCACGATTTTTTAATTCGACACGAGTTATTAATTCCTTGAAGTCGAAGTGTATGCAAGTCCGGTTGGTCCAGAGATGTTTCCAACTTCGGGACAAGGTTGAGGTTGCGGCTGCCGATTTGATGGGGAGGAGGTTTACAATGTCGATGAGGAGGTTGTCCGGGAGTGAGCTTAATCTGTCTTCTTCCCCAGTTGCAGGGTCGTTCTGTTCACGTGTTCTCTTCTCCATCGAACTCGGCGGTTGTGTATTATGTGACAGGTTTGAGTTGAAACAAGATTTAGTAAGGAAACGTTTTTAAAGGTTGGAAAAATTAGGGTTTGTTTTCTATTATTCTTTCTTTTTTCCTTCTCATTGAAGGTCTTGAGAATATATATACAACTCCAATTCATATCAGTCCGTAAATTATATCGTGCACAATAGAGGAGTATGGACCACACTTAAATAAATTTAAATTATTTTAAATGTGTTCCCTACTCCTCTATTGTGAGGAGTTGCACCATACTCATTGTGCACATTGGTGCATGGTATAAGCATTGATATCAGTCTGGATGTTGTCAGATGAATGATGGGCAATTCAGATCAGTTTGAATGTTGTCAGATGAATCATGGGACCTTAGTATTGGGAAAATACTAACATACACCCGGGTGTACTACCCCCAGGATGATGTCATGCTCATGTCAGTGCCCTTTTTTTTTGCTCTTAAGTTTTGACTGCTTTCACGTTAAAAAAAAAAAAACTACTTTTGTCAACTCCTAATTCTACGCCTAAATTTTTTTTTTTGTTATACTCTTAAATGGTTGATTAATGATGAATTATACAACTATATTCTATTTTATCATGTTTTTTTTTTCTGTTATATTATTTCCATTACTTACATGAAACTTTAGTTTGAAATAATCTAATTGACATTATATTTTCAACTAAACATCCGTGAAATCTAACAATGTAACAACCCTAAATTTTGACCGAACTATAAACGGAAATAAACTTAGAATTGTTATGCCGCAATTGACTACCAAGTCAATTGCAAGGCTAATTATTTGATTACATCATAAACTAGAAACGTAACAGCGGAAGTCTTAAACAATGTCGAGCTAAAGTTCTCAAAACTTATTTCAAAAATACATAATCCAAATGACAATAAAAGTCTAATGACAGTATTAAAATCCCCAGCATGCACTTGACTCTTCTAGCAAGCATCCACATCAACAAGACCTGTCAAACTATGCCATCGAAGAATGACATAGGCCCCAAAACATGGTAGGGAACAAACCAGAAGAAAGAACGTCAGCATACAGGCTGAGTAAGAACCACAAAACAATTCAGGAAACAAAAGATACGCGCCTTGAGGCGCGTAGCTAACAAATAATAAGCAATCGATACAATAACAATTCAAAAGGTGCGACATTCGCCATATCGCTAACAAGAGCCAAAAGTCTTGTCACATCATTACGTCAACGGCTGGGCTCCTACCCCACAGCCACCACAATCTCGAACCAACGCGAGCTAGAGTACTAGAAAACAGATCCTAACGTCTTGAAGTGTGCACACCCCTCACTAGAGGGCCAGGTAGGATGCGAAGCCTCTAGGAGGTAAGCCGATTAGGAAGTCGGTAGCTACTCCGACCTAAACAACCTTGATCAGAGGTTAGAGGTGACCGATCCGGCCGCGTCACCTTACTCTAGGTGGTAAACATCATCAACAATATCATTATCATATACATTAGTGTACACAATCATACGCGCGTTAAACAATACATAATATACAATCGTCAACATAATATAAATCATACGAATCACAACAAAATCACAAGAGATCAACAACACGACACACACTCGGCCGAATGGCCGAGAAAACCGAGCCGGCCGAGAGGGCCGAACCGGCGGAAAAGCAAGGAGGCCGAAGGGCCGGTTCTTTGAGCCGATTGGCGGGAAAGCTGCATGGTTATTTCAAAAGGTACTGATATGAAACGGTAGGACAATGATAGGTGAAACATGAAGCGATAATCAATGGAAAACAAGGTTAGTATCAAGATAGACAAGCTTTAGAGTTTAGATGTCGCGGTTGGGATCATAACCAACGTTCTTACCTTGCAACGCTAATCCTTAAACCAAACTCTTCAAACCAAGTCAATAACAACACCTTCTCGAATCCACAATCTAGATGCCCAAAGAAACACAATCTCAATCAATGATCCTCTAATTCACAAGGTATAACTATAAACCATAATCTCACAAATTAACTAATATATCACGAATCTAAAAGAAGTCAGTGGTATTCAAACATGGGTAACTTCTACCTCTGACATCGTATGATCACCAAAATTGAGTATGATATAAAGGGTAATTTCAGGAACATTGCCTCCAAATTTCGTCCACAAACTCTAAGTGGATCTACGGGAATCGATCTCGCACTGAACCATAAACATGATTTAGGGTTTACCCACGAAATCTAATATAACTTTTTATCCATAGTTCTAGGTCTTACCAATTTTTGATATGTTGTCAATGATATAGTAAGGAACATCTCCACAAAATCTCGTCCCCAAATACCTTAGGAGTCGACGGGAATCCTCAAACTACCGAGGGGCGGAATAGATTCTCGGGTAGATAGACACAGCTCCACTAAAACATCTCCACAAGTATCATCCGGTTGAATCTTGGCATGATCTACATGTTCCTGGATTCGTATCGAAAGCACGGTTCTAACGCCACCAACCACGCTCTAATCAGAGATAGTATGAGAGAATTATGTGTGTTTGAAGTTGACACAGTGATGCTGAGAATCTTCTGCGGGTGGAGGCTACGAAAAGATTGTGAGAGGGAGAGAGGGCCGACTATATATAGTATAAGCTAGGGTTTATCTCCTTTGATTTGTGTGAATGGGTTTGAGGGTAGACTCGGGTTCGGGCTTAATTAATCGGTTGAGAATAGTGATCCATAAATCCGATCCAAGTCCAATAACCCAATTATACAACTTCCCAAAATAGAATTACCCAATTAGTAACATAATCTATAATTCACCAAATTCCCCAAAATAACTTTTCTTAATTTTCCTCAAAATGATAAATAAACGTAACACCCTAATTAAATAAAGTCCCAAAAATACGGGGTGTTACAAACAAGTCGAGTCTTATGTCGGTCTCGGTCATATAGAACACCAACATATAGAAAAAGGGCTGAAATTGTAATACAAGTTCAAGTTTCGTATAGTTTGCAACCCTTGTCTCCAAGCTAAGGCTTACCAAGAATATATTGAAAATCAACGAGTATCTATCAATTATTATTATTATTGAGAATCAATGTGCATTCAGTAAAACAATAAGCATGTTTACAAATAAAGTGACTTTTCGACAACTCTTAATAAGCATATTAAAAATCGAATTGATACGTAGCATTGAATTTCAAACACGAAAAGTAATGAGCTTATAATCAAAATCACTGAGTATATATAAAATAATAATGAGTATTACACAGAAATTTAAAACATAATGAGTTTACATGGGACATCAACAAGAATTTCAAAAAATTAACAAGCATGTGTAAAATTCGCGATGTTCTAATAATTTGTAGCCCTTGTCTCTAAATCTGAGCCTTGTATGTTACTCTTTGAGCTCCTTTTCCTTTTACAATCGTATGTCATTGTCGTTAGTTTGATTTCTTCGATCTCCTGCATACTCGTATCGAGTAGGTAGTGAAATTAATAAATATATATATAAATATTGAGCATTTAGTAAAAGCAAATTGATAGAGGTGTACAGTGTAGACACAATTAATTTGTATACAATGTAAAATTGAGTTGGTTGCAGTAAAATTGGGATCAAAGTAGTAAAATTAATTGTCATGAAAAATTCATGTAGCAAAATTAATTGTGTGAGTAGTTAAATTTTGATAGTGTAGTAAAATTATTGTTGATTGTAGACACTTTTGGGTGTCTACACTATAGACCTCTAGCATTGTCCATAGTAAAAATGATGAGTATCTAACAAAAATCTATGAGCATTTAACAACATCTAACGAATTAGTCGGCGAGCAAGATTATAAACCTTTTGACGAGTACATAACCAAAATGTATTGAGCTAGTAAAAGAAAATTAATGGTTTGATTGGTGAAAATCACAACTAGCCAACTAGTATGCTCTTGCTAAAACTAATAGCTAGCAACGTGACCAAAGTTAGTAAGCATAGTGATGTCAATAAAATGAAATTGGCCACACAACGTCAAATTCAAAGAGCATTTGACCACAAGTGAAGCTAAAGTGCAAATGCTTAAAATCGATGAGCATGTACCCAAAATTACTGAGCATTTCACGTTAAACTAACTAACAAACGAGCATTCACAACAATGATCAAATTAAACTAATGAGCACATATTAAAAATTCAATGAGCATTAGTGTTAAACTAACGAGCATTGGCATCAAATCAACGAGTATTATAACAAAAATAAATTAATGAGTATTTACTAAAAACGTATGAGTATTCAACAAAATTTAACGAGCTTTAAACTATTAGACGTTTGGGTAATAACAATGCATTTAACCTAATAAGCATTATTAAAAATGTAATGAGCATTCACGTTAAACTAACGAGCATTCATGTTAATCTAGCGAGTATTAGTATCAAATTAAACTAACGAGCATTACTAATTATTAGATGTGAAGATAAGTGCGCATTATATGAGAAATTTTTCGAGTAGCATTTATTAAAAACGTAAGAGTTTTCTCCAAAATATAACGAGCATAATTGAAATTATTAGAAAGGTAATAAAAAATGAAATTATTAAACCTAACGAGTATTTAGATCAGACAAATGAGTATTCATATCAAATTAACGAGCATACAACACCAAAATAACGAGCAAATTTAATGAAATCAGAATTACATAAAAAAATACGTGCACATTACATTACATACAGTTTATATTTCAAATTAACGAGCAATACACACTAAACCGACGAGTATTCATATCAAAATAATGAGCACACACATAAAACGAGCATTTAAGTTAAACTAACGTTTATGAAATATGATATAAACGGTTATAACTCGGGCTACGTATATCAGAATACTATGATACATGTATCATTAAGTTCGTGTCGAAATGTATGTCAATATAAGACCCATTTACACATACTTTTGAAGAGTTAAGTATGATTTTGGTTGAGATCGACAAGTTTAAGACTTCAATCTACACTTACTTTTGAAAAATGTTTAAAACACAAATGTTATCTATACTTATCTATTAATTGTCTAAAATCCGCGCCCACGTGGCAGTTTGTTGTTGCATTCGGCTGATGTGTTAAAAGAAAAAGCCACGTCATTGGCTGAGGTGTCGGCTCCTACTTCAATCTCATCGCATGACCTTTTCTCTTCCCGTGCTTTCCATTCGTTACCTCCTTCTCCGTTTCATCTTCTAGCATTTCAGTTAAACCTTTCCATCTTCCTTTCTATTCATTCCACCACCCTTCATTTCCTCTTCTCCATTAAAACCATAAATAAAGCACATCTCAGTCTATTTATCATCATCTTCAATTCTTTATCAATTCATCATTATCTTCTGATATGTCGTTCGCCTCCCCCTTTTATCTTTTGATTTTTTTCCTGCATAAAGTTTTTAGTTTAATTTTGTTGCATTGGATTGTTGTCATGCATAAAGTTTCAATCTTTATTGTGTTTGGGATGTGAATTTGAATACCCATATCCTAATTTTTTGTGGGTTTTTTTTTTATGAACTTTTTGTTGTAATCATCGATCTGATATTTTCCATGTTATATTTTGATCTGTTTTTGTGAATTTTATGATGTTCTTATCACATTAAAATGGTTGCTTTTAGTTTATTGTTTGGCATGATGAATTGGTTGTTTTAAAGCAGATGAGAATGTTGTAATTCTGAAGATTGTTTTTTTTTGTTCTGTTGAATTCTGCTGTGAGTAATTTTTGTGTGAATTGAGGCCTTGAGGGTTTGTATCAGTAAATTCTGTGATTTGGAGTGAAAATTGGTGTAGACGGATCGAAATGACTTGGATTGATCCGTTTTCGCTGTCGAATTTTTCGATTGAACGTCTGAATTTTGTAGCTGCAGTGGTCATAGTCTAGGTGGAAGTGGGTAGTATTGATTCTGTATTTTTTTTTTGTTCTTAAACAAATTAATCAAATTTCCGTATGGGTTATATATCTGAATACTGATTCTTCATTGGAGTTGCATTTAAGGGAAAATTGATTTAATTTAGTTGTTTCCAAATTTCGCCTGGATTCCCTCAGCTCGAATTGATATCTGTTGTCATGTTTCAGCAGGAAGGAAATAGAAAGGGCAGATGGTCGCACACCCCACCAATTGAGACCTCTTGCGTGTTCACGAAGCTCCCTTAATCGTGCTTATGGCTCTGCTACTTGGTCTCAAGGTATACTTTCAATTTTTGTTACATTTTTTTAATTGGTTTTTTTTTTTTTTACTTTGAGCAGATTGTTTGATTTATTTATATTGTTGTTCTTTGATTGTTCTGTTTTAGTTGCTGTGTCAAAAAGTTTGAGTCTTTTCGTTGCGGGTTTTGGTTCTCTCCTTTGTATTGTTGCAATGTAGAATTTGGTATTATACCATTGCCATCACAATATCGTCACCCTATACAAATGTGCGGAATGAGAAAAATCTATTTCTTATGCACAATTTTGTCCACATAAGTACTTTACGATTTGGAATTAGCAATAGAAGAGGACACGATGCTATAGGAGGGTTTGGATGGCTATTTGAGGATGAATAATTTAGGTCTGTGTTTGTGTATCATTATACCTGAATTAGTTTTTACTCAATGATTTCCTACTATTGATTCTCTTCGTGTACAAACATGATTTGATAATTAAGGTATTGTTGCTGGTTGAGCTTGATCGGCTATATTCTTTGAATGGTTTTTTTTTGTGGGGACTTTTTAGGACGTTTCTGTGTAGAAGTTATACAGATCCCAATAGCCATTATATTCCACAGTGTAAATTATCTTGAAATAAAAGGCATTTGATACAGTATCTTCTTTTCTAGCCAAAATGTGGTCAGCTCCCGTTCCATATTAACTTTCCACTGTTACAAAGTAAGACGTCCTCTGTACATCATCTCTGATGGAGATCTTCGATAACCCCATTGCTCTCTTTTATGGAAAAACAACCTCTGCCATTATCTTTATGCCATTTGAAATAAATATGAGATGACTTCATGGTTTTGGTAATTAGTCATTCGTGCTCATTTAATCTTAGTATGAGAATATACGCATTGCAGGGGTCGGTACCTACTGTCGTAAACAATTTCTACCCAGGATCACTGCCTTTTCACTTTCAAAACTACAGTCAATTGATTAGCTAGACTTCCTATGTTCAATAGTATTTCAATATGATTTATGGATATTGCTCAAACTATGCTACTGTATTTAAAAAAGAAAAAAAAAAACTATGCTACTGCATTTATAGACAGTTAGACACTACAGTATAATATATCATCCTATTTTGTTTCTTTCCCCCTTGGTCTCTATAATCTGTGAATAAATACAATGTCTATCGGATATCAGGTCAGAACTACAAGACATATCTCGCATTGAGCTCTAGGTTGCTGTTAGGATATCAGGCCTGCACTTCTTCTCCTGTGTCCAAATAATCGGTAGGCCATGCCGAACTCTGTCTAAATAGAATAACTGCCAATAAAAGCGTCATATACCGTCAACAAGTGAGTTATACGACGTTTATAATTGTAATGTATCCCCAAGGAAAGGTATATAGCGTCAAGAAGAGCGTGCAACCGCCGATCGCGCAACGAGCTGTACCATGATTACGTTGATACGTAGCTAGAGCATGTAAAATGTATCCACCCCAATTAACTTGTGAAGGGTGCAGTAAGTCTCCCATAGCTCTTAGATGTTCAGGATTAATGCGATTGTCTTGTAGAGGAGAAAAGAAGGCCCCTAATAGGTACAAAAGAAAATGTCTTTGGAATTTCTTCATGGAGGTTTTTTCTTCTTTAATCTTGTTGAGTACATCTATTTTCATAATTGAACAACCTTTACGCCTAATGTACTCAAGTTTCATCTCCTCCAAAGTCTTCTTATTTACAACAGACGGGTAGTAACGGTCTTCTCCTGAAGGAATGCCCAACACCCAACCAACCATGTCATGTTGTATGTCAACTACTATGTTCTCCCTTATACACAGTTGAAATGTATCGGATTTGAATTTATTTGTAATCCACACACTAAAACTGGAATAAATGTTGGTTATGGAAATGCTAAGTAGGCTAGAAAATCCCAATTCGCGCACCCAATCCTTTTGATCTTCATTTAGGCTTTGGATTAGTTGGTGGAAAAGTTGAAGTTCTGTGACATTATCCTGTTGTTTGTTGAAAAATATACTTTAAATATGAATTTTCATATAGAAAAGAATTTAGAAAACAATACAGTTACTTATATACCTTCACCGAGCCTTTAATGACATCACCAGCACTACTACAATGCTTCCTTTTGTTAGGTCCATAAGTAATGTGCTTCATCTTCTGTTTCCTACTTGTTGATGCGCCACCATGTACAATATCAAGATGTTCAATGAAGATGTGCATGTTGATCTTGTTGAACGCTTCTTCTTTGAAGTCCACCAAATTAGACATACATAATGGCCATTTCTGTTCAAGATCACTTAAATTCGAGGCATACCATAGCCTATAAGAAAGTTCTGGATAATTTAAAGACACAATCGCCTCGTGGAGGTTCTGGGTACAGAACTCTGACTCGTTCATAATCACCATCATACATTTGCCATTTTGGTAAACCAAATTTGGGCACCAGGCAAAATCACCACCATGAAATATTATGAAGTTGCAAACTCTCCCCATTTTTTCTCTGTATTTGTCGATTATTGGCTTTTGTTGAATTTGAAAAAATGTAATTTTTTTAAGGCTATGAATTTCAATACATCCCTTATACGCAGTAAAACTAACGGTTAGTATAAACAGATAATATTCTGACACGTAAATTAACGAGATAGTAGCTGTTGTAATGAAACCGTAGCGGCCCGTAATAATTGATAGCGTAGGCGTTTTTTTTTTATGACTTCCGCAGTTTACCTTCATAAGAGGATAATATACACTTTTTGGGTTGAAAGTAACGCTATTGTATCTTTCAAGTGAAATTGGTATTCACAGGAAACTGCATTTAATTAATGATTTCAAGACTGGTTAAGCAACTATAATGACCTCACGTCCCTTGAAAACACACAAGCTGTTATCTATATAAACCCCTTCAGTCGTTGTCATATCATCGTTTAAACACATTTAGGCGTTCTCTAAAACTTCAACACAACATACCACCTCTATTCTGGTGCAATTATTTTAAGGTGAGTACAATGGACAACCTTCATTCTAATGTTTGATTACTGATACTTTAATTTACATCAAGATCTTACTAAATTTTCTACTTGTTTTTGTAGATGTCGAAGTGCTGGCTTCATGATCGTGATCAAAATCGTTTTGATGAAAGCGGCCCTCCTATGCGTGCAACAAACCCGAACTCCTCAGCATTCAAGGTTGCGTCTTGCCGTCAGTTGATGGATGAACATATCTTTCCAAGGGTTATGGGTTGGGACTTTGAATGGGAGAAGGATGCTATTAATGATGTTTGTGATGCTTGGAACCATTGGTTCACTTACTGTTGTTGTAATCCTAAGTGGGATGATATCATGAGATCACTTACAAACGTGAATCTAGACTTATAACTCTGTACCACATATGTTATTCCGATATCGGGTACATTTTATTAAGATCAATAAACATGTCAATTTCGTCTACATATTTAAATTTCGTTTAAATATCAATTGTTCAAATCACTATTTTACTCAATTACAAGAACGCAACTATTTAAATTATGAGGCGCTTCAGTAGTTTCTGGATCCCTGGCGTCGTATAAGGATCGGTTGGCTTAACACTCTGTTCCCAATATTCGGGATTACTCTAAAATTGGATCTTAAAGGCCACCACAACAAAATGGGTATCTTTATGACAATATACATATCCATGTGAGTGAACAACGATATCTTCAAGCGCAATATCCATGTGAAAGAGTGAAGGAAAAATAATTAATGAATAAGACGCGTTAATTATGAATTGTCTTGGAAAGGTAAATTAGTTATGGTTTTAATAAACGATAATAATTTATTTATTAGCTTTGAAAATAGTTTTGCATTAATTTATTGTTTGGTAGACGAAAAGCCACTAGCATTTCCCAAGTTATATTTCAGTCAAAATACGTTGTTTTGTAGTAGCTAACCATGCTTTGTATCTAACCGCTTTATACCGTACCAGGTCTTCCGATTTTTATCCTGTCAAAAACGTTAACCAAGTTATAATGTAACACCGTGATCATTGGTCTTTTTAGTTATAATGTAACGCCTACACATATTTGGTGTTTACCATGTTATAACAGTTTGGCCTACACATATTTTGTGTTAACCATGTAAAAAAGTTGACAGCATATAACATCATTTGGCCTATCATTCTTCGCCACGTATTTTTCCCGCCAAACCAAAGAAGCTGTAAGGTCATGGATTCTTTTTTGGAGGGAAAATACCCTGATATATAGAGATGTATATATAAGCACTCCCTCCATATTTTCAGTCACATCACAATTCACAAAAGCATAAGGAGTGATACCATAAACACACAGTAGAAACATCAAAAAGAAACACCTGAAACAAACAATGTCGGAAGAGAGGAAAGCACACGTTAGAGACTTGATTCAGCTGAGATTTTTCATGAGGGAAGTGATTAGGCATTCGGGGGATCAAGCTGTCGCAAGGATGTTATTAAGGATCGGGAGTTGGTGTAACACTTTGGAAGCCATTTACCAAGAGGAGTTCAACGCCATTCATCGTGGCAGATTGAACCCGGCTGACCTGTTTTATCGGGTCGTCGATGGAGTTGAAGTTCTGGCTACCCCTGAAGTGGATTACTGCATTGTCAGGATCGAGGATGACGGTGCTCCCCCAGTGCCAAATCCTGCTCCAGCTCCTCTTGAAGCCCCTGCTCCCCTAGCCCCGCGAAGGAGGCCAAGGAAGGTGTATGCTCCCTACCCCCTCCGTCGAAGTGAGCGTTTGCGCAACATGAAATTGAAGACACTCGACCCATGCATGCTAGGTGTGTCCAATCCAATAAGCAGAAAGAGGGTTCTTGCTCCCTCTCCCCTCCGTCGAAGTGAACGTTTGCGGCAACAACGTCAAGTATGCTCAATCTGCCTGCAAGTTATCTCGCCATCAAGGATGACAAAGAGGGTGGTTGCTCCTTCTCCCATTCGTCGAAGTCTTCGCAAGCGGCAGCACCGTGAAGTATGCTCAATTTGCAAGCCGGATGTTTCCTCTTCAAGTGATGAAAGTATCAGAAATGGAAGCACTTTAAGTGAATGTAGCCTAACCCTAGGTCCGTTTCAATCTGATGATTGGAGCGTTACCATCTGATTAGATATTTTGTTTCTGCATCTATATATATCCTTATGTATTAGTAAGTAGCGGGTTGTAGTATCGTCAGTATTATGCTTATGCTTCTTTGTTTAATGTCTTAAGGTCTAATCCATTTCATGTACCACCCTATGGGTTTATTTGGAAGCCAATGAGTGCTTTTAATATCGTGTTTTGTTTTTTAGCTTAAAAGGCGACCGTGCAAATTCTGAATGTAATGTTCAATTGCGCATATAACTCTTTATTAAATATTACGCTTGTGTTAGTTTTGTATCATTTGTACGCTTATTGTATGAACATCTCTTGAAATCTAGACGATGCTTCTCAATAATGCTCTATGACAAGGATTCTGGGGTCAATTGTAAAATATGTAGCGGTGACATGTATTTAGTATTTCGAATATAGTTAAAACCCAAAAAAAATATATAACGTTAATGAAAGGAAAGGAAAACGTTGTTCATTTATTTCACCTTTGAGAAAACCTGTTCACACCAGTCAAATAAAGAGAGAGAAAATTTTAGGTTAAAGTCAAAGAAGAAGATTGTTAGAAGGAAAGAGGTATAAATTTTCAGAGGTCATAAAATAAAATCAGTTTCCCAGTTTTACCAAATCAAATTGAAGCCTGAAGTCTATACCAAAGAAGAATGTCTGGAAACGATTTATTGACGAAAAAGCGTTCTCTCTCAAAAAATTCAATTTGTTCAATGTTTAAATGGTATTTCAATTTGATACTATAATTCCTCTGATGAAACGGTTCATTTTATTGTTCTGTTGTGTCCCTGATTTCATGTTGATTTATTCAGTTCGGTTTTTAATTTTATGTTCAAATTGATTTTTGTATATTTTTGTTGACGCATGTTCGCCCAGTTTTTTATTTTTGGTACTCTACTTCTTCCTTTGATCCAAAATACGAGTTAATGATGCTATTAGCTCTTTATAATTGCGCCCCTCGTTGTGACTTCAGCACGGGCTTGAACACCGCTGCATCAGATTCTCAAACGAAGTCCCCTACAAGTCCAGCCGGAAGAAAGAAGAAGATGTCATCACCGACCAGGCGGAGTGCTCGTCTACAATCAAGGGCTCCTAATCAAGTATGTACCGGCTCTGAAGTTTATTTGATAATTAAGTTTAGTCGTTTTCGATACAATTGGTGTTGGATTTAATTGGATTAATTTCTGGGTAAGCATTGTAGAGTTATCCGTTGGCTAAATCTCCTAGTCGTTATTTCTGTAGGAGGGGGGTGAAATTATAGTATCAAAGGAGCAACTAGAGTCTCCAATTAAGAATGTGTCTACCGAAGAGGTACGTAATTTGTCCAATTTAACTATGTGCAGTACAAATGTAATTTTTAACACGTTTCTTCACCAAATCTCTAGGGGCAACATGATCCAAATAATGATACCGACGGAACGATGACAAATCCTGGGGATCAAAATGACCAAACTGATACCAGTCTAACTAAACTGGTAGACAAGGTACAAATTTGAAATTATATAAATCAATTGGTATTTATTGAATACAGTGTTTGAAAATGTGTTCATTGTTTTAACAGCTATACGCTGAAAGCAACATTAACACCACTACTGATGACAAGGAAAAGGAGAAGGAAATGGGAGAGGAGCCACTAACAAATGACGTTGTATCGCCGGAGGATGATAGAGAGCAAGAACCGACTGATAGTGGGTTGGTGAATAAAGGGCAGCAGCCTCCACAATCTCAGACGGAGAAAAGTGAGCAGGGGCCTGAGAAGATGGTATCTGATTCGGGGAACAGGGAGCAGGGGCCAGAAGAGGTGGTGTCTGATTCGGGGAACAAGGAGCAGGGGCCAGAAGAGACGGTATCTGAGTCGGTGAACAAAGACCAGGAACAACAAAAGAATGTAGATGTGCAGGAGCTGGTGGTCGATGATCAGGAGCCACCAACGAATCAGCGTAACTCGGCGGAGGAAGAGGAAGACCATGAGAATGTGAAAGAGAAAGAGAAGACGGCAGAGGATGACAAGGAGACTGTAATGAAACGAGGGAAAGGCAGAGATAAGAAGCAAAACAAGGACAAGGTTTGGCTTTTAACTTTGTTTTGTTAAACTACAAATTCGTTTGTGATACATATATGACATGGAAGCAACGTTGTTCATTGTTGCAGGACCCCGAGTACATTGTTATCTGCGATGACGACAACAATGGGTCTGAACGCGATGAGACTGAAAAGGAAGAGACTCAAAAACCAAAAAGAAAAGGTAGACCCCCCAAGAACCCCAAGAAGAAAGCAAAGAACACAACTGACCCAACAGAAGATAGCAAAACGGTGAGAAACCAAATTCCGTTGTGCCATATAAGTTAATATTGTAATATGCCTTCAGTGAAATACATTACGTAAATTTTACAAGCGATACTAAAGGGTGTGGTGTGATGTATTTGTATGCAGAACGTTGGTACCATGAGGTTATATCCCAACAGGCTGCTTGAGATGTTCCAAAACATGACGGGAACACAGATGCTCTGGGTTATATCTGGTTGGAAATGGGTGTTAACACTAAAGCTCACCAAGTTTGATCGCGATTTCATGACCTTGCTTCTCACTAGGTGGAATCCTGATACTGGTGAGTTCAAAATCAGGGATGATTACATAGTGACGATAGACGAAAAGATGGTGGGATGGGTCACTGGTCTGCCATTTGGATCGCATAAGTATGAATTTGACTTAGAGGATAGGGACAAGGAATTTGGCATGCTGAAAAGTTTTTACGAAAATAAGGGTGGTATCAACTACGATCATTTGTATAACTGCTGCATTTCGACGAGAACAGACAGGCAACTTTTTATCAGGCACTTCATACTCTTTACTCTGGGTACTTTTTTTAGTATCACAAAGAGTAATTGGGTGAGTCCAAGTCACCTTAGGGTCGTGAAGGACAGGTTTCTTAGGGAGCCAAGTGATTGGAATTGGTCTGCCTATGTTCTCGAGTGGATGAAGGAATTCCACGGTGGGGATGACAGAGATTCAATCACTGGATTCCAAGGCTGTGGCATTATCCTTTTGGTGAGTATGTTTATTGATCCTTAAATGGCTTAGCAGATATTATATGTGGACTTAAACGAAACTGACTCTATATTTTCAGTTGGTGTATCTTGACAGACTTAATATCGGTGGACGAGGTTTGAGATGGCGCGTTGATGAGCCAAGATTACGAGCTTGGCAAAACAAAGATGTGGAGAAGGCCATTATGCTTGATATGTTCCAGGAAGGGGTATATGGGAAAGCCGAGGTAATGACCTTTTACTTATATAAACTGTTCGAAACTTAAAATTTGTTGTCTCTCTTTTACCGATACTAATTGCACGATTTGTCGATACATCTCTGAAGGTTGTACGAGGAGTAGAATATGGGAAACCATATCCAATTGGCCAACCCGACGACATACCAAATTGGGATGATAACCTGAAGTTTATTTTCAATCCAGTAATTGGTGTAGACGATGTAAGTACTGATTTAAATTCTAAATATGCTGCTTATTTCCTTTTGAAGTATATTTCTAAGTCCCGAGTACGCGTTTGTAAACAGGGTAAACCCCCCCCCCCCCCCCCACCTGAGATGTTGAAGAAATCCAAATCGAGGTTCACTAAGAAGGAATTGGGAATGGAGGAAGTTGCTAAATCTAATCAAGTGGTCGCAATGGGGAGGAGGGCGAAAACGAAGCCAAAAGTCCTACCTAATAAAGATGTCAGTGTTTCGAAAGCGGTGGTGACAAGGAAACGCAAGCAAACACAGACGGAAGAGTCAGGATAAGGGAAAAATACACGGCAGGAGACGATCAAAGACGGGAAAAGGTTGAAGACAACTGATGATGATACAACCAAACCACGCGTTGATTCTGATTCTGTGTTGGGAAGAGTCCAGAACATCCTAAGTGATTCAAGTTTGAAACCCGAGTAAGTTACGTAATTACTTTCTGAGATACATCTAAATTATTTCTTATTCAAGTTGCTGAGAGTGTTCAATTGTAACAGGAGGAAAAATAAAGTTGTATACCGTAGTGACGGTTCTATCGCAATCACTCGTTTCCAACTGTACAATGCATTTTTCAAGAAGAATCGCATTTCATATGAGGTATAGGAGAATTAAAGTAAATATACTTGTTTTGTAGCTTACTTTCAGAAACCATGTAACACCTTTACTTATTTCATTTCATCGTAGGTAATGTCGGCTTGGGCCAATTGCATAAATTGTGAACCTCCCACCGGAGATAACAGATGTGAAGAATCGTATATTTTAGACCCTGTTATTCTGGTAATGATTATGTTACGCATATGTTATTTGGTTTGAATTTTTTCAATTGAAACCCGTCATTCATTATTTTAATTAATTCTTATGTGGTAGGATCTTAAGATGAACAAACCAAACGGTGGCGAAGATGTGGAGAACTGCATTGCTCCATCTCAATACATGTGTGATCTGATTGAGAATGGTTATGACTTGACAAAAGTTAAAAAGGTACTGATTTGATTTATATTTACTTTAGCATCATATGAAACCCGGTCAGATTAATCGTATCTGTTATGAAATCTCTGTATTACAGATCTTCATGCCTGTAAGGGTAGGAGAGCGATGGTGCTTGTACATATTAGATATCGAAAAAGAGGCGTATTACCTGTTTGACACAAAGGAGACGGTTAATGGGGACGTACACAGAAGCCTCAGGAGGAGGATTGTAAGTCTCTGATATTTATTTATCTAATACGATACGCTATATGGTACAACAGTATTGTAATAGTATTAATCATTGCAGAAAATCGCATGTTCTGAACTCTTGAAACATGTTGAGGGAATAGAATTTGACTGCAGTGGATGGCCAAGCAAAGGAATCAAGAACTTACCCACTGAAGAAAATGACTTTGCGTCTGGTCTATTCGTTATGTACAGGTTGCTGTGCATTTCACGGTCATGTTTCAAATGGGTTGAAGTATGTACACTTAACCATATAAATTAAAATATTATATCGGTGATAATGCATTAGAATCGGCCACTAAGTTTTGGTATTAATTTCAGGATATTGCTGAAGACGAAGATATCTATTGCGAATTCGCTGTCGCTTACTTCCTCCAGCACGAAACCAATACCCTTTCATATGATTAGTGCGGCATATGCAAAGTGGCATCGCAGCTCCTGGTGTATTATGGTCTATATGGTTTATTTCTGCGTCAGTTTAAAACATCTCTGATACTGTAATTTGTTGTTATTTCAGTTTGACTTTGAAACATATGTTTAAACGTTTTATAATTTTCCTAATATGCAATCCAAAATGTTTAAACGATTAATCCATATAATTGCGCTAATATGCAATCCAAAATTATGTGTCATTGACATTTTATTATTCATTTCGAAACTAATAACATAACATCTGAGCTGATGTTCAATGCAACCTATAATTATATCAGTGATATTAGATAATTCATTTGGACACTTATCGTACAACAAGGGGTTAAATAACTACTTTCAATATTGGATAATGTTAAATAACTGCTTATTACACGGACTAATTTCTGACAGTACGCTAAATACTTAACGGTATCGAAGACGGTTAAACAGTTTCAATTTAGCATGATTATTCCAAGTAATATGTTGTTTTTTAAATTACATTGCACCCCTATATAAACACAGCATGCGTATCCATTTATCACGCTTGAAACCATTAACACATTCCATCCATCCATCCATCCATCTAACTCTTTGTTTGTCTTAAAAAACAATCCCCTTGTATTAACATGAATTTCTATAGGCCTTGTCTTAACCACGACAAACAATGTGATTATATGGCAGAAGATAGGGCTGAATTTGTGAAGGATTTAGATCAAAGATGGAATGAAACTATTACTCGTGTGTTTAGAGAAGACCCGGACAAGCCACCAAAACCCATTAAGTTTGAAGCGGGGACCGAAAACTCTAGTGTGGCTATAGTGTTGTCTAACTATGATTTAATGGTTAGTCAAATAATCCCAAAACTTGGTAGGTTTGATGTCAATCCTTTCATGTTGGTTTGTAAACGATGGGCTAAGTTAATGGCACTTAATGTCCTCAAACCCAATCCTTCGATAGCTTATAAAAATTCTTTGAAATATTTTAGTTGTCATAGTGGTTGGAGTCCTAGACAAGGGACATACGGGTCTTATCACATGTGGTACAGGATGAACGGTAAACATTTTAAACTCATAAAATATGTTTGTTCTTGTAAATCGTACTCAGAGACAGAAAAGAATGCGAAACGACCATGGTGGATACAAAATTCAAGTGACGAGATATTATTTGAGAAGGATGGAAGTGTGCTGGATTGGTGGGGAACTTCGAATCTTTTGAAGCGACCCAGACGTCATTTCGAATAAGTTCAGGCGGGCCGAACATTAAATAATATATTTATCTATGTTATGATGTTTTCTTTAATATGCTGTATGTCAGCATAGTTTCTTATATATCTGCTTTTATTCAATTATGTCGTATTTCCGATTGTTGTAAAACATATAAATGTTATTTCTATATTGTTTTTAAGATGGATATGATTTATCTTTTTCGCCTTGTTTAATTTTTATTCAAGTTTTGTGTGCCACACAATAATCCCTCAAGATACAATGATTTCTTTTGAAATTATACAATGTGAACGCACAACCAAATTGGACATGTGGACACAAATTTATGCCCGTGTGCATAGTCAACTACCATTTCCTAATATAATTAAGGGGGTCATGTATCGAACCTTTAAAGCCATAATAATATACTTGTAAACAAAAGAAGTTCACCATGGCTAGTTGCTCAAATCATCACCGAAGATGCGATTTCATGGCGGAGGACCGTGCAGAATTCCTCAAGGACTATGACGTCCCATGGAAAAAAGCGGTCACTCGTTTGTTTGGGGATCCAGATTTACCACCAAAAGATCTGGAATTCGAATCTGGTACGGAGGCGGATTCAAGTGTTTCCAAGGTATTGTCTAACTCTGACATCCTCAAAACCCAAATAATTCCAAAGCTTCGTGGCCGTGATGGAATGTCTTTTCTAAGTGTTTGCAAAGGTTGGGGTAAGATAATGGCTGTGGATTATCTAAAACCTCATCCATCAATCGCGTACATGAATTCACTAGTCCACTACGCCAATAATATGCACTTTGAGGCATGGTACAGGGGATACCCTGCGCTAGGAGGGAAGTGTGTCAGATTTGTCTGTGATTGTGGAATGGATGAAGAGCGTGGTAGGCAAAGTAAACGGGCATGGTGGCTAGATGGTCCGAGTGACGACGAGTTTTTAGACGACGAGTTGCGAAAAGAGGTAGAATTCAGGGGGACTTCAAACAAATTCAAACAATACAGGCTGGAACAAGATGATTTCGTTTGAATAGAATAATGTATTATGTACCTCTCAGGCTTTAGTTGTATCCGCACAAAAATGCTGGCCTTAATTTAATCTGTCAAAGTTGGGGGCATCTGTCGTAGTCCTCTTTATTGTATCTGTTAACAATTATATGTTTCTTATATAATATTTACAAATGCACTGGGTTTAATATATATTATTCAATTGTTTTCGTATAGTTGTTCTACTTTCCTGAGAGAAGAGAGAATAAAAGTATTACCAAGATTTATTATGTTTCCACTGCAAAAGAATAATCATAACCAAGGGATTTCCTTTGTTTCTATCTGTAATCATTAATTACATTGGGAAGATAAGAAAAATGTACATTTCAACCGCTTTGAAATAACAACTATTGAGAGGAGCGAAAACGTAATTCATGTATCTCGGACGTCTATTACATAGCCCTTGCATTAGAATGACTTCAAACAGGCAGTTCTGTCAAGTATGTATTTTTTTCTTTTGTAGACATGTAACTATAGAGAGATTGTAATATCCACTGTTATTAAACTGATATGTATAAATCTCTATTCAATGTAGCGATGGCATTGGAAGTCGAAAAGATGCTTCTCGTGAAAATGAAGATACAATAAATAATAATAAAACCAGCTAACGACTCTATATCCTCCCGCCACGTATTTTTCCCGCCAAACCAAAGAAGCTGTAAGGTCATGGATTTTTTTTTGGAGGGAAAATACCCTGATATATAGAGATGTATATATAAGCACTCCCTCCATAATTTCAATCATATCACAATTCACAAAAGCATAAGGAGGGATACTATAAACACACAGTAGAAACTTCAAAAAGAAACACCTGAAAAAAACAATGTCGGAAGAGAGGAAAGCACACGTTAGAGACTTGATTCAGCTGAGATTTTTCATGAGGGAAGTGATTAGGCATTCGGGGGATCAAGCTGTCGCAAGGATGTTATTAAGGATCGGGAGTTGGTGTAACACTTTGGAAGCCGTTTACCAAGAGGAGTTCAACGCCATTCATCGCGGCAGATTGAACCCGGCGGACCTGTTTTATCGGGTCGTCGATGGAGTTGAAGTTCTGGCTACCCCTGAAGTGGATTACTGCATTGTCAGGATCGAGGATGACGGTGCTCCCCCAGTGCCAAATCCTGCTCCAGCTCCTCATGAAGCCGCTGCTCCCCCAGCACGGCGAAGGAGGCCAAGGAAGGTGTATGCTCCCTACCCCCTCCGTCGAAGTGAGCGTTTGCGCAACATGAAATCGAAGACACTCGACCCATGGATGCTCAGTGTGTCTAATTCAAGTGCTCTGAACTCCGACAGCGGAAGCACTTTAAGCGAATGCAGTGTTTCCAGCCCATTGAAAGAAAGGAATATAATGTCTTAGTTTAAATCATTTACGATTTGGTCCACTATTATGTATTATTTAGTCGTTTTATCGCTGATGTTTAGTTAGTATCTTCTTCTGATGTAAGATAGCCATGGATTGGTTTGAATGTCATGGTTATTTTCTTATAAGGTTTGAATGTCATGGTTATTTTCTAAGTGTCTGGTGTAACACTTTGGTATCCTATGAAATTGCTATATAGCTTTACAAAGTAAATAATATGCAGTTTGAGAATTCTGAGAAAGGGAGACTAAACGGTTTTTGAGTTTTTTCGAGTTGTGTTTTAATTTAATTGAAATAATTAACATTTTTCGGGAACTGCAATTGACTAATACAATTAAGAGAGAGAAAAATTAAAATTTATCACATTCAAATTATAAACAAGAGTTTCCATTCAAGATTCATTCAATTCTAAAACAGAAGGCGAAACAAGTACGTTTGATACAGAAACGCTAATAATGCTAGGCAAAGAACAGTTCGCAGAGTAAGCATTCCTTATTTCCAAATCTCCCTTTTGCAGATTTACATAATATTTCTATTGGATACAAAACGCCCTAACGTGATTTCATTTACCTCGTTTGTTCAATTGGTTCTTTGTGTATTGGTTTTGTTGTTGCTTTATGCATGTATCCTGTTTTTGTTCTATTAGTTTTGCTGATGATCAAGAGTTTGAGACAATGATGCTATTGGCTAATCATGCTACCCCGCCTCGTTGTGATATACTCCCTACTAGTTATACCGGTGCGAAGACGAATAGTCAAACTACAAAAGTACGTTACGGCTCCCTTAATGAATTCGTGTTTTAGTCAAGACAAATATGTGTGTGATCTTGTTTTGTAATTGTTCTTTGTAGGACATGGTGTCGATGTGTGAGATGGAAGATGGGAAGGTACTTCTGTTACGTGTGGTTTACGACTGGAACTAACGTTTCATTACGAAGACTAATCATTCCATTGTCACATGTGCAGATGGATACGACGTTTGCTCCCTGGATTCAGGAATATACAATCGCAGATACATCCAGAGACTCGGAAGAAAATGCAAACCAGAAACAAGATCCTCCTCCATTGAATGAAAAACAGGTAAATTATGTTTCTTGTAATGATTAGTAATTATCAAGTGACGGCGATTCTCGTTAGTGGATAATTAATATTTCTAATGTGGTGCGCTAAACATTAAAGAATGCTGATGATGGAGAACAAGACAAAAGGGACATGGACAGCCTATCTACGGAAATCGAACAGGTATTTAGGGTATCTTGTGTGACTGTTCTATGTTTTTAGTAAAGTGTTAATATGTAAATGATTGCTTTATTTTACACATGACCAGATGATGCTAAGTGCTGAAACTCCTAGTCCTGTCGCTTCTGAACCGAATGTGGAAGTATCTGAGAGACAAGTTGAGGAATATGAACCGAATGTGGAAGTACCTAAGGGACAACTTGAGGAATATGCTATGAAGAAATATGAACGGAATGTGGAAGTACCTGAGAGACAACTTGAGGAATTTACTAAGAAGGTTATTGAGACTGACAATTTAAGACGGATTGATTTTTATTTACTTATAACAGTAGTTTCACATATCTGGTTATTTAGGCATTTTCAAGTTAATTGAATTTTGTTTTCTATGTAGTTGGCAAGTGAAATATTTGGTGTTGTGAACGACGCACAACAGGATCCGCCACTACATGATAATCAAGAGACACTAATTGTTAATCAGGAGACACTATTTGATAATCGACAAGAGACTATTCCAGAGCAACCACATGAGAAAGAGACTACTGAAGAGCAAGCAAAAGAGAAGGAAATTGAACAAGAACAATGTCCACCTCTCAATAGAACTGTCAAGAAACGAAGACGACCACGACGATCCGAAAATGAATTGATGAACAAGGTTTGGAGCGTAGTGAACGTCTTGATATGTACTGCTTTAGATGCGTGAAATTCATTTGTCATTATGGTTGCAGGGGTCTGAGTTTGAACATGGGGAGTCATCAAAGACATCGAGTAAGGCCAAAGGAAGACCAAGTACAAAAACAAAAGAGACCACCGCGGACATGGAATTGGTGAGTTATGCCCTATAACTTCTGAACTGAGTTATTCAGAGTAAACTAAAGCAATATGATATATTTATTGGTATGTAGATACAAAACAACAAATAACTCGTTATATTTCTTTACAGAGTTTTCCTACGATGAGGCTATACCCAAACAGGATGATAGAGCTAATTCAAATCCTAACAGGAACTCAGAAACGTTGGGTAATAGATTCTGGTTGGAAGTGGGTGCTAACTTTGCACCTGACCAAGTTTGATCGCGATTTTATGACCTGGCTTATTGGAAGGTGAAACCCCAAAATAGATGAATTTAGGATCAGGGATGATTACATAGTGACTATAGACGATAAAATGATAGGCAGGGTAACTGGTCTGCCATTTGGAGACCATAAGTTCGATTTTGATCTTGAGGAAAGAGACAAAGAATTCGATTTGCTTAAAGGGTTTTATGGAAATGATGGTGGTATCGACTTGAATCATTTGTATAACTGCTGCATTTCAGCTAGAACAGATAGAAATCTGTTTATCAGACATTTCATACTCTTTAGTCTGGGTACTTTTTTTGGTATCACAAAGAGTAATTACTTGAGTCCAAAACACCTTAGGGTCGTGAAGGACAGGTTTCTTAGGGAGCCAAGTGATTGGAATTGGTCTGCCTATCTTCTCGAGTGGATGAAGGAATTTCAAGGCTGTGGCATTGTCCTTATAATGAGTATGTTTATTGATCCTTAAATGGCTTAGGCGCTATTGTTTGTACTGAAACGGAACTGACTATCTATGTTTTCAGTTGGTATACTTAGACAGGCTTAATGTGGGTGGACGCGGTTTGAGATGGCGTGTTGATGAGCCAAGAATACGAGCCTGGCAAAACATAGATGTGGAGAAGGCAATGATGCTTGACAGGTTCCGGGAAGGGGTATATGGGAAAGCCGAGGCAATGATTTTACTCTCCTTACTAAGTATTTTAGTTATGTATGCGATACTAAACCGTTTTCACCGAAACGTTTTGCAAGGTCGTTCGAGATGTCGAATATGGGAAACCTTATCCAATAGGCGAAGCCTTGGACATAACACAGTACGATGATAATCTGAAGTTCATTTTCAATCCCACAATTTCAAGTGATGATGTTAGTATTGTTTGTATTTGGAAATATGGTTCCCAGGCTTTGGTTATGTTGGTTTGTTCTTATACCCAATTTGCCATTTGTTTTACACAGCATCTCCCCCCAGACCCTTCGCTGTTGAAGGTTTCGAAGTCAAAATTTTCAAAGAAAAAATTGGGCCAAGAGGAAGTTGCTGCTTCGAATCAAGTCGTTGCCGTTGGGAGGGGGTCTAAAACGAAGCCTAAAATAATAACTGCTGAAGGTTCCAGTGCTCCAAATAATTTGGTGCGGAGTAAACGCAAGGCATCGGCAGCTACGGATGATACCGATGACCAGGAGTTGGTGTGGTCAAACAGAAGAAAACGAAGCAAATGAAAGTTGGTACACCCTCAGTAATGTTGCCAAATGGGTTGTTTAGTAGTATATTTATGATTAATGTGTCAAGACTATTGTTGTTTTTCACAGCTGCTTTACTATTTCAAAGTTCAAACAATTGTTCACACATTTGGTCAGACATTAACTGCAATGGTGATCGTTCAACAAACTAAGTTGTGAAGTTCCGCACAGACAAAATACAAAAACTATGTGTTTTCCGCGATACAGTTATACCACAACAGCAACATGCTAATCTCTTTAATAATAAATGTGAAACTTATCCCACACATAAAATACAAAACAAAATGTATTGTATCAGATACATTTAAACCACTATAGCAACAATCGCATTAATAATAAAAGTACAACTTATCCAACAACCGAATTAATTTCATCCCCTTTACTCCAACGGCTCTTTCTTTGATTTATCCAAATACTTCTATAAATAATTCTTTCCTTCCTAACGGCTTCCTCCTACCATATATTGTTCAAACGTTTTTCCACAATAATTATTCTGTCAATTTTTTTTCCTTCTCCCATTTGGGTCTTAAATCCAAGCATCTCAAACAGTAGTTGAATTTCAATGTCTGCACCAAGCTCAAGCTCACGCTCCCGCGCAGCAATTGGGGATGGACGACGCTGTGGATGTGGAAAGACTGCATGGGTGAGAGAGGCGTGGACATGGAAGAATCCGGGAAGGAAGTTCTACGGATGCTACTTCTATGATCCTATCTTAAACAAAGGTAGGTGCAACTATTTTGACTGGTACGATAAGGAAATGACTGTTTGGCAGAGAGAGGTTATAAACAGCTTGTTGGATGAGATTGATCATCTTGACGAGAAGAAGAAATATGTCTGGCAAGAAAGAGAGAATCGAGAATTGAGATTCAAGGCCGATGGTTTGGAGATTGAAGTGAAGAGGTTGGAAACGAAGCTTAACAAGTTTAATAACATTGTTATGTTTTTTATTTTCATTATTGTTGTTGTAGGATTAGTGGCAGTTCTGTGAACACTCGTCACTTGTTAACGAAAATTGTCTTTGAATTGATATAGTTCAAACAAGTTGAAGCATGGCTTGTATGTTCACTGCTAGCATTGATTTAACTCAAGTGTTCAAATTGATAAATAATCCATAAATGACATAACGCTACGTGAACAACGAGTAGGATACAAAAACAAGTGAATTTATATGTCAATCACGCAATACAAAGTCACCCCAACAAGTAGGTAGACTACTTTGTGAAGGTGAAGGTGAAGCATGAGATGAGATCTCTTGGCTTGAACCAATATTTAAGCCAAAATGTAGGTCATAATCTTCGCTTCCTCCTTGAATTGGGAGCTAAGCTGAGGTTCTGCTGAGAAACTATTGTTTCTGATGGGGGCTCTTGGTATCTGCCTGTCAACCCTCTGACGTTTAATCGGATTCCGAAGAGGCGCGTTCATTCCTGGAACCCCATCCACAGCCATACCTCGGTGTACTTGTTCGCCGTATCGAACCGCCTCCTTCAGAAGTAGGCCAAATGACATTGAAAATTAATACGAAGTAAGATAACAAGGATACTATTAAAAGACCTTCGATACTTACTTGGGCGTTTGCTTGTTGTAGAGCCTGCTGCTCCTGTAGGCTGGTTCGTGTTCTTCTTGCTTTATTGCCATTGCCTCCTCTTTCAGCAGGATGCTTTGTTCTGGTGGACTGTCTCCTGCCCATTCCCGCCTTGTCGACCGGATCTTTGGTAGCTCCCTCAGCACGGACGACGGACCTTTGAATGTGTCTCTGGTTGCAATGCTTGGGTCGGATTCGTCTGACCCCATATACAGAAGAAATAGATTCGTCAAACCATTGTGCAGACGTGCCGGTGCGAGTGATGCCCAATATTCCCTCGAGCGTGTCCCGGAGTTTGTCTGTGCACTCTCTGAACACGCCAAGAGTTTCTTCGTTTGTCAACGCTAGTTTACTAATGTATGTGTTACGTTGCGCCACTTCATTCGCGTTCTTCACTCGTGTCGACTCGTTCGGATCATAGTAATCAACTCTCACTTTCTCGTAGCTTCGGAACACATCCTTCCTCCAACGTCTGAGAATATATTTCTCTGGTATGGTGGCCACGTCCTCCAATTCTAATACGCGGATGATGTGCTTAAACAGAATTCCCCTAAACTCAAACAACTTGCAAGAACATGAAAACTCACACAGTCCTTTATCCAAAGTAACGGAGTAGGTTTTTTTCGTAGCCTTCCAAACAGGTTTGGGAATCTTCTCATCAACTCTGTACACCATCACCACATCATCACCCCCTTCCTTCACCGCATTGGTATGCCTCAACCCAGCTATTTCGTCTGCAAACTCCTTGTACTTGGCATTGGTGTACGCTTTGTGAAAAAGGGTCGAAGCGAATATGGAGTCGTCACATCTCAATTGCTTTTCTCTACACTTGTAGTTGTTTTTCCTCTCCTCTTCCACTTTCCCTAACAACGCTACCTTGTATTGCTCAAGGAACTTTGCCAGACCACTGTTCAAGCTCATGAATGTCTTAAAAAATCGATTCATCCCTTCACTCCTTTGCGTTGAAGACATCCCGGCCCAAAAAGTGCTCTTCCAGTACCCAGGCGCCCATTGCTCCCTGATACTGTATGTCTCTGAAATCCATGTGTTGTTACCTAGCTGATACTTTTCGACCATTGCTGCCCAAGCCTCGTCGAACTCCTCTGGTGTCAGTGTATCATGCACAACATCGTGTAAGGTTTTATCTATCTCCTGCCACCTTGAGTGGCTGCCGAGGTTCCGTGAAGCGTTCTGCAAGAGGTGCCAAATACACAGTCTATGAGGCACATCCGGAAAGACAATTGATATAGCCTTCCCAATTGCTTTGTCTTGGTCTGACAGGATGCCCTTCGGAGGCTCGCCCATACACTCTAGCCATTGTTGAAATAGCCATACAAAAGTATCATTATTTTCATTTGTAACCAGGGCAGCGCCAAGCAGAATTGAAGACCCGTGATGGTTAACCCCGACAAAAGGAGCAAAAGGCATCTTGTACCTGTTATTCACGACAATGTATAGTTCAGAACGTGATTAGTTGAAGTGAAGTACACATACGACCAGGTCGGTACAATGAGTTCTAAACTAATAACAAATTGACATTTTAAATTGTATAAAATACTAAAAAACAATGTCAGAAACTACTATATAAGATAAGATATTTTACAAAAGATTTCAATTGTCAGACAATTCGCGCATCATTTACTGTTTAAAGAAATACATAAAAACCATAGCGGATACTAAATGACATTACCTGTTGCAATTAAAAGTCGTATCAATCGACACTATATCACCAAATTCCTTATAAGATTCCCTCGACCGCGCATCTGCCCAGAACACACAGGACAGTGTATCATCTTTGTCTTTAAGTATTCTGTAGAAGAACCTGTCATCCTCCTTCTTCATCTTCTCGAAATAATTCTCCATAGCCACTGCATCCCCATGGAGCAGAGTACATCGACGGTGGACGTTCACCGCATTTCGCAAGTCTTGCTCGTCGAAAGTCAGGTTCTCGTGACCTTTGTTAGCCACGGTGAAAGAGTTGAAATTTTTCTTGATACTTATACCAGCATCATCGTTTATCACCATGCGATCAAACGAAGCATCGTCAATGTACTTGTAATTTGGCATGAATCGGCTGGAACTTGGGTCTAAAGGGTGATTGTGATCCAAACATACAGTAATGATTATAAATGTGCCAGTTCTTTTATGGATTCTTCCGTAGACGTGAAATGGACAATCGGTTACCGTAGAATTTTCACTCTGCTTTAGGCCCCCCTTCTGACATTCTAATCTAATCGACCTCATCATGTAAAATCGTGGCTCTTTTGGACCGACTCCATTCCTTGTTACTCCAGCATCTCTATAAGTTTGCAGTATCTCAGCGCTCCTACGATAGAGTGCAAACCCTTTTCTGGCGGCGTAGGGGAAACAAAGGTCCGCAAATTCTCCTCCGGTTGGAAAACACATGCCTACCGCTGGAGCACCATCGTCATCAGCTTGATCAGCACTTGCATTCAGATCTAGTCGGTTATCCATGCCTTAACCTGGACACAAATACAAAACAATTATTAAACACAGGATACATTAATACCCGGTGTGGTCCTAAACATATAATTAAACACAGGATAGATCAAGTATAATCTATCTCGTGAATAAAAAACAAAATAAGTAAAGTGGATACTAATTAAACATCGAGGTTACGTTGTATACACAAACACTATGAAAATGATTTTCATTAGTAAAAATGGATCAAAATGCAGGTTCAGGCACGGATTGAAGAAAAAGGGGAAAAATGGGGATTTGAATGGACAATTAATCATCTCCAAAATTAACATATATAATAACCAAGAATGAACATACAATTGAAATTAATTACCTCTAAGTCTTGAATCAAGCAACGATTGTCTTAAAAGACCAATTACGCTCTTGTCAATCGAAAGAAAAAATGAAACCTTAGATTATCGATGAACGCTCTCTCAATTAAAAGTTTTATTTGCATGAGCGTCTATGATGGCTCGATGAAAAATGAAAGATTTGCAGTATTTATTGATGAGTGAAATTGAAGTTTTTAAGAACTCAACAATGGCTTTTGTCTTTGAGGATGAAGTTCATGGTGTTCCAGAAAAAAAATTGGGGAATATTTTGATGATAGAAATTAAGAGAAAAGATGAAGAGTAAATGATAAAATTGGGGGGAAATTTTCGTTGCCCATGATTTTCATTAGGCGCTTAAAATCCCGCCTAAAGCTTCCCTCTAACAGCAGGAAGGAATTGCGCCTTCCTCAAATTTTTTTTTGCGCCAAAATCATCTTATTTTCCCTCCCTCATTTTTTTCATTAATCTTAGGTGGCAGCTCCTCATTGGGCATTGTATGAGATTCCTCATACAATGGTTGTATGTGTACTAGCTTCTCTTTACCGTAGGTCAACATACGGCCATCGATACTATAGTCATGACATTTTTTTTGTGCGGAAATTTTAGGTCGAGAAAGTCTCTCGTAAAAGATATTTATTAGGGAATTAGGGATGATTTCGTAAAGAGAGTTAACGCGGAGGAATCACATTTGGTTATGATAATTATAATAAGCACGTGACACAAATCACTCCTAAGTCCTAACATAACAAAATCTCAATAACGCAACCTTCATGTACTACAAAAGAAAAATGCGTGTCACGATTTTTACACTCTTAAAATTACCGTGTGATATCGTGTCATGTTACTACTTACCTCCCCCTCCAAAACAACAGCAGAAATTCAAGTAAATAAGTAATAAATGTACAGTAAAAAAGGAAAAAACCATCGCTCATGGTTGGCTGGGGTAAAGTGGGCGCACTACTATTTCCTTGATGACCACGAAATTAAACTTCTGGAACAAAATCAATCAAGATTAGATCAGACGGTCTGATTTCATTCGTACAATAATATTACAGCTGGTAAATTAACCCAAGTTAAACAAATGGGGGCTGATTTTGCCAAGGCAAGTATTACATCTTCCAAGGCAAATAATTAAAACTTACAATACTACCCCCAACCTTGCTGCCCGCTGCCGTTAATCGATACTCAAATATTCCATTACATCTTCATTTAGATTCCTTCCTTATCTTCGTTTATATTATTTCCCTTAACTTCAAATCGACGCCCCTACTCTCAATTCTCACTCCTCCCAATTTTCTAAATCAACAACATTATCTTCTTCTACTTGTTCTCCTGATCGCCGAAACCTCATTACCCGGCCCGGCCCACAGCATCCGGATTCCGGATTGGATACCCGAATCCGTGACGTCGCCACCCACCCAACCGTTGAAGATTGCCTTTTTTGCCCTCGGAAGCTTCTGGAGATCAGTAGCCGTGTTCGGGTGCTTAAACGGCGTCGTTCGTATCACCGTCGGCTACTCCGGCGGCTCCAAGGTTAACCCTGAGTACCGTAGCTTAGCCGATCACGCTGAATCCGTACAGGTATTCAGCTGAATTTCTTCCGAATATCGATCCCAATTAGTTATTAGTTATTTGATTTGATTAAAAGTTTAGACGAACAAAAAGAATTGATTAGAAGGTTAGGATATGGAATTTAACTTGGTGTAATATAGTTGTATATAAGTTGGAATGATCAGACTTTGGGTGGTGCAGAACATGTGGCCAATATTTGATTTGTTCATATATATGCATATAAGATGTTTGATGCAATGTCAAGCTCAAGTTTTGCACATCCTACATACTCCGTACTTTGTTTCGTTGATATGTTGGCTCGGATTGTATATGTACTGAAAATGGGGTAGCTCTTATTTGGTACTGGTTCAAAACAATCCGAATGTAGCTCCATCTTACATCTAGTTTGAAAGGTGTAGCTCTTATATATGTTTAATTGAATGTACTTGCAACTTCACTATCTTATTTGACTAGTTCAAAACCTATTAAATACAAAAGGCTATTAGCTTAACTGGGAGAGCTATGTGCAAAATTTTGTGCAATGGTGTGGGTTCGAGTCCCACATAGCCTGTGGTTATGATAAACTCGTAAGAAATCAATGTAATCATATACGATAATAGTCCGGCAATGCAGGGCAAGAGACTAGAAGTTTCAGCTTGTCGGTTGAAATTTATAACAGTTAGAAGTGGAATTGGCCAGAATACAGGGAACTTTGTCACATTGTAGAAGTGTACTCTACATAAGTACATAGCTTATTGAGCTAAGACAAAAAAACCGATAGCTCATAAGAAGTATATGTATACAGAGATGTAACTCTAGTGAAGAGTCTTTTAAACTCTATTTCCCGACCTGATGTAGTAGTTATCCACTGAAACATTGTTGAGAACAAGCTGATGGCTATCGTTTCTGTTTGTATAAGCCATGTTCTGCTACTTTACGTTCTTGTTGATTGATGCAGAAGACTAAAGTAGAAGAGAAAGAATATTTTTTTATTGCAATAATATAAATAAAAGATAATAATAAAGTAGTGGGATATGTACTTACCTTTTTTAATGCCTAAGATCAAATTATTAGGAAAGAAGGGATATCTATCTATAATTAAGAAGGGGCAGCGGGCAGCAAGGTTGGGGGTAGTATTGTAAGTTTTAATTATTTGCCTTGGAAGATGTAATACTTGCCTTGGCAAAATCAGCACCCAAACAAATTACCAGAGTCAATAATATTCCATTTTACCATGATTAATTAAGCCGCTCCACACTCTCCAATCCCCACCTTTCTATAAATACCAACCACCTCTCTCACATTTCTTACAGTCACACACCATCTTCAAATCACAGAGAAATAAAAGAAGAGAGAGAGAGAGAGAAAAGATGAGTTTGAGTTTGCCAATGCTGAGCCTCGCCATGCGCGGCGGCTTACCAAAGTCGGCCGCCCCATCCCGCCGGACCTCCGACCTCACAGAGTCCACTCTTCCGCCGTTGACCGCCGTGTCTCCCTACCACCACCTCAACATCCCCGCTCTCCTCGGCTACGGAGACTTGTCCGATTCCGATGACGTCGGTCTTTCCCTCACTGATTCCAAAGGTAGTCTACTTTACTTTCATCTTCCTTGTTGAACACGCTTTTTATTTATGTTATTTACTCTGTTCTCCTTCCGTTCATATATGTTGTCTTTATATTTCTGGGTTGTGGAATTGTTCATGTTGCGCTACTTACCCTTTTCTATTTTCCTTGTAATTTTCATGGGGGATATATATCTGGGTATTTTTCGTTGGTGGTTTTCTGCATTTATTTCTTGATGGGTTTTTCTGGGTTTCATATTTTACTGGGTTTTTGCTATTTCTGTATAAATAATTTGTATTCATGGGTTTTTATGGGGTTTAACTTATATGATTTTACCGGAAATAATATGTCGAAAAAAAAAAAGATGTGTTAATTTTGTTCATAGATGTTGAAGACGTTTAGATGTCAGAGTATTTCTTTCTTAATTAGTTAGTGAGGTCATTATCAGTCGATTTTCTCGTGTTTCTGGGTTTGATTTGTAAATCATACTAAAATAGTGTATGGTAATTTTTAAGTCGGATAATTTTACTGTTTGATCATTTTTGGTTAATAGCAAATCCTGCATGTGATACACAAAAGTGTTAATGGGTTTTTCTGATTGTGGGTTTTTAATTTCTGAGAATCTTTATTTCATGTCTTGTCTTGTTTTGGATGCTGCTAAAGTTGGGTCACAAAATTAATGTGCTTGTTTGTTTTTACTTTTGTAAGGTTTATATGTTCATTTGAAGATTTGTTTGGTTAATGATGTCTCGATTAGTTAGATTTTAGTGCCAAATTATTTATCTATGGGTTCTTTTTTCTGTTTTCAGAACATGAGTATACGTAGGACTAGTATTTCTTGGCTTGCTTGGTTGAGGTTCTAGATTGCGCGTCATCAAAGTTTATGTCCGAATTCATTTATACATATGACTACTTCTGGATTAATGATCGGAATGTCGGACCATTTGTTAATCTTGGTTTCGGATACTTTATCTTGTATAGTTGTATGATCGAATTGCAAAAGCTGTTCCATTTTATGGTGGTCTGAAACTTGCCTGGTAAATTATCCTACAAGCTATAAATTTATGGCTTCCGTCTTTGAAATGGTGATGAATTCTGAATTTTGAACTTTGCAATGCTTATGCCATATAGTCATGTACTCATGTATGGCTGCCTGTAATTTATAGCAAGTTCTTTTACTCTTTATGCTGGTGGGGCAAAACTAGGAAGTTACTAGTAAAAACCTGTGATTAATTTTTTAAATTTCAATTTGTTTGATGCATTGCCAAATGTGGACAGACAGTAAACAATAGCACAGGCCACACTCTAGCTGTAATAATATGTGTAGTGTGCAGCTTCAATTTGTGTGTCTTTCACTCTTTTGCTTGAACTTTAATTTTCTGCTTGTGACATGGTCATGGCCTATTTGCTGATTCCATTGTTCTCAATTTACTCGCATCTTGGGTAGTTCTGTTGTTATGTTGATCTAATTGGCCTTGAAACGCATTCTCTACGTACGCAGATGGCTTGTATGGAACAGCAGCATCTGTTGACAACTATGACAAGATCCTCAAGGACCTGAGAGCTGCTATCACTGGCACTGGAGCTGATGACAAGAAAAGTAGCAAGGCCAAGGCGTATGAGCTGAAATATGAGAAGGATGCTTTGTACATCAAGATGGAGATGCCAGGAGTCAGCAAGGAGAATGTGATGGTGTATTTGATGGGCAGCTTCCTGGTGATCAAGGGTGTAAGAGACTCCGACCCTGATCTCAAGGACGACAAAACCTTCTCTGCTCGTATCAAGCTGAAGCTGGGGAAGAACAAGTACAAGACTGCTGAAATGAAGGCTGAGATGAAGAATGGAGTGCTCAAGGTCAGGATTCCAAAGATCGAGGAGATGGAGAGGGAGGATGTTGTCTATGTCAAGGTTGAGTGAGCCCTGTCCTGTTTGTTCAAGTCTCTGATGTGATGGTTAACTAATCTTTGTTAGAATAAGTAATTCGTAGCTGATCGGAGTACATTATGGTTCTGCTTAACTAGTATCGGTCGTTTGGTAGTAGTACTGTGGTATGTGGTCTTTTAAGAAACTCGTTCTTGCTTCTAAGTTGAATCAAAATTGGCAGACTTGTCAATGTGTCATATAAGTCGTGATGGCATTTTCGCGTCATTGTGATGCCTCCTTCAGTCCTTCGTGATTTGATTTTTGGTTAATGCAAGGTAGATATGATAGCTCAGCTCCAACCTGAGTAAAATGGTGTTAGCACCTTTGCTCATTGAACTAGAATCGAGTTTGGCTTGGCATTGAGGCTGAGATCACATGTCCTCTGATCTGCTTTAGCTGTATACAGAAATGATACCTTTGGTGCTAATTTTGATTATCGACTCCTTTTCCTTAGCTGCCCTGGTATTGCTTGTGACTTGTAAACAGAATTGTGATCCCTGGTCAGTGGTCAGGGTAGTTTTGGATTGAAATCGGCCTCAATGTTTCTGATTTTTCGAAAGGCCACGTAACTTTTCTGCCTAAGTAGTACGAGTATGTTTCTTTTGGTAGTAGTAGTAGTACTGTTGTATGTGTCTTTGGTGGAAATCGTTCTTGAATTGCCTCGAAGTTGAATTAAAATTGGCACTTTGGCAGAGATAAAATTTGGTCATTATGGCATTTTCGTGTCTGAATTGTAGATTAATATGGCGTAGTTGGGATGCTTCTTTGTGATTTCATGTCAACACAGGGTAGCCAACCCCTTCCTGTGATAGTTATATATGTGCTCTGGCTTTTTGTTCTTGACCTCGGCTTTGCGTGAAGGCCGAAATTTGTTCGATGTTTATTCGAATTTGGGTCAGGGTTACAATCAAAATTGTGGACTATACCCTATAGGTAGTCTACCATCTGCTGCATCGATCTCATCTATTAGAGCTTGTTTTCGGGTTTGTATATATCTAGATGAGAAGAGCATTCTTCTGGTTTTTTGGAGCTTCAATATCCTCATAATTTGATGCTAAGGCAATGTAGCCTTTGGTACTGGCCTACAGCCTGATTAGATTCCCTAAACCAGTTTATAGTGTGTCCGGTCTTCACACAAAGCGATTGCCAAGGCCGGCTCCTAAGCAGTCGCCGAAAAGATGTATGGCCTGCTTACTGCAGCGAGCCATGTAGCAATGTAGCCTGTAGGTGTATTTTCGAATGAATCAGATCGTAACATGTGCTCTCTGCACTCCCCTCATTTCGGAAACAAATACTACTCTTTAACAACATCTCAACAAAATTGAATAAGCGCGTACTCAAAATAACCATCACGAGTATTATCAAAATTCAAGGATTATATCGTATTAGCGTGGATACGTAATCTAACGTCGATAGGAAATACGTAAATAGTAATTCAAATGTGTACTAGTGTACTGCACCAAATTCCCTTCTTAGTAATATTCAGGAATGCACAAAAAAGTAGTGGTACTGTACTAGTCTCAAATTAAAATGTCACGTAAACTTCACAATTTTACCTCAGTCCAGATATACATCCAGAAAAGTACTGTACACACTCACCTACCCACCTGCTTTCTGAGGGACTGTACTGTACACCACCAATTTCGTCGCCACCCCCATCAAACGGTAAAAAAAAACAAAACCCAACTTACTCAAATAATTCCAGAATGTTCCCAATAGTACAAACTGTTAATTTTATTTACCGCGGTTAATTTGCTCCACTTTTGAATTATTATTAGTAGTATTATTACATCATCAGTTGGGAGGCTTGTACTATAAGTAACAATCCCACAATTTCATTTCCACTCTGTTTTCACTTTCTCTCTCCTCAACCAAAAACACACACAAAGAGAGATGGAGAAAGGTTCTTCTTCACACAAGAAATCAGAGGGAGAAATGAAGAGAGGAGTGAGCTTGCCCATTGACATTCCCAATGTTCACCAGCGTGACGACACCTTTGTTCCCGGCAGTCCCCGTGAAAGCTCTATCCTCCACCTTTCTCCCCCCTATGCTGACAACGTGGAATCTCTCCCGTTGCCCAGCCTCAACCTGGGTTCTCGCCCCTCTGCTCATCAAGGTCCACTTCTTTTTCAACTCTTGTTTTCTCCTTTTATTTTATTTACTCTGTTTTATCATCATTTGTTATTTAACTGTCAACATTTGGGTTTTCTTAACAAAGATTGTTTCTTTTTAAGTTTTTATAAGTTGAGAGGAGTGATTGAGTCTGTGTTTCTATTTTTGGGTTGTTGTTGTTTTGATGATGATGATATGAATATGTGGGTTTTATGCAGGTTTTTTGTGGGGGGTACGTTGATGGGTTTTGACTGGGTTTGTATTGATCCATGGATTTTGACTTTGGTTGGGTTCTTTTAATGGCTTTATTTGTTCGGTTTTTTCTGGGTTTTATGTTCTTGGGTTTTCTGGGTTTATGTTCATGGGTCAGGGTTTTATGTTCATGGGTTTTTCTGGGTTTTAATGTTCATGAGTTTTTCAGGGTTTTATGTTTTTGGGTTTTCTGGGTTTTATGTTCTTGGGTTTTATGGGTTTATGTTCATGGGTTTTCTGGGTTTTATGTTCTTGGGTTTTATGGGTTTATGTTCATGGGTTTTCTGGGTTTTATGTTCATAGATTTTATGGGTTTTATGTTTATGAGTTTGTTTTCTAGTGTTGATTTTGATGAGCTTTTTGTGAGTTTATTATTGCTTTGTTTTTTTCTGGGCTTTTATTGATGAGGGTTTTTCTGATGTGAGGGGTTTTTTTTTTTTTGTTTTGGATTGTTGGCTTTGATTGATGATTAATCACTACTCAAGACAGATTAGAGATGTAAATCTGTGTGTTTAATTCGATTTGGTTCGATTTTGGTGGTTGTTATGTTACACGTTTGCCCGTTGGTTTGATATGATTTTGCTACTTGTTATGAGTTATGACCCATGGTGTGTGGGAATTGTCAAAGATTATGAACGTAATTTGAACAATAGCTTGAGATTTGTTGCCTATATTAAAGTGCGGAGTGTTGCTTGGTTTGATATGATTTGTTGCTTAATTTTCTTTTAATATCGGAGGTTCAAAGTTGATTTTGACGCAGTTATACTCTTGTACGCTCAATGAAGATAACTGTGATGTGTGGATGTGTATAGCAACTGATTTCTCTTGTTGTTGGATATGAACAGTCTAGCTTTCTTAGGTTTAAGACACTCGTTTTTTCGTCGATTTTCTCTTGTTATGTGTTTGTACTTAGTCGAAGTAATTTATGAGCCTATTTTCGCTATGGATACACAAGATCGAACATTATGGTTGATTTCTCTCTTGGGTTTAATTTCTTTGTCGCTATGTCAGTCATACTTATTGCTTTATGTTTGTAACGAAAATGTATACTCGATCTAATGAGTCTGGCTATGAATCTATTTAGTCTTTATTGACTTGAAAGAGCTTGATTTTCTTGTAACAATGGATGTTAAAAGTTGATTTTGATGCATTTATTTGCCCAATGAAGATGACTGTGATGTGTATAGCAACAGATTTCTCTTGTTGTTGAATATGAACAGTCTAGCTTTCTTACAATTCTTAGGATTAAGACACTCTTTTTTTTGTCGATTTTCTCTTGTGTTAGTCGAAATCATTTATGAGCCTATTTTCGCTATGGATAACACAAGATAGACCTTAGTGGTTGATTACTCTCTTGAGGGTTTTTGTTCTTTGTCGCTTAGCCAGTTATACTTATTTGCCTCATGTTTTTGAAGAAAATGTATATATACTCTAATGAGTCTAATATTCAATGCCTATGAATTTATTTCTGCTGATGTTGCTGAATGTATGGTGGTAATGGGTTTGCTGCTTTTGATCTCTTTATGGAAGAGATCAGATGAATCTCTTGAGTGTTGTTTGCTTGCTTACGTGAACTATTAATCAAGGCCTCTGTATTTAGTCCTTGGAGTGTCGCGTTGTTATGCTGTTTGTTTCCCCTGTTAAGTGGTTGATGTAATAGGAGTATCTTACAAGCCTGATCATTCTTTGCTTAATTATGCTGGTTTTAGCATGAGATGCATATCTTTCATATAATGCAGATTTATCGGCCTGTGTATTTAATTTTGTTGTAACAATAATGTATGTAAAAGATCAGTCATGCCTGTCTTATTGACTCTTAGCTCTGCCTGAACATTATTTTATCAGCAGATGACTTCTCTGGTGCCGAACACACACTTGGAGCAAGTGAGATGGAGGAAGAGATGCAGCCAGACAAGGACCACGGCAAGACGCTATGGGAGCTGATAAATCAGGAAGATGCAGTGTACATCACGATGGACATGCCTGGAGTCACCAAAGAGACAGTCAAGGTGCGTGTGGAGAGTGGCTTTCTGGTCATCAAGGATACTAGAGAGAATGACCCTGAGCTGCAGACCTCTGCAAGGATCAGCTTGATGATGTTTGTGATTCTCGAATGCAAGATGTCTGAAATGAAAGCTGAGATGAAGAATGAAGTGCTCATGATCAAGATTCCCAAAGTCAAGGAAGAGGAGAGGACTGATATCGTCTTTGATGTCCAGGTTGATTGAGCTATGCTTTTGCTCGAGTATCATGACTTATATTATGAGCTTTGTTGGTAGGAGTTATCTAGCCTAAGTACACTATGGTTTTGCTGAGTAACTTTAGTTTTTCGCTGTGGCTTATATGCCTTTGAACTATGTCTTTCTGGATATGTTTTGCTGTTGATCATGCCTGCCTGAGTTAATAGAATTTCATCCTGCAATGGCGGACTTTATGGCTATGATTACATTGTCCTGTCCACGCCAACTCGGCAAAGTAGTAATTAAAGGCGCCATTTCGTTGGTACTCAATCCTGATTTCTTGTGGTTCATGTAGTACGTAGTTTAAGCTCCCCCTGCCCCGTCGCCTCCCCACTGCCGTTTTTTACCTCATGTTCTGTTCACGACTCACGAGGATCTCCTATATGCATGACTTGAAGTTGCTGTTTGAATGTTTGATGATACCATGTGTCCATATATAGAGCTTGAAAGGGCTACCAGATTATGGAAGATAGAACACTAAAATGATGGGATTCTTATTAATATCCTGTGAGTAACTGAGTATGATGTACTCAGGTGAAATTGAGCTCAATAAATTGGTCATTAAGCTGTATGTGCAAGTGAAGACAGGACTAAAAAGAATGAGCCTTTTGCTCGTTCACAGTACTTTTGTGGTAGTAAATAACCTTGTTTACCGTACAAAAATCGAAATCTAATGTCGCGATCAGTCTTGATCGCTAGGCGTTTCAAAAATTGCATTCGGTAAACTACATGTTATAATTGGAAGCATGGCCTCATATGATCCCAGGCCATCAGGTAACATATAGTTACTCATTTTGAGGAATTGGAGAATTCAATTTTGTAGACTAATGTGCCCGGTGGCTCACCTTCGATTGTGTATTTCCTCTGAACTTTTCCCTGAAACTCGAAACATTATTCTAAATGATTGGTGTCCTCACTGAGAAAGTCAGGATATAATGAATATGGAACGAAGCTATAAGTTTTTGGCCACCTGAGCTGATTTGGGAAGTGATCTAAGGTCTCAGTGAGATGGAAAAGACTATCGAATCGTGCCAGTTAAACGCGTGGGACTTGGGTCCAGAGATGGCGCCACCGGTGTGATAACACTGCATTACGGACAGCAACATCGATTTGCGTATTTTTTCCACGCACACATATCAGATTAAGCTTGATGCTTTCATCTGACGTCCATGAAACTGTATTTCACAATTCCGAGAAATTCTTGGAAGCCGAAACAGCGCCCTGCAAAAGTCTTCCTCTTTGATAATTGAATCGTCATAATGAGCATAAACATGGAGTTGCTCCAAGACACTTGAATTACTCAAAATGTACTCTAGAAGATCAGTGGCCCACACGTCAATCTTAGTATATAGACTATATACATCCACATCAACCCTCTTGAGCTTACTTAGCACACAGATTGGTACTTGGTCCCTCCAATTCGCCTTTAAACCAACGTTTATTCTAAGATAGGTCAGATTGCGAAACGTTGTACTAGCATCTAATCGATCCTCACCATAAATGGGTGCGTTAAGTACTGTTAAAAAGCCGAAATCGTATAAACGAAGTGCTCTCGTGCTGGATATGAAAGAAAAAAGATCGATTTCATCTCTACTATGACGACGGAGTCCTGATATATCTGCGCTTCGCAATTGAGTTGGGTGCTTGACAAATTGATACCATACTAAATGGCCCTCTATTTTCAAGTATTCCAACTTTGGTGAATCAATTACAATTCTGCTTTGGTAACAAGAGTGTGAGCAATGTATCCACATAGTCAGAGACTTTAAGACGGGAGCTGATATTTCTATAGGTTGATCGTCTGTGATATACAAGGTCAAATCTAATTCTTGCAGTGCAGGAATAGATTTGAGCATGGATTTAATACGATCGTCGTGTTCATAGATCCTGATTTTGAGCTTCTTTAGATATGGAAATCCGATAATCGCTTGTTTTTTAGGCAACGTATAACGCATACTTCCAGAAAGTTTGAGGTTTTTCAGAGACTTGCATTGAAGAAGACAGGAAGGTAGCGGAACTGGAAGAAATCCGTCAAGATCGGTGATCACAGAAACCTCGATTTCAACAACATTTCGAGCGCATATTTGTTTAAACCAGGAATTCAGTCTGGACTTACACCCAACGGAAAAAGGGTTAGGGAAATATACGCTGAAGCTGTGGATATTCGACGTTGTGATTTGACGAAGAATGTGATCAACACGTTTGTCGAAGTTAAGGAACGTTTGGGAGGGAGTCTTTGCCCTGTCACATTTTAGGGTGTCAAAACGTAGGCGAGTCATTTGTGTCCAGAGGTGACGCCAAGGACGAGATAAGACAGAGGTTGCTACAGCATCTTCAATTGGAAGGTGAGACAGAATATCAGCTAGAATACAATCAGGAAGTGAGCTCAATCTATCCAGTTTCGTATCATCCTCGAAATAATCACAACCCGTAAGCAACTCCAGTTTACGCTTCTTAGATCTTGTCATCATCCCCCAATCTGAAATTGAGCTTAAGATATCCTGCTCCTTTACATCAATATCACCAAAAATTTCGGTTTTTTTCTTCTTATACAACTCCGCTTTACGCTTGTTTGATCTTTTCATCTGATCTTCATCTCACTATCTGGATTTGAGGTTAATAATAACGTTTCTTGCTTTTCTTCCGGATTATGAACAATGCCGATTTTGTTTTCGTTAAGAAACTCTAGTTTACGCTTCTTTGACCTTGTCATCACCACATCACCAACCGTCATATATATACACTCGAAAAATTATTGATTTGGAAAGTGAAAATTATCAAGATTTGGAATACTTGTTATTATTTTGGATACAGCAAAGTTTAGGAAAACTCAAAAGCATAGATCGCATACCAAAAAATCATTCGACTGATCGTAAGATATGAATATGAAAAAAATTTAACACTACATCTTGACAAGAATGATGACACGTCCCACAACATGGATATGAGACCAAATCCGTGGTCGATTTCTAAGATTAAATATAAAAGTACCAAAATATAATTGAGAATCAGTAATAAAAATTCAAGGCAGTGTGAATGTTATCCGAAGTGCTGCTTCTGAATCACACCCAACTCGATCGGCGATCTTGTCTTTGCACTACAACGGCAGCTCAGGATTCAGTTCCTAAGGCGGTGGCCGAGATGAACAATGTGCCTCATCTTCTTGGGGGGTTGTGCTCCTGCTCCACCGGAATCAGAGCTATAATGAATATCTTCTTGATCACGCTTTCGTTTCTCCGTCATCGACGAGGGTTTTGAAACCTGCAACTGATCTGAACTAGACGAGAATCTCAAGTGGAGACAAAGCTTTACGGTAACCGCAGCAAGCTTCTCAAGAGGAGACAAAGAATTCATGAAACTCATTTCACCTTCCCCAAATTCTGGTACACTAGTAATTGCCATCGCAACAACTACGAAAATAAAAATTCACAAGGAACTACTAAAATAGGATTTGAACGAAGAGTAAAATTTCTGGACTTTATAACGACCAACGGTTAGAATATTTAAGCGGTGATGAAATTTAAGGAAAGTTTTATGGGAATTTTGCAGAGGAGAAAGCAGAGTGGAGATTGTAGCTGGTGAATTTTGTTGTGCAATAATTCGGAGAAATTAAGGAAACTTATGTTCTATTCTATTTATATAATTACAAAGGAAAGCGGTGATGAAATTTAAGGAAAGTGTTTGGGAAACGGTAAATTATTTACTTTTTTTTTTTCTTTTTTGAAATAACGGTAAATTAATTACTTGGTGCTTAATCTGACGACCATGAAACTGTATCTCACAGTTCGGAGAAATTCTTGAAAGCCCAAACAGCGCCCTACAAAAGTCTTCCTTTTTACTTGAGTCGGCATAAGGAGCGTAAACGATGAGTTGCTCCAGGACAATTGTATTACTCAAAATGTAGTCTAGTCCATCAGTGGAGCCCTCGTCAATCGTCGTCTCAAAATCGACATCAACCCTTTTGAGCTTACTTAGCACACTGGTAGGTACACGGTCACTCTGATTCACCTCGTAACCAACTTTTATGCTAAGATGGGTTAGATTTGGAAACATTCTAGTACCAACTAATCCAACCTTTTTATAAATGGAGGTGTTAAGTAAACCGGAACAATGTAAACGAAGTGCCCTCGTGCTGTCTATGCAAGAAACAAGGTAGCCCACCATTGTGTGAAGATTAGTTCTATCTCTACGACGAATGAGTCCTGATATATCAGCTGTTTGCAATTGAGTTGGGTGGCTGACAAATTGATACCATGCTAAATAACCCTGAATTTTCAAGTAGTTCAACTTTGGTGAATCGATTATAATTTTGCTTCGGCAAGAAGAGGGTGACCAATGCTTAATAAACACAGTCAGAGACTATTAAGATTTCTGAATTGTATTCATACTTAGGATTTCTGAATTGTACTGTGTGTCCTTCTCATTCATATTTGCGTTCAATTTATACTACATGAGTGTAGAAAACCCTAGGAGCGTAATCCCACAAAATATGGTGAGCGTGCTAATCAGCTCACACGGTTTTCCTTACATAGAAAACCTTTCTATACTAACACGATATGCTATCGTCTAAGTACTGAAACAATATAATTACACACTGTAAACACAATAGATAATATTCTACAATAATATCTCAATAATATCTCAATACCCCCCCTCAAGTTGGAGCATGAAGATCTCGAATGCCCAACTTGCGAAGAAGAAATTCAAACTGTGCTTTCCCCAAAGCTTTGGTAAAGATGTCAGCCAATTGTTGCGTAGTATGGACGTACGATGGAGAAATAAGTCCCATTGTCACCGCATCACGAACAAAGTGACAATCGGCTTCGATGTGCTTGGTACGTTCATGAAATACAGGATTTTGAGCAATATGTAGGGCTGATTGACTGTCACAAAATAATTGCATACTACTAGTATGATGTACTCCCAAATCACCCAGGAGTTGTTTGAGCCACTTGAGCTCACAAGTTATAGCAGCCATAGAACGATATTCCGCTTCGGCGGAAGAACGAGAGACGGTTTGTTGTTTCTTAGTCTTCCATGATAATGGGGGAAGAACACAGACGAACCAACCACCCAGTCAATGAACGCCGAGTGACTGGGCAACTAGCCCAGTCGGAATCACACCAGCCTTCCAATTGCAACAAGCTATCAGATCGGAGGAGAATGCCTTGTCCCGGATTTTTCTTCAAATAGCGAACAACCCGCAAGGCTGCCTCCCAGTGGTCCACACGAGGTTGTTTCATAAATTGAGATAAGATATGCACCGAATACGCAAGATCAGGTCGTGTTACTGACAGGTATATAAGTCGCCCGATTAAGCGACGATAGGATTCCGGATCATCAAGTAAGACACCAGTAGCCAAGGCAAGTTTATGGTGTTGTTCCATAGTGTAACAACCCTAAATTTTGACCAGATCTAATTATACAAAAATCTAGGATTGTTATGCCGCAATTGACTACTGAGTCAACTGCAAGGCTAAAACACTGGTAAATTTAAACCAACTTATTTATATAAAAGATAACAAGTTGACAGCGGAAGAGTGAAGCCAAGTTTACAAAATCTAATCCCAACTGAAATGACAATTACAACTGATTAAAGTGACTCAGCCGTAGTAACATATATTCCAAGCTAGCCCCATGATATGCACAAACGTCCATGCAACAATTCACTTCAAGTAGACCTGCCAACTGCATCACAGAGAATGATACAGGCCCCAAAATAGGGTAGGGACAAACCCAAACATAGAACGTCAGCAAAGGCTGAGTAAGAACTCAAAAGCATGTAGAACAACAAGGAAAAGAAGATACGCGCCTTCATGGCGCGTAGCTAATCAAGCAACGCTTAGCAAAGGAAGCCAATTACAGAATCAAAACAAAAGCTCAAGGCTGAGATTCAATCAGTTCAATATATATATCAACAATTATAAGTCCGGTTTCGTGATTGGGTCCTACCCCAACACGCTACTAGAGCCCCAATACCCCGTCCTACAGACTCGAGTGTGCACACCCCTCGCTAGACAGCCAGTAGGATGTAACCGTTCTAGGAGGAAGTCTAATAGGCGCCTGGCAGCTACCCCAGGCTAGATTTCACCTTGATCAGAGGTGTATATGTAACATCCCGACGGACCAGTGGTCACGCCTGGTCTAGCAGATTGTGATGTAACATTATTCAACATACCCATTTTATCCATCTTAGATACATTATTTTATTCATAGAATCCATCTCATGTAACAACGTAAGCCTGAGCCGAATACCAAACAAAGACAGAGTACAACGTCAAATATATAACTGAGGGGTCGAGCCCCTTCTCATTTGGTAGAATTCCAATTATCCGACTTTATCAAACTTGGGGACGATATGAGTATATATTGCAACATATATAATATCAACAGAATTGCCGGATCACAAAAGCTATATGTCAATTGCAATATAGATGACATGAACTGAAAGTCGGATCACCAAAAGATATATGAAAACATGCTCGAGCTCAAGAGGGGTTAACGTTCTTACCAGGCACGCTTAACTTCTCCTTAATAATCTTTCTCACAATCGGCAAAACCTCTTTGAATTCACAAAGCTCTTAGCTATCCCCAACACGCTCCATACCGCGAACCAAGCATCCAAAACCTCCATGAATCGGCCTCCAATAAACCATATAATCATGGTACATCACATCACTATACATCAGTATTCAACTCACCAAAAATCTCCCAAAGAAACCAAGTATAACTTGTCCAAATCCAATATAACAATAGCCTACCCTTTCTTCATGTTTCAGAACACAGGACTGATGTTTAGACGATGATTGGTAATGAATTCCTAACCTTTTAGACACAAAACCAACTGTAACTTGTAACACTGCCTCTTAAGAGTATTTCAACACATCAAACGTTAACTTTCATTAAGTATCAAAGGATTTATAGCCCAAATACCACAACTGCTCCAAAACAGAGTACTAAATGCGCATCCAACTTCTAGGAACTATAACATGATCATAAAGACAGGTTTTCAAGCATTTCAAAAGCCTAACATCAATATATTGAACTGAAGTTCAATTTAGGGTTTTGTTTCAATCAAATACATGAAGTAATGAGGCTATTATGATCAAATTACGAAGGCCCTATGTTCATGACACTCACAGGAAGAACAACGAAACAAGGGTTTACTTTAGGACATGATTTAGGCAACTAAATCATAATGAAAATGAAATTAACCAATTTTAGTATGTTACCAAAGATCTTGAGAGTAATTATAAATAAGAATTAAGGATTGAGCTTACCAAATGAAGGAGTTATGACCAATATACCAGAAGTGGTCCAGAACTGCGCGTAAAACGACACCTCACGGTTATGGGTAAATTTGGTGATGATAATGAAGAAATATGAACTCAAAGCCTTCTACAAAGTTGTATCCATAAAAGAGTATATGAATTTAGGCTTTTGTTTCATTTCATTTGGCTTCGAAATGAAAGAGAAAACGTATGATGAAGTTGGGGCTGTTGGGTGGCATATACAGGCGGCAAGCAAGCAGCTGCGTGTGCAGACCTTATGCACGCATTTTGGCTGAGTAAGCAGATGATTTGGGGTCCAATTAAGTGTCAACATGAGGTAAGATCATCTAGGTACTCTCGGCACCTCGTGCTTACGAAATAAGATCGGTTTCTAATCCCGACACTACACACAAGCTTCCAAAATTGTGTAGAATGAGATTGTGTAAGTTGAGAATGGATCTATAACTTGTGTCATTTGACTTCATATTTACCAAGTAAAGCTCCTCAAATGAGACAATGGAACAATCACAATTTTGTTCCGGGTTTACGTTAAGAGATTAATTAACGACTAAGAAAACGTTTCTTCACGATTAAGAAAGTTATCGAAACGGCAATGGATTTAGAATGTAACCGAACATTCCTTAAGTAATAGCTTCTCAATAAACTTAATGGTATCATCCAATTCCACAACCGAGATCACTAATGGATAACAAAACAAGTATTCACCCTTTTAAAATCCGAAAATCACTATATAAATTCTCAAAACTAAGCCGCAAGATCCTAAATTCAATATAATTAGTAACACCCGAATTAAATAAATTCTCAAAAAGTATGGGGTGTTACACATAGGGAACTCTGCTGGCTTTGCACCTAATAGCCCTGTCTCTTCAATAATTTCTAAGGCATACTTCCTCTGACATATATAAATTCCCTCGGGACTGTGGGCCACCTCTAACCCCAAGATGTATTTGAGCTTTCCTAAATCCTTCATATGAAAGCATGTGCCTAAATAGGTTTTGAAAATTTTCAAGGCCGTAGGATTATTGCCTGCAATAATTAAGTCATCAACATAGACTAATACATGAAGATGTACGTCTCCCCTATGCAATGTGAAGAGAGAGTAATCAGAGTAAGATTGGGTAAAACCATATTTTCGGAGTGCCGCGGCTAACTTGGCGAACCAACAGCGAGGCGCCTGTTTGAGTCCATAAAGGGATTTTTTCAATCTGCAAACCAAGTGTGAGTCAGTCTTCCGGAATCCTGGAGGAATTTTCATGTAAACTTCTTCATTTAGATCACCATGAAGAAAGGCGTTGTGGACGTCCATTTGGTGTACTGTCCATTTTTGTATTGCTGCCACTGCCAAAAAAGTACGGACAGTCACCATCTTTGCCACTGGGGCAAATGTCTCGTCATAGTCTATCCCTTCGACCTGATGATGGCCGAAAATAACAAGACGTGCTTTCAACCGCTCTATACTGCCATCCGAATGGTGTTTGATTTTGTAAACCCATTTACTTCCGAGTGCCTTCTTTCCTGGTGGTAATGGTTCTAACACCCACGTCCCATTCTTTTCTAGAGCACGAATTTCGTCATCCATGGCTTGGCTTGACGCCAACCAACATCTTGCACAGCATCTTTAAAATATTGAGGTTCTTTTGCAGCTCTCACAGCTGCCACAAAATTTCTATGTCGAATAGAAAAACGATCGCAAGATACAAAGTAAGTAATAGGATACGGAGTACCTGAGGCATGATGAGAGGAACGGGAACGTGCCGAGGACTTTACTGTACTCTTGATATGTGTAACAAAACCTTTATATCTTGAGGACGGTATCTTAGTTCTCTTGCCTTTTCCCATTTGCACTGAGGCATCATCTTTGGATTGTTCATCCAGAACACCCTCATCGGATTGTTCCTCCGCTGCACCCTGAACACCCTCCTCAGAGTGTTCTTGTGTACTGCTAACAATAATTTCTGGTTCAATAAGTTCCTCCTGGTCAGTAACATGTGTTGTGCTTGGTGAAGACGTGGCAATTTCTTGTGGTTCAATAGAAACATGTGGACGTAGACCCCCTTTAGATTGTGGCTCATCATTATTAGAGGAGCTATAATGTTCCCATATATATAATAAAGTATCATCATCATTGGAGTTAGAAAAGTTGTCTGGAGTATTGGCTTGGACAATATCACGTGGAGTAGGCGTAGCAAAAGGAAAATGACTTTCATGAAATTTTACATCCCGTGAAACAAAATAAGTCTTTGACTCCAAATCATATAATTTCCACCCCTTTTTTCGTAAGGGTAACCCACAAATATACACTTTCGACTTCGACTAGCAAACTTATCACCATTACGATTTTGGGCATGGGCGTAGCATAAACAACCAAATATCTTCATATTATCATATCTAGGGGCTTTACCGTATAATTTTTCGTAAGGGGTAATGTAGTTGAGAACACTGGAAGGTGTTCGATTTATCAAGTACGAAGCTGCCATCACACATTCCCCCCAAAATTTTGTTGGTAAAGAGGCCTGGAATTTGAGAGCTCTCGCCACATTCAAAATATGTTGGTGTTTGCGCTCAACCCGAGCATTTTGTTGAGGGGTACCCACACACGAACTGTCAAACTCAATACCATGTTTAAGAAAATAACCAAATAACGATTTCAATTCGGTGCCGTTGTCACTTCGAACACGTTTAATTTGTTTGTCATATTGTCGATCAATTAATGCGACAAAATGTAGAAACATAGATTCAACCTCAATTTTATCTCGAATCAAAAAAACCCAAACGGCACGCGAATAATCATCAACAATGGTAAAAAAATACTTTGCACCACATGAGGCAGGGGTACGGTAAGAGCCCCACAAATCACAATGGACTAGTTCAAAAGGAGTACTAGCATTATTCTGACTTAAAGGGAAAGGATTCCTATGCTGCTTAGCACGAGGACAAATATCACATGGTTGATTATTTTTGTGTTTATTAGACGAACTCACAGTAGGAATAAACTTCAATACTTTTTCCGACGGATGACCCAAACGTCTATGCCACACATCGATCGATTGATGAGAATCCACTGTGAAAGCACGAATTTTGGAGACCCCTCGAAACAAGTAAAGTCCATCGACCCGTTCACCCGCTCCAATCAATATCCTCGTCTTCCGGTCCTGAATTACACACAATGAATCAACAATTTGTAAGATACAATCAGTGTCATCAAGCAATTGAGTTACGGAGATCAAGTTGCATGTCAATTTGGGAACAAAAAGCACATGATCTAGACGAAGACCACCAGGTAAGATTACACTTCCTTCTTTAGATGCAAGAGCATCCGTGCCATCTGGTCAACCCACAGAAATTGTACGTACCGTACGTACATTAATTAAAGACTCTAAGTTCCCTGTCACATGGTTCGAAGCACCGGTGTCAATAATCCATTCACTAGCATTCTCACCTTGGAGACGATCCTTGACATTAGGAATGTTCATGGCATCAAGAATTTGTTGCCATTGTGCCGGGGTTATGCTAGCAAGCCCAGTAGCTTCACTAGTTGTTGGCAAAGGCTGAGACTGAGATTTAGTATGTTGGCCACTACTACTTGCGGCTGCTTTATTGGCACGAACAGTGGTACCGTAGCCCCCTCTGCCACGGCCACCAGTCCTACCACCGCCACGGCTGAGAGCTGTGCCAGTGCGTCCGAGACCTCGACCACCACGAGGACGATCCCCCCACCATTCAGGGAAACATATGAATTTGAAAGCAGGTACTCATATCGTGTCCATCTCTGTTACAGTGAGTACAAAATTTGTCAGAATTGTCCACGAGTTTAGATTTACCTCTCGAATCGTGAGTGACGCGAAAGGCCATGATATTATCCCGGCTCTCGGGAGTGGTAAAATCGGCACGACGCAATCGTTCGTCCTGGATAACTCGTTGATACGCCTGATCAACAGAGGGTAGGGGCTCCTGTGCCAATATGTTGGACCGAACAGTGGTACGCACTGTCAAGGCCAATAAGAAAATGGTGCAAATAGTCTGCGGCAAGTAATGTTGAAACTTGCTTGTTGATTTGGCAGGTGCAAGTACCACACTTGCATGATGGTTGTTGAACGTAAGTCACAAGTTCATCCCATATGCGTGACAAACGACCAAAATAAAGTGATACCTCTTCGTCCTTGTTCTGCTTGCATTCACCCAATGATGCCTTCAATTGACATATGCGTGTGCCGTTGACGACGCAGAAACGTTGCTTCAGATGAGTCCATAGCATATGGGCCTCATCGTAGTAGGAAAGAGTAGATCGTAAAGATGGCTCTATAGTGTTGAGTAACCACGCAACAAGCATGGATTGGACCGTAATCCAATCATCAAGTTTCTCAGTAGTTGTTGGCTTCGGGACAGACCCTTCCACGAATCCAAATTTTCGTTTTGCTTGTAGGGAGGTGCGGATGGCTCTAGCCCATTCATCGTAATTCGGACCACGTAATTGAATTGGAGTAATTACGTTGCCCGGATTATCACTTGAACCCAAATAATAGGTTAAATCGATTCGTTTCTCACCATGATTCTTCTCAGAATCAGTGTTCTTCTCAATGTTTTCCACCATAATCTCTTACGGAAGAGAAACACACTCTCAAAACTTAATTTTCCCTAGGATAAACCAAGTCACCTGATACCATATTAAGATTTCTGAATTGTATTCATACTTAGGATTTCTGAATTGTACTGTGTGTCCTTCTCATTCATATTTGCGTTCAATTCATATTACACTGTAAACACAATAGATAATATTCTACAATAATATCTCAATAATATCTCAATAGAGACTTTAAGATGGGAGCCGACTCTTCCAGACATTGAGGTTTCATGTCGAAAGACCCGAAATTCCAGTACAAATCTAACTCTTGCAGTGCAGGAATAGATTTGAGCAGTTTCTGCCCGGATTTAAGAGTGCGATTATCTATTCCAATTTTCAGCTTCTTCAAGTAACGAAATTCGACAATTTCATTCTCAGGGAACTTATAACCCAGACCTCTAGAAAATTTGAGGCATTCCAAAGACTTACATTGAAAGAGACAAAGAAGTAACGGGACTGATAATAAGCCGCAATCACTGTCGGTCATAGAAACCTCAATTTCAACAATGTTTCCACCGCATATGCGTTCAAACCATGAGTGCAATCTTGGCTTATCGTAATAAAGATGAGGGAACATCACGCTGAAGCTGTGGATATTCGACGTTGTGATTTGATGAAGAATGTGATCAACATGGTTATCGTAGTTAAGGAAACTTTCGGTGGACCTCTTTCCAACAAATTTGAAGGTGTTAAAACGCAGGCGAGTCATTTGTTTCCAGAGGTGGCGCCAAGGACGAGATAAGACGGAGGTTGCTACAGCATCTTCCATTGGAAGGTGAGACAGAATTTCAACGAGAATACAATCAGGAAGTGAACTCAATCTATCCTGTTTCATCTCGTTCTCGAAATCGCAACCCGTAAGCAACTCCAGTCCCTGCTTGTTAGATATTGTCATAATCTCGCAATATAAAACTTAACTTTAGATATCCAGCTGCTTCACATCAATATGGTCAATAATATCGAATTTTTTCTCTTATAGAACTCCTCTTTACGCTTGTAAATAATTTGATGTAATCTAATCATACACAATACGGGATTAATAAAAGTAGAAGAGAGGATGTGTGAGAGGATGTAATAATTTAATAACAGTAGGAGAGAGAAATATGTCCCAAAATAGATGGGGGGAGTATATATAATTAAGTCTTGTACACTAACACAATCTTGAACTTAATGTAATATGGTAAATTTAGTCAAAATTCAAAACCTAGCTAGTTATTTTAGAGTAATGATAACGTCACACTAGAATCGATTACTACACGCTCTTTTGTGCCTTAGCTCGAAATCCATTAACCCTCTGCGGTTTATGACTTGCCAAATACAAAAGAGCGTAGATAAGTTGATTCAAGCCGTGTAATTATGCCAACCCTTTATTTTGGAAAGTGAGAATAATGTAATTTGAGACTCTACACATGAAGTTGACTGTTGTTTGAAGGAATTGTTTAACAGTGTAATGGTTCACATAATCAATTGGCTAATTAAGTTTAAATAGACGCCCTGTGTTTAATTATTAGCATTTACTAACGATTAGTTAATTTGTTAATTATTAGGCTCTGTTTGATAGGACAACATCTTTCTAATCCGATCTGACCTGATTTGAATGACTCTGAACTGATCTTATTTTAAGTCCTATCAAACAAAGCCTTAGTGCTTTAACTAGTGGGTCTTGTCCTTGTTTATGGATTGTATATTACGTGGGTTGTATGTCCCTAGAGTATAGGATTAGTTTCTTGTTGAGTCTTTGTAACCCTATATAGACGGTTAATTATGTTGAAATTATTTGAGCAAGTTAAGCAGTAGAAACTTCTTATAATCTACTCTCTTCTACTCCAAATATCCCCAACAAACATACCTTGAAGGCTTGAAGTTTCGGAAAAAAACAAAAATTAAAGTGCCTATGCACATAAATATTCACGAGGAGTTCCCTTTAAAACAAATTTAACGAAAACCGAATTTCCTTTAATTTACTTACCTGACATTGCTTATATATGATGTTTCGCCCATCGAACAAGTATATATAAGACCACAAAAGATAACGTCTTAAGATTGAACATAGTATAAGGACATTTCCACTAACAGTTAGTATTGCTTTCGAAGGTGAAAAATATCAAGATTAGGATGGAATACGTATTATTTTGAATCTACAACGAATCAAATTTAGCAATACTAAAAAGAACATCAGATACCAAAAAATCATTCCACTGGTTGTATGATATGATAAACATGTAACACTACATCTTGACGAGAATAATGACACCACCCACAAAACAGAATGGATCTTCTGTCTCACTTTGAGTCCCCTTCTGTGTGCCATACCAATGGAGGCAAGGATTATTTGCTTTGAAGCTATGGATATTCGTGTAATTTCGAAAGGAGTTTTCTGACGTGTGCCCTAAATTAAGTCAGAAAATTTGTGGTAAATCCTTTCGAAATTAATGTAATATGGTAATTGACCTAATTTACATGGTAAATTTAGTCAAAAGTCAAAACCTTTTTTTTTTGGTAATTCCGACGGAAGATTAAACAAGAAAAACAAGTTATTTTAGGGTGATGATACCGTCACGCTAAAATCGACTGATACACGCTCTTTTGTGACTGGAAATTCATTAACCTGTTGCGGTCTATGATTTGCCAAGCACAAAAGAGTTTGGAACTTTGGATATATAAGTTGACTCATGCCATGAGTTTATGCGTAGAAAGTGAGAATAATATAACCTCAGACTGTGCACATGACGGCATGAAGCTGAGTCACTAGTGTTAGAAGAAACTGTGTAATGGTTCACAACTTCACATAATCAATTGGCTTAGAACGAAGTCAGCCTCTTGTAGTGTTATTAGAGGCGGTAATGTGACAACCATGGAATTGTATCTCACACATTGAAGAAATTCTTGATAGCTCAAACAACGCCCTACAAAAGACCTCTTCCTTCTCCCTTGATTGACCTATATATAAAAAATGTTTAAAAGGCGTATAAACAATAAGTTGCTCCAAGACATTTGAATTACCCAGAATGTGCTCTAGTAACTCAATGGCCGTGTCGTCGCGTTTTGCAATTGTTACTGCTACATCAATCCTCTTGAGCTTACTTAACACCCAGGTAGGTACTTGGTCAGTGCAATTCACTCCCACGATTCCAATACTAAGATGTATCAAATTACGGAATATTTCAGTTAGGGCTACTCCATTGTCCTTGCCACAAGTGGAGTTGTTTAATACAGGCACAAAAGCAGCACCATCGCTGTGTATGCCAAGTCCCGTGATGCCGGAAATGCAAGAAACAAGTCGGCCCAACTTTACTTGTGATTCGACTTCATCTTCATCGTAACGATATCCTGAAAAATCTACGTTCCGGAGTTGAGTTAAGTCGTTGACAAAGTGATACCAAACTAAATCACCTCCAGTTTTCAGGTACTCCAGCTTTGGTGAATCGATTACAATTTTGCCTTGGCAGGGGCGTGAATTCGAATCGCAAAATATCCATAGAGTCAGAGACTTTAAAACGGGAGCTGATATTTCAACACATTCATCTTCTAGCTTACCCAAGAACAAGTCTAAGACTTGTAGTGCAGGAATATATTTAAGCACTCCCTTCATGGATTTAAGGTCTTGATTATATATTCCGATTTTGAGCTTCTTCAAATAAGTAAATCCAATAATCCCATTTTCGGGCAAAGTGTAACTCAGACGCCCAGAAAGTTCGAGGCTTTCCAGAGACTTGCTTTGAAGAAGACAACGAGGTAGCGGAACTTGCAACAAATCGCAGGAAATACTAATCATAGAAACTACGATTTCAACGATGTTTCTACCGCAAATTTGTTCGAACCAGGACTTCAATCTCGACATACAGTGACGGGAGCAAGGGCATGGGAAGTTCACGTTGAAGCTGTGAATATTCGGCGTTGTGATTTGACCAAGAATGTGATCCACACGGTTGACGTAATTGACGCAAAATTCGCAATCGTAGCCATTCTTGCTCAGACTAAGGAATTTTTTGTAGACATTCTTTTCCGGCTTCAATATTAACGTGTTAAAACGCAGGCGGGTGATGTTGGTCCAGAGGTAGCGCCAAGGACGGGATAAGACGGAGGCTGCTACAGCATCTTTAACTGGAAGCCGAGACAGAATTTCGACGAGAATGCAATCTGGAAGTGAGCTTAATCTGTAATGTTTTGTTTTATCCTCGGAATCGCAATCTTTAAGCAACTCCAATTCACGCTTCTTAGGTCTTGTCATCATCCCCCAATATGGCATTATTGAACATAAACTATCCTGCTTAACGTCAATATCATCAACGATGTCGATTTTCCTCTTTTTACACATGTTTGATCTTTTCATCTTCATCCCACAACTTTCCTGCTTTTCTTCCAGATTATCAGCCATGTCGATTTTATCATCGTTAGGCAACTCTAGTATACGCTTCTTCGACCCTAATACAGCTTCATCCATTGGGACTACTGTTGGGATAGATATATGTATTGACAATATTTGCAAAGAGGCTAGAATTTCAACAGATTACCAAGGATGTCGACGTGGTGGTCTTATGTATATATACACTCCCTTGTCCGGTAGGGTAAGTTATTGATTTGGAAAGTGAAAAATATCGAAATTAGTTACCTTATTTAATCTGAAATCTAGCTAACTTTAGGAATAAACTAAGCAAGATAGGATACCAAAACTAGAATGAAGAGTTGATTTTGGAGAGGGAGTTAGGGAGTCCTGATAACTCACGGCAAATGAGACGGCAATAAACGGAGACACTAATTTGGCCTAAAAAAGTTATCAGACACCAATTTCATTATTTTTTGAAAGTTCAGACACTAGTTTGACAAATAACTCCATTTAAATGATCCTCATTTTCCAAGAATTCCAACTTTGGTGATCGATTGCAACTTTGCTGATTTTTGGAAATTGAGGGAGCTGATTTTTCCACATACTCATCTTCAAGGCAATCCAAGAACAAATCTAATTCTTGCAGTATAGGAATAGATTTGAGCAGTTCTTTCATGGAGTCAAGGTCTTGATTATCTATTCTAATTTTGAGCTTCTTCAAATAAGGAAATCCGATAATCCCAATTTCAGGCAACTTATAGCTTAGACATCCAGAAAGTTCGAGGCATTCTTGAGATCGGCTTGCTTTGAAACAGACAAGGAGGTAGCGGAACTGTCAACCAACGAAGACAAGGATTTAAAGAGACTTTGATTTCGACAACGTTTCCACTGCATATACATGTTTAAACCACGAGTTCAATCTCGACTTACTATAACATGCATGGGCAAGGGATACTTTACGCTGAAGCTGCGGATATTCGATGTTGTGATTTGACGAAGTATGTGATCAACATAACACGATTGACATAATTGAGGATGAACCTTTTCGAAGTGATATTTCGGCTTAACATACATCTCAACTTTACATAGACTAGCTCCTGCGTGTTTTTCTTTTCTTTTAACAGGGTTGCATTGGCAAAAGATGCATGTCACGGTTATTAATTTGGAAAGGCAAAATTATGAAAACATTAGGAATACTTAAAAATAGAACTTTTTTCCATATGCTTCCTCTGTTTTTGTTTAAACACCCCATTGTCAAGGACCGAATCGTTCGATTGAATGTGGCACTAAGAAGTTAAAACTACCAAAGATTCAAAAACAAGTGCAAAACAAAGTCCCAGCAGCTTCCTCCCTTATCGAAAATTATCTAGCTGAGTGTGGCTGTTGCTTGAGAAGGTTCCCTAAATTGTCTGTTCGTACTGCCAAAGAGTTAGTGTGATCTATAAGCTGCTCATACCTGGAAGAACACAAAAAGCAGTGGTTAGTAGGAATATTCAAGCACCACAATTTATGGAGGCAAGAAAATCTAAAACAATATTGGGTTTATACTTACACATTACGGTAATTGGGTCGTTCCATGACAACAATGTTAGTGCCTGATTTGGTGTCAATCGTGACATCTAACTTTGAGCTATGAATGACATTAGTAATCCACCTTTCTGCTTCCTCGTTACTCAAGTTCAGCTTCTGGGCAAGGTCCCTAAGCCAAACAAAACATACAGTCAACTAGCAGAACCTAATAAGATTGGGAATGTTGATCCACAAGCACAGCCACATTTGATACGGTAAAGCATCCAAGCAAAAATTATTACCAAATCAATGTCCTAACAAATTAAAGTGGCAATAACATACCCCATGTCAATCCTCTGATGTATCTTGCTGTAAGTTTCGAAAACCAAAAGACGGGCTTTTTCAAGGAACTCAACCCTCATAGGAACGATGGCATAATCATGTCCCTCAACCCGCTTACCAAGGAATGGATCATTCAAGATAACCTGGAAACAGAAGGATAGATAAAGGAGATGCATGTGTAAGCAAGAAGCCAAGCAGATAGAATTACTAGAGGAGGGAAAAAGGGATCTTTACCTCTTCACATTCTCTCAACTTGGTTTGTACCGCGTCAAAGTCATAGTTGACAAACAGACACGCCAACAATTCAGTAATTGGATCCTTATAAGAATGTTGCTCTTGTTGGATGACCTTAATAAAGTCCTTAAACAATGGCCTTTTCTCTATGTTAACAATAAACGCTGTAGCGAGATAACGTAGAAGATGAGGAGCTTTCATCTGAATAGCATTAAGATACCTGCAAGGAACGCAATTATTCAGTAAGTCGATAAACAAGTGTTAATTTAAATATAAAAATTTGACGAGAAGGGTGGACGTGACAAACTTGTCCTGGTTAAACAACTCGATGATCAGATCACTGCCATTTTCATAGTTGAAAAAGATGAACAAGCTCCAGTGCATCAGCCATACTCTAGTCTGCATCTGATACAACGGGGATCCTGCAAATTCCTGCACGCATGAATGGCGTCAGCAAAACAGACAAAAAGCAAGGAGCTGAGTAATAACACCCACTGAAACAAGTATCTAGACAAGACCTTAGAATTAATTTCATTCTTCAAGTGATTGAGTTCTGCAAGGGCAACAACCCAGTTTTGATTCAAAATTTCAGCAGCAAGCTTTCCCCACAATGCACTAAGACGCCTCTCACTATTCTTACACAGCTCTCTGTAATGGTATAGCAAGTCAGCTGCCCCTGAGTAGTTCCCGCACTCAAATTGGAACTTTGCGTACTGATACAGTGCTTCTATTTGCACTGGGCCAATCTGATCAAAAAAATAACAACAGCAACACATTATAAGACCACGTCGTCATAGTGTGAAAGCATAATGCAAACCAACACCACAGTCGAACATTGCAAGAAAATAACAGTATCAGATCCTAAATAAGACAAGAGCTAATATCAATTGCTCAGTCAGTCATCAGCTAATATCAATTGTTAAGTCATTCTATCACTTACAGTAACAACATGCGGATTCCTCAACAATATTACATATTTTAGTTCAAGAAGACATAAAATTCTGAGCACAATTTCTTCAAAGTTTCTACAGTTACTAATAGCATCGTTCCGATTATCCTATTTTACATCAGGAAACCACGAGAACCTGGTAAACTAATCCCCTGGCAAACAAAAACTTTTCCCTCCAGTTCAAAGTTCCAACCAGAACACCACAAACACAGGTACTGAGCTTTTCAAAATTTGCCGTAGGTAACGAACATATAACCTTACTAATTAACTCACCTCCTCTTTTCACTAGTGTGCATGCATCCTATCGAACAACAGCTACAATACCGTACACATGATTATGCAAAACTAACAGCAATGCCTAGTGAAAAATTTACTGAACTTTGTGCAAAACATGTCACCTTACTCCCACTCCGTCTCACAGTGCAACCACCGCACCAAAATACAGCTACACTTCATAAACACGACAATGTATATACAACCTAGTATTGTCATTTCAGTAACACCAAACGCGAAAAATACAAAGTTAAATAATCAGGTGAACACCAAGGTTTTGTCGCGGGCTAAGAACATATAACCATACTAACCACTCCTATCTTCACCAGAAAGCGTCCTTTCGAACAACTGCTCCAACATTCTAAACATGATTACGCAAAATTGACATGCATGCCTAATGTAAAAAGACCTAAACTTTGCGAAAAACATGACACATTGACACCTTATTCCCACTCCATGTCTCCATCCAACCACATAACCAAAACAGACTAGCTAAACTTCACAAACACGACGATACACAGTCTAAAATCGCCATTGGATCGGAGCCAAACACATACAAAAAACAAAAAACAAAAAAAAAGAACAAGAGGGAGAAAGAGTAGTACCTCAACTTTCTCCTCGTTCTGTAGAAACGAGGCCGCGGCTTCTTCCAACGCCTTCAACCTCGCCACAACCTCCACCCTCCTATCCACCATCTCTACACAAAACAAAACCACCACAAACCAATTTAACACTCATTCATTCATTCAATCAATCACAATAATTACCAAATATCAATCCAAAACCTTAGAAAATCCCCTTAAATCACCAATCAAAACGAAAACCCTAAAAAATAAAATCAAAGACGGAACCTTGAGGAACATCTTCAGTTTGGTAAAGAGATTTGTGGATTTCCATGGCGTAGTCGACCATGTTAGTGTTGTTGATAAGCTTGATTTTGGCCTTGTGAAGCTGCTCTACAGGGTAAAGCTGCCGCTCTTCGAGGAACTCAATGATTGGGAACAACAGGTGCAGGTCGAGGTACTGCGCGATTCGTTGTGTTAGGTCGTAATTCGCCATTGTTGTTTGCGTATTGGTGAAGCTGCTGCTGTTCATAATTTCAACGGGTTACAAAGGATGTCAAAGGTCGTCTTATATACACTCTCACCGTTATTGATTTGGAAAATTATAAAATTGTAACAAAAAAGAAAAAAAAAGTATAAATTCACTCGTATCAAACTGTTTCATGGCCGGACCAACTTCAAGATCTTGTAATTTTTTTAGTAATAATTTATTTATTATTTTTTTCATTCTAGTTAACATTAGACAATGTTTATAGTATGATTCCGAGGGCGGTCCGTGTCACACTAGAAGGGTAGGAACCACACGTAAAAATAATTTTTTATATTTTTTTTATTTTAGGGACCCCTTTATTGTAAGTAGAAGTACCATAGTTTTTGTGGTGGCGGAACAATGGTACGGAGTATAATTTACCTTAGAGTGTGGCTAAAAAGCTGGCCCCAGTGGTCTCTACGATGTGATTCACTTTCCTCATTTTTAACTAACTCACGCGCATAAATAGTGAAATCATATTTCAAGTCGAGGCGAGTGATTTCATAAGTTCGACAAAATCGATTTCAAATATCTATGATTATCGAAAAGGTAAGACTCAAGTAATATTGTAAGCAAGTATATATATTTGTACCAAAAACATCAATATCAATCAAGAGATTCTAGAATGACCGCCGGTTACGCCGGTTACACTAAAATTTAACCATGGTTAAATTTAAAATTAGTTAAGTATATTTGATAATAGGCATATATCAATAATTCAGTTTGGCTCAAGTGGTAGAAGTTTGTAATTTCTGTCAAATGACCAGGGTTCAAGTCTTCCCTCTGTCATTTTTTCTACAAGATAGTTTTTTTTTTTGTTTTTTTTACCTATTTTCGTTTTATAAAAAATATATATTATTTCTTTGCTATTTTTCTACTAGATATATTTATTATCTTGTTTTTGTTTTTTTCCCATATTTTTTAAAGTTCTTAGCCTTACTAATTTCAGTCGAAAATGTTTTCAAAATTATTAGAAATTCAATGTAAGGTGGATTCGAGTTATTTTTTCTTAAAGAAGTGCAAATAGGATAATATAGAGTACTGCAAAGTATATGCTTTAAAAACATTAAAACTATTTTCGAAATACAAAAGCAAAATCAACTACATCTATAAACGACTCAATTTATAAATTAAAGACTGAACCAATAAAAAAAGGTACATAATATGCATGTTTTATTAAGTTATACAATCACCCACCTATTAATTTTCCTACCGAGTGCCACAAACATATGCATATACACCGTATAAGTAATATAATTACCTAGCATGATGCCTTTTGGAAGAACGGACCCAATTTTGAAAACTGTGATGGTTTGGTCCAAAGAAGACAATTACATACTAGTATTAATCTTGTGTCTGGTGGTGAGATGGATTACAAGGAGTGGTATGCAAGCCACGGTTTAAATGAAGATAGAGAGTGGACCCCTTAGGTGGGGCAAGTCCCACTATGTGTCCCTACGATTCAGTATCCATGCATTACGGACGGAGTATCAATCCAAGTGAGGCCACAAATTTGGTCATTGGTTTGATTAAGGCGAGTCAGTACTTGATTTAGAAATGCCCATCTCTTACTACATACTCGTACATTGGTATGAGAGTTTATGAAAAATTAAACTCATCATCCAAACCATGCGAGCCTCTTGGATGATAACTATTATTGTACAATATTGGAGTGCGATAGTGAGTTAAGTCAATAACACAATTTTGCTTACAAATTTATAAAAGGTGATTACATTAATTATTTAAGAAAATAAAATTATTAAAAAGGAGGTCAAGATAAATGGAAAATGTAAATTATTAGGCACCATAACAAAACACACACACAAAAAAAAAAAAAAAAAAAAAAAAAAAAAAATTCAACTATGGGAGAGTCGAACATGCGTCCTAAGAAGAGTAAGAACACAATAATTCCACATACTTTAATCCACTTGCTCCATGATTTAGTTTCTGCTGTAGTACGTGATAATTAATATCTTATTCGTATTACATTTTTAAAAAACAGAAGAAAACCCATCTTCAAACCATCGACATTAGCGAGTTGCTTCTGTCCGGCAACCGAGTATACAGTCCGGCCTGCGGCAATTTTTCATCAAATAGACAATCATTGATTACATTTCGACATTGGATTCGATATGCATCCTTCTCGATCAAATAGAAAGAGGGATCTGGATCGTCGGCGGCTGGTCGGCGACGAGAATATCGGAGGCCTTCACTGAAGGGTAGCGTGGGAGCACAAGAGCACAACGGAGCTTGAATGGGGTGGAGATCGGCGGTCGTGGGGGGTTAATCGGGGCTGCAAGAGTGCAAGGGGATGTTGACAGGCCTCCGATGAGAAAGCCGACGAGGAGGGCGGTTGAATGGGGTGTAGAGTGGCGGTTGCGTGGGGGGTGGATGGGGGCTGCATGTGGGTGAAAAGGGGTGGCTATATTATTCAAATATATAACTTATAAGGGCGTAATCCGGTGTAGCGAGGGTGCATCGTATCAAAACTATTTAACCATGGTTAACATATTTCGATGGTGTAGATCACTTATTACATAATTAACGGGCAAGATGTAATATCCTAATGTAACCGGCGATAACCGGTGGTTATTCTAGAATTTTTGAGAGATTCTAGCTAAAATCATTCGCCTGTTCTCCTCTGTTCTATACTTTCACCTAAATTAATGTTCATGCTTAGTATACTCGAGTTGGTGAAACAGCCTAAGCTTGAAAAAAAACTATATCTCGATCTAAGAAATTAAACACAAACAGTAATCAGAGTTGATTATTTCAGTCAGATTTCAACACTTATGTTTGGTCAAATAACCCCATAGCTTATTTACACCTACTTGGATCGTTAATCCGACAACCATGAAAGTGTATCTTACAATCAGGAGAAATTCTAGGGAGCCCAAACAACGACCTACAAAAGACTTCTTCTTTACTTGTGTCGCCATAATAAGGAGCATAAACAGTGAGTTGCTCCAGGACGCTTGAGCTATTCAAAATGTACTCCAGTAATTGCAGTAGATCAGTGGACTTGTCGTGAATGTCTCCTTGTAAATAGACATCAATCCTCTTGAGCTTACTCAGCACACAAATAGGTAGTCGGTGTAGGGTTTCAGATGCTAAAAGTGCGGAATTTGGTAAAACGTTTTTCGTGCATCTGACCCAAGATCGCATACATAGATTAATAGGACCAATATAATTAATCATACCTCTTGATGCGTGAATCAGGTACTCGGATTATACGAGGAACAGGATCCCAAACGCGACCCCTCTACTCAGTCCACGCGAGCACCCAACCAGATTCCTCAAGCTTCGTCTGCTAGAACTCCGGGAGACCGTCTCACGAATTGCTCTTGAGGAGGCTATGTTTTACGTGTGATTAGGTTAGAGTCAATACTCTGTCAGTTGTCTATATCGTGATATACTATGCATTCATATATACTCCGAGTATATTGCATACAGTAAAAGACCTAATCACTTAGTAAAACCCTAAGCCCAATAATAACTAATAACCCATTAGATATTATCGTCTTAGACCTGGTTCGAGACTCTAAGCGTGTGACCCTGTAGGACTCGGTAATAGTTAGCAGTCAGCTTATCAAGCCAACAGACCGTAGTTGGTTTCTAGCAAAACACTACGATCACCTAATATTACCGAATATAATATCCTCTGATATAATCCTTATTATTATCGGAATGACACTTGTTCGAAGGGCACAATCCTTCAATCTCCCACTTGTCCTAGAGCAAGTGTGTCATATGATTCCCTCGTCTCTTAGTGTCTGATTTGAATATATTCCGACATCACATGTCCTTCATATCATCAATCAAATCGTTCCTTGAAATCTGAGTTGAACTGCAAGACGAATGATTAACATGTAATCCATTCGAGCACGGCCATGCATTTTCAGTTCCTACTCTTCAAGTGGCCGGACACCGTTCCTATCTCATAGGAGGACTCTCCAATCTTGCACACCCATTACTCCCACTCAATTTTTAGCAGCCCCAATCGTTGCCTTTATAGCCCCTTTTTACAGCATGGCGTTGAGCAAGATCAAAGACATACCAATCCTCTCATAGGAGAAATGATGCACTCATGTCTAAGGAATTTACCGTAATAATCAATATGAATTCCAAATATAATTTATGGAATTGATAGCGGGTCAGTCCAATATATATACTCTCTAGTATATATCCATGTAATTGACTAGACATCCAATGTCCCTATGGTCCATGAAACAGCACCATCAATCAACTTACAAACTAATATTTCCGTGTCATTAGTTTGTCCATCACAAATGACTTATACCAGGGACTAAAAATTAATTTATAATTTCAGTTCACTAAATAGGGTTTCATTTGTCCAAACGTTTTGACAAACCTTGTAATAACAACTACTCCGTCGTCCATGCTGTAAGTGGAGGTGTTAAATACAGGTAAAAAGTCGTAACTGTGTAAACGAAGTTCCGTGACGCTAGATATGCAAGAAATAAGGCGGTCCAGGTTTTCTTTAATGTTACTATAACAAAGTCCTGATATATTTGCTGTTCGCAATTGAGTTGGGTTATTATTAACAAAGTGATACCACACTAAATCACCCTCGATTTTCAAGTATTCCAACTTTGGTGAATCGATTGCGATTTTGCTGCTTCGGCACGATAATGCATATTGGTCTATCCGTATACTCAGAGACTTTAAAGCGGGAGCCGATATTTCTGTAGAATTTTAGAGGGGAGGAACAATTGGAGAGTAAACCATGGAGAAGTTTACTGTGAAAAACTAACTCAATTAACTTAATAAAATGAACTCCCTTAAATAGGGTATACATCAACTAAACTCTCCTAAAACTAAGCAACTATATAGCATAACTCCCACGTACACATCAACAACTAACAACAAAGAATTAATCACTAACTTGGTCTCTAATAAACGTGCACCTTTGCACTACAAAACATTTTGACCCACTAAACTTATCCTAATTATTAGGAATTAACAAAACTAACATAGACTAATTAATTATTTGGATCATAAATCCAACACACCCCCTTGATCCAAAAATCGTAGGAGTACTTTTCATCGTCCGCGCGTTAAGCCGAACACATCGTCACGTCCTTTGCCGCAACGAACATACGAGACATCATAGTACTCGTACTCTTCATTTTAGATCTCGCCTTCGGATCTTGATCAATCGGGTTTTGTACACCCGTCTTCTTCATGGAGCACTTCTCTCCACAACCAGTGAAGAACTTCTCTTCACTTGTGATGCACTTCTCATCACCTTACGATGACGCACTTCTCGTCACCTTGCCGATGCACATAATCACCGACAACACATTGGAGCACTTCTCTCCAACAAACCTTGATAGAGCACTTCTCTCTACCTCTCTATTTCGTGGTGTACTTCTCACCACCCTCGAACATGTTCTTGTCGGAGCACTTCTCTCCGCGATCGATAGAGCACACATCTCTCTATCTCACGATTCACTGCACGTACTTGCGTTGTGCCGCACCAAAGGCTGCCTTGCCTTCATGATCTTGCCATTCTTTTTCTCCTCCTGTTTGATTCCAACGTCATTTGTTTTGACGGCTACGTACGTGCGTTGCCTTCTCTGCTTCTACATATGTTGTTTGATCCACAAGGCTGTCGTGCCCAATTAAACAAACAACTCACACTTTTTTTTTTTTTTTGATAATTTGTCTACTCTCAAACACTCTTATCTCTTGATCTCACTTTTGTAACACTCACCCTCAATTTAATTTTGATAGCAGCGGAATTTTCGTTCGTCCCATTTGAATTGGAATCGAACCTGGCTACTTGAGTGGAGGTGATCAATCTCTCATCTCAAGAGCTCTGATACCATGTAGAATTTTAGAGGGGAGGAACAATTGGAGAGTAAACCATGGAGAAGTTTACTGTGAAAAACTAACTCAATTAACTTAATAAAATGAACTCCCTTAAATAGGGTATACATCAACTAAACTCTCCTAAAACTAAGCAACTATATAGCATAACTCCCACGTACACATCAACAACTAACAACAAAGAATTAATCACTAACTTGGTCTCTAATAAATCCAACAATTTCCACATACTGATCATTTAGGGAATCCAAGAACAAATCTAATTCTTCCAGTACAGGAATAGATTTGAGCACTTCCTTCATGGATTTAAGGTGTTGATTATCGATTCTGATTTTGAGCTTCTTCAGATAAGGAAATCCGATAATCCCATTTTCGGGCAAAGTGTAACTCATGCGTCCAGAAAGTTCGAGGCATTCTAGAGACTTGCTTTGAAAAAGACAACGGGGTAGCGGAACTGGCAACCAGCAAATACTGGGAACCAGAGAAACTTTAATTTCAACCACGTTGCCACTGCATATTTTTTTAAAGCAGGAGTTCAACCTCGACGTATTGGCATGTAAAGGAGGGTGAGGGAACTTTACGCTGAAGCTGTGGATATCCGGTGTTGTAATTTGACGAAGTATGTGATCAATACGGTTGACGTAATTGCGGATGATGCTTTTGGAAGAGTCCTTTTCCAGCTTACCAAGGTCCGAGGAATTGAAACGTAAACGAGTAATTTGTGTCCAGAGGTGGCGCCAAGGGCGAGATAAGACGGAGGTTGCAACCGCATCTTTCATTGGAAGGAGGGACAGAATTTCGACGAGAATGCATTCTGGAAGTGAGCTTATTCTGTCCTCTTTCATATGTTTCTCTAGTTTACGCTTCTTAGCTCTTATCATGATCCCGCAATCGAAAAGTGAGCTTAACATATCCTGTTTTACATCAATATCATCAACCATTTCGATTTTTTTCTTCTTCCCAACCAACTCAACTTTACGCTTTATTGATCCTTTCTTCATCCCACAATAATCAGGAATTGTGCCTAAACTCTGCTGCTTTTCGACAACAATTTCTATTTTGTCATCGTTAAACAACTGATCTAGTTTACGCTTCTTCGATCTTGTAATCATCCCGCTAACCCTTAGCACGGCTTCATCCATTATTGGGACTGTAAGGAGATTGGTTTAAATTCGCGAAGAAGGCTAGATTATTATTGTCTACGGCTTAATTGATCTTGTTTACTGTTCTTCGATCTTTTAGGTATTAATAGGGTTGGCCAAAGATGCATGTCACGGTTAATGATTTGGAAACTGAAAGTTATCAAGGTAGCACTAGCCCTTTTATTCGCAAATCCTTTTGTTTAATCCGATTAAATTAGGATAACATTGTTTAGGACTTTAGGTAATACTACAGTCCATGTAGTTGCTCATTTATTTTCGTCATGTGGAGTACTCGACTCGAGTGTGGGTCGGTAGTGGTCCGGGTAATGTACTTGATTTTGCGGTTGTGGATGACGTAATATACGGTTCGTGTTTTGAAAAAAAAAAAAAAATGTTTTTAGTAGTTTACAAAGGAGTCGGCCTCTAGAAACAGATCAGAAGTCCCAATTTTGGGTTTTTGGCTTCAGCTCCTCCAAAATAATTCTCTAGGGCTTAATGTTCATTGGTGGATAGTCATTCCCAGCTCTTGTGCGTATGGACTGTTTCCGTTGTTAGTTGTGTTGACTTGGTTTAAGCTTAACTAGTTTGCATGCCCGTGCCACGCGCGGGCTATATATTTATTTATAATATTTATACCCATCGTTTTATAAAAAAAAATTGTTGCGGTTATCTTTGTTTCAATAAATTACTATAATGATTACTAGAATGAAAGCTCGTGCGTTGCACAGGTCTCTTAATAATGATTTCAATTAATAGTACTAAATGATCGTCTATGTTCACGTTAGATGAAAAAAATGGATATCTGATTATTATTAAACTTTTATATCATAAGTTTAGTTTGAAATTATGGGTCCGTATTATTATTGAATAAGATTATACCTGATTCAAATTATCATTTAGTTGCTCGTCATGTGTCGCTTGGGAAAAAATATAAAGGTAACTTCTTATAGACTAATTGACAACTTAAGTACTCGACCCATTCTTATGTCAATAAACTTATAGATTGAGGAGTTAGCTTTCATTATCATTAAACGCCAATATCTTATGACATCGATATTTTGCTAATAACAGAGTCACGTCACCTTGACATAATTCCACATAATCACTTTAAAATACATAAGTTTGGTTTTACTTGTTTTCATAATCTTGCGTAATACAAAAATACTATAGTTATGTAGGCCTTAAATTTTGCTTGATGCTACTAATCATACTTAATTATAAATATGTAATATAAAATACTACACATATGCATGGTCGTGATTTAATATATCGACATTTGTGTTACATTTTATAAGGATCATATTTCGTGTTGTCGTAGCTAAAATCTTATAATGAAATCATGCATGAATATTGGATCGGAATTCATTTTCGGCTATACATTCTTTTCTTGTCTTGGTTTTACAAACTCGTATATAATTTTGTATCGTGGGCGAACCCATCTATATGAAAATTAGATCCTAATGCCTTTCTTATTATTTAATTATGAGATGTGTAATATAGCTACTCAACTATAGTAGTTAGACATGTTTTTCTTATTAAATGTAGGTTCAGTTGTGTATAAGACTTACCATAGCTTACATTTCATATAATTTTCATTGACTTTTTTCATGTTTGTGAGGGTGGATAGCTAACGATTTATAATTAATAGTTCGGAGTCCTAAATAAAATATATATTTGATTCTTTTTATGATTCCAAGTTCTTATCGATACTTTTATTTTAGTACTATTGAAACCATAGTAGTATGTGGCTAGTAGTGTGTGCATGAATGTAAGAAGTTAATACATATACGACATTGACTTGGATGTTGAGTTCCAGACTACCAGTGATAGTTAAAAGTCCAACTACAACTAAGAGTCATACAATAACTCAAAAGATGTGGATATATGTTAATAACTAATAATATAATAATTTGCAAGTAGTATACTAATAAAAAGTTGTTTATAATGAAGTAGGATTACTTTTAATAATAAAAAATTACCCAAACTCTCTGAAAAGCTTCGGTCGTTGTGGGAGCTTTTAAAAAAGCCTCCTTTAATAGTATAGAAGGATTTTCCATACAATAGCTAATACTCTACTACTCTATAATAATTTATTACCATATCCTAACCGTCACCGATAATTGTGTTTGATGCTATTTTTATGTTCTATCCAATTAATGTATGATTATTTATTACCATATCTTAACCGATAATTGTAATTTAATGCTATTTTTATGTTCTATCCAATTAATGTACGCCAAGTGTCATTCTAGGAAAGACTTGGTTTCAGGTTTTAATATATAGTATTAGATAGGTTGAGTACTGTTGAATATGCTGATTTCCCGTATACCAAGTGTACCACCTGGATTTAGGATAGTAGTAGGAATATACTGTGTGTTATGGTAACTAGTGTTTGGGTAAAGATCGACTATGGTAGGAGTCTAGATTTGTCATAATTCTAGATTGTTAAAGAGGTCTTGTCGTGGTCAAGTTATCCCTTTGCATTGTATAAATACAGATTTGTCATGTATTTTACTTTGACGGCATCTTCAGAGACACGAAACAAGTACACTGAGATGACTGACAGGCTTAGTGCACTACCCAGTGAGGTTATCTTGTATATCCTTTCCTTCCTTACGTTGAAGGAGGTTGTAAAAACTAGTGTTTGTTCTAAAAAGTGGAGAAGGTTTCTATTGGGATACTATCCCAAGCTGTATTTCGAAGATTCGAGAACGATGAAGAAGATGTATTGGAATAAGAAAAAAGCAGAAGTCATCAAAGAAAGGGCCAGTTTTGTTAACCGGACAGAGGATGCCATGAAACAACATTTGGATTCATCAATTGACGAATTTAGGGTCACTTTTGATTTGGATGATTGTTGGCATTCTCATGTTGACAATTGGGTGGCTTTTGCATTAACAAAACGGGCCAAAAATCTTGTGCTAAACTTTCGCCCATGTCTTGCTCGATTGAATGAGAAGCATTGTCGTGTGAACTTCAAGCCACTTGGCGTCAACTGCGCCTTGACATCTCTGACTCTCAATTTCGTTAATCTTACTTCAGAAGCTGTCCAAATCATTCTGGTTTCATGCCCTTTTCTTGAGAATTTGATCATTGAAGAGTCTGAATCTTTAACGAGCATAATATCCCCCGCTTCATCTCTGTCACTGAAACATTTAGATGTATCCCGTTGCCAACAATTGGAAGCTATTGATATTTCTGCTCCAAAGTTGGTGTTCTTGAGATATTTCGGTAAGCCTATAGAGCTAAATATTAAAAATGCTTCCTCACTCTCTTCTGTCTCCAATGGTCGGCTTGGCGGAAAATGCAGAGCATTTGCTTTTCGGTCCCTCTCAAAGTACTTTCCGCAGCTGAAGGCTCTATATTTAGGGGTATTCTCAAATTCCATCGAGGAGGTTAGTGCTTTACTTAGTGTTACTACATGTTTTTCTATATGTAGGGCTCGTATACGGTGCGAAGTGATAATTTTGTGCACGCAGGCAAGTGTCTAATAAGTGTTTAACACCACCACCTAAAATCTTTAACTCCACCTAATTGCCACCTAAAATCTGGTGACCGCCGCCAGATGCCGGGGACCACCTCTCCCTTCACCCACACCAGTGGTTAACTGGGTGCGCCAGCAGCGATGGAGGCTTGGTGGTGCATGGCAGTTGTAGCAGTTGGAAAAGTTAAAAGTAGAATCGGTAAATTTTCGTGTTTAAAGTTAGGAATTTTAGATAGTGGAGTTACCACTTTGAACTAGTTTGCACTTCGCAATTTCTTTTCTATAGTAAATGGGAGTTTGGTTTTCATAAAAGTTGAAAACTGTGAAATTACGGCCTGGGCCTCATGCGTAAGGGGAAGAGATAGTCCACTTTGATAAGCCCAAAAAATTTCATCCTAAAACGTGGGACAAATCTCTTTTTCCAACGTGAGATACTCATAGTGGAGTATTTTGGGTGTCATTTAACAAAAACAAGAAACAATACCAAAACGAGCCCTATGGTTTCATGTTTTCCAACTATATAGGCAAATATCTCTGGCCTATTAGTCAATCATATCCAATCTTTCTTTTTTTTTATATATTGATTGGCAATAGGGAGTCACCTCTAGGCCAAAGGTTTATTACTATTTGAGTATGTTTCCCCTATGTATTTCAATTTAGATGGCTAAATTGTACGGTTCATCTAAGAAAAGGCAAATAATGTCAATCTACTGGCCATGCCCTGCAACTAACTTATACTCCGTATGTTTCAATAGTTTGGTTTGTGTAGGTACGATATGATAAAATTGTTAGGACTAATACATTTCTTGTGTGCTTGTTCACTAACGACGCACTCTTGCAGCATAAAATTGGAGCCGAACTATTGCAGTTGCCACTTTTCTTCACTAAACTTAAGGTCCTAGAACTTTCTGTTTGTGGGCCACATACGGGAACCATCTTTGGTTGGGCTACCTTAATTGAGGCATGTCCAATCCTCGAAAAACTGACACTCAAGGCAAGAGAACCTCTATTTTTAGTCGTTGTACTTGTATTTGTTTCTTTGCCGTGTTAGTTAAAGGCCATTGTGATTGATGTGAATTTGGCGTTTATGCAGTTTGATGGCCATGATGTTGGCGTTAATAATCCGATAATAGCAAAGAGTAATGAATCAGTACCTCTCAAGAGATTGAAGACATTGGAGCTACTCGGCTACTGTGGACGCCATGTTGATCTTGAGATTGCTATCTTCATACTCGAGAATGCTATTATGCTCCAAGAAGTTATTGTTGAAATAACCACATATACGTATGATGTGAAGCAAAATGAACCTATCCGCATTAGCGAGTTGAAAAGGAGAGTACCTAACGGTGCAAGCTTTACAGCAACGGAATCAAGTTATGGTAGTTTTAGGGCCAACCTAATCTGAAAACAATGAAACTAACTAAAGTTTAGGTGTGAAGATTTAACCTCTTTTTCTTAAAACAAGAAATATGTGAGGTTTCTCTTTATATAATATGAATTGAGTACACGTTAAATCTCTTACGTTTGGTAAAATTAATATACTTGTGAGGCTTTTAGATTATGGAAAAGACATTTCTAATGAATCAAGACCTAAGTATTATTGTGTGCGTGAAATTTGACGATGGATCTTTTTGGAAACTCTCTCATTCATGTTAATTTTAATTTATATTGATTTCGTATCAGTTGTGGTCTTGTCGATCGGGAATATTTAACTTCTTAACGTATTTCGTTGTTAATTGGGATACCATGGGAAGACAATGTGCAACATGTGAATCGGGGTTTTCATGTTTTTGAAGGTGCTACAATTGAATTGAAGTACATAAAGTTAGAACTGAGTTGAACTTGTGAGCGTAGCTCTTTTAAGGTTCATAAACCGATCCATGAACTATTAGTATGGCCAACTATTACGATAAATGATCTAGTAGGAATATTCTGTAAGACATGTTGAATATAAATACACATGATATATCAATAATATCATACACAAATTATTCCGCATACTCATAATTCAAAAATATAGATATCATAAACTTTGAAGGATAGATCAATACGGATATATTTAACTTCGGAAAATTCACGTGGTACCCTCGAACTTTGCCTGATTGCACATGGTACCCAACTTGGCAAGTTTGTGCACATGGTACCCCTAAACTTACCACTTTGTGCACATGTTACCCAAATAGTAACTTCCGTTAGATTTTCCGTTAAGTGATGATGTGTTAGTTAGTTGTTATATGAATTAGTTAATATTAATGATGATTTTCCATTTTAAGAAAATCAAAAAATAAAAATAAAAATAATTTTTTTTTTACTTTTAAAAACAAATCCAAAAAATATTTTCATAAACAATTAAATCCAAAAAACAAGTTTTTTTTCATAAAAAATATTATTTCTCTTAAGAAAATCATAATTTGTGCACATGGTACCCTTCAAGTTAGCACTTTGTGCACACGTTACCCTTGAGATCACAACATTTTGCACATGGTACCCCTAGAAAAATTAGTTTTTTAATAAAGTTTTTTTGAAAAAATTATTTGAAATAATATATTTATTTTTCTAAGAATTTAATTGATTTTTTTTAATTGAAATATTAATTCTATAATTTAATTAACTAATTACCTAACAACTAACCGCCACATCATCACTTAATGGAAAAATCTAATGGAAGTTGTTATTTGGGTACCATGTGCACAAAGTAGTAAGTTCAGGGGTACCATGTGCACAAACTTGCGAAGTTGGGTACCATGTGCAATCGGCCAAATTTCGAGGGTACCACGTGAATTTTCCGATTTAACTTTTGTATCGCTAGTTGATTAGACGTGTTATGGCAAGCACAAGAACATAAGTCATGGATACACACAAGACACAACTAACGTTAGTTGCTCTATGTGGCTTAGCTCAAGAAAACTTAGAGAAGAAGGAGTTATTTGTCAAATTGGTGAGTGAACTTTCACCAAAATCTGAATTTGGTGACTCCCAACTTTTACCCCCCAAATTGGTGACTCCATCAAATTCCATCCAGTTTTCCATCCATCTTCTTCTCTCTCCCCACTTACTCTCTCCTTCGTCTCCCACACTCATCCCTACCACTCACCACCACCCCATCATAACCAATCTCCATCTCCATCTCCATCTCAAATCCGAAAACCCAAAAACCAAAGCCAAACAAACACGCCCATTTTCACTGAAAAATACACTTTTCTTGGGTCTCATCTCCCCATTTCATACAACTTCCCGAAAAAATCTTTCAACCCATTACACATCCCTGATAAACCCATCACATATCCTCCTGTAACACCCCGGTTTTGCTCCCTCGTCCCCGCCACCGACACCGAAAAGAGACCGAAAACAGCCGCATTGGGTGGCGTGAATGGGTTCATTGTCGTCGTCAGACCCAGCAAAGCCGAGTTCTGAGTACCCTTTACGCGACAGTAGCCTCTCCTTGCTTCTCTCCATGAAACTGTGCTTGAGTGATCCGAATTTAACTGCCATTTTTATTGTTAAAATTATATAGATGGTGAAAAAAATGGGTTCTGTTGTTTTTTTCCTTGAATAAAATTAATGATGGGATTATAAGATCATTCAAGAGGTTGAAGAGGTGTAAAGATGAAGATTGATTAAATCAAAGAGGGATTTATCAGAGTGTTGTCCATTGAAGAATTGTGAGGATGGAGTTGAATATTAGGAAGAAGAATTAGAAAATTATTCGGAAATTCAGCATTTTTGGGATGAATTAAATCAAATAATTGTAATTGTAATTAGAAGTTGTAATTATTGCATGGAATTTGACACGGGTGTGATGAAGACGTGCAGAGCGATCTAGAGAGAGAGAGAAAGAGGAGCGGTCGTTGATATAGTTGGTGTTGCGTGATTGAGAAGGTTGGAAAGGAAGACGGCTGCACTAGATTTTCAGGAGGAATTTTACGTTTTCTGGGTTTTTGGGTTTGAGATGGAGATGGAGATGGAGATTGGTTATGATGGGGTGGTGGTGAGTGGTAGGGATGAGTGTGGGAAACAAATGAGAGAGTAAGTGAGGAGAGAGAAGAAGATGGATGGAAAACTAGACGGAATTGGATGGAGTCACCAATTTGGGGGGTAAAAGTTGGGAATCACCAAATTCAGATTTTTAATGAAAGTTCACTCACCAATTTGACAAATAACTCTAGAGAAGAAGGTAGTGCGATGATTTTTACACTCCTATATGTAAATGAATGAGTGTAACAGTGTAAATATCAACACAATAGACCATTGCATCTTAAGAGTGTCGTTAGGCGTTACCAAAAGCGGATGCGAAGATACTAAAACACTAAGGCCCCGTTTGGTTCGCTTCTAGGAATCGGGTTGGTATCGGTATGGAATTAAGAGTCCGATTCCATATGTTTGTTTCCATTTTTTAATGTGGGGCCCACTGGTATGGGTTTCATAAACATCGGACTCATCATAAACCCGGATGCTCAAGAAAAATAAATTAAAACATGTCGTATTATTATCACCAGCCATAATACAATCAACCTTCATCTTCGATCAACATCACCATTACCATCATCTCCATGATTGCCACCGCCATCATCCCCACGAATGACCACCGCCATCATCTCCATGACCTGTCACCACCATGCCATCAACTCCGACTTTCATTACCATCTGACCCAATGACCACCACAACCTAACTCCACCCTAGCAACCACCACAACATGATCGCACTGCACACCGCCGCACCAATCAGAGTTACGGGTTACCCTGGACGCCTTAACGTACTATCGTATTCGAAAGTTCGAAACGGCCCTCATCCGCCACTGTATAATTTCATGAAGACATGACACAATTGATCCAACCAGTTTCCGAATTTGTTCCAAAAGATTTGTGATTAAGCAATCTGAGATGGACCATTGATGATTGAAATGAATAGATGATGATGGAGAAGAAGACATTGATGTGCGAATGTGCGAATGTGCGAATTCCCTGAACTTTTCATCTTTATTTTCTCTTTTTTAATAGAAATTTATTTGGGGAAGATAAAAGGAGTAACCAAACAAAATTTCAAAAGAATCGGGTTGTGGGATGAACAAATCCATACCATCCGGGTTGAAAATAAAACCCATTCCTAATTCCAATACTGAACCAAACGGGGCCTAAATGGATCAAGAAAGCCGCGTGCGTTTGTCACACTCTCACACCCATTGGACCTCATCAGCTAATTAATGAAAAGTGAAATCTGAGATAAACTTGAAAAAAACAACAAATTAAACCAGGGTGTGTTTCTTACCCAGAAATCGCCAATTCACACACACCACATTTTCGTAATTAGCTCATAAATTTTGCGAAAGACTTAATTATTTGACGGGTTGATGACACTTAGCATTAGGATTAGACGATCTTCCCAGACTTTTGGACATGTGAACAACTCTGAGATCTCCAACACTCCAACAACTTTCTAGTTCGAGAAATATTCTTAAAAAAAAGGGTTCAAAATAAGTGCAACTTTCATATACCAAGCTCAACTTAGTCTAGTAGTTGTGGACTTGTGGTGTTGGCGTGATGACCTAGACATCACGTCACGTGCTTAAATTCCACCACTAAATAAGTAACTATTTAAGTCGGCTTTCAATCTAGTTGGACCATTAATTATTTAAGTTGGATTTTGAACAAGTCGGGATACTGAATTTGACCATTAACAAATGAGTCGGAATTTGAACAAGTCGGGTTACGAAAAAGTGTGAAATAAAAGTATGATATGAACCCGAATTTCCTTGTAACAACTAACAACCGTATACTAATATACCAAAACCACCGGAATTCCGGTACAACAACAAACATTAGTCCCAAACCCGACATAGTAAGAAAAACATATCAAAAAGGCGAAACTAGAAAATCACTTCAAAATAAAACCAAAAGATTGGTGAATAAGGAAAGGATCTAGGTTAATTCCTGATTAATTAACGAGATAAGCTGATATGTGAGACCTAACTCTGAGCAAGCAGTTCGGGGGGGAGGTTCAGCCTTTGAGAAGTTTCATCTGGGGTCGGGATTTGAACTCATCCTCAATTGCAAGCTTCTCATCAGGATACACACCTGTAGAAACCCTAAAAACGAATTTTTTCTTTAATATCTTCATTTGCTTCTCAATGAAAGCAACATCCCGGGCATCAGAAATCATGAGGCAGCTCCAGTGAGTTGTGTCGCCATAATTAGGAGCAGAAACAGTGAGTTGCTCCAGGACACTTGAGTTATTCAAAATGTACTCCAGTAATTGCAGTAGATCAGTGGACTTGTCGTGAATGTCTCCTTGTAAATAGACATCAATCCTCTTGAGCTTACTCAGCACACAAATAGGTAGTCGGTCGCTCCATTTCTTGTCGTAAACACCTTTTATGCTAAGATGGATCTGATTACGGAACATTGTAGTAACAACTACTCCGTCGTCCATGGAGGTGTTAAATACAGGTAAAAGACCGTAACTGTGTAAACGAAGTTCTGTGACGCTAGATATGCAAGAAACAAGGCGGCCCAGCAGGTTTTCTTTAATGTTACTATGACAAAGTCCTGAAATATTTGCTGTTCGCAATTGAGTTGGGTTGTTATTAACAAAGTGATACCACACTAAATGACAAAGCACACTAAATGACCCAAGAACACACTAAATGACAACGAGGTAGCGGAACTGGACTCAACTGGCAAAGTGATACCACACTTGATTTCAAAAAAAAGTGATACCACACTAAATGACCCTTCATTTCCAAGTATGCCAACTTTGGTGAATCGATTGCGATTTTGCTGCTTCGGCACGAACATGCATATTGGTCTATCCGTATACTCAGAGACTTTAAAGCGGGAGCCGATATTTCCACATACTGATCATTTAGGGAACCCAAGAACAAATTTGAGCACTTCCTTCATGGATTTAAGGTCTTGATTATCGATTCCGATTTTGAGCTTCTTCAGATAAGGAAATCTGATAATCCCATTTTCAGGCAAAGTATTATTGAGGGAAAGAATCAGTCATGATTCTTTTCCCACATCAGCGCATCAATCATAGCTCATTTACAATCATAAATTGATCCTCCGTTATTACGTTCATATGTTAATTGATTCTAATTGTATACCCTTTCCTGTATTAGATTATCTTTGTAACTATTGTTATTTACCTTCCTAGATTACTAGCTACTAGTTAGGGATTACAGCTCCTTGTCCCTTGTATTTAAGCGCGCTCTGTTAATACAATTGATAAGTAATTCTATTCCTATCTCCTTCTCTACATGGTATAGAGCAGTACCGATCCTCCAATTTTTTTTCTCTTTCCCTTCCTCCGTCTCTTATCATGGCTGATGCCGATCAACCTGAGGCACCTCTCATTCCCCTCCCTCTCAATCCTCCTCCCAATGTCTCCCTCATTACTCTCTGAAACTTACTCCCACCACCTGTTTTGGCTGGAAAACTCAACTTGAGTCTTTTCTCCGCGGCGTCGAACTCTTCGGCTTTGTGGACGGCACTCACCCGGCACCTTCTCCAACCGTCACTGCTGCTGATGGAACCACCACGACCAACCCCGTCTACACCGCGTGGTACTGCAGGACAGAGTTCTCTTCAGTGCCCTTGTCGGTGCTCTGTCTCCTCCTATCGTCCCTCTCGTGACTCAAGCTACCACTTCCAAAGATGTGTGGGATATCCTGGCCACTACCTATGCTAATCCTTCCCGGGGTCATATCAATCAACTCAAGCTCAGGCTTCGCAACATCTCTAAAGCTACTAATCAGCCGGTAGGTGATTTTGTTCGAAGTGTCAAAACCATCGCCGATGAACTTGCTGTCTTGGGCAAACCCGTTGATCCAGAAGATATTGTTGAAACCATCCTTCGTGGTCTTCACTATGATTCCTGTTCCGGGTAAAAATGGACAAAGCTGCCCCTCTTTTACTGGACAATCAAGATTTGTAATGAAGTTGGGAAAACGCCTTTGGGACGCCCTAGAGGAGGTCCAGACCAGCCTCCGGACCTTCTCCTGCATAGAGAAACGTTACTAGACTCGGGGGGGGGGGGGGGGGTCACCGAGGAAGCCCCCTCCGATGCCTAAGTCAGCTTTTAGATAGTATTTGTGTAAAGAGTAGAGAGAGAGACCTCCTTTCATACCTTTGAGTATGTGGTATTTATACTAACTTGCCTTAGTTTTGTGGTTGTAAATGATGCACGTGTGTGGACGTCATTTGGCCACGTCATCAGTTTACAGAAATGGGGTCCACCTCAGGGAGGTACCCTGGAATGTTGACCCTACGGGGTCTGGACCTGGTGAGCTGGCCGGGTCTGTACCAGCTACTGGCAGGGTCGAGCTGGCAGGGTCCGTGCCAGCTTTCTAGGAGATATGGCATAACTCTCTTTGGCAGGTAGGTTTCCTGACCAGGTGAGCTCCATTTGGTCAGGTCTTCTTAGCTAGGACTAGGCAGGGGGAAGAACCAGGGTAGGTCCTGTTTGACCCCCAACAATAGCCCCGAGCGGAGTTGTGTACTTGTATACGACTCCGTTCAACTTTTACGGAGGTATATGTACGCTTTGTTCCTTGTATGTAGCTGTCCAGATTTTTCCGAAAGCTCCTCGTGACTTCGGATGCTAGTGGAGGGAAGCTATCTTGACTTATCAAGATGTTCGGTGTGAATCTCGGTATTTATTGAAGTATGTTGTATTGATTTCCGGGGAGCTGTCTTGATTTACTTGGATGGTGGATGAGGATCCGGGATGTGGTTGAAAGGTGCTGCCCAAACTTATCCGGAAGCTCTATATATGGCTTCGGATTTCCGCCGAAGGGAGCTACTCAGACTTATCCAGCGGTCCATTCATCCTGCCCTCGTCGATAGGTGTTCCTTAGAAGAATCTTCTTTGCTTGGATTGCGCGTATTCTTTGGAAGCTGTGTGGAGGCTCGGGATTATCCTTGTAAATTGTGATACTTTTAAGGGATATATAAGCCCCGAGCCCCGAGCTTGCCGCTTTGAGGCCACTTCTAACGAGCTCTTGTGGTAGACCGGATTAGAATCAAATGAAACTTCTACTAGCTCGGGTGAAAGTCGCATGAGCCGTTTGAGACTACTTGCTCCTTATCTTTCCGCATCTTTCCTTCAGATTCTTTCGTGTAGACTTGACATCAAGGATTTACCTTGTTAATGAGGGTGACACCAGCTTGAAGGTCGACCTTTTGATCAACGAAAATGGTGCTAGATTGAGCTAGTCCAGTCTTCGTTCTTATAGTTGCTGGCGTATATCTTGAGCTGTCCGGACCATTCTGATGGCGAAGTTGTAGAGCTCTGCCTGCCTTTTTATAGAAGGCGCCAGCTAGAGCTGGTCTTAGCCTTCCGGCAGGCGCAGGTGTGTCGCTTGAGCTGTCCGTACCTTATTAATGGTGTAGGTGTACAGCTCTTGCTCATCGTATCTTGACTGTGGAAGGTGCCAGGTTGGACCTGGTCTTAGCCTTCTTACGGGTGTAGGTGTATAGCAGGAGCTGACTGTACCATGTTAATGGGGTAGGTGTACAGCTCTTGCTTACCGTACCTTCATAGTAGAAGGTGCCAGCTAGGAGCTGGTCTTAGCCTTCTAGGAGGTGTAAGTGTATAGCTTGAGCTGTCCTTACCATGTTAATGGTGTAGGTAAACAGCTTTTGCTCACCGTACCTTGACTGTGGAAGGTGCTAGGATGGAGCTGGTCTTAGCCTTCCCGCAGGGGCAGGTGTGTAGCTTGAGCTGTCCTTACCATGTTAATGGTGTAGGTGAACAGCTCTTGCTTACCGTACCTTAACTGTGGAAAGTGCCAGGTTGGAGCTGGTCTTAGCCTTCCGGCAGGGGCATGTGTGTAGCATGAGCTGTCCTTACCATGTTAATGGTTTAGGTGTACAGCTCTTGCTTACCGTACCTCAACTGAAAAAGCTGCCAGGTAGAGCTGGACTTAGCCTTCCGGCAGGGGCAGGTGTGTAGCTTGAGCTGTCCTTACCATGTTAATGGTTTAGGTGTACAGCTCTTGCTTACCGTACCTCGACTGAAGAAGCTGCCAGCTAGAGCTGGACTTAGCTTTCGGGCAGGTGCTGGTTTATAGCTTGAGCCGACCGTACCATGTTAATGGTGTGGGTGAGCAGTTCTTGCTTACCAAAACTTATTTGTAGGAGGTGCCAGCAAGGAGCTGGTCTTAGCCTCCTAACAGGTGCTGGTGTATAGCTCGAGCTATCCGTACCATGTTAATGGTGTCGGTGTACATGCTTTTGCTTACCGTACCTTGCTTGTAGAAGGTGCCAGCTAGGAGATAGTCTTAGCCTCCTGGCAGGTGTATAGCTTTTGCTTACTGTACCTTGTTTGTAGAAGGTGCCAGCTAGGAGCTGGTCTTAGCCTCCTGGCAGGTGTAGGCGTATAGCCGGAGCTAGCCGTACCTTATTTGTAGAAGGTGCCAGCTTAGAGCTGGTCTTAGCCTTCAAGCAGGTCATGGTGTATAGCTCGAGCTGACGGTACCATGTTAATCGTGTAGGTGAGCAGCTCCTGCTTATCATACCATTTTTGTAGAAGGTGCCAGCTTAGAGCTGGTCTTAGCCTTCTATCGATGATGGTGTATACCTGGAGCTGACCGTACCATGTTAATGGTGTAGGGAAGCAGCTCTTGCTTACCATACCTTGTTTGTGGAAGGTGCCAGCTTAGAGCTGCTCTTAGCCTTCGAGCAGGTGATGGTGTATAGCTGGAGCTGACCGTACCATGTTATTGGTGTAGGGGAGCAGCTCTTGTTTACCATACCTTGTTTGTAGAAGTTGCCAGCTTAGAGCTGGTCTTAGCCTTCTAGCAGGTGATGGTGTATAGCTGGAGCTGACCTTACCATGTTAATGGTGTAGAGGAGCAGCTTTTGCTTACCGTACCTTGTTTGTACAAGGTGCCAGCTAGGAGCTGGTCTTAGCCTCCTGGCAGGTGTATAGCTTTTGCTTACCGTACCTTGTTTGTAGAAGGTGCCATCTAGGAGCTGGTCTTAGCCTCCTGGCAGGTGTAGGCGTATAGCCGGAGCTGGTCGTACCTTATTTGTAAAAGGTGCCAGCTTAGAGCTGGTTTTAGCCTTCTAGCAGGTGATGTTGTATAGCTTGAGCTGACCGTACCATGTTAATGGTGTAGGTGAGCAGCTCTTGCTTACCAAACCTTATTTGAAGGAGGTGCCAGCTAGGAGTTGGTCTTAACCTCCTGGCAGGTGTAGGCGTATAGCCGGAGCTGGCCGTACCTTATTTGTAGAAGGTGCCAGCTTAGAGCTGGTTCTAGCCTTCTAGCAGGTGATGGTGTATAGCTTGAGCTGACCGTTCCTTGTTAATGGTGTAGGTGAGCAGCTCTTGCTTACCAAACCTTATTTGTAGAAGGTGCCAGCTTAGAGCTGGTTTTAGCCTTCTAGCAGGTGATGGTGTATAGCTTGAGCTGACCGTACCATGTTAATGGTGTAGATGAGCAGCTCTTGCTTACCAAACTTTATTTGAAGGAGGTGCCAGCTAGGAGCTGGTCTTAGCCTCCTGGCAGGTGTAGGCGTATAGGCGGAGCTGGCCGTACCTTATTTGTAGAAGGTGCCAGCTTAGAGCTGGTCTTAGCCTTCAAGCAGGTGATGGTGTATAGCTTGAGCTGACCGTACCATGTTAATGGTGTAGGTGAGCAACTCTTGCTTACCAAACCTTATTTGTAGAAGATGCCGGTTTAGAGCTAGTCTTAGCCTTCTAGCAGGTGATGGTGTATAGCTTGAGCTGACCGTACCATGTTAATGGTGTAGGTGAGCAACTCTTGCTTACCATACCTTGTTTGTAGAAGGTGCCAGCTTAGAGCTGGTCTTAGCCTTCGAGCAGGTGATGGTGTATAGCTAGAGCTGACCGTACTATGTTAATGGTGTAGGGGAGCAGCTCTTGTTTACCATACCTTGTTTGTAGAAGTTGCCAGCTTAGAGCTGGTCTTAGCCTTCTAACAGGTGATGGTGTATAGCTGGAGCTGACCTTACCATGTTAATGGTGTAGAGGAGCAGCTTTTGCTTACCGTACCTTGCTTGTAGAAGGTGCCAGCTAGGAGATGGTCTTAGCCTCCTGGCAGGTGTATAGCTTTTGCTTACTGTACCTTGTTTGTAGAAGGTGCCAGCTAGGAGCTGGTCTTAGCCTCCTGGCAGGTGTAGGCGTATAGCCGGAGCTAGCCGTACCTTATTTGTAGAAGGTGCCAGCTTAGAGCTGGTCTTAGGCTTCAAGCAGGTCATGGTGTATAGCTCGAGCTCACCGTACCATGTTAATCGTGTAGGTGAGCAGCTCCTGCTTATCATACCTTTTTTGTAGAACGTGCTAGCTTAGAGCTGGTCTTAGCCTTCTATCAGGTGATGGTGTATAGCTGGAGCTCACCGTACCATGTTAATGGTGTAGGGGAGCAGCTCTTGCTTACCATACCTTGTTTGTGGAAGGTGCCAGCTTAGAGCTGCTCTTAGCCTTCGAGCAGGTGATGGTGTATCGCTGGAGCTGGCCGTACTATGTTACTGGTGTAGGGGAGCAGCTCTTGTTTACCATACCTTGTTTGTAGCAGTTGCCAGCTTAGAGCTGGTCTTAGCCTTCTAACAGGTGATGGTGTATAGCTGGAGCTGACCTTACCATGTTAATGGTGTAGAGGAGCAGCTTTTGCTTACCGTACCTTGCTTGTAGAAGGTGCCAGCTAGGAGATGGTCTTAGCCTCCTGGCAGGTGTATAGCTTTTGCTTACTGTACCTTGTTTGTAGAAGGTGCCAGCTAGGAGCTGGTCTTAGCCTCCTGGCAGGTGTAGGCGTATAGCCGGAGCTAGCCGTACCTTATTTGTAGAAGGTGCCAGCTTAGAGCTGGTCTTAGGCTTCAAGCAGGTTATGGTGTATAGCTCGAGCTGACCGTACCATGTTAATCGTGTAGGTGAGCAGCTCCTGCTTATCATACCTTTTTTGTAGACCGTGCTAGCTTAGAGCTGGTCTTAGCCTTCTATCAGGTGATAGTGTATAGCTGGAGCTGACCGTACCATGTTAATGGTGTAGGGGAGCAGCTCTTGTTTACCATACCTTGTTTGTAGAAGTTGACAGCTTAGAGCTGGTCTTAGTCTTCTAGCAGGTGATGGTGTATAGTTGGAGCTGACCTTACCATGTTAATGGTGTAGAGGAGCAGCTTTTGCTTACCGTACCTTGTTTGTACAAGGTGCCAGCTAGGAGCTGGTCTTAGCCTCCTGGCAGGTGTATAGCTTTTGCTTACCGTACCTTGTTTGTAGAAGGTGCCAGCTAGGAGATGGTCTTAGCATCGTGGCAGGTGTATAGCTTTTGCTTACTGTACCTTGTTTGTAGAAGGTGCCAGCTAGGAGCTGGTCTTAGTCTCCTGGCATGTGTAGGCGTATAGCCGGAGCTAGCCGTACCTTATTTGTAGAAGGTGCCAGCTTAGAGCTGGTTTTAGCCTTCTGGCAGATGATGTTGTAGAGCTTGAGCTGACCGTACCATGTTAATGGTGTAGGTGAGCAGCTCTTGCTTTATTTGAAGGAGGTGCCAGCTAGGAGCTGGTCTTAGCCTCCTGGCAGGTGTAGGCGTATATCCGGAGCTGGCCGTACCTTATTTGTAGAAGGTGCCAGTTTAGAGGTGGTCTTAGCCTTCAAGCAGGTCATGGTGTATAGCTCGAGCTGACCGTACCATGTTAATGGTGTAGGTGAGCAGCTCTTGCTTATCATACCTTTTTTGTAGAAGGTGCCAGCTTAGAGCTGGTCTTAGCTTTCTAGCAGGTGATGGTGTATAGCTGGAGCTGACCGTACCATGTTAATGGTGTAGGGGAGCAGCTATTTCTTACCATACCTTGTTTGTGGAAGGTGCCAGCTTAGAGCTGCTCTTAGCCTTCGAGCAGGTGATAGTGTATAGCTGGAGCTGACCGTACCATGTTAATGGTGTAGGGGAGCAGCTTTTGTTTACCATAACTTGTTTGTAAAAGTTGCCAGCTTAGAGCTGGTCTTAGCCTCCTAACAGGTGATGGTGTATAGCTGGAGCTGACCTTTCCATGTTAATGGTGTAGAGGAGCAGCTTTTGCTTACCGTACTTTGTTTGTACAAGGTGCGAGCTAGGAGCTGGTCTTAGCCTCCTGGCAGGTGTATAGCTTTTGCTTACCGTACCTTGTTTGTAGAAGGTGCCATCTAGGAGCTGGTCTTAGCCTCCCGGCAAGTGTAGGCGTATAGCCGGAGCTGGTCGTACCTTATTTGTAGAAGGTGCCAGCTTAGAGCTGGTTTTAGCCTTCTAGCAGGTGATGTTGTATAGCTTGAGCTGACCGTACCATGTTAATGGTGTAGGTCAGCAGCTCTTGCTTACCAAACCTTATTTGAAGGAGGTGCCAGCTAGGAGTTGGTCTAAACCTCCTGGCAGGTGTAGGCGTATAGCCGGAGCTGGCCGTACCTTATTTGTAGAAGGTGCCAGCTTAGAGCTGGTTCTAGCCTTCTAGCAGGTTATGGTGTATAGCTTGAGTTGACCGTACCATGTTAATGGTGTAGGTGAGCAGCTCTTGCTTACCAAACCTTATTTGTAGAAGGTGCCAGCTTAGAGCTGGTCTTAGCCTTCTAGCAGGTGATGTTGTATAGCTTGAGCTGACCGTACCATGTTAATGGTGTTGGTGAGCAGCTCTTGCTTACCAAACCTTATTTGAAGGAGGTGCCAGCTAGGAGCTGGTCTTAGCCTCCTGGCAGGTGTAGGCGTATAGCCGGAGCTGACCGTTCCATGTTAATGGTGTAGGGGAGCAGCTCTTGTTTACCATACCTTGTTTGTAGAAGTTGCCAGCTTAAAGCTGGTCTTAGCCTTCTAGGAGGTGATGGTGTATAGTTGGAGCTGACCTTACCATGTTAATGGTGTAGAGGAGCAGCTTTTGCTTACCGTACCTTGTTTGTAGAAGGTGCCAGCTAGAAGATGGTCATAGCATCCTGGCAGGTGTATAGCTTTTGCTTACTGTACCTTGTTTGTAGAAGGTGCCAGCTAGGAGCTGGTCTTAGCCTCCTAGCAGGTGTAGGCGTATAGCCGGAGCTAGCCGTACCTTATTTGTAGAAGGTGCCAGCTTAGAGCTGGTTTTAGCCTTCTGGCAGGTGATGTTGTATAGCTTGAGCTGACCGTACCATGTTAATGGTGTAGGTGAGCAGCTCTTGCTTACCAAACCATATTTGAAGGAGGTGCCAGCTAGGAGCTGGTCTTAGCCTCCTGGCAGGTGTAGGCGTATATCCGGAGCAGGCCGTACCTTATTTGAAGAAGGTGCCAGTTTAGAGCTGGTCTTAGCCTTCAAGCAGGTCATGGTGTATAGCTCGAGCTGACCGTACCATGTTAATGGTGTAGGTGAGCAGCTCTTGCTTATCATACCTTTTTTGTAGAAGGTGCCAGCTTAGAGCTGGTCTTAGCCTTCTAGCAGGTGATGGTGTATAGCTGGAGCTGACCGTACCATGTTAATGGTGTAGGGGAGCAGCTATTTCTTACCATACCTTGTTTGTGGAAGGTGCCAGCTTAGAGCTGCTCTTAGCCTTCGAGCAGGTGATAGTGTATAGCTGGAGCTGACCGTACCATGTTAATGGTGTAGGGGAGCAGCTCTTGTTTATCATACCTTGTTTGTAGAAGTTGCCAGCTTAGAGCTGGTCTTAGCCTTTTAACAGGTGATGGTGTATAGCTGGAGCTGACCTTACCATGTTAATGGTGTAGAGGAGCAGCTTTTGCTTACCGTACGTTGTTTGTAGAAGGTGCCAGCTAGGAGCTGGTCTTAGCCTCCTGGCAGGTGTAGGCTTATAGCCGGAGCTGGCCGTACCTTATTTGTAGAAGGTGCCAGCTTAGAGCTTGTTCTAGCCTTCTAGCAGGTGATGGTGTATAGCTTGTGCTGACCGTACCAGGTTAATGGTGTAGGTGAGCAGCTCTTGCTTACCAAAACTTATTTGTAGAAGGTGCCAGCTTAGAGCTGGTTCTAGCCTTCTAGCAGGTGATGGTGTATAGCTTGAGCTGACCGTACCATGTTAATGGTGTTGGTGAGCAGCTCTTGCTTACCAAACCTTATTTGAAGGAGGTGCCAGCTAGGAGCTGGTCTTAGCCTCCTGGCAGGTGTAGGCGTATAGCCGGAGCTGACCGTACCATGTTAATGGTGTAGGGGAGCAGCTCTTGCTTACCATACCTTGTTTGTGGAATGTGCCAGCTTAGAGCTGGTCTTAGCCTTCTAGCAGGTGATGGTGTATAGCTTGAGCTGACCGTACCATGTTAATGGTGTACGTGAGCAGCTCTTGCTTACCATACCTTATAAGTTTAGAGGTGCCAGCTAGGAACTGGTTTTAGCCTCCTGGCAGGTGTAGGCGTATAGCCAGAGCTGGTCGTACCTTATTTGTAGAAGGTGCCAGCTTAGAGCTGGTCTTAGCCTTCTAGCAGGTGATGGTGTATAGCTTGAGCTGATCGTACCATGTTAATGGTGTAGGTGAGAAGCTCTTTGTAACAACCCTAAATTTTTGACCAATTATAAATAGAAATAATTTATAATTGTCACGCCACAATTGACTATCGAGTCAATTGCTAGGCTAGAAATTCAATTACAATAAACCAATGAAAATAATACAGCGGAAGTCTTAAAATGTCGAACCTACAGTTCTCAAACAAACTCTCAAATTACAACCAAAATTAAATAAAGTCTGAAAAGAAATGAGTCTTTCGAAAAAATCCTCAATCATGAATCAGCTTCGTAAGCATGCAGCCACAACATCAAGACCAGTCAACTTTGCCATCGAAGATTGACATAGGCCCCAGAAAATGGCAGGGACGAACCAGAAACAGAACGTCAGCACAGGCTGAGTAAGAAGAAGTAACCATAAAGAAAAGATAAGATACGCGCCTTGAGACGCGTAGCTAACAAGAACGAATTGACGTTATATCACAAGAATATCAATGACAATAGATAACATAATCAAAGGAGCATCGCCGCTCACACAACAGAATTATTCATTCTATTTTGGCCAGGGTCCTACCCCATAGCCCCACTTATCGAACTATGTTCGAGGTAGAGTCGTAGTTATCGCCCTAATAATCCCTAGTGTGCACACCCCTCGCTAGACAGCCGGTAGGACGAGTTTCCATCTAGGAGGAAGATTAAAAGGAAGTCGTTAGCTAACCCGACCCACAGTACCTTGATCAGAGGTATATCAAAACGACGATCGGCCGAGCCGAATATACGTCGAGACTCTAGGTGGATTAAATTATTATCTTTCATCCTTTTTATATTCATTATTTGAGGATGAATTATTTGATGATTCAAATTATAACGATCGTAAACAAATAACGCTAGCATTCAAAGCATCACAAGAACAGCCGACTAACCACTCGGCCGAGAGGCCGAGTGGCTCGAAGCCTTCGGATGAAAGGCCGAGAGACCGAAGGGACAGAAAGGCCGAGAGGCCGAGAGAAAATGAAACGGCCGAGAGGCGGTGGCATGCGGGGAATTCGTGAATCAATTGAACAAAGCAAACGAAGATAATACGAATTCAATGATGAGATTTGAAACAAGTAACATATGATATGAACGATTGTGTAGAGCAAGGCAATAGATGATCATGCGAAGTTTATCAATGTATCAATAGCTAATGAGGGAGTTTGTGATCAACGTTCTTACCTCAAACGCCAATCCCATTTCTCCTTTTTAGTCTAACATCATATTTCCCATAATCAACCATACCCAATCAATCACAACCTCAACAATAATCCCCTAATTCACAAAGTGAAACCAGAAGTCATAAATCTCACAATTAACACTAATACATCATGAACCCAAAAGGAGACAGTAGCAAACAAACGTGAATAACTTCTAACTCCAACATCGGGTGATCACCAAATTTGAGTATGTCATAAAAAGTTATGTCAGGAACGTCTCCTCCGAATTTCGTCCACAAACCCTAAACGGATCAATGGGAATCAACCTCACACTGAACCATAAACATGAATTAGGGTTTACCCACGAATTATGATATAACTTTTGATACAGAGATGTAGATCTTACCAAATTTGAATATGTTGTAACAAATATTTATAGGAACATCTCCACAAAATCTCGTCCCAAAATATCTTAGGAGTCAACGGGAATCATCAAAGTACCGAGGGGGCGGAACAGTTCTCGGGTAGATAGACACAGCTCCACTAAAACATCTCCATAGGGAGCATCGGTAGAATCTTAACACGATCTATATATTGTTGGATTCGTATCGAAAGCACGGTTCTAACGCCACCAACCACAATGTAAAAAAAGGTCGTATGTGAAAGTTGGGTGTGTTTGAAGTTGACACAGTGGTGCTGGGAATTTCCTGTGGGTGGAGGCTACGAAAAGGAGGGAGAGAGAGAGAGGAGGCCGAATTGCTATGAAAGGGAAGCAAGGGTTTTTCTTTTATTTTACATAAACGGGTATGTGGGTGGACTCGGGTTTGGGTTTAGTTAGGTGGGTGAGATGCATGATCCACAAACCCAATCCAAATCCGAATGACTAATGGATCGCCCCTTTTGTGTAATTCTATAATTAGAATTTCCATCATAATTCAATCAAATTCCAACAAAACCTTAAAATAACTCTCGATTACATTATAAAACGTAACACCCATAATTATTTATGTTCCCAAAAATGCGGGGTGTTACAGACTTCCCTCCTTAAAACAAATCTTCGTCCCGAAAATTTAATCTCCTCCTTAAAATAAGTTTCATATAACTCTTTACACTTCAAAAACTCTCAACCAACCTGACTTCTCGCAACCAACATCCACAACTTCCAACACAGGGGACAAGTAACGCAAAAAGAGAAAAGAGATGAGAAGTAAGGATTCAAAGATATAGCAGTAATGGGGGGAGAAAGTGCACCATCAATGCACTTCCTCACAATGGGGGTCGTGTTTAGCTATTAATGCACCATGAATGCATTTAGGAAGGAATAGCGCGCAATTATAATAAATTTAAGTATTGGCACGAACTATGCCAAATATTATTAAGTGTGCAACGTCGGTGCACAAAACAAGTACATATGCATCATCAGTGCACAAAATAGGTATACATGCATCATATGTGCACGAGGTAAGTATGTCAATTCATCAAATCAATTCGACAAGATCAACACGATTGATAAAATAGCGATATAAAACATGTAGTTCACATAATTGGAGGCGGAGGAGAAGCATGTGACGTTCCCACCCCCCTTAAAGAAAAGGTTCGTCCTCGAACCAAAAATACCTTATATAACATGTGAGAAACCTCTCTGACCAACAATAATGACTCATTTCACTTGCATTTACCACAACGGTATTGCCTCTCAATTAAGTTTGTGCTATACAAGTTGTCTTTGTTTCTTTCTCATCCCAGGTCAATTACGTTTGATAATGTTCCTTGCTCGTAAGTTGTAATCCAAATACTATCAGGCTACTCGGCAAATTTCTTACATATTGTGTCCTCGATAGGCATGAAACACATACATTACTAAAATAAAACCTTTCCAGAAGCCGGCCGGCAACTCAACTCGTTAACTATACACTACGCCAAAAATAGGATTTGAAACCGGTTACAAAAATAAAAAGACACCGGGTATACCCGGTGTCTGGACTGTCGGTGTTATAGATAAGACACCGGTTGAATTCTAGAAAACCCGGTGTTAATAGCTAATACATAAGAAACCGGTTAGTGTTAAAACCGGTGTCTTCCCTCTTGGTCAACGCGCAAATCACCCTCACACTTTAGACACCGGTTTTTGTTACAACCAGTGTCTTATGTGCACCCAAAAAATAAAAATAAAAAGTAATAAAAAAAAAAGATTCGATGCGGGATCACATTCGAAAAACCAAAGGTTTCTGGGTTGTATTGCCAGAAATCCGTCTACAACAAAATCAAATCCGAAAAAAGCTTACGAATTCGCCAATAACGTTTCCGCAACAAACGATAATAGACAACGAATCCAACAATGACGGTAGAAGCAGTATTATTTAAGGATGAATTATAGATCCGAAATTGAACAAAAAATACAGATCTCAATCTAGAGAACATTTGTAGATCGATCCAAAATTAGATCACAAAACCTTCTGCAACAGTTATCAAGAATCAAAATCTAACAAACCAACATTAATTATAAACGAAAAACCAACACAAAAACACAAATCTACAAAAAAAATGAAATTATAAATTAATTGAAAATAAACCCAAATGAATGTACAAGCGGCAGTAGATCTACAAAAAATTGAGTACATTTGTATGTGAAGTAGGAATTCAATATCACAAAATTTACAAATTAAAGCTTTCAAAAATTAAAACTAGATCTACAAAAACCCTAAAAGATTCCACAAAACTTACATAAAATAATAGACTTGGAAAACATTGATTTGTACATCCTGGATTCGAAACCTTATGTACATCAACCTTCAGCACCTTTCTTGTGTGAGTTATTTATTTGTTGGAAAGAGTGGAGTAATACTTGGTTGTTTAAGGAAGTATTTTGGAAATTGATCAGAGATTTGAATGAACATGGGCAGCGTGAGGTTGTTTATGGAAGATGGAGGGAGTGAGTTATCGTACTAATTTCTGAATGTGACAGGAGAGGAGAGCAGCAGATATAGAGACGGGGAAAACAAAGAAGGAGAGAGAATGAGAGTCGTGTTTTATTTTTTTGAAGGTGAAAGGGAGGAAGTCAAAGGAGTGGCGTGAGATAAGGAGGGAGTTATTGAGGTTTTTTTTTTTTTTTTTTTTTTTTTTTTTAATACCATACGACACCGGTTTTAACAACAACCGGTGTCTTTTTGTTCAATTGTCACTTTTTTTAATCTTTTCTTTATTTTTGGGAGGACATACAACACCGGTTTCTTTGCCAACCGGTGTCTTATATTTTCCAGTGATTTTTTTTTTAAATTTTTATTGCTTTCAATACCGGGTGACGGACAACCGGTGTTGTACGCTTTTTTGACACCGGTTTTTAAGATTCCGGTGTTATATAAACCGGTTTTAAATCCAATTTTTGGCGTAGTGATATACCAGCCCTTATAAGAAATTCGTACCAACGAAAGTTTTACTGAAATTTGTAGTCCTTTTAAATCTCATCGTTTCCATTTCCCAAATCAAACTTTGTTGGAATGTTCCCATCTACACAAAGTATTGTAATTATCAAGACTGTCGTAGATCTTGCATCTAAAATCCCAACGCGTAGGTAATTGTGACTTCCACATTCATACCTCTTAATGAACATAGGCAGTTGACCAAATCATGGCTTATTATTCCATGTATACTTCACGTTCTTGTATCAATTTATCACTTACTCTCATAAAATAAATTGTCCGTCCATTGCGACCCACTTAAGTCGTTCTTATGATGCCCTAGCAAGCCCATAATAGGTGTTGCACGCACCCCTTTAAGCTCCATTTTCTCCACATTTGTTGACTCTTAGAGGTACCTTTTGACGTTCTTTCGTCTCAGCAATTTCTCCCCTCTCAATACGATCAGCTTGTTATTAATCCAAATCGACTCTTTTAATTCGTAATAAGCAAGATCAAGCGTTTACAAAGCAAGTTCAACCCAATTCTTTTCTTTTTGTGTTACCTTTCTCAGTGTCTACATTATCATATCTCATCTCAACATTAATTTATCCGTCCAACTATGATCGATAATTCCCATATGAGAACAATCAATACCAAAAGCACTGCTGACGAATTATATTATCCATAAACACGAAACATTAGAATTACTCTGTTAGTCGTTGAATTTGGAAACATAATACTGTCCCTAACTTAGATCACTGTGATCTTCAGATACAATAAATGCATACCAATGCCAAATCCATAACCCACCTTACCAATGGTGTGATGTATAGGTTTAAAAACTTATAGGGTGCCTCAGTGTTAGCTCATTCTCTATATATATATATATATATATATATATATCTTAACCTTATTATCATTATGTGACTCGCTCCCAAAATTGTAGTTCCTCCACGTCAACCGAATACAGTGATATATGTATATTTCCCACTTACCTTGTCTCCAATATGTTTATTACGACACCATATCTGACCCAATGCCTATATGTACCAAATTTCGTTTACTCAAAATTTATAGCCCAAATCATTCAACTTAAAACTCTACAATGGTGGTAAAAGAGCCACAGAGTATAGCTAACATGTCCAAGAGTTTATCCACAAATGGTTCAATAGTCTTTCAAAGTAAGACCTTATTGTTCTAGCACAGTGAACAACTCTCATACCTTTACACCTTATTGCCCGAAGTCTCAGAACAACTTATATCCCATTCCTTTTACACTATTTGTCAAAATTTAATCATGTAGACATTCAATGAGGGTGAAAACACTTGTCATAATAGTTTAACTTCGTACTTTATACCCGAAATATACTAACTGGTCGTACCCCCAAGTCGAGCAAGCGAGTTGTTTAACCGTATCACTCCTTTAAGTTCTAAATAATTCTTGAAGTCATAACCCTATTATCTCCTTCATCTTATTAATCATATTAATTGCACCAAGTATGTACCAATGGGTGTAACTGTCCTTGAACGTTGAGTTCTTTCCCTAATCGATCTGATCGTACCATAGCAATGTTAATCCCCAATTTCAGTTGCTTGACTCCTCAATATAAACTCAAATTTCCGCAATCCGTAAAATATATTAGGCGCCCAACACTTTTATTATATGGTCTTCCAATAGTAATCGTACACAGGTATGTCGATAACTCGAGATGTCTTGGAAGCGCGCTTTTGCTTATCTGTATTCCAAATGGGTGTAGCAACACCTTTTTTTAACCATCGATACCACAAAACCATAGATAAGGAGTAATGGCCATCGCTAGCCATACTGCACAAACATGAGCCCAAACCCACTGTAACAACCCTAAATTTTTTACCAACTATAAATAGAAATAATTTAGAATTGTCACGCCACAATTGACTATCGAGTCAATTGCTAGGCTAGAAATTCAATGACAGTGAACCAATAAAAATAATACAGCGGAAGTCTTAAAATGTCGAAGCTACAGTTCTCAAACAAACTCTCGAATTACAACCAAAATGAAATAAAGTCTAAATGGAAATGTGTCTTTTGAAATCAATCCCCATTCATGAACCAGCTTCGTAAGCATGCAGCCAAAACATCAAGACCTGTCAACTATGCCATCGAAGATTGACATAGGCCCCAGAAAATGGTAGGGACGAACCAGAAACAGAATGTCAGCACAGGCTGAGTAAAAAGAAATAAGCATACAGAAAAGATAAGATACGCGACTTGAGGCGCGTAGCTAACAAGAACGAATTGACGTTATATCATAAGAATATCAATGACAATAGATAACATAATCAAAGGAGCATCGCCGCTCGCACAACAGAATTATTCAATTTATTTTGGCCAGGGTCCTACCCCATAGCCCCACTTATCGAACTACGTTCGAGCTAGAGTCGTAGTTATCGCCCTAATAATCCCTAGTGTGCACACCCCTCGCTAGACGGGCCGGTAGGACAAGCTCCCATCTAGGAGGAAGACTAAAAGGAAGTCGGTAGCTAACCCGACCCACAGTACCTTGATCTGAGGTATATCAAAACAGCGATCGGCCGAGCCGAATATACGCCGAGACTCTAGGTGGATTAATTTATTATCATTCATCCATTTTATATATATTATTTGAGGATGAGTTATTTAACAATACGATTAATCAGTAAGTAAACGAGACATGCTAGAAATCGAAGCAACATAAAAGAAAGATCATCACACCACTCGACCAAGTGGCCGAGTGGCATCTCGGTCGAGTGGCCGAGAGGCCGAGAAGGGTCAAAGGCCGAAGGGCCGAGCAAGCAAAACGGCCGAGAGGCCGAGAGAACTAAAACGGCCGAGAGGCCGAGACATGCGAGGAAAAACAGAGAATCAATTGATCAATACAAGCGAAGGTAAGATGAATCAAATGATGAAATTGGAACAAGTAGCATGTGATATAAACGATTGCGTAAAGCAAGGCATAAGATGATTATACAAAGTTTATCAATGTGTCAATAGCTAGTGAGGGAGTTTGTGATCAACGTTCTTACCTTACTAGCGAATTCTCAAGATCAACCCAAGACTTAAAATGGAACTTCCTTGAACACACAACCTAAAATCATACAACAACACACTAATTACTAACCAACACCCTTCTAGTACATTCAAAGCAACCTAAACTTAGATTTCATCAATCAAATGACCTCCAAATGACACCAAATTCGCACAACAACCCCCTAAGCATATTAACTACATGAATCTATCATTAAATCATCATAATAATAACTTAAACAACCATTTAGGCTAATTTTTAGAATAGGGCAGAATGTATAACCACCATTAAGACATCATAAAACTTCATCAAACCATAATCACTACGCCAAAAATCTCCTTTTACACCGGTAAATATAACACCGGATGGTTTAAAACCGGTGTGAGAAAATTTTATGACACCGGTTTATCGTCAACCGGTGTAAAAAGCAATAACAATTCAAAAAACAAATTCTTTGAAAAATATTTGACACCGGTTATCTAAGAAACCGGTGTTATATGAGTTCCCGAAAATAAAGAAAAAAATATAAAAAATTATGAGTTAGCACCTAAGACACCGGTTGTGATAAAAACCGGTGTCATATGTTAATCGAAAAAACAAAAAACTTCTATAATTTATTACTCGTAGTCTTTAACTCTTAATTGTATTCTCCGCTCGTTTGACTCCCTCTCACCTTTGCTTCATAAAAACTGCTCCTTCTCTCTCCTTCATTATGTTCATTGCTTTTTACACGTCTTCCTCTTCATCTCCTTCATAGTTTTCGACTTTTCCCCCTCTATTCCCTGCTCTCCTCTCACTTACTCCCTCCCTCTACCATAGACAGACTCTGGGCTCTGTCCTTCTTCGTCCATAATCCTTCCCCAAAAAACGAATACCTCCATTCATAACATACAAGAAAGAACGGGGCTGAAAGTGGAGCAATTCAAGGTTTCGAATCAAAGATGTGCAAATCGATATCATACAAGATTATTATTTTATGTAAGTTGTGTGAATTTTGTTAGGGTATTTGTAGATCTAGCTTTATTTTTTTTGTAAAGCTTTGTAAGTTTTGTGATATTGAAATTCCTACTTGACCTTCAAATGTACTCAAAATTTTTGTGTGGATCTGCTTCCGTCTGTAGTCCCATCAATTTGGGTTTGTTTCCAATTAATTGAGGATTTCCTTTGGTTTTTTTTTCTGTGTTAGTGTTTGGTTAATTAATAATTTTTGTTGGTTAGATTTTGATTGTTCATAGCCGGTGTAGCAGAAGGTTTTATGGTCTAATTCCGCATAGATCTACAATTGTTCTCGAGATTGAGATCTAATTTTTTTGTCCAATTTTGGATGTCTCTAAAAATGTGTTGGATCTATTCATCTATCGTAACCTATTAACTGCAATCGAATCTCAATTACGTATTAGTTGTATTCTTCATTGCGCCTATGAGATAATTCATCCATAAATAATGTTATTGCTACTCGATTATTGTTATATATTCATTGTCGATTTTCTATTGTTGCGGAATCATTGTAAGACGAATTTCTAGACTTTTCCGAGTTTGATTTTTTTTTGTAGACGAATTAATGCAATACAACCTAGAAACTAAAATTTATTTATTTTTTCCAAATTTGATTCTCTTTCGAATCATTATTATTTTTATTTTTTTTTTGTGTACATAAGACACCGGTTGTGAAGAAAACCGGTGTCAAAGGCCCTTCCACATTGACGCATTTAGCATACGCATATGACACCGGGTGTATAATTTGACAACCGGTGTCTAAGATAAGACACCGGCAGTCCAGACACCGGGTGTAACCGGTATCTAGCCGGTTTTCAACCCGGTGTCTATGGTGTTTTTTGGCGTAGTGAATCCATGTTTACCCATCTCATAACAATCATTCCCATTCAAATTCCTCATGAATCCACCCATAAAATCACTCATAAAAGCCCTAATTTCAAAACCCTAACTTCATAATCAATCAATCATGCATTCAAAACCACAATCTAGCATGATCATAAATCAATAGGACAAATTCTAACAACCTAAACCCAAATCACAATACAATTGATAAAATCTAGAGATGCCCTAATTAGAAATAATGCTCAAAGGTGAATAAACTCACTACTCTTGGTTATAAAACCAAGAGAGGGGACGGTAGGGTGGCGGTGGTGACCGGTGGTGGGCGGCTGGTGACCGGCGGTGGGCGGTAGTCCTCTTTCTCTCTCCTTCTCTTCTTCGCGCGTCTTCCTCTTCTTCTCTCTCTTTCTCTTTTTTTTTTCTTTTTCTCTTCTCTGCGTTGTGTGCGTGTGAAGGGGGGTTTGGAGAGGGTTTTGTTTCTCTTTTTTATTTTATTTGATAGATAGTATAAGTTTAGTAAGGGCATTTTGGTAATTTTGCCAAACAGTTGCCAAAACGGGAAAGTGTCTCCAAATGTTAAGGTATACTCTAAACTCCCAAAATAAGGTTTCATATACTTAAAAATAGACTCTCCCAATACTTTATACCATTTAAAGTAACCCAAAAATGTGGGGTGTTACAATCTTCTCTCCTTAAAACAAAGATTCGTCCCGAATCTTTTAACCCATCCTTCAAAAGGCACGCTCTTAACTAGTAACATTGATCACAGGGTAAGATAGAATGGAAAAATAAGAACATGCTTGAGATAAGAACATGCTCGGGACGTCACAATAAAAGTAATTGAATGAGAAGTAAATTGAGTTGGAAATATTGTACTCGAGGTACGAAGAGTCGATCAACATATGAGTCAAAGCCCACATCGAACAATTTAATACATAAATCACATCAGCATGCAATTTGGAACAAGTAAGACAAAGCGCACGAGGCTCTCATCCCCCTTAAAATTAAGGTTCGTCCCGAACCGAATATACCTTAAGTGAACAGATGGGGGTACTTCTCACGCATAACCGACTCCACTTCCCAAGTTGCCTCCTCAACGTTGTTATTGCACCACAGAACTTTCACCATTTCTGTCTCAGTTCGTCAAGTTTTGCGCACCTTGGTGTCCAAAATTTTCAACGGTGCTTCTTCGTAAGTCATTGTTTCATCAAGCTCAATGGTTTCCGGGTAGAGTACATGTGTTGGATCACTAATGTATCTTCTGAGTTGGGATACATGAAACACGTTGTGAACCTTTTCGAGATTTGCTGGTAAATCTAACTCATAAGCAACTTCGCCTACTCGTTTGGTTACTCTGTATGGGCCAACGAACTTAGGACTCAGTTTTCCTTTCATCCCAAATCTAATTACACCTCTGACAGGTGACACTCGTAGCAATACCATTTCCCCCTCATTAAACTCAATTTGACTCAGAGTCTTATCTGCATAACTCTTCTGTCTGTCCTGCGCAGCCTTAAGTCTTTCCTGAATCAGTTTGACCTGGTCGGTCATTTCCTGGATGTAATCTAGCCCCAAAACCATTGTTTCACTGATGTCATTCCAACAGATAGGGCTCCTGCACTTCCTACCATACAGTGCTTCATATGGAGCCATCTTGATCGAGGCTTGGTAGCTGTTGTTGTAAGAGAACTCTATCAAATCCAGCTTGTCCTCCCAACTTCCTTGGTACTGTAGAGCGCCGGCTCTTAGCATATCCTCCAAGGTCTGATTTGTCCTCTCTGTCTGACCATCAGTTGCAGGGCGGAAAGAAGTACTCATTAAAAGTCTTGTTCCCAAGGCTTCTTGCAACTTCTTCCAGAAACGAGACACAAAACGAGCGTCGCGGTCAGAGACAATCTCCTTTGGTGTACCATGAAGTCGTAACACGTGATGAATATAGGCGTCGGCTAGTTGTTTCTTCTTCCACGTATCCTTCATTGGTATAAAATGCGCACACTTCGTCAGTCTATCCACTATTACCCAAATCATGTTGTTGCCCTTAGACGTCCTAGGTAATCCGCCAACGAAGTCCATGGATATGGAACTCCATTTCCACTCTGGTACTGGTAAGGGTTGTAGTTTACCTTGAGGTCTTGTGTGCTCACTTTTAACCTTTTGGCAAACCAAACACCTAGACACAAAGTCAGCCACATCCTTCTTCATTCCTGACCACCAGAACACCTTCCTCAAATCCTGATACATCTTGTCTCCACCTGGATGTACTGAGTATTTGCTCGCATGGGCCTCAGTTAGGATTGTATCCCTCAAAGTAGTGTTATTAGGTAAGCAGACTCGCTCCTGAAATCGAATTACTCCATCCTCGTTTCTTTTGAACAACTCAGGTTCTTTTGCTACTTTACCCATCAGCAGCTCATCAGTCTCCTGTAAACTTTTGATCTCCTCGAATATACCATTCTCGATCGCGGTTGTCCCCGAGGTTGCTCCTGATTCTATCAACTGAACTCCGAAATTAAGGAATTCATCTCGTAATTTCTGCCTTTGAACAACTAATTGGACTGAATGTAGTGACTTTCTGCTATATGCGTCAGCTACAACATTCGCCTTCCCTTCATGATACTGTATCTCCATATCATAGTCCTTGATCAACTCTAACCACCTTCTCTGGCGCATATTCAACTCCTTCTGAGTGAAAATGTACTTTAAACTCTTGTGGTCAGAGAAAATCTTGAACGTAACCCCAAACAAATAATGTCTCCACAGTTTCAGTGCAAAAATCACGGCTGCTAGCTCCATATCATGGGTCGGATAATTCTCCTCATAACTTTTGAGCTGCCTAGACGCATAGGCAATCACTCTCCTGTTCTGCATAAGGACACATCCTAAGCCATTCTTCGAAGCATCAGTGTACACCTCGTAAGGTATATTCTCATCAGGTAATGCCAGCACTGGTGCCGTGGTTAACAGTTCCTTAAGAGTCTGAAAGGCTTTCTCACAAGTCTCATTTCACTTATACTTCGTAGTCTTCTTCATCAAAGTAGTCATTGGTTTTGCAATCTTAGAGAAATCCTTCACAAACCTCCTGTAGTAGCCAGCTAATCCCAAAAAGCTTCTAATTTCCGTTACATTCTTTGGGGTCGGCCAATCCTTAACAGCTTTGATCTTGGCTGGGTCTACTGCAACTCCGTCTTTGGATATCACGTGTCCCAAAAAGGCTATCTTATCGAACCAGAATTCACACTTCGAGAATTTACCATATAATTGCTTCTCTCTCAGAATTTCCAACACAATCCTCAAGTGGTTCTTATGTTCCTTTTCGGTCTTGGAGTAAATTAAGATATCATCAATGAATACTACCACAAATTTATCCAAGTAGGGTCTGAATGTGCGATTCATAAGATCCATGAACACTGCAGGCGCGTTGGTCAACCCAAACGGCATAACCGTGAACTCGTAGTGTCCGTATCTAGTTGAAAACGCAGTCTTTGGTACATCCTCTTCAGCTACCTTCAACTGGTAATACCCAGACCTTAAGTCAATCTTAGAAAACACACTTGCACCCCTAAGTTGATCGAACAGATCATCAATCCTAGGCAAGGGATATCTGTTTTTGATGGTGACATTATTCAATTCTCGATAATCGATACATAGTCTCATTGATCCATTCTTCTTCCTTACAAATAAGACCGGTGCTCCCCGAGGTGAGACACTTGGTCTAACATATCCCTTCTCCACCAACTCATCTAGCTGCTTCTTAAGCTCTTGCATCTCTACCGGTGCCATTCGGTAAGGTGACTTAGCAATCGGTCCCGTTCCAGGGACCAGTTCAATTTTAAACTCTACCTCTCTCTTGGGTGGCATCCCCGATATTTCTTCAGGAAAAACATCAGGGAAATCACATACAACAGAGACATCGCTCAACTCTGGGTATTCTACTCTAGTGTCTCGTACATGACAAAAGAATAGAGGTTCTCCCTTGGTTATCTGTTTTTTTCAGGTTCATAGCTGATACGAACTTAATTCTTGGTCTCTTGGGTAGAACACGATAAGTCACATGGGTGTTTTTCTGTCCTCGAAGTGATATCTTTCCTATCCAACAATCTATTCTTGCCTTATACTTGCCCATCCAATCCATTCCCAAAATTACATCAAAATAGGTTAGGGGAAAAACTATCAAATCAGATTTGAACTCATGTCCACAAATCACTACAGGTACATCTTTAAACCGACTCTTACATGCAATACTAGACCCATCAGGCAATGAAAACTCAAAGTCTACTGTAGAACTATCCCTAAGTCCACATTTCTCAACAATCTTATCAGCAATAAACGAGTGGGACGCACCACTATCAAATAGAACATTTGCAATTACTGAATTAACAGGAAATTTACCCGATACGACGTCAGTATTTTCATTCTCCTCTGGGTTCATGGCATACGGTTGACCTGTGGCTTTCTTAGCCGGAGCGGCTACACTGGCCGATCCTGCCTGCTTAGCTGGCGCCGCATAGGTTGTCCCCCTAGTTGGTGCCGGATTCTTGTAGGTGTTGTTTGAACCTGCATAGCCACTTTGAGCCTTGAAATTCTGAAATCGATTGGGTGCTACAGAGTTACTCCCAGATGCCACAGATGGCTTCCCATTTAACTTGGAGTAGCATACATTAGCCTTATGCCCAAGTTTACCACAATAGAAACATGTGACCTTATCGCCATTGCACAACTTCCCAGGGTGCCTAAGTCCACACTTGAAACAAGGTTTCTCGTACTCAGAGTCCTGGCTACGAGCTCGGTTGTGGGAAACATTCTTGTAGTTAGATTTCCCAACCCCAGCAGATTGAGCTTTTCCTTTGAAATCCCCAAAATTCCCTCTCTTATTGGGTATGTTCACCAGATCAAAGGGGGTCTCTTTCCTCTTTCCCCCGAGTTCAGCACTCATTGTCTCCATATTCTGTTCTGCTGTTGTAGCCCTCTCATAAACATCCTTAACGGTATGGAATCGCTCAGAGGCAAACCATCCCTTTATGCTCCAAAGCAGCTTCTTGCGAAAGCTGGCGGCTCTAGCAGCCTCAATTGGCGTCACACTCTCAGCAAACCCTATTCAAATCCTCTTCTCTGATACCAACTGTAACAACCCTAAATTTTTGACCAATTATAAATAGAAATAATTTAGAATTGTCACGCCACAATTGACTATCGAGTCAATTGCTAGGCTAGACATTCAATTACAATAAACCAATAAAAATAATACAGCGGAAGTCTTAAAATATCGAACCTACAGTTCTCAAACAAACTCTCAAATTACAACCAAAATGAAATAAAGTCTGAAAAGAAATGAGTCTTTCGAAAAAATCCCCAATCATGAATCAGCTTCGTAAGCATGCAGCCACAACATCAAGACCTGTCAACTATGCCATCGAAGATTGACATAGGCCCCAGAAAATGGTAGGGACGAACCAGAAACAGAACGTCAACACACGCTGAGTAAGAAGAAATAACCATAAAGAAAAGATAAGATACGCTGGTAGCTAATAAGAACGAATTAACGTTATATCACAAGAATATCAATGACAATAGATAACATAATCAAAGGAGCATCGCCGCTCACACAACAGAATTATTCATTTTATTTTGGCCAGGGTCCTACCCCATAGCCCCACTTATCGAACTATGTTCGAGCTAGAGTCGTAGTTATCGCCCTAATAATCCAAAGTGTGCACACCCCTCGCTAGACAGCCGGTAGGACGAGTTTCCATCTAGGAGGAAGATTAAAAGGAAGTTGGTAGCTAACCCGACCCACAATACCTTGATCAGAGGTATATCAAAACGACGATCGGCCGAGCCGAATATACGTCGAGACTCTAGGTGGATTAAATTATTATCTTTCATCCTTTTTATATTCATTATTTGAGGATGAATTATTTGATGATACAAATTATAACGATCGTAAACAAATCACGCTAGCATTCAAAGCATCACAAGAACAAACGACTAACACTCGGCCGAGAGGCCGAGTGGCTCGAAGCCTTCGGCCGAGAGGCCGAGAGATCGAAGGGACAGAAAGGCCGAGAGGCCGAGAGAAAATGAAACGGCCGAGAGGCCGTGGCATGCGGGGAATTCGTGAATCAATTGAACAAAACAAACGAAGATAATACGAATTCAATGATGAGATTTGAAACAAGTAACATATGATATGAACGATTGTGTAGAGCAAGGCAATAGATGATCATGCGAAGTTTATCAATGTATCAATAGCTAATGAGGGAGTTTGTGATCAACGTTCTTACCTCAAACGCCAATCCATTTCTCCTTTTTAGTCTAACATCATATTTCCCATAATCAACCATACCCAATCAATCACAACCTCAACAATAATCCCCTAATTCACAAAGTGAAACCACAAGTCATAAATCTCACAATTAACACTAATACATCATGAACCCAAAAGGAGACAGTAGCAAACAAACGTGAATAACTTCTACCTCCAACATCGGGTGATCACCAAATTTGAGTATGTCATAAAAAGTTATGTCACGAACGTCTCCTCCGAATTTCGTCAACAAACCCTAAACGGATCAACGGGAATCAACCTCACACTGAACCATAAACATGAATTAGGGTTTACCCACGAATTATGATATTACTTTTGATACAGAGATGTAGATCTTACCAAATTTGAATATGTTGTCACAAATATTTATAGGAACATCTCCACAAAATCTCGTCCCAAAATATCTTAGGAGTCAACGGGAATCATCAAAGTACCGAGGGGGCGGAACAGTTCTCGGGTAGATAGACACAGCTCCACTAAAACATCTGCACAGGGAGCATCCGGTGGAATCTTAACACGATCTATATATTGTTGGATTCATATCGAAAGCACGGTTCTAACTCCACTAACCACAATGTAAACAAAGGTCGTATGTGAAAGTTGTGTGTGTTTGAAGTTGACACAGTGGTGCTGGGAATTTCCTGCGGGTGGACGCTACGAAAAGGAGGGAGAGAGAGAGAGAGAGAGAGGAGGCCGAATTGCTATGAAAGGGAAGCAAGGGTTTTTCTTTTATTTTACATAAACGGGTATGTGGGTAGACTCCGGTTTGGGTTTAGTTAGGTGGGTGAGATGCGTGATCCACAAACCCAATCCAAATCCGAATGACTAATGGATCGCCCCTTTCGTGTAATTCTATAATTAGAACTTTCATCATAATTCAATCAAATTCCAACAAAACCTTAAAATAACTCTCGATTACATTATAAAACGTAACACCCATAATTATTTATGTTCCCAAAAATGCGGGGTGTTACACTCTTGCTTACCAAACCTTATTTGTAGGAGGTGCCAGCTAGGAGCTGGTCTTAGCTTTCTGACAGATCGCCTCCTCTTATGAAGTTTTGCTTTCCCTTTAGCGTTTGCTTCATAACAGTTGCCTTCTTGTCTTAGGTTTGAGAGGAGGTCCTTCTTTAGCTGTCAACCGTCTCCATGAGCAGCTATTACTTGGAGTTGCTCCGCGGCTGTCGGTTTTTAGCTTACCTGAAGTGGTTCTCCTTTTTGTAATAAGAGGGTCACCTTGAGCTGCCCTTGTTGCCTGGTTAGTGTCTTTGGCTCTTCCGCTTTCCATCTTGCTACTGGTGGCTTTAGGAGTATGCTTTTCAGATGTCCTAAGTGATCCAGGATTAAGTGACCAGGGAGCAAGGAACTACACCTGGCCTACCATTATTCTCCTACCAGCTTGATTGACACAGGTAGCATTTTCTAGGGTTTGTCTGCTACCACGTTCCCTGATCACAAGCGATGGCAGCTGGCCCTTGGCCGTTTCGGGGTTTTGTTATCAGCAGGAACCTGTCCAACTGTATTCCTTTCCCCCTCGCGTCTACCATCTGCGTGGGCTCTTATGGTGTGTAAAACGACCCATGTATGGAGCAGCTTTGGATGGCAGCCCGGGCTAAGTGTGCGTTGGCTCATCGGCCTTCCCATGCCTAACCTATACACCTAGTTCCTATAGGGAGAGAGTTAGTCCTCTGTCCCTTTTACCGTTAGTCGCCTGTTGCCGGGTATTGTTAATTACAACGGACCTTCAAACCAGACTGGGCATGTTTTTATAGGTTTTCTGTTCTCTTTTGGGTCCCGCTAAGGTCTGGCAGGGGGATAACTGTTTGCCCTTGGTGAGGGTGTAGCTATGTGTGTTGCACAGACGGCTTAGGTAGGGTACGCTATTTCTTGTGATAGCTGCATGTGTCTTAGCGAGCTATGTAAAGATTGTTGAGCACCAGTCGTGTGCCCGTATTGATGCATACGGGTGTGCTGGTTTGTTGCCTGGCAGGTAGCTTGCTCATACTACCTGGCTGCTTGTCATGAGTTTGATGGCCTGCCAGGTGGTTTGTATTTACCACTTGGCAGCTTTCCATGAGTTTGTTGGCTTGTCAAGTGACTTCTGTTGTCACCTGGGAGCTTGCCATGGGTCTGCTGGCTTGTCCAGTGACTTCTCTTGTCACTTGGCAGCTTGCCATGAGACTATGTGACAGCATGGGCTGCCTTGGTCTTCATACTGGTGACGGTACCTGTTGGGGGTCAAACAGGACCTACCCTGGTTCTTCCCCCTGCCTAGTCCTAGCTAAGAAGACTAGACCAAATGGAGCTAGGAAAGCCACCTGCCAAAGAGGGTTGGGCCATATCTCCTAGAAAGCTGGTACGGACCCTGACAGCTCGACCCTGCCAGCTCGACCCAGCCAGCAGCTGGTACGGACCCGGGCAGCTAACCAGGTCCAGACCCCGTAGGGTCAACATTCCAGGACACCTCCCTGAGGTGGACCCCATTTCTGTAAACTGATGACGTGGCCAAATGACGTCCACACACGTGCATCATTTACAACCACAAACCTTAGGCAAGTTAGTATAAATACCACATACTCAAAGGTACGAGACAACAAGTTTCTCTCTCCACTCCTTACACAAATACTATCTAAAAGCTGACTTAGGCATCGGAGGGGGCTTCCTCGGCGACCCCCCCGAGGCTAGTAACGTTTCTCTATGTAGGAGCAGGTCCGGAGGCTGGTCTGCACCTCCTCAAGGGCGTCCCAAAGGCGTCTTCCCAACTTCATTACAAATCTTGATTGTCCAGTAAAAGAGGGGCAGCTTTGTCCATTTTTACCCGGAACAATTTGGCGCCGTCTGTGGGGAAGACATACAGCCATACATACATTTTCAAACTCCCTTGAGATTCGAAAGGTTTCGAAAGATCGGTGTTTTGAGAGACCAAAGAAACACATCTTTCTTCCACTTGAATCCTCATCTTTTTTCATAAGTTGTCAGATCTACTCACACGTGATGCGGTTGTAGACTCCGAAACTTTCACAAATCGGAGCTGCCCAGCACGCACGACGGAGTATGGCAACATGCAGCTTTTCACCACCCGTGGTAGGAGCACAACGCGAGGAAGATGAGGCTAGAGCCGGCATCCTTTGCTGATACGCCTTCCCCATGACAAGGGTACGGTACAGTAGGGGGCATGCCCCACGCTCATCAAGTCATCAACACCTCACAAGTAGGAGAAGATCCACCAAGCAAGCTGCCGAGATGTTATAGAGAAAACGAATATCCATCTCTTGCAAAGCTAAGTGTTCCTACTTATTTGTTTAAACTCAATCATTCCACTGTTTTCGAAAAAATTTTCTCAAAACTTCAAACAGTCATAACTTTTGATTGGAATATCCGATTGAGACATGCTTTTTTTTCAAATCGCTTATCTCGACGAGATCTACGCGATAATACTGTTTTTAGCCACAAAATTTTGTAGCCAATAATCTAAATTGAGTTTCCCCCCAAAAAAAGTTCAACGCGGGGGTTTGGAAAGTTTTCGATTTAAGGCCACAAGCCCATGTTGTTGCTTAAGAGAAAACTGTTTTTAGCCACACTCATATATTGTTGCCGAAAAGATCTGACTATTTGGCCACAATTGGCTTTCGTTGCTATAAAGTGTGTTAAATTTGGCCACGATATATTTGTTGCCAAAAAGTAAGTAGATTTAACTTAAAAAAAGAAAAAAAATAACTTTACTTTCAGAAAAGGTCGGGCATAGGATATGCTACCGCTGAAGTAAAGACGCATCTCCTTTTCCTTCCATTCTCTCACTGCCAAAACTCATTATGTCTGTCCGTCGCCATCTTCAGCCGCCACTCTCGCGTGTTCATCTCTCGTCGTTCTTCAGTCCTCCTGCGTCCACCGTCTTCAGCCGTCCATGGTCTTCTTGTTCTTCAGTCCTCCTGCGTCCACCGTCTTCAGCCGTCCATGGTCTTCTTGTTCTTCATCTATGTGTGCCCATCTCACCAAGCCTTCATCTTTGGTCGGTTGGCTTCAATTTCAAGCCTGATTTCAACTTTCTTTGAGGTTTAATTTTTAAATTCACTTCTTAGATATGTTTTTAATGATGATGTGAGTGTTTTCATAGTCTTAATTTTATTACATTCAATGTTCAAACCCTAATTTGAGAATTTGGGGGTTAGTATTGTTCTAGGGTTTGTTAATTTGAGATTGAAACTGGGGTTTGTGAATTAGGATCTCTGATTTCGGGAATAGGATTTATGCTCTAGGTTTATTCAATTCGGTTGAGTTAGGCATGTTGTCATCTGAATGGTTTATGAATGAAGTACAAAATTAGGAACAACGAATTTCGTTTTAGATTTAGGTAATGAATTTTATGTCTCCATTGTTATTATCCCGGAGTAGGATTTATGTCTCTATGTTAATCATTTTATGGTGTATATTTTGTTGTATCAGTTGTGGGGATGGAGAACAATGGTCCTAGTGAAATTCTCGAGGCAGACGAATGTCGTAGGAAAATGGTGTTTTGTTATTGTTAGTATTCATGTAGGAGACTAGCATGAATTATCTATGTGACACACATTTCACAAGCTGTTATAGATTCAATTGTTGATGTCGATTTCTGAATGTATTTAACGATTCTGTTGGAATTTGTTATGTTTTTGGCCTTAAATGAAGTGTTGAAGTCTCGTGTTTAGATACCACGTAGATGGAGTGATTCATGTATTCTTTCACATTCGTTGAATGGCAGTTTGTTCCCATGTGGAGTTTGTAATCTCTACTTGGTTTTGTTTTAATTTTGGATTTTGCTGCTCCCTTGTATATACGTGAGTTGGTAAGCATACAATGGTTTTCATCAAGAACAAGCTAATGGAATTATGAAATAACTGGTGCATATGGTTAATTGGTTAGTAACTCACAAAAACAGTAACCTTGTTGATTTAACTTTTGATTATTAGTTCCTGAATCATAATTAACTTGTGAGCTTGTGACGTTAATATTATAATGAACGCATAGTAATTTTCTTTTTGTCAATTGGATTTTTAAGGCAACTCTTATTAAAAGTCAAAAAGTTGTATTAGGCTTTTTTGCTCCCCATTGTGAATGCTAGCAGTTGCTAGGTCGTTGTTTCTCTGCAGAGGTGGATACGGATGAATGCATCTCACAATTTGTAAGTGCAACTACACTCTTATTTTTTAAGTGTGAAGACTCTTTAGCATGCTACACTTTAGAATTGTTATTGTTGGTTTTGTTCATTCTCCTGTAAACTACTTACACCTCCTTAGTTCGTCACTGTTGGTCGTTATGGTGATATGTTAGCAACTACCCTGCAATATACTAAACCCACAATTTTTTTTTTTTTTTTGACATTCTGATGCTTAAACTCTGTCGAATTGGTGGTCTTGGTGAGGTAATATTGTTTGTTTTTGTGGGTTTAGATGTAGCTCACTACATGATTGTTTGGCATTGTGCATATGGAATCGATATTTTACCTCACAAGAGCAAGTTGATAGGACTATACAAGGTCAAGCTACGTACCTCTTTTGCTCTACTTTCTTTCGGTTTACTATATGTAACCAATCATTTAAAACACTTAAACTCCTTGTTATGAACAGATGTGATATTATTGCTTTGTTGCAGTCAGCACCGTCTTGGCATCAGCTGCAATGTACCCCCATAAGATTTTCATTGAGCTCTACCACGCTGATACCATTTAGCTTATAATGTCAAATGACGGGAGTGAGGGGGGATGATTTACGGCTGATAACTTGGAGCCTACTATCAGCATGAGGAGGGAAGCTAAGTTGAAGGGAGGCTTTATGTGGACCGAGAAGATGGCTCTTGTTCATTATTCGTATCAGAGGGTGTGTATCTAGCTTGTTCCTTTTTATTTGTATTTGATGTCTTTATTCATGTGAATGCTTGTTGATGACGTTTGGTGTTTTGTGCAGAATAAACGCGATTCACGAAAAACAAAGAAGGTGTTGCAACTTCTTCATTTGAGACAACCAGACAGGTAGACGAACTTCCCGTTGTCATATGTGGCGAGATGATGCCATCGTGGCTTTCTTGGTTAACATTGTTAATCTTTGACTGTTTGGTTTGTTTTATGATATTTGTTAATGCAGATCTTAAATGATTTTGTTTAATTTAGGTACCCGAACTTGAAGAGTGTCAAGGAGCTAATCTGATCTGCAAAAGGGGATATGGGAAGGTTGAGAAGTAGAGGATCCCAGAAAATTCCATAGTTGATTCAGGTAATTGAACGTTGCTTGGTAGCCATGTCTTTTTTCTTTTTTTTTTTTTTTTTTTTTTTTTTTTTTTTTTTTTTTTTTTTTGCTTAGTAGCCATGTAATTGTTGTTATTTCAGATATTTGAGTAGTCTTGAGGGAAAGTTTGGTAGCATTGGAGCACCGACTTACAAAGCTCGTATTGGTTTGGCATTGTTAAATGTATTTTTGATAGCCAGAATGGTGGTTAAGATTTTGTTATTGCTTGTGATGGGTGGTTGTGATGCGAGTTGCATTTGGTAATGGTGACCAAAATGTAAATTAATGTTCACATAGGTTTTAGCTTTGGGAGGTCAGAGAAATTTAATGAAACTTTGCCAAAATTTTGTTAGAAATTAGGTTCGCAGGTCTATACAAGCAATAGTTGTTGTTGGTGGTGGATATTGATGTTGTTTGTGGTTCAGTGTTGGACATAAGTTGTTATGTGTCCGATCCTCTTGAAGATGAGAAAGGAATTTATGGTTTATTGTGACTCTAGTAGGGGGCTAGGGGTGTGCGTAATCTGGACTTTGGAGGGAATTATTTTGGTCAGTGACTCGTTCGAGTAGCTGCAAATATGCGTATCCAAAGGACTTGAGTGGTTGTAGGATGGCGATTGATTGTGTGACCTAACTAGAATAAGACACTCTATTGCCTACTTGATTACTATGATTAGTAAGCTGTCATGAACAACACTCTGCTTAATAATGTTCAAATCATCATTAGATTGAAAGAACAAATTTCTAGCGCTTTCTATAGCAAATGTATGTGCTACTCATATGAGTTTTGTAACGCCTTTTCACTAATTAAACTGCATGGGTTGGAACTTTAATTCTAATCCATTGTCCGACCTAAATGCATTTTTCATGAATTTATAAGTGTCTCAACATGAACAATGTAAGCTTTAACAGTCTCTTATAAGTGTTACTCATAATGCTGTTATTTTATTGATTTTGCAGGATTGGTAAGGATTGGACTAAGTTTCACTAGAATCTGCAGTTGTGGGCAAATTCCATTGTGTCGTTTGATTCCATATGGTTGTAACTTTTTGGATATGAGAAATATGTTGTTGTTGGGTGTAACTTAACTTCTGTGTAACTTTCAAAGTGTTTACTTGGTTTGATATAAAACTAAAGAGTATTAAAACTCCCATTTGTTGTATTATAAGTGTATGGTCACGAGGTGCATAAAGAATTAAAGACAGGTGTATAAAAATGAGGGACTGTGCCACTATACCTATATTCTTCGTTTACCGCCACAAGGAGTTTGTTGCCAAAAACAAAATCTGTATATTCAAGTAGATTTTTCGCAATGGACACTTTGTTGCTAAATTTTAGAGTTCGTTGCAAAATAATAAGCTTCCTTGCTCCACCAATTTATTTTCGCCACAATTTATGTTGTTGCGGAAAATATTATCTTTAGCCACAACGTCTTGTCGTTGCGGTACTTTTTAGTTACGCCATCTCACATAACAACTGCTTTTCGTTGCCAAAAATCGAATGTTGTTGCCAAAAATATTTTTGGCCACGACTTTGCCCGTGGCTAAAAATCATATTTCTTGTAGTGAGGCTAAGACCAGCTCTAGTTGGCACCTTCTACAAGCGAGGTACGGTAAGCAAGAGTTGTACACCTACGCCATTAACGGATCTTGTGTATGTCCTCTCTCTTATCTGCTAGATAAATAAATCTAAACAAGAGATTAAAATATTGCACCACATCTCCTTCATATTGTGCTTAGATGTCACATTTTTGGGTGATCATGTGCTCACCTCGATTCACATTGTATTTTCCTACAAGGTACAAACCCGGGCTAAGGGGCAACTTCATAGTGACAAGAATCACTTCTCTGCCCCGGGAAGTCGTGAGGGATCAAGCGTAGGGGGCAGACATATCTGTCCCCCGAGCGCTCGCAGACGTGCCCAGAGGGCTGCCAGACCTAATTCAAAGGAGTTGGCAGATGAGTTTCCTCCAAGGAGCTGGCAGATGAGCCTCGAAAGAGCTGATAAATCTGCCAAGCCCCAGAGAGCTTGCAAACCTGCCTCCAAGGATCTGGCAGACCCACCTCCAAGGATCTGGAAAACCTGCCTCACAGGGGCTGGCAGACCTCCAAGGAGCTGGCAAATGAGCCTCGAAAGAGCTGATGAATCTGCCCAGTCCAGGGGGCTTACTACTGGGGAAAATTCCAGCTCATTCTGGACTCTCCCTTCAGTAAGACCCACGCCAGCCAGAGCTGTACAGGTCCAACCCAGCCGCCTGGTAGAGAAGCTAATGGATCCGCCTCCAAGAAGCTGTCCCGGAACAGAGATAGCAAAGCCGCTCTCTCCTGCAGCCTCCTCCAATTATCCGGAGAGGTCACGAGGGCTGTCCCAGCAACCGAATGAAGAACCATAAAGGGCGAGACAGCTTCCTTCGACAAACATCCGGAACCGCGCTAAGCTTTCGGATAAGTCAGGACAGGTCCTACATGGAAGGTACCCTGAATCTTATACTCCTTTATCATCGCACACGATAACAAAGGAGTAAGGGGCAGGAGATACCGGGAACATCACGGCAAATCACGAAGAGTTAGCTCCCGAGAGCTGGAGTTAGGACGCAAGGAGCTGGAGCGGAAGTGCTATACTAGAACAAAATCAATACACTTGTTCCTAAATAAGCATACCCACAAATTAGCCACAAAAAACCTTGCTACCGTCCTACCTACCATACTTCTCACTCCGAGTGATGCTTGAAATCACAAAAGGCATTACGACGAAAATGGAAGAAGTTACCGGGTAGCACACTACAGTTAGCCCACCAAAATAAGTTCACCGCGATATGATCCAAAGAGTGAACACCTCAAGTGGATGGTGTCTGACAGCTAGGCAGGCCAGGTCGACCCCTACCAGTAAGAAAGTCAGACCAGCCTGCCTCCAATGACAAGACCAAGTCAGACCGAGCCTACATCTTCACCAGTATCAAGACCAAGGCAGCCCACGCTGTCACATAGTCTCATGGGAAGCTGCCAAGTGACAAGAGAAGTCACTGGACAAGCCAGCAGACCCATGACAAGCTGCCAGGTGACAACATAAGTCACTTGACAAGCCAACAAACTCATGGAAAGCTGCCAAGTGGTAAAAACAAACCACCTGGCAGGCCATCAAACTCATGACAAGCAGCCAGGTGGTATGAGCAAGCTACCTGGCCAAGTCAACCCCGCCATAAGGCCAAAGCTGCCAGGCAACAAACCAGCACACCCGTATGCATCAATACGGGCACACGACTGGTGCTCAACAATCTTTACATAGCTCGCTAAGACACATGCAGCTATCACAAGAAAGAGCGTACCCTACCTAAGCCGTCTGCGCAGCACACATAGCTACACCCTCACCAAGGGCAAACAGCTATCCACCCTGCCGGACCTTAGCGGGACCCAAAAGAGAACAGAAAACTCAGAAAAACATGCCTAGTCTGGCTTGAAGGTCCGTTGTAATTAACGATACCCGGCAACAGGCGACTAACGGCAAAAGGGACAGAGGACTAACTCTCTCCCTAAAGGAACTAGGTGTATAGGTTAGGCATGGGAAGGCCGATGAGCCAACACACACCTAGCCCGGGCTGCTATCCGAAGCTGCTCCATACATGGGTCGTTTTACACACCATAAGAGCCCACGCAGATGGTAGACGCGAGGGGGAAAGGAATACAGTTAAACAGGTTCCTGCTGATAACAAAACACCGAAACGGCCAAGGGCCAGCTGCCATCGCTTGTGATCAGGGAGACCTGGTAGCAGACAAACCCAAGAAAATGCTACCTGTGTCGATCAAGCTGGTAGGAGAAAATGGCTAGGCCAGGTGTAGTTCCTTGCTCCCTGGTCACTTAATCCTGGACCACTTAGGACAGCTGAAAAGCATACTCCTAAAAAGCCACCAGTAGCAAGATGGAAAGCATGAAGAGCATTCAATACTTGCAAAGGCAGACAGGAGAAGAATGCGGAAAAGCGGAAGAGCTGAAGACACTAACCAGGCAATAAGGGCAGCTCAAGGCGACCCTCTTAATACAAAAAGGGAAAGCCACTTCAGATAAGCTAGTAGCCGACAGCCGCGGAGCAACTCCAAGTGATAGCTGCTCTTGGAGATGGTTGATAGCTAAAGAAGGACCTCCTCTCAAACCTAAGGCAAGAAGCCAACTGTACGAGGCAAACGCTAAAGGGAAAGCAAGACTTCATAAGAGGAAGGCGATCTGTCAGAAGGCTAAGACCAGCCCTAAGCTGGCACCTTCTACAAATAAGGTACGGCCAGCTCCGGCTACACGCCTACACCTGCCAGGAGGCTAAGACCAGCTCCTAGCTGGCACCTCCTACAATCAAGGTATGGTAAGCAAGAGCTGCTCACCTACACCATCAACATGGTACGGTCAGCTCCACCTATACACCATCACCTGCTAGAAGGCTAAGACCAGCTCTAAGCTGGCACCTTCTACAAATAAGGTACGGCCAGCTCCGGCTACACGCCTACACCTGTCAGGAGGCTAAGACCAGCTCCTAGCTGGCACCTCCTACAGTCAAGGTATGGTAAGCAAGGGCTGCTCACCTAAACCATTAACATGGTACGGTCAGCTCCAGCTATACACCATCACCTGCTAGAAGGCTAAGACCAGCTCTAAGCTGGCACCTTCTACAAATAAGGTACGGCCAGCTCCGGCTACACGCCTACACCTGCCAAGAGGCTAAGACCAGCTCCTAACTGGCACCTCCTACAATCAAGGTATGGTAAGCAAGAGCTGCTCACCTACACCATCAACATGGTACGGTCAGCTCCACCTATACACCATCACGTGCTAGAAGGCTAAGACCAGCTCTAAGCTGGCACCTTCTACAAATAAGGTACGGCCAGCTCCGGCTACACGCCTACACCTGTTAGGCTAAGACCAGCTCCTAGCTGGCACCTCCTACAGTCAAGGTATGGTAAGCAAGGGCTGCTCACCTAAACCATTAACATGGTACGGTCAGCTCCAGCTATACACCATCACCTGCTAGAAGGCTAAGACCAGCTCTAAGCTGGCACCTTCTACAAATAAGGTACGGCCAGCTCCGGCTACACGCCTACACCTGCAAAGAGGCTAAGACCAGCTCCTAGCTGGCACCTCCTACAATCAAGGTATGGTAAGCAAGAGCTGCTCACCTACACCATCAACATGGTACGGTCAGCTCCACCTATACACCATCACCTGCTAGAAGGCTAAGACCAGCTCTAAGCTGGCACCTTCTACAAATAAGGTACGGCCAGCTTCGGCTACACGCCTACACCTGTCAGGAGGCTAAGACCAGCTCCTAGCTGGCAACTCCTACAGTCAAGGTATGGTAAGCAAGGGCTGCTCACCTAAACCATTAACATGGTACGGTCAGCTCCAGCTATACACCATCACCTGCTAGAAGGCTAAGACCAGCTCCAACCTGGCACCTTCTACAATCGAGGTACGGCCAGCTCCGGCTACACGCCTACACCTGCCAAGAGGCTAAGACCAGCTCCTAGCTGGCACCTCCTACAATCAAGGTATGGTAAGCAAGGGATGCTCACCTACACCATGAACAGGGTACGGTCAGCTCCAGCTATACACCATCACCTGCTAGAAGGCTAAGACCAGCTCCAACCTGACACCTTCTACAATCGAGGTACGGTAAGCAAGAGCTGTACACCTACACCATTAACATGGTAAGGACAGCTCAAGCTACACACCTGCCCCTGCCAGAAGGCTAAGACCAGCTCCTAGCTGGCACCTTCCACAAACAAGGTATGGTAAGCAAAAGCTGCTCACCTACACCATCAACATGGTACGGTCAGCTCTAGCTATACACCATCACCTGCTAGAAGGCTAAGACCAGCTCTAAGATGGAACCTTCTACAAATAAGGTACGGCCAGCTCCGGCTACACGCCTACACCTACCAGGAGGCTAAGACCAGCTCCTAGCTGGCATCTCCTACAGTCAAGATATGGTAAGCAAGGGCTGCTCACCTAAACCATTAACATGGTACGGTAAGCTCCAGCTATACACCATCACCTGCTAGAAGGCTAAGACCAGCTCTAAGCTGGCACCTTCTACAAACAAGGTACGGCCAGCTCTGGCTACACGCCTACACCTGCCAGGAGGCTAAGACCAGCTCCTAGCTGGCACCTCCTACAGTCAAGGTATGGTAAGCAAGGGCTGCTCACCTAAACCATTAACATGGTACGGTAAGCTCCAGCTATACACCATCACCTGCTAGAAGGCTAAGACCAGCTCTAAGCTGGCACCTTCTACAAATAAGGTACGGCCAGCTCTGACTATACGCCTACACCTGCCAGGAGGCTAAGACCAGCTCCTAGCTGGCACCTCCTACAAATAAGGTATGGTAAGCAAGAGCTGCTCACCTACACCATTAACATGGTACGGACAGCTCAAGCTATACACCTGCCCCGTCAGAAGGCTAAGACCAGCTCCTACCTGGCACCTTCTACTATCAAGGTACGGTAAGCAAGAGCTGCTCACCTACACCATTAACATGGTACGGACAGCTCAAGCTATACACCTGCCCCGTCAGAAGGCTAAGACCAGCTCCTACCTGGCACCTTCTACTATCAAGGTACGGTAAGCAAGTGCTGCTCACCTACACCATTAACATGGTACGGACAGCTCAAGTTATACACCTGCCCCGTCAGAAGGCTAAGACCAGCTCCAACCTGGCACCTTCTACTATCAAGGTACGGTAAGCAAGAGATGTACACCTACACCATTAACATGGTAAGGACAGCTCAAGCTATACACCTGCCCTGCTAGAAGGCTAAGACCAGCTCTAAGCTGGCACCTTCTACAAATAAGGTACGGCCAGCTCCGGCTATACGCCTACACCTACCAAGAGGCTAAGACCAGCTCCTAGCTGGTACCTCCTACAAATAAGGTCCGTTAAGCAAGAGCTGTACACCTACACCATTAACATGGTACGGACAGCTCAAGCTATGCACCTGCCCGAAGGCTAAGTCCAGCTACAACCTGGCACCTTCCACAGTCATGGCACGGTGAGCAAGAGCTGTACACCTACACCATTAAATTGGTACGGACAGCTCAAGCTACACACCTGCACCTGCCCGAAGGCTAAGTCCAGCTACAACCTGGCACCTTCCACAGTCATGGCACGGTGAGCAAGAGCTGTACACCTACACCACTAACATGGTACAGACCAGCTCAAGCTATACACCTGCCCCTGCCAGAAGGCTAAGACCATCTTCTAGCTGACACCTTCTACAATTCAGGCAGGCAGAGCATCACAACCTCGCCATCAGAATGGTCCGGACAGCTCAAGATACACCAGCAACTATAAGAAGACTGGAGAGGTTCAATCTAGCATCATTTTCGCTGATCTGAAACTCGACCAACAAGCTGCTGTCACCCTCACTGACAAGGTAGATCCTTGATGTCAAGTCTACACGAAAGAATCTGAAGAGAAGATGCGGAAAGATAAGGAGCAAGTAATCTCAAACGGCTCATGCGACTTTCACCCGTGCTAGTAGAAGTTTCAATTGATTCTAATCCGGTCTACCACAAGAGCTCGTTAGCAGAAGTGGCCTCAAAGCGGCAAGCTCGGGGCTCGGGGCTTATATATCCCTTAAAAGTAGCACAACTTTAAAAGGATAATCTCGAGTCTCCAGACAGCTTCCAAAGAATACGCGTAATCCAAGTAAGAAGATTCTTCCAAGGAACTCCTATCGACAAGGGCAGGATGATTGAGCAGCCGGATAGGTCTGAGTAGCTCCCTCCGACGAAAATCCAAAGCCATATATAGAGCTTCGGGATAAGTCTGGGCAGCACCTTTCGACCACATCCCGGATCCTCATCCACCATCCAAGTAAATCAAGACAGCTCCCCGGAAAGTCAATACAACATACTCCAACAAATACCGAGATTCACACCGAACATCTGGATAAGTCAAAACAGCTTCCCTCGACTAGCATCCGAAGTCACGAGGAGCTTTCGGAAAAATCTGGACAGCTACATACAAGGAGCAAAGCGTACATATACCTCCGTAAAAGTTGAACGGAGTCGTATACAAGTACACAACTCCGCTCGGGGCTATTGTTGAGGGTCAAACAGGACCTACCCTGGTTCTTCCCCCTGGCTAGTCCTAGCTAAGAAGACTAGACCAAATGGAGCTAGGAAAGCCACCTGCCAAAGAAGGTTGGGCCATATCTCCTAGAAAGCTGGTACGGACCCTGACAGCTCGACCCTGCCAGCTCGACCCTGCCAGCAGCTGGTACGGACCCGGGCAGCTAACCAGGTCCAGACCCCGTAGGGTCAACATTCCAGGACACCTTCCTGAGGTGGACCCCATTTCGGTAAACTGATGACGTGGCCAAATGACGTCCACACACGTGCATCATTTACAACCACAAACCTAAGGCAAGTTAGTATAAATACCACATACTCAAAGGTATGAGACAACAAGTTTCTCTCTCCACTCCTTACACAAATACTATCTAAAAGCTGACTTAGGCATCGGAGGGGGCTTCCTCGGCGACCCCCCCGAGGCTAGTAACGTTTCTCTATGTAGGAGCAGGTCCGGAGGCTGGTCTGCACCTCCTCAAGGGCGTCCCAAAGGCGTCTTCCCAACTTCATTACAAATCTTGATTGTCCAGTAAAAGAGGGGCAGCTTTGTCCATTTTTACCCGGAACAGTACCAGCTTCATGTTACTTGTTCTCGTTGCGGGTAGAGGTTGACCTGGTCTTAGTGCTGGTGGAGGTGCCAGCTCGGCGGACCTGATCTTCTCATTGAAGGCAGGCGCTGGTCTGACTTTCTTTCTGGCAGTGGTCGACTTGGCCTTCTAGCTGCCAGACACCATTCACTTGAGGTATTCACTCTTTGGATCATATCGCGGTGAACTTATTTTGGTGGGCTAACTGTATTGTGCTACACGGTAACTTCTTCCATTTCCGTCGTAATGCCTTTTGTGATTTCAAGCATCGCTCGGAGTGAGAAGTATGGTAGGTAGTACGGTAGCAAGGTTTTTTGTGGCTAATTTGTGGGCATGCTTATTTAGTAACAAGTGTATTGATTTTGTTCTAGTATAGCACTTCCGCTCCAGCTCCTTGCGTCCTAGCTCCAGCTCTCGGGAGCTAACTCTTCATAATTTGTCGTGATCTTCCTGGTATCTCCTGCCTCTTACTCCTTTGTTATCGTGTGCGATGATAAAGGAGTATAAGATTCAGGGTACCTGCCATGAAGGACCTGTCCTGACTTATCCGGAAGCTTAGCGCGGTTCCGGATGTTTGTCGAAGGAAGCTGTCTCGCCCTTTATGGTTCTTCCTTCGGTTGCTGGGAGACTTGGGAAATCTTTTCGACAGCTCCTGTGACCTCTCCGGATGATTGGAGGAGGTTGTAGGAGCCTCTAATTTTCTTCGTCGGCTGCTGTACGAGCTCCGCGCCTTCTTTAACGGAGGCTATGGCAGCTTTGCTATCTCTGTTCCGGGACAGCTTCTTAGAGGCATATCCATCAGCTTCTCTACGAGGCGGCTGGGTTGGACCTGTACAGCCCTGGTTGACGTGGGTCTTACTGAGGGGAGAGTCCACAATGAGCTGGAATTGTCCCCAGCAGTAAGCTCCCTGGGCTTGGCAGATTCATCAGCTCTTTCGAGGCTCATCTGCCAGCTCTTTGGAAAAAGGTCTGCCAGCCCCTGTGAGGTAGGTCTGCCAGCCCCTGTGAGGTAGGTCTGCCAGCCCCTGTGAGGTAGGTCAGCCAGCCCCTGCGAGGTAGGTCTGCCAGCTCCGTTGAAATAAGTTCGCCAGATCCTTGGAGGCAGGTGTACCAGCTCTCTGGGGCTTGATAGATTTATCAGCTCTTTCGGGGCTCGTCTCTCAGCTCCTTGGAGGTGGGGCTGCCGGCTTCTTTGAATTAGGTCTGGCAGCTCTCTGGGCACGTCTGCGAGCTTTCGGGGGACAGGTCTGCCCCCTACACTTGATCCCTCGCTACTTCTCGGGGCAGAGAAGTGAATCTTGTCACTGTAAAATTGCCCCTTAGTCTGGGTTTGTACCTTGTAGGAAACACAATGTGAATCGAGGTAAGCGCATGATCATTCATTCAAATGTGACATCTAAGCACAATATACAGGTGGTCTTCTTCCCACTCCCACTACCGCCAGCAGCCCTAGCACCAAGCCCTTCCTCGGCAGCTGTCAGTGGTGCCGAGTCAAGGGTCACTATCTGAAAAATTGTGCGCCGTTCAAGCAAATGTTCCCTAATGTCACCTTTCCTCCTCGTCCAGCATCTCGTTCGGTTCGTTCCCTGCAAGTGCATACGGCGACAACATCTACGTCGTCTTCCTGGCTTCTTGACAGTGGTGCCTCGCACCATGTTACGAATGACCTTAACAACCTGGCCCTTCATGCCCCTACGATGGCACCGAAGAGCTAGTCATTGGAGATGGTTCGTCTCTTCTTATCACACATATAGGAACTCTCACTCTCTCTGCCTCTTCACATAAATTACTTATCAAAAACGTTCTTTGTGTTCCAAATATTTCTCGCAATATCTTACCAATCTCTCAATTTTGCAATGATAATAATGCTCTAATTGAATTTCACTCCTCATGTTTTGTTTTAAAGGATCGCTCTACGGGGATAACTCTGCTCCAGGGGTCGGCCAGTAATGTAACACCCCCAAATTTCGGCTAATTTAAAACTCATTTTATTATACAAAACTTGCCAAAATTCGGAGATATTACAAAGTCATATACAAAGCCGGAGATACAGCTGTACAAAACTCTAATAAAATAAAATTACAAAAGAAATGCAGAAGCGATTTAAAACTACTCTTGACTCTTCAGCTGTACTCCTGACTCAACCTCCGAGCAAAACTTAAAACAAATGACCTACCCCCATGACAAGGTAGCCCGAAGGAAACAGGTCAGCATTTCGCTGAGCAACACTACTCTACAGAAATTATAAATGAATAATAATACTAGTCATGGTTTTATATATCTGGATAATACGGGGTCACATACTAAATCACATAGAAAGTGTAAAACGCTCATCGACTTGCTAATTCTCATAACTTACTTCACTCTACTCTTCCCCATGTAAAACTCAAGACCTTAAAATAATTAAAACCTTAATCTCATAACAAATTACTCGATCTCAATTTGATAACCTTAGTCATACCGCTACACTTGAAGCCGATAGCTCTACGTTGCATGGTCAACCCAATATACGAAATTGACATCTAAAACAATGATAACAACTTCTAACAAATTCATCACCAGCTTTTGGTTCAAGGGAATCCACGACAAGATATAACTCATATAAAGCAACCTTCCTTCTCTGCCTAACTAAAGTGAAACTCGACCTGGCCTATGGCCAACGTAGAAAAATCACAGTACTCGTAAAACCTCGACACATAAACTTACAGGAACAACGCATAATCACATAAAGTTATTCGAAATAGTATAATCATATTGAACTTGAAAAAAAGTATAAATAGTGTTAGTTTAAAATCGTAAAATAAATGTAGAACAATATATAAAATTTTCTCGAATACTTAATCAAATCTGGGGTAGAGGTATCTGTAACAGTTAACAGGTCAAATGTCCCGAGTGCGCGCACCCCTTAGAGGGCTAACCCCAATAAGGAGGATCAAAAAGCAGGGAATGTGATCAACTCATCTCTCATGAAGTTATATAGGACGTCTCCCTAAAATAATAATCCTCATACCCGAGTTGACCCATAACGAGTCAACCCCAACTTTCTATAAATAATCACAAAACTTCTTTTCTCTTCTATTCTCGTAAAACACGATATGTCTCGTAAAATGATTATATATCATAATTTATAACAAAATAACTTGTATCTCGAAACTATACCAAAATACACAAATCTACTTTTTTAAAAGATCTGATTTCTCAAATACACATACGAGAAAGTAAAATTTAGCAAAATTTAGGAGAAACTAAAATTTCTTTCCTAACTAAGAAGGACGACAAATCAAGTACAATAAAAACGTTGATATTAAACTCTTACTGTTCTCCATAGTCATAATATGGGTCATTGACAAGCGATGTCAAAACTAATATTGTTAAGTGCGTATTTTGACTATATTTATGTATGTATTTACCCCCGAGTTTATAAGATTCATGATATTTTCTAGTCTATTTTGGTGATATTCGTTCTTAGGTATGGTTTACTACGATTATTTCGTAAATATTGGAGGAAAACGATTTTAATGCTAAAAGAGCCAAACTACGGATCGGGTCGAGGAATTGCACACTTGCAAGACGAGATGGAAATACTGAAAGCTGATAAAAAAAGCACGAAGTTCAAGCAACCAAGAGTTGGGCCGCTATTGGAATTGGTTAAAAGATGCTATTGATTTAGCATTCCGATCGCTGCTATTGGTCTAGGAAAGGGACAATAATTTCCCTTAGCATAAGTATATATGTGAGCTAATCACGTTACGGGAGGTTCTTTGCGACGATTACTCTAGACGTTTGTTCAATCTTTCAGCACTCTTTATGCAAGACTAAATTTATTTCTTTCTCTACTTTTCAATAATGTTTTTAATTAGTTTCATTATCGTTTATTTCATGATTTGTGAGTAGTCGTTTATCTAGGGTTAGGTTGAACCTTAACTGGATTGATCGATAGTTTAATTGCATGATTCAATTGATTGTATTATTTAGGTTTGATAGGGTTATGCTTATTATTAATTTGATTGATTATTATTTATGTGATTAATTCTTGGTTAGAATTACAACGAGAGTTTTGATCCTTGTGAATTGTTATATGAATTTAATTGATTTGATTAATTGTTACTCATAGAGATTACTGCGAGAGTCGGATTTCTGTTTAGAGAACTCTATCATGATTAGACGCTCCCCATGAGAATAGGTGGAGTTTATAATTGAGATTATTATAAGTTGTTCTTAATGCTCCTACTTGTGTAGTAGACACCATGAGAATATGAACTATTACATGTTAGGAAGACCTTATATGAGCCCGAGAGGGAGTTATAGGGTTAGTACTTGATTATGTGCTTGCATGTTAACGAGTAGGAACATTAGTCTCACTTGAGTTTGCAATTGAATTTATCTGTTAGTTGATCAATCCATGTTAACGGTGATACCGCTGCCCTAGAGTTTCTCTATCAATTGTTTGTTACCTTGTTTAATTAGTACAAAAATCACACACTAATCTTTTCTCCTGCGTAGTTTACCCTTATTCTAAAGTGTCTAATACCTGATTCCCGTCTCCTTGAGATCGACCCGTTTGCTATGACACCCGTACGCTTTCGGTTAAATAAACTCCTATCAAATATGGCGTTTGGTGAGTAGGCTACAACAAACTCTTAGGTACCACACTAAGGCCAACTAGTATACTACTCTACGCAACTCCATCTCCAGCAAAGAAAGGAATGAACCCACTGCCTTGTAATTACACTACCAATCCCTATTCCATGAAATCCATTAATCTCATAAACAATCTCATTTATCTCGTTCATCCTTTGCAGTAAGTCTCAGAATACCCTTATCATGCGAATAAATAAAAGTATGACATAAACTATACATACATCATCAATCACACCTTAAGGATATAAACTCAAAAATTGTTAGATCGTTAATCAAGAACAAATTTGACACGAAAACACCTATCAACAATTTAGGTTATACACCCATAATAATTATGAAGAGGGTAGAAATAGTGTTACCTTAAAACATGTACAAATCAATCTGAAAATCGCTAACAATTGTTTCAAAAAGTAAGCCCACAAATCTGAAAATTCAATGTTTCTATAAGTCAGAATAATAATCAAATCATAATATAAATTGATTCTGAAATTGAATAAAGTAAACTAAAGGGAAAACAAGATTACCGAGATGATACGCCTAAAATGAAGTGGGCGTTGACAGTTGATGATGGGTGATGGTTTATGATGATGTTGATGAATTAAGATTAGATCAGGGAGTAAAGGGGGTAGTCCATACGTAGGAACCAAAGGAAAATGAAGGGTTTTAGTGTTTCACATGGTTGTTGTGAGGATGACATCGAATAGGGTAGAAAAATTAATAGGCTTGAGAAGCTTCTACGGGTTTCTAATACCCACCCACTTGAAACCCTTTGGTTTTCATTCTATATTTTTTTTTTTTTTTCGAGAACCAACAATGATATTTGTAAATAATCTGTAAACCCAAAATTGTAATTAAAGAAATAGTAATAAAATGCTTAAAATTACGGTGTATTACAAGTAATGGCATATATGAATGGCGTCCTCCACCCATGGTCAACGCCTCTAGTACGGCACTTGTGCACGATTGGCATCATCGTCTAGGACATCCTTCCATTTCAGTTATCCAATATTTAAGTTGTACTTTTTCTAAAGAGATTTCTAATTTCTCTATTTCATCATGTAATAGCTGCAATTTAAATAAAAGTCACAAGCTGCCATTTTCTACATCTACTCTCACATCTCAAGCCCCACTTGAACTTATTTTTTCAGACGTTTGGACATCTCCCGTTTATTCCTACGATTCCTATAAATACTATGTCATATTTGTCGATCATTTTACCAAAAACACTTGGCTCTATCCTCTCAAAAACAAATCTGATACATGTCCTACTTTTCTCCGCTTTCGCGCTCTCGTTGAAAAATTCTTCAAACGACCCATTATTCACCTTTTCTCCGACATTGGGGGCGAATACATTAAACTCACTCCTACCATCACTCTTGAGGGTATCTCTCACCTTACATCCCCCCCTCACACTCCGGAAGACAACGGTTATGCGGAACGACGACATCGCCACATTGTTGAAACCGGACTCACCCTCCTCACCCATGCTCGCATGCCTCTCGCATATTGGAATCTAGCCTTCACCACGGCTGTCTATCTCATCAATCGTCTTCCTACATCAACCGTCCATCACTCATTACCCTACGCCGAACTCTTCGGATCCCCACCCAACTATACCAAATTACGGAGTTTTGGGTGTCTATGTTACCCGTGGCTCCACCCCTATACCGCTCACAAACTCGAACCGCACTCCAAAGCTTGTATTTTTGTTGGCTACTCACCCACCCAAAGCGCTTATCTGGCTCTGACCCTACAACCAATAGGATATACACATCTCGACATATCAAATTTGTGGAAAATAAATTTCCCTATCCATCTCTCACTCAGACAAACCCCACCCCCATTTCGTCTGCCACTTCTGAATGGTGTACACTCACCATTCCCCTGTTTTCTGCCACCCACACCATCACCGGCCCGCAGCCCTCCACGCATCTCTGCCGCTACACCTGCGCAACCCCTCGTCTCCCCTGCTGTTACAGTCACCGAGCCCACCTCCCCTGACCCGCTATTGGAGCTCCCCCTCTTCTCTGTCTTCAACCCCGGCAGACCCTCCCTCTCCTGCCTCTACAACCTCTCGTCCCATCCCTGCGTCGCCTACCACCCCCTCCACCTCTCCTTCTGCCAGCCTCTCATCCTCCCCACCACCACCACCACCTCCGCCCCCACCCAGGACCATCACCACTCCGCTCTGCAACAACATCTGCAAGCCTAACCCAAAGTATGCCAACCATGTTTCTCTCACTGATTCGAGTGAACCTCGAACAATTGCCCTTGCCCTCAAACACCCCCGCTGGCGCCAAGCTATGCAAGAGGAATATGACGCCTAGCTACGCAATGGCACCTGGTCTCTCGTACCCCCCTCCAGCGCTCATAACATTGTCGGGTGCAAATGGGTATGTCGTACAAAATACAAATCCGACGGGTCCATTGAGTGTTTCAAAGCCCGACTAGTAGCCAAAGGCTTCCATCAACGTCCCGGGCTCGACTACTCTAATACATACCTTCAATCCCGTAGTCAAGCCCGCCACTCTCCGTCTTATCCTCTCACTCGCTGTTTCTCATGGATGTGGTCCCTCCGACAACTTGATGTCAACAATGCCTTCCTCCAAGGCACACTCTCCAAGGATGTTTACATGTCTCAACCTCCCGGCTTTATTGATCCCTTTCTTCCTACCCATGTGTGCAAGCTTAACAAGGCCATCTATGGCCTAAAACAAGCCCCTCGCGCGTGGTATACTGAGCTTAAAACATTCCTTGTCCAATATGGATTTTGCCCCGCCATCTCTGACTCTTCTCTTTTCATCTACAAATCTGGCTCCCTTGCTATATACGTGCTCGTCTATGTTGATGACATCATCGTCACCGGACCATCACCCTCTCATTCCCAAAAATTCATTACCAGCCTCTCCCACCGCTTCTCCCTCAAGCTAAGGACCTTGGACTTCTTTCCTACTTCCTTGGTGTTGAAGTTGTTCGCACTACTTCCGGTCTCTTCCTCAACCAAACCAAGTACATCACCGATCTCCTCACTCGTACATCCACGCTTGGCTCCAATTCCGTCAGCACCCCCATGACCTCTTCCCCCCTCTCACTCTGTCTAGTGGCCGGCCATTACCCTCACCAACTGAGTATCGTGCCACTGTTGGTGCGCTACAATACTTGTCCTGCACTCGTCCCGACATTGCATTTGCCGTCAACAAACTCTCCCAATTTATGCACTCCCCCACTGAGGACCACTGGGCTGCCCTGAAACGTCTTCTTCGCTACCTTAATGGTACTATCACCCATGGCCTCATGCTACATCGTGACTCCCCACTTCACTTACATGCCTTCACCGATACCGATTGGCCTGGAGACAAGGATAACTACAGGAGCACTAGTGGTTACATTGTGTATCTTAGTCGCAATCCTATAGCCTGGAGCTCTAAGAAACAACGCACACTTGCACGTTCCTCCTCAGAAGCAGAATTCCGAGCCATTGCTGCTACCACTGCCGAACTCACTTGGCTCGGGTCCTTGCTCACAGAAACTGGCTACAAATCCTCCACGCTATCAGCTATCTACTGCGACAACCTAAGTTCCACTCACTATTTCGCAAATCCAGTACTTCACTCCCGCATGAAGCACCTGGCCCTTGACTTTCACTTTGTTCGAGAACGTGTCACCAATGGCACGCTACGTGTCACTCACATTTCAGGAGACGACCAGCTCGCGGATGCTCTCACCAAGCCACTCCCGAAAAACTGCCTAGCTGAATTACTCTCCAAGATTGGCCTCCTCCCACGGGCGTCCGTCTTGCGGGGGCATATTGAGGGAAAGAATCAGTCATGATTCTTTTCCCACATCAGCGCATCAATCATAGCTCATTTACAATCATAAATTGATCCTCCGTTATTACGTTCATATGTTAATTGATTCTAATTGTATACCCTTTCCTGTATTAGATTATCTTTGTAACTATTGTTATTTACCTTCCTAGATTACTAGCTACTAGTTAGGGATTACAGCTCCTTGTCCCTTGTATTTAAGCGCACTCTGTTAATACAATTGATAAGTAATTCTATTCCTATCTCCTTCTCTACAAGTATAACTCAGACGTCCAGAAAGTTCGAGGCATTCCAGAGACTTGCTGTGAAAAACACAACGAGGTAGCGGAACTAACAACCAGCAAATACTTGGAACCAGAGAAACTTTGATTTCAACAACGTTTCCACTGCATATTTTTCCAAAGCAGGAGTTCAACCTCGACGTATCAACACGTAAAGGAGGGTGAGGGAACTTTACGCTAAAGCTGTGGATATCCGGTGTTGTGATTTGACAAAGTATGTGACCAATACGGTTGACGTAATTGCGGATGATGCTTTTGGAAGAGTCCTTTTCCAGCTTACCAAGGTCCGAGGAACCGAAACTCAAACGAGTCATTTGTGTCTAGAGGTAGCGCCAAGGACGACATAAGGCCGAGGTTGCAACAACATCTTTCATTGGAAGGAGGGACAGAATTTCGACGAGAATGTAATCTAGAAGTGAGCTTAATCTGTCCCGTTTCATATATTTCTCTAGTTTACGCTTCTTAGCTCTTGTCATGATCCCGCAATGGAAAAGTGAGCTTAACATATCCTGTTTTACATCAATATCATCAACCATTTCGATTTTTTTCTTCTTCCCAACCAACTCAACTTTACACTTTTTTTATCTTTTCTGCATCCAACAATAATCAGGAATTGTGCGTAAACTCTGCTGCTTTTCGACAACAATTTCGATTTTGTCATCGTTAAACAACCGATCTAGTTTACGCTTCTTCGATCTTGTAATCATCCCGCTAACCCTTAGCACTGATTCATCCATTATTGGGACTGTAAGGAGATTGGTTTATATTCACGAAGACGCTAGTTTATTATTGTCTACGGCTTAATTGATCTTGTTTACTGTTCTTCGATCTTTTTAGTATTAATAGAGTTGGCCAAAGATGCATGTCACGGTTATGTTGAAAGTTAAACTTGAATTTGGATTAAGTGAACATGGAGTTTCTTAATGAGATGGGCAAGTTATTCTTAACTTGTTCTTAATGAATAGAAGTCATAACACACAAATAATAAGTGAGGTGGAGTTAGAAGTAATTAGAAGACTTAATTAGATTTAATGCTTTTAAGTTTCTTGGATTGTTTACGTAAGTTTGCTATAACATTTGTAGTATAAATACCCCTTGATGTTGAGGGTAGAAAGTGTGGAGTTGAATACAAAACACATCTATCTATCTAAATAATCTAATCGAATATATATATGTAATCCTGAACCCGCTCAATTCCCACGCGGACATTTGGCCATCTATGATTGGTTAATACAAAATATAATATAACATGTCAAAATAAATAAATATAAAAGCTTCATTATAAAATATGTCATATAATAATATATTAATATACAACAAGTCTCATATGAGACGGTCTCACAATAACTTATTGTGAGACGGATCCAATCAAACCCAATTAGCTTTACCAAATAACCAATTACCACAAATTAATATACTGTTTTTTTAAAATAAAAACTAATTTTTTTTATTATCATTATTAATTTTAAAATAACAGAATGATCTTCTTTCCTAAAACGTAGGAACCACATTCTTCATTGAATTGACTCCTATTTTATCTTCAGATTCATTGATTCTTTATGGTAGCTTTGCATTCATCAAGGGGCAGGATTATCATGCTCCGCCTGCATATTTTCTTTCTTGTTTTTACTTTTTTAACCATTATAGTGGCTAGGCGAAACTTAGGTCATTTCTACGTACATACGCAGCTTTGCATCAAATCTTCTTCTACCATAGTACAATTTGTTTTTCAATAAATTTTTCTTCTACCAGATTGATCCTAATGGCCCAAAAGTGTTCTTCTTGAACAAGAACATCAGCAAGCTCAATATTCAAACATGGTCAAGATTTAACAAATACTGGTTATTTTGATTCAAAACAAGAGCTCTTTGAATGTCATTTAATCTATTAGTGAGATGCTTTTTTTGTTTTGAAAATCAAGTAAATGCTCTTTTTTCAAAAATCTGTTACTATCAAACGCAACACCAATAGAAATGTTCGTCTTCAAAATGATGTTGGTGAAGTTTTTTCTGAAATTTCGGATTTTAAAAGACTTGGGGTGGATTACTTTTGCAATTTATTCAAAGCTGACCCCCATATCCCTTCTCTGATTATTGGTGATGAGTACAACCCGAGTCTTATGCTTTCTTATCCTGTCTTGCTCAATGAACGTCAAAATGTTGTTTTTCAACTCAGTCTTTGGAAGGCCCCTGGCCCGGATGGGTACCATGCTTTTTTCTATCAAAAACATTGGGTGACCATCAAGAGTGACCTACTCTCGTTTGTCAATAATGTTTTTGCTAGCAAAGAGATACCTAAGGCCTGCAATGGGACTATTATCAGTCTTATACCCAAGATTGATCATCCTGTAATGCTCAAAAACTTCCGTCCTATTAGTCTTTGTAATAATAGTTATAAAATAGTGTCTAAGATTTTGGTGATTAGGATCAGGCCCTATCTCGATAGCTATATCTCGCCAAATCAAGGTAGCTTTCTGCCTGGTAGAGGAACGCTTAATAATTTTGTGATTGCTAATGAGATTCTTCACTCCATGAAAAAGAAAAAGGGAAGAAAAGGCTGGTTTGCATTGAAAATAGTGTTGGTACCACTTTGTGGTTGGGCCATAGCCCTTAGTGAAGTAAACCTTAGTAAAGGCCCATGTCATGCAAAATCCTCCTTTAAGGACAGCCCTTAGATGGAAAGGGAATAAAGGGTCAAGATGGAGTGAGGAAACCTAGGATTATTCCTAGGTCCCCCTCTATCACTATAAATACCCCCTTTATGACCCATCAAAATCAGGTTCTTACACACATACCCAAAATTCTGACATTCTATTCTCTGATTATTCTCTTGATTTGTGCAATAAAGGCTTTCTTTGTCTTATTTGCCACCCCTTCTCGAGCCCCTTGACTGACTTGAGCGTCGGAGAGGCGACGCTTGGTGAAAGCCGAGCTCCCTTTTTGCAAGTACTCCGCGAGGCGAGCCGATCAACTGTCTTTCGAAGAACTCACATCCAACAAGTGGCGCCGTCTGTGGAGACAGTTCGCAGGTCAATTCGTTCGAGAATACCCGAGCCGAAAATAAACCGAGAAAAGATGGCACCGAGAGGCCGACCCGCACGATCAAGAGGGGCCGTTGCGCGCGAGACTCCCATCTTGGGACCCGCTGACCCTAACCCCTTGCGTCCTGGCGCCCCCGGCGAGGGCACGTCCAGGGCGCTCGAGGACGAGCGGTCAGCGCCCCGAGGAGGAGCGCAGCATCTCCCCGAGGAGAATGTGGAGGTGTACGACGAGGAGTACGAGCAAGAAGTGATGGAGAATAGGGCGCGCCCTCAAGAGATAGCCATGATGAAAGAGCTCTTCGAGGCCCGAGCCAACCTGAAGGAGCAGGCCGAGAGGCAGAACCAGATGAGCGAGCGGATGGCCGAGCTGGAAAAGCGAATGGCCGCTCATGCTGTGACTCCTGCTGCCGAAGCGATGCCCGCTTCGAGCAAGCATAAGAGAGGTCCTCGGAAGACCCCTTCTCAGTGAACGGCAGCGGCCCAGAAGATCAAGGCGATCTATGACAAACATCACCCCCAGACTGAGTTGAGAGATACCATCAACACCCTAAAGTGAAGGAGAGAGGAAGTAGAGGCGACCCAGGCCTCGCGAAGAAAGCAGAAGGAGGTCGGTGCAAGAGATAAGGGAAAGTGAATCTTGGTCGAGGAAGAGCCCACTCGAGGGCGAGCCAAGACCCTCGAAGAACGACCCCGGGGAAGTGCAAGGAGGTCGCACTCTCCTCGCAGGAGATCCCATGCGCCTAAGCCTTCCAGAAACGCGACCCGAGAAATCGACTCAGATAGTTCGAGCGATGAATCGGAGTCTGATTCGGAAAGCGAGGCCAGTTCAAAGCAACACTCCCACCGGTCGCATCGAACAAAGAGGACGTTCACTGCTGATTCACCTTTTGCGAGGTGGATACTTGAGGCCGAGAGGGTGCCTGGGGTGAAGAAGCCCAAGATGACAGAGTACAACAGGGTCGAGGACCCGTTCGACCATATCTCATCGTATATGCATAATATTGGTTATATGACCGATGACGAAGCAACCATTTGCCGGCTGTTCCCAACCACGATGACTGGTATTGCTCAACGGTGGTTTGACAAGTTACCACCAGGTAGCGTCCGTTCGTGGTCAAGACTGAAGAAGAAGTTTACTGGGCACTTCGTGACCAGTAAGACGAGGAAAAAGACGCCAATACACTTAACGGCGGTGAAGCAAGGAGACAAGGAGTCCCTTGATGATTATATCCAGAGGTTCCGCTCGACTGCCACACACATTGCCAACCTAACCGACGAAATGGGTGTAAGTGCACTGGTGCATGGCATGGCCGAGGGAAAGTGCAAATATGATTTGGTGAAGCGCGAGGCAAAGACGCTCGAGCAGGCTTACAAGCGAGCAGCCGCGCACATTAACGCTGCCCTCGTGAACCGGTCTGGATATGGCGAGCCCTCAGCATCTCGAGTCCGACCTCAGGATCGACTCGGACCCCCCATGCACAACAAGAAGCCGTACCGATTCAACACCTCGCTCAGGACTGTGTTCATGGCGATCAAGGAGTCGGACCAGTTGAGGTCTACTCGACCCATGACACAGGACGATCGGAGGAACATGGGAGCATTTTGTGAGTATCATATGGAAAACGGCCATGCCACAGCAAGCTGCAAAGACCTCGAGGAGGCGCTCGACAGACTCGCTGACAATAGACTGCTCAACCGATACCTGAAGCGCCTGAGGGGCCAGAGGGGTCGGTACAAGCAGAACAATCAAAGAGGCGCTCGCGGTGGCGGCCAAGCAGGAAAAGGAGCCAGGGCTCGGAGCCCTGGTGTAATCATTACAATCTCGGGGGGCTTCGCAAGTGGAGGACCGAGCCGACGCGGTCGAAAGACCAACTGGAGGCTTTTCGTCAACTCGGTCGCGAAGGCGCTCCCCGAAATCAAAATCCCAACCATGACTATACAACAATCTGATGTGAAGAACGTTCGGGCACCTCATGACGATCCGGTAGTGATCACCATGCAGGTAGCCAACAAACAAATGAGGAGGTCCCTGGTGGACACGGGCTCGTCAGCGGATATAATGACTTTCGAATGCCTCCTGAAGCTGAAGTATAGGGCGAAGGATATCACGCCGCTCCGCGAGCCGATAGTTGCCTTCTGACGGCAAACCATCTACCCGATTGGGACAATTCGCCTCCCAGGGGCTATCGGCCAAGGAGCCGACATGAGGCGAGCCCACGTCGAGTTTGTCATCATTGACATACCGTGTGCATACAACATTGTTGTGGGGCGACCATTACTTAATGATATTGCAGGGCTAGTTTTCCCCTTGGGTCTGTTGATGTTATACGTCACAGACGATGGCCGAGTCGCTATTGTCCGAGCTGACCAAAAGGTTGCTCGTGAATGCTACCACGCAGGACTCAGGCCTCCCATGGTGAACCCTAGCGAGGCGCTGGAAGAAGGCGAGTCCCCCACAAAGAAGAGAAAGAAAGAAGCGAGCCCGGCGAAGGCCGTTGCTGAAAATTTTTGCTTAGAGACTGTTGATGCGAGGCACGGCCTCGAAGGAACCACCCAACCCTTCGAGGAGACTGAGGACGTGGCACTGGAAGAGGACAGAGCCGACCGAACGGTTCGAGTCGGCAAGGCCCTCGAACCAGAGGTTAAGGCCCCTCTCGTGTCCCTGTTAAGAGAATTCAAGGATGTGTTCGCGTTCGCTGTGAAGGAGATGCCAGAGCTCGACCCCGCAGTCATTACACACAAGCTGAACGCTGATCTATCGAAAAAGCCGGTTCACCAGAAGCAGAGGCATTTCGGCTCGGAGCGAGCCAATGCAATTAAAGAAGAAGTTGACCGACTGCTCGGGGCTCAATACATCGAGAAATGCACATACCCGGTTTGGCTTTCTAACGTGGTGTTGGTTAAGAAGCCGAACGGGTCGTGGCGAATGTGCGTCGACTTCACAAACTTGAACAAGGCTTGCCCGAAGGACGGTCAGCCGCTGCCTCGACCCGTTCGAGGCACGAACTCCTGAGCTTTATGGATGCCTATTCGGGTTACCATCAGGTCTCGATGGCCGAGGAGGACCGAGCCAAGACTGCTTTTATCACACCACTCGGGGTGTATATGTATCGAGTGATGTCGTTCGGACTAAAGAACGCAGGAGCCACGTTCCAGAGGCTGGTAAACCAATTGTTCAAGGAACAGATTGGGAGGAACATGGAGGCATACGTTGATGATCTGATCGTCAAGAGCGCCCAAATCGGTGATCACCACAAGGATTTGAGAGAGACCTTCGAAACGTTAAGGAAGTATGGGATGAAGCTGAACCCGAAGAAGTGTGCCTTCGGAGTGACAACGGAAAAGTGTCTCGGGTTCCTCGTGAGCCAAAGGGGAATCGATGCAACGGTTAACAGAGTGCGTAGCAGCCCTCGGACGCTTCATTGCGAAGTCGGCCGACTGATGCCTCCCGTTCTTCGCCGCTCTCAAGAAGAAGAAGAATTTTGAGTGGGATGAGTAGGCCGAGAAATCATTCCAGGAGCTAAAACAGTACCTTGTTAACATCCCGAAGATATATGTGCCTCGAGAGAAAGAGGATTTGTACTTGTATTTATCTGCGAACGAGCAAGCGGTCGGAGCCGTATTGGTTGTGGAGCGCGAGAAGGTCCAGAGCCCTGTTTATTATGTGAGTCATGCCCTCGCAGGGGCCGAGCTGAGGTACCCCCCGCTCGAGAAACTCGCTATGGCCTTGCTCATTGCGAGCCGTCGCCTCCGACCCTATTTCCAAAGTCACAAAGTTATTGTCCGAACGAATTATCCCTTGGAGAAGATCCTGAATAATCTTGACGAAAATGGAAGATTGCCTCGATGGGCATGTGAGCTGAAGAGCCACGGCATCGAGTACGAGCCGAGACGCCGCCTCGCGGGGCAGGCATTGTCCGACTTTGTAGTTTAGAAGCATCGATCGGACCGCTATTGTGCTGGTCCTCGATCGAAGTTCCGAGTGGATGAGACCGCTGCTGGCCTATCTGAAGGACGGAGAGCTTCCGAGCGATCCGAAGGAGTCCAAGAAGGTAGAGAAGACAGCCGAACGATTCACCCTGGTCGGCGGAGAGCTGTATAAGAAATGGTATGTCCACCCATACCTTAAGTGTGTCGACCCAGCCGAGTGGAAGTACCTTTTAAAGGAAATCCATTTTGGTGAGTGCGGGGGTCACGTAGGGGCTCGGGCAACGGTTTCGAAAGCGTTGCGAGCCGGATTCTTCTGGCCGACCATGCAGACTGACGCGACCGAACTTATTAAGCATTGCGACAAATGCCAACGGTTCGGGCCGATCAGCAAGAGGCCTCCCACCCAGCCCAAACCTATTTCGACTCCACTACCCTTCGCAAGATGGGGCTTGGACATCCTCGGGTCGTTCCCCAAGAGTTTCTCTCGGAAGAAGTTTATAATCGTGGCTGTCGACTACTTCACCAAGTGGGTCGAAGCCGAACCACTGGAAAGGATTACTGACCGAGATGTGATGAACTTCGTATGGAGGAACATCATCACCAAGTTTGGGGTCCCTCAGATGTTCACATTTGACAATGGGTCACAATTTGATAGTGATGATTTTAAAGACTATTGTGCAGAGTACAGCATCCAAACTTGCTACACCTCGGTCGTATACCCACAGGCGAACGGACAAGCCGAGTCCTCGAACAAGATAATTTTGCATGGGTTGCGAACCATGGTCGAAAAAAAGAAAGGAAAGTGGGTTGAGGAGCTACCAGGTGTCCTGTGGGCGCTTCGTACCACAACGAAGCGAGCCACTAGTGAGACTCCCTTCCAGCTAATGTATGGCTCGGATGCCGTATTACCGATCGAATGCGAGGCCAAGTCTGTTCGCGTACCTACGAGCCCGAGGAGAATGAAGTTGAGCTGCGAGCCGCACTTGACCTTCTCCCCGAGTGCCGTGGAAATGCGCTCCTGAGAGCCGAAAGGCAGAAGCAACAGATGGCCAAAGCATTCAACCGAATGGTTCGCCCAAGGAAACTGGAAGTGGGGGACATGGTCGTTCGAAATGCCAAGGCAACCGGCAAGAAGCTCGTTGGAGGAAAGCTGAAGGATAAATGCGAAGGCCCATACCTGGTAGTCGAACAGGTTAAGGAAGGCACTTTTCGCTTGAGCACCCTGGAAGGAGAGATGGTGAAGAGGCCTTGGAACCTCTACAACCTCAAGAAATACTACCCTTAGTGTCACTGCATTTTCGTTTCTTAAATCAAAGCTCGCATGTCGCGAAGCACTTTTAATGTATTTGTTCCTTAGTAGGTCGAGGGCCGAACGATGTAATTTTTAATATCAAGTAATCAAAGGCCGAGCGCCACAATGTTATTCAGAAATTAAGTGTCAAAAACCCCACCCACTACTTACCGAGCCGAAGAGTCGACAACTCAACAGCCGAAGCGAGCCGATCGCTTCGACGGAATACAAAGGAATCCGAGTGCAATTCCCCGAAAGGGAAGTCACTCGAAGCGCGTTGAAAACGCGAGACAGGAGCGCAATCGCTCGTATAAGAATTCACTCGAAATGTCCACATTGTAGCCCATCGTAAAGAGGCGAGCCGAGTGTAGTTGCCTATACGAGAAGTCGCTCAAGGCATTTTTGTCGAAGACAAGAGTCTATAAATTGCCCTACCAAGGCCGAAAGCACTGTTAGAAATAACAAACGCTCGGAGCGGGTTGAAGTTGCCCCACCTTGGTAGCGACACGCTTTCCCAACTAGGGCTCGCTTCGAATAAAAGTTCAGCTGAGAACATATTCGCCTACAAAAGATGAGATCCCGTAGAACTTAAACTTCAACTCGGGTAAGGAGGCCTGTGCGAGGCCTCCCCTCGAAGGCCGAACACCAAAAGGCCTCGACCGAGTGCATGCGCTCGTTTCTCGCGTAGAAGCGAGACGCCCGAACAAGGCAACTTAGCCAGAAGATGCGTCATCCGCGCGAGGAGTCGAATGCCCTCGCAGTTAAGGCAGCGAGCCATTAACCCCGAGGAAGCATTCGCCTCGAGGGCGAGAGCACCCGTGGATGACTGAAATAGATAATAAAACAATACAAGTGTTGCATAAAAAAGTTGCATTAAATTGAAATAAAGCGTTCGGAGCCAAACACCCCGGAAAAAGGGGCGGCCCCGAACAAACATTGTTAAAAACCCTCGAGAGGGCGGCAAACGAACAGAGAATTAAAAGATTGTATGAGTACAACAGCCCAACTGAAATTAAAATCGCTAAATGTTAGGTGTTGTTGGCAGGTACGGTGAAATCGAAGGCCTCGGGCAACTCGAACAGCTCCTTCTTTGCATTCGCCTCCTCGGCCGCGGCAGCTGCTTCGAGCGCCTCGATGTCCCCCTCCTCATTGAGCTCGCCTTCTTCGGGAGATGCTTCGGACTCAGCCTCGTTGTGCTTGTCGAGCTCGGATCGATAGGCATTCTCGAACAGCCCCTCATCCAGCTCGAAATCCTCTCGGCCTTCGACGCACTTCACCAACGCCAACAAGCCCAGCTTCAAACCCAGCTCGATCCCCTCCTGTTTCGCAGCTGCCTTGTCCAGGTCGCTGAGATAGTTGTAGCCCTTCGACGACAGGAAAGTCGAGACAGCCGAGCAAGCCCGCCTCGCCCAGAGAGATGCATGGCTAGATGCGTTAACCAGCTTAAGGCTCAGCTGATCCGCATCGGCCTTCGCCCTCTCCAGCTCGACAGCGAGCGAGGTCGCCTTCGCATCCGCCGCAGACATCGCAGCGACAACCTTCTCATTCTGCTCATGGCAGTCAGCAACATTCTTCTTCGCCTCGGCCAGGGACTGCTCGAGGTCCTCCTTCGCCGTCTCGGCCTCCTTCAGCTTCGCCTCGGCCGCAAGGCACTTCTCCTTCCACATGCCCCCTTCGGCCTGCTGGGAGCTATGCAACTCCCCTTGACAAACCAGGACGGTCGCCTAAGAAAAAAAAAAGGAGTTAGAAATTACACAGGTACGGAAAGAAAAGGTCGAACCAAAGAATAGAGATCAAGATATACCTGAATCATCTGGGACACCGCTCGCCGAGCCCAGTCAGGACAGAAAGGAAGTTCCCGAGCCATATCGTACACAGCTGCGGCAGCCCTCGACGGGTCAGGAAGGAGAGGCGCCGTCATCGCCTCGAGCTGGGCCACTGCATCAGCAAGAAATCCAGAGTTAGATAGATCCTCATCAGGCGTTATAAATAACTGTTCAAGCTCTTCTAGGGTCATACATGTTCGAGCAGGCGAAGCACCGACGTCCAATCGCTTCGCAGCCGACAATTCGCCCTCGTCGAGCGGCCTCTTCTCTTGGCGCCGAGCCTAAAAGAAACGCATGAGTCAGAAGTTGATCATCAAAAACCAAGTCTAAATGTCTAAGGCACAGGAATTACCTCCGCTCCCTCGCCCTCAGAAGACGAGAGAGAAATCGCCTCGAAGGCAGCCGAAGTCGGTTCTCGAATAGAGATGCCCGAGGTCCTCTGCCTCGAACCAGTTCCCGAGCCGGCTCCAGCCGGTGCGTGCATGCTTACAGGAGTGGCTCGGAGGACAGGCTCCTGTGAAGTGCGAGGTGAGGCCGAGCTGTGTGGAGTCTGAGGTGGTACCGAGCTAGATGGCGGAGGACGAGGCGACTGAGTAGTTCGCTCACCAGTTGAGCGACTCCCAGTCGATCGGACCCGCTCTCCACGAGGAGCAGGCTGTTCTTGAGCCGCTTCTCGCCGACTCCGCCCGCTTTCCCTCCTCGCCCTCTGAGCCATCAGACGGTTAAGGTTCGGCATTGATTTATGCCAATAGTGAAGCTGACTCGAGACCCGGTCGCTGATAGTCCCTGCAAAGAAGACTTAGTCAATAGCTTAGTCAAAAAATTCGGTAAAAAAGAAGGACGAACACAGCAAGACGTACTCTCCTCTTCCGCGTTGGAAGGAAGGACCAAACCCGAGGGAGCGAGCCACAGATACTGATTCAGCATCTCCTCGCTCGGAACCCAGGTGAGGTCCTCGAGCTCCGGTTCGAGCTTCTGTTGGAAATATGCAGCATAGCTCTCTTCCGCAGCGCTAAGCCGAGGGAGAGAGTTGTTCAACTGCAGAGAAGGGCCCGAAGACCGAAGGGGTACTTGTATCTTCTCGGAAAGCCGCGAACCGTCAGAGGTGGTAAGCCAATAGAACCTGTTCTTCCACTCGGGACCCTTCCCCGGCTTCGGAGGATGGGTGACTATACTGTATGTGTTGGTCTGGCCGCGAACGGCAAAATTTTTAAACCCCCATTGATCCTTGGAGGCGTTGTGAAGGTAACGGAAGAGGTTAAGGGATATCGGTATCCGAGCACACCGACAAGTCATCACAAAACCCGTAACGGTAATGTGAGCGTTGATGGTAAGCTCAGAGGGACAGATACCATAATGGTTATACAATTTTTCCAAAAATGGGTTGAAGGGAACCCTAAATCCATACGCGAACGCCTGTGCGTATACACCGAGGCAGTTCGGCGGCGGCTCGGACATCACCGACCCCTCATCAGGAACAACCAACGTGAGTGGTTTCCAAATATGGTTGGCTTTGCAGAAAGCCTCGAGGATGTCGCTCGTCTGGGCTCGACGCCAATTGGGGTCGATGACAGAGGTTGTGAAGGTGTTGTTGGTAACTCGAGCAGCCGCTCGGGGAGGCATAACTTCGGGTGGTTCCTGCGAGGGGTAAACAACCGAGTTAGGCATGTAGGCATTTCGAGCCATCCTCGGGTCGGTCATACCCCCCGAGTAAACCCGAAGCGTCTGCTTGGTTCGCGCCATCTGAGAAAAAGATGAAAGGTAGTTATGGACTCGCCTTGTGCGAGCCGTTACCAATCACTCTCTCCGATGACGGATCTGCAACACCCCACACTCGATGGGTCGACAAGTGTTGAAAAAATCAAAGGATCGATGCGAGAGAAGCGAGTCGGCGCGAAGGGTACACTGCTTCTCATCGCCGACCTCGATACCGAGCGGGTTTATCTGGTGATATCTGGGTTCCCAATCCCAGAACGCTCGGCTGGCATCTTATTGCAGCCGGAGCGGGACCGACAACCCGAGATCGTCACCGGACAAGCAAAACGACAACGGCAACAACAAAAACACATCGGAAAAAGCGCAAAGAGCGATGAAAAACAGATTAGAGGAAGATGAGACTCACCGGAGATTAAGTCGAGGAAACGCGAGTCGAACTGAGGAAGAAAAACCAAGGAGAACTCGCCAGAAAAGGAGATCTTGGACTCGGAAATCGGCTCGGAGTAAGCTCGGGATCGGCTCGGAAGTCGAGGGATTTGCGTAGAAAAATGAGAGAAACTTTGGAAGTGAAAGTGAAAATGAGTAAAAATGATTGAGTGAAACCCCCTATTTATAGGGTGGTGAAGTCAGGGGAAAATTGGTAAAAGCGCATATTTTTACACAACTTCCCAAACGCCGTCAGTCATCATTACGGCACAGGAGACGAAAAGTTTTCGTGTGTTCCCGAGGTTGCTTTTGCGTAAATCTAGGAACAGTTGGCATAGAAAACCGTTCAGATTCTCGCCAACTCCCGAAAATAATAATTGCGATATTCAAAATTTGAAATTTTCGAAATTCGTATTTTCGAGCCGGGGGCTCAGGCCAGCGCGAGGGAACCCCCCCCCCCCCCCTCACCGAGGGTGAAATTTTCGAGCTCTCCCAGGCGAGGGATCGAGGACTCGAAAAGGGTGAAATTTTCGAGCAAGTTCTTGGTTCGAGCCATCACTCCCTCGGAAAGGGTGAAATTTTCGAACTCTCCCAGGCGAGGGATCGAGGACTCGAAAAGGGTGAAATTTTCGAACAAGTTCTTGGTTCGAGCCATCACTCCCTCGGAAAGGGTGAAATTTTCGAGCTCTCCCAGGCGAGGGATCGAGGACTCGAAAAGGGTGGAATTTTCGAACAAGTTCTTGGTTCGAGCCATCACTCCCTCGAAAAGGGTGAAATTTTCGAGCTCTCCCAGGCGAGGGATCGAGGACTCGAAAAGGGTGAAATTTTCGAGCAAGTTCTTGGTTCGAGCCATCACCCCCTCGGAAAGAGTGAAATTTTCGAGCTCTCCCAGACGAGGGATCGAGCACTCGAAAAGGGTGAAATTTTCGAACAAGTTCTCGGTTCGAGCCTTCACTCCCTCGCGAAGGGACACAATATCAGAGAAGAAGACAACGCCTCGAAGGGGCACGACTGCATGACATGACTTTACCAAGGTCCACAAAGTATACCTTGATAAAGAGCGGCCAGGGGTCGTACCCTGGTCGCCCCCGATGAGTCCGCCTTTGCTGACAGCGAGGGACGCGACCAAGATCCGAGGGGCTTTGTTGGTACCACTTTGTGGTTGGGCCATAGCTCTTAGTGAAGTAAACCTTAGTAAAGGCCCATGTCATGCAAAAATCCTCCTTTAAGGACAGCCCTTAGATGGAAGGGGAATAAAGGGTCAAGATGGAGTGAGGAAACCTTCCTAGGTCCCCCTCTATCACTATAAATACCCCTTTTATGACCCATCAAAATCAGGTTCTTACACACATACCCAAAATTCTGACATTCTATTATCTGATTATTCTCTTGATTTGTGCAATAAAGGCTTTCTTTGTCTTATTTGTCAGCCCTTCTCGAGCCCCTTGACTGACTTGAGCGTCAGAGGGGCGACGCCTGGTGAAAGCCGGGCTCCCTTTTTGCAGGTACTCCGCGAGGCGAGGCGAGCAACTGTCCTTCGAAGAACTCACATCCAACAAATAGATCTTGAAAAAGCATATATTAGATTAGAATGGTCCTTTATTGAGTTTTGTCTTCGTAAATTTGGTCTTGATGGTGACACCATTTTGTTGATTATGAGTTGTATTACCACTGCTTCGTATAATGTGTTGGTTAATGTGTCTTTAACTGATTCTTTTACGACTTCCAGAGGTATTCGGCAAGGTGATCCCCTTTCACCTTACATATTTATTATTTGTATGGAGGTCTTTTCTCAATTTATTCATAATGCTTGTGATTGTGGTGATTGGAAAGCTTTTAGCTTGACGAGTAGTAATCTCAAAATCTCGCACCTCTTTTTTGCTGACGATGTGATATTATTTGGGGATACGAGTGATGATACCCTACTTAGTGTCAATAGCATGCTCTGCCAATTTTTCTATTTTTTTGGCCAAAAATTGAACAAGAATAAGAGTAAAAATTATTTCTCAAGGAATGTGGCAAATGAGGTGAGGCAGAAATTTGAGTCTTCTTTGTGTGTGAAGTCTAGTGAGGATCTTGGTATTTATATAGGTTTTCCGCTTGCGGATAAAAGACCTAATAAAGCCTCGATTTTGAATCTCATCCAAAAGGAGAGAAACAAACTTAGTACGTGGAAATGTGACTCCTTGTCCAGAGCTGGTAAAACCGTTCTCATCAAATCCATGTTGTCGACCATCCCATTGTATCATATGCAAGCTCTAAGTCTCCCAGTTTGGGCCGTGAAACAAATCGACCAAATTTGTGCCAATTTTTTTGTGGGGCTCCACCCCTAATCATAAAAAGCTTCATCTTGTGTCGTGGAATCATGTCACGGCACCTGTTAACATGGGATGCCTAGGGATTAGGTCGACCAGTATAATGAATTATGTGCTTATGTCAAAGTTGTGTTGGAGTCTTAATTCTAAAAAGAACCTTGCCTCAGACTTCTTCTATCATAAATATGTTACAGGTCGCGAGGAACCTTTGGCTTTTAAGAAGGGTTCGTATATTTGGCAGAGTCTTGCGAAGGGTTAGGATCAATTTAAGGAAAATGCGGGCTGGGCTATTGGCACTAGCGAGTCTATTAGTTTTTGGAATAACAATTGGTGTGGAGTCGGTCCCTTGCGCCATAAGTTTATTGGCCCTTTACTGTCTGACTTATGTGATATTACAGTGAAAGATTTCAAAGGGGATGGTAGCTTGGTTGATATGGACCTGTTCTTTGATTTTGATATGAAAAACACTATCCTGGGCACAATTGTTCCAGGTTCTGGTCTTAATCTTATGTGTACTAATTTAGCCATGGGTAAATTTTTCAACACCGCTGCTCTTTATAAAATTTTGTGGGAACTTAAGAATCTAACTTGTTTGGAAAAAAGTTGGGAGAATTTGTGGAGTCTGAGTTGTCCACCTCGAGTCAATTTTTTTATGTGGCTTTTGAAGAAGAACAGATTGCCCACCAGGGCTGCTCTAGCTCAAAGCAACATACCCATTCCTTCGTCGTGCCCTTTTTGTCCGCACCTTATTGAAACTATCCTGAATATTTTTAGGGACTGCCCTCAGGCCTTAGAAGTTTGGGAACCACTTCATATGAAACCAGATTGGTTCTAGGTGGGGGAAGGTGCGTGACTGGTTAACTTGTAACTTGAGCCGTGGCGCTTATCCGTTAGAGAATTGGCCAGCTACCTTTAGTGTTATATGTTGGTTCCTCTGGAAGAGGAGAAACTCCTGGATTTTTGAAAGGAAAAAACATCTCGGAAAATACAATTATCCTATTAGCCAAAACAATAACCTACAAATACTCTCATCCCCCAGCTGTTCTTCAACAGCTCTCGGTTCCTTTGCTTAAAAATGGTCTGTCTCCTCCTCCTTGGGCCAAGTCAGGGATGTTTACGGATGCTTCCTTTATGGATTGGAGTAAGTCAGCGGGGCTTGCTGCTTGTGTATTGGATTGTAATGGTCGATGGATTAAGGGTATTGTCGCCCATGTTTTTGCTGCTGATGCTACTCTAGCTGAAGCCCTTGCAGTTCTTATGGGCCTCAATTGGATGAACTCTTAGAATAGATCTGATTTAATGGTGTTATGTGATTGTGAGCTTTTAGTCCATGGGATTGGGAAACTAGACCAACCCATGGATCGATTAGCTAATGTCTATTTGAAATAAAGAGAGCTCCGGATAGAGCTTGGTGAGAGTATAGAGGTTGTAAACAGGAAGCACAACGGAGTAGCGGATCATTTGGCAAGGGAAGCGAGAATGATTCTTCCTCAGACATCCTTGCAGAGTATTGAAGAGTTTGATCAAGTGGAAGTCGAAATCTCAGATGTTGTGGGTTTATCGAATTTCTTTGATGAACTTATTATTTTGCCTCCATTGGAGGATGTAATAGATAGTTAATTTCGGTTTTCTCGTCGTTGTACCAAAAAAAAAAAAGATTGATCATTTTCTTCTTTTTCGTGATATTTAGGAACGAATGTCGAATAATTGTAGTGATGAAAATAGATCACAATCTACACTTTGGCAATTTTTAATATTTAATTATTGGTCACTTTCTAAAATATACTCTTCACGTTTAGTGCATTACTGGTCACTTTTAATTTTCTGGACAAGTTGTGAACTTTAAGTTCTATTGTTTACATTTTTCCGTTTTAGATGTCACTCTATGATATATATTGGTTACGTTTAGAATCTGATTGGTTATTACCAATTTACAAAAGTATTTACACCTATATATGTTAAACTAAAATTAATGGTTTACTCAAACTTATATAAGGGTTACTTAAAGTAGTTTTGAGACTACAATGTTGTCTGATTTATTGGTCACTTTATACTAAATATTGTTTACGTTAAGTGTATAACTGGTTACTACCAATTTACAATATTATTATGACTATATTACTCTAAACCTATTAAGGGTAGTTAAAGTGTGCCCCTGGTTACTATATACTAGTATGAACTACTAGACACTTTACAATATAAAATGGTTACGTTATGTGTTTGACTGCCCACTATGAAATTTATGGTTTACGTTAAATTTAGATAAGGTTACTACAAATGTGTTTGAGGTTACTAGCTATGACCACTTTTCGTATTATAATTTACAATTGTATTGTGCATTCAAGTGACCTTGCAATTGGTGGTGCTTGAGATACCACTGTAGAGTGTAAACTATCATGTACATAAGAGAAACTATGTAATTGAAAATTCATAGTTGCTCGAAGGCTTTAGCGGAATGGAGCCAAAATGAGTTCGGTTGTATCGGCAAGCAGGTAGAGGAGAATAGACGTCGCTTAATGCTCCTTGACTCTTGCTTTCCTGCAAAGGATGTTGTGGATGAGCGTCGGGTTGTCTGTAAAAAATTGGATGATCTGTTACTTATGGAAGAAGCTTATTGGAAACAACGTTCCAGGCTCACGAATTTCACTGAAGGCGACCAGAATACCAAGTTTTTCCATCAAAAAGCTTCTGGTCGTAGGAGACGAAATTTTATTGAAAAAATTCAAAATGACGCAGGGGTTTGGATAGAAGAAGAAGATGGAATTGGAGAAGTTGCCTGGCATTTCTTCCATAACCTGTTTTCGGCTGGGAATTGCACTAGTGTTGATGATGTAGTTAATTGCGTGCCAACAAATGTCTCTGATTCCATGAATTCTGAGTTGATGCGACCGTTCACTGGAGATGAAGTCTATGACGCACTGATGCAGATGCATCCGGATAAGGCCCCAGGGCCGGATGGCCTTAATGCTAAATTCTTTCAACGTTATTGGCATGTCGTTGGGGATAATATTGTACGACTCGTGATTGACTGTATTGAGGGTCGTATGAATCTGGGGATGATTAATTTCACCCATATTGTCCTCATTCCAAAGAATCACAACCCGATTTCTATGGCTGATTTTCGGCCTATTGCTCTCTGTAATGTGCTTTACAAACTGGTGTCAAAGGTCTTGGCGAACCGGTTGAAGCCCGTTCTAGGTAACATTATATCTGACGAGCAGAGTGCGTTTATTCCTGATCGCTTAATCTCAGATAATGCCTTGATTGCTTTTGAAGTTTTCCATTTTCTAAAGTCGCATAATAAGGGTCCTGGTGGCTTTATGGCCCTTAAACTTGATATGTCAAAGGCTTATGATAGGGTTGAATGGTCTTTTTTGGAGCGGGTGATGCGTCATATGGGATTTTGTGATGGTTGGATTTCGAGAATCTTGCGATGCATTACTACAGTCTCATCCGCAGTCTTGGTGAACGGGGTCCCAACAAGGGCTCTTAGCCCTCGGCGGGGGCTTCGGCAAAGAGATCCTATTTCATCCTATCTCTTTATTATTTGTGCTGAAGCTCTTTCGCGATTACTGGCTCGTGAGGTTTAGAGGAACACTTTGAAGGGGGTCCGAATTTGTAGAAGGGCTCCACAGGTTTCTCATTTATTGTTTGCGGATGATTCTATAATATTCTGCAAAGCTGATGAAATGAATGTCGCCTCAGTAAATACAGCCCTAGATGTTTATCAGAGTGCGTCTGGACAGCGTTTAAATATGGAGAAGACAGAGATCTTTTTTAGCTCGAATATTCACGATGAGAGGCGACAAAGTTTAACTGAGTTGTTAGGTGCTCGAATGGTGACAGTGCCAGGTAAATACTTAGGTCTGCCAGCTTTAGTTGGTCGGAACAAGACTGTTGTTTTTGCGACGATTCGGGAGCGTATTTGGAAGAAGATTAAAGGGTGGAAAGAGAGATTTCTGTCTTTTGCGGGTAGAGAAGTCTTAATTAAGGCCGTGGCTCAAGCGATTCCGACTTTTCATATGGGTCTTTTCAAACTACCTCTCTCTCTTTGCCATGATATTGAAATGGGTTTAGCCCGGTTCTGGTGGGGTTTTGGTGAAGAGAAGCGGCGAATCTACTGGGTTGCGTGGAACAAGCTCTGTAAGTCTAAGCAGGATGGTGGGCTTGGCTTCAGACAGTTATCTCTGTTTAACTCCGCCATGCTCGCAAAACAAGGATGGCGAATCATGGAAAACCCGACTTCGCTTGCCTCAAGGCTTCTCAAGGCAAGGTACTTTCCTAACTGCTCTTTTTTGGATGCACAGGTTGGGCATCATCCTAGTTATGTATGGCGTAGCATCCTCGAAGGTAGGGAGGTATTGAGAGACGGGTGCATGTGGCTTGTTGGCTCTGGACAACAGGTGAAGGTATGGCAAGATCGATGGACAGTTCTGCCGCCATCGTTCAGGTTGGTATCTCCCGGAGTGGTGATGAGGACGAAAAGGTGTGTGAGTGGCTAGATGTTTCTTCCGGGAATTGGAATGAACAAGTCGTCAGAAGCAAGCTTCTCCCCTTTGAAGCAGAACAAATTCTCAAAATTCCGCTTAGTGTTAATTCAACTGATAGATTGGTCTGGCATTATTCAAAAGAGGGTGTCTACTCAGTAAAAACTGGGTATCTTTTCCTTCGTTGGAAAGCACAGTAGGACACAGGGGGTGAAGGAACTAGTAGTGGGAGTTTGAGGCACCTCTGGCAGCGTCTATGGGGGCTTTGTGTCCCTCCCAAGGTGAGAACTTTTTTGTGGCGGTCTTGTAATGATGCCACGCCTAATGGTTTTAATCTGCACAAACGAGTGATCGAAGCAGATGCGACCTGTACACGGTGTGGCAACGAAATCGAGACGGCTGTACATGCCCTTCTTTTCTGCCCCGAGGCCGCTAGTTTGTGGGAAGCGTTTGGGGTTGCTGCTAGGGAGGAGTGGGATGGGATTACAAGTATACAAGACTGGGTCGAACGTGTTCTTGCGGATGACAGTTTGGCGACGAAGGAGATGCATGTGTTTATGCTTTGGCAAGCATGGAACGAGAGGAACATCGTGTTTCATGGTGGTACTCCCAGGGATCCACAACGTGTTGTGGAGGCTACTTCTAGCATGTGCGTTGCCTTCGCAGACGCTGTGAGGAAAGACAAAGTAGATGTGATGAGCGGAGGGATGAAACATCGTTATTGGCGTTCTCCTGACCCCGGGGTATGGAAGATGAATGTCGATGGGGCTGTGCTCGGGGATGGTGGCAGTGGGATGGGCTTTGTTATCCGAGGTCATGAAGGTGATGTTGTTCTGTCAGGATGCTATCAAGTTCGAGATTGTTGGGAGCCTGTCGTGGTCGAGGCTCGCGCTATTGAGATCGGTTTGCGTATAGCATGGCAGCATGGTTATCGGATGGTCCAGGTGGAGTCTGATTGTTTGAATGTTGTAAATTTATTGCGTCGTAGTCCTTTGCCTTTGTCTTACTTAGGTAATATAGGTAGAAACATAATTTCTTTTATGAGCAATTTCGAGTCTGTTGTTGTATCTCATGTCTGTCGTGAGGGGAATCAAGCAGCACACTATATTGCTCACTTAATGCCTCTAGATTACTCTTGTAGGGTGTGGTCAGGTGGAGGTCCTGATGGACTCCTTCATGTAACAACCGCGGATTTCTTGTCCGCATTAGCTAATGAATAAAACTAGTGTCTTTGTTCTCCAAAAAAAAAAAAAGAGAAACTATGTAATTTAATTATTACACACTCGGTTATGCTATATAGCATAAAAAAAGTGGCCTATATGATGTGGGGAAACAAAGAGACCTCCTCCTGCCGTCCTTTTGTCTTCCGGCAAAGTCTGTGTGGTAAGTTCGATTGATTCTTAAAGCCTTGCTTAAGTTAATTAGATGTTCAATTAATTTTGATTTGAGCCTGATGTTTGTAATGTTTTTTGATTTTATAATTATTAAATTTGATCATCATAGTTTGAAGTTTACCATCTCTTGAAAGGTTTGTATCCCTGGTTCTTCAATTTTATTCGCTTTAATGGATTCCACAATACAATGTTCTCGGTTTGATTGTTATTGTTGATTTTTAATCATTTTTCAATCTATTTGTGATTTTGATATTAAATCTTAATCCATTTCTAGGTTTTGCTGTACTGAAGAAGAGAGCAACAACAATGGAGGAAGGAACTGTTAGAACCTAAGGTGGTTTAGACACTCTAAACAACATTTAATAGCTATATTAAGTTGAACCTTAGGTGAGGATCGATTTGCATGTTGTTAAAAACAACTAAAAACCGAGTTTAAAGATCGTATACCTTGTTTTGGCTAGAGGTTGTGCTCTCCTTTACTAAGGAGTGTCTTGAGCTGCTTAACAAGGATGATCCTCCTTCCAAACTTGAATTCTTGAGCTCTTCTAATCTCCTACGGTACGTACCAAAGGATTCACGAGAAAACCGAGTTATTATGTACTAGTAATAACTCGGTTTACCCCAAAAACAAACTAGCCCTAATCCCTAACAATTAGGATCAATTAGGGTGAAGTAGTTTTGTGTTTATAAATGTTTTTGAGCTACATGCAAAGCTCAAAAAAACTTGGTGGCTATGGTGAAGAAGTTGACCACCTTTGAAGAGAAAGAAGATGATGTTTTCTTCTTTTAATTTGTGTGTATTATTGGTGTGAAAATGATTAGTAGTCCATAGTCTAATCATGGTTAGACTATATATAGTGGTGGGTTAAATTAGTAAATCAAATTTACTAATTTGCCCCCACTTAAATTAACCAACCTCTAAGGTATAGTAAGGTCAATTTAGTCATTTCATAACTTAACTAATTAAGTTACAATTAACTATTATATATTAATATAATAATTATTTCTAATCATATTTTAGCTAATAATTACAACTCTTGTAATTAATTCTAGCTAAATTTGTCACGACTGACAAATCACAATAATACCCGTATAATTACTAATCTCGAATTTAGTAATTTATATAATCATAAAATTTCTATTTTATCAGTCGGTTTATTTATTATTAATTATCATATAATTAATAATATAACAAACTCTTCGGCCTGATACTAAACACATTACCAGTTAACTATTAACTGGCTGACAGGAGTTCATCACGTTATCCTATATAGGTATGACCGATAGGGATCAGTCGATCTTCGCCGTCATATGACGACAATAACGTCAAACCCTAGACGGCCAATCGTTATTGATTTACGTAGATCAACTGATTAGTTTATCTTATAAACTGATCCCTGTTTATTCCATAATTGAGATTTATTAATCTACGCACTATTGTCGGAGGACACTGCTCCAACAGGAACAAAATCAGTCTCGCACCAAATCCGAGGAGTTCACAACGACGCACTCCGCTTCGGTTTCCAAGGCGTCGAGAGCCCACCCTCTTCAATCCGTTCGCCTCTTTGTACGTTTTCTTCTGACCCCTAAATCCCTCTCTTTCTCTCTCCTACGTGTTGTGTTATTTATGGGTTGTTTGTGATATTTGCAGTCGAAGAAGACGGAGGCAGAGATGGAGAGGAAAGTTCTAGCGAACACTTATGGCTCAACTTTCCCTATATAGATGGACCTTGATCGCCAAATTCTTACTAGGTTTGATTTCTGATTTCGATTATTTTTGTTTAATTGATGTTTTTAATTGCAATTTGATGTGGGTTTTATTTGATTTTCGATTATAGACCCTAGCTGATCTGGGTTTAATTTGATTCTAATTTTCTAGGGTTTGGGGTTTTCTTTCCCAGAATTTCACTTTCGTATCTTCAATTTTGTCGTGAACAGGTTAAATTAGTTAGAAGATTTTTTATGGGGATTTGGTGGATTCAACTTGATGTGATTAGATACAATTGATGGTGTATTAGGAGATTGAACAAGTGGTTAACAATGGGGAAAAGAATGTTGTAATGTCCTCATTGTGTGAGTGGTAGAAAGATTGACAAGGGTTTATATTTATTCTTTCACCATATGCGAGTCTTGCCTTTAAGTCTATTTTCCCTAAGGTAAATTTATTTCTGCTGTTAATGGACTTGAATTTTCGCAAGCTAGGGCATGATTCCTCGCCTTGTTGACTCTGCTAAGGGAGTTTCGGAGTTGTATGGAGTCTACAACGACCCATCAAAATCTTTCAAATAAGTCACTTAGGGCTTTTTCTCACGCATATCGTCAATCTTGTCAGTAAGTTCTCTACCTTTAGTTTTAATCAGAAAGATTACATGTCATATGAAATTTAGAAGTCTCTTCATCATCTTCAGTGCTGAGGATCCCATCACTGTTTGTCTCATTTTTCATTTGTTTGATCAGTGTGAAAAATAATATCACGTTGGTTGCTTGAGAGAAGTTGGGCATTCTGATTTGAAAGTAAGTGCATTGGTTTAATCTTTTTTTAGCGTTGTGATGCATGTTGTTTATCTATTCTGAACTCTAAAGTCCAAATCATTGCAAGAACTTCCTCGTGACAAGTGGTTCTGCTGCCATGATTGTGACGGCATTCATGTTTCCCTAAGGGATATTGTTGTCACAGGCCCAGCGACGATTTCATGTTCTGAGTCCATCAAATTAAGCAGGAAGCCATTGGTCAATGGATTGAGTGTTGTTGCTGATAATGATGTAAAATGGCGTATGTTGAGTGGGAAATATCGGCAGCAAGAACATCTCCCTCTGCTATCGAACGTTGTTTCTATATTTCGGGTGAGAAAGCAGCATCTTATATATTATTTTTCATCAGTTTCTGCAGTTTTTTTTTTTAAGTACAGAGTGTGTGCGGTTAGCTTTGGTGTGTATGTCTGATGCCTGAGTTCGACTTACTTCTGTGTGACATGCTCATGTTTATTGTGAGTATTATACTCCTATATATGCATGGGTGCACATGTCTGTGTGCTTATTTTTTATAAGATTTGAGTGCACTTTTTTCATATGATTACATTTCTCTCTTATAGTGGATTTGTGGAAGTGGCGAAATCTATATTTGCCACATTTAGTTCTTTTTTGTTATGCTAAGTCTAAGATTGTTTAAATCGTTCTCATTGTTTCGGCTTGTAGGGTCGCTGCATACTTTGTTGAGAGATGAGAGATCTTACCTCAAACAGTTTGTCTATGTAACTTTTGGACAGTGAAGGTCGCTATAGGACCAAATAAAGGTACGATTTTGATTTTTGATAGGGCCTTAACTAGAAAATCATTGCCTCATTGGTTCTAAATGATAAAAAACATTCACAATCTTGCTTTTTATTTGGCTACTGATGGTAATGGTGTTAGTGGAATTTCTAACTTACATATTTGGTATCGGTTCTATGCATGATGTTATTGTGGCGAAAGATCGCCTATATCCATCTCTCCTTACGGTTTATGAGTAAGTTGCGTATATTTGTGCTTCATCAGAATTTCTATTTGATTATGAGTATAGATACACATGACTTGATCAGATAGCAACCTTTTCTCAGGTTAGTCGATAACTAGGAAGGGTTGATCGAGGGCTCACAGCTGCAAAAGAAATCTGGTCTTTATATCGGCAGAGGAGTGAGGAACGGCTTCAGCATCAGTCAAGGGTCCTGCGAATGGTGTTTATTATGACTATTCATAAGGTGCTTAATATACAAATACACTATTCCTATTCTTTTCTCCATAAATATCATGATAGATGGGATAGAGGTGGTCAACCTCTGTGTGGATGTGTGGATTTGTAGCTTATGTTATGCTTAATTGCAAGATCTCGAATACTAATACTTTGTCTGCCTGCTTGAAAGCAAGTTTCTTTTTTGCTTTCTTCTCTTTTGTACTTAGCGGAGTTTATTCTTATACATATATACGAGGTCAGAGGAGATAAGTGGGGGAGGGAGGGAAAGAGAACTTGAGTTATAAGAAGAGTCAATCGAAGATGGGGAGGGGGGTATTTTGAGATGGGAAAGGCAGAGAGTTTTATGGCGCATTAAATTGATACATTGTTAGCCTTGTATATGATGTTTTGTTTGTTACAAAATTGTAAACTCGCAGTTTTATGCTAAAACAATTGCATGTTCATCTTTACTACTGGTAGATCAACCAATAGGAGGGTTTTTGTTTGCTGAAAGCTTTGGTGATGTTTGCTGAAAGCGAGTCAGGGAGATGAGAAAGACAAAAAAAATGATGGGAGGCGAGGAAGAGGGAGAGAGAGCTAAATAAGGCAGTGATGAAAAAAGAATGGGGTAAGACTATTAGGGCTGGAGATGAGATAAAACAACAACAACAACAACAACAACAACAACAACAACAACAACAACAACAACAACAACAACAACAACAACAACAAGCCTTATTCCCAAAAAGATTTGGGGTCGGCTAACATGAATCGTCATCTAGTAACCGTCTTGTGTACGCCATGAAATCTCGAAAACGTAGTTAAATTTTTAGAAGTATTAAAACACTTTCAAAGAAAGTTTAGAAAGTCATCAAAATAAATAAAACGGTTTAAAAAATATTGAAAAAAAAAACATGAACTTTGAACACAAGGTAAAAACGTTTCGTGAAAAGAGTTGGGTAAACCAGACAAAGAAATCAAAAGGAGTCAGATTAAATCCTCCACATGGATAGAGTCTCTCCACACCGCCCTATTTAACGCCAGATGAGATAAAACAATAGTGTATATAGATGAGATGGTAGTGGTGCTTTAAGCATTTTATTTTTTCATCTATCCCTAAGTTGTCAAGAGCATTTCAGTGTGCAGGCTCTTAGGAAGAAAAGATAAAATGAAGCTAAACAAATCTCTTAGGTTTGGAATGTAAGTTAATTAAGCAAAGTTGTCCAATCTGAAATTTTGGGACTACTAGGTGAGAGTGTTGGATTAGTTTTGAATAATGGTAAGTTTGGAAGTCTGGATTACTTTAGGATGGGTAGCCAAAGTTGGGATCATTCTCATCAAGGTTTCCTTTCCTTATACAACCTTATGGTACCTGCCCTTTTGTTAATGTTGGGCTTTAAGTAGCAGCATTTACTAATTTGATCTGTGAATTTCATGTCATCTGCTTTGCAACAATTACTCGAAATCATGAGGAAAGGGAACAACTCTATGGTACCTGCCCTTTTGTTAATGTTGGACTTAAGTAGCTGTATTTACTAATTTGATCAATGGATCTTATCATCTGTTTTGCGCTTAGTTTAAAAAAGCGCGCCTCAGGCGTGAGGCGGGTGAGGCGGTGGCCTAAACGCCTCGGAAGGGGTGAGGCGGCGCAGATTCCTTGATGCGGCCAGAGGCGAGCGCCTCGGGGTGAGGCGAGAGGCGTGTGAGGCGAGCGCCTCAGAGAAAGGGGGCCTTTTTTAGCACTTTTCTTTCTTTTTTTCACAGAAAACCCCCATCCGTCATTGTTGATGGAGCTACAGAGGTGGGTGCACGGGAAAATAGGAGGAGAGAGAGAGAGAATGAGCAGTTTGTGCTTTGAATTGAATTAAATACATATAGTTTATGTTTTCCCTAAAAAATAGATAAAACTCCACTATCTTTTAATTATAAATTATTAATTATAGAGTAACTGCTTCCTTTCTTTGACTTTTCTTCCCCTTAAAGAGCAATTTCCAAGGTTTTTTAATTAAAAAGTGAAGAATCAACAGATTTAAAAAAAAAAAAAAATTTAAATCAACAAGAGTTTGTACGTTATTTTCTGTTGCATACCCTTTCAGTTTTTTCATTTCAGCATACACTAGTACTTTTTAGAAAGAAAAAAAAATAGAACGCCTCGCTTCCATGAGGCGCTCGCTTTTATCGGTCGCCTCGCGCCTCGTCGCCTCGGGTCCTCATCGCCTCGGAGCGCCTCACGCTTTTTTAAACTAAGGTTCTGCGACAATTACTTGAAATCATGAGGAAAGGGAAAATCTCTACATTGCCTGCCAATATACAAACCTCTGTTCATGTTGTGGATCATAATGTGCATTCTGGGATATGTTGTGGTCCATGGCAGCCTATCCTGAAGTAATGTAGTATATTGTTTGGAATATGAAGCCCCCTGGTTTAATCGTAGAGACTTTGTCATGTAGCTGGTTTGCTTTCTCTTGTTAGTGTTGCTTTCTCATCTGAATGAAGTAAGAGAGTGAGGGAGTTGATTGTTTTGGGGTAGAGGTAGGCAAAGTAATCTCATCTAAATGAAGTGGTAAAAAGGACTTTCAAAAAGGTCCCAGAGTCTTAAGTAAAATGTATATGAGCCCTTTGGTGTCAAACTTTTACGTAAAGGGTGTATAGCACTTATTCTTATAACAACTGGGTCAAACATGCTATTTGAGAGGTTCGGATTTACCAGAAATCAAATTTTGTGTTCTACTTTCGTAATTTACCATTCTGTTTTCGCTTATCATGTTTTATAACTATTTTATATATGCTAGATCCCGTACTTGCTTAGGGAATACACTCAAAGGACATTCCAGCATACACTTCTGTTTCTGGTAAAGTTGCATGTGGGGAACTGTACACTGATTGTAAAAAAGCCGGTAATTCAACAACAACAACAACAACAACCAAGCCTTATTCCCAAAATGCCGGTAATTAATATGAAAAATTGAATTGCGTTTCTCTCCTGATTTTATAGTTAATAGTATTAGAACGTAATCCCCTGAGGGGTTCATTATCATTAATCATAAATATATACTGAAATGTACAAGACTAGTAATAAGTGCTACACAGATTGCTAGGAAGACTAGGTGTGAAACTAAGACTAAAAGATTGACTAAGTGTGTACAGAGTTAATCAAAGATGAACTACTTCTATTACACCCCCTCAGTCGGAGCGGGAGGAGGACGGACGCTCAGGCTGGATCGAAAACGATTGAACAAGTGTCGTGGAAGTCCCTTTGTGAAGATGTCAGCATACTGGTATTCGGAGGGAACATGAAGAACACGATGAGTACCAATCTGAACTTTCTCACGAACAAAATGAATATCGAGCTCGACATGTTTGGTGCGCTGGTGTTGTACGGGGTTGCCGGAGAGATAAATCGCAGAAATATTATCACAATAGACCAATGTCGCCTGGCGTACGGGTACATGAAGCTCAAGAAGGAGGTTACGTAGCCAGCTGTTCTTGGCAACGACATTGGCAACACCACGGTACTCGGCCTCTGCACTGGACCGAGAGACGGTGGGTTGGCGCTTGGATGACCAAGACACCAAGTTGTCGCCTAGGAACACACAATAGCCGGAAGTAGAGCGTCTAGAATCTGGGCAGCCGGCCCAATCAGCATCAGAGTAGGCTGTCAGCTGGAGAGAGCGAGATATAGAGAAGTGCAATCCATGATCAAGGGTGCCTTTAACGTATCGAAGCACTCTCTTAAGAAACTGGAAGTGAGGCTCTCGCGGGGCATGCATAAATAAGCAAATCTGCTGAACAGCATAAGTGATATCAGGCCGTGTGATGGTGAGATACTGGAGAGCAGCTGCCAAGCTACGGTAGAGTGTAGGGTCTGATAACAGAGGACCGGCTGTAGCACTAAAGCTTGGAGGTGGTATCAACGGGCGTGGTCGTGGAATTGCAGGAAGACATAGACGCCCGAGCAAGAATGTCCTTGGCGTACTGTTGTTGTGACAGAAATAAGCCAGTAGAATTACGGGAAGCAGTAATACCAAGAAAGTGGTGCAGAACGCCAAGATCAGTCATAGCGAATTCTCGAGAGAGGGAATTAATAATCTGACGAAGGAGCACTGGAAGCAGTGAGAATAATGTCGTCAACATAGAGTAATAAATAAGCCATAGACTTGCCCTGACGATAAACGAACAAAGATGGATCAGACAAACTGCTTCGGAAGCCCTAGGATACAATAAAATTCGCAAAACGCTGATACCAAGCCCGGGGGACTTGCTTAAGACCATATAATGACTTGCGTAGACGACACACATGATTAGGGGCACGCTGATCAACAAACCCAGGAGGCTAATGCATATAGACAGTCTCGACAAGATCACCATGGAGAAAAGCATTCTTGACATCCAGCTGGTGGATAGGCCAAGAACGTGAGACTGCTAAACTCAAAACAGTGCGGATAGTAGTAGGTTTGACCACAGGGCTAAAGGTCTCATCACAATCAATACCAACCTGCTGAGTCTTACCATTAACTACCAAACGAGCCTTATATCGCTGCAAAGTCCCGTCAGATTTATATTTATGGCGAAAAAGCCACATGTTCCGGATAATATGTGCGTCCGGCGGGCGGGGGACCAAATCCCAAGTGTGATTATCCTGTAAAGCACGAAATTCGTCCCACATGGCAGCATTCCAATTCGGGTCACGGAGGGCGAGGGTTGGACTTTTGGGGAGTGGGGAGATTTTGAGAGTGGCTGTGACATGGAGGGAACTGGGTTGGAGAGGTTTGCGGATGCCATTCATGAGGCGAGTGGTCATGGTCCTACGTGGGGGAGGAGGTGGAGGTGGGGCGGGTTGTGTGGGGACAGGTTTGGGCCGACGTGAGTAAGTGATGGTCAGTGTGGAAACACGACGGTGGGGAGGAATGTAAGTAGGACCAGTGGGCGGATCAGGGACCGACGGTGGGGAGGTGGTCAAATGGTCGAGAAGGACAGGAGACATAGTACTTGAGTCGGGGTCAAGGAAACTGTAGGTGGAGGGTGAGGGGGTGTGGAGATCGGCAAAAGGAAAGGAGTTCTCGTCAAAAGTGACATGACGAGAAATATGGACACGACCAGTGTCAAGGTCAAGGCATCTGTAACCGCGGTGTTGGGGGGCAGCCAAGGAACACACAACGCGAGGAGCGAGGAGAGAGTTTGTGCTTGCGAGAGCCAGAGAGGTTAGGGTAGCAGGCAGAGCCGAAGGTGCGGAGATGGTCGTAGGAGGGTTGTTTGAGGTAAAGAGCGGAAGTCGGGGAGCGGAAGGCGAGAGTTTTTGTGGGTAGAATATTGTGAAGGTAGGTCGCTGTGTGTAAGGCTTCAACCCAGAAATTATTGGGAAGGGAGGCTTGAGAGAGAAGAGTGAGCATGATGTCATTGAGACGTCGGATCATACGCTCAGCTTTTCCGTTTTGAGAGGACGTTTTAGGACAAGAGAAACGAAAAACTAAGCCATTGGTTGTGGCGAAAGAGTGGAACGGAGTGTTGTCAAATTCACTACCCATGTCACATTGGAAGCTTTTGATGTTACGCTCAAACTGAGTTTTAATGTGGGCGCGAAATTGGAGAAATTTGGAAAACACATCTGATTTATTTTTGAGAGGATAAACCCAAACAAATTGCGTAAAATTGTCAATGATCGAGCACAAGATAGTACTTAAAACCACTTTTGCTAAGGACGAGGGAAGTCCATAGGTCACTGTGAATGATATCAAAGGGTGCAAGCGTGGTGGAAGTAGAATCGTAAAACGGCAATCGTTTGTGTTTACTAATTTGACAAGCATGACAGAGAGTGGAGTCGTGCTCCTTATTACATCGAATACTAGAGCTAGATTTTAAAAATTGAAAAACAGGAGCGCCGGGATGTCCGAGGCGGCGGTGCCACACATCGGACGAAAGAACGGCTAGGCTGTGGTGAGTGGGCTGGGAAGGGCGGGTGGGCAAGACCGGGTACAACTCGCCAGTGCTGTTACTCCTCAAAATCGTACTCCCAGTCTGAAGGTCCTTCACAGAAAAACCATTTGGGTCAAATTCCACGGAAACATGATTATCTTTGGTGAATTGGCGAACAGAAATGAGATTTTTAATAATATGAGGAGTATACAGGACGTTTTGTAAGTAAAGGGCACGGTTTGGGTGGGGGAGAATGGCGGTACCGGAACCGTGAACTGGAATGCTATTGCCATAACCAACATATATGGAATGAATAGTGCTCGAATTAAAAGGGCGAACAAGTTTACCTGAATTAGCGGTCAAGTGAGACGACGCCCCGGTGTCGATATACCAATTTGGGTCAGGAGCAGCTCCAAAAGACATAGCCTGAAAGGCCTGCCCAATATCCGTGGGCTGCATGTACTCAGCTTCCAATAGATGGGCCTGACCATTTGAAGGCCCATAACCACGAGGAGCAGATGAGCGTCCAAACCTGCGATCAAAAGAAGGACGAACAGGAGCTTGAGCAGGGGGCGTCCAAATAGGCTGAGCGGGCGGCTGATAGAGTGGCATCCACCCCTGGTAAGTCGGAAAAGGGCACGGTGGTGGAGTGTATGGAGGGACCCACTGCGTCTGTCGCCAGGCCGGAGCACGCGGTGATTGGTGCGATTGGGGGCGGTAATTTCCATGTTTGCCGCCCTTCTTTTTGTGTCGCCCACCCTTGTGGTCGGATCGGGTCTGTGGTGGCGGTGGCTGGGTTGGAGCGCGAGGCTCATCGGACCACGCGGGCTCCTCAGAGGTCGCGGCCTTGGAGGCGATGAGTACAGCCGAGGAGGTCGCCTCTGCCTCGCGATCGGGTTTGCGAAATCCTTCGAGTTCGATCATATTCTGGGCATCTTCAAGATCGGGCATGGTTTGGAAGATGAGTGTGGCCACGGTGTCGTATTCCGGGGTAAGTCCGCGAACCATTTGGAGAACGACGCATTTGTCATCAATAGCAACACCAACGTCCTTCATTTGAGCAGCAAGTTGCTTGAGGCGCTTGAAGTAATCATCCAGGGAAGCCATGTTTGCGAGTTTGAGATTGTTGAATTCTTGCTCGTACGTGGCTGCCCGAGCACCCTTGTTGCTGTGGAAAATACGCTCAACACGGAGCCAGGCTTCACACGCGGTGGACGTCGGTTCTAGAACCCGATCAAGCAAGTCGTCAGAGAGGGTGCTGTAGATCCACCCTACGACGTGGGAGTCGACTTCAGCCCACGTGGTGTACTCCGGGCTATTCTTAGCCGGAGGTGCTGTGCCGTCAATGTGGGGCAGAGCCTTATGACCACGACAGTGGTTTTGGAAAAGGTAGACCCATTTCTGGTAGGTTACCTTTTTGCCATCAAGGACACGAACCTTGGCCGTGATATTGGTGACAGTGAAAACCGGGTGAAAGGTCGGTTTGTGCGTGTCCGTGTTGTCTTCGCCTGCCATGGCCGTGGCCAGTGGCGGGGGTCGGCGATGTGTTTAGAAGAAGGTTGAAGTGACGGCGGCCGTAGCAACCGTAGGGAGAAGAGGTAGGATTGTAAACCTAAACTGCTGATACCATATTAGAACGTAATCCCCTGAGGGGTTCATTATCATTAATCGTAAATATATACTCAAATGTACAAGACCAGTAATAAGTGCTACACAGATTGCTAGGAAGACTAGGTGTGAAACTAAGACTAAAAGATTGACTAAGTTTGTACAGAGTTAATCAAAGATGAACTACTTCTATTAAATAGTTGTGCTATAGATGGAGGGTGCGCATTCTAGAGAGGGAGAAAACCTATTGTTGTTAGGAAGACATGGGCAAGGGGAAAGGAAGGGAGAGAAAAGGAGAGGAGCAACTTCAGTTGCTTTGGTTATAATAGATTGGGGGAGGAGAGGTAGAACCGTGACCCTGCATGCACACTCAAAAACAGTTCGAAAAACGCAAATCAATTTTAAACAGAGTGACTTCCTTGTGAAAATGGATTGAATCTATTTCAATTCAAAGCACAAAAATTCCAGTTAATTATATAGTTGGAATTGAATCAAATAACTACCTTGCCTTGAGAATCAAAACACTTGAACGAGTATCTGATTGCAAAATAGGCACGATTTGAGTAGAGAGAATCCCACAAGGAGAGAGAAGAAGGAAGAACGGGATGTGGATGATGATCTGACTGAAGGGCGAGGAACAAAACATGGAATGAAGGAGAGGATGGGGTGAAAAAGAAAAAGAAAAGTTGGGAGGGAAAGATATTTTGAGGCTATACGTGAAGGAGTGGGAGATAGGTGTGTGTCATAGGTAAATGAGACAGGATATTAGGAGAAGGGTTGGGATAGACTCTTTTAGAACTGAAAAGACGAGAAAAAATAGGAAGACAGGTAACGTTAGAGGGAGGGAGAGGAGGGGAGAAGGCGGAGTGAAGAGAAGAGAAAGACTCATGTCCCCCTCTCACTCCTATAAATTCCTCTTTATGGTCTCGGTGAACTAGCTGTTACACAATCTTCCCCGTACTTCAGCCTGGGTTTTATGAGGATTGCTCCCTGTAATTCTTCTTTGTTCCAAATTTGCTTTGCGTTTTATTAGATTAGGAATAGACCGTATTGTGTTTGCCTCTCTTTTCAGTTCACCCATTCAACCCATGTATATATATACCTCATTGCTAGCAGCTTTCTAAATTGTTTCATATTCATATGTATCTGTTTGGTTCAACGTTTGATAGCTTTGTGTCCATGCAGGAAAATAGGAGTGCCGAAATCGAGCCTTGTCATAAAAGTCATAAAAGCCTGGGTGGTCAATCTGTTGGTGAGTAGTTTGTTACTTTTTTGGGTGACTTCTTACCCAATTTCTGATAATTTAACGCCTGATGCGCTTATTTACATTCTTGGCAATATCGTTGACATTACAAAGATTTATGGACTTCGCAGTTCTAGAAATGCACACCAGGCGCCAATATTTATAATACCCAACTTAGTTTCCAGCCTTTAAATCGGGTTACATTTTTCATTTGTTTGGTAATTTTTTTATATCGTTGGAAAATGGATTTATACGAATAGAAAGGAATAGTGTATATAACTACTCCGTATGAGTTACCAGGTGGCAGTGGTGTGGTATAAACTGATATATATGTAGGAGTATTATCCATGTCATTGCTTGGTTAGAATATTGATTGTTTTATAGTCACTGAGGAAAATCTTTAGAGTGACCCCATTTTCAGATATCTCCTATTAAAGATATGATTGTCGCTTCCACTCTTAGTTAAGTTGATCATAGTTGGTAGGTTGATGTTCGCTCTCTCGTGCTACAGATTCATCTACTTACACTGCCTGCTATGTATTTCAGATGGCGGAAGATGCTGATAGAGTAAACCAAAAGCGATGCACCCCGAGAGGAGCTGATAAAGGTCTTGGGAGAGCTCAAAAATAGCATTGTGTTTTGTGGGTATAAAAGACACATTATTCATGTAGAGACCGTGTTCCCTAATTGTTAAATGTAGATTGCCACAGTTTTCATCTGGCTATTAGAAAACTCTGAGAGATGAGCTTTAGTAGCGAAACCATTCTCACATTTTCGCAGACATGAAGAGCTAAGCTCTATTCTCACATTTTAGGCCCATTATTTCTTTTTCCACGATTCTTAATCGCGACTTCCGCTAGCAAATGTTGCTTCAAATGACCAGTTGACGACCTTAGAATTGGAACGAGAAAATTGTCTCATGGTGTAGGATTTGGTAAGATTGAGGAGAAAGGACGGAGGACTCTAGAACTCGCAGAGAATAATCAACTATTCTTATGTTCATTGGGAAAATGGTAAAATCATGAAAACCTATATGGTGTAAATAGCGATGTGGTTTTTTGTCAATAAGTCGAATTCTATATACAATATTGTTATGTTGCAAGATTATTTATATTCATACAATTGTATCAATACCGGCATACCGCCCTATCAATGAAATTTACCAACAAAAATGTTAGGAACCACACATCCCGATAAATTCTCCGAACAACAATGTTAGGGGAGCGCGCGCTCCAACGACTAGTTGTCTTAAATATTGGTAATGACCAGGATGACGAAATCGATCATGAAAGTTCATAATGATGAAATCATGAAAGTTAAAGGTCAAGGTGGTGCTTGGATATGGTGATGATGAATTTATGAAAGTTGTATTGGTAAATTTGGTAATGACGGGAATGACGAATTGACGAGAGTATATATAAAAATTATAAGTTGTGACTAAAGGGTAAAAATGGAAATGCAGAGAATAAGTTGGGGGATATAAGTAAATTAAGGGCGACGAATAACACCACTCGCGTTTCAAAAATCTGGTGCGGATCACCCGTCCCACTTTCGTGTCCACTCCGTGTACCCCTCCAATCATGTGCTACCATTTCATAAATCTTTCCAAAAAATATAATTAATATTCAAAAGATAAAATAATGAAATGGTGGCACGTATTTGGAGGGGTACACGAAAGTAGGACGGGTGATCTGCACTGTCAAAAATCGTACCAAACCCATCGGTCTAACTGGGAACCGGCCTGTCATCCGGTCCGATTGGCATACAAAATTGGACTTGGTTAAACAGGTCAAAACCAAATTAAATTAGGTCACACAAGCGGCCGTGGTGTTTTGATGGAAAATCAAAGAACTAAAATCGCTTGATTATGACCAAAGTGAAGAAGAATAAAGAAGGGAGATTTTGTTCATAAACTCTCTCTAATATTGGCTGAAATATATTGTGTAAAAATGATGTATTTGTCTCTTGTGTATGACTATCAAAAACCTTTAGAGTGTGTTTGGGAACTAGGATTTGTCTCTCAAACCGAAATCACATGTTCGGAACGAAAAAATTTGGAATATGAATTTGTATCAAATTCTAAAAAATTGAAACAAATTATTGTATGTGTTGACCAAATATATACCAGCCCAAATAACCCTGTCATTCGAAGATTCCTCACTTTGTATGTTTCTCCCAAACAAATGATTATTTGTAATTAAATTCCACAATTATCGCAAATGACTAACTTAAAATGATTACTAAAATTTGAAATTTTGGTTCCCAAATGCTACCTTATATAATAGTGGTAGTCCTAATTACTATGTTACCCTTGTTAAAAATACTCGTAAGATCAAATGTAACTATTTGTATAATTTGTACAACTGGTTGTGCAATTCAACTTATTAAATAGTGTTTTCAAATAAATTAAAATAAAATCAAATTAGATTTATTCAAATCAAATCAAATAAAATCAAACAGTAAGTCTCATGTGAGACCGTCTCACAGGGTGAGACGGGCCCAGTATTAAGATAGCCCAGCTTCAATAATTAACAATATATAGCAAAAAAAAAGGGAAAAAAGGAACAGAAGATGATATTATTGCAAATTAGAAGCCGGAAGTTATGCTAGGAGAAACCAACTAACTAACACAAAATATCGTTGGTTGTTAACCATTAAATTATGCCCAATGCCTCCACATCCAACGTTTTTTTATTTCTTTAAGTTTTTTCTTTTTTATCTTTTCCTTTAAGAACTTTTTTGGTGGGTTAACATAATGTAATTTAAATTGCAATGTTAACATGTGATTTGTTACCTATAACAACAAGTCTTGTGTGTAAATTTTTGAGTTTTCAACTAACATAAAATCTGAAGTTTTTAATGTAGGGCTTTTAACCTTTGACTTAAAAGTTTGAGTTCTAAATATAAAATGTGAGTTTAGAATTTAATTCAAGAGGCAAACTGGAATACTAGAGGAGTTGAGATTTTCCGAAGACTACTTGAAGTTTTCTCCTAAAAACAATCGCTTTTGATTAATTATTAAGTGTTACTTCAAAGCCAATGTGGGACTTGAACCCACACCTTGTGTATTGCACATGCTCTTTCAATTGAGCTAATTGGCTAATTTGTGGAGTAAATTTTTTGAAAATGCACATTAACATATAATCTAGCAGTAGGATATCCGAAACTTCAATAACATAATTGTACAACCATATATATAAAACCTTAAGTTTTCAATTTTCAAATACCAAGTTGTTAACCTAAAAATACAAGTTCAATACAAATGACATCACCATAATAGTTATCTAAAATTTAAAACTTGATTTTCTCAACTCAAAACACCAAGGTGTCAACTTAAAAACCAAAGGCCAGATCTAAAACACATTAACGTTAACAAATGACATTGACTTAAAATGTTAAGTTTATAATGTAAAACATTTAGTTCACACCTTTAACTTAAAACCCAAAGATTCTACCATTAAATCGTAAAGTTCAATAGATAATAAACTACAACCAGAAGAACGAGATCACCACGAAAAGCACAAACAGAGACGAGATATGAATTGAAGACGACAAATTATGCAGTAGAAATTTTGGAAAAAAAAAGAAAGAGAGAAAAGCCTTAAAATACATGTGGAGTAGAGAATTTTCGAGCAAGACTGTACTGACATCAACATGAAGAAAAAAAAATACCTAAATCAAAGAAAAGCCCTAAAATGAAAATTGAAGAACCAACACAAATATATGCATAAATTAATTGAACTCAAAAAATTAAATATACCCGCAAAAAGTAATTAGAATGAAATGCAAAGAATAAGTACCTTGCTGACATATGATAATGGTGAAGATGGTGGTAGATCGACAATGGTGAGGAATAAAGAGTTGTCAGGCAGTTGACATTTTGTGGAGTTTTTTCTTTTTATTTTTTATTTAGACTGGAGATATTAAAACGATCTAGAGAAAACAAGAGTTCAAATAAAAAAAATTAAATAAAAGTAATACATTATATTTGGGCTTCATAATATTGGGCCCGTCTCACCCTGTGAGACAGTCTTACACAAGAATTTGTCAAAATCAAAATAATCCAAATAACAATTAATAAATCTTTTCTACATCTAGTTTTTAATTAGTCTAAATGCAATTAATTTATCAATAAATTCAGTTCATATCAAATCAAATCAAGTTTAGTCAAATTAAATCATATCAGTTTAATTCAATTGAGAAAAACTTAGTGGTCGTTTGGTTGCCAAGTAAAATCATGGGAATTCAGAATTCCCATGAATTAAAAAATGTGGAGTTGTTTGGTTTCCCAAGATCATGGGAATTCAGAATTCATGGGAATTTCCAATTCCTACAAAATGGAGGAATTGGCTTACCTAACCCCACCTTGGTAATTGGAAATTCCTGTGGGAATTCATTTCCTACATGCAACCAAACAATTTTGGGAAAATCCCATGAATTTATATTTCCTGGGAAGTGACACCTCCTAGGAATTACGAATTCCCGCATGCAACCAAACGACCACTTAATGTATATGGATTTACATTACAAAACATATATCCACTCATTTCTCTCTCCTCAACCCAACTAATCTCCTTTTTCTGGGCATATTATGAGTTGGTATTCCATATTTTGAGTTGATATTCTCATATTTTGAGTTGACATTCTCATTTGTGAGTAATTTTGTTTCGATATGTTTATGTATGAACTGACATATTAATTTATGAGTAGTAATCTGCTATCAATGAGCCACCAATCTTCTTTTCCTATGCAAATTTTGAATTGACATTCTATGTTTTGAGTTGACATTCTCATATTTTGAGTTTACATTATCATTTGTGAGTGATTTTGTTTTGATATTTCTTAATTGACATTTTTGTGTATGAATTGTCATGTTAAATCTTGAGTAGTAATGTGTTACCCGTGAGTGTGCATTTGAGAGAAAGAACGAGGTATGTGAGTCATTAAAAGTAGTGAAAATACCATCTTACCCTCATATCATTTTTAAGTGTCTATGTCATATACGTCTAGTCTTCCTCAATTCAATTCACATCTGAAAATCCCAAGGACCATTTCTTAAGTGCAGTGCATATTTTTTATTTTGAAATCAAATCCGAAACTTTATAAAGATTTTGATCTGTAATTAAGCAGTTTATGAGGTGTATCCCACTCACAGACCCACACCAACCGTCCGATAATTCCCGTGCTCTCAAATGTGTAAATTCTGATTGAATTTGGAATTCTCCAGCCATGGCTCATTCTTTGGAACGCTACACCCGACGCCGGCGAGATTTCGACAGCGATCTCCATCTTTATTTGAAAGAAAGGTGACATCTTTGTCAATTTCATACTTGTTTAGTTAATTTGCATTGTTCGGATTAGCTTGTATGATGTTTTATTACCTGATTTTTGCAAGCGAACGGGTATGAGAGAAGTGATAATTACAGTACTAATTAGAAATGGAGATAGTTTGCCTGAATATCTGACAATTCATACATGTTCATTGTGTTCTTAATATTTCAATTGAATGTCTATGTGACGATTTTCTGGGTCCGGATCGATGATAAAATGAGAGAAAAAAAAATTAACCTACAATTGCAATTTGTGTTTCTGACGATTCCGAATCCGATTCTTGGATAGTAGATTATGGTTAATTACTTTCGACTAATTTAATACGAGTTAGTTAGTGATTTTAGCTTTTGTTTTATGTCGTTGTTGTGATTCAATAGAAGTCGAAAAGCACGGGAACGATCAATCCCAATTTTTACTGCACCAAATTATTTGCCTGAAAGTCTGATAATTGAGGTTCTGTCGCGGTTGTCTGTCAAGGAGTTGTTGCAATATAAGAGTGTTTGCAAATCATGGTATGCTCTTATATTAAGTCCTCAATTCGTATCCAAGCATATCAGTAACTACTATAGCAACAATGATGATTGGCATGGTTGCCTCCTTGCTCACTGTCAGGTGAGCCATGGTGAAGTTGAATTAAAAGAGCTGTTGTTAGACGACACACCACGGGTTTTAGCACATGAGACCCTGAGTAACATACCCTTGTATAATTCTTATGTCTGCGGTCCTTGTGATGGACTGTATTACCTTACCAACTACGGGAATCGCAAACTTTTGTGGAACCCTGCCATCAATCAGCTTAGATACTTACCTCCAATTGTTACTGATGAGCCGAATTCTCCACTGAATCACACTTATGCAGAACGTGACTTGGCTTGTGGTCTTGGATGTGATCCAGTAACTCGTGATTACAAGGTCGTTGTCATTAACGGGTATGGTTTTACTACAGATCCGTTATCATTCGTTGTTTACTCACTAAGGTCTGATTCTTGGAAATATTGCGGAGATTTGGCTCAAAACTATGAATTTAAGGAGAATCGTTGCCACACATTTGTGAACGGATCTTGTTACTGGTTGGGGTGTATTTGCCACGAGGACGAATTTGGTGATGAAGTGATCATTGCTTTCAACATGACTGCTGATTCCTTTCATGAGATACAAGTGCCAAACTATGATCAGCCGGCTTCAAACTGTCTAGGAGTATATGATCAGTCTCCTGCTTTTTTCAGCATTCATGATATTGAGAAGAAGTTTGATATATGGACTTTAAACGAGGGTGAATGGAGTAAGAAGATTTCTATAGGACCGTTTCCAGATGTTAGTTCACCTCTTGGTCATTGGAATGATAATAAGCTGATACTGTTGTCTAAGAATTGGGAACTATTCTTATGCCTGCCTGAGAGCCATGAAATAAAGGATCTCGGATTTGCATGCCATGAACGCTGTATTGGAGTTTTTGCGTACATGGAAAGCCTCGTTCAAATCAAGGACACGAATAAGCCTGAGAGTCAGCGGCCTGAAGCAAATTTTGACGATGTAGTTGAGTGACCTTTTTTCTTTTTGGATATGTAAGACCCTCGTGTCGAGGGGGTGACAAGGGGTAGATTCTAACCCTCCACCCCAGTTTAAAAGACACAAGGGATCTAATAAGGACTTAAGTTACAACTTAGTAGTTTGTAAGACTCGTATAAGACTATCTTCCTATCCAAGTTTTTGGCATGTTAGTCATAATTATTTTTGCAGAACAAGCTCGTTCATGGTGTACGAATATTATTCACATAATAGTATTCCTAGTTCCTTTTTTTTCTGGAGTATAATGCCACTACTTATATGCTCGTTTCAAATATTAGGTACTTTTGAACCAATTCACATAACGCAGCTTGTATATGTTGTTGAAAACAAAGATAAGTAGTTTAATGATAAATACGTACGACTGGTTAAGTGTTGCTGTGAGTGATGGTTACACACTGTACTACTGGTCCTCTGTTTATGCAACATTGCAACTCCAATCCATAGTATCTTGCTCATAGAACCAATGTCCAGATACTTCGGCTCGCCTACTGCTTGTCCTGTGATCATGGTCTGTTCACGCAGGTTTGCTTTCTGATCATTAATGTCAAAATAATTGTTGGGGATGAAACATTGATAAAATCATTCCAATTATTTGGCTATACAGTTGCTTGATTCCTTAGATAAGCATTTACAGAAATTGCACCAAATAAGAGAAGCTTCTCGTCTAATGTTCTTCCCATTCATATCTACTTGTGGCCTGGTTAAATATTGTGAACATTTTTGTGGGTTGCTTTACTCATCGAAAACCTCACTAGTGCGCATTTGAGCATAAATGTCAGTCACACCGCATTAGATTCCTTGATTTTGTGGCCTGGTTCTCAATTTCTGATCTATCTTCTTCCAATTCACATCTATTTTTGGGATTGTGCGCAATTATGTGGATTGCTTACACTCAATGCAAACCTCATTAGTGCGAATTTAAGCTCAATTATCATACATACATACATACATACAGTCATGGAAAGCGTGTTTTCTCCACCATACTTAATCTCAAACCCATATATACTATATAGGAAAATGATGATTCCAGTTTGAGATATACCAGCATGTGATCGTGGATGTTGCTTTCCTTTCTACATTAGATTGTGTGTACTGACAAATTGTTACCACTAAGCTTGGCTCTCCCTCACTATATAAAGCTGGACATACCAATGATCAATGTGTGTACTCACAAATTGCGCTCTTCAATTCTTGCAAATATCAGCACGCACGGAGGTACTTGCTTCCTTCTTGGTCAAGGTTTTGAATAAATACCTATATGTATATCTTCCTGATTAATTAAACCCGATTACTTAAAGAGTCTCTTATGATCGTAAGAAGTTTCCATCGTTGCATCAAGTTAAATTCATTAGCTAGCTGCTACCAACATGACGACTTTGAATTGATAACTTGATATAGTTAGACATACTTACTTACTTGATTGTTGTTGTACTGTTGCTGATAGGTGGTTCTTTAGCTGTACGTGAAATCAAAAATGACGAAGGCATGGTCCTTTGGAGTGACAATAATATTGATATGCTGGGTGATATTACTAACACTTGAACAAGGTTGGGCAGCTGACTTGACCTTGGATGTCAAAAATCCTTCAAAAACCGAGTATTCAAACTTTCTTGCTGCTCTGCGAAACAAGGTTAAGGATCCGACTCTAACATACGGTGGTGCCGGCCAGTATGCGATACCAGTCATGGCTGCAGCTTCCACTGCTAATCAATTTTTAAGGTTGATATTGCAGGAAGTGCTGGGACAGTAGGGATCGGTATATCAAAACATGACCTGTACGTGGTCTCATATCTCTCTAAGAATGCTCAAGGAAAATTCGAGGCTCATTTCTTCGAAGATCAGATAGGTTCAAGTGACTTGGACAGTCTTTTTCCAGAGGCCAAGGGTTCCGCAAACCAGCGACAAATTGGTTACGCGGAAGTCTATACTGCAATAATTAAAAACGCCAAAGTAAAAAGCAGAACAGGGCTCGGCTTAGGAGCTACCAAGCTTGATGGTTACCTCACTAATATATACATGATGAACCCGTTTCGGATTGATAACGAAGCAAAATTTCTCCTTGCTTGTTGGAACATTTTTAGAGTAAGGTGTGATTTGTTATTATACTAACCATATACAATATTTAATCATAATTAAGTGATTAAATGTGGTAGTTATTTTGGTACAAAATGTAACTACCAAATGGTGCCTTGTTATGAGTTACCATGTCTCTATATATAGGGGGTTGGTTGTATAATAATGAATAAGGAAATACATGAGAAAATGTTAAAATAGAAGTGGAAAACACTTTGTCTACTATAACATGAGAAATGTTGTAATGATCAAGGCTATTAGTCACAAAGTATACGGATTAGATCGTCAAGTGCAGACGCTTCTAATGGGGCTTCATTGTATCCTACTATACGGCAATTGGTTGGACCATTTGCACTAATTTATGGGAAGAATTTCGCCTAAAGGAAAGTGTTTCGTGCGCACCTTGAAGCCTAGGTTATAAGTTCCGTTCTTGAGTTTGTTGTAATGTAATTTGTGTAAATTAGTGTGTAATATTTCTAACTGAAGAGTCGTGTCGCGAGATTTACTCAAGAGGGGGGTGAATTGAGTATAGACTTTAGTTGGTACTTTTTCATTTTACTCGAGTAATGTGTGTGTAAAGCAGCGGAAGAGACAGACTAGTGTACTGTACCACAAACTAGAGATTGTAGTTTGTGATGGTACAGTGCACAGATCTGTACTATCAAGTAAAGCACGAAACAATAAATAAAGTACACACAAGATTTACGTGGTTCGACCCCAACCCAAGGTCTACGTCCACAAAATTCACTAGAATTTTCTTCTCTACTAGCTCAACCCAAGACAAGTAGAGGAACCCCACAATCAACCTAATTGTGATTCCTACTCTCTCAACCCAAGACAATAGGAAACTCGAGTACAACCCCGTACCCCAAATACCTCACTCTAGAAGAGAAAAGTACAAAGCAATCACCTCGAAATAATGCTTCTGAGGCAAGCAATTAGAGGTAACAATTTCGACCTATGATGAGAAGTGTGTATAATATCAGTGGAGGGTACAGTATGTTGTTCTGTACTGTCTGGACGTTTCCTTTGAAAATTAAGCTCAAAACTCTTTGTGTGGAAAACGTCTAAGTTCTTAGAAAACCAAAAGACTCTTTTTATGCTGTAAAAAGAGTTCTCATTACTTGGGAAACAATCAAGATAATTTTCTTTCCAAATAATATCAAAGGATAATATCAAACGAGGATAGAATATGCAATTTTACCTCAAATGAAACTCCTAGAATGTATCTTTCAAACAACTCAAAATTTTATACAAAATCAAACATGATTATTTCTGATTTAAGAAGTCAAAGTATCTCCACAAATATTTAGGATGATTAAAAGATATGTTTACAGATTGGCAATCTGTCTCTTGCACCATCTAGCACTTCCACACACGTCAATCAAACACACAAACTCATCTTACAACAAGACTATATGAAAGTATAAACCTTCTAATCTAGTCTTCAATGCCTCACACCTTGTAGCACCATTGATATAGCCGTAGATCAATCAAAGCATCCTGAAATGTTAGCTTACCAAAACTAAACAACGTGTTAGCTCATAACCAAGGGAATCATCATCATATAACCAATATCATCTTGTCATCATCAAAACACATGTATACTACATGGTTCAACACTAACAATCTTTAGGCGAAATTAGATTAGTTTAGTTGCGACAAATTCAAGACAACTTTCGTGATCTCACTCGTTTGGTGGAACTTGCGTGCGTACACGGATTTGGGTACAAACTGGTCAAGAATTTTGCTTAGTGCGTTGCGCATGCATGCGATGAATCAAAATTGATCAGATAAGTTATTTTGTGCTTTACATAATTACATGTTACTTATGGTTACATGTTGTTGCTTGTCGATAATGTACGTAGATGCATGCATGGCAATTTGGCATGATTGATTTGATGCATGTTGGTATGATATATTATTATCATGAGCATTGGTTTTTTCGTTTTGGATTCGATCGCATGCATCTTTCCTTGATGTGAATGATGGTCAACATTGGTATACGGTTAGTATGATATATGTTTGATGATATATGATCACTACTTTGTTTGATTATGAACATTGACATGCATGTGACCATGTTTTTGGTCTGTTTGATCGAATTAGAATGACATTTGCATTTTGATGTAGAATTCATGATAATCGAGCGGTTACTTGCTTATTGGAATATTTTTTTTATATACATATGCTCTTTTATGTTGCAAAGTCATTCGTGCATGGTTCGTACGTTTGTTTTTGTTTCTTATGCTGTAATCCAATGAGAAACATGATTGTATTTGTTTGAATAATTATGTGAGTGTATGAATTTACACTCATGCCGTATATGAGATATGATTGTATGCAATTGCAAACATGATTTACATCTAAGTTTACATATGATCAATTCTCGGATTTACTAGATATGTCTTGTCATAAATATATGAATGAATATCTACCTGGTTTGTTCGATAATTCATATATAAGACATTAGTATGTGGAGAATTAATTAATATGTTTAGTACTTTAATTTGATTCTTGGTTTAAGTCAAAATTGTCTCGGAATTATAAATGAATATCCATGGGTTGTAGATAATTTATACATGAGACATGGTGACGTGTGGGGAACAAAGTATGGTTAACTGAGTTTATATGCCTTCGGATTCATGTCGGGACTTATGTCTTGTAAGATATACTGTATATTTATGGTTTATAAATAATTATACCATAGACATATGAGCATGAGAAGATGTAAGATGTATGTTCTTAAACTTATATGGTTAAGTATAAGTTTTGATATGTTTGGAAATTGCATTGTGATATTGTGATCCGGTAAAGGATTGAAAATTCGATTTTATCTCCATGGTTTGAAATGGGGAGGTGTACTCATTTGAGATATATTCTCAAATTTGTTTGACAAAATTTATGCATAAGACATTATGTGTAATGATTCATTGGTTTAAATGGATGAAACAAAAGGCAATATATATAGTTGATAAAATGTTGTTACTCACGGAATCTTAAATACCTGGCCAGGTGAGACATGTGAGTAATAATGGTTGAAATTTACTTTCAACGGTAAACTATGGATTATGATAAGTCTAGACTTGTGTCTAAAACATGGTTGTGCACATATGTGTTTTAGATGGTAATAAGGGATGGTTAAACACATTCGATAACCACCAGTAATGGAACCCAACTTGTCTCTTGAAACATTATGAGTTCAAGTTCAATGGACCAAGTACATTATATTGGAGTGGTTGAAGCACTAATTTGTTTATAACATCCCAAAGTTGTAGTGCTTGTTACTCGTATTGGTAAAGGAAGGGTGAGCATAGGGCTCTTAATGGACTTAAAAGTGCTTTTAGATACGAGGGCATAGAAGTTCACATATATGAGTGTTTAAGGTGGTGCTGCCTTATATGAGTTTTGGGTTTTGACTCTAGATCACTCACGAAAGGATATGGACACAAGGCCAATCCACGTGTCGGCATATTTATAATACTTTTGACGAAAGATAACTTGTGCGTGTTAACGACTCCGGTTAATTACATGGGAAATTGGTTCAATGATACGTCAACCGTATTTCTTTATTAACTTTGAGATGTTTTCACTAGCTATTGGTTCAAGTCGCAAGACACCAATATTTATGCGCAAGTTATTAGCCTTGTTTCGCTTACTCTGAAAATGGGGGAGGATTGTTGGAACATTTTTAGAGTAAGGTGTGATTTGTTATTATACTAACCATATACAATATTTAATCATAATTAAGTGATTAAATGTGGTAGTTATTTTGGTACAAAATGTAACTACCAAATGGTGCCTTGTCATGAGTTACCATGTCTCTATATATAGGGGGTTGGTTGTGTAATAATGAATAAGGAAATACATGAGAAAATGTTAAAATAGAAGTGGAAAACACTTTGTCTACTATAACATGAGAAATGTTGTAATGATCAAGGCTATTAGTCACAAAGTATACGGATTAGATCGTCAAGTGCAGACGCTTCTAATGGGGTTTCATTGTATCCTACGGCAATTCGTTGGACCATTTGCACTAATTTATGGGACGAATTTCGCCTAAAGGAAAGTGTTTCGTGCGCGCCTTGAAGGCTAGGTTATAAGTTCCGTTCTTGAGTTTGTTGTAATGTAATTTGTGTAAATTAGTGTGTAAAATTTCTAACATTGCTGCCATCCAAATGCTTTCAGAGGCAGCACGATTCAGCTTCATAGAGAAGCTTGTAACTCAGAATTTCCCACCTCCTCCCAAGATGTTGGTACTGGAAGATAATTGGGAAGATATAAGTCAAGCGATAAAGGACAGCTCCGTCAAGGGAGTACTGACCAAGGTTTTCACCTTTGAGGATTCAGAACACAAAAACCAATTGCAAGTGACCAAAGTCTCGGACTTGGGAGCAGCACTCCTCAAGTATCTCGGCAAATGATTATAATTATGTTATGTTTAAGCTTAGCTTGCAGTGGCTACTCAACAGCAATCTTATGCTTTAGAATAAAAAATTATAATTAACCTTATAATTGCGTTGTGTTTACCGGTATTGGCCTAATCACTTAATGGATCTATTTATTTTATGTATGACACATTGAAAGTATGCTCACCTAGCTAGGTGCATTACTGCTAAATGTAGTATGGTGAGTTGGTGACACATTGGACAACAAGGATCGCGTCGATCTCCTTAAGGACGCTCCCAGCCTCCCAAAGTTGCTAGGTACAATCTGTTCAAAGGAGCTACTATTAGAAACATTGGTTTTGGTGGCAGGTACCAAGGTTTTTACTTTCCAGTCAGCTGCAAGACAAAGCAGAGACCGTTCAGCTAGGAATCGAGAGCCTGAAATACGCGTCCAAAAGGCCGTGTATGGCCAAGAAGACTCCATATGGTATCGGAAGCAGCTGGATAGAACAATATTCAGGATTATTTTTTGTCTATTCTTAATAGTGACTTCTTAACAGAGACTCAACCCAACTTCAACCCTCCATTGTCGGGCTAGATGGATGGTAATGGTGATTACATTACACCTTTATAACCAAACACGCCCAAAGTTTAATACATCATGTTTTGCTTGAAGCACTAATGTGACTACCATGATACTGTATCTCACATTTACGAGAAATTCTTGAAAACCCAAACAGCGCCTTACAATAGTACGTCTTCCTCTTTTATCGTATCGCCGTGACAACTAACAGAAACAATGAGTTGCTCCAGGACACTTGCGTTACTCAAAATGTACTCGAGTAGATTTGTGGCCCTCTCGTCAATCCTACCTTTTATGTCTACGACAATCCTCTTGAGTCCTGATATATTTGTTGTTCCCAATTTCCTCGGATTCTTGACAAAGTTATACAATTCCACTATAAGACCCTGAATTTTCAAGTATTCCAACTTTGGTGTATCCATAACAATTTCGCTATGGTGCGTTTTGATGTAGTAGTGCTCGCAACGTATGTGTATACTCACGAGTCTTTAAAGCGGGTGCTGATATTTCCAAATACTGATGTATTACTGTTGGGATATTCCCTCCTAAAGGGAGGAAGAAGCCATATGTTGTTACATATGATGTAGTAAGTAATGTGGTAGCAAAAGACCACTATACCCTTACTATTATTTCCTTCTTTGAGAAGCTTTGGCAAACAAAGAGGAAGGCTTGTGTGAGCAGAAAATTAAGATCATACACACACTCTAAACACATTCACAAAAGAGAGAGAAAGAGAGAAAAAGAGAGAAGAAGCTTGACCCGTAGAACCCTAAAAAACCCAGATTTGAAGTCCCGATTCCCGCTCCGTCCGAGCTCGTATTGTAGCCAAATTTGGAGGGGTGTCTACTGCATATACAAGCTTCGTTCCTGCCAATTTTTGAGTCGTTTCGACTTTCCTAGCTGGTACTTTCGTTCACTCTGCCTCTTTGTGTATTTTGGTGTTATTAGCTACTTTGTAGTGGAGATAGGTGTGGTTGTTTGTCCAAGGTTGTTACCTTGAGTTGTGGTTGCCCCTAGTTGTTACTAGGGAGGATTGTAGTGTTGTACTCCATTGGTATTGTTGATTAGTGGAAGGGCTTGGTACCGGGCTTACGGTACCTGTGGTTTTTTCCCATCTTGGGTTTCCACATAAATCCTTGTGTCATTGTTTTCTTGTCATTTGTTTTTGGGGCTGCTATATAGTCCCGGAGGGCTGCCGAAATTTCCATTTTTCATTGCACTTGGTTAGTCTCACCTAAAGGCACAAACGGGGAAAAGGGTAGTTTGTTTGTAGCTTCCGCTTTGACCTCTTTTTCCCAACATAGTGGTATCAGAGCCATAGGTTTAGGCCTGTGGTTCATAGCTTGTGTCATTTAGGATGGATGATCAAGTGGGTACACAAGGGATGATTTTCCTAAAATCCGGGAATTACGTGGATTGGAAAATAAAAATGGAAGACCTCTTGTATGTCAAAGATATGTATGAGCCAATTATATGCAAAGACATTCCCACTGGTGTAATTGAAAAGGATTGGAATATTTTGCATCGAAAGGCGGCTGCTACTATACGACAATGGGTCGATGGTAGTGTTCTTAACCATATAGCCAAATACACGGATGCCTATGTGATATGGCAAAAGTTAGAGGGGCTGTATGAGAGAAAGAATGCCTTGAATAAGGCGTCTTTGACGAGAAAACTAGTGAAGTTGGAGCTTAAAGCGGGTGATAGCATAGTAGTACACATGAATGACTTTCAAGGGTTGGTACACCAACTTGCGGCTGCACAGATGTCTATTGATGATGAATTGCAAGCCTTGCTACTACTTTGCTCATTACCGGAAAGTTGGGATACACTTGTAGTGTCTCTTAGCAACTCGGCTCCGGAAGGTAAAGTGACCATGGAGATGGTCAAATCTAGTCTTTTGAATGAAGAGACAAGAAGAGAAGACATGAGTACCTCCAGTGAAGCAAATGTGGTCCATGACCATGATAGGGGAAGGAGCAAAAATAAAGATGCTCAAAACCGTGACAAGTCCAAGGAGAGATCCAAATCAAGGAGTAAAGTGATTTGTCATTATTGTGAGAAGCCGGGTCATATTCAAAAGTTTTGCCGAAAAATGACTTAATGAAGAGAGATAAAGGCAAAGGAAAGAAGGGGAAAGGAGACTCTTCGGGGCATTCCGAAGAGAGGGACACCACGGCCATTGCAACTAGTGAGGAAGAAGAGTTGTTCTTCATTGGTGATCAAGGTTCTTTGAATCTTGCTTGTGATGATTGTACATGGGTGATAGACACGGGTGCTTCATTTCACCTTACTTCACACCGTGACTACTTCTCATCTTACACTAGCGGTGATTTCGGCTATGTAAGAATGGGAAATGAAGGTTCATCCAAGATTGTGGGTATGGGTACAGTGTGCCTAGAAACTGCCTCTGGTTGCAATTTGGTCTTGAAAAATGTCCGACATGTCCCCGATATCCGGCTGAATTTAATTTCAGCGGGTATGCTTGATGATGGTGGTTACTCTAGTCACTTTGGTGATGGTAAGTGGAAGCTTACCAAAGGTAGCCTGGTCGTGGCCCGAGCTTCGAAGGTGAGATCGTTGTATGTGATGCAAGCTAAGCTATGCCTTGGAGAAGTAAACATTGTTGATGAATCCTCCAATGATGTGTGGCATAAGAGGCTTGGTCACATGAGCGACAAAGGTATGAAAATGCTTGCAAAGAAGCAAATTCTCCCTGAAGTTCAAGGTATGTCCTTGAAAACCTGTGTTCATTGTTTGGCTGGTAAACAATATAGGTTAGCTTTCCGTTCTCGCCCCCCTTCGATAAAAAAGCATGTTTTAGATTTAGTTCATACTGATGTTTGTAGTATGGATGCTAAATCTCGTTCTGGTGCACTGTATTTTGTCACTTTCATTGATGATTTTTCCAGGAAAGTGTGGGCTTTTCCTTTGAAAAGCAAAGATCAGGTCTTACAGACGTTCAAGGAGTTTCATGCGAGGGTTGAAAGAGAAACCGGGCAGAAATTGAAGTGTGTAAGATCGGATAATGGTGGAGAGTACCGGGGTCCATTTGAGCACTATTGTAAGAGTCATGGTATCAAGCTTGAGAAAGCAGTTCCAAAGACACCTCAGTTGAACGGCCTTGCGGAGAGGATGAACAGAACCATCGAAGAAAGAGTTCGATGTATGCTCTCTCATGCAAAGTTGCCTAAATCATTTTGGGCAGAAACTTTGCTCACTGCCGTCTACCTCATAAACCGGTCTCCTTCGGTTCCACTTGAAGGTGATGTTGCCGAGAGGGTGTGGACCGGTAGAGACGTGTCTTACAAGCACTTGAGAGTTTTTGGATGCAAAGCACATGTTCATATTCCGAGAGATGAGCGATCCAAGCTTGATAGCAAGACTAAGGAGTGCATTTTTCTAGGGTATTCGGATGACGAATTTGGGTACAAGTTGTGGGATCCAAATGGCCGGAAAGTGATTAGAAGCCGAGATGTTGTTTTCTTCGAAGATGAAACACTTGGTGATTGTGAGAAGGCTGCCAAAAACATGTCTTCTCCTGATGCTCCGGTTATTATTGATTCCATTGGTCGCCCACTGATCCCTGGAGCTGCAGATGGTATAAATGGTGACCCTGATGGTATAAATGAAGATACAGATGGTATAAATGGTGATGCAGATGGTACAAATGGTGATGAAGAAGAACAACACCCAGAGGGTGAGCCACACCATGAAGAAGCACCACAATCTCTTGAGCCCCAGCTAAGGAGATCCACCAGAGACCGAAAGGCCTCTAATACTTATCCACCTGATCAGTTTGTTCTTCCTAAGGGAAGACATGCGGCTTTGGCCGAAGGGGGAGAACCGGATAGATTTGATGAAGCTATGGCCGATGTGCATCATAAAGAGTGGTATAATGCCATGCAAGACGAGATGACATCCTTGCATGAGAATCACACCTTTGAGTTAGTGAAGTTGCCTAAGGGCAAGAGAGCACTCAAAAACAAGTGGGTGTTCAAATTGAAGACGGAAGAAAATTCATCACATCCAAGGTACAAAGTAAGGCTGGTTGTGAAAGGTTTTAGTCAAAAGAAAGGTGTGGATTTTGATGAGATATTCTCTCCGGTCGTGAAAATGTCTTCTATACGAGTTGTTCTTGGTTTAGCTTCAAGTTTAGACTTGGAAGTTGAACAACTTGATGTGAAGACTGCATTCTTACATGGAGACTTGGAGGAGGAGATCTACATGGAGCAACCCGAGGGGTTTGAGAAGAAAGATGATGAGAAGCTTGTTTGCCGGCTGAAAAAGAGTTTATATGGCTTGAAACAAGCTTCTCGGCAATGGTACAAGAAGTTTGAGTCTTTTATGCATGACCATGACTTTCACAAAACACATGCCGATCATTGCGTGTTTGTGAAAAAGTATGCCGAGGGTGATTTTCTGATTCTCTTGCTTTATGTAGATGATATGTTGATTGTTGGCAGAGATACAAAGAAGATTGCTAGTTTGAAGAAGGCTTTGAGCAAGTCCTTTGCAATGAAGGATCTTGGCCCCGCAAAGCAAATCCTAGGCATGAGAATCTCCCGTGATAGAAAGAACAATATGTTGTGGCTATCACAAGAGAGATACATTGAGAAGGTGCTGTAACGTTTCAACATAGATAATGCTAAGCCCGTGACTTCTCCACTTGCCGGTCACATGAAATTGAGCACAAATAAGTGTCCTACAAGTGAGGAGGAAAAAGAGGAGATGAAAAATGTGCCTTATGCATCAGCCGTGGGTAGTTTGGTGTATGCCATGGTATGCACAAGGCCGGACATCGCCTATGCTGTTAGGGTTGTTAGTAGGTTCATGGTGAATCCTGGAAAGGAGCATTGGGCAGCAGTAAAGTGGGTTTTCAAGTATCTCCGAGGTACTTCTAGAGTGTGTTTATGTTTTGGTCCCGGGCAGCCCGTGTTACATGGTTTTACGGATGCCGATATGTCCGGAGATATTGACTCTAGCAAGTCCACATCGGGGTACTTGATAACATTTGCAGGGAGAGCTGTTTCATGGCAATCTAAATTGCAAAAGTGTGTTGCATTGTCAACCACGGAGTCCGAGTATCTTGCCGCTAATGAGGCCGGTAAGGAGCTAGTGTGGATGAGAGATTTTCTTGAAGAATTGGGTTTGAGCCAAAAAAAAATTCATCCTCCATTGTGATAGCCAAAGTGCTATCCACCTTGCCAAGAATTCTACTTACCATTCTCGAACAAAACACATCCGGAGGAGATATCATTGGATTCGAGAACAAGTAGAAGAGAAAGTCTTTGAGCTTGAAAAGATTCATACCGATGACAATGGATCGGATATGATGACTAAGGCGTTGCCTAAAGACAAGCTTGTTACTTGCCGCTTGAAAGCGGGATTGGTGTTACCTTCCTTGTAGGAGTGAGGGGGAGATTTGTTGGGATATTCCCTCCTAAAGGGAGGAAGAAGCCATATATTGTTACATATGATGTAGTAAGTAATGTGGTAGCAAAAGACCACTATACCCTTACTATTATTTCCTTCTTTGAGAAGCTTTGGCAAACAAAGAGGAAGGCTTGTGTGAGCAGAAAATTAAGATCATACACACACTCTAAACACATTCACAAAAGAGAGAGAAAGAGAGAAAAAGAGAGAAGAAGCTTGACCCGTAGAACCCTAAAAAACCCAGATTTGAAGTCCCGATTCCCGCTCCGTCCGAGCTCGTATTGTAGCCAAATTTGGAGGGGTGTCTACTGCATATACAAGCTTCGTTCCTGCCAATTTTTGAGTCGTTTCGACTTTCCTAGCTGGTACTTTCGTTCACTCTGCCTCTTTGTGTATTTTGGTGTTATTAGCTACTTTGTAGTGGAGATAGGTGCGGTTGTTTGTCCAAGGTTGTTACCTTGAGTTGTGGTTGCCCCTAGTTGTTACTAGGGAGGATTGTAGTGTTGTACTCCATTGGTATTGTTGATTAGTGGAAGGGCTTGGTACCGGGCTTACGTTACCTGTGGTTTTTTCCCATCTTGGGTTTCCACATAAATCCTTGTGTCATTGTTTTCTTGTCATTTGTTTTTGGGGCTGCTATATAGTCCCGGAGGGCTGCCGAAATTTCCATTTTTCATTGCACTTGGTTAGTCTCACCTAAAGGCACAAACGGGGAAAAGGGTAGTTTGTTTGTAGCTTCCGCTTTGACCTCTTTTTCCCAACAATTACGCAACGCAAGAACAAATTTAATTCTTGCAGTGCAGGAATCGATTTGAACAGTTTCAGCATCGGTTCAGGGTTATTATTTATTGCGATGCTGAGCTTCTTCAAATAAGGAAATCCAACAGCCCCATTTTTAGGTAACTGATAATGCAGATTCCCCGAAAGTACAAGGTTTTCCAGAGACTTGCATTGAAAAAGACAATGGGGTAGCGGAATTAGCAACCGGTGAAGACGGGGTTCAGCAGAAACCTCGATTTCAACAACGTTTCCACCGCATATTCGTTCAAACCACAAGTTTAATTTTAACGTGTCGCCCTCGCCACAAAAGCTAGGGCAAGGGAACTCTACGCTGAAGCTGTGGATATTTGATGTTGGGATTTGACGAAGTATGTGATCAACATGGTCGACGTTGACGACGTACTTAACGTCTCCATAGGAATCAGCAAACTCAACGTCTGGGAGTATGATGAAACGTAAACGAGACATTTGTGTCCAGAGGTGGCGCCAAGGACGAGACAAGGCGGAGGTTGCTACAGCATCTTCAATTAGAAGGCGAGACAGGATTTCGACGAGAATGCAATCTGGAAGTGAGCTTAGTCTAACCTGTTTCATATATTTCTTGCAATCATAATCGTTAAGCAACTCCAATCTACGCTTGCAATCTGAAACTATTGAGTCTAATTTATCCAGCTTTACGTCAGTATCATCAACAATTTCGATTTTCTTCTTCTTCTCCTCGAGGAACTCCACTTTTCGATTTTCGATTTTGTCATCGTTAAACAACTCTAGTTTACGCTTTTTCGATCCTGTGATCATCCCGCCAACCCTAAACGCCGCTTCGTTCATTGGGACTGTAGGAGATTGGTTATATTTGCAGAGAGACTAGATAGCTTGTCGAAATCCTGAAATCTTGTATTTACTTTGGGGTACGAAATTATCTATTTGGAGTGTTCTTATAATTGGGATTGTTGGGCCCTGCGTATGTCGACAACCGGTCCAAGTATGATATTATCAGCTTTGGATAATTAGCCCTCGCGGATTTGTTATTAGGATTTAAGTAAAAAATTGTTTCATATCATCCATTAATTTCTAACTTCCAAGATCCAAATCTTAACTTCCGAGATTTTAGTTAAGATACTCACTTTTTGCCGGGAAACGAGACACAAAGAAGCAAATCTTACAAAATGAAAGGATAATGTAAAAGCCGTCATTTTTTACCCTAAACTTAGATGCCACCATGCTAATTTTGTGAGGCCCATAAATTATCTGTTCTTTCACCTTACGTAATCTTGTGCATGACACTTCCAAAATAAACAAAGTCTTTCATAAACTTGGCTTACAATATCATTCATTCATGCCTCTCTTTTCTTCTCTTTCATTTCTTTCGCATCTAATTGGTTCATATGATCATCATTTGATCAACCTCAAGGCAATGCATCGAGCTTGGCATTGATTCGATTTCGAAAGAGACGAGAAGAGTGCCAAGACATGGATGGTTCTATGGGGATGGGCTTCATGGCGGTTTTTGCCGTCTCTGGAAGCGTTGCACTTCTTGCCCACCAAGTTCACAAACGTCTTCTTTCGGATTTTATGAAGAGGATTGAATTCGAATTTGGTAATTTCTTTTTGTCTACTTTAATGTTATCCCATTTTTTTGCTAATCTTCATGCTACATTGTCAATGAACTGAAAACATCAAATCTAAGGAAGGGCGAGTTCAGGGGTATCTATCCCGATTTCACATGCCTAAATTCGCCCCTGTAAAGTTTCCTTAGACATGGAAAATAACATCTTTAACATGAGGGGTATGAAATTAGTTGCACTAAAGCCATAGCACGTTCGATATCTCGAATCGTACAAATAATATGACCTCGTATTATACTTTCAGGAAATGATGAGAAGTGCCAACCGAAGAAGAGGGTCCAATTCACAGAGAATGTGAAAGAGCCAGAGAAAGCATGCGTGAAAAGCAAGTGTATAGGGTTAGAGGGTTCAATGCCTTTGAATAGGTTGGCGTTGTATAGGGGAATTATACAACACAAAATGCTCTATCCCAAGAAAGAGTATGGTGTCTCTAGGGGAAGAAATGTGTCACATTTGCATATGTAATTGGCCACTAATAATGGTTTTGTGATGTATCTCTGACGCTTTATACCATACCATATCTTTCTGTGGAGATGGGAGTTTTGTAAATCCTCGTTCGTAGTTTAATTTTGATTACGTAGAAGTAATGGTGACAAAGGTGTTCTTTCGCAACTACTCCCATTCTCCCAAGTTGCTAACTTTGCTTGCATGCTAATCGTACATGCTGCCGTTTAATGTTAGGGAACGTTTATTCCCACATGACTTTCTAATAATAGAAATTTTCAAAATACTTTTAACGGGAACTTTACTGAGAGAACCATGGATGGTACAGTAATATAAAAATAAAATAAAAAACAAAAAAAAAAAAAGGGTGACATTAGCCTGGCAAAGATAAAATATTGGATCATCGAAGCAAACAGTTCACGATGCATGCAGCTTCATTAGCTTAGGATTTGTGATGTAGTCAACTTCCTAAGACAAACCAACCATTTCCTGAAATAAGGTTTCAGAACTATCCCATACAACAATGTCTCCATTCACCAGCCTCTATTTCTACAACCTTCTGCAAGGAAACCTGAGAAAGGACTATGACTAATACTATGTTTGTATACTCAAAAACACAGCCGAGTTTCAAAGTTTAAAGACTGCTCCAGTTTATCCTAGGAAGTTCATGATCACCAAATGGAGCACTAGATTGCACAGAACGAAGTCTGCAAAAGCCCGCTCTGGAGCTAAATCCTGCAAGTAGACAAGCAAAAGTGTCGCACTATATTCAAGCAAATACAGGAACAGTATGCACAGTGATCAATTTGCAGCCTTGAAGGCCATTCACAAACTTGGAAGGCATCAACATCATTTCATGCTTTTCAATAAGTTCAAAAATGATCATGGCTCAAGTTAGAATCACAATTGGGGTCTTGGGATTTTATGTCATCAAATGAACAAAAAATAAATGACGCAGGAAAACGAAGCGGTCTACCCTGCTTTCCACCCCACGAGGGCCACTATGATCCTACAACCTCTCAAAATGAAAGACGAGGAGATGCAAAAACTCAAAGGCCATATCCAGCAGGCAGTATCATTTGAATCTCAATGTTACATAAAATGTGATGTTCCCAAATAGAAGTTATATGTACCAAAATTCAGGCAGCTTTTGAAGAAATTTGAAATTTTCCACAACAAAGGACCCTTACAAACACTAAGCTATATTTGTACCGCTTAGACTCATGTTCCCTTGTATACATCTCTTAATATGAATATTCACCCATTTTTCTACTCCAACCATAGCTGTGTACAGTCCATTCATCTAGAACACAGGTTAGGTTTCTCTTATCTGCTTTTAATTTGTCAATAGTTAATATTCTTAATAACCTTATTCAGTTTACTCGTACTTCTACAGTAATTATGGTCCTTACGTGTCACATATGTGACGTAACTTTACGATAAGTAGATTTCGTCGATATTGGCCAGCTAAACACAACATCTTAACTTAGTGTTAGTAATTTAGTATACAAAAGCATCGAGAAGATGGAACTCCAAATAATGAGCCATACCTTGAATTCCTTGTTTTCCTTGTTCACTTGAATGCGAAGACACACTGTAGCATGATTTACAGGACATAAGTTGAAAAAAAAATAAAAAAATAAAAAAAGATTGGGAACAGACCAAAGCAACAACAATGAATATCCACAGATGAACTTACCAGCAAGAACAGCTGTTCCAACACAAGAAAGTACACCAGACAAGAAAGAATTGAATGGGAATGATCCAACTGTTGCCATATAAGCCACCTGTTTCGAAGACAATAAATGATATGACGAAATGGCGGGAAAAAACATGTTGAAGGAGAAGAATGCTAAGTTCTACAACAAGTGATATTCGAAGGAGTGGGGACACAAAAATTGCCCCAAGGGGAAGAGATGCATTAGCATTGTGCATGATACCTTATATCATCATGATACCTTATATCATGCCCTGAGTTTAAAAAAAAAAAAAAAAAAAAAAAAAAAAAAACCCTCTCCTCACAGGAGGTGCCAGCCAGAACACCTCAGGCACGTGGCACAGCACCTCACTAATGTGAGGCGTACCCTGTGCATTCGGCTAAGCAATTTCCATATATACTTTTTCTTCTTCTAATTCATTTCTTCTATCCTTTTCTTTGCCCCTAAATCCAGAACATTTAATTCTTATATCGCCCCTCTCTAGAAACCAAGAATGGGGTCATGTTTTGCAATATATTATCTGGAAAATAGAAAATTGTTTGAAAAAAGAGAGCACCTCACTTCCATGAGGCAGGCACACACCTTGGCCTCGCGCCTCGTCATTGACCCACATCTCACTTGGCACACCCCATGCCTTTTTAAACTAAGATCATGCCTATAAAGCTATATTAACCTCCGTCTCCAAGCAAAAGTTTCAAAAGATACTTCAGGTAAAATTTCGAATACCACCAGTAAAGCTGGAGCCTGGAGGATCTTTACATACAGAACAAAAATGACAATTCACTCCGAGGCCACAAGAAAAATATGCATATAAGGCAGCATCTGCATCATAGCAGCCGACACCCCTATCCTAGGGTAGAAACAGCAGTTACCGAACCAGTCACTCAAACTCATAAAGGAGAAACAGATGAACATTATTGATGGCACGAATGTTGATCTAGGCAATTCATCTAATCCAAGAAATTTGGTCTTGTTTAGTTCCAGCAATATTCCTAAGAGGGTTTTAGTTAAACTACCAGACTCCAGAAAAAACAAGAGTAATCAGTTTCAGTGTATTTGCGGATTATTAAATAACAAAGGTGAGACAAAAGGGTAATGGCAAAGCCATAATAAAGAGAAACCAGTATCAGCTTAACAAGGCCAAACCAATGAATTCCAGAATGCCGTGTAAAATTATCCCCTAACACTCGAACCTAGCATACATAGAAATCCAATTATCAACTGCCCCTATCCGTAGGGGACGAACATGGGAAGTATAATCTCAAAAAGACATCCTCTTAACCACCCTAAACCAGCCTTTTAAACCTTACAAGTTTATCTATACCAACGGATAATAAAAAATTGAGAAAAGAGTTGGAAACTCCAATACGGGAAGCAATAGTGACATTATGGATTGCATCACATCTGTTTCCTACAAGACAAGGTTGACTCCAAATCACAAAAAAAAAAATCATAATACATAAAGAGCCATGAAAAAAAGGGGCGCAGCCAAACTATGTCCTCTCCCCCCTTATCAATCACAACTCAGACATTATCCTCATGTCTTCCTCCACTGTAGACTAGACCAAGCCGAATCAACCTCTTAAAAGATCTATATTGCCTGGATATAGCTACAGCACCTAAAATAGCTCCACCTGTTTCATTCTTTCCAAAACAATCACCCACAAACATAGATACGCATGCGGAGGCCCATGAGAAGCTCAATAGCTCTCAACAAAATGCAACTGTACGACGCAACCACGTGCATTTGGAAGTAAAAACAAGAACACCATCATCCATATTGGTCAATCTGAGCATCATTCTTTTAGAAAGCCACGCAGCACAACTAACTCTTTGTCATCCCAGGAACGCGAACATGGAATTATTATTCTAGATACCTGGACCAGAGACTTGAGCAACTCCAGCAAGTCCATAATAACCTACAAACCTTGGATTCCATGGTGTTTCATATTCCATTCATATGTACCCAACAAGATCATTTCCAGTTCCAGAGAAGCTCACGAGCGCTCAGCAAACTGCAACCATTCCTCTTTTACCAGCAGCCCCATAATGCAATTCAAAGACCCGCTTCATCCCCCTATCAAAGCCCAAGAAAACTCTGTATATTATACACCGGGTGACATCCCTCCCATAGGCAATCTAGCGGAATCCAAGCCAGTAGTCGGGACCCATAAAGAAGAGACACATGCACATAGATCTCTAATTTCCTCAAGAGCATGCCACACAACCTGGAAAAGGTGCCTAGGAAACGTCCAAGAGAATAGGTAGCATTACAGCAAAATTCCAACGAAAGTCTTAGACTAATAAGCAGGCCCCACCCCATGAAAACAAGAACGCGCCGTTTTCATGCCTAATTGTGGATAGAGGCATGGAGCACTAAAGGTTTAATTAGTACATGCTCCATTAGCTGACGTGGACCATTGGACTTCTTTCCAAGTGGCAGATCACACTCCTAAAAAGATAAAATTGGTGAAACCATATAACAAGACGCCCTAGCATCAACTTCTAAAGTTGAACCATAAAAACCCAGAACTCCAAGTAGAATGACATTCTCAAGTTTCTTACTACTAATTCTTAGCACTAGTGAAGATCCACAAATAAATTGCTCCCTTCCTTTGGATAGAGTGGGAGAATTGAACAAGCTGCGACATATAGTCTCAACAATTCTATCATTTTTACAAAAACCAGCCTTTTCCTTAAAATCAAGTTTATAGATAATTGGCAAATAAAAACTAGTTCAGAAAAGGCTTGTAAACCCCAGAAGAGGAAACATGAAAACAAGAGTAACAGTCTGGGAACGTATTACATCTGTTCCCCAAAAGACAAGCCTTGACCCTAATCACATTACATAGCATAAGACATTAGACTCAAAAGGGATGAGGTGCACCGATTTAATTTCCTCCCCGCTAAAATTTACTAAATCCCCAACACAATAATTTTCTGATGTCCACCCCCATTGTAGATGAATATAAACCTGATTCACCTCTCAAGATATATGTTACGAACGTGCCTCTTAGTACTAAACAATTGTAAAAGCTGGAGTAAAACCCGATGCCCCAAAACCAAAACCAAAAAAAATCACAAAAAGGAAAAAAGAAACGGAATGAATGCAACCTTATTAAGGCCTAAGAATTCATAATAACCAGATCAATAATTTCTTTGTCAACTCCGGAAAAGGGGCTTGGAAATGTTGTTCTAAGAATCTGAAACTTACAGATTGAGCAAGGCAACAAGTGCATAATGACGTACAACCGGCTTGGTTGTTGACATTCTAAGATGTAATATATGACTTCTCTTTCAAAGTCTCTTACAATTCCAAAGAAACGTATAAACTCAACAAAATGCAACGATATTTAATTTTTTATGAGTATGCGGAACCACAGTGAGTCAAGGTGAGAACTTATCTTCTGATTAAGCAGCTCTAATTATCTCTTTGTCATACCCCCAAATAAGGTGCTTTGGTTATTGTTCTATTTACCTAAACCTGACCAACACCAGTGACAAGCGCAAATTGACCTAAAAACGCTTGGCCCTTTGATCACATCCCAAAGTTGTATCCATGTAACAAGCTCTTCCACAGTTCCACAGAACCTCAGCTCGCCACAAAATGCAACTAAACAACGAAATCTTCAATCGATGTCCCAAACATCCCGTACTCAAGACGCATACCACTATTACTAGTATTAGCATTACCAAATTGGGCAAAATGTGAAAATCTTTGATGAAGCGCATAATACTCAAAGTCTAATACCACAATCGGCGGCGGCCGGTCTAACTAGAATTACACTAAACACTACCGATTTCGCAATTCAAATTCTAAAACCCCTAAAAAGGACGATTCCAATTGGAGAAAGGATTCAACAAATTAACCGGAATTAAAAGGGGGGGGGGATGAGTAGATCTGAGGAAGATTAACCTGAACAAGAGCAGTGGAAATGGCGAAGATGATGTACAGATCGATGATCTAAATAACAACAAACACAACAACAAAAAGAAACGTATCAGAGAAGATTTAGAGAAAAACAAGAGGAAACCGGAGAATGTGCGAAACGAGGAGTGAGAGAAAGGGAGGGAAACCTTGAGATTGGTGGGAGTGGCGGCGTAAGCGGAACGGAGAGAGTGTAAGAGTGCTTGTGCGTCCTTGCTTGTTGACCTCGCCATTCTTCCTTCTTCTCTTTCTCTCTCTCTCCTCTCTCTTGATGATGAAGACTGTGAACTCCGACTCACTGAATGGGACTCACTCTGTACTACCCAGAATTCCGATTGTGATTTGGGCGTGGGTTTTGATTTTGCTTTGGGCTCCTATTATAAATCTTGTGTTCGTGTATTTGAGCCCATTGTTCTCACTTCGTGTACCAAACCGATTACTTGTACTAATGATAACTTTCTTTGTCTATTAGACTCGTTTGTTGAGTAGTGTACTAGTGTGCATAAGGAATTAAACATAAGCTTGAAAAGAAGTGTCAATAGATTAGGTTAGACATTTAATCTACACGTCATGTAAAATTTTCGGTTGTATTTGTGTTTGTCTCAATCATTTTTACTATTGTAAACAGAAACAAAATAATACTCCGTATGTGATTTGTGAATATGTGAAGTGTTTGATTTTGTGATGCTAGGTCTAGGTGAAAAGTTTGAAGGTAGAGCAACAAGACTTCATTTAATGGATCACAAATTTCACATTGATACATTAGGTGTCGAACCTTACACGTCATGTAATGCGACAGATTTCTAAGATATTGAAAATGCGCTTAATAGTGTTCCTACTCTAAATTTAGATATCATCGAATCATAAGACGTCCTTATTAAGGTAAGTTAGGGCCTGTTTGGTATCGTTTTCTATTTTCAGTTTTCAGTTTTTTTTTTAAAACCAAAGTCCTCGTTTTTGAAAACCAGAAAAAGTGGTTTTGAGTTTTCGGTTGTCAGTTTTCATTTTCTATATGACTATTATAGGATCAAACAATTTAAAGTTAATTTGGTAACTTATTTAACTAAATTTTTTACGCAAAAAAAACCAAAAACTGAAAACGACAGTGATACCGAACGAGCTCAAATGTACATATTGTTTTGTATCCTTTGTTAAAACTTTAATTTCATACTCCATTTATTTATTTTATGATTCTAATCAAGCCAACGAGGGAATTAGACATGCGTGTAGAAGTTTTGATTGTTCAATTGTAATGAATTTTAACGCAAAGAAAAACTCTTAGTCTTGCACCACATAGTATCTAGCATCCATCTACCATTTATTCATTCAAAACAACAACAAAAGTACAAAAAATCTAAGTATTCTTTTTGTGAGTCTACGTGAAAATGAATAACAGATTATCTGTCTCATTTCATGTCTTGTTCTATGTCCCATTCTATTAGATTCTTGACAACTCATCTAACTAAATACACTCATATACATTGAGCAATCGGGTTCACAAAGAATAAAAAATAAAGAGGGTTCTTCCTACATGGCTACATGTAGAACTACATAACCAAAATATGAACCCAAATAGAACTACATAAAGTCCAGAAATTTTACTCTTCGTTCAAATTCTATTTAGTTCCTTGTGAATTTTTATTGTTGTTGTTGTTGTTGTTGTTGTTGTTGCGATGGAAATTACTAGTGTGCGGCCAGAATTTGGGGAAAGTGAGAGTTTCATGAATTCTTTGTCTCCTCTTGAGATGCTTGCCGCGGTTACGGTAAAGCTTTGTCTTCACTTGAGATTCTTCTCTAGTTCAGATCAGTTGCAGGTTTCGAAACCCTCGATGATGACGGAGAAACGAAAGCGTGAATGCGTGATCAAGAGGGTTCTTGCTACATGGCTACATTATTGCCTATAGACTATAGATCCCACAGCCAGTCCAAGCACGCACCCGAAAATATTCCAGCAAACAGGAACAGGACCAGCAAATTTCCAAGAGCATTTTGCTCTGACACCTGTAACAATGGTAACAGAGTATGTATTAGCACAATGAACAACGAATTTTATGCATAGATCGATAATCAACCGTAATTTAATTAGTTACCTTATATCCCTTAGGTGCAGCTGTCATTACGCAAACAGTGAGATGACCGTTGGTCCAACCTAGCAACCCGACCAGCATAATCATCCAACCTTGACTTGCATATTTTGCAGTAAAGTACATGGCAGGGATGAATACACATCGAGTTATTATCGCTGCGATGAGTCCCTTCCTCGACTCCAAACTTAAGAACTTAATCAATGGTGTATATCTTCCGATCAAGTCACACACATTGAATACAGCAATCAGGACTACCGGATACCTTCAAACCCCATAAACAAACCCACATGAGTATATTTGTTGATTAGTTCAATTTACGGATCAGTTCAATGTGTGGTAAAATTGAGCTTAAGAATTGTACGTACCAGTCTCCTAGGGCATGCTTTCCTGTATTTTCATACAGAAAACCAGGGAATATTGAGAGTGTTACCGCATATATTAGATACAAATCCAGAAAATAGTCCCAACTCCGAAAGAAAATCTGTTTGTTTGTCAAACGATCTTCTATTTCTGCAGTATGATCCACCTACATACATAGAATCAAGTAGCTAACTGTGAGGTAACAGCGTATGAAAGACAGGAAATGGAATTAGACCACGCAGCTAACTGTGAGGTAACTGTGTGACATAATATATATACCTGATGGGTACCAGAAGCTTCAAGTTCAAGGTTCTTTGTAACAGTATTAGCTCCTTTAGCACGAAAGTACTTTACGATTGGAAGCTTAGGAAAATACAACGCATATAAAAGGCTGCTGAGGAACACAATGGAAGTAGAGATGGCCAAAAACAGGACTGCAAAAAAAAAAAATTTAAACACTATATAAGTTTCAAATTGAAGTTACAGTGTACTGTACAACTTTCACAAAGACAAGACCAAAGATATATACTTACGAGCACCCTTTCTTAAACCCTTGGCAGATGTGTCAAAGGCGGCTTTCGTGATTAGTCTCAAAGCTGAGGTTAGGGCACCAGAAGCGGCCAAACCACCTAAGTAAGACTGAAGCAAGGTAAAACCCATCAGACAATTAATCCATCTGATTGAATTGTACGTAAATATGAAGTTTCTCAAATGTGGACAATTAAACACTTACTTGAACAAATTCTGGCAACATGAAAGACAACTCCCCTACTAATCCACCTTCTGTATGCCCACCAGTGTTAGGGGTGGATTTTCACCCTATGGAGTCCTGAAACCCTGTACTATGGATCCTGGAATTACCCTGTAGAAGTCAGAAATTACCCCATAGAGCTGTACGTGGTACAAGAAAGGATCTAGGTCGTTTGAATGGGTCAACAGCCGTTATTCCTATTAATTATGATTAATGGTGAAGATATGACAGTTACAAAGAAGATATTTCAGTCAATAGAGCCGTTTATTATGTCAATTATGGTGCATTAATGACATTTAATGCTATGGAGTAAATTCTGGATTCGGGGGTTACAAAGACAAGCTAGGGGCAACAGCTATAAAAGGAGACTCCAAGACAAAGAAGAGGACAAAAACTATTCACAATCATACTCATATACTTACACACGAAATCATATACAATTATCTTGTAACCCTAGTCAAATATCCTAAGGAGCAATACTACATCACCTACAATGCATCTAGTGGAAACTTGGTGGGACAAAGTCATCCCCCGGTGGTTTTTCCCTTATTTACAAGGGTTTTCCACCTATAAAAGTCTCTTGTGTTATTTGTTCATCATCTCTACTTATTTCTTGTATTATCTTCTTCCCTTACCCTGTACGGATTTCTATGTCCCCCCGGTAGTCCCATATCACCAATTCGTTATTCTACATCCCCGATCTGTATCCTACGTCCCTAACCCATATTTCTATAGCGTAGACCTCTTGAGCTATATACCAACTCCTGAATACGCAGTTCCCTATAGTAGTATAGTGACTAGATAGCCCCCTTAATCAAAAATGGGCCATAGTGCAGATTTTTGGCCAAAACAACCAGCAACTCCGAAGGCACCAACTACGACACATAAACCTATATATGGACCGATGCCCCCCTTTCCTGATGTTCCTAAATCTAACTGTCATCATCAAACAAATAAATGTAACATAATTTATTAGAATGAACACAAATTAACGAAAGTAGGATTAATTAACATCATACGATAAGAGGCCTACATAGTACATACCACTATGCAAGAGAGTGTACTTAGGGCGAAAATTATGAACCCTGCCATGGTTCGTAGTTTGATGTTAACCCTCGCTTCATGGTAAGCGAGAAGGGCCGATGTTATTACGGCAAAAGGTTGATAAACGAGTGTTAAGACTCTGGAAGGGTGGTACTCCTACACAATACAATAAGACGATTCAATTAAACTAGTATAATTACGGAAAAATATTACTACGAGAATGAAAATTCTGTGAATCTAGCGGCAATGACCATAAGAATCATCGGAGATATATGATGTGAATCTACTTACGGGGAAAACTTTATAATAATAGTCTTCGACAGTGAGCAATGTGCTTAAAGGCATGAGCGTTCCCATTCCGAGGAACCAACATATGAAGATTGCCATTCTCTTACCCTCATGTGTTGTGGCCATGATAATATTTCTAATTTCTAATTGAGATAAGTATGTGCATACATTTAGATTATACATCATCAAGTACGCATTATATATATAATGGAGGGGTAAAGGGTTTTTCTAATTCGAAATTGAGAAGGACTAGGGAAGATATAAGTCACTGTCATACTTGCCTATCTAACATCCGAAATATTAATCTCTTTTTTCTTTTCTTTTTTTAGGTGGAATCGGAAAACTTAATCTTAATCTGAATTATCAATCTACGTTAGGTTAAAAATATATGATATAGAGATTTTATAATTATGAGTTTATCTATGATTGGAAATATGGAAGTATTGAATTTTGAACGGTAACTAATATGGCTGTTGCGTAGTGATTCTATTGCCCCCCAATTAATATGGCATTAATCTCCAATTAATCAGCTAATTAGTGAGATTAACTCCATATACTAATTGCTCTATCTAACACAAAAAAAAAAGAAAAAAAAAAAGAAATTAACCCATGGACTCACCGGAACAGGACTCGGATCGTGTCAGTCACGCGCCACGGGTGCTGGCCTTAGTGGCCGATCAGATTAGGACTTCGGCGCACCACGCATGTTGGCCTTAGTGGTTGATCTGCACTTCGACGGCCTCCCTATGTCATGCATGAATTGAGTTTGTGGTGATTTATTGCATCGCTCAGAATCAGAGAAATACAGAGTAGTATTGTATCTTCTGTGTGAAGAAACGAAATACCAAGACGAATGAAGCGTATCATCAATGAATTTGTTTCGTGGTTAGATTAATTTTTGCTTTGAGTCCATGGTATAGATATTGGAGCATAAGATGGAATTATAATAATTCATCCCTTGGTTCGTTCTTATTTTGAGCTCCATACATAAGACATAAAAATTGTCTTTCACTCATCATTTCTACCCGGAACATTCATTCAAGCTAAGATTCAACTCAGCATCCGATCCATATTGTCTTCACTAGACCAATTTGGAAACAAATCAAATTTAAGCAAGACGTAATGATTCCCGGCTAGAAGACTCAACCCACATAACTACATAAGTGGTGTAAACTCATTGAAATGCGGCGTACCCTCGTAAAAGGGTTGTATTTCACGATCTGGCATCTGCGAAGTTATACACACACACCAATGTGGGCAATGTCTTGCCTTCACCTCGGGCTAGAAATGAACATGAAGTGAAACAGAGAATCTCTACTGATATTGGGCTAGAAATGTGAAATGTAGAAATTGCCAATTTGGAGATTTAAGGAGCCTTCAGCCTCTCCTTGTGTCTACAGTCTACTTTGATCCAATTATTTCCCCCTCTACGTTGTCCGACTTTTCGCTTCGAATTATAATTTGATCCAATTGTTTCCAAAATATAATTCAAACTCGTTAATATAACTTGATAGTATTTCGAATTTTAATAGTATGACTTTATTTCGTTAAATCCACGCCTCAGCCTCACTAGTCACTACAATCTTGCAGTAACATAACTTGATACTATTCCGAATTTTCTCTTCCGTCAAGAGTTTTACCTGAATTTGCCGAATACGAACATTAGCTTTTCCATTGAAATTCACGAATTTTGACAAAACAGATACACATGGAATAGTATTGTAACAACTTAACATCGATCAAAATTGTAAAGCAATACAGATTCAAACAACTAAACAAGTGTATCACAACGCTTAAGGTATACGGAGTACTTATATTTGATATAATATGAGTATTGTGTAGGAACAAGATCGATCACATATTTAATACAAAATTCATCTCAGATCTCGCATCACCCTAAATCACAAAATAATAAGAAAAAACAACCGACCCAATAAATTAAATCTCCAATCAAAATACAACCGTTAATCTTATCGTACAGTAAGTTCGCAAAATTGGTAAAATACCCATCTCCTCCAAACCGATCTGCCGCTTCATATCTCGCCGGAATACCAGAAGAATGACAACCGGAAAGGAAAGGCGGTTTACAGGGGATTAGGAAGTGAGGTAGAAAACGGGTTGCAGTGTGAGGTAGAGGAGCTTGAAGCAGACGCAAGAGAAGGTGACAAAGAGTAACCCGTATATGATCCGAAAACCCATCGAGTTTTTTGTAGATGGGTTTGTTTTTTTGGGCGTATATTTAGTGTGTTTTGATTTGATTTGAAAGGAAGAAAGAAAGTTGCGGGGAAGTGGCGAGAAGAAAATTCTGTCTGTCAGTCAGACCAATGATGGGACACGATAGGAGGATAAGGTTCTTGTATTAAAAAGTTAGACGCTCTAGCACTCGATCCGAATGCGGTTCTACTAGCCCCAACATTGTACTGAGACGTAGCATTAGAAGGAGGATCGTAATGAAGTGCTTATAGTCGTCCTCAATATAAAATACTGAAAACTACTCGAATAGAGTAAATGATCTATTGAGCTTGTGTCTTGTGATGTCAATTTGCACGCTTTTGATTTCAGGAGAACATAACATGGTATGGAACTGTGTACAAAATAGGTTAGAGGATACTCCGTACGAGTTACTAACTCATAAATATAGCGAGATAGTCAATCTTTTCACTAGAATTTCATCAATATGAAGTTTTTACGTTTTAAATATGTATTTACAATTTATCGTATATAAGAGACTTGAATTCAGGCTAAATTGAATAACGTGCAATAGTAAAGGGAAAAAGAAAAGCTGAAATGAAGGATTCGTTATTCGTGGCAGAAAAAGCAAGAACTGGGACAGAGTTGAGTTCAGGAACACGTGTATTGGCAGGGTAGCTCATTGACTGCCACGCACTCCATACTTACGGCGTAATTCACACTCTACGATAGTCTACGCCTCTACGGTAGTCGGTAGCGTAAGAGGAAAGCGATGTGGTCAAAAAGCTTGGCGCTCTTTTCTAACTTTATTCTTTCAAGTTTCAACTCCTCTGCCAAAAGTATGCTGGTCTGATAAACATCAGATAGGTGTATATATGGCAAGCCGAGGATTCCGAAAATAGAAGGTTAATCTTTATGTTACCAAGTAAATTTAACCTACTCGGATAAACACGAAAAGTATGTCGGGTTGTAATATTCGGATTATCTACTCATGCCAATGACTACTACATATGGTTTAACTTTGAATTAGATTATCAGGTTACGACACCAACGAGTAGCTATGGAGTAAGCAAGACGAAGTAGCATTTTATGTCGATTTAAAAGCTAATCAAGTTAACTGAAGTGATGGTGTAGATTAAAATCTTCAAACAAATGATCAAGATGCAGCCTTTATACTTTGTCATTCGCAAGTAAATGCACAATATGTACACGAGACAGTTTTCCTCAGCATCAATTTTGTATTAAACAAATTTCACCAAACTGTTGCCATTATAGATTTTATTGCCTAAACAGTTAAATTGTTGCAAGGCACTCCAACCTTTATGATGAGTAATATTACACCCTGGCCTTCGGAGCTAATACAGTATGAGGTCCATGGTATACAGCCGAAAAACCGGATTTTGCAGCAGAATGCAGCCTCCCTGAGGATGCCCACAATCAGGAGTTACTTGATGAACTCTACAGCATCCATGATGTGCGATCCTTTGCCTCATAGCCATCCAGCCATGTTTGATGGACATGCTCCCATAACAAGTCACTCAAAGAGTCGGGCACCTGCATCAGTAAACCAGATCCATCAACGTCAAAAACATGTACAGTAGGAGCATAATGTTAAAGTTTTGAGCTTGCCTTGGATTTCAGCAGAGTTGTAACTACACAGCAGTGTAACTCTTCTCCTGAAAGTGCAATGTAATTATCAGTATGTGAAGCATTACACAAAAAATTGACCTGACTGCTATTGGCGACTCAAAAGTAGAAAGTCGAAAAAAATTCTGATATCTTAGCATGCTGAGCTACTGGTATACAACAACAACAACATCTTTACCCCCAGTGCCTTAAAGGCTCCCGCCTAAGGCGGGGTAAGGGGGGGGGGTCAGATGCACGCAAGCCTTACCCCTTTGAAACATAGAGAGACTGCGCAAAAATGACCCAAAATGAAAATTGCTTCGAGAATCGCACAGATTGACTGCTACTTCACAAAATAAGAAGCACATACACTTATATGAGGCTATGAGCCATTTTGCTTTATTCCATTATATCCCAAAAACCAAAGAATAACTAGTCTTTGGCTCCATTGGAAATGGAAAAGCTGAGCTATTGGTATATTCCATGAAAATACAACACCTTAGTTCAGGTTTTTTTGGTAGCCAATGCCATGTTGAACTATATAAGCATATTCAAGAGGTCACAGTCATACGAAAGTTTCAAAAGTTCATTCAGCTAGCATCCATCCCAAAACTCAACATTTGAATTTCACACCAAGTATCTAAACTCAAGAGGTAAGGCATACCAAAACTCATATGGTATGCTTTACTTTCCGCTACAGCATTGTTTAAAATACAAGGGCGGGAAGTGTAAAAATCCTCCCATTATAATGTCATATAGGTACGCAAGAGTCTGAAGAGAGCAACCCACTTCATTTAGGAAGCTATCAAGTTAAGCGACTATGCTCACAAACGGGCAACACAATTCCTAAACTTAACATGACTCCAAGATGGAGGTCAGAAATAAAGAATATCACAAACTCAGAGCAGTAATGTGAGGAATTATCTACTCAAGTTTCAACTGACAGTCTGACATTAGTGTAAACCGGTCAACTTCAAAAATTCAAGATGTGTTTTGTCCATTTAAGAAGTCAGTCAATCCAAATAGACTTTTTATACCTTAGCCACTAATGAGGTTGATAGATGATACTACTCAGAAATTAGATCAAACAAGAAAAAAGATGCCTCCTATAAAACCATAATTCAAAAACATGGCAGTAAATTACTCCATCTAAACCGTGATTACTCTGCCCCTAATCTTGAATCCAGCAGCATCCCACCATCATACTCTTCTCTCATGAGGTTCGTGCCTAAGTAAGTTAAGGGGGGACCAGGTGGGTACAGCCCACAGAATACTTCACGACAGCTATGAATTGGATGGGAGGTTGGTAAACACTAATAAGTACATTGAACTATCTGCGAGTTTCATAGCCCCTCTCATACACTTATCAACAACATATAACAGCCTTATTTCTTGAGTCTTGACCCCATTTACCCTGTCTACCGGGTCTAGGACACGACTTCTTCGGAGGTTTTGATTGATCTTGAAGTACTCTGAACAATAAAATCTGCCTTAGAATGACTCTCAGACATTGGAAGGGATATAGATCCTAGACATGCAAACATGTTTCAACAGCTTTCAATACCCCAACAAGTTCAAATAAAATCTTCAATTCATACCTTCAGTTTCTCATGTATGATTATGAACATGATTGAATATCAATGGACGTAATAGACAACCAAAAGTTGGCGTAGATGTTTACAGCACATATGAGAAACTAGTACAAATGGAAGAGTTTCTCAATACCCCGACCCAAACATTATGATTCCCACTAACAGCTGCAGCAGCTACGGTTTTGCATTTAAGCCCCTAACAACTAATAGAATCACCATAAAAACACTCCTACTGTAATATTCAAATCTAATCATCACCTTTCCAATCTACTCTTCCCAACAGGCAACAGCCATTTAATTTATGCATGTCTTTCTGTTGAAGTGAATACCACATGTGAGTGTCCCACATTGGAAAAAGAGGAGAGAGTTGACATGTTTATAAACCAAGGAGTTACTCCACCTATTGCCAATTGGTTTTAGGTTGGAACCTCCTTGGATTTATGACGTGGACTCTCTCTGAGGTTCCAACCTAAAACCAATTGGCAATAGGTGGAGTAACTCCTTGGTTTATAAACATGTCAACTCTCTCCTCTTTTTCCAATGTGGGACACTCACATGTGGTATTCACTTCAACACTTTCCTTCAACTTCAGAGGAATAACTACCAAGGACTATCCGAATGTAAATCAACTTCAATATGTTAGGAGCACAGTTTACTTTTCCCATGACAAGAACATGAGATAGCTGAACTATAAAAGTGGAGACATCTGGACATCCACAGTATTCAACAAGACTGAGAAACAGATAACACTTTAAGAACAAGAGGGTTCAATTCAACATAAGAAGTGAATTATTGGTTGGCATGTATTGTTTTCTAGTTCCCCTTTCTGAGGAATGGAGACAACCTAATCTTGTTCCAATAAGAAAAAGTGAAGTATGTAACTTAATAAAGAATTAAGAAAAGATAACTTACCAGATGATTCCCACTTCTCAAACCTCACTAGCCATGCATCATTGCTTATCCTTGTTGGCAAGAGGCGATCAATCCAAACCCGATGCCTTGACCCCTTTCGATCTCCATAGCAATTTCTCATTCTATCTATGGATTCATAAAGAGAGAGTTCTTGGCCAGATGGATGGATGAAAACTCCCAAAGGATGCTGTGATTAAAGAAAAACAACAACAATGAGACTACGAAGACTGTTCGGCATCATATTGACACAACAGAAACATGGACATCCAGTATAAAACCAAACCATGCATAGTGAGAAGCTTTCTGCCTACAATGCACAGAAAACCGTTCAACATAAGATTCACAACGGTGTGAATGAAATACAGCCAATGCATGCATGCCATCCACTCTTAAAAATGAAAGTATATGGAAAATATTAAGATCTTGTCATCAGCAATAACTTCAGCAACCAAAGACAAACAAATTCCAGAACAATTCTTATCAAGAGATCAAGTTTGATAAGAAAGACCCACAAGATGAATCAAAATCAATTTACTCATTAGTCATTACCAGAACAAACAAGTAACCATGCAGAAAGTAAAAGTATATCTCTTAGTCCAAATGCCTCTCTTCAAAGTAACAAAGTCAATCTCTTATTTCGCTTACAGAACAGAGCAAATGTTGTTAAATTCAGGACCAGCTTCCTAAAGATGAAATCACAAGACTTAAAGAGTAAAAGTTAAAAATATGACTTGTGAGTAGAGACGTAAAAAGGTAAAAATTTACAGCTAGTGTGTTCAATCTTAAAGACCAGCGCATCATAATTGAGGAACAGACAGACAAGTCAATTGTACACCTACGTTATCCCAAACAAAGTAACTACAAGTTGATAAGCACAAGTGTCGAACCATGATTTTAAAAGGAACGTGAAAGGACCGTTCATGACCTTACTACACAGCATGTCAGCATCCATGCATACGTGCAGATTATACACACAAAAGGAAAGTTGGGGGAGGGAGAGAGAGAGAGAGAGACATACACAAACTGATTTAAGACTGGAGTAGTATGCCTCAGAATTATCAACTTCACCACGTCTCCATCTCTCATAAAACATATAAAACTTCACGATCTCATGACCAGGATTTACATTCTCCAACGAACAATCTGTGAAATCCGTAACATCTCTAGGGGAGATGCTCGGACCAAGGCCAAAATGACCAATAGCTTCGATTATACCAGCTGCACATCTCTGGGTTGCATGGATTATATTAAGGTTTTTTGCTTTAGCATTTTCCGCATACCATTGTAGCAGTTCTTCTTGAGCATTATTAACCTGCATCAGATCAGAAGAGTTTGCTAGAGCATAAATCATTGCATCTGCCATTACTATATCGGAAACAACAATGAAAAGTAGTCTAGCAACCAACCATAACACCATGAACATTGGGAATAGTGAACAGCTCAGCATCATTCCCAGAATCACCACAAACAAGGGTATTAATGGGTAGCTTTTTCTCAGACTCAAACTTCTTATGCAAATATGCAAGAGCTTGCCCTTTACCAGCACCTTGTGGCAATATATCCAAGTCGATCCCTCCACTGTAGATAATCTTAACATCCAGCTGAAAATAGTAAAAAAAATGCTGATGAGCGCCTAAAACCAGATATTCTTCAACTAGAGCAGGGCCTAACAATAGCAGCTATTACCCCACGCTTTTCCAATCGTTCCGCAAGAACCTTAGTCACTTCTTGGGCTTTCTCCTTCTCAACATAGAAGCTAATTTTGTGGGGCCGTTGCTCTGTCTCTGCCTGCATTCACTTAAGAACATGAGAGCCCAAAAATGCATATCATACAGCATAATAAGCAATCAAAGCAGATAACTTCAGCAACCGGACAACCAGTTCCATATATCCCTTAAAAGTATGAGTAAGCCAATGGTCTGAAATCAAAAATTATCTTCTATAATATAGCCAATTGACTTTGTGCATAAATTATAAGAACTAACATTATCTTCTATTCTCCCACCATCAAAGAGCCTTCTTAGATTCCACATGGGTGAAAAAAGACAAGGTTTTTCAGCTAACCAACTTCAACTCAAGCTTCAACTAGAAGAATCTCCTTCTCCAGACACATTCTTTTGGAATAAGAATATAGATCTCCAAACAAACTCAGGCTTACCAGCAAAACATATCTTAAGAAAAAAAAAAAAAAAGCTTTCAAGAAACATTATGCACCATACTCATTTTCGTAACTCATAAGACACCTGGAAACGATTTCTGTTTTGGAAGAGATGAAAAGGCCGTGCCTACTCTACAATACGATGGGTGTGTTCCTTGCAATAAATAGATTACGCAAATAAATTCCAACCGTTCACTGAAATCCCACGATGCTCTAAACAGACAAAATCCCCACAAAACACATTTAAACAAGTACACATTCAAGAAACGAGCAAGAAACAGTATACCTGAGGCTTAAGCTCAGAGAAGTTGCTACACTCCTCAACAACAACACTCCTATCCCACTTCTGATTCAACTCTTCGACCCAACCGTCATCAGGCACCATATTTTTACCATAAGTAATCTCAGTACCAACAGACATTATGGTAATATCAGGGGTCAACATGGGTTTCTCCTTCCTCAACTCCTTGTAAAGAGTAGGGGACCTTCCAGTCGAAAACACCAACAACGAATCGTGGCGATAATTCGCCTCCCATAGTGCATTGAACCTCAAGATTGACAAATTCTCAGGGTCATGATGATCAACCTAACAGCATCACATAAAAATTCATCCTTTTCCCAACATCTTTAACTACAACTAAATAAATGGCATATTTATATTTACATAATGACCAAAAAATCAGGAAAATTAAGCAATTAAAAACCCACCATTGTATGATCAAGATCTGACACAATCATTAGACGTGCAGGAAGAGTGAGACGATCCATAATTCTTTGAATTTACCCTAAAACACTGAAATTTGGCAATCACCCAATGATCAAGATTACAACTTTTAGCACTTCCAACAAGAAGAAATTGAACAATCAATCAAATAAAAAGTATCTTATTTGAGAAGTTAAACTGCATCAATCTAAAATTGCAACAAAAACACACAAAATTGATCAAACGAGCAAAAATTAGAGCATTAAATTAAGATAGAAATGAAAATTACATTGGAACTGGGTACAATTGTATGAATCAAAATAATTGAAATTGGGAAATGATTATTACCTGAAGAATTAGAGAGAAAAAAGAAGTTTGAGTTGGAAGTAACTACTTCATTATAATCTATTTCTTTTTTGTTACAGTAGGATTATAGGAATTATTAAATCTATTTATTTTTTGTTGGTATTTGTTATATGTGGTGGTTGATTTCGAAAACCGTGAAGATGATGATAATGGGTTAACTTAGGTGTCGTTTGGATACTCTCAAAATCTATGGGAATTTTATTTTCCTAGGAATTGAATTATCATGAGTTGTTTGGTTACCCTAAAGTGTAGGAATTGGAGGTATTTCCAATTCCTCCAAAGTGTAGGAATTTAATTACCTAGGGGGGGCCAGGTAAGTAGAAATTCCCATGGAAAAAGAATTCCCTTGTTCATCCAAACAATTTTCCCCAATTCCCATGCTTTCTAAATTCCTATGATTTGCAAGTTCATGGGAATTCCGACTTCCCGAGTATATCCAAACGACACCTTAATATCGGAATATTACGAACCAAAAGAATAGGATCCGGTATTTTCTTGGCGCTTTTTTTTGTTTGTTTTCTTTAGCAATGAGTCATGTGTCATCGACTCATCAATCATCATGTGTTTATTTATTATTCTCTACTCGTATTAATTAGAAAAAGTCGATAATGTAACGCGAATCTATATAAATATAGTGGGTTGATATGGAGATGCATTTAGTTTGAACAGTTAAGTCACAATTTGACATGTTTGATTAAATGTGTCATAACGACTAACACGATTATTTAAATGGTTAGGTTAGTGTTGGGATTTTTAAACACGTAAATGACACGTTTCAACTTGTTTAACATAAACATTAGAAGGAAAAAAATGTATGTCAAAAGATGTATATCAACAGTTAACACGACAATATGATGCAAACATAATATGAAATACTCCGTAATTAATTGGGTTAGTCTTGAGATGTCTAACTAAATGGGTTGGCACAATAAACACAAAGTTTTAAACCCAATGTCTTAGGACCTGTTTGTATCGTTTCTATTTTCAATTTTCAGTTTTTTTTAACCAAAGTCTCGTTTTTTTAAACCAGAAAAAAGTGGTTTTCAGTTGTCAGTTTTCATTTTCAGTATGTCTATTATATAAACATACAATTAAAATTTATCTTTACAACTTATTTAACTAATTATTTTACACAAAAAAAAAACCAAAAAGTGAAAACGGCATTGATACCGAACGGGCCAAGTGTGTGTCAAGGGTTCTACAACATGTTTAACACAGTTAAAGATGAATGGGTTGTAAGACCCTCGACATGGATACGACATGAACATCCTGCAATAAAAGCGTTAAATCATCTCAAGTCACAAATCCTAATCTATTGTAACCTTTGTTGTAGGTGTATAACATACTATAGGTTATTGTGATGTACACAATTGACCCGAAGAGGCCCATCCACTGATCTAAGCCGTGCATTTTTACCATCATACTATGAAGTATAAATATAATGAATTATCCGTTTATACAAATCACACTAGGTTAAAAGAGACGTCGGAGGTAAAATCGATAAACAACATTACTACACAATGAACCAATCATGACAACAACCCTAATTTTCGTAGTGCAAAAATTCAATCAATACAAATTTTCTAATTCAATTCAATTTCTACAAATGAGGTAAAAAGCTAACAATTCATAAAAGACTACTACAGTTTTTGTTGGGCTAAACCGCAAATCTTAGGGCCAAAGCTGCGCAAGCGTGGAGTCGTCACACACACACTTACATTCCACAGCATCTGTCTTCTTTTTCCTCTCTTTCCTGCGGAGCCTCTCCCACCAGTCCACCACCGTCGTCATCATCACGCTTCGTCTGTAAGTTTCTCTCTTCATTTTTCTACAATTTCTCTTGAACCCAGTATTGAATTTATGCTAAAGTTTCTGCCTTTGTGTAATATATAAGCTACCCATATTTCACCCTCAAACTTTTACGATCAATATATACAAGTTGGGTTTTCTGAATTTAATTGCTTTTGATTGTAGATTTTCCAACAACATTATGTGGGTTTCTAGGATTTCTAGTCTTGGAGCGCGGGCAATCAAGAATTTGACCCAAGGTTTGTTTTTTTTTACTCTATAATTCACACCCTTTTCTCTAGTTTTTGATAATCGATTGAATTAGTTGTATTTGTTGGTTGGTTTTAGCTCAAATGTTGAATACTAGGGTTTAGTTTGCATTATTGAGTGGTTTTTTTCATGTACCTCGGTCCTCGGAGACGAGTTTTTAGCTGAAATTAGCCTGCAATGAATGTTATACGCAGTCTCATATTCTACTAGTGTGAGAGTAGTTGAAGACTTTACTAAATTTATCCGAAAGAATCACCGAGGTGACGACATTTTAATGACAAGATAGTGAAAATCGTAGGCTTTGACCATTTTTTGTTCCGCCTTCAGGTTCTCTAGTTGAGTACGGTGTTCCCTCTCATAGTAAAATTTAGGTTTGAGCTAAGAGATATTTTTTGCCCAGTGATTGTCATTGTTTTGGTTTCGCTAAAATTGGGCCATGTTGAGGGTAAGTTGCTCCACATGAGCAATACTTTCAGCAATCTTTAATTGCTACATTATTTCTTCTAGTGTAGTAACGATGAAATGTCGGGTTTATACAACAATACAACCCTTTTTTTTTTGTATTACATAGAGTTCCTCGCAATTTGTTACTGCTTGATAACTGGAGTAGCATGTAATAATCACACCACGTACAAATATAAAAGATGTTGTGTATAAATTATAAATAAAATCTAATATATCCAGAATTAAGCATACGAAACAATTACCGACGCAACAATGTTCAAACCAAGGTGTATATTACTAAAATGTAAGAATACTTTATAGTGATTATCGTATAATTTATTTTAGTCCACTAGTTAAGGGTAGGGTGGGAAGGTTTTATCTAAGTTTTGCTTGGCATCCACTACGATTTCGTCAATGACTTCTCCCGCATCTTTCCACTCCTTGTGAGCTTTTAGGATTCTGGTGCTAAAGACGACGGAGTGCCTAACCTTCTACCTTGATGAGTATACTTCTCTATATTGGTAGTTAAACCCATGTTCTTAAGATCATTGTATTAACCTTGAAGTATATTCATGGTGCCCTATTAGGTAAAGTCTTCAAAATAACATGTGCTTGGGACCATTTGGTGGAAATAGTGGTCATACTTGTATAAATGACTATAGTGCTTGAATCGGTTAGTTACTCTTTGAGAGTAGTCTATAAGTTCCATGTCAGCTCCCATCCTAAGTCTCATTGGGTTGTTAGCCCCAATCTCAGCTTTGATCGGGGTCCTACGTATGTAAATTATCCTAATAAAACACGTTTAAGTTCAGTATTTTGCTTTTTCGTAAATCATGGAATCACTATTGCAATAACTTTTTCATACAAAATAGTGAACTCAAGTGTACTTTATATGATGGTTTACACACATAAGACACCGACCAAGATTAGGAATAGAGCTAACTACCCATTGAGACTTGGGATGAGAGTTGATGAGTGGACGAGTGGACGAGGAAGTTATAGATGGGCAAAGAGTAATTACCAATGCGCGCACTATGGTCGTTTGTACAAGGATGGCCTCTATTTCCACCGAATGGGCTCAACACTTTTAGTTTTTAAGACTTTACTTAATGAGGCACCATGTACTTACTTCAAGGTTAAGTGCAATGATCTTATTAACAAGGTTTAACTCCCAAAATAAGGAAGTATACTCACCAGGGTAGATGGTTAGTCATTCTGTCGTCTTAGCTGCCATACTCTTAGAAGCTTATACAAAGTCGCAGTTGATGCATAGAACAACTTAGATAATGTCCTCCCACCCCACCTTTATATAATTGGGATTAGTGGGCTAATCTAATAATCATAGTAGATGTATTCCTACATTTTAGTTCTTAAAACTTTGGCTTGAAAATCGTTCAATCCGCATACTTAACTATGGCATGAGATCTTATATATGAGTTATACAAGACAACTTTTATATTTGTGTGTGGTGAGATTATTACAAGTAAGTTGCCTTGCATTAAAAGTATTGTCTAGTTTATGATTGAACGAGAATGTAGTAGTTACCAACTGATTAGTGAAGGTTGTATGCATTCGACATTTCATCACTACTACACTAGAAGAACTAACTTAAGTATGAATCAAGAGGCATGACCCAAATTGTGCAAAACCAAGACGATAACAACGGCCAAACAAAAAGATGTCTCAGCGCAAACCTTAATTTTACCATGGGGGAAGGAAGATCCTACTGAACTAGAACCCGAAGGCGGCCCGAGAAATGGTGAAAGACATCCTCGACATATAAAGATAAAACTCGAGGGCCATCTATAATCACCGAGTGGTTAACAAATTGTTTCTGAAAGGCCTCGTTTGGGCTGCCACTACTATCTAGTAAATGAGCTGCCGTTTAGGCTGAATTCCCTGTGACCAGTGATTACATGAGTGGACTAGAATAGTGTGAACTTTTTTTGTTTCTCTTTAGGTTATTATAAATAAGAGACAATGGTAGTTTTTTTTCCGTACCTGTGTTGTTGGTAATAAGTTGTTTGCAGATTGAAAAAATATATGGCGATAAGGTTATGGCCACAACATTGATCTTCAGAATTAAGAATGATTGTCTTAACCATTATAGAACTAGGACAACAACAAAGCTTTAGTCCCAAACTGGCTTGGGATTGGCTAACACGAATCGTCATCTGGAGTTGCCATATGCGAGTAACAAAAGTTTCAGTTGTGCGATAATGAAAGTTAAACTAGGCCGGATCTAAATAAAATTTCTTATACTTGAGACCAGAGAAAGTGGAGGCAAAATCCAGTCTTTTGATATTACGAGGTTTATCGTTCTATGAAATTGAACCCAAAGATGTACTTATTTTTATACTCAATATACTTCCATATGATGTTTGACAGCTGTTGGCGTAAGAAGAAACTCAGAATTCCCTGTTTAATCTCTTTTTTCACTGCAAGTATCTTATGAATGATGAATCTATAGGTTGGACATCTCATTTGCTTTATGAGGTTTAGTTTGACTGGAAACCAGAGCAATAGTTATCACTTTTTGATGATGTAAGGCTTGCGGGGAATTCTTACCTTAAAAGTAATTTTGAATGAATTAATGGTCAGTGAGGCCGGTCTTGAGCTGATAAGCCTTATTCACAAAGTTAGCCAGAATCGCTACTTTTGTCAAGGTTCTTAACATAATGATGAGTCAAGGTGCACTTTTAAGCCTTCATTTGCTCACTATATGCTGAAGCCTAGCTCTTTTAGTATTGTCATTATTAACTTTCAAGCTGAACATTATAGTGGCAAGTCCAATGACACCTTGAAAAACACTTTGATGCTGTATCCTGTGTCATCCCGTCCAAAAGAGGATACGACATTGATCCTTTGTCCAATCCTGTAGGGCAGTATAAGACCCTTAGGCGATTGTTCAGTCAATCTGCTGAAGATGCAGTTGAAATACTGAATTGAAGACCCTATGTGTACAAATTGACATGGCCGTAGGACAAATACGGAAATACCAGAAAATATTTCCTTACCGTGTATTAATCATTGAAAATTGAGAGCCGGTAATGGTTGGGTTCCTGGGACAAAGGGCCCCTTTGGAGTTATTGTTTGCATGTCATAGCAGAATAAAAGGGAGGAAATTGGAAAGAAATTATGTATGATAGGCTAAGGGCATGCCTTATTTTGTACCCAAGAAATTTACTTATCTTGACCGCTGCATGTATTGTCGACTCAGTGCTGCTTCACAAGATAAGAACCACAACCAATTTATTACTTTAGTGTGCCTCTTTATTCAAGGATGGTGTTATTGTTAATTCTATGGGCTATCCCGAATAACTGTTGATGTAAACGTGTATTGTCCCAGTACATTACACATGCAATCTGGCTAAGGGCTTTGCTTTATCTGCATGCTATTTAGACTTAATTTTTTGACTTCTGTTTACTAATGTCTATTCCTACCAAAGACCTTGTGGCGGTGAAACAAAAGGTTTCACTTCGACAATACAATTAAAAACTTGCGACACCATCTGCAAAATCTTGAAACATGGATTCTCCTATGTAAGCGAATTTTGTTGTCATCTGCAATATATTGAAAGGAACATCCCAAAGCCCAAAAAAAAAAATATCATGGCTTTCTATTTCAAACATAGAGTGCTTGAGAATTTTTCTTCTTTTGGGAGTATTTATGACTGGTTTTGTATTTTTTGAATAGAAAATCTATGTGGGAGACTGGGAGTTGTATACTAGATGCATAAGATGAAGCTATCTGTTTAGTTTATGACACCTTGCTTTTTGTTTTCCTAGGGCAAGTAGGACGGCTACCAAGGACTTCTTATTTTCGTGCATCTACTCCCTGCTTACAGTCCCTGCTATGGCCTCATCAGGTATTTGTAATAAATACCAATACATCATGTAAAATAGTTGGTGCAAGTTTAAAGTGTCAAAGTTCGATTGCCCATTTATGAAGGAGTTTCTCAGAAACAAGGCTAAACTCTAAGATTATGTTTTGCTAGATTAAAACATACTTATATACTTGGCTTTAGAGAAATTCATTCACCAAGCTGATTCCATTTCGTCAATACCTAGCTTAAAAATTGCTGTCTGGCCTTGAGATGACGTCTAATGAGTTCACGACGTTCACCTACTACCTTTATCTATGTTATAGCCAGACAATTGTTATCGCCTTACTGTTTATAAAGCTATAGTTGATCTATGATGCTAAGATCTTTTTGGGCAAATTGTTGTAATAGGATCATTATTGACCCTGTATGACACCATCTACACTTTAATTTAAATCAAACTTCATTTATCTAAAGCAAATTCCCAATCGAACTCCAACCATTTCTCGATTGAGAAAGTTTCTATAAAACCATAAGAGCATCAGGTTTGTTCAAACTTATGAGTTTCTCAATAGCCCTGTGTGCTACTTGAAGTTAAAGAAATCAGAGCATAGTTGGTTTCAATCTTTTCAAGGGTTTTATTTGGTAATATTCTTAGCAGCTTCCCTGTAAATTTTCACTTGTCACGTCTGTTTATATATAATACTTCTTGTCTCTATTCAGAAGCATCAATATTTTTGTACCACAGCTGCAACTGGTTCAAGTAATGATGGGAATAACGAGAACCAAACGTAAGTGTCCTTTTCTCTGTCTTGCCCCTTTTTGTTTCACATGGAGCTACTGACAGAAATCTTTTTCTGATTGGTATACTGACCTTTATTAGAAAGTACTTAAAACCAGGAAGTGCTGTAAGTTTTGGTTGAATAAATATTTGAGGATTTGAATGCTAGAATTCATAAATGTGTTTTTTAGGTTGGTTTATCATAAGGATTAATATATGCCCTGCTTCTGTTGTGTTAGCAGTCTTCAAAAGGCTTTTGATTCATCTTATATGTTGGCTGTAATTGTTTAGAATAAACGTGACATTTGTTGAAAGTGATGGAACGGAGGTACCTGCTAAGGTTCCCGTTGGCACAAATATGTTAGAAGCTGCGCATTCATATGACATCGAGCTTGAAGGTAAGCACCATCCAATAGCAATGTTCTTTTGATTTACTGTTGACAATGACTTTTTGGTTGAATGAATTGTGTAACTTGATTATCCTAACATCATGACAAGACGAGCTATACTTGCTGTTTTTCAGGAGCATGTGAAGGATCTTGCGCATGTTCGACATGTCATCTTATAGTGATGGTAAGCCAGTTGATGCCTCTTGTAACTCCTTTATGTCGTGCAGTGAAAATCTGCCTAATTGCAACGATTCCTTCTCACTTGTTACAATTGGCTCTGTTTTTAGGACATTAATTACTACAACAAACTACCAGATGCAACTGATGAGGAATGTGATATGTTGGACCTTGCCTTCGGGCTTACTGAGACGTAAGTTACTTGCCTTGTTTTTCAATTAAAAACAATGCTTCATTGACCATTGGTATTAGATACAATTGATTGGTTGTGTAGGTCTCGTCTGGGATGCCAAGTCTTAGCAAAGCCGGAAATAGATGGAATTCGTTTGGCTGTACCTTCTGCCACAAGAAACTTTGCGGTTGATGGATATAAACCAAAGCCTCACTAGATATTTTTTTCTCCCCTCAGGAAAGTGGGGGAGAAGGATGGTAAGCCATGCAAGTGCGTGGCAGCAGCTTAAGTTGGATGGCTACCATTTGGGAAATATAGGTGACAGTAGAATAGAGTAACCCACATACGATCTCTCATTGCTTTCCTCTATATATGGCGAATCAGTAAATTCAGAGCTTCAAAATTTTGAGTGAATATTTCAACGTCAATTACGACATTGTGTAACTGAAGACAACCAGCTATACCAATTTTGCTCCTCAACTCTTGGCTTAGTGGAGTGCTAAGTGTAATCATTGGTACAGGCGGCGATTCTATTGATTGGCATTATGTGAATGTGATACTTGCACCATCTCCCGAAATGTATGTAAGGTAGAATGTTACTCAGACAGTACTTGGAGAATCACATCCCATGCAATTTTGGACCTATATCATTTTTTGTAGCATTTTCAATGATTATTGGTGTAAAGACTTTTTGCTGATTTGCTTTTTGATTAGTGAATGGCACAATGTCTCCAAGTTAATAAGCCAGCCTGCCCTTTCCCAAATTCTGAACAATCTGGTGCATTTCTGTATTTAATCACTGTATGTACTTATCAGACACCGTGTTAGGCTCTCGTTACTCAGCATAGAGTTAAAACTCCTTGTGTTACCAATCCCTTGTACGAAGTATAGCTCTACGCCGAAAGGATCAATCTCGGTATATATAGTTTTGACACATGATTAAACTTCAATTCAATTTAATTGGTAAGCACTGCCCGTTGGTCTATCATCGAAATTTGAAACCAAACTTAAAGTATATGAAAGTAATAAAACGCCATCTTATTACCGAATACAAAGCTAGCCAACATTAAATCGTACGTCTAAAAAAACCGATCTTTTTTCACCCCTACACAATCCACAATCAACACACTCCCCCAAACCAAAATTGATACTCCTACCCCAAATTAGCTCTCGGCTTTGAGGATTGCCAATTAACGGTAACTACCAAACTTGACCCAAAAATGGTTGTTTTGATATAACATTTCATACACTTTGTGCTACTCATAATAATTCTCAATTTCTCACTCTTTTCCGCCAACAACATGCAAATCCTCTCTTCTTCTCAACCCTTCTTTACCTCAACACTTCCTCTACAAGCTTCCAACTCCAACAATTTTACCAGACCAAAAAACTCAAGGGCATCTCTTAATTCTGAAATTAGGGGCTTACAATTTGTGGGTATCTGCCATTTTCAGTCATCATTTAGTAATTTGAGCTGTACCCAATTGAGAAAACATAAAACGACACCGTTTGGTTCAATGGGTCATGCAAATTCTACCAAAGTTTGCAACTTTATGTGTAATGGTAATGGATTGAAGTTAGGGTTGTGTAATTCCGGTTTTGCGGTCGAAAATCGGGAGAAAGATAGGGTTTGTGGTGTGAATTATGTGAGGAATTGGAGAAAGATGGGAACTTTGGGGAGGCTAAGAGCAGTGATGAGTGTAGATGAAGTAGGGGAGAGAGAAAAGAGTGTGGGTGAAGATACGGAGAAATATGATGCAATTGTGATAGGGTCTGGTATTGGAGGGTTAGTTGCTGCAACACAGTTGGCTGTTAAGGGAGCTAAAGTTTTGGTGTTGGAGAAGTATGTGATCCCTGGTGGTAGTTCAGGGTTTTATGAGAGAGATGGGTATACATTCGATGTCGGTTCGTCCGTGATGTTTGGCTTCAGTGACAAGGTTTGCTTGCTGTGATTCTCTCTGTGCTTTGCTGTTAATAGTTTGCTACGGGAAGTGCAGTGTTTATACTGTTTGAATTATGTATTTTTCGACTTTTTTGCGTTTAGATATGCTGAGTTAGAATTCTTGAGACTTTGGTGTGGATAGGGAACATTTCTCTATTGGTTACTTCATGGTATGAAATACTCTAGTGAAATGGCACAAATTGTTTGGAAGCGTTCGCGATAGGATTAATGTGGAAGCACCAAAGGCTGTTAAAGCGTTTTGGTGCTCGTCCTAATCTAATCACATAGTTGGCAATTCACATAATTGAGCTTTTGATTTTCAACCTCGGTTGATTGTAGATATGCGGTTAGGCTTGCTTTTTAATATAGTGATGGAACTCGCGGGCATGTTGAATGTGTCAGGCTATCTTCAGTGCTATTTCTGTGTTGATCGAGTGTTTAGTTCATTTTAAAGTAAGATTTGTCATAGATAGGGTGAGGTAGTGGGAGGAAGTTCAATATGGTGACTTTTCTAGTCTAGATATATATTTGAGAGCACAACTCAAAGAAATGCGTTGTCATGTTAAGTGTAGTACCCCTTATATTTGCTGGTTCAATATCATGAGCATGCCCCCATTTAAAATGAAGATTTTCAAGCCCTAAGTTATCTATGAGAGAATGAGAGGAATCACTAGGTCAGAACAGAAGGTAACGCTGAAGTGGTGAGCGAAAAATCTCTGTTGTAAAGATGTCAGAATGACTCTCTCAGTTCTCTGTGTTAAATTAGATTTATCAGCTAAATCCTCTTACTCTTTCTAAATGCCTTGTGTCTCGGCAGGGTAATCTGAATCTAATCACTCAAGCATTAGCGGCGGTAGGCCATAAGATGCAGGTCATACCTGACCCCACGACTGTCCATTTTCATCTTCCAAATGACCTTTCTGTTCAAGTGCACAGAGACTACAATGATTTTATCACTGAATTGACTAGCAGATTTCCCCTCGAAAAAGAAGGAATCCTCAACTTCTATGGGGTGTGTTGGAAGGTAAGTATTAAAAGACGCTCTATCAGCCCCTCTCCAAATTATGATCTTCATCTATTAATAGCTGTATCCATTATGTAGATCTTTAACGCACTGAACTCACTGGAGTTAAAATCACTTGAAGAGCCCCTCTACCTTTTTGGGCAGTTCTTCCAAAAGCCTCTCGATTGCTTAACCCTTGGTAAGTTATTTTTTCCAAATCAGTTCAAGTTGATTAGCCAAGAATTTAAGGTGAGTGGAGTAAGTGTCCTGTACTCAGTTACCGCAGTTACTTTCTATGTTTGATAGTATCTCATTTGCATACTCCTTTATACGTCCCTGGCTGTTCCTGAATCTGCGAGCTGCAAAAAGTAACGTGGTTCTGAAAGTTAAAAAATGTGCCAACCTATAGATTTAACTTTACAGAAGATACATTCCGCCTAAACTTATGCAATGAACTTCTCTTTCCCTTTGCTTGCTTAGGTGCGGTAGGTATTCTGTAATATTGACCTCTTTATCCTCCTTTGGCATGATACACATATATTATGATTTTTCCCGTAGTACCATTTTCTTTTGGTCTAATGATTATGGTTTCTGCTTGCTAAGAGTCATGTTGGTGTGAGCTAAATTGAGAGCCAGCTCTCTGATATGAGACTGATGCATGCTTGGCATCTGACATACTGCTAGTTCCCTTTTTCCAGCCTATTACTTACCACAAAATGCTGGAGAAATTGCTCGAAAATACATTAAGGATCCTGACCTGCTGTCCTTCATAGATGCTGAGGTAAGCGCCCCTGCTTACTAGCTTAATCTCTATGTTCTCACTTAAAAATGTTGACTTTACTAGCTACATAATATCTCTATGGATGTGAACTAGTACTATTACAGCAATAGACATCTCCTCAACCCCATATTCGTCACTACAATCGCGAATACTTGTTGCTCATTTTGTCATTGTAAGTATATAAATTATGGAGTAAAGTAGTAAACATACTTTTCCCTGAAGAGAAAATGAAAAATCACTTGTTTTATGAGATATTAAAGACGTGTGGTTCCATGCAGTGTTTTACGTGAGCAGTGTTAATGCTTTGCAAACTCCAATAAAGAGAAAATGAAAATTCACCAGTTTGATGAGATATTAAACTTATGTGTGGTTCCATGCAGTGTTTTATCGTGAGCACTGTTAATGCTTTGCAAACTCCAATGATCAATGCAAGTATGGTAAGCTCTATCATTACCTTTTGCTTCAAAATAAAATGATGTATCATTACCTTCATTAAATGCGGAGGCTTTCTGTTAGTTCATTCATTCACATAGTATATGATAGGTACTATGTGATAGGCATTTTGGAGGGATCAACTATCCTGTAGGTGGGGTTGGTGGAATAGCCACGTCTCTTGCACAAGGTTTAGTTGATCAAGGCAGCAAAATTCTATACAAAGCAAATGTGACTAATATCCTACTGGAGCATGGAAAAGCTGTAAGCTCATGTTTTTTCAGATGCTGTGATTATTAAGTGTGGGAGAATGTAACACACGTATTCTTGACTGCTTCTACGTTTTTGCTATTACAGGTTGGGGTAAGGATTTCTGATGGTAGGAAGTTCTATGCCAGAACCATTATATCAAATGCCACTCGATGGGACACTTTTGGTAAGTTTAGTCCGGGAATTGAGCTTTCGAGTTCATTATTTCTTAGGCATATTACGATCTGCTTATATTATTAATCAGTCTTTATAGAGGATATCTTTCATTGCAGGAAAGCTTTTAAAATCTGAGAAGCTCCCGAAAGAAGAGGAAAGCTTTCAGAAGTTGTACGTTCAGGCCCCATCTTTTCTTTCTATACACATGGGAGTCAAGGCTGAAGTCTTACCTCCAGACACAGAGTGCCATCACTTTGTTCTTGAGGTGCTTAATAGGCTTTTATTAGATTCTATCGTGTTTAAATTTATGGTTATGATTCTCCTTCATAGATATAAAGCAAGCTAATGTTGCTGTTTCATTTATCATGCAGAATGACTGGAAGGATTTAGAAAAAGCTTATGGTAGCATATTTTTGAGCATTCCCACAATTCTAGATTCTTCATTGGCTCCAAGAGGGCATCACATTCTCCACATATTTACAACTTCTTCCATTGATGACTGGCAGGTGATGATCGTTGTTATTGAGATTATAATTTACACTTTATTGCTTCGATTTCTTTCATCTGGAGTACGATGGAATAAAGCAAAATGACTCACTAAATCTTCTACTCATTTTATATTGTGAATTACCAGTCGGTTAACATAATGATAGTGTTTTATCATTTGGAAACAGCTTCTTGTGCTTCCAACACAAGGGTAAGGCTGCACACACGCCCCACTACCTTGCCTTAGGCTGGAGCCTTTGAGGCACTTGGGAATATTGCAATTTTATCCAGCTTTTTGTCATTCTGCCTATTTCCGACTCACCATAACAATGTATTATAGGTTTTAGCTGATTATTATAAGAATCTGTACTGTCACAGGGGCTTTCTCCCGCAGACTACAAAAGAAAGAAGGAGCTCATTGCAGACAAAATCATAAGCAGATTGGAAAAGGAACTGTTTCCAGGACTGAAATCTTCAATCACGTTTAAGGAGGTATTAGCACAGAAGACTTGAAATATTGCAAGACAAGACATTTTATTTCCTATTAGTTTCTAAGCTTTAGATAACCTAACCATTGTCCAAATCTTGTGGTCCTTATTCTGTCTCGCGTAGGATACATGTTTTATCTTTCAGTTGTCTGTGCATTTAAAATCTTAAATCTTAAAGGTTAAATGTTTAATGTTTATTATCAAAGCTGATCCTGGAAATTGCGTGGTCTAATTTATCAAATTTTATATTTACTGTGGTCAACGAGCTTGTCAAGTCATGGAATATAGCTGTTTTGTCTATTTTTTATATGTATTAAGGTTGATTACCTGTTCTTTTTGTTTAATGTCCTGGTTTCTCTTCCTTTACGCATCCTTCTTTTTTTTATGTCTTATTTCCAAGGTTCATTTTTTTGGTTAACGTGGGTGAACCTAATTTTCTTTTTTGAGTCCCAAGTTCTTGTTGTTGCTTGACTGAAATAAACTACCTATATCAGTACACAAATAACATGCGTAGTCACTCTTTGTAGTTGGAGACTTGGAGAGGATGTGTTAGACGGTGATTTGTAATGTTGATTTTATCAGAATGAAGTCACAATGTGTTGTTTATACTGATACCTGTCATGATTGCAGGTTGGGACTCCAAAGACACACAGGCGGTACTTGGCTCGTGATAATGGCACATATGGACCTATGCCACGAGCAGTTCCTAAAGGCTTGCTGGGAATGCCTTTCAATACAACGGTTGGGTGAAAAACCGAAAATCTTAGGGTTTTGCACTTCGTGGTTTCTCCTTTATGCTGACGTGTCACGTGTGACCTAGGATTTTTTGCTGTCAATCTTGCAGGCGATAGATGGCCTTTATTGTGTTGGTGATAGCTGTTTCCCAGGGCAAGGGGTCATAGCTGTAGCCTTCTCAGGAATAATGTGTGCTCACAGAGTGGCAGCAGATATTGGTGAGTAATTGTTGGTTCTGAGTCGACGATATACTAAAATTTAGAATCATATTAGTTGATTGGTTGAGTTTTGAGTCGAAATTAATGCCAGTTTTTTACCCCTTCCATTTGGTTGATCCCTCAGAGTCTATTTGATTGTTTCAAATACTGGTGGCCTGGTGCGTGAATCTATAAGTCTATTCCCTGATTTTCTATGTTAGCTTAAATTTATCTCCTTGATGCAGGGTTCGAGAAGTCCTCCCCAATACTTGACGCTGGTCTCCTTCGCTTACTTGGTTGGTTTAGGACTTTGGCTTGATTAGTTCCGAGACTTCCAACTCTAAGCTGAAAACGCATAATAGTAAGGCCATTGAACAGACTGCATTGCCTACATGCTGTATGGCTGAGATCAAGCCATCAAGGTGAAGAAATTTCAAGTTTATTACTAAAATTTTTTATTTATAATAGGGGGAGGGCTGTTGACGTAAGGGCTCAAAATGATTTAATTTTGTTGCTGAGGTGTAATCATATGTACATTGGAATCATGGCCTCGTGGGTCTTATATCGTACATGCTAGACTTGAACAAAAAATTGATAGGCATACTGTCTTATAGAAGCCATTGTGCATGCACACTTACCTTGAAATGTATATACTGAGGAATTTGCACATTTCAGTCACTCAACTGTTATCTGCACATAATATAAGTACTCGTGGTATTAATTCCAGTGCAATGATACAGCTTACAGGAAAATTTTCAAAACATGAGACTGAGATTACAGGAGAAAAACAAATCATATGCCCCTAGATATATTTTGCATGTTTTCTCTAGTTACATAATACAGTAAACCTATAACATCTCTGAATATAATCTATGTTGGGCTGGAAAAGTGAGACAATTGATCTATTCTAGGGAACTGCAGTTGCATCAGTCTCTACTTGCTTGAAGTTCTGTAACTGTTTTTCACTTGGTGAAACATGGCGGTTCCAGGTGAGCTGACTTTGAAACCTGCCTTCCTTGTAGTTGTGGTCCTATTAACAGTTTGGTGAATGTAGCTTATGAATTTAGTTGCATTCTGCGGAGAAATACATAGGCCAACAGTCGGTAGCCAAAGACCATGGCTATCAGAGCGCCGATCTCCTCCATTCCATTGTCGAACTTCATCGAACTTGTTGGTCGAATTTGGTGCTGATACTGAATCTTAAGAAGTAGTCTATAGGTATGGTAGTTAAAGGAGAGATATCGAATCCAGGATATGAATATGGGTACTTTCTGCAAAAGGACCCTGGTGGTTAGTATCAGAATTTTATAACAAAATTCTACAGTAACTGTGCTATTAGTTGATTCAGTACAGAAAGAATCTGGTTATTTTGCATACTTCATAGTCCATGCAATGCAAATATGCTCTTTTCTTCTCCCTCTAGGTCCAAGCTAGTGGTGCATCTATCTAACCATTTCTGTAGTCTGAAAATGTTGGATTGTGTGAAATTGTTGACATGCTTACCTGTACGAAGAAACCACCGGCTAGCATGAAGGTCATTACTGTCACAGAACCTAGGGTAGTCGCCTTCTTAATGTCCATTAGTGAAGCCCCAATAGCTAGTCCAAGCCCCTGTTATCACAATAGGCCATTTATAAATCTTGACTTTTAATACTTTTATAAATAGATATTAGGTAGTTGACTGACTGTTATTGGAGTCAGAGTTAAAAAACATACCTGTGCAGCAACAATGCAGAGAAATACTGTCAGCACTGTGTAGAAAAACGTTGCAGGATCAAGCCTTAGGCCAGCCATGAAGTAGACAACCAGGAGAAAGAGGACAGGAAGGACCAGATCAAGAGGAAGGTCGCTTGTTGTCCTCGCAAGGAAATAAGCACTTAGCCTATACATGTCCGCTGCCCTTTCTTTAAGGAGCATGGCTCGCTCTTGTGGAAAGGCAAATATTGCTGTGAAGACAGGGAAGAAACCCCAGAAGACAGCGATGAAGAAAAGCAGTCCTGCCTGCAATATTTGGAAGACAAGTTAACTTGAGCAGTCAAGTTATGCCAGACAAGTTAACCAGTAATCTCTTCTCTCTGTTTCATAACTTCTCTCTTTTTATCTGTATCTTTCTACCTTATTAATTTTTAACTTCACGGTAACTATTTCATATGAATGTTAGCCGAAGCCAAATTATTTTTGGGACTAAGGCTAATTGTACTAATTTACTAAGTCCTTGTTGTTGCTGTCTATTTGCTCTTCAATTAGATGAATAGAGGAGCCTCTCCAGCCAATTTGTGTCAAAGGCTTCACAAACTGGAATTTGGTAATGGAATGTTGGATGAAAGTTTGATTATCACCAGATACATGGTGCCCTCTTTGTTTCTAACAGTGTTGTTGCTAGATGTAATAACATTGTTTTACCTGATCTTGTAGTCCCTTTGGAGTGCTGCTATCCGACTGCCACCAAAGTAACCCTAATATAACTGCAGTAGCGAGAACTTGTGTTACCCTTAACCAGCTAAAGTATTCATGCCTTCGCTCTTTTATTCCTCTTCGGAATAGGATGGAATATTGTTGCCACCAGCTTGCTCCCCATTCTCGCTTTACAGAAGATAGTTTCATCTTGAATTCCTCATCGATGGGTATGGGAATCATGAGCTTCTTCTTTTCCTTCCTTGCAACCCGGGAATCGTATGACTCGACAAGATACTGCATTGAATATTCTAACATCAAATAATTGCCTGAATATTCTAAATCCATGTTGCCTGTTAAGTTGGTGGTCGATCCTATTTGCCCTAATATTACTGATTTTTGTGTTTGGGATATTATCTCTCAATAAAGACTAGAAGTCTACATACATGCCATAAATTTTGAGTATGGTTCCAGACATTATATTGCAGTCTTACACTTTGAAATCATTTTCACTATCAGTCTATTTCTTTGCTGTTGATCGACAGGAGCAAAATAGAGGAAGTGTCTTCTAATACGAGAACCCTTCATTTATTCTTTACTGTTACTCTTGACAACATTTGTTTTACAACTATTTTCTTCATATTTTTTTTTTCCACAAAATTTTCTCTAAAATTTGTGGTTATGATTAGTTGATAGCTGATTATTTCAGGTCATGTAAGTTTGGGGGTGGGAAGGAGGGGGGGGGGGGGGGGGGGAGATTCAGTGGCTTATATATTGCATCGATGATTATCATGGGCTTTAATGTCACATGTGATGATACAATAGATATATGAGTTACTCCTTTCTTCTGTCTCTTTCTTTTTTCATCTTTCTTGGGTTCATTATCTTATGATTGAGTATGACTCACCTCATGTATTAATGCTGGAGATGGTTTGCCATTGGTTGTTTCAGTTTCTGAGTTGGAAGTCCGCACTTTATCTTGAAGTTCTGATGGTACAGTCACATCATTTATGTTTCCATTGGCAAGGTCTAGCAGAAACTCTGCCGGGTTCATAGAAATCAGAGGGGAACATCCTATGGAGGAAAAATAGGGCATCGCTTCAGATGCCTTTCCATAGTAAAGCAAGCTTCCTTTTCCAAGAAGGATCAATTTGTCAAACTTGTGAAAAAGTCTGCTAGATGGTTGGTGGATTGTTGTTATGACCGTCTTTCCAGCCTGCAACATGTTAAGAAATAAATTAGAGGCTGAACTTGCGAACCCTTGGTCAGATTCTAAGGTCTTCCTCACAAAAGTTTGAGAAATTTCAATTCATGGTAATTGCTTAGGCAGCAGTTATTTTCCAGCTACAGATCACATAGAAGCTGGTTCTGGTAGTAAGACAAATCAGGTGGGAGATGTCTGGTATGAGTATCTTCTCCTTTGAGGTTCTAATATGGTGTGTTACCAGAAATGAATGCTCCGACTGGAGACATGACAGTATTCAGGAGAGCAATGAAGTTACCTCAGCTATGTCTTGCAACATCTGGATGGTCCTTAAAGCAGTCGTGGAATCCAAACCTGAGGTAGGTTCATCGAGGAATAGTAGGGAAGGGTTGATTATGATCTCGTTACCAATACAAACCCTTTTCCTCTCACCACCTGATACACCTCGGACAAAGGAACCTCCGATCATTGTGTCCTGACACCTGCACATGATTGCATAATTCACAGTTCTTGAAGTCATGCAAAACAGGCATAATTAAGCATTATCGTCGATGTTTTCAAGTTTGAAAATGCAGGTGCTACCTCTCCAGCCCTAGCTCGCAGATGACATCCAGAGCTCGTTGTTGTTTTTGCTCTTTTGTCAACACTTTTGGCAGTCTCAGGAATGCAGCATAAGTTAGGGTCTCTCTGACTGTGAGGTGAGGATAAAGAACATCATCCTGGGTGACAAACCCGATCCTGCAAGTTTCATATGTTCTTATCAGTTATCAGTCATAGATGGGATCTATTGACAGCTGCTAATGTTGTCAGATTAAAGATTCTACTTGCCTGCTTTTGAGGAACTTGGAGTATGGTTGGTCATTGAAAGTTACTGAACCACCTGGTGCAGGCTGAGTTAATCTGCCTCCAAGAAGATTCAGTAGTGTTGTCTTTCCACTTCCCGAAGGCCCCATCAAAGCTAGGACTTCTCCAGGGTTCACTGATCCTGTTATCCCATGTAGGATTTCCTTCTCCGTTGATGTCGTCACACTTTTAAGAATTACCTTATAAGTTACATCTCTGAACTGCAAAATTTTAGGCAAATAAACTGATCAGTTTTCCCTTCTCCACTAACAGACATTAATCTATCATGAAGGAAACCTCTGCACAGAAGCCATCTGAGCATGGATTTCTACTCATCTCAGTTGTTATACAGGATCTGTACGACTGTGCCCCCCTCCCCCCCCCCCCCCCCCCCCCCCGCCCCCTTAAAAAAAAACAGAGGATGCATGCTTGTTCTGTATTAAACATACTATTGTCTAACTTTTACGTGTGGATCATAGTATGTATCTCTGATGTCAAGTGTGTGATTTTCTTTGTCGTGGACGTGTAATAGTCTTGTACATACTGTCATATACTAACGAGATCTGTACAAGACTGAACCTGACCATGGATAAGCCATTTTCAATGGAACTCCGTTCTGTGTAGCTAAAATCCGCCAACCCACAACCTGTTCAGATAGATAGGTAGTGAATGACTCCATGTTTGCCTTTGTGTACCGGATAAATGCAGGATGATTAACACCATGGATGCTCTTTTCTTTTTTGCAGAAATTTAGCGGACAGATGGAAACGAAGTGGCCTGCAATGTAATCCAAAACTACAGTCAGTATCTTATGTTACCTTCAAATATACTGGCAATGTTGGTTCAGCTTCAAGTCGCTTCTTACGTGCTCCTGCTTCAACATCCTCAGCTGCAACAATTGAAGAATATGTTTCATTTACATTCACCCAGTGTAAGCTGTCATAACTCATAACCCCCTCTCTTCTTTAAAAAGGGAAAGTTCTATTTAATCAGTTCTTTTATGGCATTGGCTTGCTCACATTGCAACTCTTAAAAATCTCTTGATTGTTTACTTTTGCTTACGTTGTAGTTCATATCGCTTATAAATTCCGTTCGACTTACAGTTGGAAACGAGGCGTACAATCATCTCTGTTGTGACTACCTCCATTGAAGAGGGTTGATTGGCATGATTTTTCCTTAGGTCAGTTTGTTTGTTCACTTATTTATTCTTTTCAGAAACATGTTACCTTTTATTGAAAAGTGAATGACCGTAGACTCCATAAACCATGGCCAATCAAGCTAACAGCTCTAAACACACAGAAACCAAACTTTGAAAGCGCCCAAAACACATACTATAAGTAACCACTAAACCATACAACCTACCATGAACACATTAGATGCGTGACGATTATGACAAGCACTTGTTTCCGGGGCTATACTAAGTCGAAAAGAATAAAACCCTTATCGTACTGTCGCACGAAAAGTCCACATTTTCGATGACTGATAACGATACTGGTTAAAACCTGGCTGAGCTAAGTTTGATTTTGATGAGTTAGTGGCAAAATCATACTGGACTTCCATTTTTCTTTGAGTGGACTTGTGTGACGTCCAACTTTCTCCAATATGGCCATTATGTCAAGTTCTGGTGGAATGAAACCAGACCTACTAACAATAATTGGCCTAAAACTTAGAGGGCGTGGTTCATTTCAATGGTCCACTACCAAGAATATGGGATCAAAAGTGACTTAGAATCAAAATTATTGCTACCAATGATAGGAGTCTAGTTTCAAAGGAGGAGACTTTGGTTTGCACTTATGTGAAATGACTAGATGAGACAGTTGTCTAAGATTTGTATTGTGATGTTAGTTGATCATGAGATGTTTTTGTTTGCTGCTTCTTGCCGCAAATTGCGGCAGAATGTACATATGAGAATTAATAAACACTGAACAGAGAAAATAGAGGCTATTATGTGTATACTACATGTAATGCTATATTGTGGAATAATGTTTATCGTGACCCTCATTTCAAGCCAGTTCTTGTGCAAATATAAAATCGAACTAGGTTTAGATAATCTATTAAAAGCAAATAAAGACATTTAAATTCCCACAACCCCAAGTTCACGATATCTATAGCTATCTTACCAGCAATCTGAGAAGAGATGCATTACAAAGCGACAACCATTGTACTAGCAAAAAAGATGTCGGAATCAGTACTAAATAATGTACTAACCAAGTGGAGTAGTAGCACGAAAAATATTACTCGGGGACCCTTAATGGTGACTAGAGAAGAAATCAAAAGAGAAAAATTGGGGTGTTAACAAAGACACTTCAATTTATCCCGTGGGTACTTGGTATTACTATTTGGTACGTCGAAAATTGGATTGAATTGTATTGAAGGAACAAGATTACGTGAAATCATGCATGCAATCAAACTGGTTGTGACATATACAAAATTGAAACCAATTGGATTGCATGGTCCTAAACTCTTTGAGTAGATATATCATCACTTCTTTTTCTTGGCTTATATGATTTCTAATGAACTTGCGTTCTAATTGGGGAACCAAACACAACCAGAAGTTTTTCTTCCCACTCTCTAGTTGAGATCGGATGAATGTGGGTCCACTCTATACTCACTGATTTCACATTAAAGTTTTGTGTATGGGTTTCTTTGTTGGTTTGGTGGGTTCATGCATTTTCATCCCCCTCCTCTACATGAGTACTCCCTCCGTCCCTGCTCAAACATCCCATATTTCATTTCGGGACGTCTCACTTTAAACACCCCATTTAATTTGGGACATATTTCTCTCTCCTACTTTTATTAAATCATTACATCCTCTCTCACATTATCTCTCCTACTTTTATTAATCCCTACATTCTCTCTCCTCCTTTTTCCTAATATTACCCCACTCAACATACTATATCAATTTTTCTTATTCCACTACAAAAAATGTTCGGGGTGTTTGAGCTGGGACGGAGGGAGTATTGGTTATTACTTACGGAGTATTACCCTATCGGTTTACTAATATATGTCGTTCTCGACATATCGAAATGACTTTTTCGACCTTTTATGTTTCTTGAAATTTATGAAAACAAATTATGAACGTATAGCGTCGCTATAATATTAACCGGTCAGATTGTGATTAAGATTGTATTATCCGATAATTAAGCTCCTAATTAATGCCTCCTACTTTTCATCCATTGAAACTAGAAGAAAAGTTTTGAACACATGGTGATGGCTACACCTACCCAAACCAAAAGTTGATAATCCATCCATATTTATAATTAAGTACCATAATCCAAGAGTCCAAAATGGATATTAGCACAACATAAACTTATTAACTTACACAATAACCACAAAGTAGAATTTGAAACTGGTCTACACCAGTTTTATCTACCAGACTTCTCTTAAAAAATTAATTGGAAGTAATAAAAAAAAAATCATTGGACAACATTTTGTACTTAAGAATGTACTTTGCAAGTAAAAATGTGATTAGTAAATTTTTTTTATACAAAGAGTAAACTACGTTATTTAGAGAAAATATTAGAAACTTACGGATATCATCATCACTGAAAGGCTTGGAGTCAGCAATGTCTTCTGGAGGCATACTGAAGCCAGTGAAGGAGAAGGAGAGGCCCAAGCTGGCGCTAGAAGCACGGCTAAGCGCGGCGCCACTGCTAACTTCGTCGAAGTCGAGTTTGAGTTGAGCACTCCTTGACTTCCTAATGTGGCTGTTGTAGTTCTGCCTGTTGCTGTTTGTCCGCCCCGGAGACATCCTTCTACTTGATTTTCGAGACAGTGTGGCGCTTCCCTCTGAAGTGAGCCCTCCGCCTTCACCACCTAATGACGACTGGGACTTCATCGATTCCATTGCCGCCACACTCTCCACCAGCTGTTCTGATTTTGTTCGGCCTAAGGATAATATCGTGGAGTTCACCTTCTCCATCATTGATCAACTTCCTGTCCATAAAAGATTAGTCGTGAAGTTGTGAAAAATGTTGGGGAAAATAAGTTGAAGAGACACAGCTCGTAAAATTCTGTAATTGAAGTAACACTCTACTCTTAGTCTCTTACCGAATTTTGAATAATATGCAATTCGTACTCTATCTAATTCAGACGAAATGAAACATCCTTCCATTTTATGGTGATAATATACAATGATAGAATAGAGCAAAACTTCCACAATTTGGAGCAAGTCATTATTGCTAAGTAAATTGCTTTGCTCTATTATAGAGTAGTGTTGCCAACTCTATGATTGTTACCGTGTCACCTTGATGTTACGTTTCTTCTGAATTTGAGGGAGTATATCATGTAAGATACTCGTAAATACATGTAAGATATAGGGCTCGTAAGTGAGGTGGAGAGAACAGACCCTATGCATGATTGCGTTTTCGAGATTATGAGAAAAGTATCTATATATATATTGCAGGAGTATATTAGTCTAGTAATTGTAATGGAACTTGAAGGTGTAAGTATGCCCTACCTGTTGGTACTGAGAACTTGAAGGTGTCTGTGTAGTGTAAGGAGGAAGATAGAGTTTAAGGAAGAGAGGTGGTGATGATGGCTTTAGAGAGGCAAACTCATGAACTATCTAACTGTCACAGCTTTTTCTGATGCACCCCGACCTCCCTTTTAAAGGTACATTTAAGAAGGGGGGGACACCTCACTTTACCAAAACACCCTCCACCTATCCCTTAATAACCTTTTTAGTTTGCGCCAGTGCATTTTGATGTTTCGAAAGTAAGAGTCACTATCTGTCGTGAAATTGATGAGGTTTTAGTCTTATGGTTAATTGTCAAATAGAGAAATGAATATGTCTATATTCAAGATTCGAGTCATTCTTCTATGTACATTTGGTCCGATTTAGAAGAGTAATCCACCTATGTATTGGTAGATTAATTATAGTTCATCTGTTTACGTATAGTTCAAAAGTTTCTAACCCGTTAATTTTATGCGAATTATTGTAGACTTGTAGCCTTTTGTAGTTGATTGTCAATATCATGCTCATGTTCTACCTAAGTCAGCCCGTCTTTGAGCATAATATTCATGAGAATAAGGTACAAATGATTAATTGGCCAAGCATGACATTTCAACAAGTGTTGAGTAGTAAAACTCTAACCCAATATCGTTCGATGGCTATATATTAGAGGTTAGAGTAAGAATGTTTGTTATTTAAAAAAAAAAAAAGAATGTTTGTTTAAAAAAAGGAAAAATTTCTAACTCCTACTTTTTGTGTTCCAAATCTTCCAAACTCCTACCTTAATTTTAAAAACTTTCAAAATCCTACCTTATAAAACAGTTTTTTTTATCAAACTCCTACCAAAGTTTCCTCTCCGGCGAGTTTGACCATATTTCCCGGCGTTGAGGTAGGAGTTAGAAATTTTTCCTTAAAAAAACTCAACTTAAGTTTTTTTTCACATTTTTGTTTTGTTTGTAAAAATATTTGTGCTGGATAATGAGCATTGATGAACTTTGAAGTGAGAAATAATTTAAAGTAGATACGTTTAAGCAATAGTGTTGAAGGTAGTGCAATTAAGTAAATAGAGTGAAAACAAATTAAAAGAACAAAATTACATGGAACTAGGCAAGGAAAATGAAAAATTGTAAACAATATTACAAATGTTACCTATATCTAGTGGTCGTAGTATCTATCGGGTAAAGAGACTTGCATGTTAAGAGACCCTCTTAGGTAAGTAATTTCCTACAATTTTCCCCTACTAAATTACTAATATGCTAGAACAACTCAATAACATTATCATACACCCATCTAATTTCGTATTTTTCTAGAATATAACCCTCATTATAACGTTATTTTAACTAAGATTGAACACAAATTATAAATCAGAGGACACACAATATTAACACACATCTTACATTGAAATTCAAAGAGAATCTCGTAAAATTTTTGGTTGAAATGTTCCGTACGTCTTAAATCAAAATTATGGTCAATTCTGGAGCAGCTGTGAATTGGGACACTCTAGCATAAAACTCCATTGAGGGAAAGATATGATGAGGGGATTCAAATCAATCATAGTCAAGAACTAGGGCCATCCATGTCGTACACGTGTCCGGACATATCAGGGTTGTATGTTTTGTGTGTGTTTAAATTTGCTCATCATCATCGATCATCTTCATCAGAGTTGTCAAAATCATCATAACAATCTTGATTTTGTAGTGTCAATCAGCATAAACCCCTTTTTACATTTAATGCAATTTAACCTCACTTGGCTGCTCAAATTGGCCGCCTAATTATCAAAATGAGACAAAACAAATGAGTTGCGCCAGGACATGCAAGATCCAAGCTAAGCAAACTCATATAGTAAAGCGATGTTGTCCAACACCAACTTGTGATTGTAATCGATTGACTTGAAGTCCTTTGGTGTAAGTGATAAGTATTTTCACGCATTAGGCAAGTTATTCAATTGCAATGATCGATTAAATTCGAAAGGACTATCGTACCGTTGTCCATTAAACTGACTTAAATATTCGAGAAAGATTGTTCATATCGTTGACATGAGACATCCTCGATGCACACTGAAATAAACTAGTGATTGAAATGATTTCACACTGAATATAAACTAGTGATTGAAATGAGTTCATACTGAAAATAAACTAGTGATTGAAATGAGTTCATGACTTGAAATGCATTATTATTACATGATTATCAAAACAATTACCTTCCAACGAGGGAAAATATATTTGTCAATTTACATCGAGGTCGAAGAGATATAAAGAGATCGTTTGGAGTTTAGCCCTTATTTGAACTAGTTCGTTTACTACTTTTCGTATACTCATATCTTTGCCAACTCTTGGAATTTTGGAATGATATCAAAGGTATGCGACATACACTAAATGGCAAATTTAAGTTATGAATGTTGTCATCTTCTGAGTTCATCGTTTGACATCATCGAGTTCAATATCCTCGTCATATTGTCGTCACCAACTCACAATAGGAAAAATATACACGGAGAATGTTCTGCCCATGGATACTTGTAGGTTTTCTAACTCCAGATGGCTAGATCAATTATTTATATTTGAGGTAGAGATCCAAGGTATGCATGAATCGTCTATGTTTGTCTAGCATATCACGTTATAAACTTGCGCAAATTTAATTATGACATGCGCAAGACACAAAGTGGTGTGATTCATTCAGTTGATTCATGTCATGACGTTATCATTATATTACGCATTATTTTAATTTGGTGATCAATTGATATTTATACTGGTGGTTATCAAGGAAACTTACCTGGTTCGAATCTTCATATCCACACTTCAGCAACACTAGGTGTTCATATGTACTAAGCGTATAATCGAGTAGAGTGTCACATATACATATCATTTCCTGCCACTTCTTAAAACTTAAAAACACTATAGTGAATGTATTCATGTTGTATCCAAAAAGTTAACATACAATCTCTAAAAGAAGTTGATATACATTATCATAATTTTATTTTTAATAAATTGAAAAAAAATTGATAATTTTATTTTAAAATAAGTATTTTACGTGGTACCCTCAAAAATTTCCCGAATTGCGCGGTACCATTGCGTTTAAGTTTGTGCACGATGGTTTAGTATATACAATTGTACAGTCTCGACAATAAGAGTGCGAAAATACAGAGGAAAGTTTAATTTATAATGAAAAGATGGAATACATACTTATTTTGTGTAAATTTTTGTTCTTGGAATAACATTTAAGCTATAATGTATGTATATAAGTTGATTAACATATAAAATATATCATTAACTGCCTATAGTTTTAATAATATTGGTTTATACAAATGATGGGTAATTTGAGTATTGTACTCAACATATTTTTAAAAGTTAATTAACTTTATTTAAAATAACAATCATTTTTAAACGCCATTTGTCAAACGTAATAACCAACTAAGTGATCTCTTACCCTAGAATTACTCTTATTTTATATATCAACAATTATCATCATATTTGATCAATCTCTAATTAAATTCGTCTTGTGAATTAATTAAGCATACTAATCTTTAGTTCTAGTTCGTGTAAACCGTAAGGTATAACAAATAAAAAAAGAAAAGATGAAGGGTTAGAATTGAGATGAAAGAACGTTAGGTGGGTGTTTCTTCTTTAAGAAGCTTAAAAATGGGTATGAACAAAGTGGCGCAAAAAGGACATATTTGGCTCTATTTCTTTTTGACACAAATCACACAATATCGTTGTCGTCGCGGGGGCGGTTAGTTGGTCTCGCCCCAGCCCATTCGCACTCCACATTATTCTGCCACGTTTCTACTTTCTAATTTCTAATAATACTTTCAGACTACAATTAGTGTTAAATCATCTAAACCATAAGTAGTGGTGCTTTTTCCATAATATCTGATTAGAATCATTGAACTACACAGAATTTACTTTCTCATTCGTTTGTCATTCTCAACTCACATACATACTTTGTTATAGGAGAGCTTAGTTAAAATAGAATTTCGTCCGTTTATCACCTAATAATCGAAGCTCGATCTGATGAAACACTTATTTATATACTTATATTGAAATTCTCTAATAAGTTTGCGATTTTTAGATAGGTTTCATATGTTTTTGCTCCTTTTATAGCTAAATGCAATGGAGTCTATTCTCACGAAAGGTCGTAAAGTTTCGATAATGATTCTCAGTACAAGTTTAGTTGTGATGCTAATTAGCACTACTAATTATCAGCTCGATGTGCGTGAATTCCCCTAAATCCATATATACATCACTTATTAACAGGTGACATCTTACTACGTGTGATTCTTGATTGAAAATCCAGAATTATTCTCAGGACAAGTTTAGTTGTGATGCTAATTAGGACTACTAATTATCGGCTCGATGCGCGTGAATTCCCATAATCCATACATCACTTATTAATAGGTTATAGATGACAGCTTACTACATGTGAATATTAATTGAAAATTCAGAAAATGAGAAGAATATTCTTGTATGAGACCGGATAATTTCACATAAAAAAAAAAAGCATCTAACAATGCATATGTTGCAACATAACTTTGAATTAATGAAGACAAATAACTACTCTTCAAGTCTCCAGTACTTGTTTTGTAAAAGAAAAAAGAAATCATGATTATCTATCTGCTCTCCTTGTTTTTATTTCCTCCACTTTTTATTTCCTCCAACCAATATGGTGTACGTCGTTTGATGTATTTATGATTTTGTTGTACACACGTAAGTGTTCAATTATGTATGTTTCCTTATAAGGGTGCTAAAACTTGCTATTTGTGCTTAGTCTTGAGTAGTCATATGAAAGCACTTGAAGTCTTTGACACAACGACTGGAATTCCTGTTACGGGCACTACCAAAGGGCGTAGTATCATTTCATACCATCGATTTGGAAATAAAAGTTGAATATAGGGCTAAAACCAATTCAATCGATTCATTATAAATTTCTAGTCATTCGTTTTTACTCAATTAAATTGAGATAAAATCATTAGAAAAACATTCTCTTTTTTCATTTGCATGACACAAGGTTAACAAGCATTTTTAGACAAAGTAAATAAAAAATAAATAAATACGAAAAATTAAAGAAAAATTTACCTAAAATAGTCCAACGTTTGATGACTTTTTCAACAACAATCTCATGTCACGAATTAAATGTATTTAGTTTAATAATATTACATACTCATAGTACTTATCATTTTCGTGAAAAACTCGAGATTATTTTCGTTAAACTTTTCCAAACGAAAACCTAATTGATGAGCACAGTCATCTCCACAGAAACTCTCTCTCCAAATCCAAATCGGAAGTAACAGAAGAAGGGCGGTGCCGGCCTAGGTAGGAAAAGCCACGTGACAAGGACGCTACCATCAAAAACTAAAAGCTGGTCTTTTTCATTTTTACATTTTAATAATTCCTATGATTATGTCATTATTAATTTCGTCATTTTCTAATTATAAAATCAAGAAATAACTGATGAAGTGTTGCCACGTATAGAAATTAAAGTCGGCGGTGCACACGTCAGTCCTGATTGGTGGAGTAGGTGGGCCCAGACAAATCTATTTCTGATGCTGTGTGGTTCCACGTGGACTTTATGGTCACGCATTAGGCATGTGCACGACGTCGTTTATTAATGTTAGTGATTATCACTAATTAGCTGTCACGTGCCACATGTATCACGTATGTTTAAAACTTGAAAGGCTGGCACGAGCATTTCCTAGGCAACTAATCTTCATAATGGATAAAAACCATTCTACATAAAGTCCTTCTTTAAAAAAGGTGGTACAGCACATTATTGTAAAGTTTGGATTATGATAACAACGTTTTTATCTAATACATACATAATCAAAGAATCACAAAATTAATTTTTGTTTACCATCGTAATAGTTGTCTTGACGTGGTAATTAAGTAGGATTGTTTGATTCCAGATTGATCTTGATCAAGATTATTATTGATTCCGTTGAAATATAAAAATCATTGTGGGTGCTCTAACCATCAGTCTAGACTTTTGGCTCAATTGGTTATCTAACATGGTATCAGAGCCAATGGTTAAAGACCTGGGACTCAAGAAGATGAACTTGGCCCGTTGCAGATGGACAAAGTTTACGCAGCCGAAGAGAGCCAGAAGAGCCCCGGTTTGCGATGCTACCGAAGAGAGCCAGAAGAGCCCCGGTGAGCCTGTGAAGGTCCAGTCTGCGCAAATGGGGAAAGATATGAGGGAGCCGAAGAAAGCTAGAAGAGCCCCGTCTAGCCCCTAAAGCTCAGTCTGCTAGTATAAGGGAACTCACATGTGAGGGGGAGTGTTGAAGTGAATACCACATGTGAGTGTCCCACATTGGAGAAAGATGAGAGAGTTGATATGTTTATAAACCAAAGAGTTACTCCACCTATTGCCAATTGGTTTTAGGATGTAACCTCCTTAGGTTTATGACATGGACTCTCTCTCCTCCTATCGGTTGCGGCCCAGACCCGAACAGATTCTGAACTTAAATAAACATGATCATTCAAATACGTACTCAGGTAAAGTTGAATTCGACTTATTTAGCTCATGTAGTGATAGGAAAATGGTGCAATTCCGATCCTCACTTAGCATAGCAATTGTTTAACTGCCTCTAATCTAGACACTCAGACGATTTTCTACTACTATGATAATTTAGGCTACCACCCTTGGGGGTATATGTAATACGGAGGCTTTTCTTAGAGAACTACGAAGTACTATTTTGGTTAAGATAAATTTAAAAGTGCTAAAACATCAAATCTCTAGCGCTTGTCCATAAATCTTTATCTATATCATATAATCATGTTCCTTTTAAAAAGAATATACCATATAATTGTGTGTCAGGTAATATAGGGCGAACTCGAATCATTTTTGAAAATCACTCGCTGTTGTGAAACAAGAGAAAGGTCAATTGTGCTAGTCTTGACACCCCTTATCCACCAGCCTGTTTTCATTGTCCTTTGTATGATTCCAGCAAGATGAGAAAATAACTGGGGGATCTCCTTAGCTACAAAAAAATTGGATTGCATTCCCTGGTAGCTCAGCTGTACAGTGCAAGCTAGTCTGAGTCTACAAAGGTCAACACTTAACAGTGTCGCATGGAAAGGGATTTGTAAAGCAGCAAAGGCTGTCAACATGAGTGAGCTGGACACAGGCCAAGGCCAAGCATGTGAAGGTTGAAGAAGTCAAGCTGAGCAAAACAAGAATTACTAAACTTATGCAAGAAGAAGAGTGTGGAAAGTTTCCAGTTTAAGGTTTAGCTAAATGTAGGAAACATCACAATCAAACTGTCATTATCAAACTAGAAGTATGTGTAATTGTGTTGCTATATATTGTAACATGAATGTCCTCTGATTATCAGAAATAATATCACAAAAAATTCAAACTCATACAATTCTTCATTCTATTCTAATTACTTGCTGCTATCCTTCTAGTCTTCATGGATGCTAATCCTAAAATCTTCATGGTATCAGAGCCATGAAGACTTAAGGAGGAGCTGTCAGTAAGTTAGAGTAATTCAGGTTTCAAACTTCTTTGTTTTTCTTGTTTTTCCATCAATCCAAAATATTCTGTCACAAGCATGGCAGGCACAGAACATAACCAAAATCAAAACCAGAAAATGGATTTAAAAGATCCACTCTTCACACATCCCTCTGAGATAAGCAACCCACTCTCCATAGAACCCAAACTTGAGGGTATGCACCACTATTATGAGTGGAAAAGGGAGATGGAGTTGTGCCTTGCTACAAGAAGGAAGCTAGGCTTTGTCACAGGCAGTGTGAAGAGATCAAAAACAGATTCAGAACAGGCAGAAATGTGGGACATTTGCAATGATTTGGTTGTTAGTTGGTTGCTAAACAACCTAAAATCAGATGTCAAAGCTCCTGTCAGGTTTGTGAAATCAGCAAAAGCTATATGGGATTATCTGGGAAGGACCTATGGCATAGCTAATGGTGCTCGGAAGTTCCAGATTGAACAAGAGATCAGCCAACTCTCTCAAGGTGGCAAGACCATTGCTCAGTACTACAATCAGATGAGTACATTGTGGTTGACTCTGGAAAACATGTCAGATCTACCACCTCTCACAGAACTCACTGAAGAGATCTTAGCTTTTTCTGAAGCTGTCAGCAAAGAAAAAGCTGAGAGAAGGCTGTTCCAGTTTCTAAATGGCCTAGCTCCTCACTACACAACCATGAGGAGCAACTTCCTGATGATGAAGACTCTTCCCACAGTGGAGGATGTGGTGTCAACACTACAACAAGAAGAAATACAGCAACAAGTGCTGAATTCAGTCACCAAAATGGATATAGACAGTGGGAGTACTGCCTTCTATGGACAGCAGGAGAAGCCTAAAGTCTGCCCAAAATGTAAGAAACCAGGACACAAATATGAAGAATGCTGGTTTGTTATTGGGTTTCCTGAAGACAGAAAGAAGGGAAAAGAACCCTACAACAACCAAGGCAACAAGAAAGGGTTCAACATCAAAGGGAAGGGCAACTCTTGGAAAGGCAAGTCAGCTGGAAATGCAATGGTAAGTAATGAGATGGAAGAACATACAGGACAAATGGTCATGATGTCACAAAACCAGCTTCTGCAGATTTTAAACAAGGTCTCGGGCTCAGGGAGCTCAAACAACCCACATCCAACTGCAGAAAAGGAAATGGCAGCCCACTTTGCAGGTAATGCTCTTTGCAGTTCTGTTTTTACTGGTAAAGAATTATCTGGTTGGATAGTGGACTCAGGTGCTAGTGATCACATGACCTATGACTTAAGCTGTCTAGATAGCATAGAGGAACTTGTGCATAAGCCAAAAATAACCCTACCCACTGGTCAGCTCTCATATGTGACACATACAGGAAACTGCAGACTCAAAAATGGTCTGACATTGAAACAAGTATTATATGTGCCTGCTTTCAGAAATAATGTGCTGTCAGTGCAAAAACTAATCACCTCTGAGGGCTGTGTTGTTTCCTTTTATAAAAATATCTGTGTTATACAGGACTCATTGAAGAAGACAATTAGAGGTGTGGGATTGGAGCACAAGGGAGTCTATTATCTAGTAAATAAGCATGTGCAACTTGGAAATTCTGTTGTAGATAAGTTGCAAGATTTCAATAAGTGTCAGAATGTCAAAGCTAGTAGCTTGATGTCTGGACATATCATGTTTGATGATCCAGTTAGTGTAGAGCCTGATAACTGTGTAACAGCAGGCAACACTTGTACTGATCAGTTGTTATTGAATGATAAGCATGATACTTTTGGTAGATGGCATTACAGACTTGGTCATTGCTCTACTGATAAACTAAAACATATCACTTGTGTCTCTAACTCCATCAAACTGGATGGAAACTTGGTTTGCATTACTTGTCCTATGGCTAAACTAACCAGACAACCCTTTCCTACTAGTATCCACAACACTAACAAGCCCTTTGAACTCATTCATATGGATACATGGGGACCTTATAAGAGAGAAACCAGACTCAGACACAGGTTCTTTCTCACTATAGTCGATGATTATAATAGAGCTACTTGGATCTATCTGATGAGGCATAAGAGTGAAGTTGGTGAATTATTTCCTCAATTTTGCAAATTGGTTCAAACTCAGTTTGACTCCTCAATTAAGACCATCAGGACAGACAATGCTCTTGAGTTAGTTGAAGGAGAATGTGGAAGATTTGTTCAAAATCAAGGGATTGTTCACCAAACAAGTTGTGATTACACCCCTCAACAGAATGGTATTGTGGAAAGGAAACACAGGCACCTGTTGGAGGTCAGTAGAGCCATTATGTTTCAATCAGGGCTGCCCAAGAAGTTTTGGGGAGATTGTGTTCTAACAGCAGCTCATATAATCAATAGACTTCCCTCTAGAGTACTTCACAACAAGACTCCATACTCTGTGCTGTTTCACAAGGATCCCAACTACACCAGATTGAAGGTTTTTGGATGCCTAGCCATGGCATACAATCCTAGCAGAGTCAAGGATAAGTTTGAGCCTCGAGGTTTACCTTGTGTGTTTGTTGGCTATCCTGCTAATCAGAAAGGATACAAACTTTATGATCTCTCTTCTCAACAGTGCTTTGTCTCTAGAGATGTTGTTTTTCATGAGCATATATTTCCCTACAAGGCATGGGCTTCAATGAAACAACCAGAGAAAAGCCCAATGCCTCAGCTTTGTGAAGATGATGCTGTTATCAATGACACTCCACCTCCTGAAGTCAGAGAGAATGTGACTGAGCCTGCAGACATCCAGGCAGAACCTGAAAACCATCAAGAAGGCATTCAACTACCCACTAGACCCACTAGAGAGGGAAGAGCACCTCTGTGGACAAAGGACTTTGAGGTAAATAATCCAGTCATGGCTCAGCAAGTTGCAAATCTTGCTGACTTTGATTCAACACCCAAAATTGCCAACTTGGTTCAAGCTATTACTCTTCAAGATGATCCCAAACATTATTCTGAAGCCATGAAGCATCCTAAGTGGATAGATGCAATGAACCAAGAATTACAAGCTCTCAAAGCCAATGACACATGGGAGGTTACAGATTTACCCAAGAACAGGAAAGCTATTGGCTGTAAGTGGGTCTACAAAACTAAATATAACTCTGATGGGTCTCTAGATAAACACAAGGCCAGATTGGTGATCCAAGGTTTCAGACAAAGGTATGGAGTCGATTATGAAGAAACCTTTGCTCCTGTAGCTAAAATGGCCACTGTTAGAACAGTCTTGGCAGTTGCTGCTGTAAACAACTGGTATACTACACAAATGGATGTCTCAAACGCCTTTTTGCATGGAGATTTAGAGGAAGATGTTTACATGGAAATCCCACCTGGTTATACACCCTCTGGTGACATTCAAGCTTGGAGAAAGGGGGAGAATCAAGGATACAACCCTGGTAAAGTTTGCAAACTAAAGAAATCTCTCTATGGTTTGAAGCAAGCTCCAAGGCAGTGGTTCTCCAAGCTTTCAGCAGCTCTTATTGAGTGTGGTTACAAGCAATCATCTTCAGATCACTCACTCTTCAAGAGACAAGCTAATGGTGCAACCACAGTTGTGTTGGTATATGTAGATGACATGATTATTGCAGGAAATAACCTAGCTGAGATCCAAGATCTGAAATTAAAATTAAGTGCCAATTTCCACATGAAAGACTTGGGAGAGCTAAGATATTTCCTAGGATTGGAAGTTGACAGGTCTGAGAAGGACATTTTCATATCACAAAGGAAGTACACAGTCGATTTGCTGAAAGAATTCGGTATGGAAAAGGCCAACCCATTGAAATTGCCACTCAACTCTCATCACAAGCTAGAACCTGACAAGGGTACACCTTTGCCTAATCCAGACTTATACAGAAGACTGATTGGGAAGTTGATCTATCTAACAATATCCAGACCAGACATTGCTTTTGCAGTGCAACTACTCAGTCAGTTCATCAAAGGACCAACATCTGATCATATGCAAGCTGCAAGAAGGATCCTAAGGTACTTGAAATCATCTCCAGGCCAAGGTATTCTCTTAGCCAGCAACTCAGCAGCCAAGCTCACAGCCTATTGTGATTCAGACTGGGCTTCATGTCCTTTCAGCAGAAGATCTACTACAGGGTATTGCATATTGATGGGAAATTCTCCTATATCCTGGAAGTCCAAGAAACAAACAGTGGTGTCAAGATCATCAGCAGAAGCAGAGTATAGAGCTATGGCTCTAACAGCTTGTGAAATATCTTGGTTGTCTTCATTGCTGAAGGAGCTGGGACTGAAGAAATTGGGCTCTACTGAACTCAAATGTGATAACCAGGCTGCTATTGCAATAGCTGCCAACCCTGTGTACCATGAAAGAACAAAGCACATTGAGCTAGATTGCCATTTCATCAGGGAGAAGGTTCAACAAAGGACTTTACACACATCATATGTCAGGTCTGCTGATCAGGTGGCTGATGTCCTAACAAAATCTTTGCCTGTGTCACAGCATCACAAGTTACTCTCCAAGATGGGAGTTTCAGCCAGCTTACACTCTCATCTTGAGGGGGAGTGTAAAGCAGCAAAGGCTGTCAACATGAGTGAGCTGGACACAGGCCAAGGCCAAGCATGTGAAGGTTGAAGAAGTCAAGCTGAGCAAAACAAGAATTACTAAACTTATGCAAGAAGAAGAGTGTGGAAAGTTTCCAGTTTAAGGTTTAGCTAAATGTAGGAAACATCACAATCAAACTGACATTATCAAACTAGAAGTATGTGTAATTGTGTTGCTATATATTGTAACATGAATGTCCTCTGATTATCAGAAATAATATCACAAAAAATTCAAACTCATACAATTCTTCATTCTATTCTAATTACTTGCTGCTATCCTTCTAGTCTTCATGGATGCTAATCCTAAAATCTTCAGGATTACTACTCAGTGAGCTGATAATTGAGCTTGGAATAATTGGCCACTCCAAATTTTACCTCCTTGTGGGGTGGAAATCAATTGTTCTTTCTTTTTCAACTTTTACAACCAGTCAACTACCCTTTTTCTTCTTCTATTCTTCTAGGCTCATAGAGTCGTCATAGCCGAAGAATTTCTCGACTCACCCCAGGATAACCAAATTGTCAATCATACTCGCATATGTTTAGTAATGTAAAATCTCATCATGTCTAAATAGTCTTCCTCTTTTTTATAAGGAAAGATCAGTATTTTCACATCTTATGGCCTAGAGCTGACAACCCGAATGACTAATTAAAACAAACTTGACCGATCCGGGATCGATGTTATCTGATAAAGCCTTCTTATGCCCCCCCCCCCCAACCCAACTAATTTAACTCCCAAATAACTCAGGGACTTGAAATCAAAAAAAAAATTATCGAGCACAACCCTACTGAATTACCCGATAATATAACTAATAATAATCTTACCTCGTCATTCAATAAAACAAAAAATTTATAATCTTTCCTCGATACGATTGATAACGAACCAAATCGTATCAACCCAACCTAGTAATGACTCTGAACACCATAAGAATTGGCTCGATCCAATCCGCCGAATTAGACTTTTTGGCTATTTAAGATGGTTCATTAACATAACAATAGCCTATTAGAACCTCATTGTCCATAAGGTCTCGAATTCAAATCATGTGAACCCCTCACCTCAAATGGGATTTCAACACAAGGTACGAGAGACCTGTGCAATTATCAACCATGGCTCAAGCCCAAATGACATTCGCGTAGGACTGTAGGATCGGAGGATGTATAAGAGACATAAAAATGTTGTCTACAATGTAAAATTAAGTCAATAGTAGTAAAATTGAGTTTCAAGTAGTAAAATTAATTTGTGATGAAAAAGTCATGCAGTAAAATTATTTGTGTTAGTAGTAAAATTTTGCTAGTGCAGTAAAATTAATGCTGATTGTAGACACTTTCAAGTGTCTACACTGTAGACCTCTATCATTGCCCTTTATTGAAATGGTTAATTAACAATTGTAACCTCCACTAGGACCTATCGTTAATGGTACTGTGTTGTCGTGTTGAAATATGTCCATCAAAACTCCACATGTGACTGTCTCACATTAGAAATTTAGAAGTTGATCAATCTATAAACGAATGAGTTATTCCTCGCATTGTCAATTGATTTTGAGATGAAATCTCTTTGGGCTTATAAAGTTGACTCCTCGTTTGTAATTTCACTTGGTATTAGAGCTTGTGGTTTATCTCTAGGGTCTCAATGAATTAATCTGAGCTGTTAATGCTGGTAAATCTGGGAGTATTGAAATGTAGCCATACAATTTCACATTAGTGGTGTTGTTCATTAGACAAGTACATATGATAGATTTGCGGTTTGATAAATGAGAATTAGATGTTCTGGTACCTTACTTCCATAAGCATTTGGAACGTATATATGTAGGCAAACAGCAGTTTACGATTTCACGTAAATCCTATTATATGTACTGTATCTAACAGGCAATGCTTCAATGCCCCTTAACATAAGTTACCTGACCTGTGAAAAGGAAGTTGATTGGCAGCATTCATCTCCTATCCTTTCAAACTGGTTCGGTACACAAGGCTATATGACGACGTACTGCATATGCCCCGGAACTGTACCGTATATACTCCACTATTTAGTATTGACACCCACTTTGTCCTAGGTACATTTTGTCCTACAACCTTGATTGTTTCATGAATATACTCAACATGGTGCGTCAACAATATATACAAGAAAGATGTACAAATGCTCACATACTAGTCGCCGAGCGACTTGTGATAGAAGATGACATGGTGTGTGTGGATACCGTTAAGCCATGTACGATTCCGGATTGCATGTACCGTAAGGCGGATGCGCAATGAAGAATGTCGTTATGTTCATATATGTTGCAGACAACAGTGACATTAAAGTGATCAGATTCATCGATATGTGACTTTCTGGATGTAACTCAAATAGTGCTTTAACAAACAGCGACGGTATTAAAAGTTTACAACCATGTGCATTCTTTGTGAGTGCATAACGTACATATATATTGATTGCTAAAAGTTTAGTGCTTAGATACTTATGTACGACGTAAATCAGTGATGTTACATATCGAAGGTCTTGCATTGGTTACTATGAGCGCGACTGGTAGAAATTGAAAGCATTAACGTACGATAACCCAGTCGTCATCTCATCAAATTGACAGTACAGTTACATAACCATTGCATACGAAAACTGTGATAATGAACGTGACGAGTAAGCCATTTCATTTTCCCTTACTCAATTCTTATAGTAGGTTGCGGCCAGTATCATCTGAACTCGAGTAATTAACAATCTAGTCTGAGCAAAAACTGATTTAACTTATAGTAATTACAGTAACAACAACCTAATTAAACACAACAGAGGAGGGAAGGGGGTAAATATATCATGAAACTATGTCACTCATTCTCTCTAAGAACCTTAGACTGAAATAATGTACAGCAAAACCCGTGCTTCTTTTGAACACCGCGGTCAAAAAGAATTAACAGCAATGTACTAGCAAGCTACATGCATGATTATGGTAAATTATGTTGTTTACCATTATCAAACGTTAACCAATCTTTAGACTTGGCAGTCCTCTCATGCCGAAACCAGTGTCTTCCATCATTGCCACAAATTCGCTGTAGTCAATCCTTCCGTCCTGTGAATTATCGCAAAATCAGTAATTAAGTTTTCGTTACACAATGTATGTATGTGGTTAAAGTTAATGGATCGGAGCCACTTACATTATCCTGATCAACTTCGCGAATGATCTCATCCAACTGCACGTCTCCTAGACCAAACTGTTCACAAGCCTGTTGGAGCTCATCTGGGGTGATGTAACCACTACCATCTTTGTCAAAGTAATTGAATGCTGCAAATAGGTGATCCTCCTTTTGTACTTTGTTTAGGTGGAGCATTGCAGCTACAAATTCACCGTAATCTATTGTACCACTGTTATCAATATCCGCCTGCAATGATGAATAAAAATAAATAAAATGTGCAAGGTGACATACATTGTAACATGTCTTAAGAAGTACAGAATCATCAGACTAAACAGAGTCATAAATGTGTCGCGCCACAGCAATGGTTTTCTAAATTCTACAGGCACTGATGAAAAGGGTGAAACATCAGAAAAGTAAGAAATAATAAGTGCTTCTTAGATGACAATGCCTTCATATTGCAGCGTAGTTCCATCAGCTAGAACTCTCGTTAAAAGTTATACATGATGTTTTTTCTGTTGAAATATTTTGAATAAAACATCTTCTCATTTTACGCAATGCATGTATCACTAAGTTATTCAGCGATCAGACACGAGAATAAAATGTGACATCAGAACATAAAAGTAATTCAGCATTGTTCATAAAAATGATACTATACAGTACAGCTTATAACTTACCGCTTGCATCAAATTAACAATTTCATTATGCTTAAGATTGGCACCAACTTTTTCCAAGCCCTTTTTAAGCTCCTCCAGAGTTATTTGTCCGCTGTTATCAGCATCTATCATTTTAAACATTTGTTTTAGCCCTGCAATCTCCTCTTCAGACAGGCTCTCGGCAATTACCTGAAAACAATTACTGATGATGAGGGATCTCCTGGTAAAGGATCATGATCGAATAAACTTCACATACGGTCGTATGTGATTTCTGATTAGTAACATTTCGTGTGAAACACCTTAATATTCAGAGTTACTAATTCAGGTACTTAAATACAGGTTATTGGGCTACTCCGGAAAAACCATGACATTTTCTGATTTTGCAATGTTACTAGTGATCAGAAAAGGTTGATAATACTAGCAGATCTTATCATATAATATAGTTTAATAGTTCTGCATAAAATTGCACCCTTTGTTTATAATGACACGGCTAATCAGTTCATGTACTAACATAAGGCTTTCACAGAACCATGGACTGCTCTGTACGTCACCTACATTCGATCTAATCAGTTCATCGATAATCAAAATACCGTCTTTCATGCGTTAATCACATAATTGAATCAGGTAATTAATATGTACATATTCAAGATGTAACCAAAAAAAAATATATACGGAGTATAAGATCATCACAGAAAAATTGGTAAATTTAAAGTACATGGTAGATAATTGTTTGCAAAAACCGACACCTACCCTTATGGCAATCTTTTTGAGCTTGTTCATGGCAGAAAATTGTTTCAAACGAGTAAGCACAGCAGAATCAAGAGGCTTATCTGGAGCCACACCATCAACCTGAACCCACGGATGACCTGAACACAAACACAAATGCAAGCTCAATGACATGATCATACTCAAGCATCCAGCAAAGAAGATTGAAACAATTAGCAGATTGGAGAACAAGTAGCCGTAAAAGAGAACTTACAGAGAACTTGATGAGCTGTGAGCCGCTTCTTAGGGTCCCTTACAAGCATTCTTTTAACCAAGTCCTTAGCACCTTCAGATATACTAGGCCATGGTTCAGATATAAAATCAAGATCACCTTTCAAAACTTGCTCGAATATCCCTTGTTCCGTTTCTGGATCAAACATCAGAAAATGCAGCAATTCAATAATTAAGCCACATATGAAGTATTGAAACTTTGAAATGGAGGCACTGCAATGGCGCGAATCAGACTAACCGTCCCAAAAAGGAGGTACACCACTTAGTAAGATATAAATGATGACACCCGCACTCCACACATCACATTCTTGACCATAAAACTTTCTTAATACTTCAGGCGCGACATAGTAAGGACTTCCTACCACATCTGTAAATGATTCGCCTACAAAATTCGGATGTCAAACATTAGAATCAATCTCACATCATCAACATTTCTAACAACACAAACTCTATAATCAAGTATTGTACTTGTTAGTTATAACCAATTAGTAAAGTGTGACATCCAATTGGCTAACCACAAATACCTAAATGTATGTTTAGATAAAAATAACAGTTTGTCTAGTGTTGACGTCTAATTTGAAACTCTACAAACAAATACTAGATACTAACTAATAAATAACAAGTTACAAGTGTGGCATACATAATTACATACTTTGCTAGTCACATAATACACTCAACATGAACATTTCGGACTAAAATCCTAACGGGCACATGCATTACTTTAACTAGCACGAATGTTTATATTGTATCGACATTTGCACCTCATATGAAGCACATAACTCCAAGTGATCGAAACTACCTGGTCTAAAAAAGACGGAGAGCCCAAAATCGATAGTCTGAAGGGGAGAATCCTCATCATGATTAACAAACAAGAAATTCTCAGGCTTCAAATCTCTATGCATAACACCTAAAGAATGACAAGCTTCAACAACCCCAACGATCAACCTAGCAAGCTCGGCCGCCTTCCTCTCGGTGTAATGGCCGCGTTGTATAATCCTATCGAACAACTCACCACCCGCGCACAGCTCCATAACCACATGCACGGCAACCGCATCCTCGTACGCTCCCACAATCTGAATCACGTTGGGGTGGCCAGCCAAATGGTGCATGATCTGGATCTCTCTCCTCACGTCCTCGACATCCTCGGCCGTCGTCAGCTTCCTCTTCGCTATCGATTTACACGCGTACTCTTTTCCGGAAGATTTCTCGACGCATAAAAACGTTGTACCGAATTGCCCTTGCCCTAACTTCCTTCCCAAGGAATATAATTCCTTGATGTTCTCGGTTTTCCGACCTAGGACTGACTCCACCTGCAGCCCCATGCTCGACACGCGCCTCACGTGAACCGGCTTTTTCGGTTTTTCGCTTTGTGTCGCGGTGGCTTTCGGGGAGGGTGGGATTGTCATTTGCTCCGGCGGGCATTTCGTGGTTGTTGTGGTGGGATTGTTATTGTTTTTGGAATTATTGGAATTGTTGGAATTGTTGGAATGAGTGGAGTGGCGGGAATGGGATTCGGAATCGGCGGTGGTGGACGGTGGCGGGAGGGTGTTTTCCGGCGGACGTGAACGCCAGACGGCGGCGGAAACGGATTGTAAGAAGCCGGATTTACCCGCGGTGGGACCTGCGCATGTATTCCCCATGCATGCAAGAATTGATTGTTTATTATAAAATCTAATTAATTAGGATGATTATATGGTGATTAATGAGGTGGGGTTTTCTTAATCTGGTTTTCATTTTCGTAATCAATTTCTGGAGATTTGAGGGTGTTAAATTAAATTTGAGTAATCCGGATAGGATTAAGATAATTTAGGGAATTAATGGGAGTAAAAATAATTGGTGAAGATAATAAATGATATAAGAGCTTAATCAGAAAGTTAATTAATCAAAGTGGGTGAAAATTTGAAGATGATGATCGATGATGGGCAAGCGAAAAGATGAGATCAGAACAAAGGGCACAAAGTTTTGCAAACATCAAAAATTTCCCCAATTTTCTATGAACACTTTTTTTTTTTTAATTGAAGGACTTTTTAAATTTATTTTTTCCCTTTGTATTTTCGTAAATAATTTGAGTATAACACGTCGAATCAATTGGCGAATTCATACATACTAGTATATACGTACTTGAGTTCCTATGATGAGTTCATACGTACGTGAGTTGGTGACCACGTTGGTTGTGCCTCTGTGGGACGAAGATGAAGAGAGAGTAGGGCAGCCGTTTTACGATGAAAAATTACAAATGAGATGTATATATATAAAGAGACAAGCGTTCTTCAGTTCTTGCAATCAACTAGCAAGCAACCCAAAACTGCACTCTCTAACCTCCAATCTTGATTCTTGTGTACCCGTAACTCCGTAAGGCTGTAATTGGTAGAGTATTACACAATCTTGTATCTTAGGAAGGCTAGCTACGAGTGCTTATACCATGATCCTTAGACGATGCTGATCCGATTGACCTAAGACTATCTTTATCGCTGAGACTCATTTCAGATTTCATACTTAGCCGCCACATCAGCTTTCCACACACTTTTTCGTTTCAGATTCAAACTCAATAAACTCTCAGATCACCAACTTTATTCCAAGACTCATTTCAGACTCGGATAAACCAATTTTACTTTTCTCAACCTCCATATGTCTTGTATGTTTTAATATGAATATTATTTACACATAAATAGATTTTAAATTTTTATTCATAATTCATAATTTTTTAAAAGAATTTTTATATTAGTACAAAAACAAGTCTACAGTGCGAAGAAAGATACTACTCGTATTATTTTTAATATTTTTTTAATAAATATACAGTACGAGAAATGGACATATAATTTTTTTTTTCTAAAACTTTGTCTGTTGAGCTATAATTTTTCTTTCACTGCTTTGAGTTTTTACTCAGCCTGTTTGCTAACGTTCTTTTGTTTGGGTTTGCTCCCTACCCTATTCTAGGGTTGTGTCATTTTCTGTAGGCACGGTTGATCTGACAGGTGTCTCTGAAGCTTGTGTGTTAGCTTGTGGACGTCTGCGTTCATGGGGATCAATTTATTTACATATTCATGATTAAACATTACTTGTTACAATTGGATTTTGGATTTGGTTTTTGTAAACTTTGATGAAGTCTTCCGCTATAGCACTTCTTAATTATTTAAAATTGGATTTACTATTTTGATTTTTGCCTTGCAATTAACTCGAATAGTTAAGTGTGGCATAATAATCCTAGATTTTCGTTTATTTAATTTTGTCGAAAATTTAGGTATGTTACAGTTGTATCATACTTTCCATGAAATATATACCAAAATTCATATTTGATGCCTACTTTTTCTTATCATTTCATTTAAACCCATTTGGTACTACGCTACTAACTACCAAAAATGAATGAATGTAATAGTTTTTGCAATGGTTATGTCAATTCGTAGGTTGAGGGTCTCCACAAGCCTAAAACCGAGTTTTAGCAAATCTAATCATCCTAACATAGGTTAGGGTCGAATTCACGGGGACGGGGTGATTGGGTAGGGAGTTTGGTCTAAATCTAGTATAATCTAACCAAGAGTAGGAAATTTATCTAATAACTATTGTTAATCAACTATTAGACAAATAAAGGCGAATACTTTAAAGTGATTACCGTTAAATTTAGGAGTTAAGGGCTCTAAGTGAAGTTTATGTAACAAAGACGGTTATTTTATTAGGGGAATTGACAACAAAATTTAGTGAATTGATGATTCATGCGAAAAAGGGGACAACAACCGACTATAAACTCTCTCAAGTAATTAATTTAAATCCCGATTAGTCGATTAAATCATTCTTACACAATAACCAATTAATCCTACTCACTTATTCTTAATTGAGCCTCAAAGCTCTTATGTTAGCCTAATGAGTGAAGGATACAAATTACCAAGTGTAAATCTTAGGCAATCATACAATTAATCTTACCCACCAAGTTTGTCACATCCCCAAACACCCTAACAATATTAAACAAATAACAAATGTAAATAAAACATCCTAGGCATGATACTAAGCATGGGCGATTGATTAAAGGTTAAAACTTGATAATGAAAATTAAATAAACAAAAAAACAAACACATACTAATGCATAAGTAAAAGAGATAGAGAATTGTTACCCAAAATGTAAATAAGGAGAACAATTGGTGAATATATGAGATCGCAAAATTACTTGAAATCCTTCATATTATTTGGTTCTTTTGTTTCTGCAATGGGAGTTGCCAATGTTGGCGACGAGAAAGATGCCATTTAGCTTCAGAGTTGAAGTATATGACCAATTGGTATTAAAAAACACAACCCTTTACCACATTGGTATAAAAAAAACCCAGGAGGTCACATTGGTATTAAAGATTGCAACGTAGTCAAATAGGCCTAATTTTTCACCGAGTAGCGATGAAAAAAATTTATTTACTTTATTCAAAAACTTGCAAAATAAAGCTTTCCTATCATTTCATACTTTCCACAATGCTTGGAGCATACCAACCAACAAATGACAACTGAAGACTAAATTATTTTTTTTTTTTTGAGGGAAACTGAAGACTAAATTATTGTCATCACAAGAAACCAATTAACACATAATCCTTCTATACTATTAAAGAAGGCTTTTTTGAAACTCCTACAACGTCCGAGTGTTTTTAGAGAGTCTTGCTAATTTTTTAATATTAACTTTGCTTTGATTATTTTAATATTATTATCCATCTATAAACGTCTAATACACATCTTACATCCTAATTAACTTTGTTTTGATTATTTTAATATTGTCCATCTATTAAACGTCTAATACACATCCTGCAATCCAGATTAACTTTGTTTTACAATTCAAATTAACTTTGTTTTGTTTTGATTGGTACATTTAGCCTATCAACTAAAACTCCTAGCAATAACTGAAAGTCCTAGCAATGGTAGTACTTTACACAACATTGATGATTGATTACTAGATTAAAGTAATAGATTTAACAAACTCCCAACGGAGTATACACATTCTATAGTCCTATATACTTTAGGAACACAAAATTGGTAGTATTTACACTAAAATCCTATCAATGGTTAAATAAAAGTGTGCTATACCCATGATGGTATATAATTATTGATTCATTAAAGTCTCTTACTAATCAATCGTAAAACCACACATCTAAGATTTGTTTCTCTAACCATTAAAATGCCCACTTTAAATCAGCTTTTAGCCTACCTTGCCTTAGAGTTTAACAGGTTAAACTATATAAGAAATCATCGTACTTTGGTCGTTCGATTACCGGTGCATTTAGAAGGTTATAATATGCAAGAAACCATGTTAACATCATGGTTCAGTATTAATGCAATGAATCCCGAAGCAAGACTTCTCACATACGCGCAGATACCGGATTTATACGTGTGGAAGCCTAATTCTCATATCCTATTTGATTGGACACTAATCCCTGATTATATATAAAATATATTATTTCTTTGGATGTTTAAGTGTTTAGCCGTACAGTATCTCCCCCGGTAAAAATTATAGTTTTCATTTTATATATCATTTTAATAGAAAACATTATCATGTGACCCGTGCAATGCACGGGCCTTCATTCTAGTTTATTAGAATTAAGGAAGGAAAGAACGCGTAGGATTAGACTTGTAAAAATCTGACCCAACGCGAAAAACCGACTACGCCCGTCCCAAAAAACTCGGACTTTTTCAACCCGAACCCGAAAGCACCCTAAATCTGAAATGACCCCAAATGTCAGGGTTAAGACCCGACCGAGCGGCTCAACCCGTTGGGTCAAACATATTTAGAGAAAAAAAATATTATAATAATAAAAAAAATGATATAAAACAATTAATATTAATAAAATATTATGTTAGGACATATAAGGCATGCACATAATGAAACCATTATTATTATATAACTAGTTTGCGTGCCCGGTCCGCGCCCGGGCTACGTATTTATATCGTTTATTCTCGTTTCATAAAAATGTAGGTTTATTTTGTTATAATATTATTAGGAACGAATAATTTATATTTTATTTTTCTTTCAACTTTTGTCACTTGGCATATTATATTATTATATATTTCTGCTAACTAATTGTATTTTTATTTCCTTTCCTTCTACGTGACCCGTTACATTATTTCATTTTCATTCCATATTCCGTCACCTATTATACCACGGAGTATTTCATTTGAATTCCACTATTACGTCACCCATCAAACTGTTTCATTTTCATTCAACTATCACATCACTCGTTAAACTATTTCATTTTCATTTCACTATCCCGTCACCCGTTATGTTACATTATATATCAATTTATTTTTTACCATAAATTAATTTTACCATAATTAACTAACTTATCACCATAAATTATACGGAGTAATGTTTTCCATAAATTATCTAATAAACAACATATCATATAATGACTTAGGCCCTGTGCGATTGGACTGCATTTTTCTGATCTGATTTGATTTCATTTGATTTGAACTGATCTGATTTGATTTGATTTGAATAAATTTGATTTGATTTGATCTGAACTGAATTAACTGATAAATTAACTGCAACTATACGAATTAATAACTAAAAATAGACTACATTCATTGGTTGTTATTTGGATAATTCTGATTTGATTTGATTTGATTTGAATAAAACTGATCTGATTTGATTTGATTTGAATAAATCTGATCTGATTTGAAAACACCGTTGAATAAGTTGAATCGCACAGGGCATTAGTGCTATCCAATTAATGTTTTCCATAGATTAGCTAATAATTACCATATTATATAATGACTTAGTGCTATCCAATTAATAAGTGCCACGTGTACTCATGAGAAAGACTTGGTTTCAGGTTTTAATATATAGTACTAGTTTGCATGCCCGTGCCACGCCCGGAGCGTGTATTTATATTGTTTATATTCGTTTTATAAGAAAAATGTTGGCTTATTTTTGTTATAATAAATTATCATAATGATTATTTTCCATATATTAACTAATAATACTATATTACCTTATGATAATTCTTACCAAATCCTATCAGATAATTGTATTTATTGTTATTTTTATGCTCTATCCAATTAATGTATGCCAAGTGTCATCGTAGGAAAGACTTGGTTTCAGGTTTTAATATATAGTATTAGATATAATATATAAATAATGAAAAATAAGAATAAAGTAATATTTTACTAGTAAAAATTACCGATGAAAAAGGCGCGAATATGTACATTCAACCCGTTGGTCAACCCGTAACCCGACCCGAACCCAAACCCGTATTGACCCTAACTGAAAATACACCGCCCGACCCGTATTCTACCTGAACCCGAAATCCGCCCGACTGACCCGTTTTACAGGCCTAGGCTCTTGTCCCCCTTAAAAAAAAGGTTCATCCTCCAACCCAAAGTACCTTAGTCGATTAAGTGCAGGTACTTTTCTAATATTACATATTCAACTCCCCATGTAGCCGCCTTCACATTGTTGCTACACCAAAGGAACTTGACAATATGAGTTTCCCCACTCCTAGTCTTCCTTGTCTTCCTATGAATCCTATCCAAAATCATCAGGGGTGCTTCATCGTAAGTCATTGGCTCATCCAATTCAATAGTTTTAGGGTCAAGCACCTGTGAGGGATCACTCACTTGCGTATCGACGAAGTTGAGACGCATGAAAAATGTTCTGCACCTTTTCCAAACTCGCAGGTAGATCCAACTCATAAGACACTTCTTCAATGCGTTTAAGCACTTTATAAGGGTCAATGAATTTTGGACCCAATTTTCCTTTGTTACCATATATCATTACTCACTTAGAAGATGACACTCATAACATTACCATGTCACCTTCCTCAGATGTAATGTGATCTTCAGTCTTATTAGCATAGCTCTTCTGTCAATCTTGGGCGGCCTTGAGTCTCTCTTGTAGTAGCTTCACTTGACTAGTCATCTCTTGTATATAGTCAAGTCCAAAAACCTTAGTTTCACTTATATCATTCCAGGAGATAAGGCTTCTATACATTTCCTTCCATACAATGTCCCGTAAGGAGCCATGTGGATCTATCCTTTTGTATGACCATTTGAATAGAATGAAGCGATTTCCTACTTAGTGCGACTGCTACAATATTAACTTTACCTTCGTAATACAGAATTTCTGTAGTCTTTGACGAGTTCCAAGTTTCCAACTACCTTCTTTGTCTCATGTTGAGTTCCTTCTTAATAAAGATGTACTAAACACTCTTATGATCGGATAAAATCTTGAAGATTACACTAAATAGGTAATGTCTCCATAATTTCAGTGCAAAGATCACAGCAGCAAGCTCCAAATCGTGTGTAGGGTAGTTCTCCTCGTAACTCTTGAGTTGTCTAGACGTATAGGCGATTACTCTTTAGACTTTAGTGCTCTATAAGGACACACCTCATAAGCAACATTCTCGTCTGAAAGTGCTAATACAATCGCGGTAGTCAATCTTATCTTTGATGTCTCAAAAGCCTTCTCACATGAGTACAAGTCTAATCAAGATCCGAACCAAATCTTGACCCAAACACAACTTTAACCCGAATCCCGAACTTGATTGAACCCGACTTGACCCGGATTTACAGTGCACCTGTTTGCCAAGTATTGTCAAGTTGTCTCACCTTTTGAAAACTCGAAATGAAACCTTAATCGTCCTCAAGTGTTAAACCCTCTCCCCCAAAACCCCCCATCAGCTCTTTCTTGCCGCCGGTGCTCTCCAATTCTCAGTGTCGTCTCCGGAAACAATGCTAAGCTCCAAAAGATTGCTTCTCGAACACGCACTCACAACAAAAAGGAAACCCCACAACGCCAAAAAGAAAAACAAGAAACACAAGAAGAACAAAACAGTAGAAAATGGGGGCGGCATTATTATGTCAGAAGAAGTTGAACTTGAAGAAGAAGGTTTCAGCTTAAAAACTTCAGCTCCTTCACAAAACCATGGAGTTCAGCCACTGGGTAATTTCTTTCTCAGCTCATCTTCTCATAATACTAGAGATACTGGCCTTGGTAACTTGAAAATTCTATCAGATGAGCTTGTTCTTGACGTTTTAGGGCTTTTAGATGGTGCCCATTTGGGGGTTTTATCAGTTGTTAGCAAATCTTTGTATGTTTTTTGTACACATGAACCTTTATGGAGGAATTTGGTATTGGAATTAATAAAAGGTGGGTTCTTGTTTAATGGGTCTTGGAGAAAAACTTATATTGCTGCTCATTTTCCTAAGTTTGATGTTGCAAATGTTGGGTCTTGTGGATTGGCTGTTAGAGACTTTTATTCTGATTATTTGTTCCAAAGTTGGTTGTGTGCTAATCTTGAGATGAAGCCTGAATGGCTGCAGAGGGATAATATACCGCGAAGGCGGGCGATTTCTGTTGAGGAATTTGTGGTGAATTTTGAGGAATTGAATAAGCCTGTGTTGTTGGAAGGTTGTTTGGATGATTGGGTTGGTTTGGAAAAGTGGGATAAGGATTATTTGGTTAGGGTTTGTGGGGATGTTAAGTTTTCTGTTGGCCCTGTTGAGATGAAGCTTGAGGATTACTTTAGGTATTCTGACTTGACTAGGGAAGAACGACCGTTGTATCTGTTTGATCCGAAGTTTGGGGAGAAGGTGCCGGTATTGGGGAAGGAGTATGAAGTTCCTGTGTACTTTAGGGAGGACTTGTTTTCTGTGTTGGGTGAAGACAGGCCTGATTACAGGTGGATAATAATTGGACCTGCTGGTTCGGGTTCTTCGTTTCATATTGATCCTAATTCGACATCAGCGTGGAATGCTGTGATTAAAGGGTCAAAGAAGTGGATCTTGTTCCCTCCGGATGTTATACCTCCTGGAGTCCATCCTAGTCCTGATGGTGCTGAAGTGGCATGTCCGGTTTCCATAATGGAGTGGTTCATGAACTTCTATGAATCCACTAAGGATTGGGAAAAGAGACCGATTGAATGCGTCTGCAAAGCTGGTGAGGTCATATTTGTGCCGAATGGGTGGTGGCATTTGGTCATTAACCTTGAAGAGTCGATTGCTATTACACAGAACTTTGTTAGCAGGTATGTGACTTATCTTCTTACCTAGTGTAATTGCTTAGATAAGATATTCCACTGCACCAATCTTTTCGGGTAGGTAATAGACTTTTCAGCAATCCTAGACGACAAGTAGTTTGCAAGTTCACCATGAAATGTTATAAGAATCTGTTTGGCTGTTTCATCGGGGCTTTGCAAATGAGATCAAAAATTAAGTAATGGCTAATAAATAAAGGAGTCAAAATCTGCAAATAAGTAACAAACGGTGGAAATTATATCTGGTAATTATGAATGGTGATCTTCAAATAGTGAAGAATTGTCTTTCTAATGCCAGTTTCGCGCATATTGAATTGTGTATATATTAGTGCAACTAATTATGAGGTCGAACAATTTGGTTTTTCTTCGTTTTCCACTCCCATTATGTCCATTCATGAATCATAAGGTTCATTATGATGTTGCTAGGCATAGATGTGTTCCTGGTGATGCATTCCTTTCAAAGTAATCAAGTGAGTTAAACTACTGTCACTTTGTTCCAGGAGGAACTTGCTGAATGTCTTGGAGTTCCTGAAAAAGCCAAATGCAAGCGAGCTTGTATCTGGAACTAAAGACCGTGTCAATCTCCACAAGAAGTTCAAAAACGCAATTGAGGCTTCTTTTCCTGGGACTATTGAACAGCTTAAAAGAAAAGCTGAAGAGCAACAGAAGAAACTTTCTTTCTGGGACACTATTTCAGATACCAGTGCGGGAGCTTTCAAGTTTTCTTTCTAGAGCCATTCTGCAATGCATGATAGGAAACAAGAAGGTTTTTGTGCACAAGACACTCATGATGGTGAGACTATACAGTATACACTGTGCTCCCATTTTTGTACCTTTATATTTATCAAAGGTGAACTGATGTATCCCAAAATTTTGTTTACAGTTCAGTTTTGTCAATTGAAGTACTTATTTGAATGTTAGTCAAACTCAAATCAGTAGAATCCTTATATCTGTGGCTTGATCAAATCATAAGCACATCCACACAGTTGAGCTTTCTTTTGGTTTCTGTGTCTGCTTTGCATTCTTTCCGAGTTTCCGCCCTCATGCCTGAAATTGTCCAACAAGTTTTTCAATCTTACTCAAATTTCTGTTTTGAAAAAATATATATACACTAGTGTTCAGTGGCGTACATGGACGCGGCCAAGGGTGTGCTGTGTGCAGTCTTAACGACTGCCCTCCGCCCTCTAACATCTCCCCCCCCCCCCCCCTCTCTATTAACACACAAAAAGAAAAAGAACAAACTGTTCCGACTGACACGATTTTGTACTCTGTACACAGTAGATTCAGAAATTGAGACGTTTGCTGCAGTGTTGTGTAGAAAGAGTGTTTTTGTTCGACAGAAAGCCATGAGAACTCAGATCATTCTAGGTGGACCTGAGCAGCTCACATGTTCAAGTGCGCCATCCTAATTTGCAAGTCTCAGATCGTCAGGAAATCTCAAGACAAGACTTCCGCAAAAATGCAGAATATCTGAAACTTGAAAGTGAGATGGTGCGAGGATGTGAAAGAAAACAAATCCACGCAAATGCAATTTACAACTGCAGCACTACTTGATATTACAACAGTCCTTCAAAAAAGGATTTGGCATGTGTTTAACATGAATTGTCAAATGAAACCGTTAATTAGTACACTACTCGATATTCCACGTGATACATTGTGGTAACTAAAGCGCCCTTTTTTACCGTGCACAGAGGATAATATTTCTCTTAACCATGTTTGGTAAAGAGGTTGTAATGTAATGTTAGACTTTACAGAGCAAAATACAGCTCAGTGAGCTAATTGAGTGTTTTGTACGCAAACATAGCTGACTATCAATCTCCTGTCAGACCTGTGACATTCAGTTATTAATCAAAGAGGAGAAAGCGAAGCTACTTGAGACCCATCAGAGTATCTCAGACTCTTCAAACAGGCCGAACGCATGTCAGAGGTAACTACAGTAGCTGAAATGCCATACGTATAGTCGACTTCATGCGAATCTCCTATTGTCTCGTCTGTATCAGATTTTTGGACAACTGCTTCAAGAGCAGCATTCAGACCCATGGAGTTAGGTTCTGCCGTAAAGCTGCAAGACGCCATTTAAGAAGTTAAGTTAGTATATTCAACTGATTGTGTCTGATATACCAAACAATACAACAATATTGGCGCAAACACAAAGGATTGACCATACCTTGCTTCGAAGCTTTTACCCTCGGAGCACATTGCTGAGCATACAGAGCTGACTATCCAGGGTGGAAGATAAGCACCCTTTAATTCTATACTGTAGCAGACACCACCTGCTGAAGCATCAATCATTCCATCATCTTTAGTTGCCGATTCTTTCAAGTGCAGGGCATCAACTCTCTTAATTTCTTTGCATTTCACCTACAACAATGATTGGCTTAGCAAAAACCAGATAATAGTCGTGTAATGATATATAATTGCAAGACTAAGATCACCGACAATATCAATACGGAAAAAAGCATAACTGGAACACCATTGATTTGTATGAATGTATGATGCATCTTAAGCAAAGGAAAGCATCATTTTCCACTAGTAATAGTTGCTCTTGTCTCTATTGCCAAACTATTACTAGCTCAAAAGCAGGAATTTCTTAGCCTTAAAAAGACTACTAAGCAAGTCTTGATCCGCTACTAAGATATTCTTTTCTTTTTTTTTGTCATACAGGAATTACTCCTCATAAGTCCCTAAGTATCCAAGGAATAACATTATAACAATAGTGCATTTGATCCTGGTCCATCATCCTATACCAGCGGACCTGAAGCTCGGTATAGGATTCCCCACAATTTTGCAATTTTCTGTCCTCGCAGAGTTAGTAGAGTTAACTACAAATTGTAAAATGAAGAAAACATCTGCTCATAAGTTCATAAATTAAGAAAGGAAATGCTCATACAGTCATTCTCATTCATAAAACGAGCAGGTAAAAGTTTTTACTGATAAAGTTTATTAGAGGATCTCAATTTCAATTAGGCAAAGGAACAGAAAAGAGGGACGTGTTCCCTAGGATCTAAGGGGGACATTTAATAGTATGAACGTGTAGATGCGAAGCAGATAAGAATGAAATTTTTTTAATGCAAGAGCATGCCGCTTTACGAGAAACAGTCAAGTTCAGCAAAGATGTTGAAGATGTTCTTGCAAGAGCAGCGAACCTTATTGCTAATATGCCAAAAAAATGCGACTGAACAGCACTTAAATGGAAAACCATTCCACTTTTGAGGTTTGACGCAATTACCAAATAAGTCACCAACAAAGCATTACACCCAAACTAATTTGGGGTGGCTAATATGAATAATCATATGAAACTATAGTAACCAAATAAGACAGTAATAAAAGAGTGTAAAGCCTAACCTCTGGGGAAGAGAGAGCAGCATTCAGGAAAGGAATGGGAGCGCACAAGACAGGCACATCCATACTGCTCAGCATTGTCAATAATGATCTAATAGGGTCAAAGATGCAGAATGAAATATTAAAATCATCTCATGGTTTTAACAAGAGCACTGCCGTTAACTTCAAAACAATCAGCTATCATGTACCTATAATTAAGAAGAAAGTCATAAAGCCCATGAACACTTTCATTGCCATTTACAGCCAACAGGGAGTTTGGGCTGCTGTCAACATTAGGCATCGAACTCATACGTTTAGCCTGCAATCAATTAAGTTTAAAGAAAATTAAGGAATGAACACTGATAAGGAAGAGCTACAAATGCAAGAAGAACTTTATCTTTACATTGAGTTATGCTTCATGTTACATTGATTTAAAAGGCCTATTAGTAATTCCTTTTCCTCCTCACATCATTCCAAAAAAATTACATCATAAATCATGTAGCGTTATTTTTGGCCCCTTGTATCAAAGGAACTCATTGGAGTCACGTAGTAGGAGATAATGTAGGAAACAAATAAAGTCAAATAATAAATCAATGATGTGTGAGGAACCTGTCCTAAGTTCTGTTTCTCAATCTCAGATAGCTCAACCAAGTCTTCTCTGCTTATTTGCTGCACTTCCTCACAGCAAAAAGGCATAGAGTAAGAGATATCCTGGTAGAAAAATAATATTAATCCAGAGGATATTTGAAATAGCTCTACTGACTTACTGAGCAGTATTGGTCAGATTGAAGTGCACTAGAATCAACATGCATATAAATGTATATAAAAGATGCAAAATCCGCTCATTCTAGCTTTTCATTGCAAATTCAAATATGGTATCTATATATACTATACTGCATATGAAACAATCATCGTCATCCAGGTACCAATTCTGAGACCTCAAGTCTACAATTTAACATGTATCCTTCAGCTGACTACTCAGACGTGCTTTTAAAACCAAGCATGTATTCCCTTAGTGACCGTGTTAGATCACGATTAAACCACATTAGTTGGGATTTCAAAGGATCACAAAATATAACATTAGCAATAATTTGTAAAAATAAAAATAAAAAAATCATCCAATATGAGCCGTTCTAATGTTAAAAGTAAAATAATCATGAAAAGATGTATATAATGGTCACCAAAAAAAGTTAAGAGATCTATATAAATGAATGAGATGGTCTCACAAACACAAGACTTGCTCGAGAAAGAAAAACGAAAAGCTAGGGTTAGAGCGTAATAATGTATACTAATGCAAGTACTAATTACTAATGTTATGGTCGGTTTTGAAGTTCATGCGAATTGAATAAGATGCAAGAACTCATGCTCGGAACTTCAATCTCGCCCAAAAATCTGAAAACTGGCATGGTCTTGTCATAAGCAATGATAAGGCAATCTTACTCATAATTTAGTGTTAGAGGAAATTAAAAAACAAATATATCATAATTAGTGAAATAAATGCTTTCTTGGCACAAGCACAATTGTATCCAGTAGTACTGTGGTACATATTAGATCACTAACCTATGTTTGCATGCCTATAAACATTTGCATCTTCACCAGTCAATCAGTCAATCAGGTGGACAAACTAATCTTTAAATACACTCTAATCCAGTAGCTTGATCTATTGGCACATCTTTAAAATTTCTGACTATAACCATACATTCTAAATTATAGTAGACCTTCTTTTTAGGGTTAGTGACCTTATAAGTGCCTGACACATATGTTCTGCATAACAATTTCTGATAGATTTAAGCAGTCACACTTTCATCATCTTGAACAAGACAAAAATGAAATTCATTCACAGCCCCCTCTCCGAACTAGTCCCCTTCTTCAATGGCCTAGGTCTATGTCTATGGCTCTGCTTCTTTTCTCCTCTGTGAAAAATGAAGTTAACTTTAAGGTTACTAACTTAAGTTTAATTTCTGGTGATCAACAAAAGGCCAATACATGAGTGGCTGAAAAACAGAAATGGGGGTTCCAAGAGCAACACAATTAATGATCGGGGGGCCTAATCCTGAAAGATATGAAAATAAGTCTAAATTTTATTAACTCGAAACTAACTTGGAACTTTCAATGCCTTAATTAGCTTTTAACATCAGTGACAAGCTCACAGAAGGGCAGTTCCCTCAGTATCAATGAGAAAAAGAACTCAAAACTGATTTAGCACTGGACCGTGTAAGTGGAAGCTCACTCGTATTCAGTAGATTCCGTATTCAGAAGCATGAAGTGCATTGGGGGTTCTTACTGGTCATCTGTTCGGCATTCAATACCTCCCTTTCATACATTATCACAGGACCCAGCCAATACAGAGTACTAAATAATGTTTATGCCACTCCAGAATTTGGGAAACGACAAATCTTTAGAAGAGAGATTGCAAGGTTGACAAGGAGGTTGGAAATGAAGTAATTAAATGTAAAAAACAATAGGAGGGTTAAACATCTGAGATACAACTTACGTGCTGCTTCAGCAAAGACCTCAAACCTCGGGTAGATTGAGAAATGTAAGCATTGCATGTTCGTTTGCCTTTCCCGATCCCGTCAACAGCAGTGAACATTACCACAAACTGTGATGTACAAACTGGTGAAAGTTTTACAAAATTGCATATTAGAACATAAATTTACAGTTAATATGACAAAAGACATAATGTTCCTACCAATATACCTAAACGCTTAAAGCATACAGTATTATCTAAAAAAGAGAATAAAAATATTGCAGAATGTCAGACTAACATATTGATTTGGAACACCTAAGGGCACTACCAACAGGCACCATAAATCTTTGGCAGTGAAAAGGATTCAGAACGAGCGACAATAACATAAGCCCTGAGAACAAAACTCAGATGTAGATGATTTTGATTAATGGTTGTTTACACTTGGTCCATATTCTGTACCTAGAATATCTCTAATTACTCTCTGTACACTTGACTTGACTACATATTGACAATTAATGATAATGCCCTTAGGGAATTACATTCTAATATAAAAAAGCCTGCCATGCCAAAGGCCAGTGGTGGGGATCGGCAATGTGTTTAGAAGAAGGGTGGTGAAAGGGTGACCATGGCAGTGAATCCAAAATAATTTACATCCTTCTAGCTATTTATCTGTCCCAACCTATAGCACCTACCCCAAACTTTTATCTACCTTTTTAATCTCACTATTATTCTCTTTCATTAGCTGAACCTACCTGCATCTCATTCAACTCCTCTTATAATAATCGAAAGATGGTGATTTGCTAGCTAAATTAATCTATCTAGGTGAAAACTTTCAAGTGACTGATGGAAATTCATATATGGCATTTCAGATAAAAGAAGCTAAACTGACTGCAAATAACAATAAGTTCCTAGTAACGCCGGACCCCCAGGCTCTCAAACATGCTACCTCGCAATTCATTAATTGGGAATTTGTGATCAAGCTTAACGAGCTATATGCTAGTGCTTTTAAGATTAAGTCTTGAAAAAGAAAGACTGCATTAGGTAACTTGCCAGTTGCTTACCATAGAAAATGTTACACCCACTCTTCCTTAGCATGTAATATAGGCTTCTAAACGAATCCTCCCAAGCCAGATGGCGTTTACCTAAGAAGTCCATCTCCACTGCAAAAATCAGGGCATTATTGATGTAAGTGTAGAACTATTTAAAGTGACAAAAATTTGGAGTGAAAAGGGCTTTACTTACCTCCCCCAGAAGATAAGCTCAACACTGAGATAACAGAGGCAGGCAATGAAGACTGGGGGTAAATCCATGAGTTCAAACTACAAGGATCTGTAGCAGCTTGAGGTCTTGAGTCACAGTTATTACTTAGATTACCAAAACCACCAGATTGAAATGAGAAAGGGGCCATCCCATTGTATGTGCCACACAAAAGTAACCTGTGGAGCCTGAAATGGTCATTTAAGAAAAGGTTAATGCCAATGACAACAGCTTATCTCCTTCATGGAAAACCCTACCTTTGTTACACATGACATATATGTGATAATGTTCATTTGCATGGATACTATTTATAGCACAAAATCCTAAGGGGCAAGTTTATCATTCACCTTGAATATGTACAAGATATAGGATAACTCCATTTTCTGATAGTCATTGACTCAGTAATGCACCAGGGTTGACAGGAATATCTAATCCTCATTTTAACCAAAAAAATAAAAATTATTGAAGCCTTTTTTTCACACTAACACCGAGTACAACATGAGAAAACTTTACACGATCGAAAGTTGTTCTATAACTTCTATCACAAGTGGGAAGGAAAAGGCCCCCTAAGACTTGAAAGAATAACAATTTCCAAAATAGTAGGCTAAGCCTTGCATAGTTGCATTGCTTTGCATCTTCTCTGAACATCCTTGGGTATTCAAACAAATTAGAGAGAAGAATAAGACCAGTCACAGGCCTTTTGTTAAAAACCTTACAAGGATTATTTCCAGAACGTCAACTTCTACCCAAGGTCCCAAGTGAAAAAAAAGAAGAGAGATAAATGGGAGAATGATATCTCAAACAATAGGAAAGGCAAATATCTACCCCATAATTAGGGAGAGCAACTTAAAAAGAGGTAAAAGAAACATCCAGATGTCATACCTATCCACAGGGGAAGAGGATACGATGCGAATAGCAGATTTAAGAGTGAAATCTAAAGGAGCTTTATTTCCAGGAATATGAATTTCTGAACAAAACTTTCCCAACGATGTCGTTTTCACGTCACCAGATTTTCCTGCCGAACTAGGTGGTGAACAAGAACCAGAAGTCTCGCGAGCAGCTAGCCCTTTGAATGCCTTGTCCTAGAGTATGTCAGTGAGTTATTAGACCTTACAAAAAGATGGCCTTCAACAAAAATAACAGCACAGGCAGATGAGAGGTACCACATCAACGGCGCCCTGATCCGAAAACTTGTCAAAACCTATTGAGAGCTCCGCCACACTGCGGAACCTGTTTTGACTTTCTTTTTCAGAACTTTGACACTGGCCTAATATGGTCTCTTTGGCGTTTGCAGCTGCCTCACATTTACTGCCACGATAAACAGAATTTAAAATAAGACATGATATATATACCCTGCCAATCTCCTGTTACACAGTCTACATAGAAGTAGTACGATATACAAATAGAATGAATATTCCCAACTTACATACCTGTTAACATCCTGGTGACTCTTGAGAGTCACATTTGAAGAAAATGAACTCTTTAAGCTAACCCTTTCCTTGCTCACTTGACTTTCCTGCGTGAAATTGTTCAAAATATACGGAAAAAAAATAGTGATCAGGTAGCATTCATCAGTAGAAGCATCTATAGTCTACAGCATTGGTTTATATACTGTCACAATGAACCATCTACCAGTTAATGAAGAGCAGTTCGAATCTATAACATGCACATAGCATTCCAATCACCTTAAAGCTTGATTTTCCACTGATGAAGTCAAGCCTGCTGGTTGGTTTTCTAGCCTGATAAACTTCATCCAGACGCTTGTCCACGTATCTTGTATTCTTAACACCTTCTGGCTTCTTAGTCCCAGAGTCTACCATATTCGTATTTCTGGGGGAAATTAGAAATAACAGTGTTACAGCACAGCAACAGAAAACCCCTTCCCCCCCCCCACACACACACACACAAAAGCAACACAACTTATGAAGAAACAGATATTGTCCAGAAACTTGAACAGAGCAAAATATCATAGCAGATAGGATAGCAGGTGCATACTCGAATGAAGAAGCCTCGTGTACTAGTTCCAATGCAATTCTTCTCTTCAACTGCTCTCCCTGTCACATAATAAAAAATAAATCACGAAGCAGCTTAAGACAAAATGTTGCCAACCCCCAAGGCATAAGGAAGACTTTCAGCAGTGTCCCGATACTTTGCGGATTACTATGAACAGCTCCCAATACAAAAACAGCAATAACTTCATCAGTTATCAAACTTGAGACAGACGATAAACTTCAGTTAAACAAGGAAAACAATACATCATATATTCGCAGGTCATAAACTGTCAGCAATTTCTTCTTTTACAAGGTGCTGGCACTTTGGCAGCAATATAAGCACACAACAAAGAACCGTATGATTTCAAAAGGTTGAAACTAGAACAGAAACCTACTGTACTAAAACCTAATTGCACATTTGCACCTGATCCCCTAGATCAAGGATAGTGCCCTTCCTAATATACGTCATATGCAAGTCATTGATTTTAGGGTAGCAAAGTATTTACGAGCAATTGACTCATCTCCTCGTGATCTTTTTTAGTATGAAGAACTGAACAATTTCTTTAATTTTCATAAAGAAAGCAAACAGAGTAAGGACCCAAACCCTAATCAAAGTAGAATGATTTTTCAAAGAAAGCAGCAAATCTTGGCCAGGAAGAATAGCAACTCAGTGATCCAAATATCAATTCCACGTGTGGTCAGGGAGGGGGCGGGATGGAGAAGGTAGAGCTTTCCTCAATGTGATATAGTAACGAATAATACAAAGAAGTTCAACTTAAAGTCCAAAGAAGAGAGGGGGCATCACTGGTAACTATCATGGAAACGCTAATATAAGATTGAGTTTTAGAGGTGCAACAATGGAAACTATGCAGAAGCTTTGAACCTGTATAAAATTCTTCGGAAACTGAAGAATGTAGCGATGTTGGTCAAGACACAAAATAACATAGCCGCTTTTATATGGAGCACTTAGCTTGTGCTGCCTCAATCTTAGAAGACTCTTTAGTCTTTCCTTCTATGATCCTAGTCACTTGCAAAACCGAATATACTACGAAAATAGTAATAATAATTGTACCACACAAGCCAAACATCCTATAAACCAACACTTCAAACACTGATCCTAGGCACACAAAATGAATGAGTCTCGGGAAATGGTGCGAGCAAGCATGCCAACAAATCGAACAAGAAACACTAACACAACTCATTAATTAACAACGCACAACGGTACTACTCAAAAATACCTCAAGCAACCAATCAGAAACAACCAAATCCCTAAATCCGCAAAGGAACATAGCAAGATTGATATACAAATGAGTAATCAGGCTTTCCTCAACCACACCAACATACAGTATGAATTAAGCTCATTTCAACTTAATCGTGACGCAACTTAACAATATTCGAAAATGTTTCTACAAATGTAACAACTAACAAATCAATAACATCAAGTTTTCCAGATTCTATAATGTTATTCCACAAAATCAAAGAAATGCTTTTAATTGAAAAGAAAAAAAGAGAGAAGAACATACTCGCAATTGAGAGGGAGTTTTACGCTTGAGAAGAGGACGAGTAGCTCCGGCAGCGCCACAAAAAGGAATAGATTCCGACGACGACGGAGCGACGGCTTTAGCAACTTTAGCCATTTGCTGACGGATCTATATATCTCCTCCTCCTTCCCTTTAATATTATAATAATAATTTAAGTATTGCAGCGCCAGAACTACCGATTTCTTCACACTGTATTTCCACACACAAAAAAAAAATTAAAAAAATTAATCAATCAAATTAACAGTTAGGTTAGGAAATGAAATCTGCAGTATATATAATAAAGTATGAGCAGATGAAGAAAAAATGGAGATTGAAAGAGGGGGAGAAGATGAAGAGATGGAGATACCTGGAGATGAGTGTGAGGGCGGATGTGGTGGGGAGGAGAGAGAGAGAGAGAGAGAGAAAGGAAGAGAAAGAGAGGGAAAGAGGGAAAATTTGAGAGTTTGGGAAAGTGAAAAGTTTGTTTTTTTTTTTAAAGAAGAAGAGGGGATTTCAGATTTGAATGCATTTCATTTTCATTTCGCTCCCGCGTTTGTGCGTACGTTATATTTGGTCTGGGCTTGAAACCCCGTTTCTGCTTGGTGCCGATATCAAGGCCTTCTGGTAGATATGGTGAAATTGACTCAGACCCAAATTATTTGACCTGAGTATATATGCGATTCGGATCAATTCGAAATGGTTTTATCATTTAAAAATGACTCGAATTATGTTTGACACGATACTAACTGGAACAAATAGACATGACCGAAATAATCACACATTTACTTTGTCGGACATACTTTTATTTGAATTAACTCTATCACACACTTTTATAAGACATCTGACCTTAATAGGATTGGAACTTAACCGATTTGGATTAACCTGATCAGTATCCGACCCAATCTGGATTAGAATTGTAGTTGACCAAACTAGAACTAGGCCCTAACTGAATTGACCCAAACTCAACTTGAGGTTTAGTGATCCGGCCGTAATTCGAATTCACCAAGTTGCGTATCCGAATAATTCACCTGATGGCATATCCGAAAGACCCATTTGGCACATCTAGTCTAGCGCGATTAAATTCCACGTTTTCAGTGAGAAATGAGAATAACTACAAAAACTAGCTAATCTAGTGCTTGCATCATTTAGATGTTAAATATGGAGGGTCAGTAATGCTACTAAGAAGCATCTTCACTAAGGGACAAGGGCAACCATTGAGAGGGGGTAAGATTGTAAGAATGACTTCACACTGAGACCAAGATCGAGTAGAAATGAATCAAAGATGATAATACAAATACAAAAATCCGTGACTATTAATAATGCTCAAAGTATGGCCTTATGATCATGATCGATTCAAAACTCCAAGCAAAACAAGTAATTATTTGATGCATTGAGACAATGCATAGAACTCGCAACAGTGACCATACAGACGTGGGACGACAAGCAACGAAGAAATATTACCTTGTTTCCGAATTTTCATTTGGAATGAAAAAATGAGCGATGGGCTGTTACATAAATGATAAACCTGAAGTGAAACTATACAGTGCTTTGTTTGTCGAATAGACCTACATCTCAGTTCAACTAAACCGCACACCGACCTATATATCACAAATTCACAGATGATGCGGAGTATTTGCTGAAGAACTAGCTCAGCATATACCAACATCCCAAACTTCCAAGAGTGACAACCAGCGGCCTTCCACGAAAAGAACATCTTTGATCTAAGCACAAGTTCAGATGATCAGCCCCATATTGCCAGTGCGAGTTCAATTTCAGTAGCTCTTCGGAGCTCATTTTCTAAGTTGTGTGGATGTAACACATTGCCATAATCTCCCATAAGGGTTGCTATCCAAGAGCATTAGCAAACCAACATCATTAGGTGTCACATCAAAGATATGCCTGGAAATTTTAGCAAACAAGTAATATGAGAAAATGATTGATAGACAAAACATATAGCCAAATACTACGTATGACAAAGATAGATGCTATTCAATAGACCTGCAGAACAAACGAAAATTGGCAAACAAAACAAATATGCAAGTGAAATGATTCACATTGGGACACTTACTAGTACTGTAGTACAAGAACAGGCTAACGGATAGAACTCTGGTCAGTCCAATCCTTATTGCTTCTATCCATTAACTGGATGAGGTGAACAATCTAAAATGACTATGCCCTAAAATGGTACAGTCTAAACAATGGTCTCAGGTAACCCAGAAACCAATTGACTCACAAATCGATAGCCTAATCCTCATGTTTGCCTACAATAGGTGAAACGAGGATGCAACAAGCCAAAAAGAATGGACATTAAACGACAGAAAGTGAAGTTTTCGGAAAAGGTTTAACAATATAGTACCTGTTTAAGAAGATTACTAATCGTGTGTAATTACCAGTTGCTTGTTAATGTAGTAATGTTGATCATAAATTCATAACAACCACGGCAACATCTAAGACAAATTAAACAATATTCACTCTAACTAGGTTGGAAATATTATGCACACAATAGCCACTGCTCAGGTACATTTTGCTTTTAACTATCAAATCAAATCTCTACCTGGACTGTCCCCCTCACGGAGTAATTGACCTCAAATAACTTTCACCTATGTAAGTAATAAATGGAAGGTCTCTGTTTACCAGAGCTCAATACTCATTCATCTTCATTCTGCTTGCATCTCTTGAAATTAACATGATAAGTTGTAGGGCATCCATTCAAGCAACCAAATTTATACAAGCCAGTCACATGGAGAAGAGAAATAAAGAACCAAGATTTTATAGAGAGGACGTTAACTTACTTGCTTGGACATCCTGTCTTTCTCCAGAAGACAAAAGACAGCATCCACTGAAAATTGAATTGTGAAAAAACGTAAGATAACTCTGAAGAAAAGATTAAGGAACATATTTAAATATATGATGTACAAAACATGCATCAAAAAGTCACTTATAAATGTAATAGCTTGTGTGTATGGTGGGATTTGAAAGAAAAGGGATGGGGAGGGACTGATGGAAAGGGAGAGATGCAATTCTCTTTTATGGGAAAAAGATTCGAGTGAGGGGACGCGAATATAGATAGACCCTGACTATTCTCCTTGAGAGAAACCAAGTTCTCCATTATTGGAAAGATTTGGAGGGAATACGGAACCCCACTCATTCCCTTCTGTCACTTCTCCCTCTCCCCCCAACCTTTCATCCAACAATCTTAGCTAAACAATATCTACAGGGTATACCTATGGTATAACTAATGAGAGTATGACAAAATCAAAGATTAACACTTTCTTATCCAGAAACAACCATCAAAACAGACCTAGAGAAAGACATGCATTGACTGATTGTAGATACTCACATAGCAACAAAGTGACTATAGGTCAAGAATGGATGCCTAGAACAAAGTCGATGGTGCAGGACGCAAGAGTGCAATGTTAAGGGAGTAGTGGCTGACATTTTTCTTCGAGCGCTTTTAACTCTTTAACAAGAAACAATTTACTATTAGGCAACCCTCATTTATATGAGTCCAGCCGGCCTTGCAACTCAAAAAGTGAATTGAAGTTTACCCCAGCTTGCCACTACATCTTCTACTAAGCACTATCTCATGAATTGAAAGCATCAACACCTTATTTGTGATATTACTTACCAGGAACAGTATGTTACTTAATTATGATTTTGGTTATGATTATGATTATGATATACGTATATGATATGCCACTTCGTTTCATTACAACTATAGTACGATGAAGACTTTGCAAGTCATCTAACAATGCATAAAGCAAATGTCCATTTTTTCGCCTATGAGAAAAGAATTTTAAGCAACAACAAATTTGAAGACAGCTTTATTACTCTACCTGACATTGGCGACCAAACCCCTAATCTGTGGTCTGGGTGATGTACAAACGAAAGATGTGAATCTTAAGGTTTGTGGTCACTGGTGGCAGAAGACGCAATGGAGGCTATGGCTATCCTCTAGCCCTAATGATGGTTCGTAAAAGAGCTAAAGGTAGATCTTCTTTTCTTTTTTACTGAATGAAGGTTGATCTACCTGCACATTTAGTAGGCTGGCGGTTTCTACCTTATCCATTACTGGTAAAATATCTTGATCTAGTTTCTCCTCAAAATGCATACGGTAAATACAACCACTAACCTAACTGAGTTGACACTCAGAATGCTTTTCCAAAAATGTAACTGTATAGTCAAGTTTACTGAAAGTTATACTAAACTGGGTATATCGGGGGGGGGGGGGGAAACAATGGGGGTGGGAGGAGGGGATTGGTATATGTGTGGGAAGTGGAGCAAAGAAGAAGACCAATGAAGTTCAAACAAAAGCATGTCTAGTACATAGAAATAAGTAATATGATAACAGGGCCGGCCAGGGGTCACCAAAATTAGATAGATTAAAAGATTAACAGCTATGAGAGTTGGGACAGCTACAAAGTGACTTTAAACAAGCATGGATAAAGCTTTACCTTGTAAACTGCAAAGAAGGAAAAGGTCCTAATTATAGATGGCTTCTGAACCGGCATCCATTTTGCAGGTGTCATATCTTTACATAATTGTTGAGCAATTTCTCTAAGCAATACAATTTGTGCTTTATCAGTCTGCATTGACGTAATTGTCTGCCTCATTGATTCTCTATCAGCCTCAAGGGCCTGAAGTCGCAGGTACAGCTTCCTAACTTCAGGCTCTCCCACGTCAGCATGTGCTAGTGATCCCCTCGGAGTGGATACATACTCATCCCGAAACATTGCAGCAACTTTGGGCTCCACGTTGTTATTTGGTGCCGAAAGATGCACAGAATCAATAGTATACACTCTCTCACTCATATCATCTTCATAGTCAGATGCACGATCTGACTTGTCTAATTCCTCATCCACACAATCTAGTTTCGTGAAACTAGTACCAAACCTTGGAGAATCCATGGTGTAATCAGGACTCATATCACTGAACCCAAGTTGTGAACGTGAGCTATTCTTGGAATGTCTGGACCACCCTGGAGAATGACCAGCAATGATCTTTTCTAAAACAGGTTTGGAGCCGAAGTTCCCATTCACCTGATCACCAGGAGGAGTTGCTTCCAATTGATTGATCCTGTATTTTAGATTGTCCATAACTTGAGTCCTCGGAGTCTCACCAAATGGGTACTCCTTGATATCCACTACATTATCTTCGAATTCCGATTGCCCCCGTGATTCATTCAAAGTAAATCTTAGAGGAGGATAGCCATATGTGGGAGAGTCAACAGCACCCCCTATATCAGTATAAAAGCTTGTATTGCGGCTATAATTTCCTTTCATACCTTCAGCTTCGTATTCTATGAAGCCATAACTCATCATTCTATTCTTACAGGCTTGGATTTCACATGTAAGGGCGTGGATGGTCTGCTCTTTTTTGTAGACCAGGTCCTTCAACGAAGAAATTTCGTGTGCATCATGAGAAATTTTCTCTTCAGCAAAACGTTTAAACTGCCGAGCATCCATTTGTACCTCCGCTTTCTCCCCCTGAATCCTCCAAATCATTGACATAGCCTCATTCGCAGCAGAGGAAGACGCATTCCTCTCCTCTTCCAAATCCAAATACAGTTTCTGAATGGTCGATTGTTGGTTAATAACCGTTTCTCTCAGTAAAGCACACTCATTCTGAATCCCAACCCGTGCAACAGGCAAGTAATCAAGACCAGGGATATAGAAACGACCACTGCCCTCAAACTTATCATACTTCCTCTTAACGGACCTAATCCACTTCCCAATGGAAGAGGCAGCCGTCAGAGAACAACTACATCCACACTCACAGCATTCAGCCAGGCTCCTCGTAGGGAACGACACAATATCAGTCGTCATATACTAAAATCTACAATCGAATCCCAATGCAATCAAACCCGACTCAATTCAGACAGCTTGCCCTCAATTAGATAGTAACAATTCAAATTACAAATCAATCTCTCCGCAACCTTTATAACAACCGTCTCTTATGCTCGATTCCTTAAAATTGTAAATGTAATTCTCTCCCGTTGTAATGCACCAAACCATTCTCTCAAATCCTCAACATGAAAGTGATGAAACCAAATTCCTATTAAGCACATAAGTAAACACAAAATCAGAGGGATATTAGCAATAATCGCGTTATACAAGTATACAACCCCTCATGTTTTATTACGGGCAAACCAATCCCATTCGTTTGCTAATTAGTGAAACTAAACACTTGAACTAATTTTCAAGCCAACTATTCATTCCCCCAATTAATAGTGTAACACAAAAACATTACTTTAGAATTGCACAATTGGGTAAACCTTTTAGGTCAAATTGCCACTTTCGCCCACAAAATCCTACAAAAAATGCAAAAATCCAAACCTAATTACCTAAGAATATAATCAAATAATGCAAGAACCGTTATTTTGCATTTCTTGCAGATAAATGCCTAAATAAAATCGAGTATAACAGAAACATTTCAGCTCATACAACAAAATTATATCAGAAAAACTCAACAACTTCACAATAAATTCATCGTCGGCAGCAAAATTAGGCAATACAATTCAAGAAAAAAAAAAGGAAATTAAGATTGCATACCTTGAAAAAAAAAATCCGATTTTGGGAACGACGAAGGGTAGGTGGATAATCCGAAATAGAGAAGAAAAAACAAAAGAATTTCTGATTTTTAATAAACCCTAGACTAGATTATATGATATTTCTGACGAAATTGAATTAGTGTATGTTTCCCAATAATTTATTGGTTTCCGTGCTCAGGTCAGAAAAGAATTATTGATATCCGGGCAGGTTTTGGTTTGCGTTGAGAAAGCGCCGTGGTAAATTTTGGAGGGGAGGCGATGATTTGCTGCTGGGGGAGGCGGTCTGTCAGTGTGTGTCCAACTTAACTGAAATACCGCCTTTTCTTTTCTTTTTTCTTTTTCTTTTTATTTTGGCGGGAAGTTTTATCCTTTTATCGAACTACGGTCTAGTGAAGATGTGTACTTTTTGGACCCTAGGGTTTTAGGATGAGCGACTAATATTGTCATGATGAGAAAACTTTCATAATATATGAGTTATTATATGTTTGCGATGGAAATTTATGTCGTATTTCGCGCTATTTAGACGTGTTATGGAATATTAACGTTATTTTGATGAGTAGAGACATATTCTAATTAGCAATGGTACATAAACCATTGAAACAAGTCAAGATAATGGGGTCCATCCCAACAACTCCACAAGCCACAACATTCCCGAAGTAAGGATATCCTATGTATAATTGAAAATGTCAAACAAGATCAAACTATGATGTGTTTTGTTTTCAATTAGAACTCATTTTGTATTGCTAAATATCATTTTGCCAACCCTTGAGTATGATTACTTTTACATTTGATAGTCTAGTAGAAGATATCATTCACCGTTGTGACCAAGTCAGAATCCTACTTGTCATCTTTTTTTTTTTGGTACAAAGGAGCAGCTAATGCTGCGGGGGTGGGGGTATGAGGATTTGAACCCGGGACAACCCCCGGGTAGGTTGAGTTCCTATCCATCAGGCCAACCTTGATCCTCTACTTGTCATCTTTGACTATATATTTATAATGGTTTAAGTTTCAGTAGGAACCATGGTTATATAGGAATCCGTAGAAACCCTACCTATAGGTCATTTTGACCAAATCTAACGCTCTCAATCATCTTAAAATTATGGAAATTATATAATAAGACCCTAACATGGGTCGGTTCTACTCATCTGGTCATATTTTTTCATACCCCCAATCTTAGCGTTCCACGCGCGTTAAAATTTTGGGGTACCTAAAACTCACATCAAATGGATATTTCATTTAAAGTTTGGGGCATGATTGGGTAGATTAGGTGCCAAGGAGTGCATCTGTGTATTTTATTTCGGAAAAAATGACCTCTACGGTGGGTTCGTACGAGTTCCTATATAACTATAGTTCCTACCGGAACACAACCCTATTTATAATTAGCATTCGAAACAGAATTTAGCATTTTATTGGTGTAACTCAATAACTAGTGATCATACCAAACACGTTATTGTAAACACATACCTCTTTCAGCCAACAGCTAATAGCTACTCTAGCAGTTAGCTAAGAACTTTCCTGAGCACTAAAAGTTAGAATGAACAACTTCGATTACCAAATATATCCTACATTACGCAAGTGACAAGGGCGTGAGGATTAGGTGATGTATCATATATGGTACTAGTTCTCTAGTTCTACCTCACTTTTATTTCCACATCCCTTAACTTAAAAAGACTAGTTGTTCGGCCACGCGCGTTGCGCGCGGCCGCCCAATATTAAGACATATTTGGCGATACCTTCTTACTTAAAATGTTAGAGGGTACATTTTTTTATGCACAATGAAAAGAAAACACGAAGGTAGTGCATGTTAGGGCTACAAGAATAATCTCTGATTTCATTTCCGTAAAGTCGATTCATCAGTTCGAATGAGTGAAAAGGTTCATATGATCGATACCATAAACAACGCACATAAACCTAGACTACAACACATATTGAAGTGGTGCGGTGGCGCCTTTTGACAATGACATTGATTGCGCTTGGATGATGGCGAATTGTGTCTAGTCGAGCTTTGCCACGCCTCAAGATCCAAATAATGGTCGGCGCTGATGATCTGACATGGGGACTGTAGGCCTAATACAATACCTTGTAGTTGTGAGCTCTATTCTGGCTTTCGTGAAGAACGTATGCCGAACCTGGCGTTAACATGATTTGCACACAAAAAGATCTCGTTATTAAATTGTTATCGGAGTTGGATATGGAGTGTAGTTGTAGAAAACATCATAACTAAGAGACTTGGTGCACTCTCTGTATGAGTGTTTATGAGACGTATGCGGAGCTATCTAATCGGAACTCTGATTTAAACTCAAACAACCCCTCGGAAACCTTACGAAAAACAAGAAAAACAAATTTCTAATTACAGACAATGAAATAAACTGCGACTGACACCCTTTGAGGATTGTTAATCACAAGTCCTCCCATGGACCATTGCATATCCGACTTTTCCATTCATGAAACACAAATAACATCCCAAAAAAATGGCTTGTCCGCAGGACCCAAGTTCTCTAGACCACCTAAGACATATACTGTTAAATAGGTACCTAAGACATATACTTCCACCCTCAGAACAACCAAACTACCAAACTGCATCTTTATAAATCTCTGAATTGCATACTTCCTCCTTGTTACAAATTTAGCCATTAATTTTTTGTTTCAAGCTCAAACTCCCCGTCGAGCAGCCGATAACGTTTAGATAAGTAAGACATGCCTTGGAACAAGCCTCCTAGAGACTAAGACAAGTCCAGCTACTCTAGGCTAAAAAGAGTAGAGATTTTATGCCCCTACAAAATAGCAATAACTACAACAATACGCATACATAAAAAATCTCTAGGCTATTTGGGATTCGAACCCAAAACTTTGTGCAAGATTGTACACTGCTCTACCATTGAGCTAATAGCCTATCGTAAACAATAGGCAAAAAGTCGAATAAAAAGATAAAAACTTCAAAATCCACCTAATCAACAATTTTCACTATGCTCGGTTCAAAAATTAACACTGAATTGTATATTTGTTCATGACACATGTAATTCCTAACTAAGACGCCACATACAACAGACCTACATAAGGCAGATTGTTTTCACTATAATTACTCAAATTCAGACCCCAAACACAATGCCACAAATCCCAAGTCACTTGAGATGGTCCTGCAAAAGTTGAGATATGACTGAGTACTCAAATCCATACATGATTCAACTCACTCGCCAAAACTAAACTCCAAGTCTAACAATAGGAAGACACCACGCAGAAAGAACAAAAAGATAAAAGGAAGCCATATGGAAAATCTGTACCACATGTGTACAACAGCAGTTAAAGACTTGTTTCTACCTCTGAAAGCCTGGACTTGACTGATACATCACCAATGTTTAGTCTGTTGGAGTAGGTGTCCTCCGACAAGAATGCGTTGACTAATTAAATCTAATTAGGAATAAACCTGGGATATATTAGATATACTAAGTCAGTTGATTAACGTAAATCGGTAACGATTGGCTAGCTAGAGTTTGACGTTATTGTCGTTTGACGGCGGTAATCAACTGATCCCTCTCGGTCACACCGGTAAAGATAGCTTCTCCAAAGGATATTATATTTGTATTTGTTACAATATAATATAAACCTTAATGTTTCAGTTAAAGAGTTAACTGATTATATCAGATGGTGTTTTACGAGTTCGGAACTCAAGTCGTATAATACTACGATTTTGTGTATTCACAATTAGCTAATTAAATTACAAGGAGTTGTAATTTTAGCTAAAATGATGTAATTGGTAATTATTATATGGTGATATAATAATTAACTAACACTTAAAGAAGTAAGTGTACAAATTATACCAAATTGTAACATGAGATGTTAAGGGGTATAATTAGTAAGGGCAAAATGGTAATTTGGATTACCACTAGTATATATACTAGGACAAATTCTTGTATGAGACCGTCTCACAGTGTGAGACGGGCCCATAACAAGAAAGGCCCAAAATACAAAACAAGAAAACTAACCATTCCCACACATTCTCAACTTCTCTAGTTCTCGTATACCTAAATTTTTTCTATTTCTTTCTCTCCTCCCTATGTATCTCTCATTTTCTTCTTCGATTTTTTTTTTCTTTTTGAATGAATCTTTCAAAAAAATTTATCTAGCCATTATTCATGATTTGACGGTAATTACTTCAAGGTTCTAAACTCAAATTTATGCCGTAAGAACTAGGAATTTTGTATTCTAAGCTCAAAGATTTAAAAAAATTAAGACTCAAAGTTTTGTAGAGATTTAAACTCAAACATTCATATTGAGAACTCAAAGTTTTAAGTAAGTTTAATTAAACTTTTATATTAAGAACTCAAGATTTTAAGTTTACAACTCAAACATTTGTAATTTGTATAAATGTTTGTAACTCTTTGATTTAGTTACAAAACTCAAGGTTATAACTTATTAACTCAAACATTCATATTGAGAAACTACAGTTTCAATACAATCGTGTAAAACTTTTTTAAAAAAAAAATACTAAAAAATATTAAAGTTCAAATTTACGATATAATAGTGGTAGTTGTGATAAGTTCATCATCAAATTGTAAGATATAATCCGTTTCTCTCTCTTTCTATTTTTTTTTAATTTATTGTAAATGAGGAGGGAGTGGGCTTTTATCCTTTTGGGCCCGTCTCACAGGGTGAGACGGTCTCACAGGAGAGTTACTGATATACTAGAGTTTGATGGTCAAACATAATAGAGAGACATCATTTTTACACAAACACACATTGATTTTAGAGAGAGAAAAAGAGAATTATTCCATTTCTTGTCTCTAAAATCAGCCCACTTCCAACACCATTAAGATCAAATTTTCTTCATTGCATGTCAATGAAAACTTGATCAAAACACTTCTCTTAACCTAGAATAACATTAGCTAAAGTGTTAGCTAATTTAATTTTGGAATTAAGGTTTGGTTCACCTATTAACACTAGCTTGTTTTGGGTGAATATTGGAGAACTTCTTTGGTGGATTAAGGGAGGAGGTTTCCTAGCTTGGAAACACAAGATTAAGGAGGAGGATCCCCATTTAATAGCAGCTCAAGAGCCTTCATTGAAGGTGTGGTCAAATTTCCTCCTTGTTAAGGTATAAAAACTTGTTTTATACGCTTATTCATGCTTTAATCTTACATGCAACTAAAGATCCTTAGCTAAACTTAATTAAGGGTAATTAAGTACTAATTAGAGGAGTTTAATTAGTGGCTAAGTAACTTTCATAGTCATGACAGAGCCAGCTAAGGCATTAGAAAATGTGCCAAGGGCCTAAACTACCAAGTCATACGGAGAGCACAGCAGTACATTACCCTCGCAATGATCGATAGAAGGCACAAAACTCGTCCACTACTTGAAAAGCCAGCCACTAACAAATGATTATCATTTAACACAACTCTATACCTCTTCTAGTAATCTCAAATGGTAAGCATCAATGATAAGTTTCTGGCATGTCATAAACAAAAAGTAAACTAACACGAGAATCAGTCTCCTTAGTCTTTACAGAGGAAAAAGTTACAAATGTACACTTGCTGATAGGGTTCACAGATGACACCAAACCTAATTAGTCGATTAGCATGAGTTGGTAACATAATGTATAACCTGACTCCACTCAGCCAAGTAAAGAACTTAGAACTATCATCCCAGAAAAGCTTATTAAGTGAAGGGTTCTCGTTATCATTCATGAAGCTAAAATAAAGGCATCAGCACATCCAGCTTGTGCATATTCAAGCCATAATTGCAATTTCAAGGTTCCAGCTAAGTATCAAAGGCTGTAAGGCCTTCCCTGTAGTAGAATCCCTGATTTGGTCTTTTAATTCTAAGGTCATGCCTGGATTGCCAGTAATGGGCCTGAAAAAATCAAGGAGTACTGATTCAGGCCCATTTTACAGGTTTGGATTGAGAGGTAAAAATAGGGCTGGAATGCATTACCCCCCAAAAGACCTAAAACTTTCCTCCCTCACTCCCTCAAGGAAAGATTTCCCCCCTAATCTTTCCCCCCCAAATCTTTCCCCCTTAATCATTCCTCTCATACCAGGCAAGCCCTAAAACACAGACAAGGGTATTTTGTTCAGCCTATTATGCATTTACTCTCACTCTCAGCCACCTTAATTCTCATCAAAACACGAACTACAATTCTGTCACCTTTATATACTTGTCCATACATCACAATGCAATGGAATTCGAATCCACATCGTAGCGTACATCAAAATATATGTGACGTTCAAAAGACAAATACTAATCGAGATCTTACTTTCAAATCCAGACCTTCACACAGATCGTGACGTATGAAGTGACAAAATGGGAACAGCAGCATATAGATTAAAGAGACTACAAGTATAACAACTACCTTATGAATCATCCTTATAAATCCACACGAAGCTGGGATTATTAGTATGAGCATTTCCAGATCCCTTGATTGATACCTAAGCTGCTACTCACTGCTCCGCCTGTACAAAATTGTACTGATATTGAATATTTTTTTTTTTTTTTTATTAACACGTCCATATTAGGAAGAAAAAAAAAGACCCAAGGTTACACATTATCAGGATACTAAAAAGATCTTATCACAATTTAAACTCCAAAGACGAGCCACAATCAGGAACTGCATACACACATGAAGTCATGAAACCTATCAAAGAAACATAGATCTCAAGAATCAAAAACCACAACCATCAATTTAATTTATTAGAACAAGATGCATGGAAGCACCTTTTAGCAATCTGTTCTTTCTTAAAGCATGCTAACAACTTAAATAATGTTCCATGCATGCAGGACGGGGAAAACATATTACCAGTTACGTGGTTTGTGCTCAAGCTAAGTAAAAAAAAGTCATGAAAGGGCATGGAGTTAAGTTGAACTGTAATCATGGTAGCAAAGACATGATTTAAGAAGAGAAGATGTAACAATTGGAGGACCATAAAATACCAAAACTCACTACATGGAAGGGGATCAGAGTACACGAATTGAAGCTTATATTATGTAGCAAGATGCTACTTCACCCGGAGAATGTGGTTAAGACAGGGATCCATGTCCAAACCAAGTGTTCCATGAACTCATAAAATCAGCAACACCCTATTGTGTAGACCATTGCTTCCGTATATGTAGGACGAATTCCAGATCGCACAACATGACATTCAATAAGAAAAAAAGTTTACTTGGTGACCATAAATTCACCCCCCCCAACTTCTAAGACACCACAAGCAAGATCATTTACGATCCCAATTTCTTAAAACCCAAATGCATGTGTATAATCACCAACTAAAATTAGTTCAAATCCACAAGCAAACTCATTCATGATTTCCAACTTCTTAAAACCCAAATGCATTGTACAATAACAAACTTATAAAAGTTAAATCAAGCATTTCCAACACCAATACAGCCTGAATTCCATAATATGCAAAGCAAATCACTTCTCTCAAACAATTTTAACACCCACAATCCAGTGGCCATAGCTAGTAACCACAAGGTTTCTAAAACTGATGAATTCGATCTACAGAAATTTCATAAGACAAGAAAGGACTAAGCACAGTGGCATCAAGTTCCAATTTAGAAAGCCATAATTGGATAGCATTCCGTATTGAGCATGAACAATGGACAATAAACCCATATAACGCAACACATTCATAGAGCTTAGGAATTCCATATTTGCAATTTTTTTGAGAGGCACAAAACAACACCAAGCTAAGCTCCACACACGCTAAATTGGTGCCCAAACAACCCCAATAATATAACCCAATAGTACAAAGCAACATACCAACATCATCCAATAAAATAAACAAAACAAATAGCAAGCAACACCTCTCAAATGCAACACAGGCTCTTCTACGTCAGGTATCCCGAACAAGGCCACTCATATTGTGCTGCATACAAATTTAAGCAATAGTTAGTGGCATATAGACGCCGCAAACAAGCAGCCTCTATCTGATCCCAAATCAAGAGAGCGCCTAACCCTCACACTGAAATTCCAGGGAATATAAACAACACTGGACGGCCCCTTACATATAAGCACACCACCGCAATCAATTCCCAAGCTTTATAAGCAAGCAACAAATGGAACACCAAAAGAATTGGAACAATCAGTGTGAACTTTTAATACGAGAGCAACAAACTCCCAGCCAACTATTGGTCTGCAGCCCGAGTAACTATTCAAAGAAAGACCCCTGAAGCCTTATAAGCCTATAGAAAATGAAAAGCAATTTAGAAGCAGAGAAGGTAACGGGAGATGCAACCCCCTCCCCCGACCCCCACCCCGGGTAGGTTCAGCGATAAAACCCATGTTTCCTGAACACTAAACTCCCATCCCCTCTATCACCCCAACAAAAACACCCAAAACAGCACACTGAGGAAATTCTCACGCCACATCAGAGAAGTATAGTGGAACGAATAATGCTTATTCCGCCAAAGCACGACACGCCACAATGTTACTGATTGATTATGAAATTTCTAGTTTAAACTTCAAACATCAACTTAGAGAAACATAAATACCAATAAGTAAACTTCATAATAAAGCCACACAAATTATTAGCCACTGAGGGTAAGGTATGGATAATCATGTTCTCGAATTACTCACTAATATAGTATTTCAGCATTGCAAGTCTACAATAGATTGATTCCACATAAGGCTGTTAGTTCCACTAAACTTATCAGCAAGTGAGGAGAAATTTGGTTGATTGTAACAATTAAGCAAAAATTTGGATAGTTTTACAATTGAGCAAAGATTTAAGAGAATATGCTAACTCAATTCCATCCTACTCTATGAAATTCAATCTTCCAAAACATACTGAAATTTGAACTTCGAATCGATAGAATAAAAATCACACAAGCAGACAAACCTTTCATCAAAATCACTATATATATCATTCTTTCCCTGATCATGACATATTGTCAATGTTTCAGTATTTTCAACTCGTTTTTTATAACTTTATTTTATCTAGAACAAAAGCTAATCCAGTTCCAAAATCCAATCATTGAGTGAAACCTTAATCACCCAAAAGAAATTCAAACATTTAACCCAAAATTTTCACCACACCCACCCAAAACTGCATCGAAGTCATCGAAAATTAAGATTGCCAATAAAAAGTAAAAGAGGGGTTTTCGGATTATATACCTCAGCTGCTATCATTCATGTTTTCATTATCATATCAATCAAATAAGCCCTATAAAAAATTTAAACGAAACATGAAGTTATGAGAGTTTGTCGAATCATTCCAGCACTGAAGATCTAATATTTGGCGAGCAAACGACAATCAAACCCAAACTGAAGCAAACCAACAATCATAAAAAACAAAATAAATCATTGTAACAGCCATCAAGAAAAAAAAATCAAACAAACCAAATTAATCATTCCAAAATCATTGCATAACGAACCATCAGTGACAAACCCATAAAACTCCAATAAAGCATAGATTAGAAATAGATGGAGAGGGAGACATTACCAAGTATGCTGGAACCCAAAAAAAATCCTTGACTACGAAATCTCGGAATTCAACGAACCTGCAAGGGCGAATAAAGACAATCAGAAGTTTACCTAGAAATCAAGAACGAAAGGAGGGGGGGAGCCAACCCAAAAACATCAAAAATCAACCACCCAAAAAAACAAAAAAAAAAAAATCAGAAAATAATAAACAAAAAGAAGCAAAACCCAGAAAAAAAAAAGATGAACTATAAATTGAAGTTAAATAAAGAAAAATAGGGGGGGAGGGGGGGAGGAACATACGCTTTAATTTTGGAGTGCTCCAAATATCAAAGAAATCAAACACTCCAACAATCGCTTACCTTCAATATTTTAAGGCTTGCCGTGTTCTGCCCAGAAATGCCTTCATCGGAGAAGAAAAAGAAGGAAACGTTAGAGGAGAAAGGAAAAATGAATGGTAATCGCAATTAATTGAAGAAAACATAAAGTCTTCAAACATAAAGAACAAAAATTTAATTGAACACAAAATGAATACCTCACTTCCGTTGAAGATCAAAGCAAAAGGATTGAAGATCAAAAGCCAGAAATCAGCTCCGTTGAAGATCAAAACAAATCGCAGGAGAGAGAAAGGGGGATCGAATAAGGCGCCGCAAGTGAGAGAAAGAAGCGCAAGAGAGAGAAAGAAATAGGGCAAAAGAAATGGCTGGGAATGAAGGAGGGTTTTTGCTGGGATTTTTTCTGCGTCAAAAGAAGAATCAACGGGAAAGATTAAATGGGGAGACGTGGGCACAGGGAGGCACGTAGATGGGAGTGCACTGTTCCAATGAATAGTGATGAACAATTAATGGTGTGTAGAAGCTTTTATAAGGGTAGTAGAAAAGCAAGTCAAACGTGTGAGAAACAACAAGACTACCAAAAAGAACATCCATCCTACAGAGACAATAAGCATTATGAATTTATGAGCATATTGACCAATGTAACATGTTTTAAGACATTAGTACTCATTCTGCTTCCTATGGCTACAAATCCTACAATGATGCATTAACATTGCTTTAAGACCGTAGTCATTTGCATTTTGCAAACCATTAGGAATTTAGGATTACAAAATTTGTCGAGTATAGGCAGCCAAAAAAAAAAAAAAAAAAAGAAAATAGAGAAAAAAAGTATAGCCAGGCGGGCCATATCGTAGGTGCACCTTTGAAATTAGACTTACTATTGAGCTCGTCTAATGAGGAGGAAGTTCAATGGAATTACTGGGTTGCTCGTGTGTAGACCTGTAAAACGGGTCGGGCGGGCGGGTTTCAGGTTCGGGTAGATTCGGGTTCGGGTAGATTCGGGTTCGGGTGTATTTCGGGTTAGGGTCAATACGGGTCGGGTCAATACGGGTTCGGGTCGGGTTACGGGTTGACCAGCGAGTCGAAAATATATATTCGCGACTTTTTTATCGGTAAATTTTAACGGGTAAAATATTATTTTATTCTTATTTTCCAAAAAATTTATATATTATATTATATAAAAATAATGATTGCATTATAGGGTTCAGTTCTCATGAGAACACTTGTTCCCATGAGAACCATGAGAACACTTTTAATGTGGGTAAAGTTAAATTCTAAAACCAAAAACAAAAAAAACCCACCCAATCAGTTTTCTCTCTCCTCCCCCATCCCCATCCCCTTCCCCAACCCGATCCCACCTCCCGCCACCTACCCAGCCACCGCCACCTGCTCGCGCCGCCACGTAACCCGGAACCGACAGAACCATATGGACCGTCTTCACAGCGCGAGCCAGAACCCCCACCCCCGCCACCCCACCTCCTCATCTTCGTCCCCCATTTTTCTCTCTCCCAAAATTTCTTCTCTTCCATATTTCTCTTATTCCGGCCAAAAACGATCGATTCCGGCGGTACAGTAAGATGTACATATAGTTACAATAAAAGGTACATCTAGGTACAATGAAAAGCACAATTAGGATGCTACCATTCTTGATTCGCAGTACTAGTTGTATTACGCAGAAAAATTTTCCTTAAAAATGTACATTCAAAACTTCTAAATGAACATCTTGTTCTTTTAAAATGAACAATTGGGTGATTTGCAATGTACCTACTCCATGTTTGAATTGTGCAATTAGATTAAGATGAATGAACCTCTATAAAACCCCTTTCTGTGCGTGTTTCTTCAGAGGTCGAATAGGGTCACATCCGGCTTCGACCCGCCATATGCTTCGCGGAGACGCTCGTACGAGTGGCAGCGTGGGCCAGAGTGGCGGCGCGCGTCAATAAAAATGGAGGTAGTCGTAGTCGTGATATGCTTGTGGATAGAGAAATTGAGGTGGCGGGTAGCGGGTCGTGGTAGATGGGGTGGTGGGATGACGTCGCGCCACCACGAGCGGCCAAATGGTGGTGGAATCTAGGAGTCTCTGCGTGGTAGGTGCTACTGACGGTGGTCGGTAATGGTGGTGGACGCTGGTACGCAGGGAGGATAGAGAAAGCAGGTAGGGGGAGAGGAAAAAAAAGAAGGGAAAAAGAATGTAATCTCAACCTTTGATTTTCAGATCTAATGGCTAGTAGGGGTTCTCATGGTTCCCATAGAAGGTAGAGTTCTCATATGAACTGAATCCTTGCATTATATGTATGCTTTATATGTTTTAATATTAATTGTTTTATATCATTTTTCTATTATTATAATATTTTTTTACTAAATATGCTTGACCTAACGGGTTGACCTACTCGGGTCGGGTCTTGACCCTGACATTTCGGGTCATTTCGGGTTTCGGGTGTTTTTCGGGTTTGGGTTGAAAAAGTCCGGGTTTTTCGGGTTATTTTCGGGTCGGGTCTCGGGCGGTTTTTCGGGTCGGGTCAGAAACTTACAGGTCTGTGAGAATTCCCACGCCCCACGGTGGCGCGAACCAAGAAAAAGTCGGACTGGGCCGAAATTTATTTATAGTATTTCCCAATCCTGGCATGGGCCGTCGCCGGGGTAGCCCTCCTTTTAGTTTCGCCACTGTCCCACAGCAGCCTCCTCTCTTTTATTTGTCCTCTGCGTATAATTGACGTTTGCTCTGTACTGATCCACTGCTCCGGCCGGCGGCCGCCACAGAGTAGCCGCCAGTCAATCCGCCACACAGGTCAGTTTCCCACCACATTCAATTTAATTAGTTTACGAGTGTTATTTTCTAATTGGGACTTTTATGTTAATTGTTGCGCCAAATTCTGCGAATTTGTAGCCTATGTTACCTTCCTGCCTGTACGGCACTACGGCCTGATCGATTTTAGTCGTCTTTCATGCTTTATTTTAGCAATAAGCTTTTGTTTGCTGTAATTTTGAATGACTAAATTCGTATAATTATCAAATCAGCTGTTTCATTTTAATTTAATTTAATCGAATTTGTCTCTGCATACATGTTGTAATTTTTCATTTGATTGGTTCGATTCGCCTAAGGTTGTTCTCAGTAATATACTTTGGGCTTTGGCTTTGATTTGTAGTTGGGTGCACGCATAATTTGGTGGGTATCATGGGGAATGGCCGGAAACGACGGTTTCTTTCACTGCTTGTAGAGAGATGCATTGATGGGACTGTGGAGGATGTGGCAAAGTACTTGTCGGAGCATCCGGATTATCCCGAGTACAGGAGACTTCGATCCAGAAATTTCGCCAAGAATGTCGAACGGGCCCTTTCTATCAAGTTTCAAGGCAATATTGTTGGCAGGAAAAAACGCAAGCGAGTTAAACAATCAACATCTACTTCATCGTCAGTCTTGGAGTCGAGTTCAACATTGGTATCATCAGGAGGGGAGGTTTCTAGCCCCAAGTGTGATTTGACGAAATTAATGCTTAGAGAAAGTATGATGAATAAAGCAGCTCTGATGAGTACGGAAGTGATGGAAAAGAAACAAGATGGTGAAGTAGAAGGTGATGATGCAATGGAGGATAATGTCGCAATGGCTGAAAAGGTAGGTGCTTGTCAGGTAAAGGCGTGGCGGCCTATGTTTAGGGATTTTGGTGGGATGAAGGAAGTGTTGGATAAAGTGATACTGACTGTGCTGATACCACTTCGTAACTCTATGTTACATGACCGGTTAACTGAGTTGCATGCAGGGCCACCAACTGGAATTTTACTGCATGGTCCCCCTGGATGTGGTAAGACCATGTTGGCGCAAGCTATAGCTAATGCCGCTGGTGTTCCTTTCTACCCTATTGAAGCTCCGGAGGTCGTTTCTGGTGTTTCAGGTATGCAAGCTGATTGTTGCTAAAAATATTAGTATGAACTGAAATGACTTTGTTTTACGTTAGTTAACTAAACATTAAAAGAATATCATTGTTGAAGCTTAGAAAATTTTTGCTAACAGATAAAGAAACAAAACTTCGACTCTGGTATGCTGGTTTAGGTATTTCAATGCAGCAATCTAAGGCCGTTTAGGCTTTTCGCATTTACAATTTCCATATGACAATTCAAATGACGATTATCAATATATTCTTGGGGCTAAGGCTTTGTTGCAATAGTATGATGATAGTTGGTATTGTCCAAAGCAAATTCTTTAGCTATACTAGTAAATAATTTGCACCAGATCATGAATAATTAGAGAATATTTTGAGCCAATGTTTCTACTTTGTACCATATGCATGTGTTTCTCCGTTTGCGCCAAAGATCTTTGTCTGCTGTATATGATTTTTTTAGAGCAAAATGGCACTAAAGTGTCTGCAGTTGAATCAAACAAGGTAGCAGGGCCTCATTTCACATGATAATATAATCAAATATGCCCAGGATTTGGGTATCTAGATGATAGTGTAAGATGGTTCATTTTGATTAGACAAGTAAAGAAGGTTTATGCAACTCCCTTACTTTCTAAATTGTTTTGTTTTGATTTTCTGAATCTTCAAACTCAAGGTCAGTCAGAAGAGAATATTCGTAAGCTATTCTTAAAAGCTCGCGAAACTGCGCCATCAGTTATATTTATTGACGAGATAGATGGGATTGCTGGTAAAAGAGAGAACATGCAGAAAGGCATGGAAGGGAGAATTGTCACTCAATTGTTGAAGTGCATGGATAATGTCAATGAGCGTACATCTTGGAGAAATTCTTCTCAAGAAGTTTCAAAATCTGCAGATTCTGAGTGCAAACCAGGCCATGTTCTTGTTATTGGAGCCACCAATCGACCCGATTCTCTTGATAGTGCATTCAGACGACCTGGACGATTTACCGAGGAAATTCCTATAGGAGTTCCAGATGAAAATGGAAGGCTTGAAATTCTTTCAATCTTGACACGTGATATTGGTGTCCTAAATTTGGACCTCAAAAGAATGGCTAGGGAGACACATGGGTTTCTTGGGGCTGACCTGAAAGAACTAGTTAGAAAAGCTTCTTTGAATGCATTGCAGACTATGATAGACCCGAAGAAGTCTGAGTGTATGGCAGAATGTTCAGAAAACTCTGGCGACTGGTGGAGACAACTATCGTTTACGCCTGAAGAGGTGCAAACACTTAGCCCTACAATGGCTGATATTGAGGTAATCCAATATGACCACCTTTTTTTTTGTTTTTTTTTTCTTCTTCTTCTTATAATTGTGCTGCTAATATTTAAGGCTGGTTTCAACTTGGCACACAGGAGTTATTCTTTCCTGTTGTCTTAATTTTTTTTCACGTCCTATTAGTCTGAACTCTTAAGAGTCGTTCGGGCAAATTCCCTGCTTAGGAATATATAGCAGTAAACTCATGACGACGAAATTTTGCACCATCTCCCCCAAAAGACCACCAAAAACATGGCAACTTTGGCGCATTTCAGGTAGCCATAGAGGCATGCGAGCCTGCAGCTAGGGCAGGGAAGAGCTCTGCAATTGGGTCTGACTCATGGGCAGGACTCTTACGTCGCTGTTGTTATTCTTTTACTGGTCTTTGTGGAAATTCTTCTGAGTCCGGTTATCAAGTATGCTGATTGTTTCATTTCTACATTTTGCATTTCCTTAGGTTGCTCTTAGAAGTGTGCAACCTTCTTTAAGAAGAAAGGGTTTCTCAGATATTCCAAACGTGAAATGGGAAGATGTTGGTGGTTTTGATAGCATTCGGCAGGTGTTTCGGAGTTGTATTGTTAAACCTATAAAGTGCCCAGAAGTTTTTGAGGTATGTAAATACAAAGTTTTTCGTATGTTCACGCTGTTGTTTTACTCTGTTCTAGCTTTTCCTTTGTCTTCTTTAGTTGGTTGCTTTTCCCGCCATATGTGGAGTTCATTATTATGGTATATGATATAATATGATGAATTGAGGACTAGAAGTCAGTTCTGGGACTTATAAAGGATTATGAACTTGTTCAACTACAAAAATGAGTGATCAAGGCTTGAATTGTGATTCCCCATTATGGTTCTGATAAGCTGAAGAGTTTCCTTCCTTTAATTTTAGTTTTGCCCTTACGTTTATGATGGCGCAGTGGCGCTTTCTTATTAATACTTCTTATATAATACTGACTGCTAGATTGCTATGAAATATTCAAATCCATAAGAAGTAGCTCTGTGATTTTCCCTCACTTAAGCAAGCCATTTATCATGCATGAAGTTGCTTACACCTGTGGGAAGTTGGGAACTGTTTAACTGCCGCATTGATTTCCACATTATTACGTTCCTTTAAACATCTCCCTGTTATACGTAATTGTTTATCCCATTATGTGAAGCAGGTTGTCATGTATATGATATCTACTGCAATCTATCTGCAGCATACAAATCTGATGGTTTGTTCGAAATGAGAGTCAGTTATAGTTAAAGCTCCTAACTATGATGACTTTTTCAGGCATTTAAGGACGACCTACCAGGAGGATTTTTGCTTTATGGGCCCCCAGGTTGCGGAAAAACGTTGATTGCCAAGGCTGTAGCTAATGAGGCTGGAGTTGCTTTCAGATACATCAAGGTGTGCCCTCGTTGCTGCCCCTTATGTTAACTTCTTTGTCAGATTCTGCTTGTTATAGCTTGCTGTTCTTGCTTGTTGAGCTTTTATATTACCGTGACCTTCACTGTTGAAGGGACCTGAGCTTCTGAACAAATATGTTGGTGAAAGTGAAAAGGCTGTTCGCGAAATTTTTAAGGCTGCAAGAACATGTTCCCCATGTATCCTTTTCTTTGATGAGGTAGGTGTATGTTGCTTCTTTTGTTTTGTTGTTATTGTTAATTTTATCTACTTGTATGCTGATTTTTCTGTGTCACCTCTAGGTGATTTTTTTTTTTTTTTTTTGCAAGCAAATAGTAGCCTCTTTTATTCATCCATTATAGGTGAAAAAAGAGAGCAAAAAGTTACAAAAAAATATAGCCACTAAGTCCTATTGATTTAGACTCTCTATAATATCCTCATGGAAACAATTTTTAGCCTAAGCCAAGACTTGTACACTAATTAGTAATTACAAACTTGAGTTTCCTAACAATAAGATTGGTATCATGGTGAATATTGGCAAAAAGTCGAGAATATCGTTCCTGCCATATATATAAACTGTTGCAATCAGACAGCAAGTTCTCCATTTTGCAATTCAGTGTCTCCCTTTTGACCTTATTGAATGCCATTGTAGTTCTCTACTAAGACTCCAGGTTGGCTTAGTGGTATTCATCCAACTAGACATTTCCCTTCAAATTTCACCAGAAAATTCACAAGTAAAGAACAAGTGTGCATGAGTTTCAGAAGCTATAAGGCAGAGGCAGCACCTGTTAACTAACACATCCCTCTGCTGCATATCTTGTCCACAGTGGGGTGCTTGTTTTGAGCAGCCAGGGTACCAATGAAAGAGTGTTTCGGCATGATTATAGGATTCCATATGACTTTACTTTCTGCATTTTCCCCATGTTTCTGTCTGAAGAAGTCATAAGCTTTAGAAACACGATACTTACCACCCACATGCCAGCTTCTGAGTTCATTTATGACAGCATCCTGGGTTCCTGCAGCAGAAACTATCACGTATCTGACCTGCAGAATACTTCTCAGAGTCTCAGAGTGTTGAATGTATGAGGGAATTTGAATATTTTTCTGCCATCATATGATAACTTCCTACATCAAATACCTAAGTAGCTACTTTGAATTTGTAAGTTATGTCTATCTTTGTGGGGTCCCCTATGTGCTCTAGCTGGCACTCTCTTGAGGGGCAGGTTATGGTGTTCTTGTCCCCTTGCGCTCTTTCTTGATGAAGACCCCCCCTCCCTCCCAAGGTGTACTGTCTTCTTCCTCTATCAGACTATCATGTATCCTTTCTGTCTTAGATATGGTAGTTGCTTTAGCTATCTATAGATTGAAAATAGCTTGGTAAATTCTAACCTGCATGTTTTATTTGGAACTAGATTTGAAAAGAAATGAATGCAGTGAGCCAATATTGGGTTCCTAGGTCTTCTGTCAGTATAACAACTAGATGGCGCGGTTTATATGGCATTGTGAGATTCAAAGCGTGCAGTCTTACTCCCGTAATCCTGTCTTTCAGTTTCCGATATGGGTTAGCACCACAAATTAAGCTGAATTATATGATCAAATAAAAAATAATTGAAGAATTTTTCAATGAAATTACAGTATGAAGGCGGTGGGTCCTTCATTGTCTCTTATGCCCGTAATCCTGTCTATCAGTTGTTTTCTGGATATATGTCTGTTGAATGTCCTTGGGCGAAGTTGTCTTTGATCTTAAAATAAGGCCACAAAAGAAGATTTGGAACGTGGATATATGCTGGGGAATTTGTTAATGGGCACTTACTTTTGGGATATGTTAATTTTTGTTTGCAGCTGGATGGCTTGACTACAAGTCGTGGAGAATCTAGTGGGGTTACTGTTACGGTTTTACAGCAGGTGAAGTTAAAGAATATTAAGCCTACCTTCTACGTGAAAAATATTCTCATTGATTCTAAAAGTTCTAACCTTTGATCGCAGCTTCTTGTTGAGCTAGATGGTGAGGAAGAAAGGCGAGGTGTTTATGTTATTGGTGCTACAAATCGGTAGGACATCTAAACATTCCTTTAATGAAGCATTTTCATTTTTTAAAATCTGGAATTCGAATCCTCATATTATATACTTTGTGGTTGTTTTCTTACGATGCTAGGCCTGATTTAATAGACCATGCGTTATTACGACCCGGGCGATTTGAGGAACTGATCTATGTTGCTTTGCCCAAGTCTGATCAACGGGTTTCAATATTGAATACCCTTGCTAGAAAGAAACCCATAGATAATGCTGTGGATCTGCCTGATATTGCGAAGAACAGATGTGAGAATTTCAGTGGTGCTGACCTCGCAAAGCTGGTTCGTTTCCCCCTCTCTTCTATATTATTGTTTCCTCATAATCTTTGGTATCGTAAAATAGCTGTCAGTCGATGTAATTCTCAGACGTACTTTTTACCATTGTGAAGGTAATTGGTATATTGCTTTGCTCTCGAGTTACTACAGTCTACATCAGTTGTATTTTTCATAGAAGATAAAGGCTAAGAACTGACAATGCATAACAAGAGAAGGGTGATAGTTCTAAAAATTACTCCACAAGGCTAGCTAGTAGCTGATTTTTCTGCTCTTAAAACCAATAAGAATCTTCCCTCTTGATCAAATGTTGTAGTTGAGCTGCCAAAACTACAAATCAATTACCTGAAAACATGAAGTTAACCATTCTCAAAACTTTGAGTTTTTTCTAATGTAGTGAATAACCAAAGGTAAAGACACAATTAACTCTAGCTAGATAATTACACTGATTACCATGTCAAACATTCGGCAATCACAGTTCAGATATTATTGTCATTGATATTGAAGGTCTTGCACCAGCATCAGGTTTCATTTTCTTTGATTTTATTGAACTTAAAGTTTTTCCATGTTGTCAGATGAAAAGAGCTAGTAGGATTGCACTGGATGAAATGCTAGTATCAAAGGACAACGGTACAGAGGTCATCCCAATTTCCATTAACTGTGGTCATTTCGAAAAAGCTTTAGTGGGATTGACTCCGTCTGTCAACGCACAGGTATGATTTGTCTTGTTATTTGCATCATTGGTTTCTATACACGCCTGACTATCATGCTAACTCTCGCTTTCCCCTTTCTACGGTGTCCACAGCAAAGAAAGAAGTATGATGAACTGTCACAACGTTTTTCAGCAGCTTGAACATCCGGACCAAACTAAAGAGGTATGAGTTTCCAAATATCTACATTGAGTCTCTACTGCTCACCATATCAAATTGGGAGTGATTTTGCATACGAGACTAGTGGAATGATCGAGCAACATTCATCAGCCCAAGCGTATATATATGAGTGGTTCGGCTTGGTCATTGACGCACACCGGGAGTTACGTGTTACTGTTGTCATCTTTCTTTGCTAATGAGATGGAATTTTGGATCTTCAGAAAGTGTAATTTGTGTACCATTTCAAATTTATAAAACTGTACTTCTTTCTATTTATGGAAAGCAAAACTTTGGCTACATGTTTCGAGCTCACGACATTTAGCATTTCTGCATTTCACCATGATCGGCTAGGTTACTGTCGCTGCACAATTGTCAAACCATGGCATATAAAGAAGTCTGAAATATCGTTTGACCATAAAACACTGAAAACTTGGCCCAGCTAACATATTTCCGTGTAAATAACAAGCTAACATTAACAATTTGAATTACTCAGCCGTGGATAAACTTTCCATAACAAAAGTAAGTCGGCCGTGGATAAAATTTCCATAATAAAGGTATTTATATGGATTAATCCCCAAGTAAAGTAATTATTTGAAAGTTGATCAATTTACCTTAACGCTTTCCTTATATTATCCCACCACTTTCCTATATATAAGATCCTACTAGACACTAGTCTCCATAATTTCTCCATAACAACAGACTTCACCTGCTGCAAATTTACTGCTCTGCTTTCTCGAGTTAAGTGCTAAATTGGGTACTGAACTTTGGGTAATGGGTGAAAATGGGTACCGTTAACTTTTTTTGTAAAAATCGGGTACTCACCCCAATTTTCCATCCAATTGTTAACATCAAGTTAACTCCTTCCCCTCTCTCTTCTCTTTCATATCATCTTCCCCAAATCCTAAAAATTTAACCCAGAAATTACCCAAAATAATTCATATATTTTTCCCAAAAAATTCATATCTAATCAGGAAGATGAAATTAAGTCCAAAGGAGGAGGCGGAGGAGGAGATGATTATGATGAGTGATAACAACAACAAGAACAGATCAGCAGCAGATGATGATGATGATGATGAGGAGGTTGATGATGAGAAGATGGATAAATTTTACGAGCTTATTAAGAGATTCAACCAGGCTCGTGATCTGTACCATCACCATTGTGGTTCTCGTCCCCAACAACATGAGCAGCGTAAACTAGAAGATGAGGAACAAAAACGACAAAACGACAAACAACTTGGCAAAAAAGTCATCAAGATGGAACAACAACTAAACCAGATAATAATAATAATGAGGTGCCAGCTGTTGATGGATCTCCGGCGGCGGCGAGTTGGATGCCCAGCTTTAAATGGGAGGATTTTAGGTACGGATTTCACGAGGTTCAACAACATGATCACAACATTTTCTCACTTTTGTTGAATTTTTTGGGAAAAAGATGTGAATTTTTTTGGGTAATTTCTGGGTTAAATTTTTAGGATTTGGGGAAGATGATATGGAAAAGAAGAAAGAGGGAAAGGAGTTAACTTGACGTTAACAATTGGATGGAAAATTGGGGTGAGTACCCGATTTTTACAAAAAAAGTTGACGGTACCCATTTTCACCCATCACCCAAAGTTCAGTACCCAATTTAGCACTTAACTCTGCTTTCTCCTGAAACCTAAACAAAAAAAAAACAGCTCTAAACTATGTCTGTCCTTTCTCTTCCCGTCAAAAGAAAACGTCCCGAAGACGCAACAAAACCATCACAACAAAAACGACCATGTCGTCGTATAATTCCGGCCGCCATCACCAAATTACCCACGGATATAATCATCAATATTATGTCTAGGGTCAAGCTACCAATTCAGAAAATTCTAGCTGATGGTAACAAGAGTTGTTTAGGCTGCTCCAAAAACGAGTTGAGGTCCGTCTTTTCCGACTCCAAATTTGCTCAAGCGCAGTCCGAGTACCCACGAACCTGCATCTTTTCTTATGATCCTCGTCATAACGATCAACGTCGTTTTTTCTTGATCGAGAATGATGATGAGAAGACACTTTCCATGGGAATCGACATGAGTTTCATGGAGGAAGTCACTACTGTAGCTAATCTCGACGTCTTGACATCATGCAACGGTCTACTCTTGCTAGGGTTTCGTGCTTATTACGACTCCTCTGTTGACTGCCAACTTTGGGTGGCAAATCCTCTAACAAAAGAGTTCACAAGCCTCCCACAACCAGAATTACAAGGCGACAGATATTATTATGCACTGGGGTTCGACGAGAAAAAGTCGAACAAGTACAAGGTTGTCAGGTTTGTTTGTCGACAAGGTAATAAAGATAGCCCGAGCCAGTGGAGTGGGGAGATCCTGACCGGTGGTACTCAATCATGGAGGAAAATCGACGGTTGCGACCAAATCCTAAAGGATGGGAGATTAGATGAGGGTCCAGTGGTTCATAAGGGCTCTCTACACTGGGTTGCTAGCGTGTCCGACAAGGATGTTATCCTACGGTTGGATCTTGAGACAGAGGAGTTTGAGACGGTCGCATTGCCGGAAGAGTTAATGAAGCTGCATTGTTGCACCTTCGGGATAATTGATGATCTATTATATGTAGGAGGATACAAAATTCTGGATATACAAACTGATCTTATAGTTTGGGTGTTGGACAACCACAAAGGCAAGTGGAATTGGAAGAAAGTAATTGTGATTCAAAACGCATACACGTATGTGGTTCATAAGTTGGTGCAATTGGTCGAGGTGAATGAGGACGGCGAAATCTTATTCATATCTTCCAAGAAACTTGTTTACTACAACCCAAAGACGAAAGTTTTTAGGAAACCTCGGGTTAACGGGTGGAATACGAATATGAGAGGGCTTATTTTTCACCCCAATTTAAGGTCCCTTAAAATGTATGAGTAATAATAATGTAAACTTGACGTATGTAAAATCATTACTAGGTATTTGGCTTGATGATCATACGTCGAATATTGTATTGATTGTAAGTTTGACGAATTAAATTTAAGAATTACTACATATGTATTCTATTCACTGTTTATAATACATTCATTTCATCAATATAGGTCCACATGAGAGTACGAATTATTAATAATGCATCAAATGCGTGTCTTTAGTTTGTCGCCTACACCAACACTAACACTGGACGTAAGTATGACTTAATGATTACCATTTAATTGGTTTGCTGTTCGTAGAATATAATGTATTGTTCTTGAATAATCGTGGTGGCCAAACTACCAAATTGGTAAAAAGAGTTGGGAGCAAATGACAGATTGGTAAATAAAAATAATCCGGCGACAAATTGGTAAAAAAAAATAAGGTTGGAGACCAAATAGACCAAAAACACTCACTTTTGGCCGGAAAATCTTCTACCTATATATTTTCATCAAGACCATGATTTAATTACCTTTTCCAACTTATTAATAAATATTAAAAATATAAACAAGCAAAAACATTTGTTTTTCAAAATAATGCACAAAAAAAAAAAGTTTAAACTAAATGGTTTTCAGAAAAAAAAAAAAAAAAAAAAAACACCTTTCAACAAAAGAGGTGCACGTAGGTGAATTTTCGAATTCGCACAAATCTATAGTGTGATGAATAATGTCGAAAATTCTATATCATATTCAAATGGAACTTTCATCCCGCGTGTCGATTCTATATTTTAAATTAAACATATCGTCTAGTGTTTTAAACTTGGATTATTTAACATATCGTCTACTGAACAACTACATAAAATTGTCACACGAGATGTCAGTTGCAATTGTAACCTATAATCGAGCCAACTGTAGCCTCTTTTGTTGAAACTTTTCTTTCATAAGAATCATAACCCTTTGTCGGTGTTTTTTTTTTTTTTTTTTTTTTGCATTATTAAGAAAAAATTACTTCCATGTTCTAAGAGCTATTGTAAAGCACAATTTTCATTTTATATTGTTAAGTCTTTAATTCTCTTCAATTGTGTAAATTGTTTCATCCATGTTTTTTATTTTTGCTAATAAATACTATAAGTTTTATTTCTAATAATATAAATGTAAAAAAAGAGAAGTAAATAATTGTATTAAAGGAACTATGTGAGGTAAAGTAAAAGCGCCGGCCAAATTTGAGTGTTTTTGGTCTATTTGGTGTCCAGCCTCATTTTTTTTTACCAATTTGTCGCCGGAGTATTTTTATTTACCAATCTGTCATTTGCTCCCAACTTTTTTTACCAATTTGGTAGTTTGGCCTAATCGTGGTTGTAAGTTTGACGGATATAAGAATTGGATTTCAATGTATTTGGTTCCTTGTCCATGATCAGAAGTTGAAGTCCGATTAGGAGAATTACTTTCGTACAGAAAAGTTTGATCATGCCAATCACTTACACATATAGTATAGTGAAGAGTGACCTTTGTTTGACCTCTGCTCATACTTGCAATGACTTGTTGGATTATTTTGATCCAAAATATTAATTGCTCAAAATTAGTTATTAAGAATTCCTAATAATTAGATGATTAAGTTTATGGAATTGTGTTAGTGGGTTAGTACGTCAAACGTGAGAATGTGAGGTAAAGAGTAGTTGCTTTATTTGTTTTAATTAGGAGTTTAGTTGTACGTTGTACTCCCTATTTAAGGGACTTACTGTATTGAGATTAATTGAGTTAGTTTCACAGTAAACTTCTTCATATGGTTTACTCTCATATTTTCCTCCCGTCTAAAAATTCTACATTGTCGAGAAGAACAAAATGATGCATTTTCTGTATAACTAATCCTGCATTCAAAAACATTCAATGATAGGATAGATTTCACAAGAAACCTACATGATTGTGCGTTTAATATTTGCCGCGACCTATAAGCTTGTTTAAATGCGCACATAAATCTGGGTAACTGGCACAACAATTCACATAATATGGCATGTAAATGCCTCCCAAATTCAAAACGCTTTCCTTTGTCTCCTTAAAGTTCCGGCATGCCTCTTCCGGATTAATTCCCAAGTAAAGTACGGAGTAATTATTTGAAAGTGATAAATTTACCAAAACGCTTTCCTTAGATTATCCCACAACTTTCCTTATATAAAGACCCCATGTCCCATCAGTCTTCATATATAATTTCTCCATATTAACAGATTTCACCTGCTGCAAATCTCCACTGTTACGCTCTGCTTTCTCCTGAAACCTAAACCAAAAAAAAGCTCTAAACTATGTCTGTCCTTTCTCTTCCTGTTAAAAGAAAACGTCACGAAGACGCAACAAAGCCATCACAACGAAAACGGCCATCTCGTCGTAAAATTCCGGCCATCACCAAATTACCCACGGATATAATCACCAATATTATGTCAAGGGTCAAGCTACCAATTCAGACAATTCTAGCTGATGGTAACAAGAGTTGTTTAGGCTGCTCCAAAAACGAGTTGAGCTCCGTCTTTTCCGACTCCAAATTTACTCAAGCGCAGTCCGAGTACCCACGAACCTGCATCTTTTCTTATGATCCTCGTCATAACGATCAACGTCGTTTTTTCTTGATCGAGAATGATGATGAGAAGACCCTTTCTATGGGAATCGACATGAGTTTCATGGAGGAAGTCACTAGTGTAGCTAATCTCGACGTCTTGACGTCATGCGACGGTCTACTCTTGCTAGGGCTTCGTGCTTATTACGACTCCTCTGATGACTGCCAACTTTGGGTGGCAAATCCTCTAACAAAGGAGTTCACGAGCCTCCCACAACCTGAATTACACGGCGACAGATATTATTATGCATTAGGGTTCGACGAGACAAAGTCGAACAAGTACAAGGTTGCCAGGTTTGCTTGTCGACATGGTAATAAAGGTAGCCCGAGCCAGTGGAGTGGGGAGATCCTGACCGGTGGTACTCAATCATGGAGGAAAATCGACGGTTGTGACCAAATCATAAAGGATGGGAGTTTAGATGAGGGTCCACTGAATCATAAGGGCTTTGTACACTGGGTTGCTAGCGGGGCCGACGATAAGAAGGTTATACTACGGTTTGATCTTGAGACGGAGGAGTTTGAGACGGTTGCATTGCCGGAAGATTATGGAAAATTGTATTGCTGCTTGTTTGGGTTGCTGGATGATATGCTTTATGTTGGAGCGTATGACATTATGGACAGTTTTTCTGATGTTAGTATTTGGTTTTTAGACAAGTATGGTGAATGGCATTCTTGGAGGAAAGTTGTCTTGATTAAAGATATTGATCCGCGTCGTAGTTGGCCAATGAAGTTGCTGGAAGTGAACGAGAATGGTGAGATTCTGATCATGCTGGGAAGACCCATGACACTTTCTTACTACAATCCAAAGACGTTGGAAGTACGAAAAATTCGAGTTATCGGGTCGAATAAGAATATGAGAGGAGTTGATTTTCGCCCCGATTTGAGATCTCTTAGACTGTATGAGTAGATAGATGTCTGAAAAGTTACTAATATGTGTTTGTTTGTTGATCAAATGTAGAATAGTAATGTATATATAGTTCTGATTTGCACATACGTAATACGTTCAAGTGTTCAACATATATATAGTTGAGTGATGTTGAAGGAATTGAAGTGTATAAAAACAGGGTTTATGAGGATGGAGTTATGCTATCATATGTTTACTTCAATTTAAATCAATGTATTCTTTTGATTACTTATGTTATAATAAATTTTTACATCTTATGAAAGTTGGAGCCTAAACAATAAATCAATTATGTACAATCAGTGTGATGTGGGAACTTCGCACAGATTTTTATTTGGAAAACATGAGAGTATAAGTTGCAATTCAATCGACTTTAGCTTACGTTTAGACGTGCTGTATGCGTGTATCAGGTATATAGACTATCCGACGTAAAGCAGACTAAGCACCAATGCTAGTCCAAATGACATTATGATGTTTTGCTTGTAGTTGTAGCACCTTTAAGTGAAATAGCACCAATGCTAGTTCGACTGTGTGCTAGACGAGATGACGAGTTCGATACACTCTACCTACACACTAGCAACATATTGAGAGTGACATTAGTTTGGCCTCTGCTCATGACTTGTAGAAAGGAACAAAATGATGCATTTACTGTATAACTGCATTCAAAAACATCTGATAGTATAGATTTCATAAGAAACCTATATGATTGTGCGTTCAATATTTGCCGCGACGTATAAGCTTTGTTTAAATGGGCAACCTTTGGCACATAAATCTGGGTAACTGTCACAAAACTCACTCAACATAATATGGCATGTAAATGCCTCCCAAATGTTGCCAACTTGCTATCCACTATCAAAGTTTAAACAACAAAACGCAACAAATCAGACTCACCTAGAGATCAGACATTTACTGCTATTTTGCCTCAAACCAGAGGTGATTGCTCATTGACAAGACCTTCATAGTATTACCATGTAGGGCAACGATTAAAGCATAATTAGCAGACCCCAAAGGCGTGATATCCACTATTTTGATAGTAACGTACTAACCTACAGATCACTCATCATACGAGGGGAACCACTTGCAGTGAGCTTTATCAAGTATGCGAAAGTATCCAGACATTCATTCTGTGAAGAAGTAGCTACCGGAGCGAAAAATAAAAAATAAAGACATCAGGCATTTTAGCATATTATGCAGTGCACCTTCTAGCACCCAGTCAACCTGGCTGCTGTGGTAGCATCAGACGAGAAAAGGTTGTTTGTCTCCTTAAAGTTCTGGCATGCCTCTTCCGGATTTAGGATCATATGTCTTCTCCATCACAAGATCCATTGGAGTATCCTTCGGACCAGCTGCAGGGGAGAAAGAAATGAAGAAGTGTTAAAGTTAGGATATTAAAGCCACACACTCATATTTTATTTCAAGCAAGATTTGTTCTCAAGCAGCGAGGAAGGAACGAGCGACATGAAGACAATATCTCATTGCTTGGTATACGAAGGCCAAATTATGATAAAAGAATGTACTTCAGCAAGGCAAAAATATCATTCATATAACTAAGGACTCCAGAAGGAAAAGATATTGCGAGTACAATAAGGCCTTTCTGTCTATCGGGCCCCAATAACTTTGCTTTTTGTGGTGTTGGCTATAAACTAGTATAAAGGCACCACCACTAACCAGTGACTAAGATTTGTATGCCTTCTTTGCTAGGTCATGGCAGGATTGCCCTCAAAACCCTCAATGATTCATAGCACAACATCATATTTTGCGTTTTTCCTTCATTCAACTCTACCTTTGAGCCTGTTGTACATATTTACAAGAGTGGCATAGCCAGAAAGACCTAGAGTAACCTCTTGTAGAAAATTTACAAGACAATATCAGCTATTTGAAAATCAAATGTTCATTTCTGATAAATTCCTGAACTATGATCACAGTGCTAGCATAAAAAGGAAAATTGTGGTTCTGTTAACTGCTTATTCTCTCCTTTCCGTGCTCAGACTTCACGGCCCCTTCGCAAGTTTTCAACATCGAGACATACACCCTCAGCAAGATTTGCCAAACCTCGAGGAAGAAAGTTTATTATGATGAGCTCCAGAGGAGTATGCAAAAGCTGAGGAGCTAATATGTGATGACCTAGCTGCCCCAAGATGGATATCATAGGGTTCGCCTACTGTGGGGAGCCCTAGCTGATGGTGAACCTACTTAAGCAACGCAGCACAAGAATCTCACAGTCATCTTCCCTTCCGGTGCTGCTCTGAAAGGGAAATGTGGTGTAAAATTTTACTTTGACAGGGTATCAATAGGCATATCAGAGATGACAGCAAGAAGCTGAGCTTGTGATAGTAAAGACAAAACTCGAGCCCCTACTGATAGATCCTATTGTCTATAACTATTGAGGCTATCGTTCACCTTGTGTGGCTTGAAAGAGATTGAAGGATATCACAGAAGCTTGTACGTAACCTGGTGCTATGCTGGCATTGATTACAAAAAGAATGGGGGTACGTGATAGATGTAGTGTTATTTAAGGCTTCAAACCAAGCTTCGCAGCTTCACTACTAACCGCAGCCGTTTTTTGAGATGTTCGTGGGGTGTTTTTTCCCATTTGCGCAATGCAGGCTTAGATATTTTTAAATAATCTGCTGCCGAGATATTTTTTTATTTTTTTGAGATAAGCTTCAGAGATCATTAGGTTAGGTGTCTTATCTCTTTTTGGTAATATAGTTCTACTTACTAATAGCAAATAGTTGTGGTCATGTGAAATTATGCATTTAGAGATTATAAATACCAGAAGGGATACAAGTACTTTTACAAACATTGGATGGAATCAGGAAGCACCTCACGTCATTTTTTCTCTCATAGGTATATCTACTCTATCTCACGAGTAACTATTATTTACGCTGCTACACCTCCTTTTTCTCTCCCATGTCAGACTCACGTAGTCGTCTTCTTCTCTTTCCCTCTCCCAATAAAATCAGGTGTGATCAAAGTTGGCTTTGTCGTGCCTATGGCAGCAACAAATAAATCGAATCGAAGCAACCACTTTCAATGGCTTACACACACCAAAAAACCGGTTAAGCAAACAGACCCAAAGTATTTCTGTCACAGCATCATGCCACAAGTTGCCCAATGCCTTCCATTGAACTATGATGCTGTTGAGTTCTGTAGATGGAGCCTCCCAAGGGTAAGGTTGTTTCTCTAAGCTAGCAGTAGTAATAAGGCATTCATTAATGTTTAATATATACACTCAATCAGAATTGATACAGAAATTGGAAACTAAACCTTTAACAACTGCTGCGTACAAGTTCAACATTTTACTAGTACTATTTGTGGCATGCTCAGCTTCAACTGTTTCCTTTGTATCTTAGACTACAATGCTGGTGGAGCTCTAGGAAAGAAATAGGGTATGTGATTATGTTCGGCAAAAGTAGCTTTTTTGCAGCTCGAAAGGAGGATGAACCATTATATTGATGGTTAAATTAGGGGCATGATTGGAATATGATCAAAGAAACCACTTATGAATGTTGATACGTTAGTCCATATAACGTTTGAGAAATGTCACACGAACAGCTAACAACTAGTTGATAAAGCTAATGTGCCGAACACGTCTATTTGTAAGGAAGTTGACTAGGTCAAAAACACATAAAGCTATTGTGTCGAACAGGCCAAAGAAAAATAGAAAAAAAAAGTCAAGTTTTTTAACTAGCAACTTACCGTGCACATCATCTCATTGAGACTTCTCTCCACTAACATATGACCACTATCTTAAAGAAACTAAGTCTACATAGCAAGGCAAGCTGTTCAATTTTTTCATCCCCTATTTCTAAATATGCAACACAAAGGCTATCAGGAGTTCTAATGATACTTTATAGAAAACATCAGTAAAAGCACCAACAACAGCAACAAGTTAAAAAATGTAAGATGCAGATACTTACGAGCTGTAGGCCGGGGTGTGCTCCTTATCTTTAAGATTTCAGGGCGGGGTATAATGGTTCCTGATGCTCCTATGCCTCTTGAGACTCTTACTTTTGTACCATCCTCTAGATATTTAATGCCTACTTTGCAAGGCGTTCTGCATGGATATGAATTATCATAATTAGTTGAACTGTTGAAGAAGTGTATTAAACACAAGACCAGTAACTTGCTGTATCAGCATTACATCCATACCCTGTAACTGGATCAACAACCTGCACATTTGACACATGCAGTGGGGCTTCAACCGAGAAAATACCACCTTCATGGCCTTGCCCTTGTTTAATATGTTTTTTCACCTGGTGGGTAGTAGAAAAATAAAATCATCAAACCAAAGAAAAGAGTCAAAACTCAAACGACATGCTTCAGTTCAAGAGCCAAGTATCCAATGAACTCCCTCGAGTTGTTGAACAGGTCAAGTGAACTCCTCTGAGACTTACTAGAATTTAACCGCATATAATATGTAAATAAAACTTTTGAATAGAACATCATAAAGGCACCAAAAGATGAAAGGCAGCCCCGATCTGTTGGGGTGGGGGAGTGAATTCCGCTGGGCAGTTTTAGAAATAATCATAACATATTATGCACACAGATTTGATTAAACGACCGTGAAAAGGAAAAAAAGGGGTCCTCATGGAGGACTATAGCGGAGACAGGAGCTAATATCAAAGAAGGAGGGTGGTGGGTTAAGCAAAAATGTCACAAAGGGGCAGAAGATAACATCAACAAAAAAGAGATTGCAGTAGTAGGGAAAAGTTATGTTAATTTTTCTTTTATTATTTTTTTATATGATCCAGGCTGTTGCGTGGAACAAATCTATTCCTCAAACCTGGTGCAAACAAAAGAGATTTCATGTTAGCACCATAGTCAAGGATGTTAACCAAAGTATAGTAACAGAGAAGAACTTTGTGTATAGTATACCCCGGATGCCTTCATCAAGCATGCAGCCTAAAAAGCCAGTATAATCATATTACTGTATTTCAAAGGGTGTTTTAAAAGATATGCGGACAAGGTGTAGATGAAGTTTACTAAAATAGAAAACCGACCTGCTTCATCAGTGGAACATCAAGCTTTAAGGTGATGGGAATGCTATGTGCATGTAATAGATTTGAACTGCTCTTCGTTAACTGGCAAAAGGTTTCATTTTGGCGGTGTATAGGGTTTAACCAATGCTGGAAAGTGGAGACTATAAAAGCTTTACTGATGAATGAATCCTGATCACTGTAATTCTATATTTTGAACAATTTCACGAGGATAAGTCAAGTGACTAAGTGAGTAAGGAAAGGGTTCAATAGAAGAGTTCATCTCATGTATGACTCTTAAGAGTCACCAGGATGCTGATAGGTACGAAAGTTTCAAACGCGCATTTTATTTGTACATCACACTGTTTCTACATAGACAGTATTCAGTAACAGAAGATTCGCAAGGTACATATATCATATCTTACTTTGTATTGAATGTCAATGTCAAAATTTTCTATCTCCTTGGTATCTTGACCGTAAATATGAGGCAGTTTTAAATGGCAAAGACACTATTTCAGGCAAATGTCAAATTTCTGAGTAAAAAAAAGGCAGAACAGGCTCGCAGTGTACAGAGCTCTCAGTAGTCTTTGACAAAATTTCAGATCAGGGCTCCGTCGATGTGGTACATTTACATCTCATCCGGCATTGCTATAACTTTTGCTGAAGATCATCTACATAAGGTGAAATAACTGACTGATATACTCTAGGACAAGGCATTCAAAGCGCTAGTTGCTAGTGAGATTACAGGGTCTTGTTCACCAACTAGGTTTTCTGGTGATGTACAATAAGAATCCTTGGAAAAGTTTGTTAAAAAGTGCACATTCCTCATAAAGCTCCTCTAGATATCACTCTTAGATCTTCAATCCGCAACGTATCCTTTCCAGCAGCGAGGTCTGAGTCTGACATCTGATCTTCCTTTTGCCTTTGTTTGCAATGCTCTCCTTAATTATAGATATTTGCCTATTCTTTGAGATATCATTCTACCTAGCTTTTTCTTTTTTTGAGATCACTCTCTTGGACAGAAGTTGATGTTCTGTGGCTGACAGTTTACCTTCCTAAACTTTGTTAATAATCTCCCTTAAAAAAAAGAGTTAATAATCCTTGTGAGGTTTCCATCAAACGTTTATGACTGATTTTATTCTACATCTCTCTAATTGCATAAATGGCCTTGGATGATCAGAGCACGATTAAAAGCAATGCAAGGCTTAATCTACATATTTTCTAATTTGTCATTCTCACAGGGAGCCTTATGCTTTCCATCTGTGATAAAACATTTTCAAAACAGCCTTTTGCCATTTCCTAATTCACGCTTTCCACTTGTAATAGAACGCAAGCTTAAACCTCATCCATTCTTCCAGAACCTGCCTACTGCTCTTCACTTCACCTGACTAGCCTCCAAGAAAGACCAAAATACCCGTTCCACTACCTCAAAGACTATACTGAACATATGCCACAATGAAGAACCCCTAAAATCGAATCAACCCAATAAAATACCCAACAAAAGCCTCTACACCGTACAACCAAGCCTCAAAGGCTTCACTTTTCGGCTTATACACAACACATCCCACCCAACAACTGACCCACAAACTGATTCCAAGTTTCCAACTCCGAATCCCAAATGTCACTATAGGGCTTACGGGTTCTATACCCGCCTGAACAAAGCTCTTGCTGCGCCCCTTGACCCCCCCCCCCCCCCTCCACAAAAAAAAGCACCTTTGCAATACAGTGAGCAACAACTAGACAAACTAATATTTCGATGTCGAAAGTAAGTACGCAACAATCATATTAAACGAAATGTTAATCATGGTAAAACAAAATTACAGAAGCGTAAACGTAACCTTGACTAATAAGATAGATATTAGAGAGAGAGAGAGAGTGAGAGAGATTTACAAGATTTTTGCCCTCAACAATGACCCGATTCTGAGATCGAATAACCCGTTTGATTAGCCCGGTTTCGCCTTTATCCTTGCCTCTGATTATCATGACCTATACCCATTTCAATTCAAATCAAATCATTTCAATTCAACAATCCAACAAATTGATGCTAAAAAAAAAAGAAAGATGAGAAATTTCCAGAAATCCGAAAACGATTAAAAAACACCAAGTTGAAATCTTCATTCTTACGTTATCACCTCTGACAATCTTCCAATTCTGAATGAGTTTCTGAGCAGCTTTCCATCCCATTTTTGCACCCACTTGAACAATGAACGCAGCTTTATTTCAGAGAGGCGAAGGAAAGGTTTTTGTGCTTCCTACTCGTCTAAAACCCAGAGCAATAAACCCCCACTTTTAGGTACACTATTTCTAAGCTCTATATTTTACTATTATCCTGGGCTCGTTGTGTGCTCGTGTTGGTTTCCGCCTTTCGAGTCATGTTTAGTCGGGTCATGTTGTGTCGAGTCGAGTCGGTTCTAGATTCTAGAGTTTTGTTTAGGTTGGCTCATTACCGTGCTTTCTCGAGTTTGGTTTGAGTTCTGTCGAATTCTGGTTCGTTCACCGTGTCATTCCTTGTTGTTTTGGGTTTGGGAAGGTCGTAATAATGAATTCTGGTGATTGACGGTTTTGCAAGGTTATGGGGAGTGAGATTCTTTTTGTTTAAGTTATACAACTTCCGACTTACAGTTAGTTAATAATGTTATACAACTAATGCATGCTTAATAATCGTCCAATTAGGTACTATTGGATTATTTATTATCAGCATTAAACATGAATTGTATCTTATGTCAGAAGGTCAGAAATCACCTGAACCACACATCTTGATACTCACATAACTCTCATAACTCTCATAACTTCAGTTGCTCCGTAACTCCAGTAACTATAGCATATAACTCCAATAACTTTACAACTCTAATTTAACAATATTAACTAAAATACGTAACTCCATCTTAACTCACATAACTTCAACAACTCACGGACGTATTTTAATATAACTTTACTAAAACACGTAACAATAATAACTCCACTAACTAAAACACGTAACCAATATAACTCCACACACTCAAACACGTAACTCTAATAACTACACTCACTAAAATACGTAACTCCACCTTAACTCCAATAACTTCAACAACTAAAAGACGTATTTTAATACAACTTTACTAAGTAAAACACGTAATTATATTAACTTCACTAACTTCAACACGTAACTATAATAACTCCACACACTAAAACACCAGTCCATCTGTGGTACCCGAGGGTACCATTCTATCTGTACCCCGGCCCAATGTCAGAGTTGGGCCAATTCAACCAAGCAGCCCAATCCAATATAAAAAACAAAAACATAAAGAAACAAATTAAAACAAATAAAAATGACAATCTTTATCTACATTGGCGCAACTAATCTTGGTGACACTAACTCCCTTATTACCGAAGCAACAGCTCTCCGGCTGGGCATCCAACAAGCTATTACCATGGGTTTTCAAGATATTTGTATTGAAGGCGATAATCTGGTGGTCATTAACTGCATCTATGGGCATTGGCAAGTTCCTGGCAGATTAGCATGATTATTGAAGATATCAAGACCATGTTTAGCAAATTTAGGAATATTACTATTAATCATATTTTTAGAGAAGCCAATCAGGCTGCTGACTGGGTGGCACGTTGGGGGCATTGTATCCTTCATAATCAGGAATTGCCTTCTCCTATCCCCCGGTCGCTTTCTTGTATTTTGGATGCGGATAAGCTTGGTGACACCCTGAGCAGAAGGGTTACCTAACTCTATCTTTTTGTAATTCTTACCTGTTTAAAAAAATAAAAATAAAAATGAAATCTCACATTCTCTCTTCTCCGCTCTCCCCCACCCACGACCCAACTCGCCCATGCGCCGTCCCGCCGCCGACGTACCCAACCACCACTACCACCCTATTAACCACCTCCAACCTCATCGTTTTTTAGCCCTCTAATGCATACCGCACCCCGCAACGCCATTACTACTCTCCTCATCCTCCATTTTCTCCGTTTCTTTTCATTCTCTCTCCATGTTTTGGTCATTCCCCGGCAACAATCAACATTCCTGGATTCTGGATGGTTGTGCGATTGGTGGAGCACCGGTTTTTAGGTGCGGCGGGCAGGTAATCATCGGGGCAGAGTGTGAGAAATAGGAGGCTCAAAAGGAGAGAAAATAAGTTGTGGAGGAGGAAGGAGGGGACGGAGGTGGTCATGTGGGTGGTGTCAGCCCGGATGTGCTCACTGACCTTCCGCCGTAAGTTTGATCGATGTGAAGGAGTGTGTCCTTCGATCAAGTTGTCAAATAGTTTGGTAATTAATTACGGAGTGAATTAATTCAATTACGTTTAGGTAATCATAATGTTTAGGCTAAAAACCTCTTATGATTTGTTGATCGTTGATCAGCTGCTAAATGTAATTGGACCTACTGGGTCACACACACTAAGTGTGGATCAGGTTAATCAGTCTTTCTATATTTATGGAAATACTAATGAAATAGTATTTTGCATATATGGACTTTCCTAATTAGATTAGAGAAAGTATCTTAGAGGTTTCCTAGAGTGTGTACCGAGTTTAGGAAATATATGAGTATATATATTTACCTTGGGCAAAACTCTTGATCATGGCATTATCTCAGAGATAATTAAGGTATTGGAGAGAAACCTAAAGTGAGCCCTAAGAGGGTCGATGTAGACTGATGAGCATGGAAGAATGGTTCGTTCCATCTGATCCAGCTGTGTGGATACTAGTAGAGGGGCAACACTTGAGGTCCTGATCTCCTAATTGATTATATTATATTTTATACGAGAATTCACGCTACAAGAGGTATGTCAATATGTGCAGATTCATGTTAATACATGTGAGAGATCTTGGACTGTTTTGATAGTTTTTCCGCAATTAGATTTATCAAAACCTAACAGTGGTATCAGAGCGATCTCACATCGTATTAATTTTGATCTAAAATTGATATTTTCCAGAATTGTGATTTGTGTATGTTGATCAAAATTGCAAAGTTTTAATTGGATTAAGACACGGAATTATAGACCCAAAATAGAGTGTTTTTCAGTTTTCGAGATCATGCCGGTTTTGAGTCGAAATAATTGGATTGTTTTGAGCACAAAAGGCAACCCAGCGTTTACCTTTTAAATTGAATTTTACGGTAAACACTAAACATGGCCAAATTTTAAATTAATTGGATTAATTTGATAATTTGTCGCCCTGATTTCGAAAAACCATGAACACGAAAATTTGACAAATTAATTAGATTAACTTCTGGGAGTATGCTTGCCTAATTAATTAGGATTGAATTAATTAGATTAATTCGTGGTTTTGCTTGAACGAATTTCTGGGTGAAATTAATTGGATTAATTTCTTAAAATTCGAAAGATCATCACAAAAGGGGCGAAAATTTCAGAAATTGATTGGATTATTTTCAGAAATAGTTTGCTTAATATTATTGAAACAAATTAATTAGATTAATTCGTGTTTCTTTTGGCCAGAAAATTGAGAAAACAATTGGATTAGTTTGAATCGATTTTTATGCAAAGCAATTCGAAAAATTTCAAAAAAAAAATTTTAGCCAAAACGCAATTAAAATTAATTGGATTGATTTTGCTGCAAGTACGAGCCAAAATTATCTATTTTTCGAAAAAACCCCAAAGTTAATTTTTCCCCAATTCAATTTTGACCTAATTCTCCAATCAAACCGAAATCCAAATCAATCAACCCCAAATTGAGATTGGATCGTCAATTAAAGGGTACTACATACCTTAAAGATGGAAATTTATCATAGTGATAACTTTTGAGTCTAATTCAAACGTTCACGGGATGAGCGTAGGTGGTAGCGCTAGGCGGCGACGAGCTGCGCGTGGTTGTGCGCTGGGCGCGCAAGCCGACGCGGTGGCCTGCCGACCAACAAGCGATGAGCATAGGGCTTGCCTCGTGGTTTTCAATTGGCGTTTGGTGGCTGCGCATGTGGCTGCACGCTAGGCGTGCATGCCGGCGAGGTGGTCGGGCACTGCTGACGAACGAACCATGTAGGCGTACATGGACGCCACTGGCGGCGGTTGGCTGGGCTGACGAGCCACGTCATGTTTGGGCGACGATCGGAGAATACGAAGCTGGGTGTTCATTCCTTGAATCGGAGAATTTTAATGATTTGATCATTAATAATGGATGGTCATTGACCGTACTGGTCACAGTGACCATTTATAAGTTTGGTAAAATGGAAAGTCTCCTTGATTGATTTGTGTTGGTCAAGGTGAGTTTTGGTGGAAATTTTGCTTGATCGGTTAGTCATGGTTAAAGAAATTACGACTGAACAGTTAGTTGGACTATCTTGTGGACTTTGTTTTTCTTTCGTAAAACTTAAACTAAGTTGAACTTATTTGAGTTTGCAATGGATCATATTTTGAGTGGGAGATATTTACTATTATTTGGATAGTCCAAGTAGTTAGCAAATGGGTTCGGGTAATGAGACACTAGGTGGGCTCATTATCGTTAAAACATTTCAATAAGCATTTTAATTAGAACATAACAAATCAACAATTCTTTTGTTGATTAATTATTAATTTATAATTAATGTTTTAATTAGCTTGCGTGATTTTATTATGTGTTTAATATTGTTTAAATGCATGATATGAGTTTTAATATCGATATATTAGAACTGGGTCATTCACTTTAGAAGTGATTGAATGAATGAATGTATGAATGGTTTATGCATGAGGTGACTTGTATGGCCCAAATAGGATAGTAAATACAGTCTGCGTACTGTTTGTATTCCTGTAATCTAAATACGATCTGCGAATCGTGAAGTATTTTGTAATTATTTAATTTTGTTTTCACGGTCTGCGAACCGTCAATCAAATGTAATTACAACTGGAGTGAAGATTGATCATTGCAAGGCGAATCATGATGGATGACGCTTGAATGACGTGGATATGATCGAAAAGTTTTCAGAAGGTGTCTTGAAGATTAGATCTTTAGGATTAGGGGCCATACTAGGATCACATTTAATTTCGCAATTTAATTTTGGTATTTTATTACGCTTTACTATTTATGCATGTCACCTATATCTCGTAAGAGTTCACTAGAGTTTAGGTTAAACATAAATAAATCGAAGTCTCTACTAATATTGAGTTTATTGCCTTTCCAACAAGTAACACCTATGAAACTCTCGATCACTAGTGATAGGTTTTGCCAAAGCAATGTATCACTTCTAATCTTGGGATAAGTACGGGTGGGTCTATGAAGAGATTCACATGTTAAGTTGGTTAACTCGACAATATCAGTAAGGAGTCCTTAGATGTTGAGGCAAACGAGTAGGTTTAACATTGGATGTGACCAACAAACCAAGAATTATATTGGATATAATTAGTAATGGGATTACTTACCTAAGTTAATTGGTTTAAGTGTCAAGCCAAAGCTTGCTTAATCCAAGAAATTTGGGATCTTGGAGTCATTTTATTCTTGTAGAGCATTGGATGGAATAAAGTGTTAAATAATTTAAGATGTTTCAATTTTGTTATTTATTTGATAAATGTTAGATACTTTGCAATATAACAACAACAATAATTTGAATTGCGTTCAAATCTTTTGGAATGATTGTGGACGGCAATAATTTAATCGATTGGTATCGAAACTTGAGAATAGTTTTTCAAGTGGAAGGAGAAAATTTATGTCTTGGAGATAGTAATTTTGTCTTCTATTTAGAATAGGCTACGGCCACTAAGAAAATTGCCAAAATGATATGGAGTAGATGTCAAAGTGTCTAGTGTAAGCAATTATTATTAGATAATTTATGCTAATAACCTTATCCTACAACTCAAGAACAAGGTTCTAGTGAGTGTGAGGATAGAATTATGACACACTAGAAAGTTTGATCATTGGATCGAGAATGGAAAAACAAATTTGTTTCTAGTGCTCAAAATGATGGTCATTTTGAAAACATGTAAGAAATTGAAGTTTTTCCTAATGTTGGCTAAGGTTTAGTCAAAGACATCGTTCTCTAGGAAGATAAGAAGAATGGAAACTATTTTATTTAAGTTATTTATGTCATTAATCTTAGCATAAAATCTCTACACCAAAAGTATTAGATACTTGTTGAAATAGATATTTGTTTAAGTGGGAGGTTAGACCTGCCTACATGTTAAGAATAAAACAATAGTTGTTTAAATCGTATTTTAGCTCTATATTAGATATGAGAGTTCATTGTTTTGGAAACAACCTATGACATAAATATATAATTGAGTAGTATTTGATTCGAATTCAACTTGTGAATAGTGTTGTTTTATCATGTAAATAGTAATTGCATCGAATTAAGATTCATTCTTGAGTCGTTAGACTTGGAATCGTATGACATATGCAAATCTGTTTACTGACAAAATGTGAAATCACATTTTAGAAATGGTGATAGCTAATGAATTTTTGGGAGTACACTTTGTGTAATCAAATAAGTTCAATCACAAGAGATGGGATTTAGTTATTTCATTGCATTAACGAATGCGAAATAAATAGTTATATTTATGGTGAAATCAAAGTCTAAGACTTTGGAAAGTTTAGAGAATTTCAAAATGAAATATAGAATCAACTTGACACTTGATATTAGCCATTCAATTAGATTGAGATGGTGAATATCTAAATCAATTAATTGAAGACTATCATGAATAATTGTGGGAAAGTTCCACATTAATTCCACCTAGAACACCAAGGTATGTGTGTCTGAGTGAAGAATTAAAGTCCTACTAGGTATGAATTGATCCATGATAAGTCAAGCCAAAATCTTCAGTTATCATTTTTGGAATTTACTTTATAAATTGTGTATCACTAAACAGTATTTTGTCAATAGCGGTTTAAAAGACTCCATATACATATGAAAGGAATAGTTCCTAGATTGTCTTAAAATCTGAAGTTGCTAAGTTATTTGTAACAAGGTGTGTCAAATAAGCTTGCTTTATAATCAGATTAGTGTTTCTTTAGAAGAAATATGGTGGTTTATTCTCCAACAACTGAGAACATAGCATTTGTTGCTCAAAGTGTTGTGTCTTTTTGGAAAGAATGTATCTTTCTAAAATGACAAGTGGGAGAAATGTCTATCTCGATCAGATTCGAGATGAGCAACAAATAGTTCGAACATACATTATCCTAATATGTCACCCTAATTAAAATTTTTGTGAGAATTGAGGAAACGGGATATGACTAATGTTTTAGAAACATGTAGTCATAGTAACGAACATACACCATATATATAGGTTTGAAAGGGAAAGAATTTTGAGAAATAGATTTGGAGATCTGTACTACTCATAATTCTAATGTACCTTTTTAAAAAGTTATCTGAACCTTTAAACCTTAAAGACGGTATATATGACAAGTCAAAACTCCATTGGCTTGAGGCCATAAAATTTGAGATGGATTAATGTCCAAACTTCGAGTTTAGAACTTGGTTGATTTGCGAAACGGAGTGGCTCCACATGCAAATGAATTTTATTGGATAAAATGGATAAGGATGAAAACATAGTGTTTTACTTAAATCCATTGGATAAACCTAGTTAATGCAACTCGTTATAGTAATGAGATTTGTCATTAGGATATCGAAATCGCTTCCTAGATGGGTATTGGAAGAAGATGTGTATGGGCGCATTTTAAATGTTTCGTTGATCCGATTAACGCTAGGAAATGATGCTAGTTTAATAATCCAAGTGATGGATTCATGTGAGCATTTAGGAGTTAAAATCCTCATTTTAAAGAGACAACTTTAGAAGTTGATTTATAAGAAATGAAGGTGCATCTTGTGTAGACAAGAAGTTTAGTGGGAGCTTAATTATTTTTCTAATTTTATGTGATAGTCACATGTTTCTTCAAACGAATATTCATGTGTTTAGGTTTTGGATGACTTAACATAGTGTAATTTCTAAATGAAGAAAGTAGAAGGAAATAAGTACATTTTGGGCATCAAGATTTATTGGAATAAATCTTGTGGGATATTGAATTTAGTGGGAGTGTTTACATTGATGTAAAACTTTTGAGTTCAATATTAGAAGACTCTTAGAGAGGTTTCTTTTCATAACTCATTCATTAGATTCTCTGCAAGATTCAATGTCGTTGGACATGTGATGAGAGAGAAAATGATGAGTAGTTTAATGTATGGATTTGTAGTAAATCTATCATTTACTTGTTGTTTCGTATACTTGGAGTATGACGAGCAGATACCAATTTAAGTGAAATCACAATAGTGTGTGATCAAATATATCTTATGGTGATCGAAAAACCAAAGATACACTTTTCATTTTTGGAAATTGAAATGATGTTGTTATGAAAAATCTGAATCAAATTGTTCATGGTTGAACTTCAGAGATTCTTGAAGATTTTCAGTTTATATATCATCTAATTGATTAGATTGCTAATAGTATGGATGAACAAAGTAAGTACGGATTGTAATGGTTCTATTCCGTTAACTAGACTGTCGCTGAAATTTATGCATGAGAAGCATACAACGGCAAATGGAATCAAACACTTTGGAGAGTGGTTGTGATTCTATTGAAATTATTGTTTTAGATATGATTATGAGATCATGATTGTAAAACAGTATTGACATTTATCATTAATCGATATTTATTCGATTTTACATTTAATTTTGGTTTAGTGTTAAATGTATGTCCAAAATAATCTATTTGTCCATAAGCTGTCAAGATGAGGTCTTGATTATGAAATGCTTTTGTGAACTGGAACTTAGATTATAGTTGTTCCTAGTCTAAGTCATTAAACGTGGACACTAATAACTGTTATGACTAGTATGCAAGTTGATTCATTAACTCTGTTTCATGAGTTTCGGGACTTGAAAGTCATGGATCTTTTGCATGGATATGAATTAGAATTCATATTGAACAGACCCACTTATGTGAATATTCTTTAAGGGATGTAAAGTCATTATGAGAATTTCACATTAACTATGTTGACTCGATTTCTTAACATGAGTGCATCATTTCTCTTACTCGGGAACTGGTAAGCTGTGATGTTGCCTAACGCCGTGCCGTAAAAGGAGGTCATAAAGGTAACATTCGGATTACTATGAACTTAGTAGAGAGACTTGAGTGTGCAAGATTGGAATTGTCCTCCCATTGTGGGATTGTTGTCTTTTGGGCCACTCGGAGAGTTGGAACTGAAAATGCATGGCCGTGCTCAAATGGATTTTGGATAATCATTTGTTTTATCAGTTCATCTTAGATTCGAGAAACACATTTGAACTATATATAAGGATGACATGAAATCTTACCTTATGTTCAAATAAGACATTAAGTGACAAGGGAATGCGATTGACCACTTGCTCTAAGGACAAGTGGGAGATTGAAGGAGTGTGTCCTTCGATCAAGTTGTCAAATAGTTTGGTAATTAATTACGGAGTGAATTAATTCAATTACGTTTAGGTAATCATAATGTTTAGGCTAAAAACCTCTTATGATTTGTTGATCGTTGATCAGCTGCTAAATGTAATTGGACCTACTGGGTCACACACACTAAGTGTGGATCAGGTTAATCAGTCTTTCTATATTTATGGAAATACTAATGAAATAGTATTTTGCATATATGGACTTTCCTAATTAGATTAGAGAAAGTATCTTAGAGGTTTCCTAGAGTATGTACCGAGTTTAGGAAATATATGAGTATATATATTTACCTTGGGCAAAACTCTTGATCATGGCATTATCTCAGAGATAATTAAGGTATTGGAGATAAACCTAAAGTGAGCCCTAAGAGGGTCGATGTAGACTGATGAGCATGGAAGAATGGTTCGTTCCATCTGATCCAGCTGTGTGGATACTGGTAGAGGGGCAACACTTGAGATCCTGATCTCCTAATTGATTATATTATATTTTATACGAGAATTCACGCTACAAGAGGTATGTCAATATGTGCAGATTCATGTTAATACATGTGAGAGATCTTGGACTGTTTTGATAGTTTTTCCGCAATTAGATTTATCAAAACCTAACACGATGGTGTTCACTGGCAGTGAGGTGAAGACTCGTGCTAGTGGCCGTCGGCGCCTAAGGTGACCGGTTGATTGTTGGAGCAATGAGAAAAATGAAAATAATTCAGTTTATCACAAAAAATATCTTATCATTTTATAACAAGAATAAATCAGTTTAGAACAAAATTAAATCATTGTACGGCAAAGTCACAAAACAGATCGTTAGAGAACAAAAAAGACATTTCATAACAATAACAAAACATTTTACCACAAAAAAAAAACAAATCATTTTATAACAAAAACATAACATTACAAAACAAAAACCATTCATTTTAAAACAAAAACCATTCATTCCCGTTCGGTATCACTGCCGTTTTCAGTTTTTGATTTTTTTTTTGCGCAAAAAGTTTAGTTAAACAAGTTACAAAATTAACTTTAAATTGTTCGGTTCTATAGTAGTCATATAGAAAATGAATATTGATAACAGAAAATTGAAAACCACTTTTTCTGGTTTTCAAAAACGAGACTTTGGTTTTCAAAAAAACAGAAAACTGAAAACAAAAAACGATACCAAACAGACCCTTAGTAACAGAAATCATTCATTCCTGAAAAATTACCATTCATTTTAGGGTAAAAACGTTTCATTACAAAATAAAAACCATTCATATTAAAATGAAAATCATTCATTTAAAAACAAAAACCTATCATTCCAGAACAATAACCATTCATTTTATGACAAAAACGATTCATTAAAAAATAAAAATCATTCATTTCAAAACAGAACTATTCATTCAATTCATTTAAGAACAGTAACCTTTCATTTCAGAATAATAACTATTAATTTATGACATATAACATTCATTCTAATTCAAAAAGATTCATTTGAGGCAAAAACGGATCATTATAGAACATGAACAATAATTACAATGCAAAAGAAGAAAAAAACATTATACAACATAAATAAATTATATGTCCCATAATGATCTATGTATGTTTTGGAATGATTTGTTTTTGTTCTATAATGATTTGTTCTTTTGTAATGGTTTGTTTTTGTTTTATAATGATCCGCTTTTGTTCTATAACTAGTCTAATGACCCGTGCTAAATTGCACGGGTTGCTATTCTTCTATGATATTGACGATGGGAAAAACACGATGAATGAATTTTTTAGTTCTTTTGGTTTTTTACCGGAATAAATTCTACAAATTAGGAATCAGAGTTTGGACAAATATCTGAATCCGAATGTTAGAGTAAACAATTGAGCAGGACAGCAGCTGCTCAACAACAATCCTAACTAAAAAAAATGTTAAAAAAAGAATAATGTGAGGTGGCGTTTGCTATTGGTAAGAACAATAATATGTTGTTAGCAACTTAAATAATATGGGGTAGTTTGGGAGGTGACATTTCTCTCATCGGTGCTCAAAAATTTGCTGCACAATGGTAGAAATGGGTAATGTTTAAATGGTGGTTTATTTTCTCCATGTTGGTTACAATATGTATATGTATTTATATAGATGTCCCTTTAAGAAAGTTTGAAACCTTAATGTAGATGTTGTGCGAACATGTTACCCGTATATTTTTTTAAAATGGAATAGAATTTATGTGGATATTCTTTTTTTTTTAAGCAAGTTTTATTCTTTCCCTAATTATAACCCTAATGTAAATATAAGCAATTTTTTATTCTTTCCCTAATTATGCCTTATGTTACGGATTTTATAAAGATTTTCATATTGTTGTTTGATATAATTTAATTTAGTTATGGATATTGCCTGCTAAATTGTTGGGAATACATTTAAGGATTATTGGCCCTTAGATTTTCAGTTACATACATATAATAGTTCTCTTATTTGTTATCATAAAAAACAGCTTAGCCTATTGGTTGAGTAAGGCAAATACGAACAATAGGTCAGGAGTTCAACTCTGATTCCTCTCATTTTTTGTTCAAAGCGCTATAGATAATCCACGTCATCGATGATGTCACTGATGACATCATTGCTGACATGGGCCTAACTAATGGCTAATGGGGTGGCTAATGGTTAAATTAATATGATTTGTTTTTAAATGATCCACTAGTATATTGACCCGTGCAAAATTGCACGGGCTGCTTAAGTATATGTTTAATACAAACGTCAAAATCCAAAAATGTATATAAGACAATTTCTTTCAATTGATGATAATATAGAGATTTATGCATTGTCAAAACAAAATTAAAATTAAAGAATAAATGTAGTGTGTATAAAAGATATGCTCATATAATTTTAACTTTTGCCAAACTAATAGATGCATATTAAAAGAGATAAATAGAACTCACGGAGTTAAACTCACAAAAGTTGATCGTATTTGAGCAATGCTTATACCATGCACCAAGGTGCACAATGAGTATGGTGCACCTCCTCACAATAGAGGAGTAAAGACCACACTTAAAATAATTTACATTTATTTAAGTGTGGTCCTACTCCTCTATTTTGAGGAGGTGCACCATACTCATTGTGCACCTTGGTGCACGATATAATTTGTGGTATTTGAGTTCGTCCGCTTTTTTGAGTTTTGAAAACCAATTTTTTAAATTACATGTGACACATCCAGGCCCACATATTTTCGTCAAACTCGATCCGACCCGTTGGTCAAATTTGACCCCTAATTAATACAAATCACCCTAAATTCAAACCAATTCAAAAGCTTAATGAGTTCTGGTTTTTGGTATCTAGTCTTGTTTTGTTAGTAGCCTCGACTCCTAGTATACCTGACTTCATACTTGATGTGACTTATTTATTACATGTCTACAAAATTTACTCTACGTATATCATCTCAAATGGTAGATCCCCAATTATATATATAAGAATAAGAATAATGATTACCCCCAATAATTAAGGCAAATCAATCATGTCAAATCTACCAATCTCAGAGTTAAAACACTATTTTGAGGTGTTTATTTCAATTGTTAATAACTTCGTGTGTGACCTAACTCTATCTTTACCCATATTCTAACCTAACCTGACTCGGTCTTGTAATTTTGACGCGTTATTTGGATTAATCTGTATGTTTGACCCGTTATTGAACTGATCCGTATCCTATCGAACACGATTAATAAAGAATCGTTGTTTACACATGGAAATTAAAATCAAGTGATTAGGAAATCAATCTGCTTAAGGGTTGTCTCGAGCTTAAATTTTCATAGTTTTAGACACTCTATTAAACTTCCCATGCCATTTGAATCCATTGGGACGGAGTGGTACTCGTTAATAGAATAGTAGTGACCACACATAGAATGTTTTTTTCTTCTTTTAGTTACCGGGACCATGGTATAATATACAACATGTCAACATTAGATCTATCTCCAACTCCGGTCACTGACCTGATAATAACTCAGCTTGATCCAACCCATTTTTTATTATCCACGACCCGTATTGACATAGTCACGTTATGACCAACACATTTTTGTTTAGCCCGTAATTAAGACAAAAAAAAAATCGTATTAAGCTCTTAAATCAATTAGAAGTATGTAAAGTCCACATAATAAATCAAGATCTAATTTTTACTTTTATTCTTGTTTATTTAATTATTTAAAGCCTTACGTTTATATATTCATTCGATTCACTGTAAATCTTCCCATTTGATTATGCGGCTGGAAGTAAGAATAGAAAAAAAATGATGTGATCTTCACTCGTACCGACTTAATCCCATGACCCCTTTTTATCTTATTATTTGGCCCATCGTCGTTTACCCGGGCGAAATTGCGCTGGTGGTTATATGATATTAGCGATGAATGGTTTTTATACTATGTTTATTATTTTAATATAGGCAATGAGTATTAAGATCAGAAAATAAAAAGTGTAGATGTACATTAAAAAAAATACATGACACAAATTTAGACATGATTTTTACATTTCTAAGTTATGAATTCGCTTTATTTGACCCATGACCCGCTATTTTTGAGTCATAATACTATTTCTATGTCCAGTGACTCAGTGAGGATTGTCCGAGATTAAACCAAATAGGTTTTGAGACACAATGTTTGAATTCTATGTTGTATGAACATATAATATATACAGTGTGGCACGAAAAATAAAATTTGTATTATCATTGATCAGATCTGTCATGATTAACCGATCATTGATCAAATTGATGTCGAAGAGCAAATCAAGCCACATAAATCTCTTCCAATTCACCTACTGGTGAAAAAACTCTGGAAGACACACTCTCCTTCCGAAGTACTCATGTCAAAGCCGTCAGTCCTCCGATGTCGATTCTCTAGCATGCATCAGAAACAAAAGTTAAGACAAACGTACGTGATGTGAATTGTGAAAAGAGTTTGATGCAATTTTAAAATTATAATTAAACTTTTGTAGCCAAAATTAAGTACATGCAGAGTGGTGTATGGAGTACACAAAAGTCATGCTAATTAAGCCAACACTTGACGTTGGCAACATATGGTTTTAATTTTAACTTGTGAGCCATGCTAATTAGCCATCTTGCAACTTACATACGTACATAATGGACAGTTAAATAAAGGGTAAAAAAAAGGTGATAAACACGTGTTCACGCACACTGCTGAATTCTATCTTATGAGCAGCGTCTTTGTTGAAGAAAATGATATAAACGGGTATATGAGTAGCGTCTTTGTTTGGACTTTGTCGATTCTATGCGAACTACGTATACCCGCTACACCGCCTACCTAGCATTCTTGGAAGGTAAGCCATGATATCATTGCCAAATATCATAGTTGGCAATGGTCTAAGCAGAAGTGCGTTTATACGCGATCAATGGCCAATCGCCAAGCAAATTTCATATAGAACAATTCCCAAGAGCACAATACGGATCTTATTAATTCCCCATTAGATTAACTCAAAAAATCGACGAATTCACCAATTATAGAAGAACCAGCTATGGATAATCGATTAAATGTAAAAAAGCAATTGATATGTAAATGGTTATTGAAATCACAATTGATAAATCGTCATAACATACGTTAATTAGCAATATAATTGGAAACAATGGTAGAATCAACAAATGAATACCAAACCATTTAATCAGTAGAGAACATACCAATTCGACAATTTTCAAACCAATTCGGAAATCGACATACCATACATATATACATTAATCGGCTGGATCGATCATGGCCGCCATCCTTTCATTTTTGCTTAATTCAGTATCTTGATGACTTGATATGATTGAATTAGCCATCAAAGTTCTAATGTGTGATTTGAATCGCTAAATTAGCAATAACACAATTAGTAGAAATAAGAATTAAACGATGAGAAAAACATAACATTAGAGAGTTTCACACCGTAAAGTCTACCATAGAAAAAGGAGACAGAGTATACCTTCTATACGAAATACAATGAGAACAATTGGAAATAGGACTATATATGAATAGTGAAAGCAGATTTATACGTATGAATAAGTAAAAGGAAAAGAATTGGCAAATTATCCGGATAATACTGAAATTTGCCATGATTTTTGGAAGGTATAACAGATTAGGAGGAGACGATGGCGTAAATACAGAAAATATATTAATCGATGGCAAAAACCATGCCCAGTTGTTGAGAAATTTTTTCCCGAAATTGCGAATAATTTTTATGGAAAAAGATTAGATTTAATTAAATTTTACATTTATAAAAAAATTCGGCCATACATTTATAAAATATGGAAAATGCCAATTACAGAGAGATTATAGATTTCGTTGCTAAAACGGAATACTTGTTGCAGGTTATAGAAGATATATATCATATAATTAAGGGATCCAGTTCATATGAGAACACTTCCTCATATGAGAACTATGAGAACTCTTAAGAGCCATCAGATCAAATAAATCAAAGGTTGAGATTATTTGCTTATTTCTTTTTTATTGTTCCCTCTTCCCTGCCAATCCCCTCTCTCCTCCCCACCCACCTTCCCCCTCTCTAGCCACCCATTTGGGCCGCCATCTAGCAAAACCACCACAACCCACCATTATCCGACAACACCAGCGACACCAATCACACCACCATGAGGAGCGGCCGAACACCGGCGACATAGCCTCGGCCACCGAACCTCCCTCCTCCGCGTCATATCCTCACCGTTACCCCCGGCATCACCCTCTCTCCACCGTGACCCCCTCCCTATCCGCCATTTCTCAATGTTCATTTTACAATATCTATATGTGCATTATACTATTTGCAATGGTACATTCAATTAGACTTAAATGTTCATTCCCCAAATTGATTGGGCAACTTATAATTGTTAAATGTACATTCTAGAACAACTAAATGTGCAATTGAATATACTTGTTTGTGCATTCTAAATTGGTGTTGTTCGTCGCCGGAAATCTGGGTATTGTTTTGGGGGGTTGTTGGTTGTAGGAGAGAAAAAAAGAGGGGAGAGAAAGATGAGAAATAAAAAAGAAAAAAAAGAAATCGGGGAGGAGTAGGTGGAGATTGCGTCGAGGAGATGGGGGGTTTGGCCTGGGTCGCCGGAGGTTTCCTTTTCCGGTGGTGGTGATTTTATCGGTGGAGAAGGTGGTTGGGTCCGGCCAGCAGTGGGGGTGTGGTGGCTCGGGGGTGGGTCGTGGAGGTAAGGGGAGGGGGAGGGGCAGGAGAGAGAAAATGATGGGTTCAGTTTTTTTTTTTTTTTTTTTTTTTAATTTGACTCTCTACTAAAGTGTTCTCATGGTTCTCACGGGAACTAGTGTTCTCATGAGAACTGAACCCATTAAGGGTAAATTGAGACATTGTCGGAATAATTATTTTTATTTGAATAAGCTGATACTGTTTTAGGGCCGAAAATCTTGCGTAATTTTTATTTCCTAGATTCTTCCTCATGCTATATCTTTTGCTTTTTGGAAAAAATATATAGACATCAATTAAGGACATGCTAAATACTTTCCTAAAAATTCTAGTCGGGCTCTCAAAAAAATTATTGTAGTCGGAATCAAAATTATTTTTTAAATTTTATTATTTTCTCTCTATTTTTTCAGTAATTTTATTATTTTTAAATATTATGATTTTCTAGATAATCTGATTTTCCAAGATTTATTTCCTGCTTTAAAGGAATTCGTTTTATATATTGTTATGGTTTAGGAATTAACGATAATTGTTAGCTCTTTTTTCGGCTGTAAATGATTTTATTCCCGGAATATGCCGTTTAACTATAGAAAATGCAATGTGTGCTGCAGATTTCCTTGCCTAAATCATTCGGAATATTTTGAATAATTAAGTACGGATACAGCCAGCACATTGTTTTTGCCAAAATATATGCTAAGATCAAATTTTGCTAATTGAATTTCATTTTTGATACAGATTTTATTACCTAAAATTAATATCGTGCATATTTTCGGCCATATATTTCTCAAAGATTGCTTCCTATTTTTCCCGTGAGTTAGCAGCTTAATTGAAATTAATTTAGGAATGTTAATTATCCTTCCCGATTATTTAATTGTTAAAAATTGGCAGATGACATCAGCTATGACGTGTTGCTGATGTCACCGCTGAGGTGGACGGCCTGAGAGAGCTGGTAAAGGACCGGTAATTATATTATACTAGTTTAATGACCCGTGCAAAATTGCACGGGCCGTTTGAACATAGACGATTATGTACACGGAATTAAATAATTAATAGTATGAGACGATATTATACCTAAAGTGCTATATTTTTTCTTCTATTTGAACTGATTGTTATTGATAATGTCAGTATAGTAATTTGTGGCAGAGATTGTTTGAAAAAAAAAACGATGTTGTAATCCCAACACAAAAAGAGATTAAAACTATCGAATTCAAGTGTCCTCACTTAAGAAACATAAGAAAGACAAATATAGTTAAAAAACAAACATTTTCCGATGTCTAAAGCTCCTGATATCACCACCCTTTTCTCCGAACCCGTGTTTGACCCATACTTGTTTGCTTGTGCATATTTTTGTAGTCTAACTTCCCTCGACCCATTGATCGATTATACCCATATTAGAAGAATAATATAAAATCATTATAATAATTCTGGTCAAAGATAACTTGACTTGTTGACCCGTTTAAACCCGTAATTAACTCACTAAGTTATGCTAATTAATATGGTAGTAGATGTACTACTATAGATTAGCCTTGAAATAAGTAGAATATGTTGCGTCTCAAAATTGTATTTTCTTAAACCTGTTAAAGCATAAAAGCTTAGTAACCAGTACCTCAACTCAATCCGACCCGATTTTGCTGGGAAATGACAATGTTTTACACAACATGTGACTCTTAACTACCCGAACTTCTCTTAGCCCACATTTTTATCGTCTAATTTGATAAGATACATTTACTGGATTAGATTAGACACCGTGCAAATTAACCCGTAATTTACCTCAATCGAACTTGTATGACCCATTTGACATGTCTAGATAAATGTAAATCAGATTTGTACTAAATTAAATACCAAACAGAGTGTGTATACCAAAATGGATTACTAAAGTATTTCTATTCATATCAAGGCAACTACCCATTATATAAAATGGATTTGATTAACTTGACTTAGCGATATTAAATACGTACCCTCTAATGTTTGTCAATGCACAGCGTTGCCTCAAATGCTAGTGCCCCTTTCTATACGGTTCCTATTAATTTTTTTTTCTTGAGTAAAGTATACAATTTGACATTTTGATGTCACATTCATGTGCAATTGCTTTGGTTTCCCAAGTTCCTTAGGCAGAATTTTAGTTGCTCTAACTTATAGAGGAGGTTGTTCTTAGTTCAAACCGTTGACGTTCAATATGTGGATGTTACTCATAACGATTTACATATGTATACCAGTACACTCGAAACTCTAATGCATGATGGATTATAAACATTGAATTGTAAAGTTGCAATACTAAAAAATAACACCATGGAAAGATTGAATAAAAGTGTAATGCTATTAGAAATAATAAAGTCAACCCATCATGGAAATATTATCACAATTAAAATTAGCATTCTTTGCTTCCATCAAATGGTTATACTATGTACTCTTAGCGCTCCTGAATTCTTTAAATGTTGATGTCCTCGGTGTAGACTCTTTCGAGGATCCCAGCCTTGTTTCCACATACAATCTGCTCGACTTCAACTACGGTTTGTCCAATTGCCACCGTCCTTACATCATAGGAAGTATTGTAAGTACATAAGAGAAGTACCAGTATTAGAGACAATTAGCTTAGCTAACAATTTTATTCTTTCGGTAGAAACGAAAAATCTGTTAAGATAATAGGCATACGACATTGGTAGATAAAAAAAAAATAAAGAATACTAATAAAGCCAAATTTCTAAATATATATCAGTAACACGTTAGAATCTAAACGAAATTTTGATAAATCTGCAATACATTACCAATCTGTTTTGTATTCAACCTCGATAATTACTGAGATGATCCTAACATAACTTAATTTGGAAAACCTCCAAATTACTTTCATTAATTATTGAAAATCCAAATTAATTTGTACATCTCTATCTAATTCAATTAGCTTCATTTACCTCATTCGGTAAAACCCCCAAATTGATCAAATTGATTGTAGCCATGTTTGACCACATTGTTTCGTCCACTTCCACCCACTCGCCGGTCCCTTTATCGTTTACTGGCGCCAGCAGCTCCTCGGCAACCTCTTCAACATCAGTACAGGATACTTTGCGAAAGGCCTTGTCCTTGTTTCTCTGGGACGTTTCTCGCCGTTTTCATATCAGGCGACCTCCGTCCAACCGCATGCGACTTGGGTCAGTGATTTTGTGCCCTCATCGCGTCTGTTCCTTCAATGATGCGGCCCTTTCCAATCCGCACACCGACTCTGTCAATGAAGATAAACTTTAATCACAAAATTATAGCATATCAAAATTCAATAAATATAAATTGCAATAACATTACAGATTCAACAACGATAAAAAAAAAAAAAATTAGCAAGCAATCGCGATGGCAAAACTATACATGTGCTTAATTAAATTGATGAAAAAATGTCATACAGAAGAATGAAATAATATGGCTTGCTTTTGTAAGGGGGTTGCCGTGATTCCCTGAATTTTTTCATGGAAAAATATGATTTGTTCCCAAATTTGGAGTAATATTATTAGGGGGAAGATTTTTTATAAGAGAAAAAGAATGATTTGCTTAACTTTTTTTAACAATATGTTTCGCTTTTATATACAGTAAGTATCAATATCTATGCAATCTGAATGATTTCAATTTACATTATCGTTCACATTTGTATAGAAAATATATCGTCAATTTTATCTTTTCCTATATTTGCAGTTTTATATAATTTATTGTAGGAATTATTTGATTTACCCAGTATATTACAGGTTGTAATATTCTAATTTAGTACATGTAATATTTTCAATCTAGGACATTTCGATTTCAATCTTACAGGTTTTATAAGTGTGAATACATATATTTCGATTTTGTTTCTTTTTATAAGTATATATAATTTGTATATAATTCTGTAAGATTTAATTAAATATGGAATATGTTAATTCCTGTGGAGATTTTGCTGCTTAAAATACTACTTGTTGACGTCAGCAATGACGTGTCGCTGATGTCAAATCCTATGTGGACGGCCTAATATGCTTCTAAATCTACCGCTATTGTATTTATACTAGTTTATTGACCCGTGCAAAATTGCACGGGCTATTTAATAAAATGATTATGTACACGAAATTTGAAAAATTAATAATATTAACCGATATCATACCTATTGTAGTACTACCTTTTTATTCTATTTTTAAATTGATAGTTATGGAAAATGTTTGTCTAGTGATTATGACAGAGATTGTTTGAAAAGACAATGTCGTAACCCCAATACCAAAAAAAAATAAAAATAAAAAGTCATTACAAAATTAAAATGAACATATTTAGTTGTCATCTCTTAAAAAGAAAGACCAATATAGTTTAAAAGTGTTTCCCGGTGTCTAAACCGACGACTCCTAAAATCACCACCCCTTTCTCCCAACCCGTGTTTGACCCATAGTTGTTTGCTCGTGCATATTTTTTAAGTTTAACTTTGCTCAACCCATTGACCGATAGTACTCATATTAAAACAAATTTCAGATGTTATGGCGCTGACACAATACTCCCACATTAGAAGTATAATATAAAACCATTATAATATTTTTGGTAAGAGATAACCTGACTTGTTGACCCATTTTGACCCGTAAATTAGCTCACTAAGTTATGCTAATATGGTAGTAGGCTAGTAGCTACTATAGGAGTAACCTTTAAATAAGGATAATCTATATGTGTCGCAAGACTGTTTTTTTTTTTACCTGTTAAAACTTAAAAGCTTAAGTAACCGAGTAACTCAACTCAATTTGAGCCGATTTTGTTGGTTAATGACAATGCTTTATATGACCCGTGACCCCTAACTATCCAACCTTTCTTAGCGCACATAATTTTTTCGTCTAGTTTGACTCGACCCGTCGACCAAATTAGACACCGTGCAAATTAACCCGTATCTAACCCGCTTGACCCATTTGACATGTCTAACCAATTGTGAACCAGTTCATTTTGCACTATATGGATACCAAACAGAGTGTGTATACCGAATTTGATTACTTAAGGTGGCTGATTATGTGTGTAAGGGGAGAAAGCCATGTGATATCTATTATTTTAAAAGCTTTTATACCTTTTTTAAAAATATATTTCGGCTAACTGGAAAATCGTCAAAATATCAAAAATTATTTAACCTCTACGACACTATCACTCCGAGATGGGCTTAAATTGAACCCGTTAACTTGACCAGTTCAATTGTCTTCTTTTTGAAATTTTGTGACTTGTTGCTCGTATTGTCTCGAATCCATTTTTCATCCCCATATTTTATGTTTTTATCTGATTCAATCCGTTTATATTAGCATATCGGAGTACTCTACAATCACAACATAGTATAAAGAGATACTCCGTAGAATTTAAAGTTTAGGGTGAGCGTTTTTATTGGTAGTAGTCAGGTTGTTCATCACCAACCTCTATTTTTAGTCATAATCCAGTTCTATGTCCAATGATGAGGGAGTAGCCCATATTAAACCAAAAGTGTTTTAAGTTGACACACATATTTCTGGTTAATTCTGACCTAACACGTTACCCGTAATAATTGAGTTAAGAGCGATCAAACAACATGACACTCGAGTTAACTAATAATTTGTCCTTTAAAATCAAAGCGAAAAAACACCATAAGACTCGAGTTAACTCACTTATTATAAAAATCCCCTGTTAAAAGCTGTTGTACAAAAAAATTATACTACATTACATGTTATACCATGTGATAGCGGAGTATGATTTAGGTATCCAATTAACCATGTCAACTTACCTATTTGGGTACATAAAAATAAAAAAATTTACAAAAAAATATAGAAATCAGATGGAGACCACTATTAGACATTAGCCTTTTAATGAGTTATTATTATTGCTCTCAATACAACTAAGAAAATAATTTGAATAATTCTATTCAAATGTTGATGATGGCAACATCGTTTGCTCAAAGTAGAATATTTCATTCTATACGTTATTTAATTTCGAAATAGAAATCAATCACAATAAATATTATGATTAGCAAAAAAAAGTACAAAATTTACATGCATGTGTAAATCAAGAATGATTTATATACTAAAAATACAGTGATGCTAGCTATAAACTTCGTTGAGCATTACTTAATTTAATTTCCTGCTTCTGCTCACCAAAGCTAGTACCAAAAAGGCATTGTAACTTTGTATATCTAACCATATACTAAAAAGATTGTATCGTCTAAATTCATTATACACAACACATGAAAGATTGATTTTCAAAAAATAAAAAACACATGAAATATTGGATCCTTAGTTAAAGACCAGCCCATATACAACTTCGTATACATTGTCTGTGTTTGTTCTTATGCACCATGCTCATAACAACAAATTGATCAACAATTTGACATGTAGTTTGCCGAGTAGAAGTTATTAAATGAAAACCAAAAAGTCTATAAATAAGCACACCATAAAAAAACTAAAATATCTTTCTAGTCTGGCAGCTAAAGAAGAGAGTTAAGAGACTTATGCTCTAATATATCAAAAGAATGTACAGTGCACCTAATCTTTAGATTTCACATCTTAATAAATAAGAAAATTTGATGAATAAGTATGGAGAACCTAGAAACCGTGTAAACAAAAGGCAATTCGCGAAGATGCATGTTTCGATACTCGTACTGAACTCCGACACTTTTGACAAAAATCTGGGCGAGACCTATCAAGCAACCAAGGACCAAAAAAATATCGAAAAAAACATAACACTGCACGCAAAACAATTTTAGCGAGATTCATAAAATTCAATTCAAGGAGAAGCGCTACAGTTACAATTACAATTACAATTACAATTACAATTACAATTACAATTACAATTACAATTACAATTACAATTACAATTACAATTACAAACACATAGCCAAATACAATTCTAGGAGAAGCGCTAGAAATCGATTCAGCTGATTTAGTTGCTTTGGGCCTTGGAGTATGGCGACATTTAGAAAGTTACACCTTTTACTTCAAGAAATCAAGATTTCGCTTGCCTCCGCCGAGCCCCACACTTCAGTTTAATCTCCCGTGTCACAAATCCTCTTAAAGTAATGATTTTTGTTTCTTCTAATTTTCTGGCCAAAAAAAATAAAATATTGGTGCTATATTGACAAAGAGAAATTAAGATTGTCGAGTAACTTTTGCAATGTAGCTGCATGTGGTGGGAGAGTTTACCCCCGACTTATATTTATAGTCTTGATGAGTAAGAAATATTAAGTTATAGGGTTAATTAATGTAGCCCGTAATTTCATAATGATATATATGATTGATTTCAAATAATATATCAATTGTATCCTTTCCAATAAAACGAATGGTATATTTCTTAATGTGGGGATTATTTGATTTATCCACTGTATGACAGGTTAGAATATTCCGTAATTGTATATTTTCCTAATAAAGCGAATGATATATTTCTTAATATGGGAATTATTTGATTTATCTAGTGTATAGACGGTGGAGTATTCTGTATTACCTTTCATAATAATCGTCTATTAGAGATGGCTAAATATGGAGAGAGATTTCCTTTAATATTACGGAGTATTAACGGATTATTGTTACCTAAAAATATATTATATATTAGATCCTTTTATGATATTGCCACTGATTTTTAGTGCGAAAATAAAATGTTAAATATATCGTTATATTAATTATGGAGAATGTCATATATGTTGCAGATTTTGTAATTATCTTTTCATTTCATTGATTACAATTATGGAATATGTCATTTTGATGCATATTTTTATTGCCAAAATTACAGTTGATGATGTCAGCAATGACATGGCGTTGATGTCAACGCTGATGTAGACGGCCTGAGAAGGCTGGAAATGCACCACTAATTATATTATATAGATATATGATTTTTGTTTTATAAGAATTGCATGTAGTTGGTCATTCTAAATACCATTCGTTGCAAAACAAAACCATTCATTTCAGACCAAATTTTTACTTATTAATTTTTGTTATGTCTTGCAATGAACGATTTATGTCCCGTAACGATCTTTTGGGTTTATGATGGTTAATTTTTGTTTATAATGATCCGTTTGTGTTCTGTAATGATCCGTTTTTATTTTGTAGTGATTTGTTTTTTTTTATAATTATCTATCTTTGTTATGCAATGATTGATTATGTATCAAAATTATTATGTTTATGTTTTATAATGGTCTAATTTTGTTATGTAATGATTAATTTATGTTCTAGAATGAACCAATCCAATAAAAAAAATTAATCAATATCAAAAAATATAAAACAAAGCAAAAGAGAGCATGGAGGGAGAGAAAAAAGCTCGTGTATGATAGAGGAGTGGGACGCAGGGGGAGTTGTTGTCGCCGTGAGTTCGCCAGAGGCATTCGCAAGGTGGTGGTGGTCATGGCGTCTCAGGTGACATGTGGTGCGCGGTGCTTGGCTGTCGTGGGTGGTGGTGCGAGGTGGTGGGTGGACCGTAGGGGAAGGGGAGATGAGAGAGAAAAAGGTTGCGTTTTATTGGGCCTGTTGTCTTAATAAAAGATTGGGTCAGTAATTTTAATAAAAGATATGGGCCAGTTTTTTTAATAAGAGAGTGGGTGAGTTGCTTCAAACATTGGTCTAATTGTTTCTGTGTGGGCTGGAAATATAACCAAGGGTATTATTCTATCCGTAAAGTGTCTAACAAACAAAAGCTCAGGTGAAAAACGACCGGGGGGTATTTACCATTCTAATTGTACCCCCGGGGTATGATAGTATTTGCGCTAAAACACGTAACTCTAATAACTCCACACACTAAAATTCAAAACTTTAAAATAATAATAAAAAACGGCAAATTCCCGTGGTGCCCCCGAACTATGTCAGAATGCTCGGGTGCCCCTATGTTTGAAACTTGTACACTGTGGTGCCCCCGAACTTTGCACTTATAGGCACGTGGTGCCCCTAAGCTCTCTAATTCACTAACGCCGTTAACTTTCGGATGTTAAATGGTGATGTGGCATATAGTTAGTAAATTTAATTACATTTTTAGTAATAACTAATGATTAAATGAAAAACATGAAAAAAAAACCCCCAAATTTTTTCTCTCTCCTCATCTCCCCCACCGCCCCACACCCCCACCGCCGGCAGCCCCCACCACCTTCCCCCTTCCCTTAAATGCCACCACTGGGCCGCATACGGCGGCGCGAGCCCAGTGGGGTGGCTCGTCGAGGTCGAAAACCGCCTTAAGAGGGCTGTTTTCGACCCAAATGAAAAGGGCGACCAGATCTGGGGTCGAAAACAGCCCTCTTAAGGCGGTTTTCGACCTGGACGAGCCACCCCACTGGGCTCGCGCCGCCGTATGCGGCCCAGTGGTGGCATTTCGGGGAAGGGGGGAGGTGGTGGGGGTTGCTGGCGGTGGGGCGGTGGGGGAGGTGAGGAGAGAGAAAAAAAATTGGGTTTTTTTTTTTAATGTTTTTCATTTAATCATTAGTTATTATTAAAAACGTAATTAAATTTACTAATTATGTGCCACTTCACCGTTTAACATCTGAAAGTTAATGGCGTTAGTGAATTAGAGGGCTTAGGAGCACCACGTGCCTATTGGTGTAAAGTTCGGGGGCACCACAATGTACAAGTTTCAAACATAAGGGCACCACGAGCATTCTGACATAGTTCGGGGCACCACGGGAATTTGCCGTAAAAAAAAAGTAAAAAACAATGGAAAACAAAAATTAAACGAAAAATTCACGTGGTACCCTCGAACTTTAACTGATTGCATATGGTACCAAATTTGGTAAGTTTGTGCATAGAGGTGGCCACGGGCCGGTCAGGCCAGGGCTAGTGCCGGGCTTAACTGGGCTAGTGCTCCAAAAGTCGAGCACTAACACTAGCCCTAGGTACCCGGGCTAGTGCCAGTGCTCGACTTTTGGGGCACTAGCACTAGCCCGCAGTGCTTTGACCGGGCTTTGACCCGGGTTTGACCGGGCTAGTGCCGGGCGGGGCAGTGCTCGAGCACTGGCTCGATGAAAGAAAAAAAAAAAATTGATATTCCAAATCCGTAAATTCATGAAATTCTTGGAAAAATATCTTCAATTAAACACAATACAACAAAATAACTGATACTAATTCTACAATAAGTTTGACCTAAATAATTAAAATTAATGTATTGATTAAATCACTAAGGTATTCCGGCCGCCCAACAACCAACGCTAGCCCAACCCAACCACCACCAAATCGTGACCAAATACCACCAAACCGTTTGCAACCCATCACCAGCCTTCCCGCTCCATGCGACACGCCGACACTGACGCACTCTCCTCCACCTTTATTTCCTCCATTTCTTTCGGCTGCTACGGTTGGAGGCGACGACGTGGAGATCTGCCAACGATGATCTGCCACGGCCCAAGTGGGCTCGCCGGTGGGTCGTCGACCCATTAGTGATGGTAGGCGGGGGATTTTATTGGTTGGTTTGTGTGGTTTTGGTGGAGATCAGTGAGTACAGAGGGAGAGAGGGGAAGAGTGAATGAAGCGGCGGCGCTGTGGTGGAGGGTTGGGAGAATCGGGAGTTTGTTTTTTTTTTTTTTTTTTTTTTTGAAGGAAGTTGAGAGAGAGAGTGAATCAGGTGAGAGAAGGAGGGATGTGAGGAGTATTTATAGTAGGGTTCGGGTGAGAGGGGAATGAGTGGTCCAGATTAAATGTGAATGATCTAACGGCTGTGGAGGGTGATCCGTGTGAGGGGCTAAGGATGAGTGAGCCGTTGATTGGATTAAATTGAGGGTTGAGATTCGTTGTGACTTTTATTTAGTTGTAAACCAGATTAAGATGTGTGTTTTTACTTGTTTGATCGAGGGTAAAACGTATGTTTAAAAAACTTATATACAGCGCCACAACGGTTTAATTCAAATTATATGTGTAATATAAAAATCAAATTATGTCTTTGCATATGGGTTGAGATTTAGTAAAAAATATATAAGACTGAATGTGATCCTATGAGTCTATGATAGTATAATATGGTTTCGATTAAATATAAATACAATAATACATCGAATTTCAATTAGTATATACTCGTATAGCTCAATTGTGTGGACTAGTGGTCGAGTCAAGTCATAATAAGCTCTATTATAACTATATATACAAGGTTGTCTAGTTTATTTAGTTGTTTAAAATCACGATCCACTACGTAGTATATAAGATTGAATGTGATATACGCTATACTGCTATAGTATATAACACTTATCTATACTTTACAGTTTATATGTATAATATCTAATATTGAATGTGATACTATAATATTGTACTTAAGTACATAAATGTATGATGTATAGTCGTTACTTATCATTAACTATTTAGTGATTATAACAACTGAACTAGCAAATATGACTACTAATTAGCTTGTTTATCCTTTATCAAATAAAGATTATTATTGGAATATTTTGTCTGTAGTAAATACAACACTTGTATAGATTACCTCCAAAGTAAACGTAAGTTACGTATCAAATGGATATTTTAACATCCAATGCACACGCTTTCATTGTTGCTTACTTGCTTCTATTGAATATAACGTCGTTGCCTTTGCAAATTAGCCGGATGTTTTTGGATCATGCTCAATCAATACATACTTTCCCAAGTTGCGACCAAACAAATTTTTCTTGAACAAATACGAGCACTTGAAACACCTACATTATTATTAATGATGATGATGATAATAATAACAATGATAATAATAATACTAATAATAATAATAATAATAATACTAATAATAATAATAATACTAATAATAACAACAATAACAATAACAACAACAACAACAATAATAATAAGAAACCAGTAATAACAATAATAAGAAAATAGTAATAATAATCATAATAACAATAATAAGTTATATAGACCTCAAAAAAAAAAACAATAATAAGTTATATAATTATTTTTGTACAATTTTAAGTAAGAATATTTGTACAATTATAAACATTTAACTATCAGGATGGACGGGGTATTTATAGAAAATTAGAGTTGTAAAGAAAAAAGAACAAAAAAAAAATCGAGGGCTTGACCAGTGCTTGACCAGGGCTTGACCAGTGCTTTGACCAGGGCTTTGACCAGGGCTTGACCAGGGCTTTGACCAGGGCTTGACCAGTGCTTTGACCAATGCTTTGACCGGGCTTGACCAGTGCTTTGACCGGGCTTGACCAGTGCTTTGACCGGGCTAGTGCCTGAAAAACCGAGCACTAGCACTAGCCCGGGTTTGACCGGGCTTTCCAGTGCCGGTGCCGTGCCGGGCCGAGCCGTGCCTTGACCAGGGCTTGACCATTACCGGGTCAGTGCGGGCCCGGGCTTTTAGTGCCAAATGGCCACCTCTAGTAACTTCCATTAGATTTTTCCGTTAAGTGATGATGTGTCGGTTAGTTTTTAGGTAATTAGTAAATTAAATTATAGAATTAATATTTTTAATAAAAAAATTCAATAAATTTTTAGAAAACTTGATTTTTTTCACATTTTTTTTTTCAAATTAATTTTTTTACAAGAAAGTTATTAAAAAAACTGATTTTATTCAAATGAATATTTTTTGAAGAAAAACAGTTTTTTTATGAAAAAAACAACTTTTTTGGATTATTTTCGTTCATGAAATTTTTTTTTGGATTTGTTTTTAAAAGTCTAAAATTTTGAATTTTCATTTGTTTTTTTTATTTTAATAAAATGTAAAATCATTACTAATTTTTAGTTAGTAACATTATTAATTAACTAATTTACCTAACTACTAACTAACACATTATCACTTAACGGAAAATCTAACGAAGCTTACTATTTGGGTACCATGTGCACAATATAGTAACCTCGGGGGTACCATGTGCACAAACTTGCCAAGTTGCGTACCACGTGCAATCAGTCAAAGTTCGAGGGTACCACATGAATTTTCCGGAAAAAAAAAACAGAAAAATGAACCCACATTTTCTTTATCTCTCTTCCTTCACCCGCACACCACCACCACCACGAACCCTTGCGCCGACCACCACCTCACACAACGGCACCACCACCATCTGACGTGCACCGATTCGGTAACCCACGGCGGCATGCCTCTCCCCGCACCATCACCTCCATCGTCCTTCACGCCTCTTTTTCCTCATTTTCTCTAACTTCTCTCACTCCCTTCCCCAACCCCTATTCAGCATCTCGCCGCCCCTCCTCCAACGTTCGACGCCCACCTAGCCTAGTTGCCACCTCTCCCCCAATTTTCGAAGTGGAAAAAGGAGGAAATGGGGGAGAAGGAAGGGGCGACGGCGTGTGGGAACGGCGGACGGGAGGTCGGGGTATGATACAAAATAAAGTGTCTTGATACAGTACCGAGATCAGTTCTATCACTTAGTAGAAGCTGTCTATAGAGGAGACAGAACGACGATCTGTACTATGCTACTGAAGGATGATTTTGGAACGTTTATGGTAGTTTTAGGAGGACTTGACCATCAAGTTAGGATCATCATCAGTAGGATATTAGCCATAATAGATTAATTACTACTTTCCTATTGTTTTTTTTTTTTTTGTATGAATTTTATCTTTTATTCATCCACTTGGGGTAGAAAAATAAGAGCAATATTGATACAAAACAATAACCTCTAAGAGTTTACAAAGCTCTAAACAACATTTAGATTCTCAACTATTTCATCATGTAAATGATGCTTTGTTACTGCTAGAATACGGATACTTACTACAAATCTTATTCTATCTATGATCCACTCCGTACTGTGACAAAGATCACCAAAGATTCTGGAATTGCGCTCATACCAAATCATATAAATCGTTGCCATGAGACTAGCACAATACCATTTGTATCTCCAATGCTTTTTGTGCTTCTTTTTCATACCCCACTGCAGCTCTCGGCCTGGGACTCCATGCATTTCTTCTAATTCCATTCCATTTAAGAATGCTACTCCAGATTAGGTTTGCAAAATCACAACCAAAAAAGAGATGGTGATGGGATTCTGCATTTACCTTACATAGAGCACACCTATTGACTATGATCATTCCCCTTTTGATCAAATTATCCACTGTAGGTAGGGCTTTTTGGGCTGCCATTGCACTTACAAAGCTGTGCCTTGGCAGGTTAACAGTATTCCATATAACTTTACTGCCTTTGAATTGATTCTGATGCTCTCTGAAACCATCATATGCCAGCTTGAGTCTGAATTTACCACCCTTTTCCCATGAGTTGATAAGTTTTACAGCTGCTTTTTCATCACCTGCAATGCTTAGAATTTCATCTCTGACTGTTAGGATTCCCTTCCAACTCTCAGAATCATTCACATTTCTCTGTACAGCCCAAATGTTACTATTTCTGATCTTATAAGCTGCTGTCCAACTATACCAGAGGCCATCATGGTTGCTGCATAGTTTTTAAACCCACCTTGCCATGGCTGCTTTGTTCCATGAAAGCAATTCCTTAATGCCAAAACCACCTTCCTCTTTTGGTGAACAAGAGGATTTCCAACTCTTAAACATTAATTTCCTTTTTCCCTCCTCTATGCTCCAAAGGAAGTTTTTGCAGCTTCTGTTAATTTGCTGGACAATGTACTTTGGCAGCAGAAAGCTTGAACACCAAAAATTCTCAATACCAAAGATGATAGAGTTGATTAACTCTATTTTTCCTGCATATGAGAGCATCTTATTTGACCAATGATGAATCCCTGTCCTTATCTTGCTTATTAGGGAGATGTACATGTCTGAGAGCACCCTGCTTGTGTTCAGAGGAGCACCTAAGTATCTGAAAGGGAAGTTTCCTTCTGAGAAGCCTGTGTCTGCCATGATCTGATTCTTAATACTTTGCTGAACTCCCCCAAAGTAAATCTCAGTTTTTGCTGGATTTGCTTCAAGGCCTGAAATCCTGGCAAAGAGATTTAAGCAATCTGTAGCAGCAGCCACTGAAGGGGAATCACCCCTTGTGAAGAGCATTAAATCATCAGCAAAGCTCATATGAGTGAGCTTAATTCTGGAGCATTTGGGATGGTAAGAAAAATGGGTTTTTAGAGGGATGAGTCTCATGTATCTGGAGAAAATCTCCATACACAGGACAAATAGATAGGGTGAAAGTGGGTCACCCTGTCTAATACCACATTTTCCTTTGAAAAATCCCTGGTTAGTGCCATTAATCCTCAGAGTAAACCAGGTGCTTGTAATGCAGCCCATAATCCACTTTACAAACCTGACTGGGAATTGCAAAGCTGTCATCATGTCTTCAACAAATTTCCAGTTCACAGAATCGAAGGCTTTCCTTATATCAACCTTCATTAAGCATCTAGGGGAGATATGCTTCCTGCTGTAACCTTTGATAAGGGCTTGTGAGACCAAAATATTGTCAAAAATACACCTATTCTTGACAAAAGCTGTTTGTTCATTTCCCACCAACTCTGGAAGCACCTTTTGAAGCCTGATTGCTAAAATCTTGCTTATGACTTTATATATGGTGGTACAGCAGGCTATTGGCCTATATTCTCTGACATTTGCAACATTGATTTTCTTAGGAATGAGGGCAATAACAGTAGTGTTGGCCTGTTTTTCCATCTTTCCAGTTTGAAAGAAATGCTCCACTGCTTTAATTACATCCTTCTCAATTAGATTCCAGGAATGCTTGAAAAATCCAGATGAGAAGCCATCATGACCTGGACTTTTGTTGGCATTAATGGATTTTAATGCATCATGAATATCCTGCTTTGAGACTGATGCAGTTAACTCCTTTTGCCATGCTTCTGAGACACAGGCTCCTGAGCTTAAAAACTCCTTATCCAAAGGTTCCACAATCTTTTCTGTCCCCAGCAAACCCTCATAATAAGCAATGAAAGCATTAGCAATCCCAGCTTGGTCTGTGTAAGTAATGCCATCTAAACCAGTGACCTTTGTAATGAGATTATGATGCTTTATGTCAGCTATTTTTGCATAAAAATAGCTTGAGTTGCAATCAGAAAGTTTCAGATCATTGATTTTTGCTCTTTGAAAGAGCATACTTAATTCTGCTCTTTTAACACCGCAATAATCTTCCAGAAGCTTTTTTTCCTCCTCTAGTAAATCCTCATTCCTAGGATTTGATTGAATTTCCACCTGACATCTGGTCAAATCCTCTTTGCATTGTTTTACTCTTTCATGAAGGTTAGAGAAATGAGCTTTATTTAGCCCTGACAAAGCTTTTTGGACCCTTTTGAGCTTCAAAAATATTCCGTGCATTGGAGAACCATTTACATAAGTTTTCCAAGCTTCTGCAACCATATCAATGTAGAGGGGATGCTCAATCCAGCAATTTAAGAATTTGAAACCTCTTATGATTTTCATCTGTGTACCAAAACTAACAAGTATTGGTGAATGATCAGATACTCCTGGGACTTGAAAATCTGCATAAGAAGTGGGGAAAATATTCACCCAAGCTTGGTTTGCAAGAGCTCTATCAAGTTTCTCCCATAACCTGTCATCCCCTCCCTGCTTGTTAGTCCAGGTGTATTCACATCCATATCCTCTAATATCATCTAGATCACTGTCCATAAGGCAAATGTTGAAGTCTGCCATGTCCATACTGTTTGGAGGATTTCTGCCATTCCTTTCCAAATCAGTCCTGACTATATTGAAATCCCCCAAAACTAGCCAGGGGAGACTAGTTTTGAGACTGATTAGATCATTCCACAAGCTTTTCCTACTTGCAGCATCATTTTTGGCATAAACAAATGTAATCAAAATCTCTTGATGAGAAAGATTATCAATCAGCTTGCCATGGATGTGCTGATCTGATTCCTTTAATTTCACAAAGCTAACTGTTTGTGAATTCCATAGAACCCAAATTCTTCCACTTGGGTTTGAAAAGTAATTACTCTCCAAAGACAAATGCTTAAAGATGCCCTTAGTTAGTTTCCCAATCTTATTTTCTCTAATTTTTGTTTCTAAAACACCAATAATGTCTACCTTATTACTCCACAGAAAATGCTTGATTTCCTGCTGCTTAAGGGCTAGATTCAGCCCTCTTATATTCCAGGCAGAGACAATCATTGAGGGGGAATATCCGGAGGCTCATTATCCCCCATTGCACTCACTTCAGAGATTGCATCTTTTTCCAGGGCAGCAAATCCTCTGCCTAGGTTAACATTTGGTATTGCCTGGTTTAAATTTGCAAATTTGTTCCTCACTACAGTTGCAGGACTGCCTTCATTCTTCTTCTGTTTACTCTTCCTAACAACAATTTTGAAGCCTTGAACATCTTCCTTTGATTTCGGAGAGGGAGTTTCTACTATATTCTCCTCAAAGTCTGTTTCAATCACTTGTTGCAGCTGCTGCTTTTCTGGTTCAGGCTCAGTCTGCACCTCCTTTTCAACTGGCTTGTAGACTTTCTTTGGTACATTCTCCTTTGGTTTGTTATGCCTGCATTTTGAAATCTCATGTCCCAACTTATGACAACCCTTACAATAATAGGGGACCCACTCATACTCAACCCTTTGATCAGTCTTTCCATAGGGTGTGTTCAGAGAAACAAAGCATGGAAGGTCTCCAGAGATATCAGTTTCTACCAAAACTCGGGCAAATGAGAGCTTGGTTTTATGTGTGGTGGTTTGATGTGCATAGAGGGGCTTCCCAATTTTACTAGCAATTTTGCTTAGGGCAGTAGCAGACCAGAAGAAGGGGTCCAAATCAGGGAACAAAACCCAGATTGGAATAGTTGTAATTCTATCCAAGTTCTGGGCTATAATCGGATCCCATTGTTTCAGTATCAGTGATTTACCTCCTATCATCCATGGTCCCTTGTTCAATACCTTATCAACTTCCTCCTGTGATCCAAATCGGAAGGCAAACCATCCCTTCTTATAGTATTGCACTATCAATTTGCCAGCATCCCAGTTTTTGTTCACAAATTCCTGCATCTGTTTTACTGTCGGCTTTGCCCCAATGACATTTCCAACAAGGGTAAATTTCCACATTTGCAATTCATCAACCACATCTTCTTCGACTATAGTTACCTCCTCAAAATGTGTACTTTCCTCACAGAAAAATAGATTCATTCCAGGTTTTGGTTGAGTAACCTTAGCCCAAGTTTTTGTTACAGAATCTGGGTTAGCAGGGTTACTCTGTGACTTAGCATTCTCCTTCGATTCGCCAATTAGAGGTGGAAATTCAGGCATAATTTCATTCTCCTTAACAATATTAGTAGTATTCACGCTAGAATTGTTCACCGGAGTCTTAATCAAATGATCAAGAACTTGATTTAGACTTACCGGCGTTCGTGGCTGATTTTCCGTCTGGATGGGTATATCTGATCTCCAATTGTCTCAAAATCAGTGTCAAATTCTTCGTCTCGTTGTGCTGATCGTTGTGGTGCTTTTTGTTTTGGTGGTCTTCCCCTGCCTCGTCCTCCTCCCGCCATGAAAGCTTGCGTAAAGCTCAAGCTAGGTGAAGCTCACCTGTTTCATGACCCTTTTCTATCCGGTGAAATCTTGAATTGTATGTTCGCTTTCTTACTTTCCTATTGTTTAGATTAAGTTTAAGGTTAAAAAACTACTTTCCTTAATATTATGGGAGTCTTAGGAAGTTTTTAGAGTTATTGTTAGTATTTAAAGAGTTTTTGTAATCGTAAAACACATAACAGAGATTTGAGTTAAATTTAATGAAAGAGTCGAGGGGAGTTTCCTTCATATTCTTTTGTGTTTGCTTGCGGGCGACAAACTCTTGCGGGAGTTATTAAATCCTTTGCGGAGGATCGAATTAAGGGTTGCGGCTCTTTGAATTCGACTAGGTTCAATTACTTGCGGGTGTTGAATCACATCTTTAGTTTATTGTTCTTTAATATTCGTTTCATATAAACCACAAAAACCTCAAAAAGATTGTATTTTTCGTTTTTAGAGAGTACAGAACCTAGTTCTGTTCTATAGCTGTCAGTTTTGTCAGTCAGACAGTACAAATCCGAGTTCTGTACCGTCAGCACGCTTCCGCACTCGTATCATCTGGTATCAGAGCTTCGGCTCATATACTTTGATGTTTGTTATGATCCTTGGCAACCAATCATGATCTATGCACAATTCCTTCAATTGAAGCATGACGTACTACTATGTCAAGAGGAGCTTATACAACTACAAGAGAGGATTGCACAACGACAACAAGAGATTAAGAACTTGGTGATTGAGATTAAATCGTTGTTTGATAAATCTGTGCGACTTTATTATGAGAAGGCACGACGTGAAGAAGAAGAAAAGGTGGAATCTTTTGAGCAAGAAGAAGAGGAAGCTATATTTTCCCTTGGAGCAATTCGAGAGGAAATTGATTCTACTTTTAATCCCGACTTACCGCCTATTTATGATGAGGAGATCGAAGTGGTAGTTGATGAGGAAGACTTTTCTTTAAACTCTATCCATGAAGTAGTGTTTCAAGAAAGGGAGCATTCTTATAAATCTCCAATTGGGCGATACATGGGTGAGAATCGTTATGGTGATCTCAATGGAGCACAAGTCATATTTAAGGAGATTATCATGAATCTTGAGCCAAGTAATGAGAAATATGCTACACACAAGATCAAGTCTTTAACTATGGTTATTGGGGAGCATGAACAATTAAGGCATGACATGGAAGACTTTTCTTCACAAGGCTTGGATAAGACTAGGAGCAAGATCAAGCTAAGTCTTGAAGGAAAACCGAAGGTAAGGTTAAGATGGTGGTTGGGTGGAAGACGAGCTACTATATTCAATGCTGGGTTGACTTCATCCTATTGGATTCGAGGTCGAATCTTTTTAAGAGGGGGAGGATGATACAAAATAAAGTGTCTTGATACAGTACCGAGATCAGTTCTATCACTTAGTAGAAGCTGTCTACAGAGGAGACAGAACGACAATCTGTACTATGCTACTGAAGGATGATTTTGGAACGTTTATGGTAGTTTTAGGAGGACTTGACCATCAAGTTAGGATCATCATCAGTAGGATAATAGCCATAATAGATTAATTACTACTTTCCTATTGTTTAGATTAAGTTTAAGGTTAAAAAACTACTTTCCTTAATATTATGGGAGTCTTAGGAAGTTTTTAGAGTTATTGTTAGTATTTAAAGAGTTTTTGTAATCGTAAAACACATAACAGAGATTTGAGTTAAAATTAATGAAAGAGTCGAGGGGAGTTTCCTTCATATTCTTTTGTGTTTGCTTGCGGGCGACAAACTCTTGCGGGAGTTCTTAAATCCTTTGCGGAGGATCGAATTAAGGGTTGCGGCTCTTTGAATTCGACTAGGTTCAATTACTTGCGGGTGTTGAATCACATCTTTAGTTTATTGTTCTTTAATATTCGTTTCATATAAACCACAAAAACCTCAAAAAGATTGTATTTTTCGTTTTTAGAGAGTACAGAACCTAGTTCTGTTCTATAGCTATCAGTTTTGTCAGTCAGACAGTACAAATCCGAGTTCTGTACCGTCAGCACGCTTCCGCACTCGTATCAGGGTAGCCCGTCAGTCACGGTGGCTGGATCGGGCCGTCTCAGACTCTCAGGTGATGGTCGGCTCCGGAAGGCCTGGGGTGGTCGGGTGGGCCGGTGGGGGGAGGAGAGAGAAAATAAAAGGGTTGGGTCTTTTTATTATTATTTTGTTTTGGTATTTTTGTATTTTATTGATTTGGTTTAATCTCATCCATTGATCAAGAATGGATGTGTGGTTCAGATTACTTATGACCTTCTGACATAAGGTTATGTCTAACTGGATGCGGCCCCGCATTTTATAGATATAAATAGGGTTGGGTACCTACCGCAATGATGTGAATCTATCTGCCAAACGAAGCTTACAATATCCAAGTGAAATATGTGCACTATTTCCATAAACGTGAAGAGTAAAAACAAGATTTTTTAGGTATATTTTCTACAGTACCCCTCGTTTTTTCTTGTACCTGTGGGTTTGAACCTATATATGGTACCCCTGAGGTTCATTTTCGTGATTGCTAACGGAGTATTAACGCCGTTAGGATTTGGTTTTATACCATGAATGAGGGATATGTAACTCTAACATGAATTGTGAGCTACAGTAGCTGGTTAAATACGTTAATGGAGTTGACAATAGAGGAAAACACACAACTTTACTAGTCCAGTCAGTTTGTTTGCAAAATCAAATCCTTAGGGGCACCATGAATAGGTTCACAACCACAGGGGTACCACTTAAAACGGTAAATTATCCCATGGTCGCGGGAGCATAAGGACCATGGTGCTCCCACTCACACTTAAGGGGTGAGCTCTTGAAAGGAAATATAAATAGTTTTAAGTGTGCTCACTACTTCTCTATTGTGACAAGGACTATCGTGCTCCTTGTGCTCCCGAGAGCATGACATAAACATTGACTGAAAACGGCCGATACCTAAGGAGTACCGCTGAAAATATTCCTTTTTTTTACTCATATAGTCTCATTTGATCTACTGGGTGTTGGCTTATCAAAGGCAATTTGCATTTGCCGTAGAGTAATTAGTATACTTTGCACTAGATAAAGAGGGTCGAAAGTAGTGATGGCAACAAATGAAGTAGTGAACTCATTTCTGTGACTCAGGCTCGAGTACTGATCAAGCAACTGACGAAGGGGATGAGCAAACCAAAAGGAGTGATCTATTGGACTCGAATCATCTAGCGAACGCAAAAAGACATAATGCATTATGAAAAAACCAACCGACTACGATGAAAATGGGAAGAAAAAAAATGTTGTACCCCTATTGAATGAAGATTCAAGCCCTTTATCATTTTGAATCAAGGCCCGGGCCTGGTGGTTGGGCAAGTAACCAAATATTGTATGTTCAAGTACAGAGTCGAGGGAAGCTGACTTTGTTGAAAAGTAGGGCAGAAGTGCAGATGTTTAGCTCCGTCGTTGCTGCTCCTAAAGTATATTTTATATTTTTGATTGTCTTAGGTCTAATTTCATGCCGACTTACTAATCGGATGCCCCAATTTGTTATAAAACTAGAATGATGGCCCGTGCGTTGCACGGTCACATAGTAATGTTCGCTAATAAACATGATAGAGTTAAAAGTGTAATATAAGGTAAAATATGAGGATTATCAAGGTTGACCTAGTGGATAGGAACTCAACCTGCTTGGGGGTTGTCCTACGTTCAAATCCTCATACCCCCACCCCCGCAGCATTAACTGCTCCTTTGTACCAAAAAATATAAGGTAAAATATCCAAAAAAAATTGCTTTAAATTTAAGATATGATAAGTTATGAACAAAGCTATAGGTTTATAATCCTAAAAAAATAATTTTTTTTTATAGATTTATAGTTAAACTAAATAAAAAAATGTTAGTATTCTAAACTACTTATTTGACTCATAAGTTGTTCACGATAAATTGTCATCTTGAACATAAGTTCAAAATCGATTCATTTTAGGACTTGTTGGTAAAACATAGAAGTGTACGTACACATATATCATTGTAATGTGATATTTTAATTAGTGTTTAAGACATAGATAGGATCAACTTTAGGACTTTCATTAATGTCTTTTTTAGCTTAATTTTTGATTGTCGATAATTTAAATAAGCTTTCAATCAGAGAACTATTTTCTATATATTTCTTTAAATGTATTACTTTCAGTAGGTTTACTAACTGTCATAGGACTCGTATGAACTTTATGACTTGTTAATTTAAATAACCTAATATAGTTGACGTCCCTTATGGGTTTGGTTCATCCTACTGGCCCTCATAGGGAAGTGTGCGCATACTTGAGTCTTATAGGGTGGTTTTGGTGGAAGCTCTAGTTGTGGTTTGGTTAGGGGTAGGACCCGACCGATGGTAGTTGGTACTGGAATATATAGTTATCATTTTTCACTGTTGATTATATGGTGGTTACGGAATTGGTTTCTCCTAAGTTTGGTCTGTTGAGCTACGCGCCTCTAAGGCGCGTATCTACTTTTCTTTCACTGCTTTGAGTTCTTACTCAACCTGTTTGCTGACGTTCTTTTGTTTGGGTTTGCTCCCTACCCTATTCTGGGGTCTGTGTCATTTTCTGCTGGCACAGTTGACATGTGTCTCTGAAGTAGGTGTGTTAGCTTGTGCACGTCTGCATTCATGGGGATCAATTTATTTACATATTCATGGTTAAACATTACTTGTTACAATTGGATTTTGGATTTGGTTCTTTTGTAAACTTTGATGAAGTGTTCCGCTGTAGTATTTCTTAATTATTTAAAATTGGATTTACTATTTTTATTTTTGCCTTGCAATTAACTCGAATAGTTAATTGTGGCATAATAATCCTAGATTTTCGTTTATTTAATTTGGTCAAAAATTTAGGGTTTTTACAAGAAAGTGAACAGCTATTCGTCGCCCTTATTTTACTTTTGTCGCCCAAAATTTTACAACTTTTCTCAATTATACCCTTGTCTCCCAAATTACCTAAATAATAGTATTTCATTCATTATCAGAGATAGAAATCGTATAATTCCCATGATCCAACCACTATAGTGGTCGTTTGGTTGCCCTTTTAAAACACAGGAATTCTAAATTCCCATGAATTACATATTATGCAGGTTGTTTGGTTGCCCATAATTTTAAAAAATGGGGGAATTAGAAATTCCATGGGAAAATGAAATTCCCACATAATGGTGGAATTTGCTTACCAAGTCCCCCCTTGGTAATTCTGAATTCCCCCATCATCTTTGTTAAAAATTACATTTTTGCCCCCAAATATTTAGACAGATATTATAATCAATGGATATAATAGTAATTATGAATCAAATATATGGGAATTGGAAGTGTGCAACCCAACAAGATGTTGGAATTTAATTCATGCGAAATCCAAATTCCTTAATGTCTACCAAACAACTTGTAACTAATTCACATGAATTGTATACAAGAACTTAATTCATGTGATGTGTAACTTCTTATAGGAATTAAATTCCTACATGAACCAAACGACCACATAGTATCAACACAACATTGCAACATCACGATGGCAGGAGATCATGATCATTCATCAACTCTTCAGGTACAATCAACAATATGTAATTACAATATTGTCATCTACAATATAGAATCTTATTGATCAAACTGATGCTTTGATGGTCAATGCAAACTACGCCACCATGTCCCAGATGAAGGCACCCATCAAAACCATCAAAAATCAACTAATCCAGGATGATCAAATTCATTTCGACTTGGAAAAATATGAAATTTAACTTCCATAGATTTGCAATAAACTACCCAAACGCGAAATTAATTACCCAACTTATGGCATCAGTATTGTATTCAGTCGGCGTAGGGCGTAGGCCTCCTGTTGGTGTGCTATTGAGTATTGAGTAGGGAATGAGAAAGGATTTAACGTATGATCACTTGAAAATTATAAATTAAAAGGGGTAATTTCGGAATACGGCGGGCGATATTAGTAACAAGGCGGGCGACGAATAACACCTCTTTACAAGAAATTGGTACAAAATTTGCGATTTCGCAGCTCATTAAAGATTGCTATCTGATAAACTTTGTCTAAGGGAATGACAAAGAAAATATTAATAAAACTCCAAGAGGTTATCAAGATTCTAGGTAGAGATTATCATTTATGGTAATTTAAATAAATACAAATAAACTTAAAAATGTCTCTACTTTTTTTTATACATGATAAAATTATAAATGTATATCCTATAAAATAGTGTAAATTTAACTTTTTAATTAGATTTTTTTCCGTTAAAAATTTATCTTTTAGCATTTTAAGATCTTAGGCCATCTTCATTAGGGGTCTCATATGAGACTCAAAGGGAATAAATTGAGTATAAATATAAAAGACCTCTTCCAATGTACTACTCCTACCCAAAGAGATTTTCCTATTTTTTTTGCAGTTTTGAGTTACCATGTTGGGGACTATTTGTAGATTAAATGAAAGACCCGTTTACCTTGAAACTAGCTTATGAACCCGTGCCATGCACGGGGTTCTTAAATGTTTATGTGAATTAGTTCTAAAAACAAACCTGATTGCAAAAACAGATCTACAAGACTACAAATCAAATGGTTATGCCTATATGGACAGAAAATTCTCCAACAATTTTTGTTTTTGTTCAAATTACTTATCCTATGATCAATAAGAATGCTCAGGATCGTAAAAAAATTAGTATCCCATGCTTTGTTTATAGAGAAAGCCCAATTCTGAAATATGATTTTCAAGTCTCAACTTTTCAAAATTTCCAGAATGATCTTACTGGCAATAAGAAGTTCGAAAAAAAAAGTTTGTTAAAAAAAAGTTCTGGTGATACAAAATACACATCGAAAAGGAAATACAATTAACTTGAAATCAATTTGATCATGAAATCTGACCAACGAATAGATAATTTGGGTTGCAACTTATAGACCAACATCTGCAATGTCCCTGGGGAAAAAAACATGCATCTGCAATTACAATGATCCATTGTTGATAAAAGTTCAAACTGGTAAAAAAATATACATAAATAATTTGCATATATCATTTCAAAATTGAGTAAACATCTTGATACGCCATCTGAAGGTTAGATTCAATATCAGCCGTCGATAATTCATGTTTGGCTGCAATTGATGCGACTGCGACAACCGATTACCATAACTCAATTACTTACAAGTATCGATCGTATAGTCTTATGGATTCCAACACATTCAATATCCATTGCCAACTAAATAATAAGTCATTTAACAATCAAATCAAACACGGTAAGACCATGATCTCATATCACATAAACTTGCATATACTATCAAATAAAAGAAAAAATAGTAGAAGAATGCATGCTTACAGCCGGAGACGCACATATTGGGTAGACTAATAAAATAAAACATCCTACTTATAAGATATCAGGCTAAAAAAAATATTAAAAGATTTGATACCCTTTCTGTTTTAGTTGAACCAAATGAGGAAATTTGTGATTTTGTTGCATACAGTTATAGTCAACGAAACTAGTGGGATTTTGTTACATATACTTATAGTCAACATAGTCAAGGAAATATGTTTTTTTTTTCCTTCCTAACTTTACTCTTATGTCAGTTTTTAGAAGATTTGATGCTTAGTTTTTGCCAAATTTTTGCCAAATATCGCGCCAAATATCCTTCTTGAGATGTTTGATTATTTGTAAGGATTTTTGAATGTTGAATGTTTCTAAATTTGGAATATATTTCTTTATGATATTGACAACAATCTGGTGCCAAATTGTTTTGTTACATATATCGTTAATTTAATTATGGAGGATGTCATAAATGCTGCATATTATTGATGATATTGCCCACGTAATTATGGGATAGAATATTTTATTTAATATATTATGTCGTGATATAAAGGAAATTTCCTAAAATTTGATTAAAAGATTTGATCTCATCTTAAACTAACGGAATATTCCATTCATCTACATTCATTTAGACTGCTTCTTTCCTTTTTGTAGTATGAGTTCTAAAAATATGCATAACACACTGGTAATGTGATAAATAATTAAGTGAGAGGTTAATGGTTCAAATCCTAATAGACATATTTTTTGGTTGATCTACTAATGAGCATACTAACGTGTTAAATGATTGCTGACATGGTGCTGACATGTCAATTGCTTATCAAGCTCGTGCCACATCAACTTTATGGCACAACTTTATAGAAATACTAGTTTATTGGCCCGTGGAAAATTGCACGGGCTGTTGTTTATATGATTTGTACAAAAAAATTGTAATTCAGATGTTTGAAACTCGACAAACTAATAATTATGGTATTAGTGATCGTTTTGAGGAAAAATAAATATTAAGTATATTTGGTCCTCCAACCCAATGAGGATCCTCTATCTCATTCTATGTCACACTACATGTACCCCCCTCCCCCAATTAGAAGCTTGCAATTTCACAATTAAACCTAAATAAATACATTTTTCTTTTTAAAATTAATAGTTTCTAAAATCGTATTACAGGGGTATAGAGAGTGGGATACGAAATGGGACAGATGACCCTTACTCCCTTCAACCATAAAAGGACAAAGAAAAAATTAAAAATTAAACAATAATATACACCACCACCATAAAAGGATAAATAGAAGTGATAATACTATTTTGATTGCCAAATTAATAAATCCGTATGATAAAAAAAATAGTTTGAATATAGCTAAGGGCATGTTCGGTTTTCTAGTTTTTTGAAAACCAAAATCCCATTTTTGAAAACGAAAAAAAGTGGTTTTTAGTTTTCAGTTGTCAGGTTTCAATTTTAATATGACTATTATGGAAACTAACAATTAAAACTTTATTTTGTAACTATTAAGCAAATTTTATTACACAAAAAACCAAAAACTGAAAACGACAGTGATACTGAACGGGCCCTAAATAGCTCAATTGAAAGTTTACTACTCCTGATTTAATTTCTCAACCCAATTGGACCCCACTTTTGCTTAATCGTTAAATCACTCTTTTAAGACCCGTACATGACCTCTATAGTGTCATGTTCAATTTTACCCCCTTATTTTGTTGAACTTGACCCGACCCATTACTGATTACACCCATAAATAAGACAAAGTTAGATTAAGCCCTACGAAAATTGCACGGGTTGTCATAATAAGATATAATTTCTATATAGGGTACAAAACCTCAAAGTAAAAATTTGGTATCGTACCATAATAAAATAGGAGACGTGAACATAAACATGTAAAAGATCTTTTATTTTTTTGGTCCATGAACCTGCTTTTATGGCCCGTAACCCATTATCTTGGTTAGGACCCTGTTATCTTTGGGTCTTGAATCCGTTTTATATGACCTGTAAACTGCATTAACTCTGTTTTGATACACATTCTTTTGGGTTTAAGTTTATCTAACCCATTTTCCTGTAATTAAAAGTTATAAAATCAACCATTTTTGAATTTCATGGCTCGAACCTGAACCTGAACCTGTTAGATTCACATATTTTTAAGTCATGACCCGCTTTTAAGTCCCGTGACAAAATTTCTTAGATATTAACTCGGTTTTTATGACCAGTAATCCGTATTAATCCAAACCTATTTTGATACATGTAGTTTTGGGTGTAATCTCCACTACACATTCATCCCTAAATTAAACAACATATATAGGATATTCATCCTTATTCGAACCATTATAAGTTATGACCATTAATGACTATATCTCATTTTGACTAGGGTATTGACCTAACTCGTATTTTACGTGATCCGACCCGTTTGACAGATATAATTAAAGACATTGTATTCAATAAACGCATATAAGTGGCCGCCAAGGTGATATCATGGGGTACAAAGCATAATTCACCCTCTTTTGCCCAACGTACATTCAATTTAAATCTTTAGTTGGACGACGAAGCATCATATGATGATAATGGACATGGTTCTAATGATCTGGACATATAAATTGGAGTTTACAACATAAGATTATAAGAATCCACCAACAAATTATGTTGTTAACGTCTACAAAGAAATAAGGCAGTTTCAGACCAGTGGCGTATCCAGGAATTTTATCTTGAGGGGTCATAGATATAAGCTTCGTAAGCCAAGAATAAAATACCCCCTCGGTTCAAAACAATTTTTCATGTCATGTAAAGCGCAACTATTATTATGTAAATAGGCTCTTACATATTTATTCAGAGTAGGAATTTAGGACAACTCTAACATGGATAAATTTGTATCGTAAGAGTGGTTTTAATGGGGGGGAGTTTACCGGGTTGGAGGTGGGGAAGGGAATAAAAAATTGAGGAGAGAGAAAAAAGGGGAGAGAAATTAGGAGAGCCTGGTACTAGTTTGTACCAAGTTCATCTACCGGGTTCAAGGATATGTGAGGAGGAATGGTGGGGCAGGGGCGGGTAAGTGGGGCTGGAGAGAGAAAAAAGGATGATTGTTAATAAAAAAATAGGAGAGAGAAACAAATACCTACTTTTAACCCGGTAACCATTAAAACCACTCTAAATAACATATCTAAATGCATTATAAAAATCGATCTCGACACCATGCAACCAAATTACTGCGGTAGTAGGACCTACGGTTAGAAACAAGTTTAATAATAGAAAGCAAATAACAAGAGAGGGAGTTAGGAGTCTGAGGACGTGAGGTGAGAGAAAAAACATAAAAAAGGGAGGTTTCGTCCTTTCGATTGCATATGTTCCTCTTATTTTGTGTCAGATATAGTCAGAGACTCAGAGAAGTAATTTTGTAGGTGGGTCACTTTATACAATTGACAAATTTAGCCTTCAATTTCTATTTAGATCTCTATTGAATTGGTGGTAAATAGCTCAAACATAGGGGGTCATTTGGTAATATTCTGTACTTTCTAAGCTGAAGTTACAATACTCCATGATTTTTTTTATTTCACTTGGGGGGCCTCAACGTGGGTCCGCCACTGTTTCAGACATACAACCAAATTTAAGAGCTTTTCATTTCAAGCCACATACAAAAAAAATTCTTAGAAACTGACTTTGTTACCTACACAAAGAAAAAAAAAATGAAAGGAGAACTTTACAAATTAGATGTAACATAGATAATTATAAAAATGACCACATGAAAATTAAATTTTGTGATTGTCAGACGATTACATGTAGACCACTATGGATGTTTTAATTTATAGTATTGTTGAGCACACCATATCTAGGTTATAGGTAGATCGATGTATCCCGAATTGCAAACTAAAGAATTTCGTCACTTGTATGTTTTCCTTTAAAAACGGATAGTATAATTTTTAATTTGGGAATTATTTGATTTATCCATTGTATGACAGGTTGCAATATTTCGTATTATCGAAATGCTAGTCGTCTTTTATTCCGTATTTTCTCGCTTTTGTTCCTCCGTAAAGAATGAAACATGACTCTTTTTTTATATAGTACAATTAGTAAGTAAAAATGATTCTTAGTACGTGATCAAGTGCAAAGTCGTTGATGCAAATTCTTGCCCTAATGTGCTAACAATTATGTTATTCCCTAAATGAGGAGAAGAATGAAGAAGAAATGCGAATACGATAAATCTGTAATGTCTTCTAACAACCGATAAATCAATCAGTATCAAAAGAGTTGTATGTACACTGCACAATAATCTAATTACATTTACAATATTACAAACATAGTGACAAATACAATTCTACTAAGGAAATAACAAAAGGAGTAATTCCATGAGAAAAAGAAATTTATTCAGCGAGTATAGTCAACCTCTCTCTCGTGTCACATATTAGGACGGTTTTTAATCTCTCTTGTATACTCAATTTCTAGTAAAGGTTTGGGATGCTATGGAAATGAATGTGTATGTGTTGATGTCCTTTTATATAGGTAGGAAGAGGTGTAAAGTTCATAAAACCCTAGTAAATAAATCCTCATAATGATGTTTTTTTTTCCTTCAAAATTTCGGCCAAAAATATGTCGTTAAATATTTTTTTTCCTTCAATATCCGTAACCAATGGAGAGTATCACGGTAAATATATAATATATGGTATATTGGTTTAAAATGATATATATGTTAATGTGGGGTGTAATTTCAGAATGATATATATGATTGATTGCAAAGAATATGTCAATTGTATCTTTTTTCTAATAAAGCGAATGATATATTTATTAATACGATAATTATTTGATTTACCCAATGTATGACAGATTGGGATATTTCGTATTTCATATTGCATTGGTACAATATTATTTTATGCGTGTGAATAGATCAGGGAATTAAATATTTTCCCTTTTCTAGCTATATCTTGTTAAATTAAAAAACGGGTAGATTTTATCAATTATGGAATATGTCATTTTTACTGGAGAATTTCTTGCCTAATATATTGAATGTTGACGTCAGTTATGACGTGGCGCTGATGTGGACGGCCTAAAAGCTGCTAAATCTACCGCTATTGTATTTATACTAGTTTATTGACCCGTGCAAAATTGCACGGGCTGTTAAATGGCATTGTTGTCAATACAGTTTAATTAACTACGATGATAATATTAAAAAAAAATGGGCATATTAATCGATGCATCTTAATATAAGTAAGATAAGATACACGACAATACGACATTAGACGAAAACATAACATCGAGAAAATAAAGGAAAAATATGAGAGAGAAAGCGGAAGAGAGAGAAACTCTGATTCTCCAGAATTAGGGTTTCGATTACATCGAGCAGATCAATTCAAGCCTCTTTGCTATGGCGAGGGGTAAGAATTCGAGTAACAAAAATCGTAGGAATAACAAAAGTAAGAGTAAATCTAAACAAATCTCCCACAATAATGATGAAGATGTGTCCCAATTCCACAAGAATCACCCGAATTCTGGCGATGTGTTGAAGACCAAATCGATGAATGAGATTCAACCCATACCACCGCTGAATATGTCGGATGATGAGAGCTCAATTGATGAAGAGGATGAAATGGCAGAACGTGAAGATGATGATCATGAAGCAAACCCAGAAACGGGCGAAGATGACAATACCAACTGGACGGAAGTGCGAAGGCGGAAACAAGGGTCTAGCAAGGCGACGCAGGTTCCTGCAATTAAGCCTGTAGTTCAGTTAACGCCAGAGGACATTGAGGAAGGTATTTCTTACTGGTCTACTGCTCTGATTTGTTATGTTCTAGGTGCCAATCCCCCCTTTGATGTAATGGAAGGATTTCTTTGGAGAATTTGGGGGAAAAAAGGGCTGGATAACATAGCAATTTTGCCTGGAAATTTGTTTGTTGCTAGATTTAAGTCTATTGAAGAGAAAACTAAGATTGCGAAGGGGGGTTATCATTTGTTTGATAATAAGCCTCTTGTAATCAAAGAGTGGACTCCGAATATGGACTTGACTAAGGAACAGGTGAAAACTGTACCGACTTGGATTAGATTGTGTAACTTACAATTGAAATATTGGGGGAAGAACAGTCTACATAAAATGGCTCCGGTTGTAGGAAATGTGATTAAATGTGATGCTGCAACAGAAGCTAAATCCAGACTAGGTTATGCTAGGATTCTGATTGAAGTAGAGGTTAATCAGAAATTCCCTGAGGTGATTGAGGTTATGGAGGGGAATAATATGGTAGATGTCGCGATTGAATATGAGTGGAAACCGGTGGTATGTGATGTCTGTAAGGGTTTAGGACATGAAACTCAACATTGCAGGAAGAAGCAACAAAGGGATGGAAAGCAAAAAACTAAGAAGATCTGGGTTCCAAAGCCTAAACAGGCTATGGATAATGAGCCTAAACAGAATGAACAGACTTTGGTAGCAATGGTGGCTCCGACACCGACCAATCACACAGTGGCTCCTATGTTTACCACTCCTGAAGTTGAGCCAATAGCTAGACCATCTACTAGCAGACCTGTGCACAGGCAATTGGTCCTCACTACAGGTATGGCACATAGAAGCTTTGGGTTATTGGGAGTTCAGATTATTACTGGTTTAGGAATGCCTAGCTTTGCACAGGTTTTACAGGGATCAAACAGCACTGGGAAAATTGGAGAAAGTGGAGAAATTGGGGAAACTTGCCATGATCATGTTGATCATGGCTAGTTTAGGTTTTTGGAATATAAGGGGGCTAAACAAATCCAGCAAACAAAAAGAAATAAGGAAATTCCTTAACAACAATAAAGTGGGTTTGTTTGGCCTCCTGGAAACTAAAGTGAAACTAGGGAATATCTCCATGGTTCACTTTAGTATGTGTGATGGCTGGTCTGTGGTTACTAATTCTTCCTCACACCCAGGAGGGAGAATCTGGTTGCTCTGGAACCCTGATAGCTTTGAGGTGAATGTGGTGAAAATTTCATCACAGCTCATCCATAGTATGGTGGTGAATAAGCAAAATAAGGATAGGTTTTGGTTTACAGTGGTTTATGGTTTCAATAATCAGTATGACAAGCTTCAACTTTGGCAGGACTTGAGGAGTATTAGTAGGAGTATGTCTGAGGCTTGGATAGTAGGGGGTGACTTCAATAGTGTTCTAAATCCTAAAGATAGACTAGGGTCAAAAGTGAGTTTGTCTGAAATTGCGCCCTTTTAAAGTTGTGTACAGGATTGTGGGTTACATGAGATGAAATTTCAGGGTGCTTATTACACTTGGAATAATAAGCAACTAGGGGATAGTAGGGTCTGCAGCAGGATTGATTGGATGCTAAATAATGATGAATGGATCCATAAATATTCTAGATGCATGGCCTATTTTCTCCCTGAAGGTATTTTTTATCATTGCCCGTGCATAGTTCATATCTATGGCGAAAGGAAAAAGGGAGCTAGCAGGTTTAAGTACTTTAACATGTGGAGCAAGGCCCATTCTTTCATGAACACAGTCAAAAGGGTGTGGGAGAAGAGCATCAATGGTACCAAAAGCTACCAGTTGGTTACTAAACTCAAGGCCCTTAAGACTGAACTTAAGAAAATTAACCGGGAATGCTTTGCTGATATTCAGAATCGAGTAAAAGAGGCTGGAGATGATCTGGAAGACATACAAATTCAGTTGAGCAGTAACCCTAGGAACCATGAGTTGCTGGATAAGGAATATGAAGCAAGAAACAAGTTAAGAAACCTGCAGGATGCTCAAAACAGTTATTTCAAACAGAAGAGCAAGATTGAATGGCTTCAAGAGGGAGATGAGAATAATGCATTCTTCCACAGTTCAATCAAAGCCAGGTTTAGTTTTAATCAGGTGTTGCAGATAAAGGATGCAGAGGGACAGATGCATTGTGATGATGCAGGGATTCAAGAGGCGTTTCTCAGGTTCTACCAGAACCTCCTTGGCTCTGCTGATAAGGTAGAAAAAGTGCATAAAAGTATTGTTCGGAGAGGACAGTGTATTGATGATACGATGAGGGCTGAGATTCTTAGACCTGTCCAAAGGGAAGAAATCAGGCAAGTGATGTTTGAAATCCCCAAAGACAAGGCACCTGGCCCTGATGGGTATACAAGTGGCTTTTTCAGGGATGCATGGAATGAGGTTGGTAAATTAGTAGAGGAAACAATCATGGACTTCTTCAAGACAGGAAAGCTTCTAAAACAGATCAATGCCACCAGCATAACTTTAATTCCGAAAGTAAAGAGTCCAACTGCTGTCACAGAGTTTAGGCCAATTGCATGTTGCAACGTGGTCTACAAATGCATTTCCAAGATCTTATGTAAGAGAATTGGAGGTATTCTTCCCAGAATAATCAGCAGCAATCAAAGTGCTTTTGTTCAAGGAAGAAGTATAGTGGAGAATGTGCTAATCTGCCAAGACATTGTGAGGAAATATGAAAGAAGCAATAATTCCCCAAGGTGCTTGATCAAGATGGATCTTAAGAAAGCATATGACTCGATTGAATGGGAATTTTTGGAAAACATGTTAAAGGCACTGAAGTTCCCTCAGAAGATGGTGCATTTGATCATGACATGTGTCAGAACACCATCTTATACATTGTCTCTCAATGGTGAACACTTCGGATTTTTCCACGCCAAAACGGGACTGAGACAGAGGGACCCTCTTTCCCCCTTGCTGTTTACCCTATGCATGGAATACTTCACAAGGATAATGGATAAAGTAGGGGAAGAAGGCAAGTTTAAATATCATCCAACGTGTAGGAAAGTCAGGCTGAACCATCTATGTTTTGCTAACGACTTGCTAATGTTTAGTAAAGGAGATGATGTATCAATCATGTTGATGCTTAGAGCCTTTGCCACATTCTCAAAAGCCTCTGGTTTACAAGTCAACAGCAGTAAGTCTGAAATATACTTCTCGGGTATGAACAAAGCTGAAAGTGACAACATTATAGAGGTTTCGGGGTTTAGAATTGGCACCTTGCCTTTCAAATACCTTGGAATCCCGATTGCTGCGAGGAAGCTTTCTATTCTGGAGTGTAGTGTGTTAACGGAAAAAAATTTCAACAAAATTCGTGCACTAGGGACCCGGAAACTCTCTTATGCTGGTAGAGCTACCCTGGTAAATTCAATACTCCTGACCCTTCATGTTTACTGGGCCCAAATCTTTATAATTCCGAAAACTTTTTTAAGGAAGGTCAGTGCAATTTGCAGAAACTTCCTTTGGGATGGAAGTGAGAATTATACAAGATCCCCGTTGATTTCTTGGGAGAAAGTTTGTAGGCCTAAAAACCAAGGAGGACTGGGCTTTAGAGATTGTTTAATCTGGAATATTGCTGCCATTGAGAAATACTGCTGGTGGATTTACAAAAATGAAGATAGACTTTGGATAAAATGAATCAATGGAGTCTACTTAAAAGGACAAAGCTGGGGCAATTACCAGGCACCTAGTGACATAAGTTGGAGCTGGAAAAATATTTGCAGGGTCAAGGAAAGGATGAAAACAACATTCAACAATGGTCAATGGCTGAATTCAAATAAGGAATACAGTATAATGGAGGGGTATAACTGGTTAATGCAGCAAAAACCCAGACTAAAGTGGACTCAATTGCTATGGAACAGATATAGCATTCCAAAATTCAGTTTCATAGCCTGGATAACTGGATGTCAGGGTCTTCAAGTGAAAGAGAAGCTTCATAGGCTTGGTATTTGTTCTGATGGTATTTGCATTCTGTGTATGCAGCACACAGAAACACAATCCCATCTATTTTTTGAGTGCACATACAGTAGGAAATGCAGAGACATTGTGATGACAAGGCTGAAATGTTGCATCCCGTCAGCTAATGTAGTGGAATGGAGTAGTACCAGAAGGAGCAGATCAAAGGTACAAAATCAAATTATAACAGCTTGCGTTTATGGGTTGATTTACCAAATTTGGTGGGAAAGGAACAGATGTCGCATTGAGATGTGCGTTTCCAGGCCAGAAAATGTTGCTACTCATGTTCTCTCTTGTATCAAGAATATGGCAGAAAGGGTGGGGTGTAAATTGAGTATTAAAGATAAGATGTGGATAGAAAACATTAATTAGATGCATCTTTTTATTATGTTGAGGTTGTAATACGTTCTAAGGCGTGGCTTTAAGTTTTGAGATTTATAAAATGCTTACATTTTCTCAAAAAAAAAAAAAATACGACATTAGACCCATAAAAAACTTCGGCTATGACCAACCTCTTTTTAATTATTTAAAGCCACAAGTGTGTATATTCTTTTGATTCTCCGTGTACTTCCCGTTTAATACCCGTGTAAAATTACACGGGCTATTATATGGCATTGTGATGAATGAATACTATCTAATTATATTATGATGATAATGATAAAAAAATAGCCCGATTAATCAATGCGTCCTAAATAAGATTGGATACACCACATTAGACCTTTTAAAATATAAACTTAAAATAGCAGATGTACATTTAAATAAAAATGCATGACATGACTTTAGATATGTAAGTAAACTGCTAAGTCATGGATTACTTTTTTTTATGACTCGATCATGACTCGCAATTTTTGAGAAATAAGAAATAATCTTGTTTTTATTTCCAGTGAGGGAGTGATCCAAATCAAACCAAGTGTGTTTCGACTCACAGGCTTTTGGTTAACTTTGACGACCCGACCATTGACCCGTAATAATTGATTTGAGAGATAAAAGAATGTATGATTCGGGTTAGCTTATAATTTGTACTTTAGTTCGGGACAAAAAACAAAATAGGATTCGAGTTAACTCACTGATAATAATACATACACCATCCTCTTAGAGATATTATACAAAAACTTATATTGCAATAAGGCCCTGTTTAATAGGACTGCATCTTTCTGAACTGAACTGATCTGAATGATTCTAATCTGATATGATCTGATCTGAGTGTGTTGAAATTTTGATTAAATTTCAATAAATTAGCATCAGTTATGGACCAAATACATTGATAGAAATTTGAACATTTCTGATCTGATCTAATCTGATTTGAATGACTCTGATCTGATCTGATCTGATTTGAATGATTCTGATCTGATCTGAATACTACTGCAAATAAGTCCTATCAAACATGGCTTAAATAGTTTTTGTCCATTTTATTATCACCCGTGCATGGGCTGTTATAAGACATTATTAAAAATTGTATTTTCTAGACTTGGTAAAACTTAAAAGTTTAACTAATGAAATGCTTTATACGACTTCTGACCCCTAACGACTCGAACCTGTCTTACCCCGCATATTTTTTCGTCTAATTTGATCTGACCCATTGACTGGATTATAGCCTTGTGCAAACTAACTCGTATTTGACCTCAATCGGACGCTGATGTCGAAGAGCACGCTGAGGAGTTGCTCGCGCTGGTGCTGATGTCAAAGAGCACCGCGTGCAAATTAACACATACAAAAAGTACAATACAACAAAAAATCATATCTTTCGCAAACCCATTGAACATCTTATCACTACAATCCAAAGTAGCAACAAAGAAATCGCATTAATTAATTTACTAAAAGGTAGGTAGTTCTACGATTCAAACTTTTAAAACTTTTAAAGGCATAACTAACGGTTTCTCCACTCAGTTTGACCCGCTTTTTCTAGCTCAAGAACCCACTCTTTTAAGACCAGCTACCCGTGTTGATCCGAACCCGTTTTTTCTCGCATGTCTTTTTAGTCTACCTTCACTCGACCCATTGACCGATTAGACCCGTAGACAAATTTAAATGAAAATATGCTTAAATAATATTTTAGAATAATACAAAATCATTTTATTATTTCAAAAAATAGTTTTAGTCTTATACTCTTTAAATTATACTAGCTTTTTACCCGTGCAAAATTGCACGGGCGGCCCTATCTCTCAGTAATTTTAACTTGTTTAAATGAAAAACATTTTAAATAGTAATGGTAACTGAGTAAATATTAAAAAAAAACTTTTAATAAGTGTTATATCTGCTATTTTGTTTGATATTTAACATCGATTTTCAATTAACAATGCAGGCAACTTTTAAAACTTAGTCGATTGAGAAAATAGATCTGATTGGGTGCGCTTTTTCTGAGCAATGAATCAACTTTTAGTGACCCGTAGGCCATGGCCTATATTTAACCATAAAGGTTAATTAAGTGATATTCTCCTGAATTAATCATAAAGGTTCTACAATTTGTTTTTCAAGTGAGAATATCACGTAATTAAGAAAAGAAATGGAGTTTTATCATGTGACGTATGAGCAAACGTTAAAAAAACCCGTTGTTTAGTGATATTTACAATTATTTTTTTTATTAGAATAAAAGGATCTCTCTTCACAAAAAATTTGTTATATACTTATATTTAATAATTCCATATTGTCTCTAATTTAGCCAGCAGTAATAATGTGTTTAAAAAAAATTGGACATACAACGTTAATTGACCTGACTCGTTTACTTGCGCTTGTATTAACTTTTTATGACTCGTGACGTGTATTTACATGCACCAGTCTACTCGTATTTCTAATTTTGATGGATATGATTCCGCATACAACATTAATTGACCTGCACCCGTTTACCAGTATTGGCCTTTCATGACTCATTACATGCATTGACCAGCACAGATTGCATTTAAGTGATATCTACAAAAAATTTTATTTTTCTTTTAGAATAAAATGATTTTGCTTGACAATAAGTTTGTTAGATACTTACGTTTAATAATTTCCGTACTATTTCTAATTTACCCAGCAATAATTGTGAGTATTAAAAGAAGTTGGACGTACAACGTTAATTGACCTACACCCGTTTACAAATGCGTTATATATATACCAACATTTTGTGACACATGACACGTATTGGCTCTCCCCCATTTAGACCCTCATATGTTACGGACTTTCATGTGTCATGACCCTTTTTTCATGATAAATGACTCACATTGACTCGTACCCGTTTTGATTCTCATATTTTTAGTTTAACTTTTACCTATCTGACGCTTTTATGAGCTCGTTTGGATTGTGGGATGGGAATTAGGGGGATTAGAGGTGGGATAAGATGGTAGGCAATTCAATGACATAGTCCAATTCCCTTGTTTGGATCAAAATGGGAATTGTTATGATGAGAGATGGGAATATATATAACTTTACATATATACCCCCATCTAAATATTAGTAATTACTTATACAGTATTTTAAGAGGGACAATTTAGTCTTTTTATCTATTAATGAATTCCCAATCTCTAATACCTGCCCCCCTAAGTAATAGAAATGAGGGATAAGAATTCCCCCTCACCCTTATCCCACATGCTATTCCCACATAACAAACATGGGATTTTGGCTTGTTGGGAATAATAATCCCATCCTACCCCCTATTCCCACAAAACAAACGACTCCATCATGTGTCATAAACCACTTTTGAATACACATGACCCAATTGACTCGCACTTGTTTTGATTCTTATATTTAGTTTTAGACTACCTATCGATCAGGCACATTTTAAAGTATATAATTAAATAAAAAATCACAAATGAGAAAGTATATAGATAAATCACAAATCAAGTCAAAAGTAGATCATGCTAATTAAATAAAAATAAGAAATAAAAATAAAAACGAAGGAGAAATATGGTGATAGATCGAAGTAGTACCCAAAAATCGTATATGCACTCTAATAAAAAAATCGTATATGCAGGGGCAAGGGACACTAAGACACTTTATCAGTCAATTGACTAAAAGAATCTACTTGATGTACCAAATCCAAGTCTTTGGTGAAGTTCTGCTTACAAAGTTACAAACCTATTACGCAAGCCAATGTCCAAAACGGAACAATTTTCGTTCATGCAGGGTAGGATAGATGATTATGATGTAGTGCTAATAATATTGAGGACAATATTTCCTGACATAAAATGTAATCAATTGAAACATCCAAAATATGGAAAAAAAAAACGTTATACACCTCAGACGAAGAACAAATTATTAGAAAAGTTGGTAATACATGTTGTCTTTGCAATTTAGCACACAAAGAGTAAAGAGGAATCGAAACTCGGTGAATTGAAGTGCAGTAAAACAGAAAAAAGATTAAACTGGGTGAAAATTATAATGAAAATGAATTACAAATTCATTTGTACATCTGAAGTTCTAACGACAAAATACAACCATATAAATCAAAACATCTATGCCATCTACAATAACCTATCTTCACAAAAAAAAAAAAAGCAGTTGGATCACAACATTGCAGTCCTCTTTATATTAGTAAACGGCTTGTGCAATAAAATTCGATTATTCTTACCTTTCAATCTTGGAAGATTTTTTTGCATATTTAAGATCCGATTATATTCTAGAATTTGTATTCACATACAGTAAAAGGTTATAGTAATATGATTATTTTTGGTCTAATTGATCATTTGATCTTCTTTCCTGGTGCTTAGCCTAAAACATGCTTAAATGGAATCTCTTTCCTAATTTTTAGCTCTAAAATTGCAATTTACTTTTAAAAAAGGAATATATAATCTGTTGTGTTTTACTCGATTCCCGGAATGGAATATTATTAAACATTCTAATTATAATTTTCACCTTATTTAAGGCTGCTAACAGGAAAAATTATCCTATTTTCACCAAATTTTCATCATTAAATTATCCGTCAATATTGTTACTCAAAACATTATTGTTTCCTAATTTGTTGTTACTGTGATTTAATAATATTATTGTTACTTCTCTTATAAGATTCGCCTAAATTACATTTCGAGATACTGGTATATTTTCCAAAGATTTCGTCTGAATTATATTTCGCATTAAGATTTCACGGGTATATTTAACTAAATATAAGATTTCACTCACATTATATTTAACTAAATATAAGATTTCACGGGTCAATTATATTTTCCTAATTTTTTTTTTCTGAATCTATACGGTATAATAGGCCGAATTTTTAGGCATATTTTTGTCAGTTAACACACTTAAATTATATCGATAAATAAAATTATTAAATAGTTAAATAATATGTATGATTTGGCGATGACATCAGCAAATGACATCATCGCTGATGTGGACGCAAAAAATTACACAAGATGTTTTGCCTATTAATTAATATAATATAAATAAAATTATTAAATAGTTAAATAATATGTATGATTTGGCGATGACATCAGCAAATGACATCATCGCTGATGTGGACGCAAAAAATTACACAAGATGTTTTGCCTATTAATTAATATAATATGATCTAACTTCTAAGTGAACTCACTTCTAAAAATACCCGTTAGAAGATATTGTACCTACATAATAGGTCATACACTTTACTATTAAGGTTAGTTAACCTGTTGGACCAATATTTTTCTGTGATGATCTCAAACCAAAATATTTAAGTTGATATTTTTGTGATGATCTCAAACCAAATCACGTTTTAGTAAATTTTTCCGAAAAAATATAATCTTTAGTAAATAAAATAATAAAAATCCTTAGGGCGGCTAATAAAATCTCGTGGCCTTAATTAACCAAGCCACCGTATTTTTGGGACAAACCTTACTTAACCAAGAACTTTTGGTAATCCTTGAGCCTTGACCCTTGAATCTTTTGGGTCAAGTGATACATATTTTTTTGAGACAAACGTGACCTCAACTATGATCTCAAGTTAACCCGTAATTAAGACTAAAATAAAATCCTAAAAACGATTTAGAAGAATATACAATTAGTATAATACTAGATTTTGGCTCTGTGAATTCACGGGATCATTTAAGTTATATGTAAAGTTGTTGTACTAAACATGTTAACTATATCGAAAATGAAAATAAAATCGTCAATCACAATATCGGAAATTAACATGACGGATATGATCATATCTTGAATAAATAAATAAAAAATTGATGAAAAATATAACTATTTGCAATTACAATATTGCTTTTGCCATCATATTTTGATTATAAAACCTAAAAAGTCCTACTATGAAAAATACATAAAAATACGCTCTAAATATATATATTCCCCTACTTAAAGTTTTCTTTTTTGATGAACTCACGCATTGTATAGGAAATGATAGTTTTCTCACCAAAATCAAACAAAAGCTTTAACTATATAAATTAATTCGAATTAAGTTGTAACCGCCACAATGGGCAAATGAAGAGCCAAGAGACACCATGTTTAATATCCTTATTAAGATGAATAATGATGAATTTAAGTAATTTCAAAGACATTTATATATGAGAAGTTGAAGTGATGCCTAATTGTTGAGGTCGACTTTGAGCCCACACATTAACGGGATTACATGGAGGAGAGAGAATGAAGTTGAAGTGATTCCTAATTGTTGATGTCAACTTTGAGCCCACATCAAATTTGATTCTGAAAATTTATCTATTACGGATTTACGGCAAAATAAGTTTTTGCCATTTATTTAAATTATTTGCTTCCGTTTAAATTTGGAATATGCTTTTTCTATTACAATTTTTATTGCCAAAATTACGATTGATGACATCAGTTATGACGTGTCGCTGATGTCAATGCTGATGTGGACGGCCTGAGAAGGTTGGAAATGCACTGCTAATTATATTATACTAGTTTAATGACCCGTGCAAAATTGCACGGGCTGTTATGTGACACAGTTATCGATACTATCTGATTAATCGACGTGTCTTAGCATCGTTCGATCACGAAGTTGAAACCTCTCTTTAATACCCGTGCATAATTGAACGGGCTGTTCTATGGCATTGGTATTAACGTAATTTTATAAACTACTGTATAATTAATCAAATTCACATTTTGATTATAATAATTTTCCCTTGTTAGCATCTAAAAAAATAAAATACATAGTGTCGACCTATGAAAAGCCAATTGTTCCGATGACTCGACCCCGTCTAACTGGCCCGTTTTTCCCTGATCTAGAACTCGTTAAATGACCCATACCCTTATTTAACCAAACCACCATACTTTTAGGACAAACCCTACCTAGTCGTTGACGAAATTTTGACTCCTATTTAAGTAAAAAAAAAAAGACGAAACCAAGCCCAAAAAATGGATTGGGAGAATAAAAGGATAATTAACTAACTCAAATTTTAATTTTACTTGATTAGATGCATATCCAACCAGAAAAGTCTACCTGATTAGACATTCTTTTTACGGGTTCGGAACCCGTTTAGATTTGAAAATATTGTTTGATCTAACCCATTGACTCGTAATTAGGACAAAACTAATAAGTTTTCAAGCTGAAAATCAATCTAATCGCTTATACTCAATCATGAACCCTATTTTACTTTGTGAATTATGGTCGACAATAACCCAAATCAGCTGTATTGGCATATTTCTTGACCTGTTAAACTATTTTGACTCATAATTAGCCCATTAAGGCTCAGTTTGATAAGACTAAATCTATATTTTATGGGGATAGATATTTGAAGATTCGAGTTAGCTAATAATTTTTCCTTTAGTCTTAGCGTGCATTTATTTCGTCTAATTTGACCTAGCCCATTGACCGGATTATAGCCCGTGCAAATTAACCCATATTTGATCTTAATCAGACATGTATAACCCATTTGACATGTCTAGCTAATTGTAAACCCGTGCAATTTGCACTGTATTGAATACCAAATAGAGAGTGGATGCCGAAATGTGATTGAGTATTATTCCTCTCACACAAAGTGTTATAAAAGACGGTCTCTCAATAATTAGTTATTGAGACACCGTTATCTTGTGTTACCAAATGACTCTTTTTTACATTGATTGTAACTATAATAATACTTTTAGTGATGGAAATCAATACTATTAGAATCACATTATCAAGACAAATACCCATTATATAAAATTGATTCGATTAACCTGCCTTATAAATACTAAATACTGGCAATTAGTTAAAATTTTAATTGTTATGAAATGCGAAGAGACTTGGCAAAGTTAACAATCTTCAAACAAATTCTACAAATAAATACGAATAGCGAAGTTCTGAGTCGAGACACCACATCAAAATATGTCAAAAGTTCTGAGTCGACCCCGCCCGAAAATCGACTAATCTACATACAATCACATAATGTTAATGTAATAATCACATAATGGAAGTAACCAACTTCGAAATTGATTTACTCATAATTGAATACTTGAATTCTGGTAAAAATTATTGATTGAATACTTGAATTATAAATGTTAAAGGCAAGGTGAGGGGATTGGATGGTTACTGACGTTTATGGCAATCTTGCCTTCTTCCACCTGGTCACTCTTCCTGTCACCCAAGTCGTCCTGCTCAACCAGTTAAGCTGGGTGATTTTTATTTAAGTTATTAAACCATTCTACGAAAATGTAAATTAGCATAAGTGCGGTTCTCAATCGATCGAGTTACCAGAAATTTGATCAATCTCAGTAATCGGTTAATCAATCAGTTACCAGGAGGTTGAATAAAGGGCTTTGATGATATTGTTTTATTGGTCTTTGCTGCGGTATTTCTTCTAAACTAAGAAAATCAGAAAAAGTACAGAATTTTCTTGGACCAGGAAATTTAGAACAAACGGAATCAAGTTTTTTCATGCAATGATCCATGGACAAATAAGACCAACAACCAGCACCTTAAAATTATTAAGGAAATATTCACTTTTTGCTTGAATCCTAATCTTGGGAAATAGCTTCAAGCATAACCACGGAGATTGTGCTCTTGATGCTTGATCAATTGATAAGTAAACCTGAAAACAATAAGACCAAAGATAGATTCATCAGTTAAGATATGCACAAAGTTCCATCAATACTAAATTAACAATCGAATGATTTATTAGTTTAACAATCGTAATTTTTGGGGTTTGAAGGTATACAGAGAGCGAAGGATATAGTGGAGGCTGTTCATGTTTATACTCTGGCTCCATTACGTACAAAATTCTTGTTGCCTAATTTTTCAAGGGATTCAGAATAAATTTATTTTATTCTTTTACACTTTTAATGATGTTATTTTCCCAACTAATTACGGAATAATATTGTCATTTGCCGCTTATAACGGATATACTGTATATTCTATATTACTAATACATGCTTTTGCGTGTGAATACATATATTTCGATATTTTTTCTTTTTATAACTTGATTTAATTTATGTATAATTCTGTCATAATATTTTAAATATGTAATATGTTAATTTCCGTCGAGATTTTGCTACCTAAAATACTACATGTTGACGTCAGGTATGACGTGTCGATGATGTCACATCCTATGTGGACGGCCTAATATGCTTCTAATTCTACCGCTATTGTATTTATACTAGTTTAATGACCCGTGCAAAATTGCACGGGCTGTTTAATAAAATGATTATGTACCCAAAATTAATAAAATTATTAGTATAAAAAGATATTGTAGCTATAGTACTAATATTTTTTCCCATTTAAATTAATTATTGAAAATGTTAGTCTAGTGATTATGACAGAGATTGTTTGAAAAGACGATGTCGTAACCCTAATACATAAAAAAAAGTCATTACAAAATTAAAATGAACAAATTCAGGTGTCATCTCTTAAAAAAATAATATAAGAAAGACAAATATAGCTAAAAAATGTTTCCTGATGTCTAAACCGACAACTCCTGAAATTACCACCCCTTTCTCCCAACCCGTGTTTGACCCCTAGTTTTTTGCTCGTGCATATTTGTTTAGTCTAACTTCACTCGACTCTTTGACTGATAATACTCATATTAAAATAAAATTCAAATGTAATGGCGCTAAAATATTTCTCGACATTAAAAGTATAATATAAAACCATTATAATATTTCTGGTCAGAGATAACCTACCTTGTTGACCCGTTTTGACCCGTAATTAGCTCACTAAGTTATAATAATATGATAGTAGCTACTATAGCAGTACCCTTGAATCAAGATAATCTGTATGTGGCTCAAAACTGTGATTTATATGACCTCTGACCCCTACCTGAACCTGTCTTAGTTCAAATAATTTTTTCATCTAGTTTGACCCAACCTGTTGACCAGATTTGATATCGTGCAAATTAACTCGTATCTGACCCGCTTGACATATTTGACATGTCTAACTAATTGTGAACCTGTTCAATTTGCACTATATGGATACCAAACAGAGTGTCTATACCGAATTGTGATTACTAAATTTGGCTGATTACGCGCGTAAATGGACAAAACCATGTGATATATATTATTTTAAAGCTTTTATACCTTTCTGAAAATATATTTCACTTAACACGTGATGCACCATATTTAAAATTAATGTGAAAGGATACATTTTAGTTAGGTCCTGTTTGATAGGACTTATTAGCAGTAGTATTCAGATCAGTTCAGGATCATTCAGATCAGATTAGATCAGATTTGAGTCATTCAAATCAGATCAGAAATATTCAAATTTCTATCAATGTATTTGGTGCATAACTGATACTAATTCGTTGAAATTCAATCAAAATTTCAACACATTCAGATCAGATCAGATCAGTTCCGAGTCTTTCAATCAGACCAGATCATATCAGAATCATTCAGATGCAGTCCTATCAAACGGGGTCTTAGGCCTTGTATGATAGGACCGCATCTTTCTGATTTGATTTGATCTGATTTTATTGAATCTGATCTGATTTTGTTGACTCTTATCTGATGAAATCATATTTGAATGACTCTGATTTGATTTGAATGACTCTGATTTGAATAAAATTCAAGATTAGTGTTAATTCTCATATGAAAAAATATCTTAAATATGATCTGATTTGAATGCCTCTGATCTGATGTGAAAGACTCTGATCTGACCAAATTTGATTTGAATAATTATGAACTGAATTTAATAAATATTATCTGATCTGAATATACAATTTATTAAGTCCTATCATACAGGGCCATAGTGGTTTACTATGTACATTGATACAAAAAAGTTATTTTTTTATATGGGACAAAACTTAAAATTATGACCATGGATATGCCCTCATATATGAGTCCTTCAGCAAAATAACCGTAATATCAAAACAATTTCTTAAATTAATCATACATTATATAAGGCCATGTGCGATTGGACTGCATTTTTCTGATCTGATTTGATTTGATTTGATTTGAACTGATCTGATTTGATTTGATTTGAATAAATTTGATTTGATTTGATCTGAACTGAATTAACTGATAAATTAACTGCAACTTGACGAATTAATAACTAAAAATAGACTACATTCATTGATTGTTATTTGGATAACTCTGATCTGATTTGATTTGATTTGAATAAAGCTGATCTGATTTGATTTGATTTGAATAAATCTGATCTGATTTGAAAACACCGTTGAATAAGTTGAATCGCACAGGGCCTAAGGCCCTGTGCGATTGGACTGCATTTTTCTGATCTGATTTGATTTGATTTGATTTGAACTGATCTGATTTGATTTGATTTGAATAAATTTGATTTGATTTGATCTGAACTGAATTAACTGATAAATTAACTGCAACTAGACGAATTAATAACTAAAAATAGACTACATTCATTGATTGTTATTTAGATAATTCTGATCTGATTTGATTTGATTTGAATAAAGCTGATCTGATTTGATTTGATTTGAATAAATCTGATCTGATTTGAAAACACCGTTGAATAAGTTGAATCGCACAGGGCCTTAAATCAGATCAGGTTTATTCAAATCAAATCAAATCAGATCAGAATTATCCAAATGACAATCAATGAATGTAGTCCATTTTTAGTTATTAATTCGTGTAGTTGCAGTTAATTTAACACATAATTCAGTTCAGATCAAATCAAATCAAATTTATTCAAATCAAATCAAATCAGATCAGTTCAAATCAAATCAAATCAAATCAGATCAGAAAAATGCAGTCCAATCGCACAGGGCCTAACTACCTCATCATCACATGCACGTACACCCGCGTAAAAGATTACCAAGAATTGGTTGATCAATGATCACACAACTAAAGCTTTCCTTTTCGATTACATGGACAACGCCTTTGTGAAATGTACATTAACTTGATGGGGGCAATGTATCAGATTACCGTATAAAAATTAACTTGATAATTCGTCCAATCCGACCCGCTTTTGGAAGGTAATAATCTAAGACTCTTGACACTTGACTCCTATTGACCCAAACCGGGTTTCGCATATAGCTGGGTCTATTATGACTCGATGGGTCGACCTAATCAGACACATAATTAAGACAAATTTAACTCACTTTGTCGACTATAAACTTAGTGGTTAGTTATTCGAATATAGACTCTGATAGATAATAAGTTGCCCAGAATAATGAAAATGTGTCTTATATTAAACAAATAAAAATTGTAGGACACACGACATTTGACCTATCAAAAGCTCAACTAATTTAGTAACATGTTCCGACCCATCCCAACCTGACCGGAGCCGCGGCCATGAAGTGATTTTTAAGAACCGTACATGTATACACTATTTTATTAAATACTTTTGGTTAATCCTCACACAAAATCTGTTAAATTTTCCTAAGTTGCTTACACTACCATTACGTTACATTTTTTTGTTTGTTTTTCTAAGTACCCATGAAATGTACATGGGGAGTTTAACTTAAATCGAAGCATCGTATTCGTTAATGTGGATGATGATTTGTACAATATATGTGAGAGTCGATCAACTAAAATACACGGGTTAGTTGGTTGTTATATGATTACGGTAATAGAAAATTATAAATGTTCAATAATTTGAATGTAAATTTGTAAAAAGAGAACTACTGGTTGCCAAGGCTAATCATATCCAATCCCTCGCCTTTTGATTCAACCGGATTCCCAAGCTCTTGTAGTCTTGCACACATGGTGTGACGACCCTTTTGTTTAATTTGGATTCAGCATACTTACATGTCATCGGGACAACTATCTGCATGTATACAAAGAAAAAAAAACAACTTATCATTGGACCTCTCAATAATACAATGCACTAGAAAGTATCTCGTGCTTCGCACGATAAGGTTCTATATTTAAGTCTTAAAATTTTGGGTAATTTAGAAATTTTTTTGCACCCTTTATAACAATAATGGCATCAATAATGTTAAATCAACCATAAGAATGATTGTATTAAGTGGAAACTTTGATAAGTAAAAACTTTGATTGAATAATATAATGCATGCATTCATGTTTAAGTAGAAATTAAACCACAACTAATCATTTTAAACAACAAATAGAAAACGATAACTAACACAAATACCTCTCTTTCAAACACTAACCTAATATCAACTACTCGTCACAAAAGTGCATTACTTTCATGCTAGAATAAGTAAATTGATATGATACATATATTTTATGAGAGTGTACAAAAGTTTGTTTGTTATGCAATTGCAAAAGACACGAAATACAAAATGTAAGTTTGACAGGGTAAAACTAATGTATTTATACTTGTATTGTATGTACACTTTAATTCATATACTTTGAATATCTCAAACTACATACATTCATGCAATTAAAAAAGTTCTTTGAATATCACAAACGACATACATTCATGCAATTAAAAAGATATACTTTGAATATCACAAACTGCATACATTCATGCAATTAAAAAGGTACTTTGAATATCTCAAACTACATAAATTCATGTATAAAGTTATTCATGTACTATGTACTGCGTACTCCATATAATGTGGATAACTGAAAATTAAATTTAAAGTAGATATATTCAAACTTAGAAAATTCATCGCACTATATGCTAACTTTATGTTTCTAATATTAATATCATAATATGATTTATCTTCATAGTTTATATATATGTTCGTTTAATCTGAATTTGACCTTCATTCTATTTATCTAGTTCAGTTATAGCCTAAGTGCATGTCTTGTGATGGTTTATTGGTAAGGGTTTAAATACGATGTACGTGTAATTTCTCAACAACATTGTACTTAGAACATGTATATGTTGGTAAGGATTGAAATACGATGAACCTGACCAATATTAGTAAGGGTTGAAATACAATGTACAAATGTGCAAGTTTATAACCAATAAAAAGTCGCCAAGTGTCTTCACCACACCGCTTAAACTCACTTTTATATATAGATATAAGATTGCTGCATGAATCGCAAATTATACCATGCTCCCGGGAGCACAAGGAGCATGGTGGTCCTCCTCACAATAAAGGAGTGGGGACCACACTTAAAATGATTTTTCATTTTTAAATATGTGGTCCCCACTCATTTATTGTGAGGAGGACCACCATGCTCCTTGTGCTCCCGGGAGCATGGTATAAGCACTGCTGCATGAATAGCTTGTTTTTCCTTTCCATCAGCCAAAACGATATCTTTAAAATAGGCATGATACATGAAGATACACGGGTGATGCAAACTATCCATTAATTACTAAATGTTGAAAAATCAAGGTTACATAATTCGTAGTATATAAATTGTACCCGTAGTATGACGTTCGACGGATCAAAAGCTATATTATCCTTGTAACTTGACCAGTCACTGGGTCATGAACCCGTTTTTAGAGACCCGTGGCCTGTAACTTACCAAAGCTGTAATGATCGTCATATTTTGGTATCAATGCGGTTGATCAATAAAGGAGATCTAACTTCGATCTGTAAGCTGTATCATGGTTGTATCCATTGTTTTTGGTATCGTCGTCTCCACTTCCTTGGTAGAAGCTTGAGTCTAGTGCCAATTGAATATAATCTGACTTAGTGTCCAATGCCAAATTGATGAAACAATTCTATTCACTACTAAAGTCTTAGGATTTTAATGATCCATCTGGGACTTATGCCATTCATACTACTCATTTTTTAAGTAGTTACTCGATTATATTAGTACGTAACAATTATAACACTCCTGAGGCGGTTGCATACGGTCGAATATCGCTTAACATATTGATCACCCAAACACGTTCTCAAAATAATCGATCAAAATATATATATGGGGAATACTTTAAATCATAACATAGAGAGGATGCAATGGTGAGTCGTTCATGGTGATAATGATTATAATCCAATTAAAATATTGGTGGCGCTAAACCTAAACACATATATCAAACTCATAACGGATATACATATCATTAAGAAACAACCCATATACATATACGTACAATTGACTATCATTAGTTATTAATATCATGTTGACTAATTAAAGCAGCCCTTGTAATTGTTTAGGCTATCGATCGTTTGCTTGCTCTTGAATTGCCATTATGTCGCAGTTGTAACACGAAGCTAAGGATACAGTTGGTATCCGTCTTAAAAGTCACTTCAAATTGAGACACTCCCCTGAAATAAAGTAGAGGAAATTTAAATTTATGATGATCATAACTCATAAGGGAGAGGAGAACTCAAAATCTGTACCATGCCATTGACATCCAACTGACGGACATGATTGATGAACTTGAGCAGATTTTAAAGAGAAAGACCTACCTCTCAAAATTATGCATGAGTGCATAAATTTCACATGATGAACTATACCTGAAAGAAACATCCAAAAAACAGATTGACCATATGTGAATTGAACAAAGAAATACCACCCTGACCCAGCATACATGTCAATAACAAACACAAAGCAAGTACTGGTAATGCCAAAAAAGACGAATAATCAGTGCTTACGTATTAAAAGAGTAAATATATATGATGTACTGATCAACAATGTCTAGCCTATAATGAAGATGGATCAACTAATCAATGAAAAAAACGGATTAAACAATACTATCTATGGGCAATAAAGAATCAAATCTAAAGATCGAAGTTTCGCAAATACCTAGCTCGGTGGTAAACTGGTAAATGAGCACAACTTCATTTTCACATTATGGGAATTTTTTTATTTTTTGAGAAGCTTTATATGGTTATGCTCAATCTATTTAATAGCATTTTAAAATGGAATAGCGATATTTATGAAGACAATCAAATTAATTGGTTGTTTGAAAAAAGACAATAATAATATAGGAAAGGATGATAATTAATTTTTCTTTTTACCTGTGTTTAAATTGTCATTTAAATGGAACAGGATTTTCTGTAATACATTTAAAGATTTGTTGCCTTTTTTGTTAGTGATCTTGGTATACATTGCCGTAGTATAGGAAAATCACGGTGCATTTTAATATATTTAACATATAAGATAAAATTTGGAAAGTATTGATGCCTTTTTTATTCTACGGGTGTCAATTTTTTTTTGGAATATAAGTGAGTATCAAAATAAATATATGGAGCCTTATTGCATTTTTATTTATTAAGATTTTATTTATATTTTCGGCTATGATTACCAAAATTTCGGAATATACTATATGAGTATATAATATTATAATATATGATTCAGTTTCCTATAATTTCGAATTACGTTTCTATTTCCAGTTTTAATATATTATATATTCTATTTTCTAAAATCAAATGATTTTTTATTTATATAATTTCTAAAACATCATCCACATATATTTGTAAAGATTATATTCCGATTAAATATATTGTTAATTCAATTAGGGAGATTGCATATATATTTGCTTCACATTTTTTAATTATGGAGAAATATTCACGGAATATATTTGATTGATTCCTAAATTCGATTTTTAATTAATCTTCCATTTATAAAAACATAATGCCATTTTTAAAAGAATAAGAATATTGATATTATTTGGAGATATTTAATTAAGGATATTAGCATTTTAATGTATATATTTATTGCCAAAGTTACGGGTGATGACATCAGCTATGACATGTCGCTGATGTCAACGCTGATGTGGACGGCCTGAGAAGGCTGGAAATGCACCGCTAATTATATTATATACTAGTTTAATGACCCGTGCAAAATTGCACGGGCTGTTCTATGGTCTTGGCAATATCTCTATATTTGTACTACTCCCTCAGTATATCTCTACCTGCATAGTCAATTCAAAATTAAAACATACACTTTAACATGTAATTGGGTCTTAAACTCGTAATCATAAATCTGCTTTCCATGACCCGTAGGCCCGTAGCGCACTTTTTGGGTCATGAACCTCTTCTAATGAGTAATGAGGCAGAACCCACATTGACTTAAACCCGATTTAAGACTTTTAACACGCATAATTTTATGATTTTTTTGTCAAACACTCTCTCTTAAATAGGTTGAATTTGTCAAACACTCCCTTATATAAATCTTTTGTCAAACACTCTCTTACATAACCAATTTTTTGTCAAATTAAACACTCTCTTATGTAATTTTGTCCAACGTCATTGTTGTTGTGAATTGTTTAATACCCGTGCAATTGGGCTGTTAATTATATGCCATTGTTCTTAAATTTATGTCAATTATGCTTATGATCATAGTAGTGAATTATCCTACTTGATCGATGAGTCTTAAAACAATTGGAATACGACAAAGAATATTTAGTTCTGAAAAGTTTCTCTAACCTCGTAACTCAACTTGATTTAACCCGTCCTTTATAGGGCATGCGCCCGTTTTTTGTATCCATTAACTTATTGACTTGAACCCGTTACGACCAATGCAACACATCTTTAAGTCAAATCCGACCTTCCCTGTGACTCATAATATAAGACAAAAATAAGACGAAATTGAGCCCATGAAAGAATTAGAAAGATAATAACTAATTTTAGTTCACATAATTACTCAAGATCCACTTTATAGTTTTAAATTGTTTACCATTAAATATTTATAGTCATGAATATGAATAAAATACTATTATAATACTGTAAACTCCCTCGATTCAATGTGTTCTTCATATTTTACTTTGCACGTTTTATAGTAATTAATAACATGCGGTGAGAGTATGTCAAAGACATTTACTCAATGTAGTTTCTATATTAAATAAGGCACAATGATATATTTTCCACCCGTATTGTGACCAAACCCGAAATGATCATTTGTTGATTTGACCGGTGTATGACCCATATAGTTATTTGCTCGTGCAAATTGCACTGATTATTATATGATATTTCAATAACTTTATTTGATTTTCCGTAATTAAAGCAAAATACTATTGTGCCTATCAAAAGCTTAGCCGATGTACATAACTTGAGTCTACTCGTTTAACCTGGGTCATGAACCCTATTTATTTTGTGAGTTATGGTCGACAATAACCTAAACCAACTTTTGACTGGCATAACTCTGTCAGAGATAACCTGACTCTTTGACCCATTTGCCCCACTAAGTTATGTTAATATGTTAGTAGCTAGTATAGGATTATGCTATATGTGTAATTTTTCAATCTAATAGATACTCCTATGGTCCTTTTTAAATTTCCCATCTTCCTTTTTGGGTTCTCGCTTTTGTTCTTCTCAATCCCAAAATATTACGTTTGTTTTTCATACGTGTGCCCGCCGAGCACATGATAAGACTTCATTTCTTTCCTAAATTAAGTGATATTCTCATGAATTAATCAAAAAGATTCAACAATAAGTGTGTCTAATGCTATATGTTTAGTGGAATTTTCTAACGTGTGCCCACCGGGCACATGATAACACTTTATTTCCTTCCTTAATTTAGTGATATTTTCCTGAATTAATCAAAAAGATTCCGCGATTTAGTTTTGAAGTGAGAATATCACTTAATTAAGGCAGTAAATGGAGTTTTAACATGTGCCCTAAGGGCACACGTTAGAACACCCGATTACAATGCATTTACGGGCTACCCGATTACAATACACATTTACGTTGTTCCATTTGAATAGAATTAATAATTCATGTGTAAATGAATAGAACATGAGTTTCTTTTACAATGCCATAACATTAAGTTAATATAAAGATTATTACTTAATAATTAACGTTTATTGAAGGGAACATAACATGTCTAACGCACAAAAAATCTTATGGCAATCAGTTAATCCAATTATATTCGTCTCAACTGTATTTGTCGTTAGATTACTTTTAAAGATGAATTAATTGTCGAAACACGACAACGAACTCTGTTAGATAGAATAAAGTAAAGACTATTCGGAATAAAAAAAGGGGCCAAATTACACGTATAGACTCGCACCTGTTTCGACTGACATATATTTATTTTATGTGACATGAAATCACCTTCTATTACACATGTCCGCTATTGACTCTTGTATGTCTAGTTAATCCGACTTGAATTATCCAACGTATATGAGTTATGAACCCATTTTTTGTATTTGTGGCCCGTGTTGAATATCGTATTTGTTGTTCAAACGTACAGTCAAACACGATGATACCCGGGGTCTAATTTGAGATTAATTAATGTAAAATAATTAATTACCCTAAATTCAACTCGTACCAACCTGGTAACTCAATTCGATTCACTGTTATGTTTTCAATAAACCCACTTTGTATAATCAATGATTTGTATTGTCTCGCACCCGTTTTGCCATCATATATATCTTTGTAATAAATCTAACTCATCGTTCCATTGACATGTCCTAACTCGAAATCCCTATCATGATTCAAAAATAATTTTAATCTAGTGGCACATGATTCAAAATATATATTCATATTTAAGATTTACACCACTCCAGTAGTTTAAATTGAAATTTTGTTTCAATACTGATTAGAAAACGAACGATTTAAAAATGGCAAGATTTACAATACATTAGTTGCAACATTGAGGACTTAAGAACTGATTCACGTCCAAAAACTTTCGACGTCTGAAAATTAAAAACATTGAGATGTGATTACGTATTATAGTGTATCCCTCTGAGGGTACTGACTGTACACCGAGATTAAACCCAATATCACATTGACAGACCTACCTGAATATGGTCATTGATGATCATCAACACAATTATGATCATCCTACCCAGCAATATGTAAACAGCACAACTAAAAATATAGCTGCAATATCCAAAAAAAATGCCCACAATCAAGATCAACTATACCTATACGGCTATACCTGAAAGGCTGAAAGAGAAGACCCAAAAAGAGATTCAATTGTTAATCCTTGATCATAGAAAGTAAGCAACAATGAAATTGATACACTATTTGACTAAGCGCAATTTTTTACCAAATAAACACGGTAAATCAATTTGGCCAAATACAAAAATCAAGAAAGATTGAAACTTTAAACAAAAGGCCAGAAATGTTAGTGATTATTGAATCTTTACTACTTTTTGCCGAAATTAGATTACTGGTCAAGAACTTGATAGTAATATTTAAGGGTGAGAAAATATGCTATATTAATTTATTGTAGCAAAAGCAAAGTCAATTGTAGTGTAACAAATTTGTAGAGCAGAACCAATGTATACTAAAGAAAATGTATTGTAACAAAAGCATAAAAGATCACATCAATAATTTAGGCGAAAAGCCTAAAATCACCATCAATAATTAATCGTCCAAATTACCAGAGGGTTAGATTAAGTATTTATATCTGACCCAAATTAAAAAAAGCTTTGCTCAATCTATCGGATCAGCTGCTCTCCTCTGCTATATTTCTTCGAAACTGGAAAAACAAACCAAATGGAATCAGGATATAGAATCAACGTTTGTTACCTTTTGTAAATGAAGATCTGATCAAAGTAATTGATCTTAAAGTGTAGGGATCCTCTAGAGTTGAAAATGAACTCTATTTGGTAGAGTTTACCTAAAAAGGTAAGAATAAATTATTTAACATTTTTATTTGTGTCTTTTAAAATTCTTTCATTTTGTCTTATTACCCCTTTTGGTAAACTCTACAAACTCCACCAAAAAAAACTCTAGAGGATCCTAATCCGATCTTAAACATGGAAAAACTATAGAGTTGAAGTAATTTACCGAATTTTAACATATAGGAGAAAAAGTTAACTTTTTCTGCAATTAACAATAAAATGCATCAGTTAAAAATACTAACAGTTGTAAGAAAAACAATAATGTTACGTCAAAAATGAACTAAATTTGAAATGAACACATGTAAAAGGTCGAAAAGAGATGAACGTAATTAACAAAAAATGATTCAAGGGAGTAAATATATGGAGAAAATGTTGAAATTATGTTAAGGAACAATATATATATTTTCTTGAAAGAAAAATCCTTTATTATTGCTATTTCCGTATTCGTACATATATATGAAGGGATTTCTTAAGATTTGATGATTTATTTGGTTGCAGTTTCCTGTTCTAAGAATGATTTTTTTTTTCCGTGGCTTATAGCATTTTTTTTTTCTTCCAATTTTATCTAGGAAAATAAATTCACATTATTTGTTGCCTATATTTTCCGCCATTTTAGGTATCAAATAAAATTTAAAATATATTATTCAGTATAAAAAAAACCGGAATATAAATAATTTAGGAAGTTTCATTTATTTGTATTGTGATATAATTTTAACATACAACTTATGGGTAAATTGAGATATTCCCGTATAATTTATGATCTGTTTACCATATATTCCGGTAAATTGAGATACCTAAATTTTCCGCCATTTTAGGTATCAAATAAAATTTAAAATATATTATCAGTTTAAAAAAAAAACGGAATATAAATAATTTAGGAAGTTTTCATTTATTTGTATTGTGATATAATTTTATCACATAACTTATGGGTAAATTGAGATATTCCCGTATAATTTATGATCTATTTACCATATATTCCGGTAAATTGAGATACCTAAATTTTCCGCCATTTTAGGTATCAAATATAATTTAAAATATATTATTCAGTTTAAAAAAAAAAAGGGAATATAAATAATTTAGGAAGTTTTCATTTATTTGTATTGTGATATTATTTTATCATATAACTTATGGGTAAACTGAGATATTCCCGTATAATTTATGATCTATTTACCATATATGGTTTATTTTCAAAGATTTCTTACTATTTGTTACTGATTTCGTCACACTGATTGTTATTATTTTCGGAATCTTGTATAAACTGCAGTTATGGAAAATGGCAATTTTTAGTTACGGATCAAATATATTAGATTCTATTGCGAGTGATTTTATTGCCGAAAATAGCAGTTGATGACATCAGCTTTGACGTGTCGCTGATGTCACCGCTGATGTGGACGGCCTGAGGAAGCTGGAAATGGACCGGTAATTATATTATATATATATGATAGATATGATAGATAGTTATGATATAGATAGATTAAATAGAGTTGGTTGACTGCAATGCAGAATGAAATACTTACTAATTTTTAAAGCAAGTGAACGATTCATTTGGTCTATATATAGCTCCCAACATGGCAACTCATAACTGCAAAAAGAAACAGGAAAATCTCTTTCGCTAGGATGGAGCATATGAGAGGGAAGGGTCTCAAAATTTGAGACAGTCTTTAAAAATAGTAACTGTCTCATACGTCTCAAGAAGTGTACATGTGGGGTCTATCAATAATTAGTGTTATACCCCAAAATTCAAAGGAGGTTTAAAACGACTGGTGATGAGCTCATACGAGTGCTTAAAAGGATTTATAGTGCTACTCATACCAACAAAGTTGTTTTTTTCTTTTAATTTTCTCATGTGATAAGAATTTCGTTCACAGTTAAGCGTGCTTAATAGGGAGTAGATTTATTATGGGTGACTTCCTAGGAAGTTTCTCAAGTTGCGCACGAGTCAGGTCAAAGTGAGCCGAAAAGACCCGTGTTGGTCGGTGGGGTCAGCACACAGTCTGGCAAGTTGGCATAGGTGGCTATTTTGGATTCAGGTGTTGAATCGGGTGTTACAAATGGTATCAGAGCAATTCAGCGACCGCGTGTTGACACTGTTGTCAGGAGTGCTTAGGCCTAATGGGCGAAAAGATCTTGGATTTGGACTATGGTTGACTGTTGGGCGCAACTAGGACACTGCTTTCTTAAGAGGGGATGGGTGTGATACCCCAAATTTCGGAGGTGGTTTAAAATGATTGAGAAACTCATATGAGTACTTATACCAACAAAGCCAACTTTCCTTTTAGAAATCACATGTGATAAGAACTCCACAATTAAGCGTGCTCAATGAAAAGTAGTTTTGGGATCGGTGACTACCTGGTAAATTTCACAAAGTGCGCAAGAGTGAGGTCAAAGTGCGCCAAAATGACCCATGTTAATCTGTGGGGTCGGTCACTATGCCAAGCTATCATAGGTGACTACTTCCGCTTTGAGTGATGAAAAGGGGTGTTATATTAGAATGCATTTTTGTAATTGAATTTCAACACCCTTAGAGAGTGTGATTTGAAAGTGAGTCTTATAGTCAATTTAAGATCAACATGGTGATATTGTGACATCATAACAAATTGAGACTCAAAGTGAGTCTCACCAATATAGATCCTCTTAGACTCTGTTTGATAGGACTGCATCTTTCTGAACTGAACTGATCTGATTTTATTGGTCCTGATCCGATCTGGTTTGATTTGAATGACTCTGAACTTATCTGATCTGATCTGAATTAGTTGAAAATTTGATTGAATTTCAACGAATTAGTATCTATAATGGACCAAATTCATTGATCGGTATTTGAGCAATTCTGATCTGATCTGATCTGATTTGAATGACTATGAACTTATCTGAGAATTACTTTTATTAAGTCCTATCAAACAGACCCTTAATTCATTATGAACATGACAAAGAAGTTCAAAAAAGATAAACTAAACACACCAAATAACTCAAGTATGTGTATTTAATTTAAGAAAGCCAAGTAATGTAAGTGAATCTTTTATTTTAGGGAAAAAAATCACCCAAATGTTAATTTAGTCAGACTCATGTCAAATTTTCTAAAAAAAAGGAAAGGAAAGAATCTTCAAAATTTAATTACACATTTAATGATTTAAAACACGTCCAACTTTTAAATCACACATCATTCATATATAGCCATGGTAATTGTATCCTTATTTCTCAAGAAATTGTGCTTAGTTCTTGAAAGTAAGAGTCATGGCAGTAACTGCAACATTGATGTTATTCTTTTTATTACTCATGGTTACTAGTTCATTCCAAGATCTAGAAGCATCATTATCCTTTGAAGAAAAGTTAGCCCTACAAAGGCGTCTTAAGCTTATCAATAAACCCGCATTCAAAAGTTTCACAGTAATTTACATGCGTGAGGATATTCTTATGCAATTTAACTAATCTAAGCATGGTGCACTTTTGGAATTGTGTAAGTCTAATTGTTTTATATTTCTACGCTCTAATTAAAAGTATGTCGTGATACATGATCAATTTTCCAGACTAAGCATGGTGAGATATTGGATTGTGTGCAAATTCACAAGCAACTCGCATTTGATCACCCATTATTAAAGAATCATACTATTCAGGTTTGTCAAATCCCACCCTCTCCCTTCTTGATTAAGAGTTCAAGGTCTCATAATACTACTCATATTACATTGTGTACAGATGAAACCTAGTATTGAGGTCAATACGCAAACAAAATCGAAAGAATATTCTTCGCCAAGAGAACTAACACGCTCCCAACTTTTACCAAAGAATATGATATGCCCACAAGGAACCGTTATGGTTAAAAGGGTCACAGAGGAAGATCTTGTCTTAGATAAAATGTTCACGTCGACGCTGTGGAATAGTTTTTCAGGTCCCAATATATCTAAATTCGACCACTCCAATGATGCTCAACAACCAATGGGAAACCAAGTAAGTCCTCCATCTATCTCGAGAAAGATATTTCTCATTGAATGCAATTTGTGGCCTCATATCGTTAGTTTTTAGCGATACTTTTATATATTATGTATCAAACACAACAACAACAAAAAAAAAAAACAAAACGAAATGCTATTGGCACTCCTTTACCATTCTGTTGCACTCCCACTTACCCAATTACCTTTGAAATAAAATATTGTGGCTGGGAGTGGACAACGCCCTCAGAAGTGCCAAAAGCATTTCCTAAAATAAAATACTATGTTCATATTTATGTGTTATTTATCGGTTAATCTAATAATATGCAGGGCGCATATATGATAACGTTAACAAAAAATACTGGAGTGAGTGGTGGAATTAATGTATGGGGTTTTGAAATAGCATTCGAACAATATAGTTCTGCCCTCGTTGCTGTTGCAAGTGATGAGGACCCAAATGTCAATAGTATACAAGCAGGGTGGATTGTAAGCCACTAATCTTAAACTTTTTGATTCTTTAATCTGTCTTATATTTTGATGATAATCTTTCTCTTTACCAGGTATATCCTTGGCTAAACAACTTTAATGTCACTCGATTCTACGCATATTGGACGGTAAAAAGCATTCAACTTTAAAAAGCATTATAATGTCACATGTTATTTCTCTAACTTTAATGTCACTCTACGCATATTCAACTACTTGAATGCATTCCAAGGGTTATTTTGTGTCATTATAATCGTAAAGTTTGGAGCATGTTGCGAAAATTCAACTCACATTCCGAACTATTTTCAATGTCAATTATATTATAGAGATCATCAGATGTTATATTTCACAATTCCCAAGCATAGAGCGAATTCTTTTTTCAAAATAATGTTTTAAAATAAAATGAACAAAATAGATCGGGAAGTAAAATGATCAACATTTGACTAACAAAATAGTGGCGGTTTATATAGTGTAAAACATAATATTAACAAAAAAAAATTTGATAAATGTTAAAACCGCCATGTGAGCAAGCACTTTACGTAGTGTAAAACCGTCATACCGCGTGGCGGTTTTACAGTTCACATTTTACTGGCAATAAAACACTTGATTAAATCACCATGCAAAGTAGCGGTTCTATTCCGAAGTTAAAAAATAATGGCATGCACCGCAATCCATTAAACATTTAATTTCCCCATCCATTTTGTTAAACATTTTATTGTAAAGCACTATTTTAAACATTCTTCAAGCTTTAGCAGACGGAAAGCAACTCTATCAGTGGGCGGTGCCCTACTTCTCTCCTCGAATTCGAATGAAGAAAAAAGAACAATCGTGGCTTTTTTTAAATTAGATGTTTTGAAGAATGATTATAAAATCCGATTGAAGCTTTCTTTCTTTTATATGCTGGCTCTATCTTATTCTGATTCTCGCGGAATCCTCTTTTCGACTCTGACTCTCCCACTCCAGTCGTTGCATTGAGTCAACTACCAACAAGCAACTACCCATTTATAGTGACCATTAAAACAATGATCTCTAATTTATGAATAATGCATTAAGCTCTTAACTCCTAATTGTTATATTGCAGAAAGATAGCGCCAGGACAACTGGATGTTATAATGCGATTTGTCCAGGGTTTGTACAAATAAGCCCAAATGTCCCTCTTGGCATTATTTTAAACAATGACAGATCAATCTATGGGGATCATAATCACCAGTATTTCATAACCCCTAAAATAGTTCAGGTATTTGAATATTTATAGTAAAATTAGTTTTTACACTATGTTTCACACATTCTTCATAGAATATTGTGGATTATGTGTATGTGTTTTTTGCTTTTTATAAATATGTAAGTTATAGTGTTAGTTACTAATACCTTGTGTTTCCTTCCAACTGTATTCCTTAATGTAAGATTGATTTTAATGATTGTATTTCATTTTTTTACATTGATAGTTATGTTGTAGTATTTTTAACATTGACATTATATCAATTAAAAAATTGACCTAATGGTTAAAGTGTCAAAATGTAACACTGATGTCTTGTGTTTAAGTCTTGATTGCTTTAACTTTTGTGGCATGTGTGCTTGTGCATGCTCGTAAAGCATTCATGTGGCATGTAAATCCATGTTTTTGTATTAATTATGTGGCATGGATGTTCCATGTCAATGATGTCACCTATGTGTCACTCCCACACATTCTTCGTTCGACTATTTGAAGTGTCAAAATGGAGAGAAGTGAGAAGATTGAGCTCTCTATTCACCTAAATATAATGGTTTGAAAATAAAGCAAGAAAAAAAATATGAAAGTAGTATAATTAGAAACAACCTCTACCCCATCCCCTCACCTTTTAGGTTCCCCTCCCCCCTCGCCACCATTACGTATCGACCATCAGCATGGACTATACCTTTCAACTCGCCACCAAACCCCGCCGCCGAAAGCACAACACGTTGAAGACTCCAAATCCGTCGAAAATGTGAGGAGGGAGGGAGGGAGAGAGATAGATAGATAGAGAGAGAGAGAGAGAGAGAGAGAGAGAGAGAGAGAGAGAGAGAGAGAGAGAGAGAGAGAGAGAGAGAGAGAGAGAGAGAGACAGAGAAATAATTGGGGCTTTAATTTTATATTTATTTTCCTTTTTCTTTATATGTTAACTCTTAGCCCATGATTTAAGGTATATTGGATAACTGAGATTACTTTTTATTTCTCATCACTTTGTCACTTCTTATTGCATACACCATATATGATTGTGTATGGGTCCTCCATTTAAAACTAACTTCGTAGTACAAATCACAATCTGTGGACAAAGTGAAATCCATTTTTGCTTGCTTACTATAAGCTTACGGGCCAGTGATAATGTCAGATTGATTTGGAATTTTAACAAAGCATTAAATTTAAGTTTACAAGACACAGAAAGATCCTGTTAAGAAATAAAAAAAAGAGATCCTTAAAGCACATGTTATTAATCTCGTGTTCGGCCTGTCAAAATATTGAAGCACAATGATAATATTTTTTGTTATTGTTATATCACTTATCCACGCAGGATGTAAAGACGAAAAGTTGGATGTTGTACCTTAAGGACGAGTACATCGGATATTGGCCAAGTGAACTTTTTAGTAGCTTAACTGACGGAGGAGAAAGAGCATTTTGGGGAGGACAGATAAATAGCCCAAAACCAGGCCCGGCTCCCCCAATGGGAAGCGGTCATTTTGCTGAAGAAGAACTTGATAAAGCTTGCTTCATTATTAACATGGAATTGTTTGGTGTAGATCATTTTCCTAGTGATGCTCAAATGAATAGGTATACGAGTAAGTCACATTGTTATTCATTACTGTACAAGGGAGCCCAAGGTGAGCACTTTGGGCGAATGATGTTTTTCGGTGGACCTGCAAATTGTAACTAATGAATATTACATTATTATTCAACTATTTAAAAACAATTGGACCCTCAATTTTTATGAGAAAATAACGTTTATTGTACGCTAAACTTTAGTGCTCCAAATTGAGATCTTGTGTTTGAAATCATTGTCGATTACACTACATGCTACTGGATTAAGCCCGAACTTGGCCCTAGTGACACTTGTTGGGAAATGGGAATCAATATCCTATTCGAAATGAAAACCAAAACATAAAAGAAGTCAATTGGAACTTTACCTTGACTGCCTTGCGTGCTCTTAATTGATACGAGGGTCAGTTCCGCGCCTTGGTTAGTTCTTTGAGCCGTCACCCAATGAGGCTTGTGTGCGTTTCTTTTGTTTGCCAATTTTGCAAATCTGCCATTGGTTTTTTGCTTTAACATTTTGATAAAGCCAAATGCCCCACACCAATTTAAAAAGTTTTTGTTCCAGTGGCGTTTTAGACGAAAACCTTACTATATAACCTTCAAATTTGGTCATGTTAGCCACTTGTTTGGTTATCTACTAACAAAAAAAAAATACCAACCCTTATTCCCAAAATGTTTCTGTTAACTAATTATTCTTAAAAAAATAACGTAATCATTAGCCCTCTAAGAGTGCCTTTGTTGAATTTAAGGGGTTTGTTCTCCCATTTAGGGATCTTTTGAGCCCCTTCCCCTCCCGTGGCTCGTTAACAGTATCATGTAATTTTGTTTGATTTATGGTTATCATACATGCATAGCTTTTCCAATACACGTAATATAAGCCCTAGAAGCCACTACATACATTTTGCCGTTTTGGGCCGAATTTCGTGGATCTGGAAAGAATCACCCATGTGCCTGTTTGGTTATTTTCCCTAACCTAGAACCTTGGTGTTGGTCAGACACAACCCTAAACAAATAAATAGAAAGTAAAGTAGGCAAACCATTGTTTGCTGACTACACAACAACCCATACGGAAAGGACGTCATATGCTAGGGTCACGATATAAGCGGATGTATCATATGATTTGCCAAAAGAAATTCTCATTTCCACACCTTTTTGTGGGCAACAAATTCAAACTGTGGTATATGATGGGTTCCATAATTCTGCAAGGAATGCAAACAGACTGGGTCATGTAGAGACAAATTGCAAATTAAGGAACCAAGTTAATGCACTAAAAATGCAAAAACAGGTTTATAGACCTATGAGTAAGATAGGAAGTCAATCAAAAGCTGTTGAAGGTGTTGCATAGGCAGCAGTAGCACTTGAACTTGTTGCAACTCAGACCTTGCAGCAAGAGGTGATTGTGGATTTCCCAATCAACCTCTACAGCGAACAGGAAATGCTGATGTGCAGATATTCAAATTGAATACTAGGAACAATCTTTAAGGAAGAGTGCACTCTAGATTAAATATGTAACAAATGGGAACATATTTGATAAACTACATAGTCTAGGGGTCTACAATGCCATAATGGATGAGTGTTTGAATAATGAGCATATGTTAGGAGAGTGGGAGCGACCTGACATCCCAACTCCATGATAGTAGCCACCTGGAACAAGAGGAAATAAAGGATCTCTTGGTGAATAATACAAAAAAAATATACTAGGATCTTAGAAAAAAGGGTGAAGGAACATAATGCTCAAAGAATAATAAGAAGGAAGTTTGCAGGTTATAGAGTGATTACAAATTATAACCATCATAGGAATGGAAGAATTTGGGTAGTCTGAAAATCTCAACAAATAAAGGTGTAGATATTCATCAAGATTCATGCTCAATATGTCCACGGTAAAGTTTTCCATATCTTGAGTAACTGTGATTTCTATATCACAATAGTCCATGGAAGCAATGATGCAGCCATGAGAACAGAACTTTGGTCTAGCTACTAGTAGAAAAAGCACATTAAACATCGGTTCTAAAACACTTCACACAACACTTAGCTTGTAAGGCGACTCCACTAAGCGTGACACTTAAAGTCATAACCTTTAAACATCAGTTGTACGGTGATGTGTAAAGTCTACTTTAAACATCGGTTGTCCTAAGAAACGATGTCTAAAGTCATATCTTAAACATCAGTTCTGAGAACAAATTATGTGTAATGTAATCAAGCAAATGATGTGTAATGTGATATTTTAAATGTCACTTCTTTATGAAACTGAAGTCTAAAGTATATACATACATGACGATTATTTATAAATTGTCGTCGTTTTCATGGAATAGTCTGTGTAGGATTTGAACCTACCTTCTTTGTGAATTTGCACAATGCTCTACCACTGATCTAACAGGTTTTCGAAAAATAAGAGCACGTCTAGCAACATGTAGCGCGCGTCTTTCACCTCTTAAACTTGATAAGCAAACAAAATCATATACCCAAGACAACCACCAATGTGAACTGAATACCAGCATATACCCAAATGAATCTTCTTGCTAATGAAATCAGTTTTCCAGTTACCAAAAAATTCAAAATACATAACTTATTAAAGAATAGAAAAGAGGATAAAATTTATGTGTAGGGAAATTAGAAGTTAAAGATATAGAGTTGAATCAACCTACCCATTGTTGTCGCCATCATGGAAGCAAGAAGACCCATGATACAGGAAAATGGAATGGAAACAACAATCGCATTTATACCATGCTTTTGAGTTGTGCAAAGGTAAGAATTAATATAACGCAGAGATGCGCTTTTAATAAATAGAATAGGCATAACGAAAGAGGGCTTACCAAAAAAAATAAAGGAATTTAGGAGAAGAATGCTTCATCTCCAAGCTACCAAAACTTCAACATTTTGTTAGCTTAATTCCATGGCTAATACTAGGCGAACTCGAAAAAAAATTACAGATTCAAGCTCCTTGCAAGATTCCGAACAAACTGAGGGTAATTTCAAACAAGATGGTGATATGGGCATAGATGACAAAAATGGTACGGACGTCCCGGGTGACTCGACTATGGTGATTTTTGATGATGGGCCAGTACAGAAGCCAGGGGGTACAACTTTTGCTGATTTTTTTGCTCCATTGCAAGGTAATCACGCAAAAACGAGCTCCAATTCTGCAGCTGGTAAGCATACTAACTCTGTTAAGGCTAACTCTGTAAATGGAAATGTTAGCTCTGAAAATGAAGGTCAGAAAAATGGTGAAAAATCGAAAGGGTATAAAAAAGCATGTGAGCAAAAACAGGGTATGCAATTGGATTTTATCCCCAACGATGGCACTAATGTGTTGATTGAATTGGATGATATTGTTGATCAATTGAAATATTGGGAAAACACACTTGTTTGTCATGTAATTGGGGCTAAACCAACTGAGAAAAATTTGAATGACTTTGCTGCTAAGAAATGGAATTTCGTTTTGAGGCCAGTGATTCAATACTTTAAAAAGAGGTGGTTCTTCATGAAATTTGATTCAAAGGATGACATGGAAGCTGTTTTGAGGGGTGGACCATGGTATTATGGTGACAATGCTATGATCCTCAAATGCTGGTCTCCTAATTTCAGCAATGAAATGGATGCCGTTGCTAAGGTGCCTGTTTGGGTTCTTTTCCCTGAATTGGAACCACACTATTGGTCTCAAAAAGCACTCAGCAAAATTGCTAGTTCCATTGGCAAGCCGTTGTTTGCAGATTTGAGAACAACTCTCAAGACAAAACTAGGATTTGCAAGAGTACTGATTGAAGTAGATGTCTCGGAGGATTTACCTGAGTTTATTGGAATAAAAACCCCTTATGGTGAAAGAGTGCAGCCTGTTAAGTATGAATGGGTTCCATTTTTCTGCAAATGCTGCAACAAGTTAGGCCATATGACTCAGAGATGCAAATTTCAGAAGAAAAAACCTGTGGAGCAGGAAATTGAGAAGCCTGTTTATGTGCAGAAGATCATACCTGAGGCTGAAAAGACTATAAGCCAGCAAATTGTTGAGCCTGAAGTACAGGAGGAGAGACCACTTACTCCACCAGTAGCAGTCAGACCCCTTGCTGATGCTGGGAAAGACACAGATGCAGACGGTTTCACACCTGTTGTTAGCAGAAAAGCCAAAAAATCTCTGAATAAGGCATTGGCTGAAAGCAGATTCCAGCAGACTACATCAGATCTGCCTCTGAACTTGACAAAGGGTACAAAGTTGGAAATTATGGCTCAGTGTGTAATAGAGGATGGGGAGGACCCTGGTGGGGGTTTCTCTGCTTGATGATCATCTCAACATGGAACATTAGGGGCTGTAACAAGCCCCATAAGCAGCAGGAAATCTTAAATTTTCTGTTTGCTAATAAGGTGGATATTCTTGGTGTCTTAGAAACTAGAATGAAAGAAGAGAAAGGCCTCAAGGTGCTAAAGAATAAGTTCAATAGGTTTAACACCTGTCACAACTACTCTAGGCATTACAATGGGAGAATCTGGCTTATTTGGAATAATTCTGCAGTTTCAGTGCATGTGCTGGATTCTGGTGCTCAGCACATTCATTGTGAAATAAAATGTCTCAAATCTCACTTCTCATTTAATGCTACATTTGTGTATGCACTTAATTCTGGAGATGAGAGAAAAGACTTGTGGAAGTTTATGGAAAGCAGCTACTGTACTGAGCCTTGGGTTGTACTAGGAGACTTCAATGTGGTCCTAGACAGTTCAGAAAAACTTAGTAAAGGTGCTTTAAATAAAAGGGACATTGAGGACTTCCAACAATGTGTTAACTCATGTGGACTTGTTGATCTGCCTGGCACTGGTTGTAGCTTCACTTGGAGCAATCTTCACTACTGTTCAATTTTTACAGCCAGGGCTCTCTGATCACTCCCCTGTGGTTGTTGATATCAACATGGGAATCTCCCTTCTGCCAAAGAGTTTTAAATTTCTCAATGCCTGGTGCCAAGATCCAAGCTACAAAGGAATAATAGAAGCTCATTGGAATCAGTAAATAAAAGGGACAAAGATGTTCATAATTATGGAAAAGCAGAAGAGAATTAGGCTTGCTCTGAAAGCACATTACAGGAACAACTACTCTAATACATCAAAAAGAGTAGATAATTGCAGGGAGGAGCTCTTTCTTATTCAGGAGAAGATCCAGCATACACAAAATCTTGCTGAAATGAAAGCCAAACAAGAGGAGTTGGTTAAGTTACAGAAGGCTGAACTCTGCTTTCTTTTCCAAAGAGCAAAAATCAGGGACATTAAGATGGGAGATGCTGGAACCAAATACTTCCATGCAAAAATAAATGAAAGGAAGGCTCACTCTTTCATTGGTAAGATTCATGACACTGCTAATCAGCTTCACACTAATCCTCATAGTGTTAATGAAGCATTCCTAGAATATTACAAAAATCTGCTGGGAAAAGACCATGAAACACAGCCTTTCAATAAACACTTGGTTGAAGGTAGTTGCATTTCTGATGCAAATCAGGAGCATCTGTTGCTTCCATTCACCAAAGAAAATGTCAGGCAGGCCTTGTACTCAATTGATGAAACAAAAAGTCCGGGCCTAGATGGTTTTACTTCAGCTTTCTACAAAAACTCCTGGGATTTAATAGGAGATGAGTTGAGTAATGCTGTGCTTGATTTCTTTCACACTGGCAAATTGATCAAGCAAGTTAATTCAACCCTAATTTCCCTTGTGCCTAAAATTCCAACCCCTTCCTCAGTAATTGATTACAGACCTATCAGTTGCTGCAACACTGTTTACAAGATTATTAGCAGAATGCTAGTAAGCAGAATTCAGCCTGTACTGTCTGACATTATTGGGGAAGAACAATCTGCATTTGTGCCAGGGAGAAACATTTATGATAATATACTCATCTCCCAGGAATTGGTTAGAAAGTATGATAGAAAAGGGATCTCTCAAAGAGCTACAATCAAAGTGGACATTAGAAAAGCATTTGATTCAGTTTCCTGGTGCTACCTGGAAAATTTGCTGATCTCATTCAAATTTCCTCAGAAATTTGTCCATTGGATCATGGTATGCCTTAAAACTGCCCACCTTTCACTCAATATTAATGGCTCTCAAGTTGGTTATTTTGAAGCTAAGAGAGGCCTAAGACAGGGAGACCCTCTTTCTCCTTATCTTTTTGTCATCTGCATGGAAGGCTTGTCTAGAATGCTCAGAAAGCTCCCCCTCTGTAAGAAGTTCCATCAACACCCTAAATGCAGCAGGATTAATCTGACTCACCTCTTGTTTGCTGATGACCTCCTCATTTTTGCAAAAGGAGAAGTGAAATCTATTGTTGCTGTTGCTGATACACTCAAAAAGTTTGAGCTGCAGTCTGCCTTGCAGCTAATCCACTCAAAACTAACATCTACTTGGGTGGAGTCTGTGATCAGATAGCTCAAAAGATCACAGACAAAACTGGTTACAAGATAGGAAAGTTTCCTTTTTAAGTACTTGGGAGTGCCTTTGCACTCTTCAAGACTTACAGCAGCTATGTACTACCCTCTTTTGGAGAAAATCAAAAGCAAGCTTATGCACTGGGCAAACTCATTCATATCTTATGCTGGTAAAGTGCAATTGATAAACTCTGTAATCCTGGGGATTCAAACCTATTGGGGCTCTGTTCTATTCCTTCCCATGGTTGTGCTGAAGAAGATCAGTAGGCTGTGCAGGGAGTTTTTCTGGGGCATCAATGATCAGAAAGGCAGGCTAACCTTTATAAAATGGAAAGACATCTGCTCTCCTAAAAGAGAAGGTGGGCTGGGGATAAAAGAAGTCCTAGGCTGGAATAAAACTACCTACTGCAAGTGGATGATTAAAGTTCTATGCTGCAATGATAATATCTGGTGTAAGTGGATTAGAGCATATTATCTCAGAAATCAGGACTTCTGGAATGCTGAAGCTGCTCAGGACTGCTCCACCTCTTGGAAGTCTCTCATCTCTCTTAGAGATGAAATGGTCCTGAAAACTGGTTCAATAGTCAATGCTAAAGCTACTGTGAATAGTTGGAGCTGCAAAGGGGCAAGCAAGCAAGTCTACAAGTTCTTTAGTGCCAAAAAAGAGCCTGCAAAGTGGTCTAATACATTGTGGGATGCCTGCTGTGTTCCCAAATGCTCCATTATTGCAGTATTGGCAATGCATAATGGCCTATCCACTGTGGACAACTTGAAAAGAAAAGGTTTTAGCTTCCCAAACAGATGCTGCTTATGCCTATCACAGGAGGAAACAAGAAACCACCTGTTTTTTTACTGTCAGTTTGCAAATGCTGTTTGGAAAGGCATTCTTCAATGGATGGGATATAACAGGAGGATAGGAAGCTTTCATCATGAACTAAACTGGTTTAGGTTCAAAATCAGGGGCAAGAATGGTAAGCAACACATTCTGAGGAGTGCTTACACAGCTACAATCTATGATATCTGGAAAGAAAGGAATACAAGGCTGTTTAGGGGTGTTGAGAGAAGAGTTGAGCAAGTTGTGTTAAGTATTAAATTCAATGTTTGTGTTAGACTTATTGATAGATATAGTGATGTAATTCCTAGTGAGTAGCTTGTTTGTGGGTTTTATAGGGTAGCTCATTGCTATCCTTTTGGTTTGAGTGTAATGTTTTATTCTTTTTACCCTTAATGGAAGAATAAAATGCTAATTCTTACCAAAAAAAAAAAAGAAAGAGGGCTTATCAAAATCTGCTCAAGGAAACAGAAGTACGCAAGCATGCTCACAATCACCAGAACATGAACATCTTACCAAACCCTGAGATGAAAAGGAATGCTTGTGTTAAATTATCATCATCTCAAATACCGACCACTCAAATCAACAACACAACAAAAGATAACAAATAGCTCATTTTTTAACACCCAAACTTAAGATCACAAGCGTGTAAGACCTTCACCATCTCTCAAACCTAAACAAATTAAAAAACTAAACCTCAAGAACTAAATAATAACCAATAGTATAATGATATGTCTATTTTCCCACTGCAAATTAAGGTCAAACAATATGAAAATGCTAATATAGGTACAAGAAATTAGGTCAAATTTCTATATTGCAGCCATCACCTAAAGATTTGGTCAAAATATAACATATCTATTTTCCCACTGCAAATTAAGGTCAAATTCTATTTTATACGGCTAGTACAACAACGAATAAAAGAAATCAAATCAAATGTCTAACAACACAAATTGGGGAAAAAAATTGATACACACACCTCATGGCCTCCTTGACTTTGGTTTGCATATCATTGTAATTAGGTTTCTCCCGATCTCCATCTTAACTCTTCATCTCATCCAACTCCTTATTGTCTAACAATCAAATTTGATAATTCAAAATCAAATGAAAAAAATCTTATTCAGTAAACCCAAAATATTTGGGTTTTAACATATGAAAGCGATAAATCTAAGAAAACCTTCACCTAAACTTTACATCTAAGGATAAGACTCAAAAAGAACGATTTAGGATTTAGGTGAAGGTTAGAACATGATAGAGATAGAGAGAAACATACATTGAAGGAGTAATAAGAGAGCAAATGTGGTGGCTATGTCAATTGAGTGAGAGCGGCTCCATGAGGTGGAAGGAGAGCAACCCGTGCAAAGGAGATCAGAGATGCAGAGAGATGGGGAAATGAGAGATGAGAGAGAGTAAGTGTGTGTGCGTGAGCTTTTTATGTGAGGCGTGCGTTTGGCGTGAAAAATAGGGTGACCATTTTACACATCATGTGTAGAAGAAATGATGTTTAAAGTCATCACTTTAAATGACATTTGCTGAACAAGTGATGTGTAATGTCAATATTAAACATCACTTGTAAGCCAACCGATGTGTAAAGTTAGTATAATATATCAATTGTACAACAACTGATGTCTAAAGTTAGCACTAAACATCAGTTTCTTGATAAACCGATGTTTAAATGTCATACTAGGGAGTATCTCGTGCTCCGCACGAAATGACTTTATATTTAGGTTGTAAAGTGATGGGTAAATTAGAATGTATACGTATCTTTCGACTGTTTGTATCATAATTATAGATTCGGAGTCCATTTCTCACTCACAATTATAATTTTGTCAATATAATAAGCATATTAAGTGTGTATAGCGTAATGACATTCACGGTTGGCAAACCCGTCTATTATGTAGTACTATTTTTTTGTTATACATATATATACAAACATTTTAAGTTAATCGAATTAAAATATTAATTGGATAATTATTAGTAAACACTAACAATTATCTATTCGTTTTTATTGTTAAATTTAGATTCATGCATGCATGCATACTCTCTAGGTTGATTAGAACATACATGCAACACAATTTTCAAAGATCATTAAACATCAATGTCTAAATTCAACATTAGAATTCATAATTGTGAGTATTATGTTAGCATATATACATAGAAAATTGTATTTTCAGATTTTTCAGTTCATATTCAAGGTTCATGCACAAACTTAATCTACATGTGTGGCCGCATGCATGTCACATCTTATATTATTACTTTATTTTTTGAAAATTGAAAAATACAATGTGAAAGTTATGACCTAAAAATTATAGTATACAATGTCTAGACTATTAGCCAATAAAAATTTGCCAAATGCCCCTACCACACTTTTGCAACTCAATTTTATATACAGATATAGGATTAAACACCACTCGTGGTATAAGTGATGCTTATAAGGTGATGTTTGATGGTCCTTTTCCACTAGCGCTTCACAGCCTATGTAATATCAACAATTGGTATATGGTACACCGGGGGTACGTAGCTTTACGTACCCCCGGTGTACCATATACCAATTGTACCCCCCGTCCTAATAACAGTCTGGGCCCAAAATACTACTAGGCCAAAATATCAAACATAAAGCCCAAGTATTCTCCCTCCCCAATATGGATATAGTTCAATGCAGGCCCACTTTTCATTTTTTCAATAAATAATCTCATATAAACATCTTCTCTGTCCAACCCTCTTTCACAACCTCTGCCCACCCGATCCCCTTACCACCGCCGTCCCTCGCCGCACCACCACCACCACCATCTCCGACTAACTCAGCTTCTTAGCGACTAGGTTCCACCAACTACATAGCCACACCGCAAATGAATGGAGATGGAGGAAACCAAGGAAAGAAAGAAAAGGAAAAGAAAAAAGAGAGAGAAAGGGGGAGGCGATGGCTATGGCGCGCGGGCAGGGTAGGCCGAGCCAACGGCGAGGATGCTATTGGTGGTCGTCGTTGTCAACCATTGTCGCCGGATAATCAAGAAATTTGAGGAGAGAGATGAGAGAAGGTGTAAATGGGGGAGAATGAAAGGGCGGAGGTGTTGGGGACCTGAGAGGGACGGCTCACAGGAGGTTTTAGGTCCGAGCAGCGGTGCATTGGCCAGGTTTGGTGGTGGTCGATGAGGGTGGCTGTGGCAGACGGTTGAATCGTGGTGTCGTGTGGGGGAGGGAGGTTGGGGAAGGAGAGAGCAAAGGGAAGGGGTTTGATGTAATTTTATCCCATTTTTAATTACAATTTTTCAATTATCAATTACTAGCCATATTTCTCAATTTTGATCATTATTTTTTTCAAACGAAAAATAAAATGAGTGAAAATTGGGAAATAATGAGTGAAAATTGTGAAGTAATGATTGAAACTAAATAATGACTGTAAAGTGATATATAATGAGTGAAATTTGAGAAATAATGAGTGCAAATTGAGATATAATGAGTGAAAATTGAGAAACAATGATTGAAAATATATAATAATGATAAAGTGATACATAATGAATGAAAACTTAAAAAATGAGTTATTTTTGAGAAATAATGAGTGAAAATTTGAAAACAATGAGTGAAAACAACAAGATAATGAGTGAAAATAAATAATGGCTATAAAGTGAAAATAAATAATGAGTGAAAAAAATGAAACATAATGATTGTAAATGAAGAATTACTATAAACTGGTATTTAATGAGTGAAAATTTGAAAGTAATGAGTGCAAAATGAGAAATCATGAGTGAAATTTGAGAAATAATTAGTTCAAATTGAGAAATAATGAGTGAAATTTGAGAAACAATGAGTGAAAAACAATTTACTAGTTTCTAGTCAGTATCTATAGTAATTGTTTTCAAATGTCTAGTCATTGTTTTCTAAGTTTCACTCATTATTTACTGTTTTCTAACTCATTGTTTTCTGATTTTCATTCATTCTATACTATTTTCTAGTCATTGTTTTTTTTTTCACTCATTATTTACTATTTTTTTTATCATTATCTATAGTAGTAATTGTTTTCAAATGTCTGTTTTCTATTTTTCACTCATTATTTACTGTTACCTAGCTCATTGTTTTCTGATTTCCATTTATTCTATACTATTTTCTAGTCATTGTTTTTATTTTCACTCATTATTTTTTATTTTCTAGTCATTATCTATAGTAGTCATTGTTTTCAAATGTCTAGTCATTGTTTTCTATTTTCACTCATTAATTATTGTTTTCTAACTCATTATTTTCTGATTTTCACTCATTATTTACTGTTTTCTACCTCATTGTTTTCTGATTTTCATTTATTCTATACTATTTCCTAGTCATTGTTTTTATTTTCACTCATTATTTTCTATTTTCTAGTCATTGTTTTTATTTTCACTCATTATTTGCTATTTTCTAGTGATTATCTATAGCAGTCATTGTTTTTAAATGTCTAGTCATTTTTTCTATTTTTCACTCATTATTTATTGTTTTCTAGCTCATTGTTTTCTGATTTTCATTCATTCTATACTATTTTCTGGTCATTTTTTTTTTCACTCATTATTTACCTTTTTTCTAATCATTATCTATACTAATCATTGTTTTGAAATGTCTAGTCATTGTCTTCTATATTTCAGTCATTATTTACTGTTTTCTAGTCATTGTTTTCTGATTTTCACTCATTGTTTTTTTTTCTAGTCATTATCTAAACTAGTCATTGTTTTCAAATATCTAGTCATTGTTTTCTATTTTTCACTCATTATTTACTATATTCTAGTCATTGTTTTCTTATTTTCACTCATTATTTAACATTTATAGTCATTATTAATACTAGCCATTGTTTTCTATTTTTCACTCATTATTTACTATTTTCTAGTCATGAATTTCTAATTTTTACTCATTAATTATTTTCTAGTCATTATTTATACTAGTCATTGTTTTCTATTTTTCACTCATTATTTACTATTTTCTAGTCATTATTTTCTATTTTTTTACTCATTATTTTTTTAATCTAGTCATTGTTTTCAAATGCCCAGTCATTGTTTTCTATTTTTCACTAATGATTGGAATTTCGCTAATTCAATATCGATTTTTGACTTCGGTGAGACGTGAAAACACCCGATCCCATTCCGACCTCGGATATAACAAAAGCGAAAAGATGCACCCGAAAGTGGGATTCTTTTATTTTATAGTCATTGTTTTCTAGTTTTTACTCATTATTTTTTTTTCCAGGTCATTATTTATACTAGTCATTGTTTTCTATTTTTCACTCATTATTTACTATTTTCTAGTCATTATTTTCTAATTTTAACCCATAATGTATGTTGAGATTAATTTGAGCAAGTTTGATATCAGTAAACTTCTCCATGGTTTACTCTGGTTCTTTTCCTCCCCTCTACAATACTACACTGCACACCCGCCTTCTTCATGGAGCATTTCTCCATCCGGTGAAGTCCTTGTCTTCACCTAGTGACGCCCTTCTCGCCAACCTCAAATTGCCGGAGCACTTCTCTCCGCAATGACCCACATATATGCCTTCAAGTCATTATTTATACTAGTCATTGTTTTCTATTTTTCACTCATTATTTACTACTAGTAAGTTTTTTTTTAGCAAATACTACTAGTAAGTTTTAGTCATTGTTTTCTTATTTTTACTCATTATTTACCATTTTACTAGTCAATATTTTCTAATTTTCACTCTTTTTTTATTTGAAAAAAAAAAATTTATATTAGCCATTGCTTTTAATTTTTTAGTAATTGTTTTCTAATTTCCATTTAATATTTCTCTCTCCTCTCCCTCCTTACATACCCCTGTCCCCTGCACCCGACCACCACTACCACCACCACCACCACCACCAATATATCTGCACCCGAACACCACCACATTCACACCGGTCACCACCACCATCAACGCCGTCCTAAGGCGACCCTAACCCATTACCAACGGCCCACCTTTCCCCCCATTCTCCTCCTTTCTTTCCTCTTCCTCTCACTTCCCCTACCGAACTTGACCCACCTTTCCCACCGCCCCAACACCACTGCCACCCCAACCCTACATTAGCCACGCCAACTTCCCCCGACCCCCAACCCCATTCCCCACAGCCTCCACCCCAGCGCCACCAAAATCATCGATGACCCAAGTACCCAACCACCACAACGCATTTTCTCTCTCCTCGTTTTTCACTCTCCCACCACCATCGTGACCACCCAATAACAGAAACGTCGGCGTCAATTGGTGGCTCGTCCATATTCGAAGGGGTAGGACTCGGCCAGCCGGGCAATGGGCTGGGTTGTCCGTGTAGAGGAGAGAGAACAAATGAGAGCTTACTGGTGGGGGTTTATGACGGGGGGCACCGGCGTAGGGTCGTATAAGGGAAGTCGCCGGCGTAGGGTCGTCCGTTAGTGGTGTCTGGGTGCAATAGGTGGCGTGAGTCGGAGGGAGGCGCAAGTGTGGCGGGGCTGTGGTGGGTCGGGGAGGGGGAAGTGGAGGAGAGAGAATCAGTGGGTTTATTTTTGTTTTTGTTTTATTATTATTTGATACTAGGCTTTTGGGCCTAAAATCCTAACTTAAGTATTGGGCTTTAAAAATAAACCGGTGTCCATTGTGAACAGTAAACCGGGGGGTACGTAGATCTACGTACCCCCGGGGTACCTAATAATTTGTGTAATATCAATACGCCATGGTTAGCTATTGGTGATTACGATGTTATAAGAAATAGTGGGGAAAAGATTGGAATGCACCCATTAGTGATTCGAGATATGAATTATCTCAATGACTGCCTTGATGGATGTTGTCTAAATGACATAACATGCAATGGATGCTTGAATACTTGGAGAAACAAGCAGGATGGTCATGATAGGAATTGGAGTAAATAAGATAGAGCTATGGTTAATGCTGAATGGTTTATTAAAGCACCAACATCCTATGCAAGAATATCTCATCAATCTTCTATTTTGGTGAAAGTAATTGAAAGCTTCAAGTTGGAAACGTTGTTTAGATACCTCAACTGATGGTCCAACCATGAAGAGTTTACAAACATAGTGGAGGAAGCTTGGAATATCAATTTTACAGGATCAAATCTGCAAAGGTTATTCACAAAACTAAAAAATGTCAAGCATAAACTCACAGGTAGGGGTGAGCAAAAAAAGAGGTTACCCGGACCCGGATCCGGACCGGCCTAGGACCCGCGGGTCCGGACCCGTACGGGTATGAGTACGGGTCCAAAAAAATTTGGCCTATTACCAGTCGGGTACCCGCTGGAGGGTTAACCGGGTACCCGTTAAATAACGGGTACAAGAGGGTACCCGTAACTGGTCATATACAATTCTTAATTAAAAAAAAACCCCTAAAATAGTAAAATCAAAACCTAGCCGACATCATACCTCACTTTTCTAGTCTGCTTTCTCTTTCTTCTCACAACCTCACCAACTTTCAGTCGGCGAAACATTTCACAAAATTAAAACTTGTGATTTCGCAATAACTTTGCAATTATTTCACATTCGATTCCTCAACAAATCTTCACCTCAAGTAAGTGGTTTCCATTTCAATTTTTAGAGTTCTATTTTTTGGTTGATTTTAATTGATGAAGATGTAAGTTTATTTTAGATTTGTTTTTAATTGATTTAGATCTGGGTTTATCTTAATTGATGTTTCATGTTCATATGATTCTGGCCTTCTGGGTTAGTTTAATTGAGGATTTTTGTTCGATGTTTTGGTTTCATTTTCGATTTATTAATTATAACATGTTTGCTTTTTTTTTTTTCTTTTTTTTGATAGTATATGGAGCCCGTTGATTTGGATGGGATGAGTGAAGTGAATATGCAATCAACAACACAATCAAAGAAAGGTGGTAGCAAGAGAAACCAAAAATCACAATGTCGGGAGCATTTTGCCGAGATCCTGGACGATAAGAATAACACTTCGGGTGCAATTTGCAATTACTGCGAGCTACATCTTTCTATAAACTCTAAAAATGGTACTTCTGCTATGAAAAAACATCTATCCTCTAGTAAGAAATATCCCTCTTAATCTTATTAATGTGGATAAAAAACAGAAAGTAATTTCTGTGTTTAGAACTGCCCAAAGTGATGCTGCTACTATTTCTAATTTGGAATTTGATAATGAAGCTACAAGATTTGTTCTTGCTAAAATGATTATTATCGATGAACAACCCTTTTCAATGGTTGAACGTGAAGGGTTTAGATTATTTTGTATTGTTGGGGTGCCTCAGTTTCATATACCTTCACGGTTAGTTGCTAGGGATTTTAAAAAAAAATTTGTATGCGAGAAATCGGACTTGAAAAAAGGTTTAAATGTTTAAAATCAAGAATCTCTCTTACTATTGATTGTGGGAGTTCTAATCAGAATTTCAATTATATGTGTTTGACGACACATTTTATTGACGATGATTGCAAATTGCATAAAAGGATTATGAATTTCCGATTGATGGATAGTCACAAGGGTAAAGAAATTGGGACGGAAGTTGAAACATGTTTAGATGAATGGGGAATTCAGGACAAAATATCTTGTCTTACGGTTGACAATGCTAGTTCCAATGACTTAGCAATTGCCCATTTGAAAACTAATTTGTGCGACAAACTTGTGCTTGAAGGTAAATTTTTTTTCATATGAGATGTTCTGCCCATATATTGAATTTGATTGTGCGTGATGGTCTGTCTATGGTGAAAGATTCTCTTTGTAAAATACGTGGTGCAGTTAAGTATGTGAGAAGCTCACCAAGTCGGGCTAGTCTGTTTGATAAGTGTGCTAAGCTTGCAAAAGTGCCTTACAAAGGTTCTGTTTGTCTTGATGTCTCCACTCGTTGGAACTCTACCTATCTAATGTTAGAGAGTTCTTTGAAATTCCAAAAGGCTTTTAAGCGTTGTGGTGAGGACGATGCTGATTTTGCCAATGACCTTAAAGATGGAGTTCCTGAAGTAAATGATTGGGAAAATGCTAGAACTTTGGCTACTTGTTTGAAAACATTTTATGAATCGACTAAAAGAATGTCGAGTAGCTTGTATGTGACTTCTAATATGCATTTTCACGAAATTTTAGGCATTGTTAGTACTTTGAAAGTTTGGGAAACGAGTTCGGATGAGAAACTCCGAACCATGGGCTCTCAAATGAGAGTGAAATTTGAAAAGTACTATGGGGTTTTGGGAAAGACAAATATGATGGTGTTGATTGCCGTGGTACTTGATCCACGTTATAAATTGAAATTTGTGAAGTTTGCATTAAAAAAATATATCCGGATGATATTTCTATGGCTGATCAGATTTGAGATAGAGTAACCGAAGCATTGTTTAGTTTGTTCACATTTTATTCCAATGTTTACAAGTCTGCCAATGTTGATGCCACTCGTCCTATAAATGTGAATAATGGTGCTGCTAGAAGTGATGAAGGAGAGCCACTTGACCAAATTTATGATGATTTTGAAGTAGAGGAACATGAGGATGAAGGGGATAGGTCGGAACTTGAAGTTTATCTTGATGCGGTTCGTGAGAGGAAAGATGACTCTTTTGGTATTTTAAAATGGTGGAGGAGTAATTGTGGTACTTATAAGGTTTTGGGATTAATGGCCCGAGACATTCTTCCTATTCCTGTGTCCACAGTTTCTAGTGAGTCGGCTTTTAGTACATCAGGAAGGGTGCTTGATCAGTTTCGTAGTAGTTTGGGTCCAGAGACGGTTGAGGTTTTAATTTGTGCCCAAGATTGGCTGAGAACATCCCCCATGTATATTGACATCGAGAACATTATGGTAGATGTTGAGAAATATGAATAAGGTAACGATAAATTGTTCATACATTGTTTTTATACGTATGTCTAAATTGTCTAAATTGTATTTCTGCTATTTCAATTTCACTATGTTTGTTGCATTTTGCTATGTAGAGTTGACTGATGGAGGAGTTACCGACGTCGATGACATCCTTGGCGATAGTAACTGACTTCAAATTGTAAAGGTACGTATTTTTGTTGGATTAATGCCATAACATAATACTTTGCTTTTACTTGCTTATGGATGGTAGGCTGGTACCACGCCTTGATGTTTTACCAACTCCACATAAATCTTTGGTAATTTCAGCAGGTACCTCAGCAACTACAACTTTACAACTGCTATAATATGGTTTTCGACCGATCGCGCTACATTTTTTTTTCAACCATCAGAATCTGATCATCAGTTGTTTAAGGTTCTTCAAGTGTCTGATCCTTTCATAGCACATTGGTGCTTGCATAGTCCGAAGGGAATATGGTCGAATTGTATCTTGGATTGTTTTATTTGTGTATGGATTGCACTTTGGTTTGTAATTTCATTAACTTTGGGTTACTTGTTAGACATTATCGGGGCATTTAGGATATTTCAAGGATAATTGTATTTAAATTTAAAAATTTTCAAGTTTCGAATTGTATTTACATACGTTTTCATCTTTGACGAGATACAAGAAATACAAATGGAACGGGTACCCAGGACCCATTGAGATATTGACAGGTCCAGGTAAGGGTCCTGAAAAACAGGACCTGTGGGAAACGAGTACAGGTAAGGGTCTTGATTTTCAGGACCCGTTGGAAACGGGTACGGATACGGGTACGTGACTTACGAGCGGGTACCCGCACATGCTCACGCCTACTCACAAGTCTAAAAAGAACAAATTTTACAAACCTCTCCAAAAGAGTCCAAAATAGCAAAAAAGTTCTTGAAAAGCAACAATAACTTCAATAGAGCTTTGATGCTAGCATTTACCAAGAGGTTAAGAAACTAAAGGTGGAATATCAGAAGATTAAGGCAACTAAAATGAGTATGCTGAGTCAAAGAGCCAAAATTCAGCATCTCAAAGAGTCATCAAACTTCAGCACAAGGTATTTCTGTACAAGGATAGCAGAAAGGAAAAATCAAAGTATGATAGGGAAAATCACTGGAATGAAAAGCAAAACTCATAAAAATCAACAAGACATCAGTAATGCTTTTGTCGAGTACTATACCCATCTAATTGGCACTAAACACCCAGTCACCTATTGATGCACATGTATTCCAAAATGGACCCAAAGTCAAGCCAGAAATGTTGTTAAAAAATGGACCTAAAGTGTCAAGAGCTAGTCAAAGGGTACGGTACAATCGGAAAAATGTCTCATCTAGATGCCTTATCAAGGTGCACATTAAAAAACTTTTGATTCTCTAAACTGGTCTTTTGTCAAGCAAATGCTGAAGCTATGGACTTCCCGGAGGTTTATGTAAATTGGATCCTCAAATGCTTCACAACTCCATGGTACTCACCGAAGATTAATGGTACGTAGCCATCAAGGGTTTTCCCATGGAAATGTAGAAGAAGGCATGGTGACCCTCTATCACCCTACATCTTTGTCCTGAGCATGAAAGTAATTAATTAATTACTACTGAGGAATTTGCACAAAGAGAGTAGATTTAATTAATTAGCACCCTAAGTGCTCAAGAACCCAGGTTACACACCTCACATTTTCAGATAATCTGGTGATTCACAAAAGAGAAGATTTATCATCTGTTAAAGCTGTGATGAAGTACTTAGACAAATTTGCAGCTTGGTTAGGGTTGGTGGCAAATCAGGCAAAGACAGATATCTATTTTGGTGGAGTGACGGATGTGGTAAAGCTAGAGGTGGCCATTGGGACGGGTCAGCCCTGGCCCAACCTGCACCGGCCCGGTAAATAGCCCTGCCGGGTCGACCCTTGACCGGGCAGGGTCAGGCCCGGCACTAGCCCTAACCCAACATTTTTGGGCACTAACCCAACCCTAGCCCTGACCCTTAGCCCGTCCCTAAACCTAACCTAACCCTAAAGTGACCCTAACCTGACCCAAAACCTAGCCCTGGCCCTAACCTAACCCTCAACCCGGCCCCGACCCTAACCTAGCCCTTAACCCGACCCTAACCTAGCCCTGACCACTCGTTAATTTTAGTAACTTAAAGCCGTTAATACCCTCATTCTTTCAGCTAATTAAAGCCAAACTATTGAATTGATTACATTTTTATAATAATAGTACTCAATCTCTACTCATACAATAGTATGTATTAACAAAAATTAAAATTATGTGAAGAAAATAGAAAATATGGTCGAATTAAAGTCGGCCCACCCTAACCCGACACTAATTCTAGGCCTAACCCTAACCGCGACCTACCCTAGGACTCAACCCTAACCCTAACCTTGTCTCAGCCCGACCCTTACCCTAGCCCGAACCTGACCCTAGCCCGATCCTAACCCTAGCACTGGCCCAACTACGTTAGGGCTAGGGTCGACAAATTCTTGGCCCTGACCCTAGCCCTAGCCCGCCCTGAAAGTAGTGGGCCGGTTTAGTGCCAGACCTCAGGGCGCCCAGCCCGGGTGTAGGCCCGGCCCTAACCCTGGCCCGCACGCCCAATGGCCACCTTTAGGTAAAGCAACATATAATTCAGACTATAGGATTTACAGATCGAGGGTGAATTTCCATTTAGATACCTTGGCATTCCTCTCCACTCAAAGAAATTGAAAGCTGACATGTATCATATGCTTATGCGAAAGCTGCAACGAGCAATCAATCACTGGACATCACAATTCCTTTCCTATACTGGAAAAATTCAATTAATAAACCCAGTAACTTTTGGTTAAGAGAATCATTAGAGTGCCAACCTTCTGCTTCCATAGGGCATTTTGAAGAGTATCGACTAGGCTTCCAACTTACATTGATACCTAAAGTGCAGCAACTCGAATTTGTGACAGAATTTCGCCAAATAGCCGATTGTAATACAGTCTATAAGGCCATCTCCAAGATCATTTATGATAGGATTGGGAAGATTTTACCAAAGATTATCAGCAAAAATCAAGGAGCATTTGTTAAGGGGAGGGACATTGTATATAACATTGTAATCTGCCAAGACCTAGTGAGGAAGTATAATAGGAGAGGATGCTCCCCTAGACGTATGTTGAAGATTGATTTGAGAAAAGCTTATGACACTGTAGAGTGGAAATTCCTAAGAGAATGCTATGTGCCTTGAAGTTTTCTCAAAGATTCATAGAGATGGTGATGATTTGTGTTGAAACTCCATCCTACTCAATTGCTCTAAATGGAAATGTCTTTGGTTTTTTCAAAGGCAAAAAGGGATTGAGACAGGGGGATCCTTTATCACCCCTACTCTTAACCCTTTGTATGGAATATTTGAGTAGGATACTTATGGTAGTGGCAAGGAGGACTGGGTTCAAATACAATCCAATGTGCCACAAACTGAGGCTGAATCACCTATGTTTTGCAGATGATTTGTTGATGTTCTTCAAAGGGAACATTGCATCTGTCAGCTTAATGCTTAGAGGATCGGATTTGCAACCATTTCTAGATCCTTTGGACTTTGCTCAAATAATGCAAAGTCTGAAATCTACTTTGGAGGAATGGGTGCAGATGTCGTTAAAGAAGTGTTGGATTTCTCAGGCTTTAAAAGGGGTACACTACCTTTTAGATATCTTGGAGTGCCAATTACTTCTTGTAGATTACCAGTAAAGGAGTGCACCAGTCTAGCAGATAGAATTGCAAGTAGAATCCGAGCAATTGGAGCAAGGAAATTATCCTAAGTAGGCAGACTTACCCTTGTCAAAGCTGTATCGAGTCATCTCCATGATTATTAGGCCATAATTTTCTTATTACCAAAGCTGGTTATGATGAAAATAATTAATGCCATTTGCAGGAACTTTTTGTGGGATGGAAATGAACATCAAGTAAGAGTGTCGTTGGTTGCTTGGGAGAAAGTATGCTTACCTAAGAAAAATGGTGGACTGGGAATTAGGAATGCTGAAATCTGGAATATAGCATGTATTGGGAAATTTGCTCATTGGATTTACACCAAAGCAGCTAGATGGGTAGATAGCATCTATCTTAGGGGAGCTCAATGGGAGGATTACATTCCTTCAACTGATTCAACTTGCCACTGGAAGAAAATAAATCATGTTAAGGAGAAGATGAAGGATGGATACAACAATGGTGAGTGGATTGACAAAACAAAGAATTACACTGTGGCAGCTCACCAAAGATGGATTGGGGCAAAATCATATGGGTAAGACATGCCATACGTAAGAATTCTTTTATCACTTGGTTGCTAGCCCATGGGAAGCTGCAGCTCAGGGATAAGTTAAAGAAGGTTGGAGTATGCAATGACGATTCATGCTTGCTTTGTCAAGCAGACACAAAGACTCATGATCACCTGTTCTTTAACTGTATGTACAATATGAAATGTTTGGAGTTGGTTAAAACATGGTACAAGATTGATGTCCCTGTAACAGGGACTATAGTTTGGTGCGCAAAAAAAGAAAATGGGCTCGAGAATCAGAAACCAAATGGCAGCTGCAATACTGTGTAACTTGGTCTACCAAATATGGTATACAAGAAACAAATGCAGGCTAGAAAATGTTGTATGGAAGCCAGAAGTAGTGTCTGAGTGTATGAGGAAGGAAGTGAGGATTAGAATCCCGGACTTCTATGGCCAATCGCCTCTAGGAAGAACGCACATTTACGACCTGAAACGTACAAACACTCGCAAGAAAGACTACCTCCTTCGGACCGAAAATCGGTTATTTTTATGATACTATATATGATAGTATATATATGTATGCAGGGTGTAGTATTGGGTTACAAAAGAATCCTTTTTCTTTACAGTCTTTTCTATTGTGATAAGAAAAGCGCTCTTGGTTCAGTTTGGTAGAATGTGGGTCTCCAAAACCCAATGTCGTAGGTTCAAATCCTACAGAGCGTGATTTCCATGAAAAAAAATGATAGGGCCTAATACATTTCTTTCACTTGACAAATGCCCCCAGCCGAGCGTTTTCAACGCACCCGGCTCACGAATTGAAGCGGGTTTCTAAGATAGGAAAGAGAAAAGAAAGATCGATATGCTCCCCAAAGGGGACACTACGCAAGAGTCTTTGTTTAACCATCTTTTCTCGTATCAACTCTTCGCTTCGCGCCTCCCCTCTCCACTCTTTGTCCTACTGATTGTACTCGTCAGGAAGAATCCTAATCAGATGCTTGGCACCGGGATGAGCTTCATCAGTTAGAAGAAGGAACCCGCTTATGATCTTCGCTTTTAGGCCGGGTTGAAACAAGCAAAAAATAAGGGCTTTGGGGATTTCGCTTTCTCAGGGTTCTTATGAATATCGGATCGATTTCCCCAAAAAGGTGTTTCCAGCTTAGCTTCATGAAAAAAGTTCTCCTACGGGCAACTAATCCGCGAGGATCGACGAAGAAGGATCAGGCTCGATATAAGAAAATGGGATTTCAGCAACGAGAATGAGCGTTGATAGGAATCGGCAAAGACCTTCTTGTACACGTCCTCGAGGGCAACATTCACAACAATCATCACTAGTTTATTTCGAGGAAATGGTATGGCCTTTGTTCTTGGTGTCGATTCATCCACACTTCCATTCTTTGTAGAGGAAGGCTAACTGCTTTCTGGCTGGGACCCGGAAGAACAAAGAAAAAAACCTCAAATAGGAAGACGATGCTGCTTGAGAAGAAGCTCTTTTCGCACGTTAAGTTGACTGAACCTTTCAAAGTCCTAGTCCTATCCCGCAAGTGGGGGAGACGGAGCTTCAAGCAAGGGCTTTTGCGCGTGAATCAGAAAAGCTTGTTCTTGTTAGAGAGAATCCCCTGATGCCATCAAAAGGAGGAGAAGATGAAAGGAAATGGTATTTTGTACAAAAAGACGGGTTTTCATTCAAGTGGGACCGTTGAGATGTCCCCTAATCTAAGCCCGAAGGCAAGAGTATTTACTGCAGGACCAAGGGGGGGCTTTGAGAAGGTTGCCTTTGCCTTTTCAAGAATGGCTTGGTCTCAGAGATCCTACATAACCGCTGCCAGGAGTTAGCACGAATCAACTGTGGGGACTTGCCTAAACTGGATTGAATCAATAGAATATTCAACATATGGAACTGCCTCAAAGCCCTTACCATACCACTTAGCTCAAGCCAGTCTAAGTGATTGGCTGAATACCGAGAATATAGTCTCCTCTTGGGGTTTATACCGAGTGTGGTATTGCACTGTAACGTCGGCTGAAGTAGTCATTCGAAAAAGGAATTAATAAGAAAGAGATTATTCCCTAAGAGCTTATCCAGTACCATCTATACCTAATATTAATCTCAAGTTCTTAGGCGAGGACGGGGCTCGAACCCACAGTCTTCAGGACATGAGCTTGATGAGTTATTCTAATTGCTCCACCTCGCTTATGCTCTTTCTTTCACTATTCTCACCTAGGTCCCCTTGGTTGCTTGGCCGGGGTAGAAGTGGTAGTAATAGCGAATGAGCAAGTAGGGGGCGACAACTAAAGAGGTAGCGAGACCGCCCGCAATTGCAGGAATAGGTTGATCTACGCGTCTTCCCTTCTTCTAAAGTGGCGTAAAGAGATGATGGGAGTTTTTCTTCTTCTTAAAGAAGCAAGTGTATGGAGTGATTCTTTTGCTTGACTTACTCGGGGGGGAATAGTCGTTTCCTTCTTCAGGCGTTGGGAATGTTAGAGCGCCAGCCTTCAAAGCAGTTCCTCATATTTAGAACTCGCTGGATTGTCATCGGCTAAGCTATAGGAAGGTGTGTCCTATCCTAGTAGGGTCTTTTGCCAGACTTGAGTCGTCGCTACCCCCCTTTTTATTCGATGGTATGTCTCGCTCCACTCCAAGCCGCTTTACCGAGTTTACGGGGTGAAGGGATTAACGACAATCCTAGATCGGCCTTTGCCTTTTGAGGGTATTCCATCTGTTTTTGAGGCCATCCACGAGTGACAGCAACAGACAAAACAATCCATATAGTAGTAGCTTTAACTACGAGACTAAAAATATAGTAAAAAAAAAAAGACCTTCCTGCTGTGTGTAGCTTTGGCCACTAGTCGCCGCCTTATAGCGCTCTATCGAACCATCAGCACGCTCCTTAATTTCATTTTTCTTTTTTTTTGTAGACTCGGCGACATCCAACAACGTTCAACAGGTGTGGCCTCTCGAAGTGAGAGGGTAAGGGGAAAGGGCGGGCGGCCCCTTACGCAAGGCAAAGCGGTACCAATACCAATTCCTGCCTTTGATTTCGCCCCCCATTCGTGAACCAGCTCTTTGGTTGAGCCTATCCTGTCTACCAAGAGGCCAAGAAAGAAGGAACTGCCAAACATTTGGTACTGAGTTTCCTCCTCCCCAACACCGCCACGGTGGGGGGCCTCGTTTAGAGAGATAAGGAGTGGTTACACCAAAGAATGTTGATGTAGAAAGTTGGGTTTTTTTTAGTGCCGATGCCAGTTTTTAATGGCATTGGATATTTTTGTAATTCTTTGATTAATTCAATATAAATTTACCTTTTTATCAAAAAAAAAAAAAAAAAAAAAAAAAACTAGGCCTCCAAAGATTTTTTGTGGAGTATAAAATCTGGTGAAAGAAGAATGACATATAAAAGCCGGAGCAGCATTTGTGCTCCAAGAAATGAAGTTGGGTTTGGCATAAATGAGGCATTATCTTAAAGTAAAGCATTATTAGCAAAATAGATTTGGAAAATCACCGAAAACAAAGCTGGAATATGGCGAAAATGCATAAATGCTTATACTCTAAAAGACAAAAGCTGCTGGAAAATACCTCACAAAATATCTGATGCTGAATTTTGGAGAGGCATCCTGGTGGTGAGGGATGAATGCTTGGAAAGAACGGGCAATAAGGTTGCTGCAAAGGAGCTAAATAGATGGAGTAAAGGAGTAAAATTTAGAGTAAATGATGCTTATAACTTCTTCAGAATGAAGTTTAATAAAATCCCATGGCATAGAGCAATTTGGGATAAAACTGTCATGCCAAACACAGCATTGCAACTAGCCTGGCCATCCACAAAAGTTTTCCAACTGTGGACAATATGAAAAGAAGAGGAATGCAAATGGTGAACAATCGTGCTCTATGTAAGCATGCTAATTAGTCTCACAGTCACTTATTCTTCAAATGCAAGTTAGCCAAGGAAATTTGGGCTCATATTCTCAACTGGCTTGGAAGCCCATGCAGAAATTGGTAGTTGAGAAGAGAAATGCTATGGTTTGCCCAGAAAAGGAGAAGAAAGCACTGGAAAGCTCGATAAGCTAGACGTAGTTTAAGCCACACTATACACAATCTTGAGGAAAGGACTACAGAATTTTCGAGGGGAAAGAGAATGGCATAGATTGGAATGTTAATAGAGTTAAAATCTTTGTAACAACCCTAAATTTTGACCAGTTCTTATTATACAAAAATTTAGGATTGTTATGACGCAATTGACTACTGAGTCAACTGCAAGGCTAAAACACTGATAAATTTAAACCAACTAATTTACATATATGATAGCGAGTTGACAGCGGAAGAGTGAAGCCAAGTTTACAAAACCTAATCCCAACTCAAATCAATCATAGAAACAACCTATAATAATCTTAAAATCATACTAATCAATAACTTGAGAATTACAACCATTAAAATCATGTATTCAAGCTTAAAACGAGTAGAAATAAAAATCGCTAACGGTACGACTTAAACGAAACATGGAGAAATTCATACCGTTGTGTACAGGAGAAAGAGAGGGATTCAATGGTATAATTTTCGTCAAAAACCGAGCTGGATTCGAGAAGAAATGAGGAATTGAAAGTACGACCCAATTGGCGAAAATGCGAACGAACTTTGATGATGATGATGATGATGTTCTGGAATTGAGTTTGGCGGTGGAACATGATTTATAAGGTAAGCTTACTTAGTTTTGAAGTAAGGGGCATTTTGGAATTTTGTAATTAGATATTTGATTTAAAAATCAATTTACTTTGTTTATAAAGAAAACAAATAAATATCCCTTTAAAATAACAAAAATCATTATTATAAATCCAAAAACAAATCGTAAACATTCTAAATTTAATATAATTAGTAACACCCGAATTAAATATATTCCCGAAAATTGCGGGGTGTTACATTCTTAACTAATGTTAGAGTTTATGGTTGGATATAGAGGTAAACATGTTTCCAATGAGATCATAGATAGCCTAATTAGCTGATTATTTTCGGAGTGGATAGTTATTGTAAGATACCGTTTATTCCCTATATGGATGAATTAATTTATTTCTTACAAAAAAAAAAAAAAAGAGGTCAAGTTTAAAAGTCAATGGTAGGAGGGTCGCATGGGGGAGTCGATGCGGGATCCCATAGAGGATTTAATTGGGAATGTTCAAGGGCTCGAGTCTTGGATTCAACGAGTCTGGAGGGGTTGAAGTAGGAATTGACATGAGTGAGGGAGGTCAGGTAGAGGAGTTTACGTGAGGTGGGGGCAAAAGTCGAGTAAAAGGGGGGCGCGATTACCGCTTAGATAATTTGATGGGTGTAAGGGTGTCGGTTAGGGAGGTCATGTATGTAAGAAGTTGACTGGAAATGGGCTCTCGACTAAAAACTTTGACCACGGGTGAGAAGATGTCTTATAAAATATTGTTGGTTTGAGGGCATTGGCTAGCAAAGGGGTGAGGATGGGGGTGTTAGGTTGGAGAGTTGAAGGGGGTGATGATTTGTCGATTGGAAGTATATGAGTGTAGACGGTTTTAATGTATGGGGAAGTTGAGGTGACCTAAGAAAGTTGACGCGGGAGGGGCCTTCCTGATTAAGAAAGTTATTCACAGTTGTCCAATACATATAAGAGTCGGTGGGTGAAGCAAGGCCAGGGGTGGAGCAAGGGACTCATTAGGTTGGTATGGAGTTAAAGTCATAAGACTGGGGACACGAAACCTTTGATTTCTTAATTTTAATCACGATTTCTTCTACTTCTAGTTGACATACAGGTTTTCATGATAATAAATTACAAGTTGATATTTCTAATGTTTCACTTTAAATTCCAAAGAGTGTGTTTGGAAATGAGGATATTCTTCTCAATTTTACCCAAATCACATGTTTGACAATCCTAAACATTTGAAAATTTGGATTTGTGTCAAATTTACAGAATATGAAACAGATCCTTTCATGTGTAAACCAAATACCCAATAGTTATACCATGCTCCCACGAGCACAAGGAGTATGGTGGTCCTTCTCACAATATAGGGGTAGGGACCACACTTAAAATAATTTAAAATCTATTTAAGTGTGGCTCCTACTCCTTTATTGTGAGTCAGACCACCATGCTACTTGTGCTCCCGAGAACATGATATAATTTACCCCAAATACCACCCCCAAACCACGTCATTTGCAAATTGTGTTGTCCCAAATAATTGATTTGAAATTGTATACCACAATCCCAAATAATTTTTTTGTAACTTTGAAACTGGAAACCTGGTTTTCGTGTACAGAAAAATAGGGTACCTGATTTTGCTCTAGGAGGGTATCCTCAATCGTTTCGTCTCCTACCTGCAAGGGGTACACTCCGATGCCCAAGTTAAAATTGTGTTATAGAAAGGTAAAATGGTATTTAAAGACCGTCTGACCAAACCGTCTGTTCCTGCGTCACAGCCTGTAAATGTTACTGCAGGGGTTTTGTCTTCGGGTTTTGATGTTGCTCTTCTCGATCGTTTACTTTCTAAACGGTTGCGCACGGTTAAGTCTATCCCTCCGAAGAGTCGTTTGAGTTTCTCTCGGGTACTCAAGGGGGCGCTTGATAGGGTTTAATTTTCAGTAGGCCTGATGACATCTCTGGCTGGGTTCAGTTGTTTGTGATGCCGCTGTGTACACTCAGGACTTTTACACCGCGGAGTTTGCAGGAGGAGTTTATTGTTCGGGCTGTTAGCACTTGGGCTGAGCATGGGGGTGCGTGGCAGCTTATTCAGGATACTTTGGCTGAGGATTCGCCTCCTTTGTTGGATGTTGATGATGAGGCCCTGGAGATGTGTGAGCGTAATGTCATGCAGTGTAGGCGTAAGGTTGCTGATGGCCATTTTACTGCGGCGGTTCGTGTCCTCTCTTCCTCGAGCATTGCTCCTTACTCTGATGCTACCATGGAGGATTTGCAGGTTAAACACCCCGTTGCTCCTGGGCCATCATTGCCTGCCTTACCTGTTGATCATCCTCATTTAGATGCTCCGATTGCTATTGTTGTGGATCGGATTAGAAGTTTTCCACGTGGTACTTCCTGTGGGCGAGACGGTTTACGTGCTCAGCATCTCATGGATTATTTGAGTGGTGCCGCTGTGGCAGTTTCTGATGAGCTGCTTGCCTCGATCACTCGCGTGGTTAACCTCTTTCTAGATGGGCAGTGTCTTGTCGTTTTGGATCCGTTTGTAGCTAGCGCGCACTCACTCCATTAGTTAAGCCGGGTGGTGGTATTCGCCCTATTGCTGTGGGTACGGTGTGGCGGCGTTTGGTCTCCAAGGTGGGTGCCTCTTTATTGGGTCCTTCTTTGAGTGATTATTTCACGGACCTTCAGTTTGGTGTGGGTGTGTCAGGGGGTGGTGAAACGATCTTACTTGCTGTTAACCGCTTGGTTGAGGGTCGTGGAGATGAGGTGGGTCTTTCGATGTTATTGATTGACTTTCGGAATGACTTTAATATGGTGGATCGCACCGTTATGCTTCAGGAGGTTTGTCTTCGCTGCCCCGCTCTCGCTCGTTGGGTGGAATTCTGTTACTCTAACCCTGCTCGATTGTATTATGGCGACCACACTCTTTTGTCGTGTCAGGGGGTGCAGCAAGGTGACCCGCTAGGCCCGCTACTTTTTGCTCTAGTGTTGCATCCTTTGGCGTGTAAGATTAAAGACTCCTTTGACTTGTGTTTGCAGGTTTGATATTTGGATGATGACACTGTCGTCGGTGATACCTTGGAGCTGATTCAGGCAGATGGTCCTCGTTTGGGTCTTCACCTTAATGTTGATAAAACTGAGATTTTTTGGCTTACGGAGGATCCGCGGAGCCGGCTTGTTGGTGTCTTCCCCCCTAATATTGCTAGGCCCCTCCTTTGGGTCAAGTTGTTAGGTGGGTCAGTCAGTGTCGATTTTGAGTTTTGTAGTTCTTTGGTCATGTAGAGGGTGGCTAAGACCATTGAACTCATGAACACGGTTGCTAAGCTTAATGATCCTCATAGCGAGTTGTTACTTCTTCGGGCTTGCACTGGGGTCTCTAAGCTATATTTCACCCTCCGTATTTGTGCGTCGCATATTTTTGAGTCGGCCCGGGTAGCTTTTGATGCGGCTCTACGCTCTTCCTTAGAGTGCATCGTCGTTGATTCTGGTCCTGGTTTTGGTGACTGGCAGTGGAGGCTCGCTACCTTGCCTTTTTCGCTCGGAGGGCTTGGTGTTTATACGGCCGGGGATGCTGTCCATTACGCTTTTTTAGCGTCGCGAATTCAGTCTGCTGGCCTGCAGTCTAAGCTTCTTCGTCAGGCTGATGTCGTCTCTTTGGGGTCCGCGTTTGCGGATGTTGTTGGTGTGTTTAATCGGACTTTAGAGGCTGATATTTTGGGTAATTCTGGTGAGATCAGTACCCCCAAACTTATGAAAAGATTGGCAGATATGTATTTCACTAGGGATGCTGCTTCTAATTATTCCTTGACACCGCGTCAGTTGCCTTTGTGGAGTTCTCAGCAGGGTGCGCACAGTTCTGATTGGCTTAGAGTGGTCCTCATTTCAGGGTTGGGTCAGACTATGAATGGTCGCACTTATCGTTGTGTGATTTGCTACCGTCTAGGGGTGCCTTTATTCACCATGGATCGTCCGTGCTCTGCTTGCTCGCGGGTTTTTGTAGGTGATATATTCGGGGATCATGCTGTTTTGTGTACAGGATTGGTTGGCGTCAAACATCGGCATAATGTTGTTCGTGACATACGCTGGTTGATATCTGTTATCGGTCAGGGATCTCAGCTGGAAAGGAGGTTGACATTGGTATGATTGGTGTTGATGGCCAACCTCTTCGCCCAGCAGACATGTTGTTTTATTCTTGGGACAGAGGGCGCGACGTTTGTGTCGATTTGACTGGGTCGTCGCCCTTGACTCAGACGGGATTGACCGATTTCGAATCAGGCAAGGTGGTGCGGGAAGCGGCCGATCGTAAGCGTGCTAAGTATGAGGCTAGGTGCGCTGCTTTGGGTTATGGATTCCTTCCCTTTTCTTTCTCCTCTTTGGGGGAGTTGGAACCCACAGTTGTTGCTCTGCTTAAGCGAATCCAGCAGTTCTCCGGGACGCAGGATATCGGTGCGCAGGCTGCAGCTCATATTTTTACTAGGATTGGTTTTTTCATAGCAAATGGTGTGTGGGCTCAGATCGTAACTCGGCTCCCCACCAACTTCTTGTAAATTATTATTGATTTTTAGTGATAATAATACAACTAATAGAAGAGAGATTGGAAACTTTTTTTCCCCTAGCCTTGTGGAATGAATGGGGTACACAGAGTGGTGGTAGAGGTGCTACGAATATTCCAAACCTTCTTGGCATGGTCGTCCATTATACCTTAATTAATCCAATAATTAATATCTGATCTTTTTGATTTTATTGTATCTTATGGGTGATAAACCGACCTAAAGGCTATGAGCCAATACCAACATGGTATCAACACTTACTAGTTAACTGTAGGCAGCATCCCTTCTCATGTGTACTTATCCTACATAAACATTCACACCGTTGTGGGGCCGCCCGATCTAATTTGTAGCAATCAAAAATAAAATTTGCCAATAACACTCAGTCTACAGTGTTTATATTTAACACTTCCTTTGGACCGTGTCTATAAATAGCACCCTACGCAAACACGTAAAAAGTCAACACTTAAAAACTAAACATAAGAAATAGATCAAATTAAAGAAGGGGAAGGACTAGGGAGATGGGTTCTCTGATGACCTCAGAAGCTCAAGTCGTGGAAGACTGTTTCGGAGTTCTGAAATTATACAGCGATGGATCGATTTACAGGATGAGTGAATCCGAAATCGATTTTACGAAATATAAGACCGATGACGATGTCGATACATTCGGAGACGACGTCAAGGATAGTCGTGTTGAATGGGAGGATTGCATGTTTGACGAGCCACACCAACTCTACCTTCGAGTATATAGGCCTTGTTCTACAAGTTACAACGAAATTAACGGCCACCAACTGCCAATATTGTATTTTTTACATGGAGGTGGGTTTTGCGTTGGTTCTCATACGTGGCCTAACTGTCATAACTATTGTCTATGTCTTTCCTCTCAACTTCAAGCCATTGTTATTGCACCTGACTACAGGTAATACTTAGCTACAACCAACCCTAGTTAGCTATTATTCTCTTGATCTCATGTTAGTCATATGCTATGTATGTGTCGTACGTTGTGAAATGTGAATTAGTTATCGAAAAACGAGTTGCTAATTACTCCCTCCATTTCTTTTGATTCTTTACGTTGGGCTTGGGTTCCCCTCACAAAACCCGGCCCAACGTAAAGAATCAAAAGAAATGGAGGGAGTATATATTTTTGTTGTGTATGTAGTGATACTGGAATTTGTACGGTTGTACCAATGCGTGTGGTTAAGAAACTTATTATATAATCATTATGTATGTCATTTCTGAAACAAGTTTTGTATATACTTTCTAAAACCTATCTATTAGCTTGTCTAGAAGCTAAGGGTGGTCGATTCAAGTTGAACATTAACGATAACTACAGTAAAAATGTAGTATCAAAGCCAGTATCACTCAAAGTCGTCTCAGGTACACATTTTTAGCTAACACTAATTGAGACGCATGCAGGCTTGCACCAGAACATAGGCTTCCAGCGGCCATTGAAGATGGAAAAAGTGCAGTGAAATGGCTTCAATTACAAGCCAAATCAATAGGAGAATGTGACCTTAATAGCGCAAAAAATGATGATTCTTACGGAAATGAAAATTTACGTATGAGTAGATTACTCGAAGATGGGGTTGACTTCAGCAAAGTCTTCATAATAGGGGACTCCTCGGGTGGAAATATAGCCCATCATTTGGCAGTTCATTACGGATTCGGGTCATCGGAACTCGCTCCGGTTCGGGTTAGCGGGTATGTGCTTCTAGGTCCATTTTTCGGCGGGTCACTTAGGACAAAATCAGAAGCTGATGGTCCTCCTGAACCTACTCTCAATTTGGACTCTCTTGATAGGTAATTTTCAACTTAGATTTTCAATATATTAATTTTCTTTAATTTCTTTTTTGTCGTTAGTGTGGTTGACTTGTAAATTAGAGCGAAGCAAAATAGGTACATTCATTTTTGCCCTTAAATTATTACTATATAAATAGATTAAATACATATATTGGGGTGGGTAGTTTTGTCACAAAGCATATTTGAAATTTGTCATGTTGAACATCGACAAGTTTCAAGGTAAAGTAAATAACATTTGACCATTTTAAATAAGAACAATTGTATCAAATGAATCTAATTGCGACGAAACTTAGGTCACCATGCATGTATTACTTTATGTCGCTCTTGAACGATTTATTAGCTAATACTCACATACTTTTTTCTTCTCATTTTCCACTCAGCATCGATCCTTTGATATGATAGATGGAAACCCGTAGAATCGTGGATCTAAAACATGACCAATGACCAACAAGCTAATTAATAAGTGCAAGTCCTTAGCCTTATGCATGCATATCTCATTTCTCAGCTAAGGTTCATTAGCCCTGATAAATGTCAAAAGTCAAACTTAATAACGTAGAAAAAATTCATATTATACTCACATAAGAATACCGGCATTTAAAAAGAATATGATGGGCATATGGCAATTGGGCTGCGGGACCAGAAGTGCCGTGATAGTTTATCGGCAGGATACGGCAGCTACGATATGAAATCATGCCTATCCCAGAAATGCATGCACTACTCGCATAATGTCGTTTTCGAAACCTTTTTCTTGATAGCAACTACTCTAGATAGCAAGTTGAATAGACGCATTTTACGCACATTTATATTAGTGAGGATAACATAATTTGTAAATAATTGCCGACATTTATGATATTTTAAGTAAAATTTTAGGTGCAATTGTTATTTAGAGTAGTCAATTTATTGCACGTCAAGTCACTGTCTGCGACAACTACATTCGAAAATTCTCACAATAGTCTTCTATTTGTTGATGATGTAATCATAGCCTTAGCTTGCTCCTCCAACCAAAACAAAGCTTCAAACTTTAACAATTTTATCAGGGATTACGATTTACGAAGTGATCAAAACGCCAATATAAGATGATAATGATTGAGGTTGAATCCAAATATAAAATGATTAATTATTAGCCATTTGATGATCGTGCGTAAGTGCTTGGATCATGATTTCATTATTGAAATTTGGAGTTAGTCAAAGAGTTTTAGTCTTTGAGTCTTGAGATTAAATTAAATTCTTTTCTTATCTTTTAGTATAACACCACATTTGAAATCTTGAATTATGTACCATCATAAGTCTATATCCAAGATGACTTGGATGAGGGTGATTAGAAGTGATATAGGTTTCCTATAACTTGAAAAAAGTATATGGTGTTGAATAGGGCGGTGCGGAGACTCTATCCATGCGGAGGTATTGATTTGACTTTTTGGTTTCTTTGTTTGGTTTCCTTAACTTTTTTTTTTCCCAAAATTTTTCCAAACTATGTTTTCAAAAATCATATGTTTTTCACTATTTTTCAAACTTTTTATTTATTTTGATGACTTTTTAAAACTTATTTTGAAAATGTTTCAATAATTCTAAATGGTTCACAATGTTTTTGAATTTTATGGCATAGACAAGACTGTTACTGGATGACGATTCATGTTAACCCACCCCAAATTATTTTGGGAATAAGGTTTGATTATTGTCGTTGTTGTTGTATCATGTATCTTTATCTGTATAATATAATAAAAATAGTAGATCATTTCAATCAACTCTCATTGGAGTTCAACATATAAAAGAAATTCGAATAAATTAAAGAAATTTCATGTAAGAATGTTCAGATTTAATTCCGTACAGTGTCTCTAATTCTCTATGTTTCAATGTGAAAATCCGAAACCCCCCCCCCCCCCCTACCCTGCCTTAGGGCGGGAGCTTTGAGGCACTGGGTTAATAATTCATTTTTATCATTTTATGTAATAATTCTTGTTTTGTGAAGGTTTTGGAGATTAAGCCTACCAATTGGAGAAAGTAGAGACAATCCATCAGCAAACCCATTTGGGCCAAACAGCCCAAGTCTCAAAACAATTGCACTTCCAATACTCGTGGTAGCCGGGGGCAATGAGATCATGAAGGACAGAATCAAGGATTATGCTGACAAATTAAAGAACCTTGGCAAAGACGTTACATATGTCGAATTTGAAGCACAACATCATGGATTCTATTTGCATAATCCTTGCTCAGATGTCTCTGCTCGACTCACCACACTTATCAAAAATTTCATTTTTTCAACCATACCCTTACAAGAAATCTGATTTCCGAAGCCAATCTTAGGTCGAAAATTCTCAAATGTCCTTGCCATTGTGAAATGTGAATGTGCAATTCCATCTGATTTAATGGCGACAACATCTTTTTCTATCAAATCCGCAAAACTTTGATTAGTGAATTGAGTTGTGTGAAATTGTGAATAATCTTTTTTTCTTTCGAAAATTTGTAATTAAAGTACATGTGTTATTGTATGATCAATGTGTATGTAGAGATCAAAAAGCTATTTCTTACAGCTGTTGTACAAAGGAGCATATTCTCAATTGGTATATGCTACCCCCGGGGTACCATGAGCATGGTACCCCCAACCTACAATTATGAATGTGCCAGATTTTTAATGAAAAGGCCCAATCTAAAAAAAGGCTCAATCTAACTACAATCCAATACAATTACAACACCAACTCAAACCCAAACCCAAACTCAATCTCTCTCATCCCTTTTCCCACCCCATACCTACGCGACCACCACCACCAACCCCACCAGCCACCGCCGCCACCGTCACCGACAGCCACCCCAAAGCCCAAAATTCCACCACCGGAGGCGCAACCCTCCGGCGACCATAAACCCCACCCCCGCGGTAGCATTTTCCCTCCTCCCACCTCACTTTCTCTTTTTTTTTTTCCCTCCATTTTCTCTCTCCTCAAATTTCTCCCTTCCCTACAACGCGCGCAATGGTTGTGGCCGGTCGGGATGTGGAGGGAGAAAAAGGGGGTGGGGTGAGGTCGCCGGAGTCGGCCACCACTTTTGGTGGTGATGGGGAAGGGATGGGGGAGGAGATAGAAAATGAATGAGTGAGTTGGTTTTTTATTTTATAAAAAAAAAGTCGTTATTTTATATAACTTATCATTACGATACACAAGCATTGTCATTATCCTTATTAAAATTAGTCATTATAATATGCAAATATGGTCATTACACTTATATAACTTGGTTATTATGATACACAAACAAGGTCATTATCCTTATATAACTTGGTCATTATTATACACAAACACGATCATTACTCTTATACAACTTGATCATTACTATACACAAACATGGTCATTACCCTTACATAACTTGGTCATTACTATACACAAACACGGTCATTGCCCTTATACAACTTTGTCATTACTATAGACAAACACGGTCATTACCCCTATATAATTTATTACTATACATAAACATGTTTCATTATCTTATACAACTTGGTCATTACTATACAGAAACATGGTCATTACCCTTATACAACTTGATCATTATTATATACAAACACGATCATTACTCTTATACAACTTGGTCATTACTATAGACAAACACGATCATTACACTTATACAACTTGATCATTAATATAGATAAACATGGTCATTACCCCTATAAAACTTGGTCATTACCCCTATAAAACTTGGTCATTACTATAGACAAAAACGGTCATTACCCATATAAAATTTGGCCATTACCCCTATAAAACTTGGTCATTACTATAGACAAAAACGGTCATTACCCATATAAAATTTGGCCATTACTATATATAAACATGATCATTACCCTTATATAACATGATCATTACCATAGATAAACATGGTCATTACCCCTATAAAACTTGGTCATTACCCCTATAAAACTTGGTCATTACTATAGACAAAAACGGTCATTACCCATATAAAATTTGGCCATTACCCCTATAAAACTTGGTCATTACTATAGACAAAAACGGTCATTACCCATATAAAATTTGGCCATTACTATATATAAACATGATCATTACCCTTATATAACATGATCATTACCATAGATAAACATGGTCATTACCCCTATAAAACTTGGTCATTACCCCTATAAAACTTGGTCATTACTATAGACAAATACGGTCATTACCCATATATAATTTGGCCATTACTATATATAAACATGATCATTACCCTTATATAACTTACTCATTACTATACACAATTATCGTCATTACCCTTATACTACTCTTATTCAAAGAGATTTTCCTGTTTCTTTTTGCAGTTTTGACTTGCCATGTTAGTGACTACTTTTAGACTTAATGAAAGACCCGTTTGCCTTAAAATCAAGTAGAGTTGGTAGATTGCAATGCAGAATGAAATATTTACTAAATTTTGTAGCAATTGAATGATTCATTTGGTCTAAAAATAGCTCCCAACAGGGCATCTCAAGACTGCAAAAAGAAACAGGAAAATCTCTTTGGGTAGAAGGGAGTATAATTTAGTCATTACTATAGACAATCATGATCATTACCTTTATAGAAATTGGTCATTACCCTTATTAAAATTGGTCATTACTATACAATAACATGATCATTACCCTTATCGAACTTGATCATTACTATATAAAACAAATGATCATTACTATTAGGAATTATGATCAGTAAGTTAACGAAATTAGTCATTGCTATAATGAAATGGATCATTACCTCATTATTATTAGGACTATTATTATTTCCTCTTTAATCTTAGTGGTGTTCCCTTTTTGGTGGGGTTATGACTTATGACCAGAAACATTTAGGAATATGCAATTTGAGCTTTATGCTCAAGAAACAATGAAATGTTGGGAAGAAATGACCGACAACATGTGCAAAACTTGCAAGTTATGAAGTTTAGAAGGAATCCGCAACTTCTGCACTCCGCAGTAATTAATGCCCACGAAATGAAAACCAAAGACGAGTTATAATTATTATTAGTAGCATTATTATCATCGGATGGTTAAGCCCAAGAATATATTTCGGTGGTGATTCAAAGATTCAAGATTCACTCAAACCAGATCTGTGATCTCCGGCGAAAGATTCCCCTCCGCCGCCGGTGATTTCGAGTTCGGTTTACATGATGATCCTGTTACTATACTCCCCGCCGACGAGCTCTTCTCCGACGGAAAGCTTGTCCCGCTTCAGTGCTTCACTTCCCTAAATCCGCTCTCTCGCCATGCGAAAATGGGAAGTTTCGACAGAGCCGCCACCGATGGGTACGTCACGGCGGTGGTGCGTGGGTTGGTGCAGAGTAGGGGGAGTAGGTAAGGGGGAGGAGAGAGAAAATATAGGGTGGAATAAGATTGTAGGAAGATAGAATGTGTCGGGGGAGTGGGTAAGAGTTCTTTTGTTTTATTTTATTTTTTCTTGCTTTTTTGGGCTTTGGGCTGTTTTGACAATGTATGGGCCAAACTCTGATGTGGATCAAAATCTGGACGCGGGGGGTACGATGCACCCCGGGGGTACCATATAATTTGCCGCATATTCTGCTCTAGTCACTGCATTTCACACACGACAAAAACAGCACAGCGGCAGCAAACTCTAGTCTCAGCAATAAGGAGATTGAAGAGTAAGGCCTCTTACAGACAGACATGGGGAGGGATAAGCTTTCCAGGATTCATGATATTATTGGGATCCAGAGCTGCTTTTATGCTTTTCATGGTCCTCAAGTTCTCTATCCCAAGCTCTTGCTCCAGGTACTGTGGCAAAAAAGAACGGAAACTCAACGGACAAATCATTACAAATTTACATTAAAAATAAAAATGGGCCAGACATCCACGACCAGGGATTGCTACTTCCAAAATTGGACACTTATTAGGGTTAATAGATTCAAAACCAGGAGGAAGATTTCTCAACAATCTGATAGGGAAAATATGTGTGACAGTGTGAGGCCGCACAGTACTTGACCAGAGGTTTGTACTATAGACAGGGGGGCGAATCTAAGTGCATAGTTGAAGGACAGTATAGTGAACAGAATCATAATCATATAACATACAACAAGAACGGATAGGGAGTCGGCCCCTCACCTTCATTTTGCCAGTTCCAACTCCATGTTCTCCAGTGCAAGTTCCTGTCATAGAAACATGGCACCGACTTGTTTAGAAGGGGAAAACATTACCAAAGAGAGCATGCCTCGAAAAATTTGACAGCAGAAACAGGACATATAGGTGCAAATTTTCTTTGAATCCCTAAATATTTCATTTATCAACAAGCAGGAAAAAATAATTTTTCTTAAAAGTTGATGACCCAACATTAGCTTAGTGGATGAACAAACATGAAAATCTTTCACTTCTTTCAATCTGCACCTCTAAGAGATATATGAGCAATTGAGAAGGGCTGGATTCAGTTTTGAGCTTTAAGATGTCTACAAATGCTTAGTGTCACGGTCCCAAATTTCGTCACACTTTGCCTACACAAGATTGAGAAATCTACACTCAAAAACTCCTACTAAAAGCATGTTATACTCATTAAATCTCCTATCACCAATAAAGATGTAAACAATTCAGACATTAAAGGTGCTTCATGAGAAATCCGTTTTTTTTTTTTTTTTTTTTTGTAGGTTCATGGACTACTCTGTGAGTCATGCTTACAGTCAGAACAGCGACAGGTCACGGAATACTATTGAAAGGGCATGGAATTTACAAAACCAAAAATGGATAACTTCAATTCAGATTCAATATACAGCGAAAACTTAATCACTCCTCTGTACGTGGTGAAACTGATACTGATAAACAAAATATATGCATCACTTTCTTCATCCCCCACCCTTCCAACCACATAAAGAAAGGCAAATGTACGAGAGATCTGTGTGACATAGTCCTGTGATTTAGTCATTTGTGATAAAATGAAATCTGATACCTTCCATTGACAATGCAGTCTTGACCATGAACTGATTCAACCGTTCAGCCTCTCGTCTGTGCTCTTCGTTGTCAGGATCAAACAAGATCACAGTATGGAAGTTCCCGTCACCAGCATGAGCAATAACTGTGCTGTTCAGAGATCAAAATTTAGAAGGAAAATTTGCTACGAAGATCTAGTCTACTTGACGATAATGAAAAGAGGGGGGGGGGGGAGACAGATAAGGTTTACCCAGCTAAAAATATCCCTAGTGACCATATAGCAAGTAACTAATAAGTGACATACCATACTAGTGGAGATGCATCCAGCACTTCTTTGGACTTCGAAATTAGCTCCCCAAGACGGGAAAGTGGTACACAAACATCCTGGAGGAAGACAAGCAATGAAAATATCAGACACATTCAGAAATTTGTATCTTGTGGCATCTAATTAACTAACCTATTACGTAGAGTAACGTACTCGTAGAGCAAGGAAAACTAACAAAAAAAATTCAGACGCTTGACTACAACAACAACAACAACAACAACCAAGCCTTATTCCCAAAATGATTTGGGGTCGGCTAACATGAATCGTCATCCAATAACCGTCTTGTGAGCGCCAAAAAATTTCGAAAACGTTGTAAACCTTTTAGAAGTATTTAAACACTTTCAAAGGAAATTTAGAAAAGTCGTCAAAATAAATAAAAAGGTTAAAAATATTGCCAAAAAACATATGAAAAGTTAAAAAGTTTTGGAAAAAAATTGTTGGAAAAACCAAACAAAAAAATCAAAAGGGGTCAGAATAAGTCCAAAGTGTGCCTCCATAGCTCCAACCTCCTCTCCAAATTCTCTCCAACGCTTGACTGTGCCAGCAAAATTATAATTTTCACTTTTGTATATCCACCTTTTCTTCTTATATTAAGGAGAAATCCAAGGGGGTTGGGGAGGACTGCCACCAGACTTTTAAAACCAATTTAAAAAGGCACAACAAACAAAGTTGAACTAGGAGTGGAACAAAAAATGCAACTGACTCACCGAAATCATGGCTTCATATGTAGGTTCCAACGCAAAGCAGGCCCAGAGTGCTTCCTTCCTCATCTGCAACGGGAAAAGAAATATGACATATTCCCTTTATTAATTCTTAGGGGGTGGGGTGGAAGGGGTAGGAAATATAGATACCAATGAGGACTTGTAAAAGAGTGCAGGGATCAAAGTTCTGTCGGGCACAGTAGTTTGAAACAAGACAATTGGGTCCCAAACTACAAGCTTAGTTTGTAATATCAATACAGGTGTACCCAAATAGCAGCCCTTCCCCACCCCATGGGACAGCCGTGGCCTACAGAGAGCCTAAGTTACTCTTTTAACACAGTATTAGCGCTACTCAGTGGGCGAGATATCAACTCCTAACTTGAGTTCAACGACAGGTACCAAGTAACGGAACAATCAACAAAACCAGACAGGTATATTAACTTAAGTTGAAGACAAGAAAAAAAACATATGATACAATTCTTACACCTCTGAAACTACATGGAAGTTGGAACCCAGACATACCCAATTGCTGACTCTTTTAACTAATGCCATAGGGGTAAAGCAGGACTATGTAACATGGTTTTGGAAAGGAAAATAGATAAGAGTAATTTATGACTAGCATCAGAGAGCAACACCCATGATTGACAAGTCCAAAAGGAACAAAAGAGCATCCAGATCGACAAAGGGATGGAATGGGGAAGTAAGTGAAGTTTGCAAGGCAGGTATATTGCTATTCATCAAACCAAGTCACTGTCCATGAATGACCGACTCAGATCATTACGTAACAGTTTTACCAATACAGGCAGACATAAGACTTGAGCAAACCAAAACAACTAAATTACCTTCCATAGCTCCTTCTTTGCTTCAGGTTCGTCGGCAAAAATAAAATTAGAACCATTATGCTCAGAAACGATCTTCTGCACCAGCAAAGTTTGCTCACGTGAATATGCCTCTGCCAAAAGAGAGCATTTGAATAAAATCATTAGTCACCTAATGGTTTAAATAGATTTTCAATAGCATGATTAGATATGGAACCCACAATTTTTTGTTTTACTTTTTCTTATGCTCTCTCTGGCCATGTTTCAGTTACTTTCGGAAAAGCACCCTGTAAAGTACGACTTAAATCGTCTTGCAACTTTTACAAGTCACCAACTAAGTCTCCATAACAGCATTGACCCCCTCCCCACCCCCTATTCGCTGTGACCATTCGAATAGTCAAACAACTTCTACCAAAACATACAAAAGCTCAAATGACTAGATCAGCTTAAGTCACCACTTAAATCACAGTATCAACGTCTACCCCAATGCCTGTTTAGCGTCCCTACTCCCTCAACTAAAAGGCAACGCTGGCCCAGAAGGCAGGAATGATTATTTTTTCCCTCAATTTCTCAAGGAAATGAAATGTTTGGCCACCAACAAAGGTTGACTTAAGTGAAATTTAGGTGCATGCATATCAGAGTTTCAGCGTTTTATTTTTATGAAACTAGAGTATGCTTCACATAGATCTTACAAAGAAGCCCAGAATGAAAACCAATAGCTAAAAGCATCCTCAACCAACAACCGCAGCGTTTCACAACAAATGGGGGTGCGGTGCGTGAGAGTATGATATACAGAATGTCATCCACCAAATGTGGAGATGGATCTCAATAGCTCCACACAGATAAGTGCACATTAGCAGAATCCTTACAAACCGCAATATTAGGTGACCTCCAATATTATTTTAAAAAAAATCTCCATTTCAACCGAAATGGAAATTCAAATTGGACTAGAATAGATAAGAGTAGATTATAGAGTTAACTGGGAAGTTACCTGTTCCTACAAATTCAAAGAGCAATGTAGGTTTGTCTGGTAAATTCGTCCCATTAGCATTATTTATTGCCCTTACTTGAACCTCGTCCATTAGCTCTACCCTGGATACCTACATTAGAGCAGAAAAAGACCAAACATAGTAAATGCACTACAACAAGAAACAGAATATATATGGATTCAAGTTACAGACACGGCCCTTCATTACCAATTCTCAAAAACTTTAACTTGTGATTCAGTTCTTTTGGAAATGACAATTTGTAGTAAAAACAAAATAAAGCATACATATATGTTGAGCTTCAACCTGATCGCTCCAGGTTTTTAATTTTCAGGTGAGTTACCTGTATTCCAGACAGCATAGTTTCAATGGCCACATCAGCAGCATCCTTGATTGACGTAAAATTACACCTTGCAACCTGCACATAACGTCTTTCTGTTAGTCGAAGCTCTCAAGTCATAATTTGGCGACTAGTCAACTTAAAAGGGGCCTAAGATTTGCTGATGTCAACTAAAATGGCTTCAGGATATAATCAACGGAATGTAATGTATCCAATCCATTCCAAAATCCAAATTACTTATCATAGGATGAGCTAATATATAGAAATAAACTTCTTCCTGTATGCCTTCTATAGGAAAAAAAAACATTATAAGGTTCCTTCAGCTTATGCTAAAGGTTTTGAGTGAACCTCACAGATGTCCAAGAAAACATATTAGCTAGATTAGCTGGTTCAGAGACAGTAGAGACTTTAAGGGACTAATTAGGCATGTGACCGCAGTCTTATTAGTGTAGTTACACACCAAAATGTAGGCCTAGCTACCAAAGGACAGGGTGGCAGGCTCTCCAACACGAAAATACACAGAGCAAAATCAGATATAAGAATTTATGAACCTGCAAGCAGAGTTCTGTCAATTTTCATCTTCTTTTACATGCCCGACAAAGAGGTTTAAATTTAGAGTTCAAAGGATTTTTTTTATCAAGTGATAGTTTGATTTAATTTATTACACCGACTGGGAGGCTTCTATGGCCTAATAACGACAATTGATAGCACAAATAACCCCCACCTCTGCACTTAATTAAACAAAAAAAAACCACAAAGAGCGTTGGAACTTGGAACCCTGATTGATTTAGTTTCACACCACTTTCAAAATTGCTATACCAAATCTCTGCACATATATCTCATAAGCACTGGCAGATGTCTAAGACATATTTTCATGTAAATCAGCATATATCCAAGACATAATATAATGTAAATCTGTCACAAAGATCGATTATCTAATGTCCATTATTCTTTTAGTTATAAAGTTTCCTATCATAGCTTGAGACATTGACCTTCTAACTCTCCTCTTGTATAAAGGCCTCAACCCCCTTGGTGTCTCTTTATCCTTGTAAGTCACCCCCTTGGTTAGATGTCCTATATTGCTTCAACAACAACAACAACAACAACCAAGCCTTACTCCCAAAAGGATTTGGGGTCAGCTAACATGAATCGTCATCTAGTAACCGTCTTGAGTACGCCATGAAATTTCAAAACGTTGTAAACCTTTCGGAGTATATAAACCCTTTCAAAGGAAGTTTTATAAAGTCGTCAAAATAAATTAAAAAAGTTTTAAAAAAAATATTGAAAAACATAAGAACTTTGAACACAAGGTAAAAAGTTTTGGCAAAAGAGTTAGGGAAACCAAACAAAGAAATCAAAGGAGTCAGATTAAGTCCTCCGCATGTATAGAGTCTCTCCACATCCCCCTATCCAACACCATACTCTCTTCAAGCCCTAGGAAGCTCATGTCCTATATTGCTTGTGATAGAAAAATAACTCCCTCCTCCCTAAAATGATCCCTGTTTTCTTTTGTTGTTTTGACTGGCCATGTTGGGTGCTAATTACAGACTAGATAAGTTGTTCATTTGTTGCAAAAATCAGTACATATTTTACTTAGCATTCCATTCTACCAACTCCACTTGATTTTAAGGCAAACGGGTGTCCTACTTGGTCTACAAACAGTTCCCAATGTGGTCAGTCAAAACAGCAAAACAAAACGGGGAGATCTTAGTGAATAGGAGGGAGTGTAATTTATTAGGTATAGCATCAGCAAAAAAAACAAAACCTCCAGAATCCTGATGCCTCCTGGTTAGTAGAAACTAGTAATTAGATTGGAGATAAATTTCTTTGGGATCAAAGTTTCCCAAAATGTCAGGCAAGCAGTGTATGAAGTCAGTCACCATTTCACCAATGAGCTCTAGTCTTTTAATTGACAATAAAGAAATTTGCTTCACACATTAGCAAGAAAGTAAATCTTTCCAATGTAGATTATTTTCTCAGCAGGAGATTTGAGGCAACATGGAGTAAAGGACACATGCACAGAAAATGACCAAACTACAATGAATAGCTAACAGCACAAAAGAACAGCATCCCTTTGAACGTGAATATACACATACCACTGAGTGCTGAGGAATTTTTTGAAGTCGAAGAGTGACTTCAGTTATTACGCCCAAGGTTCCTTCGCTTCCTATCAACAGGCGGGTCAAATCATACCTTGGATTTGAGAAAATAACAAACGTCATCCAAGATGTGTTTGATATCTTTGTTGAACTTTCTAATGATCTATACATCCTTCAGAAAGCATATAGAAGCAAATGGACTATGAAGTACGCGATTAGGTACCACTATAACACTCGTAAATCTACAAAAAAAACGGTTAACTTTCTGTACCACAGGATTATACAATCACATTTTAACTAAGTGAAATTTCTTTGAAGCTAACAGTCTAGAAGTACCACATTTAAATAAAATTCCATGAGAGATAAATACGATGATATACTAGATTACGTATGAAATGCGCATGAAGCCATAAATATGGTAAAGTCAGTAATGATATATACTAAATTTGGGTAGAAAAATTACCTTAAAATGCTATTTTGGAGATAAATAATGACAAGAGGGCCAAATGATGTAGAAGTAACATATTCAAACAAAACTTAAAACATGAACCTTCATCACACTCTCTTTAGTGAGTAGTTAAGTACTAAGTCGTACACTCCCAAAAAAATGCAAAAGTTATCACAAGTTAACTGGAGAATAAGAAAAGTAAAGACCTCATGAACTGAGAATGATCTATGAACATACCCTGCTGAGCTCTTTCGAGCACGGTTTCCTGTCTTCACAATATCCCCATTTGCCATGACAACCTATCATCCACGAAAGAATTTTCAGAACTGATCATGTCGACTATGATCAGAGTAGGTTGACTAAGAATTACAGAGGATATATACCTTTAAACTGATGACATTTTCTCGCATTGTTCCGTACCTACATGCTAAGAACAAAGGCCATCAGTATATGGATAAAGAGTCAGATATACGACATGGGGACTTCTTCGGGAGTGCATGAAGGTGGCTTTATTTTTCTCATTGGTGTTTTAAGGAAAGAGCATGGTGTATGTATCGTTTCACTGAGCTTTCATTCTTCGAAGCATATTAGGAGCAAGTACCTTAATCAAGCATCCCTATGGGCTTTCAGAGGTCCATTTTTAGGAATGACGGAAATGGAAATGTTTTGCAACCTCCTAGTTAATACGATTCTTTAGAACTGATGCTTCTTCTTCTTTTTTTTAATGAAGATTTTTTAATCCTTGATTGGGAGAAATAAAATTATACATGATGGGGGCTGGCATGATTATTGGTGGGCATTTAATTTTATAGATGCAGTCACCCTAGGAAAGATCATACATAAGTATTATGAGCAAAACTATTCCAATGTGCAGTTGAGCCAAAAAGATTAACTATTCGTCGGTTGTGATCAAAACGACTCCACTAAAATGCAATAGTTGCCAAGGCTCTTGAAAAAGCTTGTTGCTGATTAAGAAAAAGGTTAATTACAGCCCGAGACTTGGGAGTAGTGTATATCTTAAATTCTAACACAATTGTGTATGTCAAAGTATAGATTTAGCAGCTATGGAAGGTAAACAAATAGTAAATTCATCATGGAGTAAACGATGATGCTGCACTTCTTGACAAGGAACTAAGATTGTATCTTTCTGGACTTATTAGTTAGCCATAGTGAATGTTTGTCGATAACATGATGCATAAATATTCACTGCGACTAATCTATGTATGGTCATAATTAGAAGAGTACAAAGTCCTCAAAATGGAGAGTCCCTACTTAATAATCTCCTTAACAAAACAAATGAAATTTTAGTCTACATAGTAAGCTGAGCATATTACATGGAGCCTACCTCACAGCTAAAGAACCTGAGCACCGTGTAGCACACATGCCACCAATTGTAGCACCAGGACCTGCATATCCAGGAGAAATTCAACTACCAGAATATGAGAGAATCCTCATAAACCAGTAACATTCAGAGACAAAAACGCAGAATGTGATAATGTTTGCATCAACCATTACATGACAATACCAGCTCTAGCATAATCATAAACAGAAAACATAGACATAGTATGCAGAGTATATTAACATAAAATCGAAACCAACACAATGCCATTTTCACAGAAACAACACACCCCAGTTGTGTTTTCTCAACAAAATCACAGTGAAAACACATGTCAGGCAGTCAGGGTACTAGTCTAAAAGATTACAGTAACATCAACCAAACACTTGTGCCTCAGGTTTTGGGTACTTTCACTAATTAAGCCTAACCAGTTCTACAATTTTGAACCCCCACCCCCCTTGGAAAAAAATTTTGGGTCCGTCATTATGCTAAAGTTACAGCTCTATATATTGGACAAAATCGAACATATTATGACCTCTCCATCTTTGAGTTCCTCGCGCTCCTCGCATATTATTTATGTTTTCTATGTAAAAAATATTTTCATTAAAGAGGATGTAAAACTGATGTTCTTGCAGCAAACACTTTACAAATGTTTGCAATTCATTTGGAGGAAGTAGAAAATTCCCTTAAAACTAACAACCTCACCCCAAACACAGTTTCAGGACTGACTACAATCCAAAAATATTCAAATTTTATTACAGCTCAATTGCGAGAGCCCTTTCTATTATTACAGGGGAAGGCTGCATATGAATCTCTCTCCTTGCTTCAGGAGCCTCTTTAAAGTTCACTTGGGTAATGAGATTAATATACTAATGATGATTGTCCGTACTCCGTGGACATCTTCATGGCGAAAGTCAAAACTCAGAAATGAATGTATAGATATATATCCCTGAACTTTTGTTACTACAATCTAATATCTATATCAAATACTTCTGTTTCGCTGAGGTTCCACCTTTGAAGATATGGCTTCAAGATTAACATATATATCTTTCATATATTAGGAATGTACACAGGAACAATTTCCAATGGACCCAAAGAATAACTATTCTTTGGCTTTGGGATATAATGGAATGGAGCAAAAAGGCTCACAAGACTGTTTGCGCTTCTCTATTGTGAAGTAGAAGTCAATTGGTGTGATTCTTGAAGCAAATTTCATTATGGGTCATCCGTAAGCAGCCTCTCTATGTTTTCAACGTTGGGGTAAAGCTTGCATACATCCGACCCCCCCCCTCCCTACCTCACCTTATTGCCGGAGCCTTTGAGGCACTGGGATAATGTTGTTGTTGTTGCATTCCGCAACAATTTATTCTTATTTCCAAACAAAAAATAATTGGGAAAGCAGGAAATGTAGTAATGCTGGGCTCAAAACAAAGGTCCCAGCTCAAAGATAATTTATGGATGATGGAGATCATCAAGTCTGCAATTCCCAGACTACGCTAGTGAAGTAATTAAAACAAGTTCATATTGGAAGCTTTTACTAGCTTCTTCTCATATCGGAGATGATACAACATAATAACATATGTACTACTCTTAGACCCTAAATGTACAAGCATTGCATCTAATACACCTGGTTCATCAGTTGTTTTGAGCCCGTTAACATAAACATAAAGCAAGACCATAAAAACTTTGGAACGCGCAAAAAAGGAAACTGTACCAGGATCTAACGGAAAAAATAATCCATATGGTTCCAAGTATTCATTCAACTCCATCCATCCAATCCCAGGCTCAACAACGACATCCATGTCTTTAATGTGTAATGATTTAACACACTGCATTTTGATTTAAAAGATCCATCAGCTGAAGGTTGAGTTTTAAATGCAAAGAAAAGAACTATCATAGTACCATATTTCCGAGGATTAAGGTTGGCCTAGTGGATAGGAATTCAACCTGCCTGGGGGTTGTCCCGGGTTCAAATCCTCATACCCCCACCCCCCGCAGCATTAGCTGCTCCTTTGTACCAAAAAAAAAATAGTACCATATTTCCAATGAACAGTGACTTTACAACAAGAACCTAATCAAGACTATGTCCACAGGACCACAGCTCTCCTCATATTAAAGTTGATCTTTAATTCTTTACACCTGACCTTCATAGTTCATACTCTCTCTCTTTTCCAGATTTCTTTATTTCTCCCTCCTTTCTTTGGACAGTACAATAAGTGATCACTGGTGACTAGTGAGATGAAAAAAGGGTAGATGCAAGGACCCAAAGGTGAGGTGGCTGCTTGCAAAGTCATCACTGCCAACTTTGCACCATTGCCGCCCTAGAAGCAACCTCGTGCTTGAGTATCTTATTAGAAGAAAAAATAGGGGGGGGGGCGATTATTAATAGCGAGACCAGAGTTCGAAGGATCAAGTTCTAAAACAACAAGATATAACAGAGAAACAGTTCACATAATTCTGTGCATTTCAATGACATGAAGGCCTCCAAATTATTTGCTTCACTTATTTTCCTAACGAGATGTCGTTACTCCTTATGTCCAAAATGCATTTCATTTACTTGTTAACATTTCTGTGGGTTTCCAAAGGAAATTTACACTCCGCTGAGGGGTTTTTTTTAAATAGTATAACCAACTGAAGAATTCAATCACCAGATCATTCTTGATCAATTAAAGGCAGCAAGAACACATACAACTTCCTCAAAAAGTGTGAATACTAAGACAGAACTTTACATACTTTCATCTGGGACATGTCAATGCAAACACCTCCATGAGGGGACAAGGTGTGACCTTCAATAGACGTAGCCCCGCCATAGGGTACAATAGGCACCTATTCACAAAAAAGAAAGGTTCAATCCAAACTCACCAAAAGAAAAGATGGACTAGAGATAAATGAGCTACCAACATGAATCAAGTTTCAAGGAAAAAATCAACAAAAAGACCGTAGAGGCGTACATATGAGTTGTCTAAAAAGCCAGTAAATGCTGCTTTTAAGCCCCATAAATATTTAATAAAAAAAAAACACTAGTTATGGCCCAGCATACCTTATGCTTATTACACGACTTGACTATCAAAGAAACTTCTTGTTCAGACCTGCATGGATCAAGAATAAAGTATCATATATATTGTATAAGCACAGAGTTGCATATAGACCTGAACTTTGAAGAAAAATATAAAAGACAGTAAGGGGGCTCAGAGCCTCAGAGTAAGACTCTATATGAGAGAGATAGGTTGGCCATATATTGTAGTATTATTAGTACTAGATATTGCATCCACCAAATTTAAGTAGCAAACACAAAACAATTTAAAGCAAGTAGGGGGGCTCATAGTAGAAAGGCTGATGCAGTGCAGATGCAGATCCACAGCGCCACAGCCCATCCTTTATCCCATTGTCTAAATTGCATCTATCAATTGCAAATAACATAATCCCAGAGATAAGATACTTCATCTACTAATTGACATTAAATATCCTCATCTTCTCCAGTTCCACCCCACTTCACCAGCAATAGTACCATAGTTACAGGCCTTACAGCACTTCCATCACCTCCTCAATGGCATTTTAATTTTTTAATTTTTAGTGCCATTAGTGATCAGGCTATTGCTCTAGCACAAAGCGATACTGAAACTAGCACAAAGCGATACTGATAAAAAAAAAATTCGGAGAATGTGTATAATTCACATTCAGCACGAACAGAGACTCAGGAAGATTGATTACACCTATTAAGTCTACCAGCAATCCTTCCATTCAACACGAACATCATTTAGGGAAGCGAAAAAGTAAGACATTTACACTATTCAGAAGTTTACAAAACCCTCTTAACACTTTGATATTTTTTTTTTAAAAAAGAAACACAAGTAAAATCAAATTACTCACCTTGGAAAGAGAACGACATCAGGAATATTAACAGCTTTGTGAAAGCTGTTCTGCGGCTTCCCATGAAAGAATCGTTCATCGTAATCAGTTGTCATGTTCTCCTGTTGAAGTGCAACAATTGATATGAAGCACGAAATAAACTTAAAAAAACCTTTCAGGAGTGAAACTGATTAATATTTACAGAAGAGTGTGTTTCAGCTGTGACATTACTGACATACAGCCCTCTTATAAATGAACTCGAAAATGCAAGACATACAAACTATATTTCCCTACTAGGAAAGCAGGTTTTTACAATTGGAGTAGTTATTAGTAAGTCAATCACGAGTTTTCGAATAGTCAGATGTACTAGGGACTAGCAGCATACAAAAGAACAAAGGTGAAGCAAATTCTCCCTTGACCTTTGGCACGGGATAGAAGTTCAAAAAACTTGTACTGAGAGATGTTAAGTGACCGGTTGTTGATATCGCGGAGTGAACACACAGTTTCTCCTACTCTTGTACTATCTTCTTTTAAATCTTACAAATTAGGTTTGAAGCTTGTTTCAGCAGCTAAAAGAACAGAAATCAGCTTCAACCACCACAATATAACCAAGAGAACACATGAAAATTACCAGAGATTCAACACTCATCCTCCCAAAGGAAGAATACACGGAAAGAATAAATTTAACTACAACTGATCACAGACATAGTAGTATAAAGCAATAAAAAAAAGTGTCTAGTACCCCACAAATAGCCTTGAGATCCTGTATGAGCTCTTGTGGAACACTCCTGTAAGAACCTTTCACCACAAACTCTGTGCTACCTTTACCGCCTATACCAGCCCCTCTGTAAATCATTTAACAAACGCGACACAACGTCAACAATTTAGCAGCAACAAGTCAATAACATCAACCACCGAAAATCATCACAACGTTTTTAAAGACGCGGCCACTTAGGGACAGGTAAGGGAAGGTCCAACTCTACAAGCAACAAAAGCAAATAGCTACATACACGATGATGATAATCCGCCAAAAGTTTCTCAATATCACACGGGTATAAACAACAACTAGAACCAACAAACCACCATTACCCCTTTTTCCCCGGGTTCCACAGGAGCTACAGATGGACAGTGAAGCAGGATTATTTCAAAACCTTATGCTTACAACCAACAAAAGCACCATAACCCCCTTTTCCCTTTTTTTCCGGATTCGAAAGGGATAGTGATGCCGGAGTATTTAGAACCCCAAAAACCTTATGATTAGAGCATATTATTAGGCAGTCATATAATACAGGAACACAAACATTTCACAAACATCAAAATCACATCATCACAAACAGGACAAATAAAATAACCAAACTACAATCTACACAAACTATACTTCTATACCCACATGTAATACATGAATAAAAACCCAAGAGCAACATCCAAATAAGCTAAAGTTGTTATTTTTAAATCATTCACAAACAAAAGATTTTAAGAAAAAAATATGATGATGAATACCGAGCATTAGGATCAAAAGGGTCACAGAAAGAAGCGTCAGGCTGAAGATGAAGCATAAGAGAAGCAGCTGAAATGGGCACCAAGTAACCGAACCGCCATTGGAATCTTGTTCCAGAAGAAGAAGACGAGGAAACCTTTGAAACGACAGCGTGTTGAGTGGTGTGGGTCTGAAAGTTGTGTGGTCGGAGATGTGAGTAGATGGTTCTGGAGGTCGACCGGAGACGATGAACCCACCATGAATAAGCCATCTTTTTAGAGTGCCACTCACCAACAACAAAGAGAGATGAAAAAAACGTCTTCCAAATGTTTTCTTCAAGTTTCTCTCCAAAGTCTCTTTCTTTTCTCCCCAAAGATGCGAAGGATAGGCCGTTGCTCATTAACCATTCACGGATTCACTCGATACTCAATCTCGGTAACACCTTAATTTAACGATGTGGGATTTTTTTTTTTTTTTTATCTGAAGTTGAACTAATAAATATATCATTTGGATCGCATCTAGGTCAGTTGCTTCTAGTCTTTGTCATTTTGAGTCTAGTTCCACCCATGTAGGCAGCTGATATCGTTGATAATTTTCTCCAACTCCTAGAAGAATGTAACGAAAATTCGTACCCCACAATACTCCCACCATTTCTTTCATTTCTTAATGTTGGATTGGATTCAGTTCAAAAACTCGCTCCATCGTGAAGAAATGGAAAAAATTTCAGGGCGTAATTGAAAGTTTGTTGAATCATTACCTATTTATTTGTGGAAATAGGTGTAGACATAGTGCTTTCATGCAACGTTTTTGTTTGAATCATACAGTACTTGCTAAAAAACGTACTTTATTTTTGAAAAAATACCAAGTTCTCTTATTTGTAGATACCTTTATTACCACATGTCATATTCCCCCTAATTATCTCGTTTTGACACCACAAGACAACCAACAAGAGCGTCTTTCACCTCAACAAGTCTTTCAACTTGTAAGGATCAAGGTGTGAAGCTCTTACTCTGGGGATGTGGTAGCTCAATTACTCAACCAAGTGAGCTACTAGAGAACCTTCGAGCTACATCTCATGAATTACGATATTGTTAGGGAGTAGATTCTACCGTGGATGGATTAAACTCAAAGAAATAACGATGATACATTAGCCAATAAAATGATGTTACTATTTTACCGAATTGGAGTGTAAAATGATGATAGATTATTCAATAATGACGATAGAGAACCTTTTTATCGTTGTTGTTTCGCCGACTTTTTTACGCACTCCTAAAGACATTGACTCCCACCTCCGCACCTATGTTTTGGTGGGCACAATAACGTACTCCCTCCGTCCCAGCTCAAACACCCCGAGGCTTTTTTGTAGTGGAATAAGAAAAATTGATATAGTATGTTGAGTGGGGTAATATTAGGAAAAAAGAGGAGAGAGAATGTGGGGATTAATAAAAGTAGGAGAGATAATGTGAGAGAGGATGTAATAATTTAATAAAAGTAGGAGAGAGAAATATGTCCCAAAATAGATGGGGTGTTTGAGGTGGGACGTCCCGAAATGGAATATGGGGTGTTTGAGCTGGAACGGAGGGAGTAATGATTAGTAAACTATATCAACCGATTCTCATAAGACCAACTTTATCAGTCATATATTTGATCTCGAGCATGAGCTCTCACGTGGGAATGAAAGGGAAAGAAAAAGAAAAAGAAATTGGGACCATAAACTTGGAGCATTGGGTGAGTCGGGATCATCAATGGTTTATGACATTAAATGGGATTCCTTTTTTATTTCTTGTAAGTTTTAAATGGTTATAAAATTGACAAATAATTTTAAAAAAAAAATGTATACCACCGTTCATATTTTTCTATACTCAACAAATAGAGACAAAATTTGATCTATTTTGGTACACACTTTTAATTTTCTCAAATCTACCAATATCACATTTAATGTCATTATACTATTAATTTGTATATTGTGATGAAAATGAAAATGACAAGCTAAATAAACTTGACAAAATGAGGTATGAACGAGAAAATGTGATGAGGTATACGATAAAGTAGGAGAGAGATTGAGTAATCTAGATCACCAATAAACTATACTTGAGGTATACGATAAAGTAGGAGACTGAGTGAGTGATCTAGATCACCAATAAACTATACTTCGAGTATGATGTTGTGGTATATATGAAAATGATACTCCCTCCGTCCCGGTGTACCCTTTAGAGCAACTCCAATGTTAGGCGGGATTACACCCTGCTTAGAGTTGCCATGTCAGAAAAGTAAGCCAGACAAGTTGAAAAGCACAAATATTCCAATATTTAGCAGGTTTATGACTAGCCTGGATAAACCCCACTGTCAGATTTTGTTCCCCACCGAAATGTTACCCATCTTCTAAATTGTGGACGATTTATCAATAAGCATCGTGATTTATTTCCTAAGAAAAATCATGATTCGATAATTATGAACACCTTCCTAGAAAAGGAAAAAGTGATGAAGGATCATGCCTAAATAGTTACTCATAGATCCATTTTGGCTAGAAATTGTCTCATGTTTTAGGAGTCTTCAGCTACATACTGTGGTTCAACAAGAACAAAGCTACATACGGAGTACTAGAAGTCTAGTACCAGATGTATTATTATCACCCCTACCTGGGCCTATGAAGTGCAGTGACATGCTGAGAAGGAATTGATTTCTTAACTCAATGAATGTCCTTACAGTGTGTTATTTTTACGCTGGCTGGCACAAACCTACCAGAACTTAGCCCCTCTATCTAGGCTAGAGTTTGACAATGAAAGGAGTTACATACTGTGGTTACACAACTTTTTAACTCTTTTGGCAGGCCTATTGATTTCAATGTCAAACCCCTCCATTCAAGGTTGTGGAGGAGTCAGACCAGAAAGTGGTCAAGTCGAAAATTACAGCCATGTAGCTGAGTAGCTCCACAACCTGTTTTCTAATCTACCCTTTCAAGGTTCTGGAGGATTTAGACAGGAGATAACTCCTGCAGAGATTTCAGGCCGTCCTTGAGAAGTTGTGTTGTATATTGCCCTAGTTTTGTAAAGCCTCAGTCAGATATGTTTTGCATGTTCATCCTTCAGATATAATTGCAAGTTGAAATATGCGTTTGTATTCATTTGTATTCCTTCAGATATCAAACCACCTTGCCCTCGACAGGCTTGGGATCGGACATTTGAATTCGTTCGATCCTGTGGCATTGAGCCAAAGAAGGCTGGTAACCCCTGACTGATTCTTACAGCTTTTCCTGCAGTTAAACAGAAAAATAATGTGCTTTTCTTTTGATCTCGGACAGGCTGTAACGTGTAACAACCCGACCTGTGCCAACAAAATTGGAAATGCTTATCATTTTCCCTTGCTATCGTAGCCTGTCTAAAGGCATTGGCCCATTGCCACTAAACCTCTATCGTGCTCTCCCCATTTCTGGGAAGAGAAACTTCGTAAGCCTTTTGAAATACGAAACATAGATGTTGAACACATAACCAAAGCTGTCATATCACCCATCATAGGCTGTCTCAAGGCAATGCTACCAACAACATCAAATGTGCTGTTGCGGAGCACTCAAAAAAAAAAAACATGTGCTGTTGCGATTAGTAGGGAAGAAACTGATAGAATATAAGTGTAGATTATATTTGTGTATTTACCTTATTATGTAATTACCATAACTCTCCTTGTACAATGCTATATATATTCGATATGCAATACAGAAATCCCTCAGGGAGTTTCATAAACTTACAAGCGCTTCCCTACCCGTTCCATGACCACCCGCGCTATGCACGGTATCCATAAGCCTAAAAAGCCTCTCAGCCTTAACACCCAAGCCCCTCCCTCCATTTCTCCTCTTCCTAAGTCCCACCTTACCGCCCTTCAGGATCCTAACTGGAAAGCTGCCATGCAAGCTGAGTATAATGCTTTGATTGAGACTGGAACGTGGGACCTGGTTCCGCGCCCTCCTGATGCTCATGTTATCCGTTGTATGTGGTTATTTCGCCATAAGTTTCATGCTGATGGGTCTCTTCAGCGCCATAAAGCGCGTCTTGTTGCTAACGGTAAATCTCAGCAGATTGGCATTGATTGTGACGAGACTTTTAGTCCTGTGGTTAAGCCTGCTACGATTCGTACTGTTCTCACCATTGCTGCTTCTCGTTCTTGGCCGATCCATCAGTTGGATGTCAAGAATGCATTCCTCCATGGTGATTTACAGGAGACCGTTTACATGTTCCAGCCCCCAGGGTTTGCTGATTCTGCTCGACCTAATCATGTTTGTCGCCTTCGCAAATCTCTCTATGGTTTGAAGCAGGCTCCTCGGGCTTGGTATCACAGGTTTGCGACTTATGTGTTACGGTGTGGATTTAAAGGCAGCCTGTGTGATAGTTCACTCTTTATCTATCGCTCTGGTTCTGACACAGCCTTTCTTCTCTTGTACGTGGATGATATTGTACTCACTGCATCTTCTGATGCTCTTTTGCGACACTTTATTGGTTTGTTATCTCGAGAATTTGCTATGTCTGATCTTGGCTCTCTTCATCATTTTCTTGGCATTGCGGTTTCTCGTGATCAGTCGGGTTTGTTTTTGTCGCAAAAGAAGTATGCTGAGGAGATTCTTGCTCGTGCTTCCATGTCTAATTGTAAGCCAGTAGCGACACCTGTGGATGTTGGTTCTAAATTGAGTGCATCGTCTGGACCTGCTGTTTCGGACCCCACATTGTTTCGAAGTCTTGCTGGTGCACTCCAGTATCTAACATTTACTCGTCCGGATATCGCCTACGCCGTCCAACAGGTGTGTTTATTCATGCATGATCCTCGGGAGTGCCATTTTCAAGCTCTTCAGCGTATTCTACGTTACCTTCAGGGCACTCTAGATCATGGTTTAACTCTTTCCGCTTCCCGTATATCTGGTTTGACTGCTTATTCTGATGCCGATTGGGCCGGTTGTCCTGATTCTCGGCGATCCACCTCTGGCTATTGTGTTTTTTTGGGTGATAATCTAGTGTCGTGGTCGTCCAAGCGTCAACCTGTTGTTTCTCGTTCTAGTGCGGAAGCTGAGTATAGGGGGGTTGCCAATGCTGTTGCTGAAGCCACGTGGCTCCGTAATCTGCTTCTTGAGCTTCATCTACCACTGCGTCGAGCTACCGTTGTTTACTGTGATAACATTAGTGCAGTGTATCTTTCCGGCAACCCGGTACAACACCAACGCACCAAGCATGTCGAGCTCGATATACATTTTGTGCGTGAGCGTGTTCGTGTTGGTCACATCCGCGTACTTCATGTTCCTGCTGAGTTTCAGTACGCTGACATTTTTACGAAGGGCCTGCCACGGCAGTTGTTTCTTCGTTTTCGCTCCAGCCTGAGCGTCCGTCCTTCTCCCGCTCCGACTGCGGGGGTGTGATAGAATATAAGTGTAGATTATATTTGTGTATTTACCTTATTATGTAATTACCATAACTCTCCTTGTACAATGCTATATATATTCGATATGCAATACAGAAATCCCTCAGGGAGTTTCATAAACTTACAGAAACTTCGTAAGCCTGTTGCTGAAACACAGAAGATAGATCTCGAATGCAAAAGCTGTCAGCCTTATTGAAACTTTTTTATATTAACCATCTGAGCTGTCTAAAGGCATTTCTACGAAAAACACGCATCAACTGTGCGTCTGTGCTCTTGCAAATCAAATGCTACAGGTTATTGCTGAACAGCAGGAAGAGAAACTTCGTAAACCTTTTTATTTGCGGACACATGCTTGATTCTATAAATCAAATTACAGGTTACAGGGTACTGCTGAACAGCAGAAACACAGAAATCTAATGTCAAGAGACCATATTCCGAAATCAGACCTCAAAATGCAAGGTACCTTAAACTGTAAAATGATACTAACAAAATATCAGACAGATTGCAAACTTCTAAATTCTAATGTCACATACAAGACCAGATAGCTATAGTCCACCTTGAAGATCTTACCCCTCACTTTTTAGCTTCTCCTTCGCCAATTTAATTTGATCCAGAGTTCCACCATTAGGGAAGAACTCTGTCGCTTCCATAACATAGACCAGATCTCCAAGTTCACGAAGGTTGAATCGCAGCATGACATGCTTCTGTGGATCTGTAAGAAAGCACACAAGGACCCCATGATCCAGTAAACACGCCCTCTGCAATGATCGACAGTCACCACGACACCATTTGAACCACGCCATAAGTTCATGACCTGATTCCAGCCCCCTGGTTGCATTTATCTGCACAAAATTTTGATCAATTTTTTCGTTTTTTTTTTTACCAAATGAAACCATCCTCTAATTCATGAGCAATGAAATTAACTTTTAACTGTTACCCTCTTGTCGTATTCATACATCCATACTATATTTTCCGTAAGAGCCAAGAGCATCACCATCTCTTCTGCCATCTTTACTCCAACTGATTTACATATACATGAAGGAAGTTGATCATTAGAACATTAACAGGAAAATTCAAGATTCAATTTCTGAGATTAGTACTGTAAATTCTTTTAAGAAGATAAGTACCATTTAGAATTTCTTTTCGAACGATCCTCGAGAGGTATTCGATTGGTACACAAGCCTCACAAAAGAATGTCATGTTCGGAAACCTTCCAGCTTCGATACCAGTTTCGAGTAACTCTACTGAAAACTCTTTAGGAACTTTCTTTCCTGCTCAAACAAATAACCAAAAATTTCAACATTACGCAACATTGCAATTTCTTTTGTTCAAACTTGAAATCTGAACTGTAAATATGTGTTTCATTCCAATGATGTTGCAGCGAAACTTCATGAACACACGCAAACTTATACAACCATGTCACTGATTCATCAGGATCAAAGAAATTGCAGTATTATACTATTATTACCAAACAAGACTAAAATGGAAGGATAATTCCGTGTTCAATACGAATTCATTATGAACAAACACGAATGCAAAGGATCTACTAAAAGTTAAAGGATGAAAATTATTACCAAACATAAATTTCAGGTCAGCAGATCCATCAAGAAGATGAATGGTAAGAGTATCTTCATCGTCAGCATCAATCAGATTCTTGCAAATTTCGGCCAATCGAACCGCCTTACCCTGGACAGGCTTGCGACATTCAAAGTTGATCAAACCAGTAGCATTGAGCCAAAGATGGGCAAAGACTCCGCTTTTAGTGTTAAGAACAGTTATCTCAAAACCTTTGTGATCCACATCAATCCACCCTAACCCTTTGGGATTAAAATCACAGTCACATAGTGCATTTATTGCCAGTTTCAGTTTTCTCAATGGCTTCACTGTGAAGCTAACATTGGAGGTTTGGTTTTGGTCTTTAGGAGGTCCATCAATGGTGCTCGAGTTCTGTTTCGGAATTTCGGACACGTGGGTTGTATTTTCTTTGGTAATCTGATAGTGGTCTGACATTGCTAAGACTGATGAGGTGTGCGTTTGTGGGTGAGAGAAAGAGATTAATGATTATTACATCAGCTGACTTGGGTATTTATAAGCTTTTGTGTAACGACTTAGTAACTAACATGTAACAACCATAACAGATTCTAACAACTTTTCCCGCCAATTCTACCTATCAGAGAGAATTAGTTATACTCTGACTAAAGTTGCTAATCTGATGAGTAACATATACTCTGACAGAGGTCAATTACCCCAGCTCAAATTCTGTTTTGCAAAATTTAGTTTTATTTCATTCGTAATACATTCGACAAAATGGATATGTTAATCGTGTTCAAGTACTAACACGTTAAATGTGTATACGTATTCTACTTAAATTTTATAGTTCTAATACTCAATTTCGTGTTCGTGTTAAATACTTTTGCGTAGGCTCAAGCTATTCGGCCGGTTATTACACCTATAGATGCCGACAAACCACATAATAATCTGTAACATAAAGAAGCACTCTGAAAGGCAGACATGGATATGACTTGCAATAACTTTCATACATTCCTGATTTCTCGGAATTCAGTTAGTAAAAGATGGGATGCAGCATTGTAACTAACTTGTAACAACCGGCTAACAGATTCTAACAAGTTTCCCCCACCAAGAAACTGCAGTTGACTAAAGGTGTGTAATGTGCTTTGCTTCATCTTTATGACTTCTGCAGCAACCTAGTAACAGATTAATTCATGCATATAAATGATGTTGGCGCGAGCTCGTCGGTAAAATGTTGAATGTATGGAAGAAATTGCAACCAAACAACCATCATCAGGGGATCGAAAGACGAAAAGACGTAATTCAATCAAGCTCTGAAAAAATGGAACATTTAAAGATTTCTAGGAATGAAATTGCCCGATTTAGCCAAATAAAATACGGAAATACATGTCGAATGCAGAGCTGAAAAATCACATCATATTATTCTGAGAAACATACACATAAACACAGCACATGTTTTTTATCAACAATCATATTCGGAAACACATGAACGATTTTAACAAGAGTTTGTCAGTATAGTTCTGAATTTATAGTAAAACCCGCAATCAAACAACCAACAGTAGGAAAGAATAGGTTAAATTCCTAATTGAAAACGCTGAATACACTAATCTAGGGGGGTTTGATTTGCGTACATAGCAGCAGATTACAGTACCAGACCTTATTTGCTAAGAATGTGAGTGCAGCATTCTACTAACCTAGTAGCATTATCATAAAGCTGTACACATACGAGCAAACTTAAAAAGAAAAATGCAAGGTGTTTTCCTAACTTTTACTGGTACATGTTATTCACCTATAAATTGCTGTCTACAGAAAACCATCATTGTATAGCCCATCTTCATAACGGAAAAACAGCAGCTGTTTGTGTTGACATCTAAATGTCATTGATCACTTCTGCAGTTGCTGGACTAGTTGTTACTGACACGCTACAGCACTATTATTAAAGAGAGTGAATTTATTCGGCCTAATGATCGTATTATTAGTCCTTGTCTTCCCTTCACTGATTATGTTGTGCTCTCACATAATGTATACTTTATACACAGGAGCAGAGAAACAGCCCTTTCTAAGTCAACTTAACATGTCCTTTCCAATATATCAGCAAGACCAGTGTTACTGCTAATGCCAACAAGTGCCTCAGTAAACTCCTCCTAGCAAGGAAAAGCCTCCCACATTTACATGTCAGAAATCCGATGAAAACTTCACGAGTTTAGATTGCCTATAAGGTTACCCCAAACCACCACAGTTAAACACCTTATCCTCCACTGGCATACCCTATAAATGATACTCCCTCCGTCCCAGCTCAAACACCCCATATTCCATTTCGGGACGTCCCAACTCAAACACCCCATCTATTTTGGGACATATTTCTCTCTCCTACTTTTATTATATTATTACATCTCACATTATCTCTCCTACTTTTATTAATCCTCACATTCTCTCTCCTCCTTTTTCCTAATATTACCCCACTCAACTTACTATATCATTTTTTCTTATTCCACTACAAAAAAGGGTCGGGGTGTTTGAGCTGGGACGGAGGGAGTATAAATTAGTAGAAGTCAGCTTCAGTTCATGGGAACTGCTATATACTCCCTATTCGAATACAATTTGGCCGTGCCTTCTTCTTCGCCACCCCTGGCAACACATCAAACCTGTTTTCCTACAAAATATATACAGGTAGGTCTGTATAAGGAGCCATCCATTAAGCCAAACTAGCCAGGATATCTATGAACAGCAGAAAGGTCTCCGTGGTGAGATGTTTCAGTCACACCCCCACTGCAGGGATTCCTTGCAGCAAAAAGTTTACATGGCAAAATATAAAGATCCCTCATGATTTTCTTCCTAATATCAACACCTCTGCCATTTAGGAGTTTTCATCTCATCACATAATAGACTTCCTAACAGCCTGAAAACACTTTTATTATTATATACAATCTCCTCTACTTCTTTAACAGACTTAGTGCTTTGTAGAGTCATGGAGAATAAGAACATATCAACATGCAGGGGGTTTAAGTCAGTAGAGCAGAGAAAAGGCTCGGCACATAACTGGTATAGATAATGGCATCATGAGTGTATCTGAGAGATAAGGAATTGGACAAGGTTTTGGGACAGTGCATTACTTGGAAATCCAGGATAGGAACAATACAGAGATCTACTTATACAATCATGGTGACCAATGACAAATGCTAGCTTTGTAACCAATGACGATCTGAACAGATCTCCACGCAAAATTCCCCTTTTGAGATGAAAAAGCAGAGACATTTGAAGTGAAAAAGCAGAGACATGAAGTGCAGGTAGATTCTAGAAATACAAAATCAACTGGGTGCAAGCCACCAGTAATATGAATCAGGCATGGGTGCATGACGAAAAGTCCAAAACTCACCGCGAAATCAGGCAGATATCACATAGCCTTAGCAAGCGTGGATTTTGAGACTGGGAATAAAATCATTTCTAAGGACCAAATGGAAACCAAATACTTCATACAGGCGCGAGAACTATGCCCACACAGATAGCGACTAAATATACGATTCTACCTTTCTTAAAGAGACCTTTTCCAGGTACCAGTATTAGACAGAATACTTAATTTTGAACATCAGATAACAAGGGCTAGTGACAAACCAAGTAGGCTCATACATTGACAAGACATTCAGGCTTAGTAGTTTTCACTTGATAGGCCATCACAGACATTCTCGGTTTTGCTATTGATTTCTTTTCTGATTTTCCTGTACCAAGTGCTAACACTCAATATGCTCCTCCACTGAGCAACATTTCCGCACTAAAAGTATTTAATAAGAATATGAAAACAAGTTAAGCTATAGCCTATGATAAATTCGGAGTTGAGAAACAGTTTCAAAAGGATGTTTTAGTGAATTACTAGAAAAAGAACAAGTCTAATATAAACAGCATATCACAACAAAGATTTTGACGCAATGCCAAAAAGCCTATGAACTACGTCATTGCAAACAAATTCCAAGCACAATAGTGAACCTAATCGACAGCTCCATAGTTTAAGAACAATCTTCAAAAGTAGTACAGAAATTAAACTGGAAGTCAATCATGTTCTCATACCTAACATCTCCATCCACACAATATGCCACATGGTAATATAACACAAGTGATATGTATCAATTATCGAATACATGATCTTGCTGATACCAAATGAATGTGTAATGTGTTCAATAATCAATACATAGGAGCAAACTTCTAGTTCTAATCTCTACAAAAGCTCATCAACAAACAAGCTCAAGAGGAACCAAAATATGACACCCCTATTTCTTTTCCCTTCATAGAATCAGCAAGACCATAGTCCAAAACCATCAGAGCTAATACATTTCTTCAGCTAATTAGTAGATATCTGCTACTGAAACTCCAAACAAAACATTCTTACATCAAACCAAGAATTTAGTTCTCAAAACCTCATTCGCCCTTGGCATTCATTTTGGAAGGAAAAGGCGGTAATCGAAGCACAGCTTGCTCAGCCTGTGTAGGGTCTGAACTCCACAACTACAAGAATCAACAAATTCAATCACTTTCATATACCATGAACAAAACATATACACAAACTCAAAAACAGTAACAACCCACCAAATTACCAGATTAGAACAGGTAAAAAATCAACAAAGATCAACCAAAAGCCAACACAATCATGATTTTCCAAAGTAATATGCTTTCCCAGACAAATTTATAACCCAAAATCAAAATTAAAAATTACAAGAGAAAAAGAGAGGAAATTTACTAACAGGGTCTCGAAGAAGAGGCTTGGTATCATCTTGAGCGACGACATAAGGAGGTTTCTGATTACTCTTGTTCATCATGTACTGCTCCTTCCCTCTTTCTCTACCCATTTCCATACTTTCTCTCTCTCAAAAATATCAATCACTATTTCCTGCAAAAACCCAAATGTTAGATTGCAGAAATGATTCAAGGTATTACTATCAATTTGATTAGAATTGGAAGAGTCACAATCACAGGTTGCGAGCCTGCAATCATGGATTTCACAAAGCTTCAATTCTGCTGTACTCACCTAGTTCAGTTGTAATTGGCATGAATTGCAATGAAATTGATTATTGCCCAGTTCGGACCGTGTGACATTCTACTTGTAACCTGCTGAGACACGTTTAAAAGTATCCGACACGGGTGTGTCGTGTGTGTCAAGGTCTCGGGTCTGACTATGTCATGAAAAAAGGCTTTGTTTTGGTATAAGACCAGGTTCATCAATGGTAAATTTTGGTATAGATAATGGTTTCTCACGTGGGAAAAGCTGAAATAAGAAAAATGAAAAAAGCAAGATAACATGATGTAGTAGCTTGGCTCAATACTAGATCATGATACACATCAAATGTCTTGGTGTCCAATTTGTCTATGACAAACGACTAGAAATGCAAGTGAAGCCTTATCCTTGACATTTTAAATTTCTACGCCAACATTTAATTGGCATGTGTCGTATTTTCGTTGGCCGAAAGCTATTGCAAATTTCAAACTGCTACTCCGAATAAAATTAAATCAATAATTTCAAAAATGAAGAGTTGGAGTATATAGGTGATATTCAAACTGACCTAAGTGTCAATACTCATATTCGAATGTTTAATGACCAACGAGGTAAATATGAAGAGTTGGAGTACATAGGTGATATTCAATTCATTGTTCATCTGGGGCTTTTATGGTCTTACTCGTCTCTAATTCGATAAATCAAACAACACAAGTGTGAAACATATGCGTCTTTGTGGTTTTCCTTTCTATATGAGGAGAGCCGGAGAGGCATGGGACTAATGAAACCGCTTGTTGAGGCTAAATCTGAGAGTAGGCTAGAACGACAGAATAGTGGGTTGGGATCAGAGGACAAGGAAAGAGATAAGCACATAGAGATCCACTTCTATTACCTAGTATTTCCGTGTCCGACACCGGTACGAAGACAACACTCGAAAGAACATACCTCTCTTCACTCTAAAATCCTGGACCATATATCATGCTTAGGTTACAGTTTTTGATCACATGTTCTTATCGTATCCGTGTCCGTTTCGGTGCTACAAAGGGGAGGGAACTCGCCACCTCGGGAGAGCAAAGAGGAGCAAAGGGAAGAAAGTGTCTCGTATCGTATCCCATATCGTGTCCGTGCTCGTGCAGCTAAACACTCTCCTCTCGAAGCTATCCATATTCATCAATCATCACCTCCTTTCACCACCACCGCCATCTCCTCGCCGCCGCACCGTCACTATACTGGTCGGAAAAGAGACCACCTCTTCCGCCACCTAATCCACCGCGCAGCGGCGCAAGCCTATCGCTGTGCTCAGACCCACCCTCCTACTCGCTCTTCCACGGTGTCCGCCTTACAAGGCGTTGCTGGTATTCTCTCTTCCCTCCTTAATTTCCAAATGTTTATTCATTTCTTTCCCTCCATATTTTCGATGTTTAATTGTGTATATAAACTAGGTTGTTTCTTCATGCTTGTTTTTTTTTTTTTTTTATTCAATTGAGTCAATTGCTGAATATGTTGTAGGGTGAATTTGGTATTTTCCGAGTAAGTTAGGGTTCTCTATTTGGGGTTTTTACTTAAGTTAGTAATTATCTTGTTGTTAGTAATATATAAGGAGAAAGTTGAGATTGAGAAATTAATGGTATGTTAGGAAGTACTCCTATATCTTCATCATTTGAAATGGATGAGGAATTAGTGTTGGTATGTTGATTGATAGTTCGTGTGTTCGAGTAACGAAGAACGAGGTAGAGATTTGATTGATAAATGGCCATTTAGTCATGGTTGTCAAACTATATAATCATAAGTTGTGAATTATTCAATATCGGACCACTGTGATCATTTTTCTGTCAAGTTTGTGGTTCCAGTTTACAGTTTAACTCAAGCTTAGAATTAGGTTATGTTTGGTTGGAGGATTAACAATTACGATGTAATAAGTAATGAAGTCTAGTAAGAATGTGAAAGGGGAATCACAACAATGACAATGACATTAGTCTTAGTTGAACATTGATGATTACCTTAGTACAATTGAGAACTCATACAGTCATAGCAGTGTAATGAGGATTACGTCCAACTCCTCTTATCCTCCTTTATTTATGGGCTAAATGGATGGAAATGGTGATTGCATTACACCCTCTCTACCAATTAGTAATTATATCTGAAAGTTCGCGATATTGAGGGTCTAATACTAGCCTTTTCACCCCAAATCCGAGGTTCTTCCTTCCCAGTCTTGAGTGTGGTGAAAGTCATTGCATCTCCTCGCACTATCTCATTCCTGCCAAGCTTAGCAGGTTTTGCCGTACATATTCCTCTTGAAATTGGTGAAACTTCTGATCCCCACAAGTTTTCAATTGCAATTATTAATAGTGTATAACCTACTTTGTCTTCCTAATTTACGTGTTCATTCAGTTGTGATTCTCTAATGAATCCCTGTTTCTAACTTTCTATTTGCAGGATCTCTGAGTAATTTATTTCAAAAAGTGCCCTCTTCGCCAAAAGATGTCTGCTTTTTCCGGGTTCCTGGCAAGTTCTTCAGGTTTTCAAGCTTCTACACATCGATTTGAATCTTAGTTTTAATCATCCATGTAATTGCTTGTTTGAAATATAAATCTTATTGCCTGTTTTTCTTCTATTGTAGCTTTGGGCTATGACAATTTCAAACCAATTTTGTCATTTCAACTTAAAATCCACACTGCTGCCAACACAAAAGACTGCATTTCATGTAACTGTGTACCAAAAAGGGTAAGCTTAAATTGTAATTGCTTTGTTGGGTTTGCATCTGTGGACATTTGTTTGTAGTCTATGTTGATTTTGGACTTACCCTTCATTCACATTACTAGATTCCAGGGGCAAAGATACAAAATTTCCCTGTCAAAAGGGTTCGACCGATGTTTGCCATGTCTAGGGGAGGTAATTATGGTTTAAAGTTTGACGATGACTACGAGGAGGACCCTTATTGGTTACAGTTGTTTAAGGAATCAATAAGGTAAATATGGCTAAACTGATTTGTAACTCTGTTGCGGGTGTGAGAGGATTGCAGCTTGTATCTAAACTTTGATGCGGAATATTCTTTCAGGGCTTGGAAAATGTTATTTGCTTTCCTCATTCAGCAGCCTGGACAATTGAAGTACATAGAATGGCCAAGTTTCAAGGATACAGTATGTGCGAGAACTTAAGTTTACTTTTGAAGTTTTGTTAGATCTTTTATTCGGATTTTGCCTATCCTGCTATTCTGGAGTATCTATCCCCACCTCCTAATAGAACCTTATGTTTGTGCTCTGTAGTGTTCTTAAGACATACTAATTACTAAGTAATCTTAGTGATGAAGAAGAAACATCACCTTAGTTGCAACATTAGACAGAACTCTGAGGATAGTATACCTTGCACTTCACATAGTACCTGGTTTAGTGTACCTTTTCTACTATCTCACTGGTTGTTTGAGTGTCTCATCCTGAGAACTGAGTTTTGCGTGTTTTTTTTTTTTTTTTTTTTTTTTTTTGAGGAATACATTTTGTGTTGTGTTTTGATGAATAGGACATCATGATAATTTGGCTCTTGAGGCAGTACTATTTGATTGTCGACATATCAAAAACATACTTGTAGCTTCATTGGCTGGAAAATCATAAGATCAGAGTTCGGGAATGCTACATACGGTTTGATCAGATAGGCTGTAGAGGACTGTTAATACATACCTTGATTTAGAATGATGTGAAAAAATACATTAACACCTGCTGCTCTTTGCTAATCGTAGGTATAATCCAGTGTTTTCTGCTTGAATGGTACTTGGAGTCTAATGATCTAGGCTTTTGACTATCTAAGTGTTTGAGGCGAAAAACTGTGTCGAAAAAGTCTCTAGTCTCAGTCCCTCATTTTTTTCTCATTTATTGCAGCTGCGGACAGCCTACCTGACTCTTGTACTTGTAGCAGTAATAATTGTTGCATTGGCTTCTATTGATTCGGCTCTCTCCTTCGTATTGGCATTACTTCTGCGAAGACCTGCATGATGATCTTGCTTCTAGAAATCAGCTGAACCATACTGCAGCTCCGGGGAGGGAAAACAGATTCAGTACAAAAGTATCTCATTTATTGAATTGTCGGTAAGGTTTCTCAATCCTTCACTTTGCTTGATGAATTGGAACGCCAATGTCAATACAGAGGTCTCTCAGCTTGAATCTCAAGGTCCATGGACAAAGAGTATGCTGATTCATTGTTAAATATATTAGAACACGGAGAGGTTAGAAAGGTTTGCGTAGGACTATTGTGGTACAGTGGTACCTGTTTGGAGGCATTCCTATTAGGTTTACTCCGAGGTCACTACTAATGGAACCATTAGCTAGCAATCTAGCATTGTAATTTGGTAGTAATCTGAACCTCTAATGTAACAAGAAAAGCTGTATCATCCAGTTCATGTGTCGTGGTGCTTAATAAAAGTCTTGGGTCATTTTAATGGAAAGAAGCTTTGTGCCTGCCTGAGGTATAGCTCTAGAACTGCCAAATTCTGACTACGAATGTTTGCCTTGACCATTCCATTCCATTCTGCAAATGACCCAAACATTGTATTCCGATTGCAATTTGTATGAAAACAACCTTGAGTTCGATCTTATGCGTGAACCTTGTTGCTAGGTCGGTATATACCTATCACGTATACAGACTCCCAAGAGTAGCAGAGTGCTACAAACACGAGCATTCATTACACCAATTCTGAGACGAAATCACGCAAGCTACATTTGAGGGTTCAGATCACAAAATTCATAGCGTGTGTTCGGCTTCTCTGAGCTGTTGAGACCAAAACTTCTAATCGATTATCGATTTCAGTCGTCTTCCAAAGGACATGCGGCTTCTTTTTTTTCTTCTTTTTCTTTATCTATTGATTGAGAAGTGAGGACATCACATCTCCACACATCTTCATGCCTTCAGCATTTCGCAATGATTTGCAGATAGCGAAAGAATTGACAGGTGAGAGGCAGGTAGTTAGCAATGTTTTTTTTTTCATTTTTGGGGGGAATGTGCGGAGAATATTTCCGAGTTTGACTTATCCACTTCCTTTCACCTTAGTCAAGAGTCAAGACAAGTCTCGAATATGAGTTTCTCTGTGAGCTTCGAAATTGGAGCTTTGTACTCCCAAATCCAATGATCGGGTGTACACTATAGGTCCTCATGGAAAATTAGATATTTGTTCTCAATTTGATATGTTTTGTGTGGTGAAAATTCAGCTTATATGTCCAAAAATGTTAGTCCAAGAATTTCGTCAAACACACCGAATTTTTTTTTGTCTTGAAAGTATAGCCCTAGATGGTATATTAGTCAAACGTTCACAAAAGTACACGCCTTGGTCTTATGCCCGAAGGCTGCAGGGGTGTGGGAGGCAGCGGGGGTAGAGCTCGGTGAGTGGGACAGGTGCATTTCGGGGAGGGACCTGGTGGAGAGGTGGTGCCGAGGCGAGGAGGCGAGGTCTGAGGTGTTAGTGGTACTTGGGTGGGCGGTTTGGAATGATCGGAACAATGTGGTACATGGGGGGCGGACGGTGGAGGCTGAACAGACGGCGCATGCAGCGATAAGTTATCTCCGCGCGTTTGAAGAGGTTAGGGGGGAGTGATCTGCCCATTTTGTATGCATTCTTTTGATGGTTTTTAGATGCATTTTAACGTTCCAATTGATGTAATATACTCACTTTTGTTGTTGAGTATCGATTCTTCACTTTTATGTAATTTTGGACGTTTTGATCACATTTGGATGTAATCGACTCGAGGCATCGATCGAAGAGCTATGCAGAGATATTTGGCGGCCCGCGTTGAAGACCTGGCGGACCGCGCCAAAAGAAGCAAGAGTTGGATCCAGAGATATTTGGCGGTCCGCGCCAGTGAGCATGGCGGACCGCGGTGGTTCCTTGGCGGCCCGCGACGAAGGGCTTGGCGGACCGCGAGATCTGACTTTCCGTTTTTCCGTATTTTCTATTTTACGTTTTATTTCCTACGTCTATATAAACAAAACCCCCGTCCCTAGGTTTATTATTTCAGACTTTAAAGAAGAACAAAGGGGTTTTTATGGATTGTATGAGGAGCTAAATCTTTTATTCTTGATCTATTAATCGAAGCATCGCATCGACAATATCGTGAGTTTGATCTATTCCTATTATTCGTTATCAATTATTGTTTTATCTTTGCAATTCAATTCATTCAATTATCTTTTGTGATTGCTAGGTGTACAACTAGTTAATTCCTTAGGATTGATTGATTGCTAGTTTAGATTAGTCAAAGGAATCCATTGTTTGATTGATCTTTACATTGTAGCGAACCGAATTCATTGATTTGTATGTAATCATCGTTAGTGAATTAGGGCAAAGATTTGACTTACATGTTAAATACGAAACGTGCGTTAGTATTACATGTCTCTATCGATATCTCTCTAAATCTTATTGCTATTATCGAATTGAATCTAATCGTGCGCTTAAGTTATTTGATAATTAGGGTTATTAGGTAGTGCCGATCACGCCTCTTAGCTATAATTAAGGAGAGATTAGGAAATTCTGTTTCCACGTTAGAGTAATTGAGATTGATAAAGGAATAGTGATAACTAGGACCGATTAGTTTGTGCGTTGTGGGAATTAATTGATCAAGATCCGTTTTATTATTGAATTACATTCCGCGAATTGCTTTTGTTCATTCTAATTAGTTTGATAAACAACAACTTTCAAAACCCCCATTACTTGTTACTTGGCACTTAAATCATCACATTTGACAACCCATTTCCCTGTGGATACGATCCCTACTTCCCTACTACTGTTGTTAGGATTTAGGTCTATATTTGGTAGATAATCGCGACTTTAGTCTCACCAAATTTTGGCGCCGTTGCCGGGGACTTAGGTTTTGTTTTTGTTTTGAGTTTTTGTGCTTGTTTTGATTCTTGGATTTGTTTCTAGGAATCATCTCTCTTGTGGTGGCCGCTGCTTATGGTCACCACCCGTGCTACTAATCAATCTCTTGTCCCTTTTGATTCAGAAATCGAGAGAACTTTACGGCGTTTGCGGAAAGAGATTCGTGCTGCTTTTCGAGAACTTCCATTTGATACTGATCTTGAGGACTTGCTAGTTGAGAGTCCGATGGCCAATCCAACTTTGAGGGAGCTCACTTCTCCTGACCTTGCTACTCAACCATTATGCATTAAATTTCCGGCTCCTGCGGATGGTAAAGAAGAGGAGAGTCTGGAGATTAGGGGAGCCCTTTTACATCATATTCCTTCGTTTCATGGGGTTGACGGCGAAGATCCGAATCGTCATCTCACAGAATTCTACTACATATGCAGTGGGATGAAACCGAAGGGTGTGAAATTGGAGAATTTGCTGCTCAGGGTCTTTCCTTTTACTCTTAAGGAGAAGGCTAAGAATTGGTTGTATACGTTGGCTGAGGGTAGTGTCACTGATTGGTCACACATGAAGCAGTTTTTCCTTGAGAAGTACTTTCCGGCCACACGGTCTTCTAATTTGAAGAAGGAGATTAGCAATGTGGAGCAAGCGGATGATGAGAACTTACATGTTTATTGGGAACGCTTCAAGCAACTGTGTGCAAGTTGCCCGTATCATGGATATGAGGAGAAAGATCTCATCCTCTATTTCTACAATGGGTTGCGAGACGAGGATAAGCGGTATGTGACAGCCACTAGTGGTGGAGATTTAATGAACAAGACTCCGGCTCAAGCTAGAGCCTTACTATCTAGTTTGGCTGAAAATTCTGAGAGCTACAAGAATACTTCCTCTAGAAAGGTGTACGCGGCTACTACATCTAATGATGGATCTATTGCGGAGTTGACTAAATTGATGAAGACTTCCATGTCCCAACAACAAGGTCAAATGGCTAGAGTGTGTGGAATTTGTCATGGTAGTGGGCACCCTACTGATTCGTGCCCCACGCTTTTTGATGATAATGTTGAAGAGGTTAATGCTGCTGGTTTTCCAGGACCTCCTCAACGCAAGTATGACCCATACTCCAACACATTCAATCCGGGGTGGAGAGATCACCCGAATTTCCGTTATAGGAACGATCAAGGCAATCAACAAGGTGATCAGCAATATGCTCAGAATAATCGGTACTCCAATCCGCAGTTCAATCAAGGGAATCGACAATTCAATCAAGGCAACTATGGTTATCAATCCAACAACCGTTCCCAACAACCACCGGATCACAGCCCTTCTCAAGGGCAAGGCGCTCCATCTTCCATGTCGGCCGAGGATATGATTAAGGCCCTCACTCAGAATGTCACCACGATGCAATCCACTATGCAATCTAGCATCCAGAACTTGGAGACCCAAATGGGTCAAATGTCGAGTGCCATCACTCGATTGGAGTCTCAAAACTCCGGGAAACTTCCATCTCAAACGGAAGTGAATCCCCGGAAGAATGTGAGTGCTATTACATTGCGCAGTGGAAAGGTATTGGAGGAAAAGGAGATTGTGAGGTCTAGCGTTCCGGAAGATGATTTTCATGAGGAATTTGACGTGGAAGATCAGAGACTTTTGGCACCCCGCCATGAGCTTCGGCGAGGCGCGACGGAACACGGAGAAGAGGGAACAGAGATATTTAGCGGTCCGCGGGAAGCCGAAGGCGGACCGCGACCCGTGCTTGGCGGTCCGCGACAGGTTGATGGCGGGCCGCGTGGCCCTGTTTTCCCGGATTCTCGTTTTTCTTCTTCGGCCGTGACGGAGACGGCCAATCTGAAGGAGGGGGAGATAGCTGCTGATGCTCCCTATATTCCACCAGAGTTTCCAGCTTATGAGGCGGTTCCACCGTTTCCCGAGGCATTGAAGGAGACGCGACGATTTGCAAAGGACAAGGACATCTACGACATATTTAGTAAGTGTGTGATAAACATTCCTCTCCTTAATCTCCTTAAAGTTATTCCTCGTAGTGCAAAGTTGTTGAAAGAGTTGCATACAATTAAGAGGGGTCATAAGTTGACGGGGAAACAAAAAGTGCAAATAGGTGAACATGCTTCTGCTGTGTTTCAACAAAGGTTGCCTAAGAAATGTAGCGACCCTGGCATGTTTACTATTCCATGTACCCTAGGAGACACCCAATTTGAAAAGGCCATGTTAGATCTAGGTGCGTCAATCAACGTGATTCCTTATTCTGTGTATAGATCTATGAATCTTGGTCCTTTATGTGCAACTAATGTGATAGTTCAGCTTGCTGATAGATCTACTGCATTTCCTAAGGGTGTTGTTGAGGATGTGCTTGTGGTAGTTGATAAGCTTGTTTTTCCTGCCGATTTTTATGTGCTTGAGATGGAGCATGACCGCCACGCCGCCCCTATTCTGTTGGGGAGACATTCATGAAAACCGGTAGAACAAAGATTGATGTGTTTAGTGGTAGATTAACTATGGAATTTGATGGTCAAGTTGTGGAGTTTAACATTTACGATTCTATGAAGTACCCAACTGATGATCATTCTTTATGTTCCATTGATGTGGTTGAGTCATTAGTTCAGGATGTTTTCGATGTGTATGGTACTGATGAGCTGCAGAGTGTTTTGGATAATAGTTTAGTAGATGATGGGTTGGATTTTGTATTGTCTACTAACTTGCAGGAGGTCGTTTCGGAGTTGTCACTCCATTCTAGATTTCCTCTTATGCCTGCGGGGTAAAACCCCATTTCACTAACCGTGCCTAGCACAAGACCTTTGCCATCTATTGTGCAGGCACCTGTGATAGAGTTGAAGCCGCTTCCTGATCATTTGAAGTACGCGTTCCTTGGTGTTGGTGATACACTTCCAGTGATTATCTCCAACAAGCTGACTGAGGTACAAGAGGAGAAGTTGGTGGAGGTTCTCAAGGAGAACAAGCTCGCTTTGGGATGGACTATAGCCGACATTAAGGGCATTAGTCCTACCACATGTATGCACCGCATTTTGCTAGAGGATGAGGCAAAACCGGTGAGACAACCTCAGCGTCGATTGAACCCACCTATGATGGAGGTGGTAAAGGCGGAGGTGTTGAAGCTGCTAAGTATGGGGATCATCTTTCCCATCTCGGATAGTCGGTGGGTAAGTCCTACGCAGGTGGTGCCTAAGAAAGGAGGTATCACTGTGGTTACAAATGATAAAGGTGAGTTGGTACCCACCCGCACTCAAACTGGGTGGAGGGTGTGTATCGATTATCGTAGGCTTAACACTGTGACTCGTAAGGATCATTTTCCTTTACCTTTTATCGATCAAATGCTTGAGAGACTTGCAGGGCGTGCTTTCTATTGCTTTCTTGATGGTTATTCAGGTTACTTTCAAGTACCTATTGCGCCAGAGGATCAGGGGAAGACGACATTCACATGTCCGTTTGGCACTTTTGCATACCGACGGATGCCGTTTGGTTTGTGCAATGCCCCAGCGACGTTTCAGAGATGTATGATGAGCATATTTTCAGAGTATGTTGAGCACTTCATTGAGGTATTTATGGATGATTTCACCGTTCACGGTGATTCATTCGATGCTTGCTTAGCTCATTTGGATCTTGTTCTCAAGCGTTGTATTGATACTAACCTTGTTTTGAATTCTGAGAAATGCCATTTTATGGTTGAACAAGGTATTGTTTTAGGACATTTAGTGTCTTCTAAGGGGATTGAGGTAGATAAGGCAAAAATTGATATCATTCGGTCCCTCCCCTACCCCACTAATGTTCGTGAAGTGCGGTCTTTTCTTGGTCATGCAGGTTTTTACCGCAGGTTTATCAAGAATTTCTCCCAGATCGCTGCTCCTTTGTGCAAGCTGCTGCAAAATGAGGCTGATTTTGTGATGGATGATGAGTGCAAGAAGGGGTTTGATGAGATGAAAGAACGACTCACTTCTGCACCGATCATTCAGGCTCCAGATTGGTCTCTTCCCTTTGAGATCATGTGTGATGCCAGCGACTATGCTGTTGGAGCTGTGCTAGGACAGAAGGTTGGGAGAGCGTCCCATGTCATTCATTATGCTTCGATGACGCTAAATGGTGCCCAGCGGAACTACTCAACTACGGAGAAGGAGATGCTAGCCGTGGTTTTTGCTTTGGACAAATTCAGGTCATATTTACTTGGTACTAAGGTAACTGTTTATACTGACCATGCAGCTATTCGTTACCTCATGGCGAAGAAGGAGGCAAAACCACGGTTGATTAGATGGGTATTGTTGTTGAGTGAGTTCGATGTGGAGGTGCGAGATAAAAAAAGGGGCTGAGAATTTGGTGGTTGATCATTTAAGCCGATTGGTTCGTGATGAGGATAAGCCACATGCTCAGATGCCGGTCCAAGGACAATTTCCTGATGAGGCGCTGATGGCCATTCAGGATATTAGGCCTTGGTATGCTAACATTGTAAATTATCTTGTGTCTCGTAAATTTCCTCCAGGTTTTTCCAAGAATCAGAAGGATAAGCTGAGTTCGGAGGCTAAGAGGTATGCTTGGGACGATCCATATTTATGGAAACATTGCGCTGATTCGGCTATTCGGCGATGCGTTCCCGACAATGAGGTAACCTCTATCCTTACTTTTTGCCACTCTTATGCTTGTGGTGGCCATTTTGGTGCAAAGAGAACTGCTAGGAAGGTTTTAGATAGTGGTTTCTTTTGGCCAACGCTGTTTAGAGATGCTTATGCTTTTTGCAAGAGTTGTGATAATTGTCAGCGAGTAGGTAATATTTCCCAACGTAATGAGATGCCACAGTCTTCTTTGTTGTATTGTGAAATCTTTGATGTGTGGGGAATTGATTTTATGGGCCCATTTCCCAATTCTCATGGCAATTTATACATTCTTCTTGCGGTGGACTATGTTTCCAAATGGGTGGAAGCAAAAGCCACCAGGACTGACGATTCTAAAGTGGTTGCAGAGTTTATCAAATCATTTATCTTTTCTAGGTTCGGTGTTCCAAGGGCCTTGATTAGTGATCGTGGTAGTCACTTTTGCAATCGGACGGTGGCGGCATTGTTGAAGAAATATTGTGTGACTCACAAAGTTTCTACCGCCTACCACCCCCAGACAAATGGACAGGCTGAAGTGTCCAATAGAGAGATCAAGTCCATCCTTGAGAAGACGGTGAACCCAAACCGTAAGGATTGGAGTTTGCGGTTGGAGGATTCCTTGTGGGCGTATCGTACTGCATACAAGACGCCTATAGGTATGTCCCCGTATCGACTTGTGTTCGGCAAAGCTTGTCATTTGCCCGTTGAGCTAGAACACAAGGCGTATTGGGCGGTGAAGACCTTTAATATGAGGATGGATGATGCGGGGGTTCATAGGAAGCTCGAGTTGCAAGAATTGGAGGAGATCCGTCGTGATTCACATGAGAATGCAGCGATTTACAAGGAAAAGACGAAGGCTTGGCATGACAAGTCTATTTTGAGGAAGGAGTTCCATGTTGGTGATAAAGTGCTCCTTTTCCAGTCTCGTCTTCGTCTCTTTCCTGGTAAACTTCGTTCTAGGTGGACGGGTCCGTTTGTTGTGGTGAAAGTGTTCCCACATGGAGCTATTGAGATTCGTGGCCTCACTTCTGACAAGGTGATTAAGGTGAATGGCCAGCGGCTTAAACCGTATTATGACGGTTTCCAAATGGAGACGGTAGAGGAGATAAGCCTCGAGGATCCGATTATTGAAGACTAAGTCTCCATTGATGCTGAGTCGAGCCAACGACATTAAACAAAGGCGCTTCTCGGGAGGCAACCCGAAAGATTCTACTCCCACTTTTCTTTTCATTTTTATTTCTAGTTTGTGTTTTTGCATTTTTATCTTTGGAGTAGAATTATGCTTTTTGTGTGTTTTTGTTTTGCAGAAAAAAAAAAGAAAAAAAAAAAGTGGTACAAAGACGAATTCCGGAGGGGAGATCAGAGATATTTGGCGACCCGCGAGAGAGGATGGCGGGTCGCCACCAAAATAGACGAAAAAGGAAAAAAAAAGGGTTTCGCGGTCCGCGATAGCGAGGACGGCGGACCGCGACTCAGACCCCCCCCCCCCCCCCCCCCGCGCAGGTATATATTTTTCTTCTCTTTTTCTCTCTCCTCACTCCACTCTCACTCCCGACGAACCCAGCAGCAGAAAACAAGAAAAAAAAAAAACCCGACCACCACCCTCCTTTCCTTCGATTCCGTCCACCACCACCCAACCTCACTCACTCTCCCTCTTTTTCGCCCCTCAACCACCACTCCACCACCATAACCGCCTTCTTCTACCACCAAACAACATACCCACTTGCCCCAAATCAATTGAAACCCTAGAAAATTGGGGGTTTTTGCACACTTGATCGATTGGAGCGATTGGAAGGTTCGGGGTGCTATATTGGAGGTTGGGTTGGGTTCTACTTCAACAATAATTGACTTTTGGGGTCCTTTGGTAGCTTCTTCCGTTGTTGGAGGTAAAAATCCGAATTTATTCTTGAATTTTGGATTGGTGTTGATTTGTGTTGCTACATTGTGTTGGATTGTTGTTGTTGGTTGATTATTGTTGTGGTGCTTGTGGGTTGTTGCTAGTATAGAGCCTTGGTAGGCCGTTGGTTAGATTATTTGGTGTTTGTTGCTCACTTTGAGGGGTGAGTTTAGGTTGTGGGTGTTTCTTGTGGTGTTTGTTGCTTTGTCTTGTGAAATTATGCCACCTAAGAAGAGAAAGGGGGGTGGGGAAGGTTCTAGTGTTTATTTAGGTTTGACCACCTTGACTTCCATTGAGAAACAGAGGTGGGCGAAATTGACGGCCCCCGGTAGAGCTATTCCACCCACCTTGTTTATAGCAAGTTATACTTTAGACTTGTTAGGTCTTGAGGAGATGACTTTGCGATTGATGGGTAATATGGGTTTAAGACGGATGGTTGGTTTCGGTGCCCCGACAGTTAAAAGGTGGACATTGGAGTTTTTGTCTACTTTTGCGACGATTGGTGATGAGAATGACGATGTGGAGCTTGGTATTCGCTTTAAGCTCAATGATAAGGCGTATGAGCTTACTTATGCCGAGTTGAGGGAGGCATTTGGGGTTGATGACCCGGTTTATTTTGCTCCTTTTGAGGGACTCCAGGCGAGTGAGTTTTGGACAGCTTTGACAGGACACCCCTTTACTAACCTTAAGAACTCTAGGATTAATCACCCGGTTGTGCGTTTGATTGGGCGGTTTTTATCTACCGCTTTCTTTGGTCAGGGTGAGGCAACTAAGTTGCGTCAGTCGGATATGAATGCATTTGCTTCTTTCCTTCCTAGTAGGCCGGGGGTGCCTGATTGGGTGGCCATATTCGTGGCCGCGTGTGGCGCGATTCGTCGTTCCCCTACTGGCAACATCTCTTTGGGGGGTATGGTGTCTCTCATTGCTTCTTATTGTGGGGTGAGGCATTCCGCCGATTTCACGGTGGAGGCGGATCGATGTCCTCATCAGTTTCCCATCTCGGATCACTACGTGTATGATATAGACGGCTTGTACCACACTCATTTTCTCACTTATTCAGACCAGTCGAGGGGGCATTGGTATTATCGTTATAGGTCAGGTCTTGTTTGTTGCTTACGGCTACCTCGCCTTCCTGAGGCCGCCCCGGTTCCGTTTGGAGATTTTGCTAGAGACTTCTTCCTTAGTCCGGCGTTGTCTGATGCGCCTGAGTTGCCTGCTGGTGCGGCTAGAGGAGTCGTGTTTCATGAGGCTGAGGAGGAGGCTGAGGAGGTAGCCGCTACGTCCACTGAGGGGCGTGGTACCTTTTGTCCCAGTGAGGAGGAGTGGACTGCGTTGCGCACTGAGGTACGTGACATTGGGAGGTTGCAGAGGCGGTTGCTGCTCCACTTTGGTCTTTCCGATGACGGTGGGGATCCTGCGGGGTCCTCGCATAGCTGAGTTGGTACGTTCTTTATGCCATTTTCCCTTCTAATTGTTTGTAATACTTTCATAGTTCACATTGGGGACAATGTGTGAACTAAGCATGGGGGAGGGGAATTGGATTTGTATATTGTATGATCTTTGTATATGTATTTCGCTTTATCGTCATTTGATCTAAAAAAAAAAAAAAAAAAAAAAATGAAAAGAAAAAGAGAAGAAAGTCAGGCTGAGAGAGAGGAGCGTGAAAAGAAAGTAAGGAAAAGACACGAGAGAAGAAAGTAAGCCGGTGAGGTGGAAAAGTTAACGAGAGGCTAGGTGAAAACCCATTGGGCACCTAGGCAAAATGAGTGGAGTGTGTTATTTGAGTCACCGGTGTATAAGAAGGGTGTTTGAAGGTCGTGTCTGGGTAGGTCTCTCTTGGATGATATAAGGAGGTTGGTTGGAACTTCTTAGTGGTGTTTAGGTTAGAAAATCCTCGGTACGATATTTGATGTTATAAGTGGCGTTGGTGTTTGATCCGAGGTACGAGTGGCTAATGAGGGAGTTGGAGGTGAGTTAGCTTGGGAGTGATTTAGGACATTGTAGCCTCCCTTGCTTCTTGGTTACGTTGCGGCTTGATGGTATAAGATGGTTTGGTCCGTTGCGTGAGATTACATCTGTGATGGACCTTACTAGCAAGATTGAAGGCTCACCATACTATGTAGGAGTAGAGGAGATAGGTTTTAGATGAACTTCACCCGTGCTAACTGTAAATAGACCTTGGAGAAATCTTGTGGAAGAGTTGGTTGCTCGAGGACGAGCAAAGGTCTAAGCATGGGGGAGTTTGATCTGCCCATTTTGTATGCATTCTTTTGATGGTTTTTAGATGAATTTTAACGTTCCAATTGATGTAATATACTCACTTTTGTTGTTGAGTATCGATTCTTCACTTTTATGTAATTTTGGACGTTTTGATCACATTTGGATGTAATCGACTCGAGGCATCGATCGAAGAGCTATGCAGAGATATTTGGCGGCCCGCGTTGAAGACCTGGCGGACCGCGCCAAAAGAAGCAAGAGTTGGATCCAGAGATATTTGGCGGTCCGCGCCAGTGAGCATGGCGGACCGCGGTGGTTCCTTGGCGGCCCGCGACGAAGGGCTTGGCGGGCCGCGAGATCTGACTTTCCGTTTTTCCGTATTTTCTATTTTACGTTTTATTTCCTACGTCTATATAAACAAAACCCCCGTCCCTAGGTTTATTATTTCAGACTTTTAAGAAGAACAAAGGGTTTTTTATGGATTGTATGAGGAGCTAAATATTTTATTCTTGATCTATTAATCGAAGCATCGCATCGACAATATCGTGAGTTTGATCTATTCCTATTATTCGTTATCAATTATTGTTTTATCTTTGCAATTCAATTCATTCAATTATCTTTTGTGATTGCTAGGTGTACAACTAGTTAATTCCTTAGGATTGATTGATTGCTAGTTTAGATTAGTCAAAGGAATCCATTGTTTGATTGATCTTTACATTGTAGCGAACCGAATTCATTGATTTGTATGTAATCATCGTTAGTGAATTAGGGCAAAGATTTGACTTACATGTTAAATACGAAACGTGCGTTAGTATTACATGTCTCTATCGATATCTCTCTAAATCTTATTGCTATTATCGAATTGAATCTAATCGTGCGCTTAAGTTATTTGATAATTAGGGTTATTAGGTAGTGCCGATCACGCCTCTTAGCTATAATTAAGGAGAGATTAGGAAATTCTGTTTCCACGTTAGAGTAATTGAGATTGATAAAGGAATAGTGATAACTAGGACCGATTAGTTTGTGCGTTGTGGGAATTAATTGATCAAGATCCGTTTTATTATTGAATTACATTCCGCGAATTGCTTTTGTTCATTCTAATTAGTTTGATAAACAACAACTTTCAAAACCCCCATTACTTGTTACTTGGCACTTAAATCATCACATTTGACAACCCATTTCCCTGTGGATACGATCCCTACTTCCCTACTACTGTTGTTAGGATTTAGGTCTATATTTGGTAGATAATCGCGACTTTAGTCTCACCAGGGAGAAAGATGTGGGTGCTGGAGGAGAGGACAGAGAAGAGAAGGAGGAGTGTTGGAGACTACCGCCCTCGGGTTTTGTCAAAATTAATACTGATGGGGCGGTCTTGGGAGATGCAGGGTCGGGGATGGGAGTGGTGATTCGCGGGTCTGAAGGCGAGGTGGGTAGGATGGCTTGTTGGCAGGTGCGAGACAGATGGGATCCAAATGTTGTGGAAGCCAAGGCGGCACTCCTCGGTTTGCAGCAGGCCTGGCAACAAGGAGCGTATCGGGTGGTGCTGGAATCCGATTGTTTACAATTGGTGAATGTTCTAAATTCAGGAAAATTCTCTTCTAGTTATTTTGGTCTTATAGCTCTTGATGTCTTTAATTTTTCCCGTAGGTTTGAGTCTTGTGTCTTTAGTCATATTAAAAGAACTGGTAACAAAGTAGCACATCTTATAGCTCACCTGAACCCGATTGATTATTCGACGAGGGTGTGGGTTGAAAGTGGGCCGTCCAATGTACTTGATTTGGTGGCCGCGGACTTCATTTCCGCGGTTACTTGAGGCATTAATACAGTGATTCTTTTCGTTTCAAAAAAAGAAAGATGTTTTCGTATTTCATGTCTTTTGTTACAACAAGGCATCTTAGATCTTACTATACAATCGATACTCTCCAACATCCTTAGCTCAACCTCACCGGTCGTTGAGTGACTAATATTTCCATAGATAAAAGAATAGAAAAATAAGAAATTCCAACCTTTATCAAATCGATCAACAAACATTTCTAATCTTTATAACACCAAGTAAATATTAAAATTGCCCGCTGACGAAGTTGCATGGAGTAGTTCATTTACACCAACGAGATATCTCACTTCTCACGTGCTTACCACACTAAAATGATCTTCTCTAGCAAGTCCTCTCTTATACAGTTATACCCTTAGGCTACCCGCAATGGTGCCCTTGCCCGCACTAGGGCAACACACCAAAAACCGATTTTCTTATTACTTTATCCTAAGGCAATACCATGGTAGGTCATATTGGTGTTCTAAGGCATTACCACAATAGTAAGATTGATATTTGTGGAGAGAAATATAGAAAATTAAAATGTAAACCAAAGTACATCAAATGTGGTCTCTTTTATACATAATAAAAAATGTGACTATTGATATAATTTTTTATTTTATTTTTTGTAATATTTATAATGCAAAAAAAAAAAGTTGCAAATGGAAGAATACATTTTTTTTCCATTATCTCTCCTCTATTTTGGTTTTCCTCAAGGTAAGAGCAAAGGCAAACCTTGCCCTTGTTTATTTCCAATGCTCCAGTTTCTTGCCTTTTCCCTATTTTTTTAATCCCATGCTCTTGCCCTTAACTACCACTGTGGGTAGTCTAATTATTGACACTTGTAATTTGTAAACATGACATTACTATAACCAAACCAACAGAACTGAGTAGTAAGACTCAAGACCCTTGTCTCTTTGATAAAGTGAGAAGTTGCTAATTAATCTCTCCCTCTCCCCCCAAATAATTATGATTGGGTCCCACCTCCCTCTTCCACTCACTCCTGTCTCCTCCCCTTTCTCCTCTCACACACCTGACACTCCATGAACTATATAATTCCACCACCATTATTATCATCATTATATCATCATATCATATTATATCACTATTTTTATACTCTTTCCACTTTCAATACCAAACAATGCCGAAATCCTCCATCTTCAAACGCTTCACCATCACGCTCACCATTTCCATCTCCATATTCCTCTGCATTTTCACCTTCTACAATGGAAAACCCCACAAATCACCCCACCACTCTAAAACCTCCAAACTTCACTATCACGACACTTTCCTCTCTATTGCCTCAAACGACACCGTTTCCACCTACCACCGCACCTTAACCCTCCACCCCCACCTCGCCGGTACACCCGGGTCCCACCGAGTCACCGACTTCGTCAAAACCCACTTCCAAACCCTCGGCCTCGACACCAAAACTGTCGAGTACGAGGTTTTACTGTCTTACCCTACGCGCGTGTCGCTCACGGCACTTTTCACCGACGTGGGGACGAAGGAGTTTAATATCCAAGACGGTGCCGATGTCGTTCCGCCGTACCACGCGTATTCCCCGTCCGGGTCGGTCACCGGGCCGGCGGTGTTCGCCAACTACGGTAGGGAGGAAGACTACCGTGCGCTGGCGGAGTTGGGGGTGAACGTTACCGGGTGTGTGGTGGTGGTGCGGAGAGGGGAGGTGGCGAGAGGGGATTTAGCTAGGAAAGCGGCGGTGTTCGGGGCGGCGGCGGTGGTAACGTACACCGAGGGTGTGCACGTTAATGGGGTGGAGAGGGGGACAGTGATGAAAGGGTTGGGGGACCCACTGACCCCTGGGTGGGGTAGTGTGGTCGGTGGAGGTGAGAGATTGGGGAGGGGTGATGTGGAGGTGGTGAAAAGATTCCCTAAGATTCCATCAATGCCTGTATCTGTTGAGACTGCTGAGAGTATCTTAGGGTCACTTGAGGGGTGTCAGGTGCCCTCGGCGTGGCGGACCGATACTGCGAAAATTAAGTTTGAAAGGGTTGGACCTGGTCCTACTGTGCTCAATTTTAGTTACCAGGTTGGGATTGTTGATGTGTGTTTGTTTTGTTGAGTACATTAAATTGAGGATGAAGAGAATGTTTTTTTTTTTTTGTTTGATTGCTGTCTCTGTGAATTTTAGAGTCAAATGTGGTCCTTGTTTCTGGTAACTGTTTTGATGTGGATTGTTTGTGAAGTTATTGTGTTTTGTGGGATTGTTTTTTTTGGACTTTTGTTGTACTCCTATGTTATTAAGGTGTTTAAATTAAGTTCTATTTTGGTCTGTGTGTTTTTCTATTTTTGGTTGGTTGGTCTGTACGATACGGCAATATGGTTTGAATTTTCGGAGGTTGTAGGTTCGTTGCGAAACGGAATGATAATGGTTGGTGTTGAACATATGGTTTTGATAGGGGTGGTTGTTGAGTTTGAACGTTTGTTTCAGATTGTTAGACAAACGTATTTCGTAGAATTAAAACAGCTTTCATTGTCGATGTAGTGTTTTAAGTGTTAACATGACTTCGACAATTTCAGGGAAGAATGAAGTTTGAAGTGTATTTGGGTGATTCAATTGGACAATGTGGGCACTCTGTGATTAGCCAAATGTATTTTCGTAAACAGTGAATGTCGATTTTGCAAATTGTTAATGCTTACTTTGTGTTTGATTGTGTCTTTGATGAGGTTGTTATGTTGTTCTTATTACATGCAGGGTGAAGAAAAGTTGGCATCAATTCACGATATCTTTGCTGTCATTAGAGGTTCGGAAGAGCCAGACCGCTATGTGCTTCTTGGAAACCATAGAGATGCATGGACATATGGTGCTATTGATCCTAATAGTGGAACTGCTGCCTTACTCGAAGTTGCTCGTAGATATGCCTTTTTGATGGACTTGGGGTGGAGGCCTCGGAGAACAATTATCCTATGCAGTTGGGATGCTGAAGAGTTTGGGATGGTAGGTAATACATCCCTTTCTTTGTCTAAGTTTGCTTTCATATACACAGCTAATTCTAAATGCTTTCTACTGTTGCAAAGTTGATGCTGGTCTGTATTTGTTAGTTAAGTTTTTCTTCTTCTCATTGAAGGTCTTAAAACACGGAAAGTCCCACCATAAGGTCAACAGCTAAAATATAACCTGATGAGATTATTGCATAGGGCTATGCTTGGTGGGGGCAAAGTGTATATACCGTCAGCATATAACACCAGAACGCTGCTTGTTATAAATTATGACTATATAATAAACGAACTTTTTGCTTACGGAGATGTAGGAATATGATAATGTAGATAAAACTTGGTGGTAATATTACGTAGACGGAAGAAATTTTAGGCTTTGTTCACATTTACAGCTCAAAATGGTATATTTTGTGGAAATGCAGATGTTATTTGAAAGCTTTTTTGTCATTAATTCTTCATGCAAAACTTGTATTGTATGGAACGTAGAAACGAGAGAAAGTAGTGGACTACACAAATACTTTTGCTTGAGGAAAGAGGATTTTGATTAGTCATTACATGTTAAGAAAATGAAATCGGCTAACTTTTTCCTTCGGAGGACCTGGATTCTACTTCTTTTTAGCTTTTCAACTTCCTTCCAACCCAAACATTGAATTGCAGGTATCAATTTCCTTCTACCTAATAAAACTAATTCGCTTCATAACAAACCCCCGTCACTGTGGAGCTATATACTGAGTATATGTTAAGTGTCATAGTTACGAACCTATGATGCTTCCATATGCTCACCAAAGATGCATTACTACTGAAAGCAACCTGATAAGGATAATGCCATTGACAATTCTTGGTGTGAACTGGCAGCATTTAGCGAAGATACAGTGTCACGTGTCTGTAATAAACTACTATATCAGTAAAATATTACCACCAGAATGAAGAAGCAACATAGTGTCTTAGAAATCGTAGGTGGATATAGAAAACTTTTAGCTGCTAACGCACGAGCTGTAAAAGTGATACTCCTTGGGGTACTGCAGATGCTTTTGATGTTCTTATTTCTCAAGGGTCTTGAGTGTTGACAAAAATTCCTTCTTGTAGAAATATCAGATATGTTTGACATTTTCCCAAGCTGACACCTTCTTGACGTTGGCAAATGTAGCGCCATAGCATAACGGAATGAGGATGGTTCATTAGAATCTTCATCAAATTCCTTTTTATTTTTTCTGATTATAAAGAAATGCTACATTGTGTGGGGTAATGGATTAAATGCGCTCTGTAGATGAACTGAATTAGAAGTACGCCATAATCATGCTGAAAAATTAAGAGGTTATATTATTACATATATGTTTCTTAAGAGATGTCAAGCATTAATCTTTGATTCACCACATTTTGGAAGAGTTGATTGATATAGTCTATGAATGTAAAACTCTTGATATACCTGCTCAATTATTGAGAGGTAAAAAAATGTAACTGAGTCCAGAACTCCAGAATTCAAACTTGCCTCTTAAGGGAAAATGTTTGCTTAATTTGTTACCTACCTAGGAAGAACAGAGACAATTCCACCACCTTACGCTCTGTGCCTGATATCGACACTAACACATCACTCAGAGATATGAATCCGACGCTCAACAAATTGTGATCTTAAGTTTTCTATTTTCATTTTTGTGGAGACTCAATGGCACTCCATTAGAGTAAATTCAACATTATACTAATCTCATGAGTATGGTTTAGTTTAAAGAACACTTGTAGTAAAATATTGATCCTTTTAATAATAAGCTACAATGTTTGTGTGTAAATTGGAGTATAAGATACTATTAACCTAATTGTTAATTTGCAGTTATTGTAATACAGTATTGAAAGCATGAAGGTCATTGTGAAATCAACAACTTAATGTGGTATCCATAAATAGTTATATCTTAGTAAATTCATAGCATGTATCTTAGTGTAGTGTCCTAGATCTATTGGGGTCTTGTGTTGCATGTCCGTTTCCATCTCAGAGCTACCTCGTTTTCTAGTCGTAGTCAATGGTTGGGGAGGGTAGAAATTGAATAGGGAGAGGGGTTTGTACTTGGTCATTTTTTTTCTTTTTTGAGATCTGTTTAATTTAACTTAATTCAGTTGAGAAGTCTAGGTGCCGTGTTTAAAGGAAAGCAAAAGTATCTATGATCATCTTATCTTAGGTGCGTGCAAAAATCTGCTCTTTGAGCCAGAGGCTGTGAAGCTGATTGGTGTAATTTTGCCACAGTTCTTCGTTAGAGATATTGGTTTCGGCCTTAAAAACACTCTGTTGGTAGAATGTGAAAGACATTTATCAACTGTGCTCTTTTATTTTGGCTAAACATCAGGGTGCTTTGCGTGATTGCTTGTACAATCCCCATAACATGTTTAGTGTTGTGGATTCAGCAGAAGTCTGAATTTGGTTCTGTATGACAATCTATATCTGCAGATTTAATCTCCTTATATAATAATATTGGCGCAAATTATTGACTCTATAACTTTTTTCTTCATTTTTTTCCAGGTTGGTTCAACAGAATGGGTCGAGGAGAACATTATGAATCTTGGCTCTAAAGCTGTAGCCTATTTAAATGTGGATTGTGCAGTCCAAGGTGCTGGATTTTTTCCGAGTGCTACTCCACAACTAGATGATCTTCTTATTGATATCACAAAGCAGGTACTGATGGATTTCCTTAAAGAGGATTTTGATTTTCCATGGCTGTACAGTCTCTTTAAAAATCAATACAATTTATATTCCTTTAGGAAAGAGATAGGTAAGAAATATCTTGTGATTACTGAGATACTGTAGACAATGTATCATCTTACATTTGGTTTCATCTGATATAGATTAAGGATCCTGATACAGAAGGTACGACCATGTATGAGCAATGGACATCTAGGAACAAAGGCATCAATGTAAGGCTGCTATTGAGGTTTTATCTTTTAATCTCTTCATGTGGGTGCAGATATGATTGGTTCTTTTCTATGTGCCCACAAAACAGTTGCAACATATCAATTTTATTCTGTATGTCCTGAATCAGCACTGGCCTTGATGCTTTAATGTGTTTCCTTGAAAAGGAAGTTAACGTGTTATCGGGTGGTGAATATAATACTTCTCTAAGTGATGGATCAAAACTTTGAGAAAATGAATCCATGATCATGTCTCCTATGTTTGGTTGTTTGTTAGCAAATTGGCGCGCAAAACTGTCTGCGCTTCTTGTAAAGGGAAGTAGAAGTCAGGTGGTGCGATTCTTAAAGCAATTTTCATTATGGGTCATTCGTAAGCAGCCTCGCTATGTTTTTATCGTAGAGGTAACTGCGTAAGGCTTGCATACATCCGACCCCCCATACCCCACCTTATGGCATGAGCCTTCGAGGCGCTGGGGTAATGTTGTTGTTTTATTGGAATGGAAACGTTGATATATAGATTACTTGACCGTGGCTATGGGGTCCGGCAACTATATCAAGCACACAAGGACCCCCCTAGCTCGATCCACACTCAAGTAGAGTAATCCACCGCACATAAGTGAGCTGCTGTATGTCTTCTATGAGTTCTATGTATCTTTGTTCTTGTATTTTGACATGATCCTTCTCTACTGCCTTGCTTTCTATATGACGAAATGGGATTACTGATTAGGAGGGCCTCTTCAGGTGAAATAAACAGATTACGCGTTGTTCAGGCATGTTATTTTTATTGATTCGAGCTTAATGCTCAAGCCCTTGAATTTTCTCTATCTAATACAAAATCCTTGCAAAGTAGTTTAAGCTACCTGGAAGGTTATATGTTGTTAGTCTCTGTTAATGGAAATTCCCTGTTGTCTGATTCACTAAATGATCATTAAGCTGGGGAAACTGGGATAGTCTACATTTATCTGATTGACCTTAAGGTGAAATAAGTAGCGTGTTATGTCTAGCTGCATTTTAAGTGTCTAAGCTTAAACATGTGAGCGAAGTACTTACTATTGAGAGAACATTACTGGTACTCTAGGAATTGTATGATGACCATACCATTGTCTCGAATAGAGATGAGTTCCTGTCCATGTGTAGCTTTTGACTTCATAGTGAGACAACTTTGCCAACTTTTTATTGCTAGTGAGATTAACGGGAAGAAAAAATAATACAATAGTATACTTTCTGTTCCATTTTTGGCAATACTTGTTTTTATCAAGTCAGCTGTGTTAACTGTTCTATCTTGTGTGGCAGATTCAGAGGCTCAGTGGAGTGGACTCGGACTTTGCTCCATTCCTGCAGCATGCAGGGGTTCCTTCTCTTGACATATATTATGGAAAAGGTACATCTCTAATACATAACCTTTTTTTTTTGTGTGCAAAGGAGTTTAACTGTCATCTTAGTTTTTTTTTTTGTTGAAGTCTTGGTTACTGAAGACAATAATAAACCCTTTGTTTCCTCTGAAAGGATCCCTTATGCACTTTGATGGTTTGGCACGATGCCACAAAATTTCGCATCTCATTTTGGTCTCATATTGGGCTAGCTCTTCTGGAAGAGATTTTAATTGCCCGATGGAAGATCCAGTTCCGGCCATTGACTGATAGTAATTTTCCTTACATAGATTGAGCTCTTATGTGGCCCGGGGGGAAGGGGGGGGGGGGGTGGGGGGAGGAGGTTCTATTCTTTACATTCTAGATAATACCATAGCTATGTATACATCAAGAGTGATCCAATATAAGGTCGAGTCTGGAAGAGATTATCAATTGTGGATGAAAACATCTACAAGTGAAGGCATGTGGAGGATTTGCACTGCACACCTCTTTGTCATCGCCTGAAGGAGTACTTTAGTTTTCTCTAGAAATATCCATGTTTTCATTAGTGGAATGATTCCAAAAGTTACTCTCATTAATATACTATTCCAAGATAAAAAATACGGAGTATGTTTTAAAACAGAATACTTTCATTGTTTGTTTAGATTTGTGCTTCACTCTATCAATGCTAACGTCTGTACCTACGCCTCACCTATTGCTTAAAAAATATGACATAACTTATATCATGCAATGGTAAGGATATCTAACTTTCAAATTTATACAGATTTTTCAGTGTATCACACGGCTTTTGACTCTTATGATTGGATGATAACCTATGGAGATCCTTCGTTCCACCGCCATGTAGCTGGTCAGCTTTTATTATATTTTTTTTTATTGTATTTCATTACTTCCGGAAGGATTTGGTAGAAGACCCAAGTTCTGGTTGTGACCATTTATCCTTTCTGTTTCTTAAATTTCAGTGGCTGGACTGTGGGGTCTTTTAGCTCTTCGTCTAGCTGATGATCCAATTCTGCCTTTCAATTATTGTTCATACGGGGTGCAGCTGCAGGTACAATGTTATTTCTCATGTTTATTTCTTTTGACCCTAGTCTATCTGAGTTTGAGTCTGTGTTGTCCTCTATCTGTGGTCATCTTTCTTACTCTGAAAGGGTACTCTCCATTTACGTGTTAGTCTGGACTGGAGCAAACTGCAAAGCTACTCTCAGTGGTTTCTATAGAAATTTTACAACACTATTGACATATCATTAACTGTTAAGGTACTTGGTTAGTCATATTTAGTGGCATCAGTATCTTCTATAAGGCTCTAAATCATGCTGGATTACTCTCATTCCTTGAATTTTTGGACAAGAAACATCTCTAGCTGTGTGATATTTCGGACGAGCCTGATGGAACTTTCTAGGTCAGCAATGTTAGAAGAAGTGGGCTGGCTCCAAGCTGTGCGACAGTTTGCAGTGGGGATATGGTATAATTGAAACTTCAACCGTGTCGCAGCTGTCCATTGCCAAACGTCACTATGTAAACTAGCTGTTAGTTTTTATGGTCAGTTGCAGATTATCAGTGGAGTAGGACGCGCTACCACCTCGCCCTTCCTCCTCACTCGAAGATTCATTCCGTGTTCCTCGTATCCTCGATCAAGAGTGCTCATGGCACTAACATCCCATTTAACCCCTTACCTACTGCCTAATTCTGAGTCAGCGTAGAAAAGATCAACTCAGGGCTTTTTTGGATGTCTGTCAAAACGTTGTGTCACTAAGGACTCAAGATTTGTTGATTAGGTTGATTGTGCTACCAGATCAGGAAGCTAGGAGGACATTTATTGTTTTGTTTATGATTGTCGTTGATAATATAGATAAACTCCCTGTTAAGGTGAGAAGCAACACAAGGTTCAACCCTTGGACTCTGCTTATATATATCTGTCGTATGGGGATTTCTATTGGTGTAATCACCGTTAGTCTACTGCAGAATTACACTACTAATACATTTGCCAATATGTTAGCCTTCTTGTTTCAAAAGACAAGTGATTGATCTGGACTCTTTATGCCTTGTCTTTAGGGCCGGGGAAGGGGAAGGGGCTTGAGCATATATTTGGCAGTTCTTCAACTTACAATGCTATTATGCAGGATTACACGGACACTTTGAGCAGTATACTGCAGAGCAGTGTGTTAGAAGGCCGTGTATCTGTTGCTCCTATAACAAATTCCATCCAACAATTTGTTCTAGCTGCCAAAGAAATTCAGGACGAAGCAAAGGTGAGAGATTTGATTTTTGCTTTCTTTAAAAATTTCCATCTTTTTTTTTTTTTTTATCAAATGTAAGAAGTACAAACAAGGCAATCAAATGAAAAACTAGTTTAAGCCAACTAGACTCTACCGGCTTTCATCTTTAATGCCTAACTACAGTTTTGGCACAAATTCTAGATTTAACAGCTAGAAAGATACTTTTAATAACATCACAAGGCATGAGCAAAACATCATTTACTCTAAAATTATTCCTCGCAATCCGTATGGCATCAATGAGGCCACAGAGACAAGCAGCGGTGACGTTTTTCATTAGTTTCTAGCCCCCTCTGCTTGAACAGCACCATTCCATTATGTTGCTTCCAGGAAGTTAAGACTTAATTCTCCGTTCCAGCTCCTTCAAACATCTTTTGCTGTAAGGACACTTAAAAGCTAGGTAATTGTATATGTGGGACTGAACAGTCAACACCTCTCTGACAGAGAATACACTACTCACGTAACATGCTTGAATTCGACCGTCGTACATCAAGTGTTGGTAAATCATGGCAAGGTTGTGAAGTTTTGGGCTGAATTTTCAACTTTGAACTTTAAAAGCCAACCCTGGACCTTTAGAACAGCATTTTGCCATGAATTCCGTAACCTACAGTCAATTGTATAGCAAGGACCTTGAAGTGACACCTGTTTCAGTATGCTAAGGTCAAGTTGGTGGAAAAGGATTGGCTTTGCTAGATTCTACTGTATGCTCCCACCGGCATTTCAAGCAACGCCGCCACACAGCAAATTGAAGATAGACCACCTTGCTATATCCTAAATATACTTTTTACCCCCCAGAAAAGGCATGTGACTTTTGGAGAAAGGTTATCCTTTTTACTTCTTAAGCTCTAGCAGATGGCAATCTCTCAGAATCACGAGTTGTTTTTTATTTAGAATCATGAGTGAGAAGCCCGGATAAAGGAGGAGAGTTGCGGTAGGTTTGTGGCGGCCAGCGTAAAACAAGCTACATCTTATGGACATGAATCGAAATTTAATAACCGTGGGGGCGTCCCCTTCACAGCGACGCGCTACACTTCCTGGACCCGGGTGTGGTGATAAGTATGCAAGGGTCTCTAGGTCGTCGCCCCGAAGCGACGCGCCACTTCGACGCCCGGGGGTGGTGTCAAATATGCAAGGTCGCGCTACACTTCCTAGACCTGGGTGTAGTGAAAAATATGCAAGGGTTGCTAGGTCGTCACCCCGAAGTGACGCGCCACTCCGGCTCCCAGGGGTGGTGTCAAATGTGCAAAGGTTTTCAAATCATGGACGGGAGCGGGCAAGGAAGCTTATTCATAATGGTAAGGGTAGTAGGCTTAGGTTTGGAACGTGGAATATCGGGTCTTTGACAGGGAGATCTTCGGAGGTTGTGGAGGTTATGAGGAGGAGAAGGATTCACATTATGTGTTTACAAGAGACGAAATGGGTTGGGGCGAAAGCTAAGGAGATCACACCATGGGGTTATAAGCTTTGGTACTATGGAAAGGATAAGAGTAGGAATGGAGTTGGTATTATTATTGATAAGGAGTACATAGATGATGTGGTGGAGGTTTCGAGGAAGAGCGATCGCATTATGACAGTGAGGTTGGTGATTGGGAATGAGATTATGACTGTTGTGAGTGCTTATGCTCCACAAATTGGATTGGATGCATCTATTCGTCAAGAATTTTGGGAGGAGTTAGAAGAGGTGGTGCAAGGGGTTCCTAGTGGGGAGAAGTTGATTATTGGTGGGGATCTTAACGGACATGTGGGATCAACGCGGCATGGTTTTGAAAGCGTGCATGGAGGTTTTGGCTATGGGTCGAGAAATGAAGGAGGAACGAGTATTTTGGATTTTGCGTTAGCTTATGACTTGGGTATAATGAACACGTGGTTTGAGAAGAGGGAGTCTCACTTGGTCACATACAGGAGCGGAAGTAATGCGAGTCAGATTGACTTCTTTTTGGTAAGGAATGCTTGGCGTAAGAGCTTTACGGATTGCAAGGTGATCCCTGGGGAGAGTGCGGCTACGCAACATAGATTGGTGGTACTAGATTTCAGGGCTAAGGGTGGCTTAGGGAAGAGGCGACCACAGGTAGAGCCAAGGATCAAATGGTGGAAACTTGAAGGAGAGCACAAGGAGGCTTTCTTGGAGAAGATGGCAGGGACAGATGTCTGGTCTACTAGTGTGGAAAGAGATGTAGACTCGTTATGGGTTACTATGGCGCATAAGGTAAAGGAGGTGGCAGAAGAGGTCCTCGGTGAATCTAAGGGGAAAGCGCTACCGAGTAAGGATACATCTTGGTGGAATGAGGAAGTGCAAGAAGCAATAAGGAACAAGCGGAAATGTTATAAGAGTTTGGGGAAAGATAGAAGTGAGGAGAACTTCGAGAGGTATAAGGATGCAAAAAGAGCAGCAAAGAAAGCTGTAAGAGATGCAAGAGGAAAGGTCAACCAAGACCTATATACAAGATTGGATACCAGAGAAGGGGAGAAAGAGATCTACAAAATTGCACGCATTAGGGAAAGGAGGACTCGGGACATTGGTAGGGTGAAATGCGTCAAAGATGTTGATCAAAAAGTTCTTGTTGATGATAAGGAGATTACGGAGAGATGGAGATCGTACTTTGATAACTTGTTCAATGGTGATCGGGTGAATGATATTGGAAATGTGAACATTCATCCAAGTATTGTTAATCGAGAGTTCAGGCGGAGAATTCAGAAGGAAGAGGTGAGGATGGCCTTGAAGAAGATGGGACGGAAGAAAGCAGTGGGGCCAGACGGCATACCTATTGAGGTTTGGAGGTGTCTTGGAGATAGGGGTGTGAAATGGTTGACGACACTTTTCAACATGATTTGGAGAGGTAATAAGATGCCGGTGGAGTGGAGGAAGAGCACTTTGGTCCCTTTGTATAAGAACAAAGGGGATGTTCAAGAGTGTGGCAACTATCGCGGGATCAAGTTGATGAGTCATACAATGAAACTTTGGGAACGGGTGATTGAGCATAGATTAAGAAGAAGTGTGAAGATTTCAGAGAATCAATTTGGATTTATGCCGGGGAGGTCAACTATGGAGGCAATTCATCTCATAAAACAGACAATGGAGACTTATCGGGATAGGAAGAAGGACCTACATATGGTATTTATTGATTTGGAGAAGGCGTATGACAAGGTACCAAGGGAAGTGCTTTGGTGGGCTCTAACTAAGAAAGGAGTTCCGCAAAAATATATTGACATCATTAAGGACATGTATGAGGGAGCTAGCACGAGAGTGCGGACTAGTGTAGGGAAGTCAGAAAAGTTCCCTATTACCATTGGAGTGCACCAAGGGTCCGCACTTAGCCCGTTTCTCTTTGATATAGTCATGGATGAATTGACGAGGTCAATCCAGGATGATATACCATGGTGCATGATGTTTGCAGATGATATAGTGTTGATCTCAGAAACGAAAGAGGATTTGGAGAGAAGGTTGGAGCTATGGAGGGACACGTTGGAGTCTCGAGGGTTTCGGTTGAGTCGGAGCAAGACCGAGTATTTGGAGTGTAAGTTCAGCGGCATTAGGCAAACAGAGACGGGGACGATCATGTTGGATGGAAAGATTGTTCAGGGATCAGATTTTTTCCGATATTTAGGATCGATTCTTCAAAAGGATGGAGAATTGGATGGAGATGTGGCTCATAGGATCAAATCAGGTTGGTTGAAGTGGAAGAATGCCACAGGACTTCTGTGTGATCGAGGATTGCCCAATAAGTTGAAGGGTAAGTTTTATCGTACGGCAATTAGGCCGGCACTGTTATATGGCACGGAATGTTGGGCCGTGAAGCAGTGTCACGTTCATAAGATGAGTGTGGCGGAGATGCGCATGTTACGGTGGATGTGTGGACATACAAGACGTGATCGGTTGAGAAATGAAGTTATTAGGGAGAAAGTAGGGGTTGCACCCATAGGGGATAAGATGATGGAGAACCGACTGAGGTGGTATGACCACGTGAGGAGGAGGCCTAGTGAGGCGCCGGTTAGAAGAGTAGAAGGGTGGAGAAGTGATAATATTAGTAGGGGTCGAGGAAGACCCAAGATGACTTGGACGAAGGTGATTAGAAGTGATATGAGCTCCCTAGGGCTTGAAGAGAGTATGGTGTTGGATAGGGCAGGGTGGCGAGACTCTATCCATGTGGAGGACTTTTTCTGACCCCTTTTGATTTATTTGTTTGGTTTTTCCAACTATTTTTCTAAAACTTTTTAACTTGTGTTCAAAGTTCATCTGTTTTTTGGAATATTTTTTTAAACCTTTTTATTTATTTTGACGACTTTCTAAATTTCCTTTGAAATTGTTTAAATATTTCTAACATGTTTACAACGTTTTCGAAATTTCTTGGCGTACACAAGACGGTTACTGGATGACGATTCATGTTAGCCGACCCCAAATCATTTTGGGAATAAGGCTTGGTTGTTGTTGTTGTAGAATCATGAGTGAGAAATAAAACACTAGAACATGTCTCCATGGTAATCTGTATTCATTTATCCTTTTCATTTCAGAAAGATTTTGCATTCAATTCTACTGAATCATGATCATGTCTTCCAATGCTAAAATGGCAGAAATTAAGACTGGAAGATGCCCTTGGTGATCTTGTGGCATTGAAGGAGAGGATATTAAATGATCGCTTGATGCTTGCGGAGAGAGGGCTACTAGATGCTGATGGGCTACAAGGAAGCGAGTGGTTTAAACATCTTGTAAGTTGTCGGTCATATAGTAGGGAACGTGACTTTGCTATGGAAGCATAGTGAACAAGGCAATGTTGTTTGGTATTCATGGTTTCATACCATATATCATTAGTTTCGTAATTATTCTTTCCTTCTGAACGTATTTGTTCACGTGGTTTTCTTACAGGTGTATGGACCTTCGGACAACCATAGAATCAAGTTAACCCTTTTCCCTTCAATAGCTAATGCAATCTCGCAAATGAAGACCAGTGAAGAATATGAAGCAGCGATCCAACATGAAATTTGGAGGGTTGCCCGTGCCATTCAAAGGGCTGCTAGTGCCCTAAGAGGGGATTTATGTTGTTGATAAAAAAGACACTATTCTGACTGGATTTAGGCCTCTAGACCTCCCTGAAACTGTGAAAACAAGCTACTCAGCACACATGACCTTATACGCGATGTTCTCAGTATATACAGCATCACAAGAAGAGCAGATCAAACACTAGGTTTGAGCCGCATGAGTAGACCCGAGTACAGAAGACGCTTGCACTATTATCAAATCATTTAGGTGCAAGCATTCTTTGGCGCATCTCTCTGTTCGTCTAGTATGGGCCATTGCTTGTACATGTAAGTTGTAACTAGTTCTTCAATTCGATGACCTAATTTTATCCATCAGTGGAGCTGATAATTATATGGACATCATATTGTACATACAATACTCCTGCAAACTAGCGTCAAGTTGTACATTATCCTGAATAACAAGTTTACTCCATAATCACAAAGCGTATAAATCACATCTCCCGTCCTCTTCCTCCTTACGCCCACATCTCGGTCAAATCTGCCCCCTTTGGTTGTAGCAGAAGCCTTATGTGTCGGTTGGCACTTGGACTGACCTAATCCGACATCGTGGAGACTGCAAATGTGGTTGTAGTGGAACTGGGGCTTGGCAAAAGTGAGTACATCTGACTTTATGCTTCTTTGATTGTATAATTGCATTGTTGTATTATTGTATGTATTGTTGTCTTTGTCACCTATGTATGATTATTATGTAATTGTGTAATTAATGGATGCATATAACTTCTCTCTGAAGTTAAGTACTCTGAAGATGAATGCTGCATCATCCGTTCCTGATTGGAAAAGGTAAGGGAGTTTATGAGCAGAGTTGGAGTTACTACAAAGGCAAAGGGTTAACCTCAAAACAAAAAGGGAAAGGGAGATGGGTCTACTCTTTGAGGGTCGATATGCCTGGGATCATCACCTACTCAGCTGCGCGAGTGACCCCTCTATCGGCGTGGGTGGAAGGACAAGGAATCCACGAACACGACCTCGACAAGCTAAGGGAGAAGGAGGCAGGGCATACTTTGTTTCTCTCAGGGTGGAGTGTAACTGCTGCACTATAGTCACTAGTCAGACGTCTCAGACCTCTGAAGTGGCATTCTCTTGAAAATGGTATTTTGAGGCTCTGAGTTTAAGAAGAGGAAAAACTGAAGCTACAACAATGTGGACTACTTTTGGTCTAACCACAATCACGACTTCTATACTAAACCCTTTGATGTTGAGGTCCAACTTCTTTAGAATCTGATGCTCCTGTAATAATTTTCATGTCATATGATAGTCGTACTCGTACAATGTGATAGTATTAGTTGTTCCCTGGATTATCTTTGTTTTTCTCCATGTGCTTAGCGCAGCGTTTTATCCTGCCAGCAGTTTCAGTATCGGTCTGAGTTGAGTTGTGCTACTTAGATCCTGCAGAAGTTAGACCGCTCTAATTCTCTGAAGCAACACTAGTGTTAATCACTGCAATATTATCCGGCTGCTGCTCCATGTTAATAGGATCAGGATCACACTATGAACACTCATCCACTGTGTGCCGACCATCAATACATGCAAATTTAGAGCTCGTGTAGGAATTGAACATACAACATTTGTGTCCATGCACAAATATTCTTGATAATGCACGTCATCACAACTATCGTTTATTTTTCCACAAAATTGCTATGCGAAACGGCGGTTCTATAAAAGTAAAACTCATGAGGTCTTGCTGATCACCATGTTTTGTGACGGAACACAAAAAAATAACCAGATTTCTGTACAAAATTGCCTCCCAGTGCCGGAGAGACGTAGGCTTGACTTAGACAAACTCGATATCCAGTTACGCATACTTAAGTCCAAATCATTCAACGGTAATCAAATTTCCCTAGTACATCCCAATTCTATTGAACTGACTTCAAGAGCTGAAACAGTTTAATACTTAAGAAATGTATCTATCTTGCTGCTCCTGCAGCAGCCTTGCTGAAGACTTGGCATCCAGATACAAAGAATTTGCTTCCTCGATATCGGCCTAAAAAGTGCACAAGCGGGATTTAGTTAGTGCTTCAAGACTTCACACAACAAGCACTATAGTTACTACTCAGACCTCCTAAAATAATAAGTTTATCAGAAACCAGCTATACCTTGCAGATCTTTTCTCTTCCATTCATTCGGGAAATGACACTTGCAGGAGATAACAGCTGAACAGCATGTCTGGTAAAAACAGAAACATTATGATAAAAAGAAGAATAAGAAGTGTTGATACTAGTAAGACTTCAAGTGCTGAACAAGCAGTTAATTACACGAACCTCAAAGATGCTTGCTGGCCAATCTCGCCCAAGTAAGCAAGGCCTTCTTCATCTACAACCAGCTCCTCAACTTGAGCGCGTATTGCCAGAATCTGGACAAGAGTGACAGCAAAGACAAGGTGAATACCGTGAATTTAACTAACAATGGTAGCTCCATACAATTTAGACAAACAAAGACGCCACTTATTATAGCTAACCTGAATCATATCGGCAGGGCCATAAATCTCTGTTCTAATGATCAATAGACGGTCCAACAGGTCAACAGGTATTCCATGAGGACTCTTCATAGTAGTTCCCCTGTAAATATCACAGAGCCGCTACTTAAAACTTCTCTTCAGTTTTGTGTCAGAGAAATATAGAACTTGAAAACCACCCAAGACTCGAGGTATGAGGGGCACATGATGAAGATATTAAAAGCTAAGCTGAATAATCATCAAGGTGATGTTTAGCTAACAGTAGATGACTGGAACTACGTTGTTGGTATAATTATTTAAGTTGTAGACCAAGTAACCAAGCTAACTCTCTTCTCCCCTAACGAAGTAACTACAACTGAACCTTGGTTTGTTTCAAAATTCGGCAGTGCACTATGGTGATCAAAACAAGTAAACAAACATTCATCGTCCTATTCTAGTAGACTAATAAAGTAATCCCCTAATCATGCTTACGTCTATATGACTACTGCTTGATGATCTCTGGTCTCAGAAAACGAACAAGGCCCAGAAACCAGAGTAATAAAGCTTCAACATCAACATATACACCATTACTTCTTTTATTTCCTTTAAAAAATGCCACACAATAATTTACATGTATTGACTATGTGCTCCTAAATTAAACTGCACTGAATATATATCAAACAAAATGTAAAAGTGCCTTTACAGTTTACTGAACTTTCAGATTGATATGCGGTAGAGAAGCATACCTCACATCACATACTCCTCTATTCGTTGCAAAGATCACAATGGGGGATAGAGAACTCTCAAGTGCCCGATTCAAATATGAAAAGCACTCTATGTCCAGCATGTGCACCTGTTAACATCTCTGTTTAGCATAGGATGAAATTGTATCCCACAATGAAAACTGTAAGAGCAATTCGTGGAAACATACCTCATCAATAAATAAGACTCCAGGTACAAGCTCCGCAACACCTTCATCAATATAGCGGTTAACTACCTGCCATGAATACCAGCAAAATTACATGCATGCACATACCCTGTTTTTTTTTTTTTGGAGGGGGGGGGGGGTCGTGGCGGGGCTATACAGGTATTCTGACTTAATGAGTACACGCTAAATAGACTTCTTTGTAATGGCTAGGCCAAGGTACGTTGACATTGTCATCTTTCAGACTTTCAAAGTATAAACCCACTGATTGGCAAAAATCCAAATCATAGCCAAGTAGCCATACCTTGTTAATTTCTTGACGTAACTTATCCGTGATTTCTGTCTTTCTTGGCTTCATCATCTGTCCCATAAGAGATAATATGTCTTGTCCACCTTGTGGCCTAGCATTCGCAGCATCCAGATCATGGAGGGTGACATCCTGGATGAGGAAATTTGTAAATGAATATACCAAAAGATACGCTGAAGTATTAAGGCACTTTCTCAAATATGTGTATGTGTTCAGACAATTGAAGCTAATTGCATCATTCTGACAAAGCATTTTAGTTTCCTATAGCACATCCATCAAAAATTTAAATTATAAAGAGACAAAAATTTAGTGGCCATCATCTTTAGTGAATTGCCTTTGACGAATGAAAAACTGGATAACAAGCTGTAAAGCAAACAGAGTGGGAAAACGTTTCTCAGGCTGTCTATAGTTAGAATAGACTGTCGTATAAAGTGGGACGCAGAAACTCCATTTCATGGCTATTGCAAGACATGTAAGCATACATTAAGCTGTCATGCCTTGTGATAAATAGAGGAGGATTACAGAAGCAAACCTGCACTATCTCCTTCTTCTTGTGAACCTCTCGTTTTGGAAGGGAGACGTATTCCTCTGCCTCAAGATCGAATTCAGTCGCAAAAGCATCGCTTCTCCCTACCCTCTTAACTGCCCCACTGTTTGCTTCAATGTATATAACGTCTCCAACAGCAACCTGCCCCCATTCAGAGAAGGTGAAATTTTAAGAAACTGTAATGATTGACAACACCACGCAATACAATTCCAAGGTCTAAACAGGCTCTACCAGATTGAGTCCATTTAGCAAACACCGTCTCATAACTTCTTTTTTTTTAGGGAAACCGTCTCATAACTTTGCATCAGAGTGATGATACCCATTTTTTCAAAAAAAAAAAAAAAAAAAAAAAAAAAAAAACTTTTCAAATTGCTGGAAATGTGGGGGGAAAGTATCTGATACAATGGATCTTTAGACAAACAGAGGGCAAATAGATCACCTTTTCCTTTATCAAAGCATCATATATTGTTGGGTCTAACTTCAATTGCTTGGTTCCTTTGTCAGTCTTCAATCCGATGATAACATGACTAATACTCTTACCATAGCCGCCTGTCACACTCTCTGTTTCTTCTGGAGAGAGCTCAGTCACCTATACGACACAGAAGAAAATTAGAAGTAGAAAAGAAAAATATCACAGCAAGTCAAGTGGTGCAGACATATCTATGCTATTACTCTACTAGATGTATCGAAGGAAATAGGAGCGGAGAATTTCAAAATTTGAGATAAACTTCAAAGTTTTTAATCCAGGATTTAACATCTATTCTACACTACTCAGATGACACCTCAGCTAGTCTCTATAGCACTAGTTTAGAACAGCTAATTAACATTTCTAGGTGAAATGTCTGTATGGCGCTAACTGCCAAAAACATTCGATAGCAACTTTCCTCAACAACAAAGCCGTAGTCCAAAACGGAACAACAAAAAGTCTTAGTTCCAAAACAACAACAACAAAGTCGTAGTCCCAGAGAAACTCTTGAAAGATTAGAGGTCAGCTAACAGGAATCAGTAGAAAATGTTGATAAAATATGAGGAACAATGCGAATTTAACAAGAAATATGATTAAAAAAGTGACAAGACTTGCCTCTCCTTCGTAGACCTCCTTGGTTTCCTTAATACGTAAACCAATGGCACGCCTAAAGTTTTCCATAAGAACCTCGGTCTTTTTCACTTCTGAGGAGTAGACTTCTGAACCCACCATAGGGCAGAAGGGAACCTGCAACCAATAACATCCACTTGAAGATTAAAAACCTAAAATTGCTTAATTTCACAAACGAAAAGCCTCCAACGATCTTACAAAGCAAATACCGAGTTCAATCAATATCACACGGGAAGTAACATCAGACAAAACGAAAGAGAAAACCCCCAATACATACGAGTAGGTCGTAAGCAAATAGCACGCTACTCCAAAAGACAATTACTTTACCTTGCTACCTAGCTCCTGAGCAATACCAAGCGCCAACGCAGTCTTCCCAGTACCAGGAGGTCCAACAAGCAAGACCGCTCGACCAGCTAGCTTCTTTTGTCGAACCATATCAACTACGAGCCCAGCAGCTTCTCTAGCTTGTGCCTGACCGACAAAACCAGAAGCCAGGGGGGCAGCATTCCCATTTCCCTACATAATTGATATTCCACCACAAACCAAAAATACCCAAATTAATCCAATTCCCAATCAACAAAATTACAACTTTTTCAATACCCAACAACAGAAAAACCGCCTTTTTATCGTATTAGCGATAAAAACTAAACTTTTGGTTGAGACGGTTCTTCGGCGCTACATATAATGGTCCGTTTTCAATTCCAAGCAGTAGACACAAAATTAAAACAATGGTTTATAATAAAAATTACGAAAGCTAAAATTATGTGGGCATTAATTAAGCTTTGTACAATCTCATAAAACACAAAAAACATCAAAGATAAAATAAATTAGCAAAAACCCTAAAAAAATGGTAATAAAAGTTAGGTAAAAAGAAGAGGAGAGAGAAAGAGAAGAAGAGATGCATACATCAAGTCCAAGACCTTTAATGTGGGTATGTGTGGCAATTCGCTGCTTCTTCGTTGTGGACTGCACTTCTTCTATTTTCATGCTTGGGTTTTTCTCTGCGTTTCTGGGTTGTTTTTCTGTGTGCGTTGCAGAGGTGTGAGCGGGAGAGAGAGGAGAAGCGAGGAGAGAGAGAGAGAGAAAGGAAGTGAGGTTATGCTTATGCAAAGGTCTTTCTATCACTCGATACGACGTCGTTATTACCAAAAATTACGTAAGTTTTATTAAGCGGAATGGAAGCTTCATTTATATCAAAAGAGACTAGGGCTTAATCACATTCAAAGACAAAGATGTTAAGATGGGTAAGGCCCTGTATGATAGGTCTGCATCTTTTTTATTTGATTTTAATGAATCTGATCTGATTTTATTGACTCTTATCTAATGAAATCTAATTTGAATGACTCTGATCTGATTTGAATGACTCTTATCTGATCTGAATAAAATTTGGGATTAGTGTTAATTCTCATATGATCTTAAATCTGATCTGATTTGAATGTCTCTGATTTGATTTGAAAGATTCTGAACTGACCAAATTTGATTTGAATAATTATAAACTGAATTTAATAAATATGATCTGATTTGAATATACAGTTTATTAAGTCCTATCATACAGGGCCTAAAGCGATAATGTTAACGACCTCAAAGCAAATTTGATGTATTGATTTCCTCCTCCTTGATCGTCGCTTGTTTTTTTTTTTTTTTTTTTTTTTGGTTACAATGAGGGAAAACCCGAGAACAAAAAGAAAACTACTCTCTAATTAAGCGAGTTCTAGAAACCCCTAAGACATCCTCCCGAAGTATGAGACGAAGCTCAGTGGGGGGATACTGAAGGATGACGAGCTTTTGATCCTGATCCGCACCTTTGTTAGCTAGCCAATCCGCCGCAAAATTCGCTTCGCGATACGTATGCTCCACAATTACACTCCAGCTATGTAACAACCCTAAATTTTCGCTATCTTTAAATACAAAAACAAAGGATTGTTATGCCACCATTGACTATCAAGTCAACGACAAGGCTAATTTAAAACAATATTGATAAACAAGAAGAACAAATGACAGCGGAAGACTTCTAGCTGAATCTACAAATCGGAAATTAAACCAAAGACAAACTACAAATCGTCCCCAATGCAAATATCTGACGACTCATCAAAGTGCCCAACATGCAATGACGCTTCAACCATACAATGCATCTCAATCTGCAAACCTGTCAACTGCGCCACCAAAAGGATGACACAGGCCCCAAAATAGGGTAAGGACACAACCCAAAACAAAGAACGTCAGCACTGGCTGAGTAAGAAGAGAGAGCTAGCAACAAAAGAAGGTAAGATACGCGCCTTAAAATGGCGCGTAGCTAAAAATAACTGAACAAACTACGCGAAACAAACAAGGACAACGGACGCTGGACACGACTCGTGTACTACTCGTGCACGACTCGTGTACAGATCAGAGCCGGTACAGACGGCCAAAAGCCGGAACTCAAATGATCACTTTCTTTGTATAACTTATTAATTTGTATATTATTCGAGGGCCTCTGAGAGGTCCCTAATCGAGCCAAGGGTCCTACCCCAAGACTACCACATCTAGAGTAACAAGTAACGTAATCCTAATGACCCGAGTGTGCACACCCCTCGCTAGGGGGACGGTAGGACGTACAAGTCCCTAGGAGGAAGCCTATTAGGGGGTTCGGTAGCTGATCTCCAACCCTTAAACACAGAGCCTCTCGTCAGAGGTATAAATAAAACCCACATCATCTCGATGTGGTGACGGCTCCTATGTCCGCCCCTCTAGATGGGTTTCATATATTATTTCAACTTTCACTTTCAATCTTTAAGGTACATTATTTTGTGCTTGCGCTTTTCAATTTATAGACGGCCGTAGCCAGAAACAACAACATTCGAATCAGCAGTGGATAATGGCATAGCCATATAACAAGATATGCATAAGCATGGATTTCAAGAATGATGAACAAGAGATGTAACGAACACAATAATGGATGAACGAAATGTATAGCTCAAGAGAACGGTAGATACAAGCATGAATCTCAAGAATTATGAGCGAACAACAATAAGTAGGCAATAAGAGATGAAACGAATGACGAAGCCCATGAGATTGAACGACACAAACATGCTCAACTTTAGAGGGTCAACGTTCTTACCTTAAACGCTAATCCATTTCTCCTTTATACTCTAACATCATCTTTTCCCATAATCAATCATACCCAATCCTTTAAGCCATAAATCGTAATCCTTACTCCATCAAGCCTAATTACAACCACGAATGACGCTAATCGAATAAGAACCAAAATCAGGGCAGTAGCAAAGAAATAGGTATAACTAACGTTTGAGAAGTGGGCTGATTACCAAATTTGAGTATGTCCTAAAGGATTACATCAGGAACATCTCTTCAAAATTTCGTCCACAAATTCCAAGCGGATCAACGGGAATACACCTCACACTGAACCATAAACATGAATTAGGGTTTACCCACGAATTATAATGTAACTTTTGATATACAAATACAGGCCTTACCAATTTTGGATATGTTGTTACAACTAGAGTTAGGAACATCACCATAAAATCTCGTCCCAAAATAATTCATGAGTCAACGGGAATCATCAAGATACCGAGAGAGCGGAACAGTTCTCGGGTAGATAGACACAGCTCCACTAAAACACCTCTACAGGGAGCATCCAATGAATTCTTGGCACGATCTACATGTCTATGGATTCGTATCGAAAGTACGGTTCTAACGCCACCAACCACGGCACAAACAAAGGTCGTATGTGAGAGTTGTGTGTGTTTGAAGTTGACACAGTGGTGAAGGAAATTTTCTGCGGGTGGAAGCTACGAAAAGGAGAGAGAGAGGGAGAGGCCGAATGATTAAGAAACAAAGCAAGGGTTTTATTTATTATACGTATATATGGGTATGAGAGTAAATCGGGTTTGGGCTTAGTTAATAAGGTGTGTTGCGTGATCCACAAACCCGGTACAAATCCGAAGGACGAACGAATCTTCTTATATAATCCCATAATCAGAAATCTCATAACAATTCAATCGAATTCCAATAAAACATTAATAAACCCCTCAATTACATTATAAAGTGTAACACCCTTAATAATTTAAGCTCCCAAAAATGCGGGGTGTTACAAGCTACCCTTCGCAATTATCTCACGACAAGCTTGGACCACCTTGCCTAACTGACCAACTATGGGAGCATCACTGTTGATCATATCTACGCAAGTCTTGTTATCCAAATGGACTAGCAAACGCTCAAAACCGTGTGTAGAGGCTTCCTCGAGACCCTTCTTCAGAGCTAGCAATTCGGCTCTCATAGAAGTGCAAATGCCGTAGCTTGAAACAAAGGCTTCAATAAAGTTGCCCGAATCATCCCGGAAGAGTCCTCCTCCTCCAGCTATGCCCGGATTTCCCCTACTAGCCCCGTCGGTGTTAAGAAGAACCCACCCATGAGGAGGTGGCTTCCACCAGATATGAACCTCCCGAGAACTCCCCGGCGCGGGGATGAGAAGAGAAAATCTATCCATGGCCTGCTTCGTCTCATCAAAGCAGTTTTTGAGAAACGGATAAGGGTCAAGTGGAATTTCCGAATTCCTCCTGAAGACGACATTGTTTCGCCATTTCCAGATCCACCAACATGTGATAGAAAATTTGAGTGGCCAGTCGTCCGTAGCCAAGGGGTTGTTGTTGCTAATATTGTCGAGTAACCAGGTTTGTAAAGGAGGGAAGCGGAAGGAGTTCAGGCTAGCAATTTCCCCAATCTGCTGCCAAACGAAACGAGCTTCAGGGCAATCCCTGAGTAGATGTAAGATGTCCTCCGGAGCTGAATTGCAGCGGGGACATGTTGGATTATCAGTGAGGTTTCTCTTGAGTCTATTGACGTTGCACATGAGACGTTCATGGATAGCAAGCCAAAGAACACATGCGTATTCTTTGCTGAACCGGGAGCCTCCAAACATAACCCCACTTATCTTCATCAGGCCTAGCATTAGAACCCTCACCTCGGCGCAAAAATTTCAGAGCAGATTTTACTGTGAAACCGCCATGGAAAGACCCATTCCAATACAACGTGTCAGGGGTGTCCTTAGGTGTTAACTCATACGCTGCTATCTTGAGTAATTCATCTTTGGGGAGGAAATCTGAAAAAATTTCCCACTTCCACCCATGATTAGTATCCCACATATCACTAACCGTATGCTCCAATAGAGCCACGGGAATTTGACGAAGTGCTTTTTCAGAGAGGCAGCCTGCTTCGTCGCTTGTTGCTCCATTGCTTTCACTATTTTGTACTCCCTCCTACCCAAAATGATCTCCCCCTTTCGTTTTGCTGTGTTTGACTGGGCATGTTGGAAGCTCTTTTTAGACTAAATAAACTCCGATTGCCGTAAAATCAATTGGGTTTGGTAGAATGCACTGCAGAATAAAATTATGTATTAATTTTTAAAACAAATTAACGAGTAATTTGGTATAGAATTAAGTAACACCCAACATGGCCCGACAAAACAACAAAATGAAAGGGGGAGATCTTAGTGGGTAGGAGGGAGTATCTCTCATATATTTCGTGATGTCAACGAGGCGGCCGATTTGGGCAACCTAATTAGGTAGGTGTATGATCAAAAAATTAACATGAATAAGTGGGGACATGAGAAGTAAGCTTTCCTTAGCTGCCCGGATCACTAAGGCCGACTTTCGTCCCTGCTCGACTGGTGGGTATCACTGACCAACGTAGCTACGTGTCACGTGTTGAAGTGGTTCTTACTTGGGGTTTGCGAGGATCAAGGTTAGCCTAAGGTTGGCCTAAGGTTGGCCTAATGGTTAGAAACTCAATCTGCCTGGATGTTGTCCCGAGTTCAAATCCTCATATTCCCCACCCCGCAGCATGAGCTGCTTCTTTGTAAAAAAAAAAAAAAAAAAAAAAAAAAAAGAAAAAAAAAAAGAAAAGAAAATTGGGGTTTGTGGGACGTCCGAAAAAAAGGCTCGGTCGTGAGTCTTTGCAGTTTGCATGCCAATACCAAAAACCGATGCCATCCGGAAAAAAAAACCATTTATTTCTTAACAGTGGTTTCATTTAATTTTTGAAAACAATTGGCGTGATATTTAGCGCAAATACTATCGTACCCCGGGGGTACCAAGAGGAAGGTACCCCCTGGGCCTCCTTTTGACAGAATTCAGTTATTTTTTAAAAGCCCAGTCCAATTAAGAAACAAGCCCAATTAAAAACAACACAAATCAAAAATCTATCAACACAAAATTAATTCCCCCTTTATTTTCTCTCTCCTCCCAAACCCACCCACCACCACCACGAACCACCTAACCACCGCCGGCCACCTTCACCGACCACCACCCCACTCGACGCCACCACCACTATTCGGTGCGCGCCGCTCCGGCGACCCCACGGTGGCCCCCTGTACCCGCGCCAACCCCCATATCGGCCACCACGTCCCTTTTTTCTCATTTTCTCTCTCCTCTCTCACTCTCTTCCCCAGCCACTATCCTCAACCGCCGCCCCTCCCGTGAATATCGCCGCCCCTCCCTCGGTGTTCGCCTCCCCTCCCCGATGTCGCGGCCCACCTGGCCACATCTCCACCAACTTTCAAAGTGGAAAAATGGGGAATTGGGGGAGAACGAACGGGAGGCTACGTGTCGGAACATCGGAGGGGGGGTCGTGGTGGCCTGACGAGCACGGTGGCTGGGACAGGGCTGGCGTTGGTGGCGGTCGGCGACGTCCTCCGGCGGGACTAGGTGGTCGGAGGAGGAGGTGGTTGGGGAAGGAGAGAGAAAATGGGAGGGTGGGTTTTTTTTATTTTGTTTTTTTTTTTATATTTTTGTTATTGTTAATTTGTTTGAATTTTGGAGTATTCATTTAAAAACAAAAATCGTTCATTTTAACACAAATACCGTTTATTTTAGAAAAAAAACTACTTATTTCAAATTAAATAAATCACGACAAAAAGAATTCATTCTAAAACAAATAGAATTCATTTTAGAACAATAATCATTCATTTTATAACAAAAAAAACATTCATTACATAACCATTCTTTTTAAAACAAATATCATTCATTATAGAACAAAAATCATTCATTTTATAACAAAACTCATCCATTCTAGAACAAAACTAACATCCTAGGACAAAAACCAACCATCGTAGGACAAAAATCATTCATCCTATAACAAAAACCATTCAACCTAAAACAAAAACTAATCATCCTAAGACAAAACTAACCATTCATAAACAAAAATCATTCATCCCAAAACAAAAACTAACCATTTTAGAACAAAATCAAATCATCCTAGTACAAAAACATTATATTATTTTTATAAAACAAAATTAAACAAAAACAGATTATTATAAAACAAAATTAGATCATTATAAAAAAAATATATTATTTTTAAACAAAACTAAATCATTACCAAATAAACAAAGAATAGTTATTGCTAATTTGTTTTAATTTGGGAGTATCCATTTTAAAACAAAAATCGTTCATTTTAACACAAATACCGTTCATTTTAGAACAAAAATTACCTATTTCAGATTAAATAAATCAAGACAAAAAGAATAACAAATAAAATTCATTTTAGAACAATAATCATTCATTTTATAACAAAAAAAAAACATTCATTACATAACCATTCTTTTTAAAACAAATATCATTCATTCTAGAACAAAAATCATTCATTCTATAACAAAACTTATCCATTCCAGAACACAACTAACCATCCTAGAACAAAAATCAATCATCGTAGGACAAAAATCATTCATCCTAGAACAAAAACCATTCATCCTAAAACAAAAACTAATCATCATAAGACAAAACTGACCATTCCTAAACAAAAACGATTCATCTCAAAACAAAAACTAACAATTTTAGAACAAAATCAAATCATTCTAGTACAAAAACATTATATTATTTTTATAAAACAAAATTAAACAAAAACAGATTATTTTAAAACAAAATTGTTAGTTTTTGTTCAAGAATAGATGGTTTTGTCCTAAAATGGTTAACTTTTGTTTTGGAATGATTAGTTTTTGTTTTGAAATGATTATTTTTTGTCCTAGGATGATTAGTTTTTGTTCTAGAATTGTTAGTTTTTGTTTTGAGATGAATGGTTTTTGTCTAGGAATGATTAGTTTTTGTTATGAGATGGTTGTTTTTTGTCCTAGGATGGTTAGTTTTTGTTAAGAAATGAATGTTTTTTGTCCAAGAATGGTTACTTTTTGTTTTAAAATGATCAGTTTTTGTCATAGGATGATTACTTTATGTTCTGGAATGGATGGTTTTTGTCTTAGGATAATTACCTTTTGTCCTACGATGATTGGTTTTTGTTCTAGGATGATTAGTTTTTGTTCTGAAATGGATGATTTTTGTATAGAATGAATGTTTTTTATCCTAGGATGGTTAGTTTTTGTCCTAGGATGATTATTTTTTGTCCTAGGATGGTTAGTTTTTGTCGTAGGATGATTACTTTTTGTTTTAAGATGATTAGTTTTTATTTTGAAATGGATGATTAGTTTTTGTATAGAATAAATGATTTTTGTCCTAGGATGGTTGCTTTTTGTTATGTACGGAGTAATGATTACTTTTTGTCCTAGGATGGTTAGTTTTTGTTAAGAAATGAATGTTTTTTTGTCCTAGAATGGTTACTTTTTGTTCTAGAATTGTCAGTTTTTGTTATAGAATGATCAGTTTATGTTCTGGAATGGATGATTTTTGTCTTAGGATGATTACTTTTTTGTCCTACGATGATTAGTTTTTGTTCTAGGATGATTAGTTTTTGTTCTAAAATGGATGATTAGTTTTTGTATAGAATGAATGATTTTTGTCCTAGGATGGTTACTTTTTGTTATGTAATGGTTAGTTGTTGTCCTAGGATGGTTAGTTTTATTAATAATTGTATTCGGTTCAAATAAAATTATTCTAGGACAAAAAAACATTCATTTCAGAACAAAATTCATTCATTTTTAGACAAAAAACATTCATTCCAGAACAAAAGTAGTTCATTACAGGACAAAAATCGGCCATTTAAAAAAGAAAACCAAATTAATACAAGAAATAAGAATAATTTTTTTTATAAGAGGAATGAATGATTTTTGTTTCAGAATAAATGATTTTCGTTCTAGAATAAATGGTTATTGTTTTAAAATGAATTATTTATGTTTCGAAATAAATGGTTTATATTTGTTGAATTCAATAATTATTCTTTTTTTGTCATAAAATGGGTATGTTTTGTTATAAAATGATTTATTTTTGTTATAAAATGACCAAAATTTATTCTAAAATAAATTATTTTATTTTTTTTCTTTTTATTTTTCTCCACCTTATTTCACTTTCTCTCTCCTCTTCCTTTACCCACTTCCACCCTTTCTCGCCGGGAAATCCCACCACCACCGCCGGCACACCAACAATATCCCACCTAATAATGTTAATTGTTGCCGGAAAATGATAAAAACGTGGAGAGAGAAGGAAAAGAAATTGAAAGAATGGCGGAGGAGAGAAGTGGTGATGTCGAGTGGTGGGGGCTGGGTTAAAGGGCCCAAAACCGATGAGACTTGTGGTGGTTTACACGGTGGTGGTGGTGGTTGGGTATGCCGGGCCGGCGTCGGCGTCGGCGTCGGGGATGTGGCGGGGATGTGTTGGTCGTGGGTGGGGAAGAGGGGAAGAGAGAGAATGTGTGGTTTTGTTTGTATTTGTTTCTTTTGTTTTTAAATGGTTGGGCTGATTTGTGAAATTGGCCCAACTTCTATAATCTGGGTTGTGTTGATCTATTGGGCCGGGGGGTACAAGGAGAATGGTACCCCCGGGGTACCATAGAAGAATTGGATATTTAGATGTAACGTTATCAAATATCATTTGATATGGTGCATATTTGACCTGCGATTTTAGAAGAAATGACTACTTCCTCCGTCCCAGTTCAAACGCCCCATATTCCATTTTGGGACGTCCCACTTCAAACACCCCATCTATTTGGGGACATATATCTCTATCCTACTTTTATTAAATTATTACATCATCTCTTACATTATCTATCATACTCTTATTAAACCCCACATTCTCTCTCCTCCTTTATCCTAATATTACCCAACTCCACTTATTATATCAATTTTTCTTATTACACTACAAAAACGCCTTGGGGCGTTTGATCTGGGACGGAGGGAGTATATTCGAAAAAACGTTATCTAATGAAAGACATAGCCCCGTACAAAGACATGGAAACGTGAGAAATCAAAATATTAGGGAGGCACATTTGTATCCTGATTTAAACTCTCGAGTCTCGACACCCACCCACCGGTCTCCCTCCTCTCTCTTAAACCCCCTCCGATGACGGCGAAGATGAACAAAGGATGGTGTTGGACGGCAAATATTAGACTTTCCGCCTCGCAATTGCTCAAACAACAAAACCCACTTGGTAATTTCTTTCATTTTTTCCCATTTTTATTTCAATTTACTCATCTCTCCTTTTAATCTAACCCTAGATCTAATTTTTACTTCCTCCTTTTTCACCACTTAATTTTCTTACATGGGCTTTTATACTTTAGCCACCTATGTTGATTGCTTGTGTTGATGATTATGTTTGATCATTTTTGTTGTTTTAGCTCTTGGTGTTTGGCGCAACATGTTTTAATCTTGTTTCGTGGTTAGCTAGTTTGATCGTCCACATTTTCCTATGCTTTCATATGTGATGGTATGTCGATTTATGTTAGCCGACCCCAAATCATTTTGAAACAAGTGCCTTGTTTCATGTGCCAAATTGGCTTTGGACGATTTATATTAGCCGACCCCAAATCATTTTAGCACGAATGCTTTGTTTAGTGGTTTAGTGTTGTGACGCTTGATTTTGTTTGTGTAGCTTTGGAATAATGGTGAAGCCAAATACGAGTAGGAAGCTTTCGACATCATTAGTTTCGAGAAGCAATGACACCCAAAACTCGTTGCACAACTCTGCAGAACTTGTAGTGGATTTGGATTTCTCTGGAGAAGATACTTGTTGGACTGTCGTTAAGAAACAGAAAATAAATGTTCTCATCCCTCCTCTTGCGATCTCTGAGCAATGTAGAGTGTCGGATCTTGATCTTTCTCAAGGTCCACTTCAGAAGTCTCTTGATGTTGCTGAGACTCAGAGAAACGATGGTGCTATGCCCTTTACGTCAAAGAGAGATTGTCAGTCTGGTCGAAAAGATTGCACTCCATCAGTAGCAAATGCAGGGCCGGGGAAGATGGATTTAAGGCTGCAGAACCTTGAAGACCAAGATAGTGTTCAAAAACCACTGTGCCAAAAGAAACCAAGTCTTCTGAAATGCCATGATCGTAGAAATAGTCAGTGTGGTCGCAAAGATGGTGCTTCACCAGTGGCAAATCGAGGGCTGGGGAAGATGGATTTAAGGCTGCAGAACTTTGGAGACCAAGAAGATGTTTTAAGACCACTATCCCAAAAGAAAACAAGTCTTCTGAGATGGCATGGTTGCAAGCCCTCTAAAGGTTTCGAACAATCAAGAGTCGACTTGCCTGGTTGCACCACGATTCTGAACAGACGAATGAGGGCATCAAATCTTGAAATGAAGATTGTAAGAGCTGGAGGATGGCGCAGATGGCTGTCTTCTATGGGATTGGAGCAATTTGAGAGGATTTTTCGCGGAAACAGCGTGCATAAATTTCAGTTAGTAAACCTGTCTATGAATAAGCTCAAGGATATGGGATATCATGCTGTTGGGCCAAGAAGAAAGCTGATTCATGCAATCGAGTGTCTTTGTTGGTCTTCTTGTTTTAAGAAGCACAAGACTTTGAAAAGATTAACCTGAATCAAACTTGACATATCTTGATCTTGAAAACTCTAATTTGTTGGTCCTCTTTAGGTCCATACATGTATGCTACCTGGTATCGGTTCCGAGGGCCATTTTGTGTAGTACTGTAGTGTATGATCATTTAGACAAGTAGTATATTTTATCTGAAAAAAGATCTTAATTTTGTGATTTTTCTTCGAGAACCATTATATTTCCTCCGTTCTTTTGGATCGTTAACCATATGTTAACAATCGAAACTCCAAAGGAATAGAGAGTAGCAAGTTTAAATTATCATATATATATATATAGGGCTCACATCCAGTGAGAAGTGATAATTTCGTGAGAAATGAGAAGTAATAACTGTAGTAATTAAACTGCATAACTCCAGTCAGTCGTAACTCCACCAACTATAACTCTTAACTCCAGTCACCTTAACTGTAGTAATTAAATTGTCTAACTCTAGTGAGTTAACTCTATAAAGTAAATTGTCTAACTCCAATATTATTAGTAACTCCACCAAATTCAATGAAAATTAATTAATTATAACGTAACTCCACTACCTAAATCACGTAACTCCGATTTAACTCCACCAACTAAAACACGTAACTCCAACGTAACTCCACCAACTAAAACACGTAACTCTAACGTAATTCCACTAATTAAAACCCGTTACTCAAACTTAACTCCACCAACTAAAACACGTAACTCCAATTATCAAAACACGTAACTTCAACTTTAATATTAACTCCATTAACTAAAACACGTAACTCCAACTTAACTACAATAACTTTTACTAAATCACGTAACTTCGACTTAACTCTATTAACTAAATTACGTAACTCCAATTTAACTTCAATTTAATTCCACCTACTATAACACGTAACTCTAATAACTCCACTAAGTAAAAGACGTAACTCGAATAAATTTCACTAACACGTAAATTCAAGTAAAATTAACTATTTTCAAAAAAAAAAAAAAAAAAAAAAACACTAAAACAATCTTCAACCGTTTTCTCTCTCCTCTCACACCACCCAAACCCCACCTTCACCACCCACTGCTCCGCCTCACCTCCGCCCCACCATTACCCAGAGCCACCTGAATCGCCGGAGAAAGGACCGGCCGCATCCAGCGAACCAAGCCCCGTCCTCCGATAACTGTTTCCGCCATCTCCGCCCCCCTTATTTCTCCCCTCACCGTCCTTTCTTTTCCGTCCACGGCGGCGAAAACGAGAGGAAGCGGTACCAATCAGTGCGCAAAAGTGAGGCGAGGCCGGTGGAAAGGTTACTCGACGGAGGTTATCAGTGCCGGCGGCTAGAACTAGAAAAAAAAGGGCGAAAAGATGGAGAGAGAACGCGTTGTACGCCGCGTGGTGAAGGCCGACGGAGGTCGGGGATGGCCGACGAAGACTCGCCGTAGGTAGCTGAGTCGGCCGGTGGCATCGAAGCCGGCGAAGGCTGTCGCCGGTGAACACCGACGGCGGCGGTGTGGTGGCGCGGGGGTTTGGGCCGGGAGAGAGAGAGGGGGAATAAGAGAGGAGAGAGAAAATGGGAGTAATTTGGGGTTTGTGTTTATTTTTGTTTTTATTTTCCTTTTATTTTAGTCTATTTATCTAGACCATTGGATTAAATGAGATGGAGGGGTGAGATGACTTCTCATTTCTCACGAAACTAATACTTCTCATTTGATATATTTCCTATATCATATCATATCATATCTATATAATATAATTAGTGGTGCATTTCCAGCTTTCTCAGGCCGTCCACATCAGCGTTGACATCAGCGCCATGTCATAGCTGATGTCATCGACTGCTATTTACGGCAATCAAATAAACATAATTGATACTAATTGCCTTCATTAAAGGGGTAATCTAATTATTTAAATATATGATATATAAATCGATACTATTTCCCGAATTAACGAAGAGCATGATCTACGAAATTAGTTTAAAAATAAAAATGACATATTCGAAAATCAAAATGTATATGTTAAAGATATAACAGTCTTTTAAAACTATAAATTAGATGATAGAGCCATAATTAAAAAGAATTCTTTGCCATATCGACGCAAACTCAAACGTGTGAATAGATGTATTTTTAAAAAGTATTTTCCAAAAACAATATATCACCATATTCCCTGGCAACAGCAAAAAGGTATTGTTTTGGCAATAAAATTTGTAACAATAACGGCATATTCCGTTTTATAAATGCAATCAAATCTTTTAATTTGTATTTAATACTGAAAATCCATGAATAAGTATAATAATCCGTCCAAAAATCTTCACCCCCAGAACTTCATCTTCTTCAATATTGCATTCGAGTCTTTACTTTCGTTTTAGTTTTCATTATCGAGGATTAACAATTGATTCGCTTTTTTGGCCTTTTGTTTCAGGAGTAAGCACACGAGTTCAAAACATCCGAGATCACTTAAATCTGGATTCGAGGTATTTTTTTAATATGCAGCAATATTTTTTTTAATCGGGCTCTTTTGTTGCTAGGTAGGATGATTACAATCGTGTTGATTTTCTGACTAACAATATAGGTTGATCAGGCTTAAATCTTCAGTTTTTAAGCGCATAAGGGTAGGCCCTTTAATTTTTTGCATTTATGTTCTTACTGTAATTTCCCTTCATGTAGTTTATTTCTTTGGGTAATCATATCTTAAAATCATCTGTTCAGTTGTAGTATTCTCGCAGAAACTAATCATATCTCAAAATCAAAAGCAACTTCTCTCATTCAGACTTTTCAATGTTATAATCTTAGGGTATGTAAGACAACTTACGTTATAAGCGGCTAAACAGTAGGTATTGCTCAAATATTTTTTTGTTATCAATGGCATGTTATTTAGTTCCGCGTTTGCCTGTTGTTAGTCGACTTCCAGACCTACTAAAATGCGATATATATGCCCTTTTGTTTATAGTTAATTAACTAACCTTGATCTTCTCCATCAGTTTGTCTTAGGCGGCCAAAATGACTTTAACTAACATGCTCATGTATCGCCAATCGCAACCGCAAATCGCAATGGTTGACTTATACATGAGCAGTTGAGCCGCATGCCAAACAACGCAGGAGTTGGCTTGCATGTCGCGATAAAACCATTAACCATATATTACTCTTCTTATTAATTGCGCATGCTCTTTTTATTCATATGGTTTTTAAATAATCAATCATCAATCACCCACTCTTATTGTGTTTTATGAGTTAACAATACAGGATCATTGTGCAAGTAGAAAATTTCATAACGTATGTAGTCGATCGATACGTAATTAAACGCAAGTTTTCGGACTCATGGGTATTAAAGCCCCTCTCATTCACAAGTTTCCTTACTAACCTATTTCAATCATAGTGACACTACAGGTTCGTAAGTATTATTCTTCATTTTGGCCAACGTAGAATTGTTGTAGACTATAACATGAAAATGTTTGACTACATTAATAATTTTGATTTCTTAAAATGACATAATCTCTCCGTTCCAACTCCTTTGAAGGAGTATGTACAGTGATTTCATGAACAAATATGTAGGTAACAATGTAACATAATTACTATCGGGCAGTGATCTTTACTCTTTACATTGTACTAATCGCATGGGCAAAGTAGGAGCAAAAGTATGATCCCTCTTAAGGAAATAAGATTTGAGCTTTAGATTTGAGCGAGTCTGACACACCATGTATAAAACCTATAGATACGCATAGTTTATATTTCCTCTGTTTAAAATTACTACCGTGCAGAATACGTGCAGGTAATTACCAATTATTCTACTTAGTATCTGTTTATAAAATTTAGTAAAAGTAGTATTTAGTATTGTTAGTTAAAAACGGTAGCGAGTATTAAAAGGCAAAGTTTTCAAAAAATACGGTAAAAAATCCGTCGAATAATTCGTTGACTTTATAAAAACGGAAAAATGCGGGTAATTCATAAAATTCGGCTTCGTTTTGAAACATTCGGGCAAAACAATCGGTACAAATATCTCCTAAATAGTGTAAAATAAAGTCAATAGAACTCAAAATAGCTTCAGATTTCTTTTTCGATGTATTTTGCTATTTGATAGTAGGAAACAATGGCGAACGTAGAAAAAATAGAAATGCGGTATTGTGAAGCTTACCAGAAAAGAAGTTGACTATTAGAAAGTCAAAGTTTTTTTAACAAAAAATTCATGATAAACGTTTAATTCGCGTTTTAAACGGGAGGGTGAAATTTATTCCTTTTTAAACGAGGATCACCTTTTAATTCGTTTTTTCACGCATTTTTTAAGAAAAAGATGTAATACGCTTATTAAACGAGTTTTAAACGGGAAAGAACTAATAGAGATACCATTCAAATTAGTTCAGGGTCATTCAAATCAAATCAGATACATATTGATTTGCTAATAACGACCAATGAATTTGGTCCATTATTGTTACTAATTTGTTGAAATTAAATCAAATTTTCAACAAATTCAAATAAGTTCACAGTCAATCAAATCAGATCTGATCAGATCAAAAGTAACCAAGTCTAATTAGGTAAGAAAGATGCAGTCCTATCAAATGGGGCCTTAACGTTGTGATATGTAGTAAGATAATATTAAAGCTATAAGTATTTCTTTTTGGTAAATTTAAAAATGTTCATATGATATTAACTTGGCAAAAGGCTTATTATCGGAAGCCCGCACCACTATGATCTCAATCTAAAAAAGACTCTGGTTTGAATATAGGGTGATTAGTGTTAATTAGGTGTCATCAACGGGTCGAATTTGAGATAAAACACATGGGCCAGCACGGGACACAAGTAAAAATAAGAACAAAAACGGGTTCCGAACCCTAAACAGTGGGCGAGCTCAAACATGATCAATTTTTGTGAAGTTTAACTTTGTGGATCGTATTTAGTTATTTTATATGCATTTATTAGTTTGGAAATAATTCAAAGTAGTATCACCATTTATAAGTTCAAGACCCTCTTTGATAGGACTTAATGAAAGAAATATTCAGATCAAAGTAGAGTCATTCAAATAAGATCATATCGATCATATCAGACTCATTCAAATTATATCAGATCATAATTGATATTAATTCGTTGAAATTCAATCAAATTTTCAACAAATTCAGATAAGTTTTGAGTCATTTAAATCAGATCAGGTCAAGATCTTCAGATGGAAAATAAGTTGTTCGATGCGTTTGTGAAATATATGATTTTTTGTTGTATTGTACTTATTGTATGGTGTCGTGAGTTATTCGTGGGACGAAAGTCGAAAAGTAATGTTTAACTAACCCCAACAGTCCATAGAAGTGCACCATATTTGATTGTAGAATTTGTTTTGCAGATTCAGGTATGACAAAGGAGGCACACGTTCTCAAACTTTGCCAAAGTCTCCGTTCACATTAATAACAATTGTTCAATTAAGTAATTGTTAGTATTTAGTGTCGCTAAGGCAAGTTAATCGAATCGATTTTATATAATGGGTATTTTGTAATGATATGATGAGTAATACTTAATTACATTTCGGCATACACACTCTAATTGGTATTCAATACATTGCAATCGCACGGGTTCACAATTAGCTAGACATGTCAATTGGGTCATACGGGTCCGATTGAGGTCCAATAGGGGTTAATTTGCACGGGCTATAATCCGTTCAATGGGTCGGGTCAAAATAAACAAGAAAATATGCGGGGTAAGACAGGTTCAGATCGTTGGGGATCACAAGTCGTATAAAAAGCATTGCCATTACCTTGCAAAATCGGGTTGGATTGAGTCGAGTCCCTCGGGTCTAGAAAATACAGTTTTGAAGAATGTCTAATAACAGCCCATGCACGGGTGATAATATAATGGATAAAAGCTAAACTACTGTAGTATAAGTTGTATTGTATAATAATATCTTTAAATGGGGATATATTATTATATACGGAGTAAGTGATTTAACTCGAATCCTATTTTGTTTTTTCGCCCTAATCTAAAGGCCGGACAAATTATTAGTTAACTCGAATCATATATTCTTTATCGCTCTTAGGTCAATTAATACTGGTCGATGGTCGGGTCGTCAAGGTTAACCAAAAACATGGAAGTCGAAACACATTTGGTTTGATATGGATCACTCTCTCACTAGAAATAAAAACAATATTATTTCTCAAAAATAGCGAGCCACGAGCCATGAAATAAGAAATTAATGACTTAACAGTTTATTTACATTAAAAAAAGAAATTCATGACTTAAACAGTTTATTTACATTTCTAACTTTGTGTCATGCATTTTTTCAAATGTACATCTGCTATTTTAAGTATACATTTTAATATATAGGTCTAATGTGGTGTATCTAATCTTATTTAAGACACATTGATTAATCTGGTTATTTTCTATTATTACATCATAGTATAATTAGATAGTATACATCACAATATCATATAACATCCCGTGCAATTTTACACGAGTATTAATCGGGAAATACACAGAGAATCAAAGGAGTATACACACGTATGAGTTTAAATAATTAAAATTAAACTATCATAAAAATAAATAGATCTTGAGATATCATGTGAACTTTACATCTTATTCATTTATGAGCTGAATTTCTTCATATTTTGTCTTAATTATGTGTAAAATCTTATTCATTTATGAGCTTAATTTCTTCTTCATATTTTTGTCTCAATTATATGTTAACTGGTCAGGTGTAGAGGTTGATCATAGCAATACGTGCCGTAGGTACTAAAAGACGGATTGGATTAAATTGAGTTTGCATGTTGGTGATCGAAGTTCTTTTATGGGTCGAATGTCGTATATCTTATCTTACTTATATAAAGACGCATCGATTAATATATATGCCTTAAATGTGGATGTTCAAAACGCAGTGTATGTAATAAGATGGTATTCACAACAATTGCATATAACAGGCCGTGCAATTTTGCACGGGTCATTAAACTAGTATAAATACAATAGCGGTAGATTTCACGGCCTTTTAGACTGTCCACATCAGCCGTGACATCAGCGCCACGTCAAATGCTGACGTCAACATGCAACAATTTAGGCAGCCAAATCTCCAGTTTTATGCACGTATTCCATAATTAATAAAAATTACCGGACCAAAAAATATTGAAATATTATTCACACGCATAAAAATCTACCTAAAAAAGAAAAACATAATTAATTAACAGAATTCACACTATTAATAGAAAATTTACATTAGCTAGATATATTCTTAATGAAATTTACCCAGTCATATATTGGATAAATCGAATAATTAACCATAATAAACTTGATAAAATCGCAAATCTAAGAAAATTGTAGCATCTAAAATCGCATTTTCCTTAAATGATAAAATTTCAAAGTTTAGAGATGCCTGGGAAACATAATTATTGATACTGTATACGGAGTGTAAAAGTGAAACCTTTTGTTAAGAAATCTTAGCAAATCATTTTCTTCTCTTATAAAAATCTTCTCCCTTATAACATTCCTCCAAATATGCGAACAAAACGAATGGTTTTGATTTAAACCCAGATTACGATCAACCACAACTCATATTTTTCCATGAAAAGTTTCTGGGAATCACGGCAACCCCCTTACAAAATCAAGCCATATATTATTTCATTCTTCTGTATGACATTTTCCGTCAATTTAATTAAGCATCAGTATAGTTTTCCCATCGCGATTGCTTGCTAATTTTTTTATTTTTTTTTTTATCATTGTTCAATTTGTATTATTACTGCAATGTATATTTATTGAATTTTGATATGCTATAATTTTCTGATTAAAGTTGATCTCCATTGACAGAGTCGGTGTGGAGATTGGAAAGGGCCGCAAAAAGGAAGGAACACACGCGATGAGGGCACAAAATCACTGACCCAAGTCGCACGCGGTTGGACGGAGTCACGGAGGTCGCCTGAGATGAAAACAGCGAGACTAAGCGTCCCAGAAAAACAAGGACGAGGCCTTTGGTGAAGTATCATGTAGCAGCAGTTGGTGTTGCTAGAACATAATCAGTTTGGGAGTTTTACAAATGAGGTAAATGACGCTAATTGATTAGATAGAGACGGACAAATTAATTTGGATTTTCAATAATTAATGAAATTAATTTGGGGGGTTTCCAGATTAATTTTAGTGTTTAACAATGTTAGAATCATGTCTGTTGCATTAAGGTCATTGTGATTTGAAATTTCGGCTATATAGTAAGATCATCAGGCCAAGCCAAGTCTATTTGGTACACAAGTATTAGCCATTATTTCGGCCAAACCAAAAATTTGGGTGCTGAATTTTAATCCCAGTTGCAGCCTTCCTACATCTATTCATCAGCACCTTTGATCTACATTTGGCTGACATGTGATCAGATGATTGTTGCACGGGAATGAATTGTTGACATGCGATACATCTTAGTAGTGATCAAGGTTGAACATGGTAGGCTGTAGCGACGTATTGCAAATGCATCCAAATTTCCTTCAGATTCTAACATGTTGCTGAAATACACATTTAGAAATTTGGTTTTATTAGTACTTCTTCAATTTTAAGGATCTAACAATGTCATTTACCGATTATCTCAACAAGATTTTTCGTTTCGACCAAAAGAATAAAATTGCTCGCTAGGTTAATTGAATCTTATACTTCTCTTATGTACTTACAGTACTTTCTATGATGTTAGGAGGGCGGCTATTGCACAAACCGTAGTTGCAGTCGAGCAGATTGTATGTGGAAACAAGGGTGGAGAAGTGGAGATTGTCTTAAAGAGTATACACTGAGGACATCCACATTTAAGGAATTCAGAAGCTATTTGATGGAAGCAAAGAATGCTAATTTTAATTGTGATGTATGATGGGTTGACTTTATTATTAATAAAAGCATTACACTTTGATGCAATCTTTCCATGGTATCGTTTTAGTATCGCGTTTTTACAAATTCAATGTTTATATGTAAATCTTTCCATCAAACATCCACACATTGAACGTCAATAGTAAGAACTAATAACAACAGCCTTCTGTATGAGTTACAGCGACTAAAATTCTGATTTAGGAACTTGGCAATATAAAGAATCGAAATCAAAGCAATGTCACATGAATGTGACGTCAAAATGTCAAATTGTACCATACTTTATTCAAAAAATAGGAACCGAATGGAAAGGTAGCATTTGAGGCAAAGATTTGATGACAAACATGAGAGAGTACATCGTGTAAACGATTGTGCAAGTAAATAATTGGCGGTATTAAGTGCTAAGTCAAGTTAATCAAATTCATTTTATATGATGGATTGATGGGTATTTGCCTTTATATGAATGGAAATACTTAAGTAATCACATTTTGGTATACACACTCGGTTTGACCGTTAATTTAGTACAAATGTGGTTTACAATTTTCTAGACATGTCAAATGGGTCATGCAGGTCCGCTTGAGGGGTCAAATACGGGTTAATTTACACGCTGTCTAATCTGGTAAATATGTCGGATCAAATTAGACGATAAAAAATATGTGGACTAAGACAAGTTCGGGTATTTAGGAGTCATGGGTGATGTAAAGCATTGTCATTACCATGCAAAATCGGGTCGGATTGAGTTGAGTTAATTGGTTACTTAAGCTTTTAAGTTTTAACAGGTCTTAGAAAATACAGTTTTGAGACGCATACACAATCGCCTTATTTCAAAGCTAATCTATATTAGTACAGCTACTACCATCTTAGCATAACTTAGTGAGCTAATTACGGGTTTAAACGGGTCAACAATTCAGGTTATCTTTGACCAGAAGTATTATAATGGTTTTATATTATTCTTCTAATGTGGGTATAATCGGTCAATGGGTCGAGGGAATTTAGACTATAAAAATATGCACAAGCAAACAAGTACGGGTCAAACACGGGGAGAAAGGGCTGGTGATTTCAGGAGGTTTAGACATCGGGAAATGTTTTTTTAAATTATATTTGTCTTTCTGATGTGTTTGAAGTGATGTCACTTGAATTCGTTCATTTTAATTTCTTTAATGACTTTTTTTTGGTATTGGATTACGGCATCGTTTTTCTTTTTTCAAACAATCTCTGCCATCAATCACTATACTGACATCACCAATAACAATCTGTTCAAATAGAAGAAAAACAATTAAACACTACAGGTACGATATCGTTTTATACTATTAATTATTTTATTCCGTGTACATAACCGTCTATGTTCAAGCGGCCCGTGCAATTTTGCACGGGTCAATAAACTAGTATATATATAAAGTTGGATGGAAAACGTGTGGGTGCGACACGTCATTCTCCACCTCACGTGCCACATAGGTGACGGGCAAACGTGCATGCCACACGAGCAATTCCACCTCATCACTTGGCGCACAGTGAAATCCGCAAAAATGAGACTATCAAGGCTTGAACCCAAGACCTCAAAGTTGCATTTCAACACTTCAACCACTATGCTAGTTGAATTTTGTTGATTCTTTTATTAACACAATCATATATAAAGGTCATTAATGTTGAGGTTATAAATATATACATCAAATGAAATATCAAAAAAATTTATGGAGGGATTGACATGAATCGTCGTATATGATATTATTCACAATAATCGTGACAATAAATATTAAAATAACAAAAAAGTGGAGAGAAAAACACGAGAATTGGTATTTTACAGTTCCGAGAAAAAAGAAGACATGGATGAGAAATATTGTAATCACTCTATTTCACCAATTTGCGTATAAAATCAAACACACTTATTTTTTTTTTGTGACACTTTATCCACACTACTCAATGACGACGGGGAGGGGACAATAGTATTTATCACAAACATACGAATCTATTTATTTTTGTAATTTAGGGGTGATTGATATACATCGTGGTATATGATATTGTTTATAATCGTGGTGAGAATAAATATTGAAATAACAAAAAGGTGGAGAGAGAATACAAGATTTAGTATTATGCGGTTTGGCGAAGATTGAAAAAGTCGATGACTAATATTATAATATCTCCATTAACTAATTTACGCATAAGATTAAAAATACTAATCAACGAAGACCGTGCGTAGCACGGTGTAAAGACTAGTACTGAACTATTAGTAAACAAATCACTCGTAGGATTTCATGCACATGTTTAAACAGCTTCAATCGTTTGCCTTGATAACACAATTGGCCCCAAATGGTAAACTTGTAGTACGACTGTACGAGGGATGCTCATTTTATATTTTAGGCACGAGGGGTGTGATAAAGATCGCGATGTTTTTTAAAGATATTTTAGGTACGACTGTAAGAGGGGAGAACTTAGTGGTAAACTGTTAGTATGCTCTTTTGCGTTGGTACTTGGTAAATCAGTTCAGTTCAATCCAGTTCAACTCGATTTCTATCGGCTCGGTCCGGGAGTGGAACCCAGGCACCTTTAAAAGGAGTCAAGGGCGCTGCATTATCGTCTGTACAGTCTATAGTCAGATTGTCCGGATTTCTTCCTCTTTTATCCATTTCACTGCCTTTCACATCAACTCGTGTAAGTAAGCCCGTTTCTCATTCTTCAAAGGTTATCTCTTCTTGGCTATCTTTATTAAGAAACATATTGGATAAAATGACCATACCCAGATCTTTGATTTATCATTATACTTGGTTTAACATGTGATTAGTTTCAATTTCTTATGCTTAGTATATCCATACCTCGTCTAATTTGTGTTGAATTCTGTTGCTGAAATATGTAACCTATTTTGGTGTGAATTTGACGCTACATGTGAAAATTTTGGTTCTTTCTTATGTGGGAATTAAAGCGTTGATGTGGGGGTAGTTATGGAGTATCTGTTTCTTATCCAAGTTGAAATTAAAAGCTAGTTCGTCACGGGATTGTAAAATAAAGGAATTGTAATGAATTTTGGGCTAGAATTTGATGGGAGATGTGCTGATTGGGTATTTGGGTTGAGAAGTTTCATTCTTCAACCAATTTCGCAATCGAATTATCAGATTCTTCCATTTTCAGCTATAAAGGCTGTATTGAAGTACATAGTGGTCGAATTACATACAAGGGTTTGCTCGGAATGGGGGTAATTATTAAGGGTGTAAGTGAGGCCAAAACAAAGAAAAAAGGGGATAGTGGTAGTGGTGGTGGAGGAATCAGCATAGGGGTGATGAGTAACGAGGATTGCTCCCATTTTAGGGTAATGGGGGAGGCAAGTAACTATTACCCCCTCTCCCGTTCATCCTGCCATGTACACCACAACCACTACGTCTTTTCATCCACTTGTTTTTGTGTCTATTATTTCCGTATCAATTACCCCCATTTCAAGCAAGCTCAATATTGGATTCCATATCAATTACCCCCATTATGGCAGTTCATAGTTCATAGAAATGCTGCTTCTTAAGAAGATTGGGAGAAGCAAAAGTTGCAAACGAGGAGATTAGTTGTAGTTAATTGATAAACGGGTCAAAATATGCTTTGAAGGGTATTAATTTCTTATGTGACTAGTTGATTTCCTAGTGCTTTTGGCTGATGTTGAATGAGCGACATCAACAACAACCCAATAAAATAAAACCAAAATGTCCTTGTCTGGAGACCATCTAGATGTATGCAGCATTACATCGAAGTTGTGCTGTAATTCTCCTGACATTGCTTTTGAACGGAGTTTGCCTACTTTGGCTAATCAGTCACTCACATTAATGGTGTAGGTTTCACAATTGGTAGTGTAATAATACTCGCATTGAACTTCTGTATATTCTGCAGAAGGGGGGGGGGGGAGATGAATTGGAGTTGCTGCTTTTTGCTTTGAAGCTTTAGTCCGAGTCCTTTTCGGTATACCCCTCTGATCAAGGAATTTTTTTACTATAGTTTTTGTTTTCTTCTTGGCAAAGTTCTTAAGATAACTGAGTTGGAGAAATTGTTTGATTCTTAAGTGATGAAATTGGCTATGTGCAGTGCTCATTGCTCTGTAATTTATGAATTTTGCAGACTCGTTCAGTATCTTTCTCATGGCCTGTATCTTTATTTGGCTTTAGTATGTAATTGGCGTGACAGTGAAATTAACAGTTATATGATCTTCTCTAATGGATTTATAGTCATGGAAATTGGCGGTACTGTAGCTAACTCGTGTAATTTAATTTTTGGCAGATTCACGTTTTCTGGCCAATATAGCATGAATGGACTAGGGAAGCAAAGATTAGTTCTTTCCAGCTAAACTCTGATAGTGATAGAATGCCGCACAGTTGTAGTGTGGTGAGACCTATTCCTGTTACCCTTCCAAGTTCTGGATATATTGTCCCCAAAGATCGTCTTTTCTCATCACAACGGAAGGGCTTGTGCATCAAGTGCAGCTCTTACAAGTCCTTTCATCATGTGAAATGTTGTTCAACCAATACCGGTTTTATCTCGAATGATAGCAAGTATGTGAACAAGCAGGTGATTAGTTTAACTCCACAGCTTTATGACTATATCTTGAGCAACATCCGGGAGCCTGTGGTCTTGAAGGAATTGCGTGAAGAGACTTCCAAAATGAGTGGAAGCAGAATGCAGGTTGCTCCTGATCAAGCCCAGCTTCTCGCCATGCTTGTACAGATTCACGGAGCAAGTCGGTGTATTGAGGTTGGTGTGTATACAGGTTACTCTTCATTGGCTGTTGCCCTTGCCCTTCCAGAATCAGGGTGTTTGGTCGCCTGTGAGAGGGATGGGAATGCTTTAGAAGTCGCTAGAAAGTTTTATGAACGAGCCGGGGTTCTGCATAAGGTGCACATTAAACATGGGCAGGCAATCGACAGTCTGAATTCCTTGCTATCGAATGGAGAAGCTGGTACCTTTGACTTTGCATTCATTGACGCAGACAAGAGAATGTACATGGAGTACTTTGAATTGCTGTTGAAGCTTGTGAGGGTTGGTGGTCTTATTGTGATTGATAATGTACTTTGGTATGGAAAAGTTGCCGATCCTTTGGTGAATGATAAAACCACGATTAGCCTAAGGAGTTTCAATAGAGCTATTATGGAGGATGAGCGTGTAAGCATCAGCTTAGTACCAATTGGAGACGGCATGACAATTTGTCGAAAGAAATGACATTTTGAGAAACCTTAAATGCTTATGCTGTTGTTGCTGGAACTTGAGGGTCTAGTCCAGTGAGACACTTCCAGCGCTGTGTTGCTTGTTTCCTAATAAATCATGCTTAACAATGTCATCAGGGCTAAAATACTTGACATGTGGGACTGTAAGAGGGTGCATTCTTACTCTCGCCTGTTAAAATAGTTTACTGTTCTTGTGAAGTTGTGAGCGTCTTATAATCTTTCTCCCTCCCGAGGAAAATGGACTTCATCAAAATGGAAGATTACTTATGCTGTCAAATGGGAGAGTTGTTTTCTGAAGACCTCCTCAGTCATCTGCCCCCTGTAGCTGTCAGTGATGAATTCCCACCATCTTGTCCTCCTGAACTTCCCCGACATGCCTCCAGAACTTGGCCTCAGCATTACAACTTTACGCCACTCTGTATTTGGTAACTATGCCTTTGCTGCAGCCGAGAAGGCGTGAGCGGTTAGTCTAGGCAGGAAACTAGCTCAGAAAATCATCTTGAGCTTTTGTAATGCTCTACGGCTCTACCTATTCTCCTAGAGGTGGTAACTAATTTTGCTCTTTATAATCCATCTTGTTTTTTTGTTAACGTCCCATGATCAGTCGCGGCTCCAACATATTCTGTCATTAGTTGTTGTATTAGTAATTTAGTACCTTTGTTGTTGACTTGCATGACAACCATAGGTGATCTGGCTCTGCTGCTCCATTACTGCGAGACTGTTGCAGCTACGATGTGCCGTTAAGACGAAGGAACTGCACTGCATCCCCTTAATTACAGTAACAGCTGCTACAGGAGTTATTAAGTTCATCTATCGTTCGGAGTACCTCAATTAAAAAAAAAAAAAAACAATGTCAAAAAGAAAAATGCAACAGTATTTAAAGATTAGAAAAGACGCGCCAGGTAGGGGTCGAACCTACGACCTTCTGCTTAGGAAACAGACGCTCTATCCACTGAGCTACAGGCGCTTTCATGCCCTTTTCTTCAACTTCCCCCTGAATCGCAACATTTAACGGAACATTGAATTTCACAATCTGCAGATTTCCCGCCCAACTCCTCTTTCAAAAACATACAGTACTGTATTTTTAAACTTTTTGCTCCTCACTCCTTATATACGGAGTATCTCTCTCCGTTCATCGAATTCTTCCCATTTTCGATAAACGAGGGTGTCGAAAAATGGATGAAAACATAAGAAAGATGAGCAAAAACTTAGCAAGCTTCTGCAACAATCTTCAATCAACTTCCCAAGCATTCAAACAATCTCTCGACCGCCGCCCAATTCCCCTCGGTAAAACCCCATTTCTTCCCACTTCTCCTTTTTTTACCATCATCAATTTCTAATCTTTTTACTGAAAATTCCACTCAATTTAATTACAAACATATAATAAAGTTACTAACTTTACTGCCAAAATTGCATCTTTTTTATATCTGGGTTGTATTCTAATTTTAATTTTGCAGATTCGGCGTCGACGACGTTTATGCGTTCCTTAAATGGGAGGGTGTCTTCTTTAACAGCTGATCTGAATTTGTTGGATTCAATGTCTTTTGGAACTGTTTCATTTGAGGAGCTTTTGGGTCATTGTAATCAGCTTTACCAAAATAATCATTCTCAGCTCCTTCATCTTCACGCTCATCTTCAATCTCTTGGTCACATTTCTTCAAGTAATTTCACTTTTTTTCACACTAAACCCTAATTTCAATTTTGCCCATCTTTGTTTTTTACTTGCTTTAATTCATGTGATTAGGATAATTGGGTTTGGTTTTATGAGGATTATGTGTTTGAATTTGTGGTAATGATTACGAATCATTAGGATTTGGAATATGTTGTTATACATTCATGATTAATTAGTTAACAGGTTTTTCATTGTAAAGATTTGTTGATGACGGCAATTTCGAGTAACTCTTGATATGAGGCGGTCTCACACTAGAATTCACGAGTCTTGAATATGTAACGGATTGATTACTTCCTGTTTGGAAAAATTGGGTATATGGATTGATCATGTTGCGCCTGATTGAACTTTTCTATTTTGTTCTACAACATTGGGTAATTTTTCGTGTTTGACGAAATTGGGTATGTGGATTGAATATAGTTGGAATTTGTGTAGCAGATTGAGTGTTTTCATTGGGACATTTTTACAGTTTACTGGTTATGTTGAATGAGGTGTTTATATGGAATTGATTTAGGTGATGCTGTTGATGATTTAGTAGAGGATGTTATGGCTCATAGCAGCTACTCCACTGAACCCGAATTCGTGAGTTCTTATCATGGGAATACTTCGAACAGACTGGAGGATGATATTCTGTATCCTTTGAAATTGTTATCGCGTCTTCCTGGTTGAACTGTGTGCATGTAGTTGTCATGATTCTTAGCTTTTCTTTTTTCAGAAATACAACAATGATGTTTTACATTGGGATTTTTTTATTATTGTCCAAAACACATAATTGTCTGGAACAATTGTTATGCTTTGACAATTTTCTAGATTTGATGAGCCACCAAGCTTGCAAAACCTTGGGCTGTCAGATATTTGTCTGGCAACTCTTGCATCTGAAGGTTAGTGGTTTAAACTTCAATGTGGTAAATGTCTAGTTTTGTTTGTAGTCGGATTACTTGGACATCTCTAGTGTTCAGATGCCGTATTCACATGGTATTGATGAGTTGCGTGCTTTGCTTCATTCTTCTCTAGGCAATAGTAAAAAAGATATGCTGGATACTCCACCCAGGTAAGATTGCTTTTTCTTCTTAGTCATAAATTTCTCCTCTGTTGAAATTTTTTCGAATTTCATGCTCTGCATCTTGCTCTTAACAAACAGATTGCGTACTTCAGAGTTCCAGCCCCATGATGCACCTGGCAAAGTAGACACATTTGGTGGTAATGTTCTAATTTTGTTACCGTGCTATATTGTAGTTCATTTCATATAGCAAAATCATGGAGAAGTATCGACTTTCATCATTGTGAGCTCTTAAACATTCTTATTCATGTACATAGGAGAGGCTGGGTTTGAAAACAAGATATGTGGTCAAGCTTCAAAGCCAATAGTTGTTTCAGATGATGACTATGAAAGTCTGCCTTCTTATATGAAAAGCTTAGCTCCATGGAAGGTAGGACTTTACTTTGATTTACAAATTGTAATATCTAAGTTCTGCAGACTGGTCTTTTCGCCTACTCCAACTTTGTCAATGACTTGATGCTTGTTCTTGCACTGACATTAATAGAGTGCCTTATGCCCCTGCATTGAATCAGAATTTGATATTAACATTCAGGATCTGAATTATTCATACTTGATTGCAGTCCATCCATATAATGTTCTTGGGTCACTGAACTAATTAGCATAGGGCAGTTTATTAATAAACAGCTTACATGATATAAAGGTTTTATAAATTCATATAGCTCCTGGTTTCATTGATCACATGCCTTTCCCTACAAGTTAATTTTTGTCAGCATTATCTGTATTGTACAGGATCTACAAACTGCAGTTGAAAAAATGAACTCATACCTTGCTAAGAAAGGTGACTCATCGCAAAGCAACTTCTTCCATCCTGAGGAACTCGAATCAATGGGATTAGGTATGTTTTATCTTTCCATCTGTTTTGCATGTCAAGTTATATTGGTAGCTGTACTATACGATATTATAGTTTCTTTACACCAGCATAATTTGTAAGAATGAATCTGCTGTGCTCCATAAGTATAGCGTTTTTCAGTGGATGAGTATAGGATACTTTAGGCGTCCTCAAAAAAAAAAAAATGGATACTTGAGGCAAGCCTCTAGTTAACCTTCAGCTCTTTCGTGTGCTGTATTTACCTACCATTCTCAGTCTTCCGAACTGGTATGTGGTTTGCTAAAATGGTTCACAGCATACTTAAGAGATTGTCCCAACTTCGTATGACTTTAGAGTATCAGGGAATAAATCATATTGGCTCAGCTGCTCGCAATGGGTCATTTAGAAACAGTCTCTCTGTCTTTTCGACCCAAGGGGTTGTGTATATCCAACACCAGATGGGAGAAGGCACTAGGTAATGCTGTTGTAGTATGGCTTTGGTTAGTTATATTGCTAGCGGAAAATGCAAAGATTAGACTATAGTTAGCTTGTCTCCTCCTTTAGTTTTTCCGTTCTGTTTAAACATTGTCAAAAAAAAAAAAAAAAAAAAAGCTTCAATTTTTGTTTTGGACAAGGACTCATGTTGGTATGACCAATGTAATCATGTTTTGTGATGTCTTGAACATTGCAGGGCCTAAAGGAAGATCGTACCTCCTGCTCCTTGTGCGCATGAACCGGTTGGTAGTGGAGACCAATAGTGGATTAATTAGCTACAGAGTTCTGTAAATATATGGCGTTACACAGTCTTGAGAAAACTTGCAGTTGGCTGATTTCCTGGCATCAGCATTGCAATTGAGGATCATCTTTGGTGACTGGTGACCTGGTGTTGCTCATTTGCGTCTGAGATTATAGTTTAGCTGATGTATCCAAATTGTAACCCAACTGTTTCTCTGAGCCAAAACCCGAATGAGATCGCAGATTTTTTTTTTTTTTTTTTTTTTTTTTTGAGGGTGAGATCGCAGATTGAGTAACCCTGTTGTAGCAAATACACTATATATTGAATAATCAGTAAACGAAATCAAAGAAACCCACAGCAGTTCCATCTTTTCTTGTTTGGAAAGTCTTGCGATTCCAAACGAGACATTTTCCGTAGCAAGAATACAAGGACATTAGTTATAGACTTATAGGTTGTGTTTGGCCAAGCTCCCGAAGTCTTCTGCACTGTTTCACGGTGACACGGTCCATGAAGCTAAATTCTGGCCAAACACACAAAATTGAGAAACTGTTTCTAGTTTCCGAGAAGCATTTATTGGCTTCTAAACCTCTTAGGGCCTGTTTGGCATCGTTTCTGTTTTCAGTTTTCAGTTTTTTTTTTTAAACCAAAGTCCCGTTTTTTAAAACCAGAAAAAGTGGTTTTCAGTTTTCATTTTCAGTATGTTTATTATAGAATCATACAATTAAAATTTATCTTTGCTACATATTTAACCAAATATTTTACACAAAAAAAAACCAAAAACTGAAAACGACAGTGATACCGAACGGGCCCTTAACTATTAGCTTAAATTTTCGATTGAGAAGATTGGTTCAAATATAGAAGCGGTTATGATCAACACCACAAGCATCCACTAAGTGATCGAAAATTCAAAGAGAGGATGAGGCATGGGCGAGGGCGAACGACTGCTTAGCTTTATACCCGAGTATCTCAGTACTGTCATGTCACCCTCAAGTGGACGATCCTGTAAACTCTCCCTCCAGATGGAGTAACGCTATTCGTTAGTTTGTGTAGATTTTATAATTTTATGTGGTGAGATTGAGGAGAGAGAAATGAGATATGGTAGACGTGAATAAAAAATGAGAAATATACATTTAGAAATGTATATGAATACAGAGTATATATAAAGACTTTCTCCTCCAGATGAGAGCCTGATCAATCGCGAAAACAAAAAAAGACGAATGATTAAGAAGAAATTGCACTTCATTGCTTTTATATGAATTAAATTAAACTACAGCCTGCTGCGATGTACCTTTTACAAGATCCATGGGGAAAAAGGCAATTATCAGACCTTGCATCAACCAACCATTATACAAACCCTATCACTTATAAATTATCATACCAACCAACTCAAAGATTGGAATAACCAAGGAATAACAATGAACTATACCCAATTTACAAGCCGGTTTGTCCAAAATCTTATATACGTCTAAATTACAATGGATTCAAAATGTTACGATAGCAGCCTCTTCCAGGAAAGAACTGACTTCGTCCACGAGACAAATCATCGGAAAAGCTCAAACAAGTCTATTCACTATATGCATGACAAGGAAACTCTACACCCCGTTCCGCCACACCCTTGAAGCAAACTACGTTCCCCACAGATGAATAATCCACATACGGCCAAAGGAAAGCACCTCCTTTTCAGTCTTGAAGCGCGCTATGCCTGATCCTCTTATCGAAAATCATGCTAACCAACAGGCAATCTCAATATGACACCAGCTCAGATAACAACTCAATGGATCAGTTGTATATTTTTACCGGCTTCTCATATGCATGGCGATTCTGCAACAAGAGAAACAAAACAATCCATTTCATGACTTTATCAACTATCCATGAACAAAACTCACAGAATGCCTCGAGAAAGCAAAACACGTGGTTATGGTTGGTCACTCAGCGCCTGGTATATGATTATGCAGGGTCCAGGGTGGGTGGGTGGGTGGGGGGTGGGGGGTGGGGGGGAATCAGTTATCTGTCGAAAGATGAATATTACCTGATTAGCAGTGTAAGCTCTTTTTGGGGTAGTATCAGTATGCTCCAACCCAAGGTACTGCTCCCAAGCACCATAAACATCTCTCCGCTGTCCGACAAATTCAACTATTAGAATCTGACCTCTAGATGCATGGCAGCTTAGCAGGAATAATTAGTAGACAAGAGAACAAGACATCCTGGGTACAAAATAACCTACCTGGAATCGGCTGGATACAATATCAGTATCCTGTAAATACTCAGGCCTGCCCAGTGACAAAAACGCAAATTTCCACTGCAGAGGAAATATAGATTATCAACAGGTTAGCTATAGCTCAATTTAGCATATATGAAGTAGAAACACTCAGTTGAGTCAACTATAAGAAAAAGGAAGATATAACCCCGATGAAGAAAGAGGGGTAGGCAATGTGATGTACCTTGGAAAATTCTTCATCAGCAACGCGTAACTTCTTCTGTACTCTTACTTTAATTTCAGCTAGAGTTTCACCTTCATGAATCACCAAGAAGAAAGGGTCTCCAAAGTTCTGCACTTGCTGATAAGAAAGAAATGGTAAACTAGCATTATAAATATGAAGATATTGAAAAACTGCAAGGAGATTATGTGTAATTTAGAAATGGCAACTAAAAATACAAAACGAATAAACAGAACTTCCAATACCATTTGATTCTGGGCAGTATCTTTGGTAAAATGGTAAACATGAATTAAGCGATCTTGAGGTTCAAGATTCATCTCCTCTTCTGGGATCTAAAGAAATCAGCAATTCCAAGAAGAATTTAAGATAATTGTGCAAAACCAAAGGCCACGATTGACGAGAAAAAAAAGATACAGAAACGGATTTCCGATCTTTCAGATAACAGAAGATAGACTTGCCTCCTCAGCACGCAATGTCCAGTACTGGTCATTAATATTTTCTATCTTTTCAGTAGGTGGGAATATCTGCAGGAACAGTAACGAAGTAAGTTTTGGCTTTAAACTGACAGTCTAAAGGGAAAAAAGGAGAGTATGATTGCAATATAGAAAGAATTCAGAACAGAAAAGGGGTTGCCGAAAAAATTAAATTCTAAATATTATAGTTGGTGACAAGTGAATAGGGCAAGCCATCACCTTGTAAATCTTATGATAGAAAACTTCAAGTACTCTGAGTTCCGCATCAGGATGTGACAACTCAACCTGTTCACAAGGGTAAAATTGTCAAAAATTGGTAAATAATGGTCCTGACTCAGAGGCCAAGGGTAGATAAGTAGAAAGTTGCTGGGAAATAATGATTCCTATTATATTCATCAGTTTACTGCTAGCTTAGACTTGGGTATGAGAAACCACTCGAAAGCTTACATTTATCTTTTATGTTTCTTGTTACCCACCAAATCTCAGATGTTACTGTGAAATCTATTACAGACCCTTCCTAAAAAATGATTCATGTCCATGGGATGAAACTAGGTTTTAGGCTAAATCAAAAGAAAAAAGACAGGACGAAATAAACAACCCATAATAGATAACACAAAAAGTGTCCTCCCTCCGTTTGATTAATATATCCCCGTACAACTAATGCCTCAAGATTTGTGGAATACAATAAAAAAAGGCAGTGGTTACAACAAAATCCCTCCTCCCATAACACTCTCCACCACCATCAATCCCCTTTTCTGTCCACTTCTTCCACTCACCTACTGTAATAGAATAGCCCAAGTCAACAAAACCTAAGTTAGGTTGAAACTGAAGTTCTAGGGTAATGTTGTTATTCAGGAAGATGATGTTTATACGTATCAGCTTTTGGATCGCGTCATTTTTTAGTTTTGCCAATTTTGATACCTGTTCACTTTGGTTAAAGTCGATTTAGATATTGAGTCATAATCAATAATATCCTTGAAGTACATTGATTTTCCAACAATTATCAGAAAGGAAACACAACGCCAGCTGAAGAAATGTCTACGGGGAATATGTAAGGTCCTCCACCAACATAAACATTCACTATAAAATACATTAGTATCTAAGAGGTAGTCTTAAAAGCTATAAGGGAGTTCATCTGGATGTTAGATATTGAACAGTTAAATGCAGCACAAAATATAGTTGTTCTCAGCTTAAGACTTATTTAGATGTCAATGAGATTTGAGACATAATAAAGTACAACACAGTACACAAAATTTGCAGAGACTGACCTTTGTCTTAAGCTCATTAATCACGTCTCCTACAGTACTTTGCTTCGGCAGTCTAATATTATGAATTACAACCTGATAACAATCAAAAGAATGTTGGAGACAAAGCTAATGAAGTACAAACGAGACATCAGGAGTACAAATGAATAATAGATAACCAACAATGATTCATGACAATTTTCACAAACCTCCTCTTTCGTCGCATGATGAAAAGCAACTTTCAGATTTTTCAGCCCTTGGAGTTCTGGCAATGGAATATCTAGAACTTCATAATACAAGATATCAGAACTCTGTCCAGCCAAAAAAACAAAAAAACAAATTAGTATTCCTTTGGTACAAACAACTGAGATAAAGTCAAAAGCACATCAATGTATCATTATGCAGCTCCTGCTAAGATTTTAAAGGGAGTTAAGTAGATAGATTAGTAACAAATGAGTAAACCGAGCAACAGCAGATAAGTTTATGGGCCAACTATAACATACCCAATATTAACTACTCTCCCAGTCAAGTTTAAAGTCTGTGCAGTCAAGTCAAAGTTCTAAGGAAAGTGAATAAAGACTGAACTTTCATGTAACAGTAGTAATCAAAACAAAAGGGAGAGGAATTGCCCATTCCCAAAGTCAATAAAGAAAGCACTTATGTTAGCGCAATCTTGTAGAAAACTTTGACAAACGGGAAGATTAGAAGTAGGAACTTCAAAGTTTGAAAACCATAAAAGGAAAGTAGGAACTTCGTAGGTAAGCGGAGGAAGTACCAGAAAGTGCAAGCAAGGTATAATAACAAGAAGATCAAAGTTCATTGATGATTACCTGCTGGTAATGAACCAGCATGTCAGTTAGATGATCTACTCCTCTGTACTTTATATGTTGTGGTTTTGGCTGCTGGGAGTAACAGTTGTGAGATGTCAGCCTAATCTTGGAAGGATCGTCAAGACCAAGTTGCTTAGCAACTCTTTCAACAACTTCATCATATGTGTTTATTTTTGACCTAAATCATGCAATGAAGAGAGTCAGCTAACCTTCTGTTACGACAAGTAAAAAAAACAGACAAAATGTAGCAGGCTATTTATGAAGAGTAACTCACAACTCTAAGCAGAAATCATCCTCTTTAGGTTTCTCCAGGGATCGAAAATGCACAACCTAACATCAAATGAAAAAAAAGAGTCAAAAGTGAACATTACATATGGAAACCATACTTGTCGAACAAGAGACTATTTGATAACAATTAAATAAAGATAAGCAACAAATATAAAGACCACACTAAGAATGATATTGTTGAAGATTTGATCAAGTAACAGGTCTAACAAATTGTAATATCTCACAAAAACAAAAAAAGTCGTTTCTTAACAGTGTATTAGCTTGAAAAGAGATCAACTTCTCTATGAACCACAGCTTAGAATATATAAGGGTTAGTCTGACCTAAAAAATTTATAGGAATCATGGTTGCTTCACGGAAATCAAACTCGGCGGCCTTGAGAAAAATTATCTAAAAAAAGGTAATCTCCTAAGTTGTTGAAACAAAACTACAGAGAAAAACGATGGAAATCTACACACAACGTAAAAAGAAACGTCGCATGTGATACCAATTACAAATGTAGTCTGATGGTTACTCGTTGTATAGAATTCGAAATCAATGATTAAACTGTAACATAAATATTCCTAACCTACCCTCAAATTGAAAAGAAGATACAATGCATAAAGGCAATCAAGAGAAATTGAACAGATTTTTGAACTTTTTTCAAGTTCCCTCCGCCACTGAATGAAGAATTAGGACAAGTCTAAACAGGCTACCGCCAATATGGTATAGTACTCAGATAAGGGCCAAGCTCATAAACAGCCCAAGCACTATAATCCAGAAAAGATGTTCAAGGAGTTCACTTCAAGATTATATCCACCATTTGCAAAGAATAAGTTCTTTCGGTACCTGACGATTGTGCACGTACTCCAAGAATGACGGTACATCAGGATACCGGTATTGTTCTTCAGAGTCAATAGGGAGAGCTTTCTGGAAGCAGATGATGTCACCATCTTCCAACTGAAAGTAGGTTAGATATGTTATTACTTATTACCAGTGTTCATAGTTGCTAAGACTATGGCGAAAAAAGATATACCTGGCACTGCTTGAATGTGGATCTCTTGTTAAGGTGTTCGCACATGACGCAAGGTTCAAACTTTATCTCCTATGTATGAAAAGAAAAGGAATATCAAATGCAAGGCTTCAGATCACAAAAGAAGATTAAAGACATAAAATTACCAAAAAAAAGACTAGCCCTCCGTGGAATATCTCCTGGACTCCCACCATCTTGATTTTTCTTCGAGATAAAATAAGTTTGTGGGAGTGCCAGAGTAAATCAGTGGAGTGCCAATAGTCATTGCCATTACTAATTATGCTAGAAGTAACAAATATAGGTGAAATACAGCACACAAATATGCAGAAGCTGACCTCAAATACTTCAATCTCTTCATCAGGAGCAAAGCCCGCCATTTCATTCAGCTTATTCAAAATTTCAGCTGGTTTACCGGCAGCTTTAACAAATAGCCTCCCAACATAACTGTCAACAAGAAAAAAACATCAGCTAGATATTCATTACTGCAGCCCTTCCTTCTCAGGACCATAAAGTTTGAAGAAGGCTAAGATATTTTCTTTGCCACATATATTCATTACCGGAGCTCCTCCTTCTCGGGATCATAAAGCTTGAAAAAGAGTAAAATGTCCTCTTTTGTTTTATCAGGTGGAGCAAGTGGACGGAGATCCTGAGATAAATAAGCCAAAAGTTTGAAGCCCATGCCTACGAATTTATGATATAGCTGCAAATCCTGCAATCCAGAATACATAAGATAACCTTACCGGCCCCATTTCTACATCTAGAAACAACTTCAATTCGGCAACAATGTTCCCCGCCTTAGACGCGTCCCTCAGTTGCCCAACCTGCAAAGAACACTGGTTAATAAGTTTCTAGGTTTAAAAATGATTTATTTTGCTGCAATCTGATGCAAAGGTATCTACAATAAATGCAAACAATTCACTGAGACAACAGTCAGAAAGAGAATGGTTTGAACTAGTACTAAATAAACAATATACTCGAGCTATTTACCAATGTTATCAAGCATACTACAAAAAAGAAAAGCAAAGCACAATGATATTATATTATAATAGAAATCCTTGTCAGAACACACAAACAATTTTTAAGAAATGCAAACACCACAAAGAACGATTCAATTTCAGTACTAGAAAGACACAATAATCTTGTTTCGGAGTCCAACCTCATCCACTCAACCTTAATTTGCATATAAAATTAAACAGCCAACGATAAACAGAGTGAGAGGAAGAGAATTACAGCTTTTTTTATTCAGGTTAGATGGAAGGTATAAATGAATTCTAGGATTTCTTAAAGGGGAAGAGCCTACCAAATCACAAAATATTAAGAAGACCTAAAGCAACACACAAGCAAAGGTGCAACTGAAAAGTGGCAACCTGTTAAAACAGTATTCTGGATTTTCGTGGAAGGAAAAGAGCCAACTGAAAACATAACTCTGAGACAAGCTAGCTCATTTGTATAGACATGGCAAAGCACAGGCTGTCGAAGAACACAACAAACCGTAGCAGACCAAAAAACCGATTAAAAACAAAATTGCTGACCCTAACCTAACCCACTATTATCCTGTTTGAATACCCTATATATTTGTACAGTTTAACTATTATCCTATCATGACTATGACACTCCACATATTGCTATAAAACAAAGGCCACTTGTAACTATCATCCTGCATCACTGGAGATTAGAAAATAGACAACTCAAAAAATTTACCACCCAATACAAAGATCAGACGATCATTCCATAATTCATCAAAAGAGAAAGGAATATCCCGCCTCCATTTTGGGGATTCTAGAAATAGGAAAGGTAACTCACGGGTTGCGCTTCTTCAGCCGGAGTCAAAGGCCGATTTGGACGATATGTGTGGTTCTGCCTTTTAGCCCAAATCCAATAGCGCTGAAATTGAACTGGTATACCAAATTCTTTAGCAACTTCCTCCTGAAAATTGAACCAAGGATAACAAGAGTTCAAACGTAGATCATTACTAAAAGTCATCATCCACTATCAAATTACCACATTTTTAATTCAGTGAAAAAAAAACGAAGGACGACACATTCAGGCTATCCCAGTCATACACATATAGCAAAACCTGAAGTATGCAGAACAAAGAAAAGATACATGGACCATATGACAAATTAGAGCTAGAACTTTATCACAGGAAAAATATGTCCCAGAGGACGTCAAATAGACTGTAAGATAGTTACACTTCGGCGCCTACAGAGGCGGTATCACATTCAGAAACAAGATGCTAAGTTATTAATTATGCACTGCACTAAGCCCAGAATTGACAGAGAGGGTGTTATCCAATCACCGTTACCTTAGCCCAAAAAATAAGGAAGACTGAGAGGAGTTGGATGTACTCCTCATTACAATATAATGAGATCTCAATTGAGCTAAAGTAATCAACAATATTCAACTTAAACACATGTAATTGTCATTAATTCATTAGATGTAATCAACTACTCTCTTCCCCTTGTGAATCCTCCCTCGCCCTTAATTTTCACATTTTTGTAGTAAACGTCATTTCATTACATCGTAATGGTTATCCCTCCAACCCAACATAGCCTAAGTGCTTAAGAAAAAAAGACTAGTCTGTCAGTAAAAACAGTTAATACTACTAACAAGTAGAAATTCAGACTCCTATGAGAAACAAAACTCAACATATATATTGCGCATATAGGTACACATCAAATTAAAAGGATTACTTCAAAAAAACCTGACAGGTGCAGGACATAATTATTACGGATGTATTGATAAGAATTAACAACAGTCACCACAAGCCGATTCTCCTATGGAGAGTTCCAAAATGAAGCCGAGCTTAAAAAACTACCCTAATCTTAACTAGCTACAAAGAAGATCAACAGATTATATAACACCATTTACTTAAAAGTAGCCTAGGATAAATAATTGAAGTAAGAAAGGCTATTGGCAATAAAAGTGTAGGAGCACAGTTGACAGTGACAAGTAATAAAATCGTAAATGAAGCACTTAACATGTCATCATTGTCAAGTGATTACCTTGAAAAGATTAAACGTCGTCTGCTTCTGTATGCGGAAACTTCGAACTTTTTCATGATCCACAAGATCAAAATAAATATCCCGTCCTATCTGTTCAACAAGATCTTCATCTCGTGCAACCTACACGAATTAATCGAACACTTAAGCATATATGTTTCAGAAAGAGTACACAGCAACGAACCAACGATGAGCCACATGTTTAACCTTTATGATAGTATAGAGGTGCGCCTGTGCTTTATACTTCCTCTTTTCTTCCTTCTCTTCTTGCTCTTTTTTCAATCTTGTCTGGAGCAGAAACAATGATAGAAACATTCATTGACAGCATAACGACACAAGACATGCAGAAAGTAAGAGAAACAAATGGACAGAAAATGTTACCCTAAGGTGTTCAGCAATATCCTTCTCATCCACATCACAGACTATTTTGTCCTTGTCGCTATCCCGTATGTACACAAGCATGTAAGCATTCGAATATTTTGTAAACTTGAAAGGAGTATTATTAAATCCAGGATTCGTCTGTGGAAGCTGTTCAACATTGACAGGATTCAGAATAAAGCTTGGTTCAGAATTTAATGCACCACGATGCTCACTACAATTCACATATAAATAAACAAAAAGTAGCAAGTGCCAAAGAGAAATTTACCTCTTCCTCACCACCATATTGCTCTTCTAATGCCCTCTTAACATCCTCTTTTGTGACCCGCTCATCATCAAACTTGAACCTACATGTATTCAATTACAGATCAGTTATTGTGACCTATACGGAAATAAAAGATCATTATAGCTTATACCCCAGAGCATTCAGCAATCACATTACCTTTGGCATGTTGATAGAAAAAATTCTCAGAGAAGAGGTTCGGAAGTTTAGGAGCCTATTTCTAGTTTACCGACAGAAGGATTTTTTAGCAACACTTCAGCCAGACTTTGGTGCGTGTCCAGCGTAATGACTAATTGGATTGTGGATAGCTATTTAAAGTACTCGTCTAATTTGAAAGTAGAGTCTGGCCAGGTTTGTCAATTTCGTATAATAGAAAACGGCTATAAAATGTTACGCCGAAGGCAAGCAACATTCAGGGAAATCAATAACCTAGGGAGGCATTAAAATTCTCATTCAGTCAGATGAAAATTCAAAGAAAAGATGATAGATTGAAAGCAAGAGAACACATTGTGATAGAGATAGCCTAAAAAAAGCATCAAACCTACTAAACTACATATTCAGACCGGTTGTGGTAGAATTGAAAGAGATAGAAATCATTGTAAGCGAGACGATGTGCTAATCATAAACAAATTTCCAATTAGTCATGATCTCCTTGATTTAAATATCACATTATTACCACGGTTATGTGGAACAAGGCCTTCAGATTTAAGCTTCTTGTTTCTTATGGGCATTTTTGGTTGTAGGGTGTAACGTAATCACCATTACTACCTATTTAGCCCAAACTTACAGCAGATTGAGGGGGTGGGTGAAACCTCATCACCATCCATTGGATCAAGGTAACCATCATTGTTAGCTAAAAGGTTTTTTGCGAAACCCTACCTTAAAAGGTCCGACTTTGCAAAACCCTACCTTTTATAATAATAATTGCTTAAGACTACCTTAAATTTAGCGAGGAATACGGCTCACATGGTGACATTTAGGGGGGTTCTTGAGCTGTTGCCGATAATGAAGACGAGCTCACATGGTTTGGATTAATAGAATTTGTAATTTGTTGCTTGTAAAACGTAAGGATTTCGCAAAGTCGGAACTTTAGAAGACGCAAACTCTCTCACCGTAGTGAAACCTCTTTCTCCCTCTCAAATTTTGCATTTTTGTACTACACTTCATTCCATTACATTGTCATCCTAATCCCTCCAACCAAACAACCTAAAAGTCTGTTTAAGCTTCTGAATGGAAGTTCAACCCATAAATGACTTCATTTCGGACATCGTTCAGTGCAAGAACCTGTAACGGTGTTCCACTTAGTGTATAAAAAAAAAAATCCTCCCGCATATAATCAATTCTTTAGCAATGGTTCTGCAAGACCCACTAATTTCTGCAATCCCAAACCTCGCTCAGCTTGATAACACCCGCGTTATTTGCACTAGATCACCCGACTCGGTTTCAAATGCAAGTTACTATGCCACATAGCGCAGTCTAGGACTGGATTCTCCGCAATTCCTCAACAAACATATAATTTATATACGGCAGGTATTATAGAACAATCAGTAAAGGAAGAGCGAGATAAACGCAAGAAAAATTTAGAGACGCAAAGGGAAAAGTATAACAAATAAGAGGAAGAGGAGGGGGGGAACCATAAACAGAGGGAGGGAGGCAGGGAGTAGGAGAAACAGGAAAGAGGCAGTTCTCATAAAATGCTCACCATTGGTCTGATAGGGTTGGCCTAATAAAAGCATAATAATGTCCACCGTGAACACCACCACTATGCACCAAAACACTGTCATAAGGAAACATCTGTGTCAGAAATCAGTGGTAATGACAAATAACAGATGTAAACACAAAATAAGAGTAACCAACCGTCAGAAAAACAGTGCCTAAAAAAAAGATAAACCACACTAGTGAAATCCATAAAGACACACAGATAATTGAGAAACTACCAACAACAATAACGAAGAGTCGAAGAGGCAATACAGCTAATTCAGTTGACAGCAGCCTATCGGCAGGGGGTTCTATTACTTTTTGAATTTGTTCACTCCTTGTCTTTAACTTTTTACTGTATTCAAGTGATGATCTCAAAGGACGATTCATGTTAGCCGACCCGAAATCATTTTAGGACTAAGGCTAGGCTGTTGGCTTAAGACTCTTAAAAATATACGGAGTAATAAATATAGGTGATTGCTATGGAAGTTTTGCAGCTCAAAGCCTACCAGTTGGCATGTAACGTACAAAGTATTCTAGAAAAACATGGAACTCAAATTATCTCTCAAAACATATAAGATTGCCCTTTTATAATTAAGCTAAGGAAAACATTGAAGAAGATTGAGGAAACCAGATAGTGATTCCAAGATGTGTGAAGCTTCAAGCGTACCAGTTGGCATAGAATGTACCAAGTATGATAGAACCGCAAAACATAGCACAAGAAACAACACAGCATAATAACCCGTTTTATGATCACTTCTCCAAAGCAATTATTGATAAACTGAATCTATTTGATCTGAGTTGATTTCAACTAGGTGATAGTATTAAGAACAATTGAGTTGAGCCCACACAAATTTTAGAAAAAGTAGACAGCGATAGCTCTCGCCCTCCCCTTCTGCCCCACTAAGAACATTAACAGCAAAAAGGATAGAAACATCTTGGATTCTCAAAGTTAGGATGATGGCTACTTAGGGGCGTGTATGGGAAAGAAATCAATGACAAGTTCTAGGGACAGGCTTATTTCAATAACAACTGAATGAGGGTTCTGTAGAGTTCGGGGAAAGTCATACAAGTTAAGAAACGACATTGTTTTCGAAACTTGAAGGCAAGATACTTCATGATAGCTTGGAGTTGATGTTATAAAAGTTCACACCTTCTAATACATTGAGGTCCTACGAACTTTGAGACGTTGCACGAAATAGAAAGAAAGAGAAGTGGCGATAAAAAAAACAGGTCGTCCTATGTCTTCTGTTTCTAATAAGTTACGTCATGCAATCTCTTCGTGGAATGTTCCATATACACCATCCTCAACACCACTAACTAAAGCTTTGATCTCACATCAACTATATCAGCAAGGGGACACATGTTCCTCGTTACTGGAAGAGCAATAGGGCTTTAGGAAAAAACATAAAACAGACAGATAAAAAATAAAAAAGCAAGAAAGTAACATCAATATATACCTGTGAAGTGTATAAAGGTTTCGAACACTCTTATCTGCTCCGGGAGCTAAATATTTGCCCTCCTCTCTATCAAGATCCAGCTCGAGAGGAAACTCATAACGATCGTTGATCTGCACATACAATATACAGAGATGGCTTCAGTTTGCACATTCGATTTATCCCTTACATCAACACATGCATGTCTATTGTATATCAAAGTCCCAGTGGGTGAGTTCCAAAAGAACAAGAACGTAGGACAACCGAAAACGGTAATAGATATTCCATAAAGTTCCATTCTGGATAAAGCTTCGCAGCTAACTACCATGTGCCATGAATACTCACAAGAACCAGATTATATATTGAAACAGGGGAGTCATGTATTCCTGCGGATATGACCACACGTAGACCATAAATAATTTCGACAAAATTGAGTCCTTAATAATGGTCCAGCAAGACTGTCTATGATACAAGTTTTGACAGCCTGAAATATTTTAACATCGCTAGCGAGATTTTACTCAACCACTTGGTGGTCCCGAAAACAACCTCTTAATTACTACTCCCTCTGTCCCAGCTCAAACACCCCGCGCGCCCTTTGTAGGGGAATAAGGAAAAATAGGAAAGGAAGTAAAGTGATAGTAGTGGAAGAAAATTAGAAAAAAAAAAATAAAAAAAAAAAAGGAGAGAATGTGGAGACTAACAAAAAGTAGGAGAGAATGTGAGAGAGGGTGTGATGATTAGGAAAAAGTCGGAGAGATTATGATGTCCCAAAATAGATGGGGTGTTTGAGATGAGACGTTGAAATAAGGAAATCGGGGTGTTTGAGGTGGGACGGAGGGAGTACATATTACTACATACTAGTATTAATCAAATTAACAACCAACGAATCAGAGGGACCAGACACTCACTCATTTTAGTAACACAGTTAAACATAAAATCACTATTAAGAGAGAATGTTGACTAATGACTAGGAACAAGTTACTGCCCTGAATACGCGATAAATATTGCTACGAAATTATGAATAATAGCCCAAATCTTAAATTGTGTGTAGTTGTGTGTTTCATTCTGTAGAATCAAGTTTCACGAAGGCATGTGCATTACCTGACCCCTTCATCAAAGCCGATGAGTGCCAATTAATAAATCAAAGGCTGTGTGTTTCTTAGACAAATGATATAAAATAAAAGAGCTAGTAACGGCATAAGAAAACAAAAGTTTTTAGACAAAGCTCTAGGAGTTAACCCTGCTTTCAACGGAAATTGCTAATCCCCCTCATACCAGTGGACAAAGCACCCTAAATATTGTCACCTGGGTAATTCACACAATTCTGCTCCAACAAAATCATTTTACTTGGCCTTAAGCTACAACTCATATTTTGCTCAGTTATTCAATAAATAAAAACTTACTAACAAGCCTCCAGGTATTTCAATTCATGTTTGAGGGTCATATATCTATGACCATCACCAATTCACCACTACGGGGAAACAAGGTTGTGAGCAATACAACACTTATACAACAGAAAATAACTAGCAACCCCATAGCTTGTATCTGTTCCCTCTCAGACCAGCAAACATCAAACCTCATCCGAAATCCCATCAGCTGACTTGAATAGACATGGCTCCCAACTCTTGTGAGTCCCATATACCAGCCAGCCACACTAATAGAGAACAGCAGGAACAAAACAGACCCAAACTTATTCCCAGTAACTGAATATAATCTCCAAAGAACCAAAAGCAGAATATTCCAGATGACATCAAGCTACGTTTTCTTTTTCCTGACTGATAGTTCAGACTTCAGAGACTAACGCCCATCGATCACAATGCCAACAACTTTGACACCCGTACAAAACAAAAGCAAACCAAGTATGCACAAAAGCAGTGATTGAAAATAATCTAGTGATAGCTCAATCAAAGAAAAAAAAACATAGGGAAAAAGCAGCCAAGAAGAGAGTACTGACCTTTACCATAGTGTCGCGCATAAAATCATACTCAAACCTCTTTAGTTGGAGTTGGAGCACTGGAGGGAAGTCAAGGAATAGGACACCTTTCTTAGCGTCCTGAAATGACAAGCTTTTAACATTATTCAACAGTCAAAGATATAACAAAGAACGAACCAATAGTAGCAAACAAAGTTAAGCCCAATCAGAGACCAAGCACTTTCTTCATTTAATTAAGGTCCACCATGGAGAGCAACGAAGACGCATAGACAAAAGTCACATAATCGCAGATACTGCAATAAAAACAAAATCGCTCTCTGACCCGAAGTCATGGAAGTAGCAGAGTTATCTATCTATCTATCTTTCTGTGAATAATTTAGTGAACTTGATACAGGCCTTGCTTGTCGCTGCAACATTTAGCATTCACTCATACATAAAACCAAAAGTGAATACGCAATATCTCTAGTTCCACCGTCACTTACCCAAATAGCATTCTCATTCCACACATACTTCAAAACTCTTCTGCTTTGGGGTATTCTTAATTCTTATTTCTACATATATTTCAAAATACTTAGCAGAACAGTCAACTACAACGAAAATCAGAATATACTTCCTTCACTGGTGAGAATTATACTAGACTTTCTTCTAACATGAGTAATACCGGCAGGGGCGAACCCAGGATTTTGGATTCGGGGTTACGAATTTAGTAAGTTGGGCATAACGAATTTAGTGAATCGGCCGAAGCAACAGAACAAACCATCGAAATAATCATCATTTTCATTATTAATGGATATTCTTGAGTGAGCAAATCAACAATATAAGCTGGAGAACTACTTTGATTTATAGAGGACACTATCTTCATGTGAGTTTTCATAGCCGATGTGGTATGATTGTATGATATTACTGCATATACGGTGTATATGCTATCTTCATTTAAGTTCTCAAATCCCTCTTCTTCACCGCTGTGGGACAAATTAGTACATACTAATTACTAATAACACTAAATAATTAGTTCACTTTGTCCCTCATAATCATTATTATCTAAAATCAAATCAAACTTGACGATTACAGGCTTTGAGCCATGAATCGAATATGATTTGGGCACTTCCAACGGGATACATTGGCAGTATATTAGGACTCCTCAATCATAATTTAACCCCCTAATTAAGATGGGTGTGATGCAGTTTAGTATTCTGCAAAGCTTGCTCTGAATTTTTTTTGAGGAAGCAACATTTTTGCTCAAGCTCCATGGCCGATGTGGGAAAGACATGTGTGCTGTAGCCTGTAGCCTTCAAGAACACAAAACAAGTTTCTCAACATGAAACTCATTTTGTCCCACATTGATATGGGAAACAATGTGGAAGCAGCTCCTTTCCTCTTTAAAGAGCTAGGCGTGTCTAACGTTTTGGGCTTTTCTTGTGGGCTCAGTCAACACAGTAGTAAATTTGATTCAATAATCAATATTGAAAAAACTAAATGAAAAAATTCTGAATTTCTCATTCCACCAGGGGTTGCATGGGCAACTCCATGCAACTATCTGGGTTTGCCCATGAATACCGGCCTATTATCTCTAGTTTAAGCCACATGCAGAACATCTATAAATGGAGCAGTAGAAGCACCTCATAGACATCGCTGAACCATGCAGGTCATCATTTTTGTGGTAAGTGCCAAGCAGCACATACAGATAAATTAAAAATACAATACTCCTTAACTGAGGTATCTATTCTGAAGAATTCAACAGTTCAACTTCCCAGGTAGTGTTTTTAAAGGAGTGTTTCATCCTAAATATTGGAAATGGAGTATACAAAATCACTTCAAATGAAACAACATTTCAAGGTCCGATGTAAAGAGAAGTACTTGTAGTCACAAACAAGAGACAATAAGTAAAATGTAAGGTCCAGAAAAGAATATAGTGCAAAACCCAAATAAGAGGACACCAAACTACAAGGAGATAATATATAAGCTGAACGGTATAGCGAGGGAGGCTAGTCACCTGTAATCCGTGTTGCTCAGCATGATACTTATTATCCCCTTCAAGACGCTCAACTTCCACGTACTTGTCAAAAGAAGAATAAACATCCTTACAGCCTTTGACGTCAAGTTGAAGATCTGTAAAAAGTGTTTGAAACGAAAAAAATGTTGTTACTAAACAATAACCAACCCTTATTTCCAAAATTTGACCCAAAATAATAACAGAATACCATAATATGATTCCTTCCTTGTAGATTGATAGTCTACATTGACACATTCAATATAATTCATGTGATGCCCTTCAAACAACTGCTGTATGGTTCCCTCCACAACAGTACCCTGTCCCATCAAAACAGCAATCAAGTTTTGCCTGTAAACAACGACTACACTTGCTTTGTAAGGAACCAGCAGAGTTAGAAAAAAATTAGAGTTCATGTACCTTCATTTTGTCTTCAAGCTTCTCACAAAGAACTCTATTTAGTTCTTGTACATCATGTTGCATGAAGGAATCATACGTATCCCAGCCGAAGGACTTTGTCAACTCTTTGGTTGAGACACTAGTATCATTATATTGAAGCTTGTAGAATAAACTTTGTAAGGCCAAAGGGATGCTACTAGTGGGGTTATCATTCTCAGTTGTTGGCATATGATACACAGCCTGAATAAGAATACAAACACATTTGACCATGTTAGTCCAACGTGCAACAACTACTACGACCAAAAACGGTTTGTCAAAATATCAAATAAAATATTAGTTTAAAAAACACCAGAATCATATCAGCCTCAGACAGAGATCAAACAACCATGACAACAATAATTACATTAAAAGAAGTCATTGTAATAATAATAAGAACAACAAAAGAAGACAAAGAAGAACAAGGAAAACGAAGAAACAAAACCTTTCTAAAGTAAGGAATGTGGTATAGAGTTTGCAGAAGGGAATTCATATAACATGTTGCTCCCTGATTCTTAAGTCCAACAAAACCTGTCTCCTTCTTTGAGTCATAAGCCCAATAATCCGTAACACGACGAACAGCAACCTCAGCTTCAATTACTACAGTGTCATTAGCTAGATAACCTCTAGAAGGATCATACAACTCGCTTAGAGCCATAAATGATGTAAAGCCCCAATCACTCTCTCTGGAATTGAATTGATGTTGCGTCTCTGCAGCACCCAGAAACATAAGCATCGAACTGATCAGCAACAAGCCTTAATAAAAATTAAAAAAAAAAAAATGAAACAGCTTGCCTAGACATAAAGGAATATAAACCATCCCTTTAAAGAAAAGATCACGTACCTGGTCATCAAAATCAACAAGCATAACAAGCAACAAAGACAAATTCTCAAGTTCTATAATGCTTATGATACTAATACTTAATTCATATGAAAGACCAGTTTCCACCTCCACCCTCAGTCCTCACAATGCACCTGAGTTGCTATCTCTTTACTTGGAAGTAAGGATCAGACTTTTTTCTTCTTGAACCATCAGTATCAAATAAACTTACCTTGAAGTGAATAGTGTCTGGATATGCACCATCATGTATCCAGTTATTAAGCTTATTGTGACTAACCATCATAGGTACATTCAACATCCATTACTTTATTCTCCTCTTTGAAATCCTCAGACCACACAGGAAGTTAAAGCAATGCACAATTATTTTATGCTATCATCTAGAAGGTAATTAAAAAGATTCTAAGAACCAACCGAGTTACTAACACCAAACCCTTTATCACTTCAGCGGTTAGAATGATCCATCGAAAACGTGGCTGGGTGAACGAGTATGTGGTACAAGAGATTTCTATATGACTTGCAAGAAGATGCAAGGCTACACGGCAACCAAATGAGGGGGCAAAGCGCAAATGCAGACTTACGGCACACCACCAACAATTGTGCATGCATTTTATTCCCCTCTCATGCATTGAAAAACTGTTTCGATAGAGACATTGATTTTTTTTATAAGATAGGATATCAATATATCCAAAAGATATCAAAACTAGAGGATCGATTCTGATATAAATGACAAGGGGGGGGGGTTCTTCTTTTGATAAGTAAGCTAAGACATCATTATATTGAAAAGGACACCAAGGGGGTGACTTCCATATTAAGAACCTAATAATTTCCAGCCGTCCACTTTTACACAACGGAGAATTATCTTTATCCGAAAGAGACCTAGTTCACCGACTCTAGTATAGGACTGTGACATACAATGACAGCTATCACTGAACTGTCTACCTCAGCATATAAAAAAACCTACCTAAGCAAAGACAGAATTTTTAAAACCAGATCCAGTATCGAATGGCTACCTTTATGGATCGAAGGTTCGACGGGTCCAGCCAGTTCTAACAGACTATAAAACCGGGAGGAGTAATAATAAACTATACTTTATAAAAATTATTATACTAAGAACAAAATTATGATGAAAATGTTAAGGTATACTTGTGTTTACCTATTGGTATTTCCCACTATTATAACCTTGAAAGAGTAAAAACCCTACTCACATTCATATTTCCATCTTTACTTCACCTTCACAGCCATTTCGCGCTATTATTTCCCTCCTTGCTCACTCTCTTGAGTGGGGATCCTCTATACCATTCTTTTATTTTTTTTTTGATAAGTAAGATAGGATATCAATATATTCAAAAAGACACCAAGGGGGTGACTCCCATGTACAAAACAACCCCTAAAGGGCGACGTCCATAGACAAAAGAGAGCTAATCAAGCTCTAGGACTATCATGAGAAATTTTATCCACAAAAAGAATGAAACCACTCCTAGTACCCCACTAGTCGGATTGTAGAAATCCATTAAATTCGAAAAGTAATGAATTTATTAAGGTGGAAATGTGGATTTGCAAGCTTGTAATTGGAGGGGTACAAGGAGTGGACACAAACTGGGATATAGAAACCTCCCTCCACTCTCTCCTTGAACACCCATTTCCTCACACCTCAAATCACCTCGACTGAGTATTCTCTCAATATAAACCATGCTAGACGATTACAGACGCTGCTTTTTATACCCAGAATAAAGTAGATCTATCTTGTCCGGTCTGAATTACAAAACATTGCAAATACACCCCTCAATCGCTATTTTCGGTCTTTTAAAACTCCGCCCACTCATTTCACTCTCCTCACATCCCCAAGCCCTTCATCCACCAACCATGTTGTACTCGGTCTAATTCTGTGAGGCAGCCTCATAAGAACTTACCAATGAGTAATACACTACTAAGAAGGATTCCATGAGTCTCCTGGCAGCAGAATTCTCAATATAAACAACAATAGACAAAACTTAGAGAGCCAATGACTAAAGCATTCTTCTCTCGATATAACAAAACAAATACATATGTTAAAAAATAGCTGAAAGACATAATCAGTAATATAAGACAGCTACCTTTTCTTAATGAGTATTTCGGATGAAGTTGATTGACCACGGTTAAGCTAAAGCCAGCATATCTACTCCAACCATATGGGAGTGCTTGCGAATCAGCAACATCAAGATACATTGACAGGTGGTCCACATTATTCCCCTTGGGAAAAATTAATATCCGCCTACCAAAAACAAGAGTCAAAATGCAAGTGAAAGCAAACAAGAACCGAACCCACATCCTATCTTATAAGCTTATTGTAATGATATTACTTTACCATTTGTAACCACCAACCACAAAAGCCTCCGAATAGTGCTTTTTTGTATTTAGCCGAGTAAAATTATCAATCGTCCATGTGAACTTGGACATAGGGGGATCCTCCACCGCCTGATTCTCAGCACCATTATTAGCCTCTGCTTGTGCCACTGCAAAAACAACCCAATAAAAAGAATCAACAACCAAAGTGAAGATAGCACCCAGCAACAACAGAAAGAGCATAGTCGTTCCCCCACTTCACCCACATGACCTACGAAGTTACTACTTTGGCTGTCAAAAGATTTCACGAAGCAATCTTTACTGATCTTTGATATATACGATGTAAGAAAACAGCGGTATACAGGGTACGCCACCACTAACGCCCTTACAAAACCTAACATCATCTTCAAAGTTATCTACTTTCCTCCACAAAAGTACACAATATAAACCCACATTTCAAAAGCACAAACTATTAAACAAGCAATCGACAAAAAAAGACGGTAAATTTACAAACCCTAGAGATCACAAGCTACAGTAACAACCAAACCCAACTCAAACAGACACCAAAAACAGCACCCAATTCACCAAAAACAAATCCATTTCATTTTCGAACAAATAAAAAAAGAAGCGTAACCGAGAAGCACAAACCTTCCATAGGCTGAGGGCCTTCAACGACGACATCCGAATGCGGAACGAGCATCTCCTCGTCCTCCTGCTGCATGACAAACTCAAAAACAACACCAAATCAAAAAACCCGACCTGATCCTCCTACACACTAAAACCCTAGCCCCCAATTCAAACAACAAAAAAATAGCAAATACCCAATTCAACATTCATTCATACAACATCAATTTATTAATCAAATCAATCAATCGAGTTGGAAATGAAAAGTCAGCAATCAAATTTCAAATTCGATTAATTAATCAAAAAAAAATAAACAGAAATGAATAATTAATCACAAGAGAAGAGAAGAGAAGACGTACATCTAAGGGAGGCTGAGTCACCATAGTCATGGATGAATTGAAGAGGAGAGAGAGAGAGAGAAAAGATTTCGCGATCAAAAGAGGGAAAAAAATGGAAAAAATTGGAAATTGGGGGGGTTTTTGTTTAATTTTGAGTGAGAATTAACCAGTTTTTATTTTTTTTTTCTGATTGAAAGCTAGAAATGAGAAACTCCGACTTTGGGTGTTTGTGTTTGTGTGATTTTTTTTTATTTTTTTTTTTTTTGGTTTGGGGGTTTTGAGTTTTTTTGGATACGCTCGTGATGATTTTGGGCTTTTTCTCCTCTGCTAAAACGAGGTATCCAGCATTCAACATCACTAAGGGCCCGTTCGGTATCACTGCCGTTTTCAGTTTTTGGTTTTTTTGTGTAAAATATTTGGTCAAATAAGTTGCAAAGATAAATTTTAATTGTATGTTTTTATAATAGACATACTGAAAATGAAAACTGACAACTGAAAACTGAAAACCACTTTTTCTGGTTTTTAAAAACGGGACTTTGGTTTTAAAAAAAAAACAGAAAACAGAAAACAGAAACGATACCAAACAGACCCTAAACTTGTGTTTTTTTTTTTAAAAAAAAAAAAAAAAAAAGCATCAATTTGGGTGCAACATTTTCGATTTAAGGCGAGGACTATCGGCATTTCCACTAACTCATTATTTGTGTGAGTTGGAATACGTGGGTAGAGTGCTGCAACAGTGCAACACTTAGTCGCATTACCAAGAGTTTTTTTCCGATTTATTTCGAACGTGAGATTGATTGGACCATGAAAGAATTCACTAAGTAGTGTACAAATGGACAATATTTATGGTCAATGAGATCAAGGATAAAACTATGAAATCTGGCTAAAATTAAGTACAAATAAACCTAAAATCAACACCAGTGAGACAGTCACTGTCTCCACCCCGAGCCACTTGGTTATGTGACTTAGACCACCGTGCGACTGCCCACTTGGCCAACGCCATGCGGTGAAACTGTCAAGCCGACCACCCAAGTGTGATGCCTCAACAACTCATGTTGTCACTTATCACGATCATTTCGTCACGTATGTTGTAAAGAAAAAGACAAACACGAATTTGCTTGCCCCTTCTAATCCGTCGAACTCCGAGTAGACCATGACTTTCATTAGTTTGAGTGTTGTCGTTCGACCACCTAAACATTATTGGCTGAATTTTTCGCAAAAAATACCACCACTTCGGTATTTATCGACTCATTTCAAAGAAAAAAAGATAGAGGACAATGGTATGTGAAGCATTGGATAGTTAGGCATATGTGTGCGTTATGGGATAGTTAGTGTTCTAAACTTCTAATAATAGCCCTACATTAGACCATCATGCTTAAAGTTCTTCAATACGTGGCCAAACAGTACAATCGCATATACCGAGTGAACCTTTTTTCACTCTACGAGTATCACGATGCTACCAAAGAGCTTAAAACTTAGTTAAAACAAATAGTGGTGAAGCACCGGTGTTGCATGGATATCCGATAGAAGGACTTGATGATGATAGGCAATGAAAAGAGATTAATGAGGGGTGCATTTAGACAAGTGTTGGCCGATAACTCCAACAGAATTGAATAGTTTAATAGTAGTACGACTTTGTTAGGAGAAAAAAAAAATCAAAAAGAGAGGAAAACTAACCAAGATCCAAGTGAGTACGAGCAAAGATGAAACTTTTGTACTTTATTAAGTTGTATCTATTTGACACAACTTCTTAGACTGATATTATCGGGAGTTTGAGCATGAGTCTCAAGCCTTTCCATATTTCAAGCTCAAACTTGCGTTGATTCTATCAGAATTTTCAGGTGTCTCAATGCGGGTCTTGGACTTCCAAGACCAAGGTTAAGACAAAGACACATATTTTTCTATTCTTTGTGAAAGATTATGACAGGAATTTGATCCCACATTATACTATTTACAAGTCTTAAGTAGTCTCATAGCTAGGCTTAAAATTTGTATAAGTTGAGTCTTGAAAAATATAATAGTAATGTTTCACTGTTGTTGAGACTCAAGTGCGTTTTACGGATAAAGATACTTTAAATGTTGAATAGCCACAAAAAAGTCCAAAGATTTATTTCAAACCTGTCAAAATTTGTCACTTCTCACCGTGTCTACCTCGACTATCTGCTCATTGACGACATAAAAATGACGATCACGAGTTTAATAGGAAATATGGAAGGTGACGATATTACGAGATAATATCGAGAGATATTATGGAGTAATATGGTCAGAATGTATTACCAAACGAAGTTATGGTAATATCGTATATATCGGAATATTGTGAATATGTACGAAATACATTTATGGTAGAATGTATTTAGGAATGTTGTATTACTTAGACGGTAAGACATCTACTTTGTACGTAGTATAAATAGGATGTAATATTGATGAAATCAATGAGAAACCGAGACACGAATTGTTTCGAATGAATTTCCGCTGCGTATTGTAGTTTCTCCCCATGAACTAGTTTCATGGTACCGATTCGAACCGAATCCCTAACAGAGTTTAATCTAGTACCACTGTGTGATGCATCACATAGTATCTTCATATACAATTTTTTTCTTCCAAACGTTAGGTTTCTATACCAAAAGTTTTTACAAACCCATATTAAAAGAGATAGAGGGGCACCCAAAAACATTTTTGGGACACAGAAAATCTAAACCACTGTGTAGTCTAATAAACTTTTGACCTACATTAGGCTATTAGTTTATCTGCTTTGATTTGGAATTTTGGAGTACTTAAAAATGTAAGTCCAACTTAGGGGAGGCAAATGGGTCGTCGGGTCGGTTCCGGGTCGGGTTACGGCGGGTCGCTTCCGGGTTGGGTTACGGCGGGTCGGTTCGAGCCATAATGGGTCAGATGATCTTTCGGGTTGGGTCGGGTCGGTTTTGGGTCGGTTCTATCGAGAAAATTTTATGCCGGATCGGGTCGGTTTCGAGTCGGGTCACAATCGATTTTAGTTACTGTGACCCAGTTTTAGTTACTAGTGGTCATTTACGGACGTTATTTCAATTTTTGGCATTACCAGTCGGGTCACTGTCGGGTTACAGGAAGTCGGGTCGGGGTTACGAGTCGGGTAATCATCGGGTTGTGTCGGTTTGGGTCATTATCAGGTCGGGTCTTGTCGGGTTTGGTTGATCACAATTTTGGGTCTTAACGGGCTAGATTTTTGGTTCAATGAATCAGGTCTGGTCGGGTTTGCCAGCCCTAGTCCAACTTGATAGGACATATCCTTAGACTTTGAGTAACATTCCATAAAATGTACTTATTCCGCTGCTTGCTACTTCAAATGTTATTGAATTGCTTGCTAGTTGCTACACTCTACGCCCAGGTCCCAATTACGTATACTAGTACTCTATCTCGAGTCAAAACGCCAACTTTTGCTCCAGTTTCTAGTGTACTACCGAACAAAGCCTAACTCACGAGTCACCACACCAGAAGTCTGTTGGGTTAGATTGGTAATGTCCAGCCCAAGGATATGGTAAAAAGGTACGGGCATCCTTTTTGCTACTGGACTTTGGTTTTCAATAACACATGTATGTGTTTTGGAAGGTGTTTTTAAGTCGGTCAATTAGCTTTGTGCTAATTGGTAAATAAAGGGTTAATTCCCTTTGGTACGTATGTAGCAACGACGTCACAAAGCAAACAAGATTGTCATTTTTTGTTTGGTCTCCTTCTCTCACGGAGGTATACACGGGCTAGTATTAGCGGGTGTTCAAGACGGTTCAAGTCGTCTTGGTGTGGGAGTGTAGCTCCGGGCGCAAGTCGACTCTTGCGGTTGAGATTTATATCTCGGTTCAGTACAAGGTTCGTCTACAATACAGGAACGCTCAGTACATCTATTCTATTCAGGTGTGGTGGTTTATCTCTAGGAGTATTATTAATTGGTGATTATTAATTATACTCGGAAGCTAGGGGTAGTTTATCTTCGCTCCTTATTTGTAGCGTGTTTCGAATTCGGTAAAGAAATCTAGCCAAAGATAAGAATTTAGAGAATGTTCGGTGTGTCCTTTCCATTGATATTCACGGGTATATATAGTACAGATTGACTTAACGCCCAAACTAGGGTTACAAGATGTCCTACCATAATTACAATATACACTTGCCAAAAGACTTAGGGTTGCCTAATCACAATACTCCCCCTCAAGTGGGAGCGTGGAGGTCTAACACGCCCAACTTGGACAGTAGAAATGAAAAAGCAGGACTATTCAACGGCTTGGTAAAGATGTCCGCAAGCTGAAACTCAGTACTAACATGAGAAGTAGCAATTACACCAGAAGTCAGAAGCTCGCGTACAAAATGACAGTCAATCTCGATATGTTTAGACCGCTCATGAAAGACAGATTAGCCGCAATATGAAGAGCGGCCTGATTATCACACAGAAGACGAGCCGGCTGTGGATGAGGGACACCAAGAGAGTTCAGGAAATAACGCAACCATTTGACCTCAGCACACGCATAAGCCAGAGCACGGTATTCGGCCTCGGCCGAAGAACGAGAGACCGTGGTCTGCTTTTTGGTCTTCCAAGAAATAGGAGAATGTCCAAGAAGAATATAATAACCACTGACAGAGCGACGAGTAATCGGACAACTTGCCCAATCGGAATCACAATAAGCAGTGAGGCGCAAATCACTATCCGCACTAAGGAAAATGCCCTGCCCAGGGTGACCCTTGATATAACGAAGAACTCGAACAACCGCATCAAAATGGGCCTGCCGAGGGGCCTACATAAACTGGGCTAAAGTGTGCACACTATAAGCAAGGTCAGGCCGGGTAATAGTGAGATAAATGAGACGACCGAGAAGACGGCGATAACGGCCAGGGTCGGAATACAGAGGACCGTCATCAAGAGCAAGTCTGTGCTTGGGCTGAATCGGGGTGTCAACAGGTTTGGCACCGAGAAGGCCAGCCTCGTGAAGAATCTCCAAAGCATACTTACGCTGACACAAGTAAAGGCCCCGAGGCGTCCGAGAACACTCAATGCCGAGAAAGTATTTCAAAGGGTCGAGGTCCTTAAGCTGAAAACAGGTATCAAGATAACGCTTGAAGGAAGCACAGAGAGTCGGATTATTGCCAGCAACCAGAATGTCATCCACATTAACTAACAAGGAAAGGATATCTGAGCCAGTCCGATAAGTAAAAAGAGTGTGATCCGCATGAGATTGAAGGAAACCATAACGACGAAGGGCCGAGGACAACTTGGCAAACCAGTTACGAGGGGACTGACGCAAGCCGTACAAAGACTTGCGGAGGCGACATACGGCACCAGGGGGACAAGAGTAACCAGGCGGAGGACGCATATAGACCTCCTCGTGCAAATCACCATGTAGAAAGGCATTATTAACGTCTAATTGATGAATTTCCCAGCTCCGGGCGACAGCGACCGCAAGAAATGCCCGTACACTGACCATTTTAGCAATCGGTGCAAATGTATCAGTAAAATCCTCGCCCTCTGTCTGATGATTACCGAGGACTACCAGTCGAGCTTTGTCGCGTTCAATCGTCCCATCAGATTTGAATTTCGTCTTAAAGACCCACTGACAACCGATAGGCTTACGGCCGGGTGGAAGCGGAACAAGCTCCCACGTCTGATTCTTAATCAAAGCCTCAATTTCGTGTCTCATGGCGGTGCGCCACCGAGGCTGAGTAACGGCCTCCTTGAAGGAGCGAGGCTCAACATTGGTGGTTATAGCAGCCGCAAATTTACGAGAAGCAGGAACAAAAGCATCATAAGAAACGAAATTTGCAATAGGGTAGACCATACCTGAGGGGTCCGAGGACGTAGGTGATGTGCCGGTGACAGGGTGTGTATGTGCGGAATGACAGATCGCAGCACGAGCAAAGGGTTTACAGATGTAATCCGATAAATAGGCCGGAGGTCGGCGCTCGCGCGGAGGCAGAGAGGAAGCCGAGACCGGAGTGAAACCCGAGGATGGCGAAGCCGGAGCAGGAGATGCCGGCGAAGATGAAACTGGAGCAGGAGTGGCCGCGGCGGGCGACACTGGTACATGAGAACCCAGATCTGGTGACCGAGGAGAACTGGGAGCAACCGGGGACGCGGCATCGGGAATGGGTCGCGCAAAGGACGGAGAGTGCGTGCGGCGGCGGCGGCGGCGCTGGTAGGTGCGAACGATGGATCGCGACCGAGAAGAGGAAGGCTCGGGAACAGGAGGAGATGCACTCCCCCTGTCGGTGGACTGTCCAAAGTCCAAAGCATCGACAAAAGGGGATGGCGTGGGTCCCACTGGTGAAGGTGAGGTGAGCTTGGCAAACGGGAATTCGTCCTCAATAAAACGTATGTCGCGAGTTACGAGAAATTCCTTTTTATCGAGATCAAAGACTTTCCATCCTTTTTGAGTCGGGGGATATCCAACAAATACACAACGTCGACTGCGGGAACCGAACTTATCCTTGTGGCGAGGTCGGTAATGGGCATAACACAAACATCCAAACACCCGAAGCATATCATATGACGGAGTCTTGGCAAATAAAATCTCATACGGAGATTTTCCATCAAGTAAGGTAGTGGGTATGCGATTGATGAGGAACACAGCACTCATAACACATTCGCCCCAAAAGGAAACGGGAAGGTGACCTTGAAACATTAACGCCCGAGCAACTTCCAATATGTTACGATGTTTCCGTTCGACCCGCGCATTTTGCTGGGGATTGTCCACAATAGAAGTTTGAAACAAAATACCCTTGTGAGCATAAAAATCATGAAGAGGTCCCGACTTAAATTCACGCCCATTGTCGGATCTAACACATTTAAGGGAAGCTCCAAATTGGTTTTCTACCATGGCCGAAAAACGATAAAAACACCGATACAAGTTGGCTTTATCCTTAAGCAAGTAGACCCAAACGGCACGAGAACAATCATCAACAATCGTCAAAAAATAATGAGAGCCACACGATGCACTAGTCGGATAAGGACCCCATAAATCACAGTGGATTAAATCAAACAAATTGGAAGCTTTATTAGAACTTAACGGAAATTTGGTTCGTGTTTGCTTAGCACGCAAACATACATCACAAGAAGCTAACGCTTTTTTTATTTGACTATTACGACTAGTATTAGGTAAATAGGCTAAGTGTGGTAATGAAGGATGACCAAGACGTTGATGTAGCAGCAAAGTGGTATCCGCAGACGTTGAAGAAGCCAATATAGGAGACGGCACCGTGCGGAACACATACACCCCATCACGAAGTTCACCCAGTCCAATCAGACGCCTCGTAGATAGGTCCTGTAAAAGACACAACCGACCATTAAATGTTACAAGGCATTGAGATTGCCGGATTAGTTGCCCAACAGAAATCAAATTGCAAGTTAAATTGGGAACAAACAAAACATCACGCAGAACCAAGTCGGAGGACAAAGAGACACGGCCCTGCTTGGTGGCCGAAGTTTGAACACCATCAGGAAGGCTCACCGGAGATGGAGGAATTGAGACGGAATCAAACAAAAAGGAAACATTACCCGTCATGTGGTGAGAGGCGCCACTGTCAAGCAGCCAATAGGAGGAAGAATCAGACTTACCCATATGAGGTTCCGATGAAGAGTCGAGTAATTGCATCAGGCGCTGCATCTGATCGGCGTTGAGGCCCGGAATCGGTACCGGAGCGGACCCAGATTGAGAGTCAGACGCGTTATGGGTCTGAGCCGCTAGAGCCGAGGCACCTGGGGTCGGCGCGGATGGCTGGGCAGAGGAGGAGTGACCCTGATTGCCACCACGATTAGAGTTGCGGCCACGGTTGTTGCGACCACCACGCCCACGACCGCGGCCGGGACCCTGAATCCGAAGACGCTGAAAACATGTCTCATAGACATGACCATATCTGTCACAAAAAGAACATTGGGGGCGACCAGATTGGCCCTCGGTTTTGACGGAGGGTGAGGAGTCAGTGGTTTGAACAGCAAAACTCATAACTTCGTTCCGATCGTCGCGGTTCCGGACTATGGTCGAGTGGCGTTCCTCCTGGGTTACAAGAGAAAAGGCCTTGTTTAGGGTGGGAAACTGATCCATCCCCAAAATTTGAGAGCGGATGACTTTGTATTGATCATCCTCAAGGCCGAGGAGGAAGTCATGGGTCTTCTCAGTTTCAATCCGAGCTTGAATTTTCGGCGCCGCGGCACAGGTGCAGCCACAGGTAAGATCCTCCGAGCCGTAGAGCTCATCCCATAAACCACGAAATTTGTTAAAATAGGAAACAATAGACTGACCTTTTTGGCGCAAGCTGTGATACTCGGTTTTCAATTGGTGAACACGAGGGCCATTACTGACTGAGTACCGTTCTTTGAGGTCCTTCCATAAATCCGCAGCGATTTTGTAGCTAGCAATGCTGGATTGAATGGACTCATGAACGGAATTGAAAAGCCAGTTACAAATAGTAGAATTATTGGCCCTCCAAGCCAAAAATTCAGCAGACTTCTCATCGGAAGGTCGCGCAAATTCGCCATTCACAAAACCGAATTTGTTACGGCCTTCGAGAGCATTAGTCACAGCCTTGACCCATATGTCATAGTTATGCTCCTGAAGAGGGGTCTTGGTGAGAGAGGCGCCGGTCTCGGAAGGATGAAGGTAGTATATGGTACTTGAGTCGTGGATGAGTTGGGGCTTGGCTATGTTGTTACCTTTGCCGTTGTTGTTGTTGTTCGTCATGTCGGGAGTAGGGCACGGACAAGATGTGCACTAAGAGGACAATAGACGAAAGAAAAACGCAGAGTATTTGCGTGAGGCTAGGGCAAAAGGTACAGAAACGGAAGCGAGGGTTTTGACTAGGATCGAAGAACCTTAGGCGATGATGCCATAAAGAAATCTAGCCAAAGATAAGAATTTAGAGAATGTTCGGTGTGTCCTTTCCATTGATATTCACGGGTATATATAGTACAGATTGACTTAACGCCCAAGCTAGGGTTACAAGATGTCCTACCATAATTACAATATACACTTGCCAAAAGACTTAGGGTTGCCTAATCACAATATTCGGCGTTGTAATTCGAGACGGTGGTTGTACTGGTGCTATTTAATATAGTGGAATTCAGCGGTTGTGCTGGTGGGTTTTACCTCCGGATTTGGACGGTTTTGCCCTGAGTTTAGTCCCTAAAATCTGTGTCTCATCCTATTAACTTGCGTATTTCTACTTTTGTTTGTTATTGTCGATTAGTTTACTTCCGTTGCGCGTGGGGGGAGATTGGTCATATTTCCCAACAAAGTCACCACTAAACTCTAACCTTACGTCCGTATACTCATATTGTCATCATTCGCTTATAAATTATAATCACCGCTTCATCGTCACTAGTTTGACCACCAGCTCCCCGGCGCAGCCAACTGCCACAGGAAGTTGGCCCCAACTCTGCTACCATCACCACCCCTGAGTCGCAGCTAGCCACCGTGAGCTACCATCCACTCCGTTGCCACCTGGCGTCGCCTTTCCTAGCTCCGGCGTTCATATTCTGCTTCTCGTAAGTGTTCTTTTAGAAAACTTCAAGTTTAATTCCCTTTTTAATTTTGTTTTGGACAATGATAGAGGTCTACAGTGTAGACACTTGAAAGTGTCTACAATCAGCATTAATTTTACTGCACTAGCAAAATTTTACTACTGACACAAATAATTTTACTGCATAACTTCTTCATCACAATTTAATTTTACTACTCCAAACTCAGTTTTACCACTATTGACTTAATTTTACATTGTAGACAGAATTTTTGTGTCTACACTGTAGACCTTTAGCAAATTCCTTTTGTTTTTATATATGATTTTATTATAACGCCTACAATATAATACTTGTGCAACCCTTGTAGAATGTCTGCTACACAATTTAAGAAACCTTTTTTTTTTTTTAAATGTACTTAGCTAAGCTCTGCTTACATCCGACCCCACCTTACCTCGCGACAGGAGAGGCTTTTAGACACTCGGGTAATGTTGTCGTTTCTTAGATGAATAATTAGTGATTTATGTTGGACTGTTCTACATCCTACTTTTTTATGTACGGAGTATGTAATTAAGTTGGTGCAAATTTTGCCCAGTGTAATGGTAATGTTTAGAAATGGTGTTGGGATATCTGGAATTGTGAATGGTCGTACATTTCATTTCAGCGCGCCTTTGGCCTAGTAACACTTGGGGCAATTTCGTAATGTAAGCGTAAAATCAGTGTTTCTTTGTGTTGGAAGAGATATTGTGATTTCATTAGTCATTGTCACTTTGCCAGGACGTGCTACTGCTACTCTAAGTTGTGAAATGATGCATTTTAGTAAGCTTACCACGCGTAATGCTTGACACTCATTGAGAGAAAATTGGTTAGGGCATCTAACAAACACCTACTTTTGTGTCTATTTAGGAATTCTAGTCGCATTTTCTGCAGTGTTGTGTATATATAAGAATTCGAATGACATTTCCAGCAGTAAGGAGTTGGAAACTTTCTAAAGAAAAATGTACATTTGATGCCCGTCTATGTTGGGAACTCCAATTGATATGAGCCTATTCATTACCTGAGTTATTCGGTATCTATTACCAGGTGCTAGGCGGCATTTAGGGTACTGCAGTTTGTCTGTGTTGCTGAAAGAAAAGATCATTGCTGATTTGCTGTAACAACATGACAGTTTTAAACTTTCTCTAAGATTGGCTGGTGTTTGGAGGGAGGGGTACTTATGTTTCGATTTAGGACATATCGGTGTGGACATTAGTCGATAGAAACTGAAGTTGCCTTGACTGTATTTTGATCAGACATTATGATTTGTTGTTCCTTACCAGGCAGCGAAACAGCTACTCCATTTTTTATGCAGTGCGGACTTGTTTCAACTTTCAAGAGAACTTCTCATTGGTGTAACAACTTCACCTTTTAAACTTCAGACATCCTTCTTTTTTCTTGGTGGCTGAAGTTTATGTATAAAACCTGGATAAAGTACCTTTTGAGCATCTGCTATAGCTTCATGTACTGATTTAGTAGCTTGTCTTACTTATCAATTGAGTTTCGAGATTCTATTCGAAGTTTGAACCCCCCCCCCCTCGATTTGTATGTTCTTATGTTTGTGTGAGGATAATGCTCTTCTTACCTGTTATTAATTTCTCTGGACTTAATTTGTTTGTTTCGTAGTGTCGAAAGTTGGTGACAAAAAATGACTCTGGAACGAAAGCAGAGATGAACTCAGGCATCCCTTAGATCGTAAGATTACCAGGAAAGAGGTAAACAGCCTCCTGATGAAAACCGTAATCACGTCTTCATTGCAGTGTTTTACTAAATTGTCAGCGTGTTTGCTCAAATGCCTTTACATTTCTGCTGCTTACCTTGGGAAAAATGTTTGATATGATCTCTATGAAGATGCATGTACTCTATGATCATCTTGTTTCATTTCTTATTCTTTTGCAACCTTCAACTCTTTCAACTCTACAATGAAAAGGAGACTCGCAACCCTTCTTTCTTAACGCTTCTAAAGCAGGTAGAACTAGAAGTGATCAATATTTGACATAATAGTTCTAAAAAAGCAGTGATAAAACCAGTGCCTATGTCTGTTATGCATCTTTTTGTTACTTATAAGGTTTTTGCTGCAATCCAGTTGCCTCTAGTATGCCTAATTGTCTGCTTTAACTTGATGCTTTTCAAGGCTTTCTATTATAACTGAGCCCCTTGGTAAGTTAACAGTACAGAAGGTTGCTGATGCATATGATATGCTGGGTTTCATAGATGAAAAGGAAATTGTATTGGAAACACATGCTGATGTTTGAAACCGAAACAGTACCCAAGGCACTGAAGTCCAGAAGTAGTCATACATTATGGTAAGGGCTCTTATCCTTGGAAAAAAAGCTGTTCAGTCTTGCTCAAACAGTCGAGAGATTATATCGTTGTTGCCCTGAGTTTCTTCACACTTTTTTGCAATTGCAGATGGCCGTGGACGGAGAAATTTGGAGATTTGAGGTATTTCTCGACACTGGAGTTGATCTTTCCATCGTCGGAAGTTGAACAGTGCTTCTAGCAGAGCCATTACTGGACTTCAACTGACCTCTAACATGTTCTTTGAAGTTACTTAACTCATGAACCGTCCCAAAAGATGTTAAGACCAAATCCATACTTGCATTTGATCACATAAAATATCAAGGCAACAACCTAGTACAAAAGTAGTAGGGAGTACATACCAAACCTAGAGAACGTGAGAAATCAGAAATGAGGAAATTGACAAATTCCTCAAACTACGGTGTCAACGTGCCGAAAATACCAACATTGAATAATTGAGCAAATTGCCGAAAATGTGTTTGGCTAGTTGGATACTTGGATTTGCTTGGACAAGGAAGCAACATTCTTATGGTAATGGTCCCTCAACCATCATTTATATCCGGCACAACTCGCTCACCCAAATTTGGACTCACCTAACTCGTGATTCAGTTACCACCCAATTCGATTAATGTGTCAACAATTATTGAACTTGATAATAATGATCCAAATACTTTCAAGTTCAAAACAATTCTAAATACACTTTAAATGTGATTGATAACGACTAGACCAGTAACCATCCAATTCGGTTGATGTCGTGGTCCTTTCTATTTGAAAACAATTCGAAATGACGCTTTAAATGAGACCGATAACGACTTGACCTAACAATTATGCTTTATTGAGGCCTGAATAGAAACCAAATATACCCGAAAAGGTTCCTCCAAATCCAAACTAATATAAATTTGTAACTCGATTTAAATTCAATCCAACCCAAGTGATCGTAAGCTTACTCAGCTCCACCTAGTAGTACCAATCCAAAAGGAGGTGAGAAAAGAAAAGGTTCGTCAAAATACGATAACAACGTGCCTCAATATTCTATACTATTTCCTATAGTTAGATTGGCTGGGACAAGGTGGCCGAGGAAGCCCAAAACACATTACTACGATTTACGACTTAGGACGGTCCAGTCAACGATGCAAATGTGTAACGCGGCTCACGTCTTACTGTCTCCAATCCTCCATCTTCTCTTACATTATTTTCCACACCTAACTTATTATTATTGACCTCATTCACTATATATACCTCATACCTCGCATATTGTTAGGCACACACTTATACTTTGCGACCTCATTCTTATTTCCATTTCAATAAGATTGACATATTACTTGCGCAGATCTCATTCTCTTCCCATCTTTTGGTACGTCTTCCATCCTTATTCTTTTCTGGGTTTCTATTGTTCGTTTATTTCGGATTTGAGTCGGGTAATAACTATGTGTAACGAGTTTATTCCGATTTTTAGTGGGTTGATTTGTAATAGTGTGTTGGATGTAGTCGTGTGATAATCTATCGTTGTGTTGAAAAGTATGGTTTTTTTTTTTTCTTCCTAGTACTTGTTTAGATTCATGTTGTGCCGAGCATCGCTTGTTTATGGGACCTGAATCTGATTGTGAAGTTTGAATTTTTAATGATTGACCATCATGGACAATAACTTTTTATCATTTGTATGTAGTCGATAATGTTACAATCATATATATGTCTCGTTCCGTGTCCCACCTCGATTTTGTTATTAATGTCCCATCAACTCTATTATGAAGTCGAATTAGATTTTTTTCGTGATTGCGACGAGATACAAAGTGGGATAGAAGACGTATTCGTTGTTGGATAGATAGATCAACATCATTGGTCGTATAACTTCGGATATTAAGTGCTCGTGAATTTGGATTTGCCTTTATGTTGTCTTAATGAATTTGCTTATTGATTATGGTTCTTAATCATATGGATGAAATTGTAATCACAAAATTAAGTGGGTCTAAATTAAAGTTTGCCCGATTCTTTTGGACTGTTAACGTTTGGTTTGAATACGTGGGAACTTGTACGGAATGCGAGTATTGAGTGGATGAGATGGAAATCGAACTTGATATGCTACTATGATACAGAAATAGGAGTTGTTTGCTATGATGTTACGATGGATTAGGAGTACGCTCACAAACTAATTAACGGATTTTTCGATAATTTTAGAAACATGGCCGATGAGATGAATGGAGTTGAATCTTCAGGGAAGCATCAGTACCGCTCTGCTCCCAAATTGAACCAGAGGATCTTATCCTCGATGTCGAGGAGATCTGTTGCCGCCCACCCTTGGCATGATCTTGAGATTGGTATATATTCTAGATGCTTAGTTTCATCTGTTTTTGTTTATTGTTTCTGCAAATTGCACCTAAAGCTGAGTCGTGTCGTGCATTTTCTTTGTTGCAGGACCTAATGCTCCTCAAGTTTGCAACACTGTATGTGATCATTTCCTCCTCCTTTAGTCTTTGCTTTGGTTAATTGTGGCCGTTTGTGGCGTGCTAGTGGTGTCTCTTATCCACATTCGCAGTTTCTACTTGCAATTTGCGCTCTCCAAGCCTTAAACCTAATTTGCATGTCATACTTCTGTTGCAGGTTGTTGAAATTACCAAGGGAAGCAAAGTGAAGTATGAGCTTGACAAGAAGACTGGTCTGATTAAGGTGAGTTATCCTCCATGCATCTTATTAGTACTCGAAAAGTAATTAGTGTCACTTGGTTCCGTTTGTTTGTTGGTTGCAGTGAGGTGTAAACTGTAAATTTTTCAGAAGTCAATGTTTGATCCTGTAACATGCAATAACACTGACAATTTATTACAGGTTGATCGCATATTGTACTCATCTGTGGTCTATCCCCACAACTACGGTTTCATTCCCAGGACTTTGTGTGAAGATGGTGATCCCATGGATGTCTTGGTACTTATGCAGGTAATGCATTGTAGTTTGAGTTTGGTGGAAGGGCTAACTTCGCGAGTTGCAGAATTTGACACTGACATGTAGATCAAATTTTTATCTTTCCCAGGAACCAGTGATCCCAGGCTGTTTCCTTCGTGCCCGAGCCATTGGTCTGATGCCTATGATTGATCAGGTAATGCAGTAGACAGGTTATGACTTGGAACATTCAGATTTACTGAGACTCTGGCTTGATGCTAAAATGTCAATTGTGTTATGCCTTGACCAGGGGGAGAAGGATGATAAGATTATTGCAGTTTGTGCTGATGATCCCGAAGTTATGCACTACACTGATATCAACCAACTACCACCACACCGTTTGGCTGAGATCAGACGCTTTTTTGAGGACTGTATCCTTTTATATTTCTGTAAACTGATATTCTTCTCTGCCAGTAAAAAAAATCGTGTCTTTAAATTTCAGACGTAGGCAAAAGTAAATTTTTCTTAACCAATTTTTGTTAGACAAGAAAAATGAGAACAAAGAAGTTGCTGTGGATGAATTCTTGCCAGCAGAGACTGCTCACCAAGCCATCCAGCATTCCATGTAAGCTAATGCCACAAGCTTTCTCTCATTTTTACAATATTACTGTTATCTCTGCAGGAACAGTTTCTGTTTCGTAATATAATCTTTAATTTCATTTTCGTTTCCTGTTCAATTATCAGGGATCTTTATGCAGAGTACATTCTTCAGACCTTGAGGAGATAAGTGATGTAAGAAACACTCACCAACTATTCTTTGATTATGGAACAACTGGTGAACTCGGACACGTTTCTTAGCGCTACTTGTTGAAGATTCAATGTCTCAATCAATTATTCGTCTTTGGTGAACTAGATTTATATACATTTTACTAAGCATCAGGAAGTTGAGTATTTCCTATGCCAATTTTTTTGTAACTTTAAGAAGCCTCATTTGATATGCATTCGGAGGCAGAATTCTTTCTCGTTTTAAGCCTGTATCCCAAATACTGAGTCAAGTATATTTGCTTGATATATGATGATGAAAAAGCTTCGGCAATTTCTTAAGTTTTTACGCTGTTATTTGTTGCATATGTGTCATGCACGCGTCACCCAAATCTCGCGACATTGGTGCTGTCAAAATGTCTGATGCTGTCTCACAAATTTTATGAGATTGCTACTGTCAAACTTCGTGTACGGGTATGTTTATCATATGATCGAAAAACTGTGTTGTCAAATTGGAAGAGCATCAGCCGCTTTGACAAAACCTGTAAAACTCTTTAAAAACATTTATACAGATTATGCATGGCCACCGCGTGTCTTTTCCAATGACTAAACTGCTGCCAACTCAAGCATCCTACAGTCCAAAATCCCAACAAAATTAATCATCAAACAAGATAGATTTTCCTCTTGACAAACCCAGGAAAAAAATTACAGAAAAGATTGTTAGGAGAGAAAATGGAACAGCAGAAGACAGGGGTACTGATGGGGAGTGGTACAGCATCAGGGACATCAGTTGAGCAGGAAGAGCAGGCGGCACCGCTGATACATGAAGGAGGAGTATCAGTTGAAACAAAGAAGATCAAAGTGATGGTGGCTTTGGATGACAGTGATGGCAGTTTTTATGCCCTCAACTGGGCGCTCACGAACCTTCTCAAAGCGAAAGCCGCCGGAGCTACTGATGATCTTGCTGCTGTTGGACTAGATCATGAAGAGGGTTGCTTGGTGTATCTGGTTCATGTTCAACATGCTTTTCAGAACTATGTCTATCCTGCTGGCCCTGGTTTGCACACTGGTAATACTACTGTACTACTCTTTTCAAGTCTAATCTAGATTACTTATATTGTTGTTGTATCTTATAGAGTAAGTTAATGTTAGTAAGTTAGTTCCTAGTTTTTGGTACGTAATGAGGCGCAAAAATTAATACAATTCGAACTTGGGACTTAATGTGTGCGGTACCTCTATCTTTTGTTCCTAGTTAAGTACTACTGAGAATAGTAACATAGTAGTTGACAGTAAAAAAAGGCAACCCGGTGCACATGAATTGGCGTTCCCGCAAGGCGAGGGTATGGGAAAGGGTCCCACCACAAGGATGTATAGGGGGCAAGACTTCCCTTGTCATTTTTGGACAAGAGTCTACTCCCAGGACTTGAACCCGGTGACCTATTGATCACAAAGCAACACCTTAACTGGTGTGCCAAGGCTTCCCTTCTAGCATACTGGTTGACAGTACCATTGCTTAATTTAGTCCGTATCCATTGCAGCTACGGCTTTTTAGTTGTAATAATCAGTTGTTGGTGGGAGGGAGGGTTCGGACTTAAGGCGTAATTTACATATATAACACCTCTATCTTTCGTTCCTTATTGAATACTAGCCTATCGAGAATAATACTATTGCTTAGTATGTGACCATTCAAATTAGATGGTTGAACCAATTCCGGCTGGTGCTCAATTGTCAGTTTGGCCGTCACTTTTGGTTGACTTGGTCTTTTGGGATAGTGTTAGGAAGTTGGTGATTCCATTAAGCTTGTATACTCTTTACTATAGATGTTTTCTTCGTTGGACCCCGTACTTAATATTTTTGCTCCACATCTCTTTGGATTGAGACAATTCTGTCTGTGTCTTGGAGCTACCGTATAGTATGACCTATGTGTGGCAAACCGGGAGTGGCGTACATGATGTTATTGTACAAGCAGGATGTGTAGGTGATAAGTGATAAGAGGCTTATTATGCTCATGGCTGTGGAATAAATTGGTGAGAGGTAATGCATACCAAGTATGAAGTATTGTACAAATGTGAAACTTCAATGAGGATTTGTGGAATGCTCTGATGTGGATGAAGGCAATGGTGTTGGATCTGTACTAATTATCTTGGCCAATTGCAGGGCTAGCTTTGTGGTAATCCTTGTCAGAGTAAATGTCTTGTCGTAAAAACCTTACCATTTATCAAAAAAACCTTGTTCTAGACAAATATCATCATGTGCACAAATAGGACAATAGTCAGTAGCAATGTAGTTGGAAATGGGTTTATATAATGTTGCGAGTTCTCTCCGTCTTTAAAAAACTACTCAAAAAGTTGATCAGACTAACTTTGATTGTTTTATTGCTAATCAATCAGCTACTTTTGCTGCATCGACTGTGGTGGAATCTGTCAAGCAAGCACAAGCAGAAATATCAGCAACAATCCTTGACCGCGCACTGTCATTTTGCAGGCACAACAAGGTATTAATCAACATCTCAGGAGTATGGAGTCTTCTCACCATTGTATTATCATGATTCCTGCAATGCATGATCCCCATTTCTGTTCTGTAGGTGAGAGCTGAAACACTGATTCTTGAAGGAGACCCAAAGGAAGAGATTTGCAAGGCGGTAGAACAGACGCATGTGGATATGCTTGTTATAGGTAGTCGTGGCCTAGGACAAATCAAAAGGTATGCGCGATTGTTGAGACAGTACAACAGATTTACCTCATTTTGCATCTGCATTTGTTAGGACATCCTTGAATGAGATGCATCATCTAACCCAGTACGGCTAAACTGAAGTAGAATGATTCGTGTGTATGATTATGATCATTACTTGGTTTCCATTGCAGGGCTTTTCTGGGAAGTGTAAGTGATTACTGTGCACACCATGCAAGTTGCCCGGTTCTGATAGTGAAGCCGCCGAAGGGTGTTTAAGTAGGCATCAGTACAAAGTAATCACAGCAAGCGAGCAACCACGTCAGGCGCGAAGTACTTGTATATGGGATATATGGATATATACATCATATGTGCTGAGCTTATCAGCTGATGTTGTTTTCCTGTACACTTTGTGACTAGCATATAAGCTGATGTTTTTTTTGTACTGCTATGTATCAGTGTAATTACTATTTACTACTGTGTGTCGCAGTTTACTTTTATGGAGTCTTGTCACACCTGTTATTTTCCAATTTTGACACTGCTATTATTAGAGAAATGAGTGATTGCATGATGAACCAGACAATGTGAATTCAGGCTGCTAAGCATTAGTACATTGCTGATGGGAGTACGCAGTAAAAATTCATCAACCTGGAATTAATAATGGGTTATAAAACTGTCCACGCTTCTTATACCGTAAAAGAGATCAGAGCAAGTGTGTAGACAAATCTGATCCTGACTCGATTTTGATTTTGATTCAACAAAACTCGGCATAATCTTATATAGACGAGAGCCTTAGAGATACGTAAACGTAACATACTAATCCGGACATAATAACTCGTAGTGATCTACACTGGAAGTGATATAAGACATACATCCATTGAACTGGGTTGCACAAGATGACAATGATGTGGCAGATTGCATGGGCGTCATTTGTCACTCACATGGTATTTCTACATACTTATTAGCTTAGTTACAACTTTCAAGTACATCAGCTTCCTGCTGCCACACTATACTGTCAACATAGAAGAACAAACATACACAAAGCAAGCACATAAAAACACAGAGGCGTATCACACACACACAACATAAGAAAAAAAATGAAGGTAATGGTAGCACTGGATGAAAGTGAAGGGAGTTTCTACGCTCTAAACTGGGCTATCAACAATGTCCTCCAGCCTTTTAAGATCGCGTCTCGCCGCGAAGAAGAGGACGAGGCCGAGGCCGAGGCCGAAGCGGAGAGAGAAAGCTTGGTGTATCTAGTTCATGTCAATCCTCCTTTTCAGACCTACGTTTACCCTGCTGGACCTGGTTTGTCTAATTTCGGTTAAATTTTTTATTGTGTCAAATAAATAAAATAAAAAGTAATAGAGACGCTAGAAGGAGGGCTTGAACCTCCGACCTTGTGGTTAACAGCCACACGCTCTAACCAACTGAGCTATTCCAGCTTCTTTGTTTGATTAGTTAGGTTATTGATATTAATACACATGATCGTAGTGCATGCATTGAATATAGTGATTTTTTTTTCGAATAGAAATATAGTGATTTTTTTTTATGTTAATACTAGTATTGAATTGTGAATTTATGAAATTTTTGGTCATATATCATGAGTTAGTTAATGGTCAAAATCAAATTCTATAGTATCGGAGGGGAGGGGTCGGAGCTAGTAATAAGAATGTATTAAGATGCACCTTTTTCTTATGATAAAAGTTTAGCAATGTGGAAATGGTTTATTAGCCCCTTGCATTCGCTCATGCCTAAAGATATCTCCCCGTTTTGTTATACCGAGTACTATTTTGACTTTGACATGTTGGGAGCTATTTCTAGACCAACCCAATGGTCTTAAAACAAAGTGGAGTTGGTAGTAGAGTGCAAGGCTAAATATAATTTACGACAAATGAACGATTCATTTGGTCTAGAATTAGCTCCCAATATGACTAGTCAAAACAGTAAAAAAAAAAAACAGGGAGATATCTTTGGCCTGGCCGGGTAGGACTATAGGAGGGAATGCAAGGGGCTAACTATTAGGCCAACCCTGATCGATTAAGATCTCTTATTATTGGGTCCTAGTTACTTATACGTGAGCAAGATGGTATAACGATTTGAAATTTTGAGGAGTTTCATGAATGTAGATGCTCTAATAATTAAAGTTATTAAATGTAGGCCACGGTGACAAATGAGTATACGTAGTACATTTATTTGTCAGGTTTTCTATTTTATGCTTGTGAGGTGTGATAAGGAAGTTAGAGGCCAACTTCAAATGTAACTTGTGCCATGACTTAATTGGCATATTGTGTGCGCGCAGTTGTTTACACAACAACGTCAGTTTTAGACTCGGTGCAACATGCTCAAGAGCAGATATCTGCAGGCATTTTCTCTCGTGCGCTACAATGTTGCAATGAACAGAAGGTGACACTTAGCTGCATCTTTGTAAATTCAATTGACAGTACATTTGAACTAGTCTTAATTTGTTGAATAGTTGGTTGAATTTGGGTAAATTAATATCAAGACCCCTAGACTATGTTCACTGAAACCATAAGAGATCTGACCTCATTCTTAATTTATGGAATTTAGTGATTTGAACTGAATTTATTATTTTTTAAGTTAAATTATACTGTGCTTAAGTAGGTGTTAATTAGAATATGAGTTCGAGATGAACGTTGGTTCCAATGGATGGGTTTGAATTGGTATAGAATTCAATTAGTCTATGTGCTCCACAACCTTGGACATTACTACAATAAATTATCTTATGCTACAAGTATAGGTTAAAGCAGAGAAGATGGTACTGCGTGGGGATCCAAAAGAGATGATTTGCCAAGCTGCCGAGCAGAGGCATGTTGATTTGTTAATCGTCGGTAGTCGTGGCCTTGGCATGCTGAAAAGGTAACTAAAGCTTTCCGGTATATAATTAATCCACTTAAGAGTTGTCTATTAGATGAACTCTCTAATGAGCAAGGATGACATTCTTAGCTTCCGTGTTCTGATTTTATCATTAATTTGGGTCATTGATGAGAGAGATCACGAATCTAATGTTGGCAAAATTAATCGCGTAATTGAAGTTGTCTAGATTGGATTATGTAACAACTAATCATGTGTCTGTAATCGTCGAATTGTAGGGCCTTTCTAGGAAGTGTAAGTGATTATTGTGTTCACCATGCACATTGTCCCGTGTTGATTGTGAAGCCGCCCAAGGAGTTCGATAACCACGAATCTCAAGTCCATCAAAAGAAGGTTTAGGATAATCTACACATATATGTTAGTCCCTCTGAAGTTGCCAAACAGCTCTACTACTTAAGAAAGATAGTGTTTTGTTTGGTGCAAGAGCATGTGTACTAGTAGTTCGATCTTGCTTTCGGTTTCTATAGAATGCGGTTGTCAATTCGTGTATATTACAGAGTATGACTTATGAGAGAGTTGTATGTGGTGCAAATGCAAGTGATGTATGTATAATGCATTAAGTTTTCTACATTGTTGTTTTCAATAACAAGAACCAAGAGAGGCCAATATGTACCACTCTCTCCTGAATTTCCCCGTCTTTCCAATTTCTAGCCTCGAATAGTCATGTGATTTTAAGTTACTCTACTCGAATCCTGCATAGAAGAGATCCATGAAGTTAGTAGATGAGGATTTATTGTGTAAGACGATTCTACTTTGATATAAAAATACATTTTGGCTAATAACTGAATAATCGGTTGACGGGTTCAATGGGTGAACGGATTGTTCGTTTGAACTTGGTCGAGTAATGCTTTCGTATCATAACATTACGCCAGCAAGATAAGTAACGAGGTTTGAATTTAAAGGTTATACTAGACCGCAATAAAAGTATATTCCTAACATATCAAATCATTCTGCTCCCCATACCGGAGAAGGGTAGCTAAAGACGGTCTTTACCTATCGGAGTAGGTTGATTGTACCTTTCCCTAGATCAAAAGCAATATAACCTATATGTCCATAATGCTTACCCTTATTTGAAACATTTCTGTCGATTTCTAGTATTTTTGCTGAAATTTGCTTTTTTTTTTTTCGAAACCTTAAATTTGAAGTTTGAAATAATTGAGTCCTATACTATCTGATTTTCTCTCAAACATTCTTCTTAGCTTTATCATTTAACACACATTGTGCACCATTGAGACATTGAGTCATATAGCATATTCGATCATAGATGTACTTGTGTCTCTAAATTTCTAATTACCCCGGGTGACGAATTATTTATGTCTCGAATAGAGACTTATTTTTCTTTTCTTAGTAACGATTAACGACGATAGTGGCTGCTGGCCGCTTTACGACGTTTACGTTTACGCGAACTAAGTTTGGTGCCCGATGACTTCCCAACCTTACCTCGAAAAAAGCATACTGTAAAAACTTCACTCCCGCAGTCCTGCGTATGTAAAACGACTGAAAAATTGAAATACTGAGAAAACAAAAAGGAAGAAAGAAAGAAAGAGGGGAAATGTTAGCAAGAAGATTATGAGCTGATTGATTGATTTTTACTGAGCCTCCGCAGATTCAATTGCTTTTCTCCTCCCACAAAAATTCAGTTTTACAGTGAAGAAAAGGCGCAGTTAAAACAATATGGAAGCCCAAATCGTTGAAACTCTGCCTCAATTTAATGTATGTGCTCGTTATTTACTACTCAGTAATTAATCTTTCATTTGGTTATTTGTTCCCAACTTTTACTCTTGTTTCAATTTGTTGTTTACACTGTGAATTTGATTATCTGGGTTAATGTTAATTATGTAAACCCATTTTTCCAAGTCTGGTGATATTTATTTATTTTTTTTTTTTTTTACTGTTTCCGTATTCATCTTAGCAATTTATTACAGATTATAATCTTGATTTTAAAGATGGTTCTTGTGTTTTTTCCCCAAATTAATCTAATAATTGACTAATTGGGTAGTGGGGATGCAATGGGTGGGTAAAAGTTCGAATCTTTTTTGAAATGGTTTATGGGTTGATGTTGGGATGCTTGGTGAGGAAAGGAGGAAATGTCGAATGTGCCATTAGTTTCTTGTATCTTCTCTGTTACGCAACAAGTTTGTTCGGTTTAGCAGTTTTCAGTTTATTTGGATTCTATAGATTAGTTGAATAAGTTGCATATTGGAGTTTACATTGATTGGTTCTATGCTTACTCATATTAAAGCGTGTATCGAGAACCGCGATTTGTTGCTCTCAGAAGCTGGAGAACTGGCAATCTAAATTGAAGAATGATAATGAACAAGCCCAACGACTTTTATGTTATGTTTGGTCAGTTTGCGTACATTGTGGGGTAGCAATCAGTGAGTGTGATTTTGATTACGAGTTATCAAGAAACGTGAGTCTTCTCTATGTTTTCAATGGAGGAATAAGCCTGTGTACAGATGATCACCTTTACCTCGTCTTAGGTGGGAGCCTTTGAGGAGGCACTGGGTCAAATGTTGTTGGTAGTGTTGGCTTGATCGATTTTTTAGGCTTGTCTTGTGGAAGGGCTTTATAGATTGGCGTGCATAACTGTAAGTGGCTGAATGTCTTAGATGGTTTATTGCTAGATGCATGTTCCAAGACCCATTTTCTTTCCTGGTAATGGCCCTCCATAAGATCATCAGGGTGATGTGCTGTGTTTTAACAATCAACTTAGGTTTTATAAGGTAACAATCTATATTGTGATATTATTAGTACTTGAAGTCTTGAACGTTACGAGTCTTATGACAGATGAACATAATTATATGTCTTCTCACTACGTCCTCAGATTGTCTTTTAAGACTTTCATTAGTTTTTTATTGTTCCGACTTACAAGCTTCTTTCCTTTGACATTGCACACATTATTGGTCAGCATAGGATTTTGTTCGGCAGATTTCTCAAATGGTTAGGATCGATGGGTCATATTTTTTTTTTTTTTTTTTTTTTTTTTTTTTTTTTGAGGTCAAGTGTGTCAAATCAGTTGATGGTCTTTCTCTGCACCACCTATACCAAGCTTTCAGCTGTGTGTATGGTTGATATCAAATGACACTACAACACATATTGGCCATGGTGTAACTAGTATACATGTTTTCTCAAGGCTCTACCTGTCTCCTGTCTCGTGTTTTTATGTTGTTGTCGCCGTTCCCTGCCCTAGGTTTAATTAAAGTATAATTGCATTAGGGTGATTCTTCAAGAGAAGGTGTCGTTGAATGCACTTATACTCTCCTTCAAGCTGACAAGGATCCTATACTTGTTGAAACGGCAGATATTCATTTGGCATGTTCTGAGCCAGATGTAGCAGTTGTTTCCACCTCAGTGAACAATGGGGTGCACGATTTTTTTCCATTGGTATGTCTTGTCAACTTGATGTAGCCTGTTAACTTATTAGAAGTTATTACTATTTATGCTTAAGCACAGAACTATTACGGTTTTGTTTATATAGGATAATCTGACAGCAAAAGGCCAGTCAGAAAATTGCTATCCTCATGAATCAAATGGAATGATGCAATCTGTATTGCTGCCAATGCTTGATGACATCTTGCCACTCAAGGTTCTCATTTTCTTATATTAAACTTTGTAGATGTTGTTTTAGTATGTCTTATAGATTGTATTGAGATCCTCTGTCATGGCTCAGGAGCAAGTATCATAAATTTATGTGTATGCTGCCTCTCTTTCGTGTCTGTAAATAAGGAATTAGTTTTAATCTGTTCTTGGTTTTCAATGGAAATGTTGAATTAATCAATTTTCATGTCGAAGTAACATATATATGATCTATTTTTTCTTAGATAACTTTTTGCCTTGTAACGGTTTCTTTGGGAGTAGCCTAACCAATGTTAAACTAACATTCGAGTAGTAAGTCTATCACGTGAGTTCTTGCTTTCTTAGATTTTAAAATTACCATGAGCTCGGCTAAAGCCTACAAGTCTGCAATAATCTTGTTACATTTGCTTTTGACCCAGAGCACATGTGATACTTGCTATCTCTGATGAACTTAGATTTTTCACTTATATCCTAGAATTCTACAAGACACATATATGTTAGCTGTTAGCATGTCGTTGTTTGTTCTAATCTTTTGGCAAAAGTGGATAGTTAAGTTTAGCTGAACAATAAAGCAGTAGATCACTTCCAATTCATTTTGACGTTGGATTGAATCATCGTCGCGCCTGTGGAATGTTAATTCCAATACATGGAGCCTGATGGAGGCTGGTCATGTTAATTAGAGTTGTAGTAGAAGATTAGAAGTTGTCTTCCGTCGATGGTTGAATGTAAAGCTATTAATTGTCTCTCATGCTTGTCATTGTTACTGTCATTCAGAGTAATGGTGGAGATGAAGAACTCTTCAAACAAATATCTGCATCCTTGCCACAGCAACAACAACAATCACTGGCACCACTAGACGATGAGTACCCCTCAGATTCAAGATGCAGACTTCCTGAGTCAAATTCTGCCATCAAAGACAGTACTGTACGTAGAAAACTTACTGTAAGTTGAGATACTACGGAGTATGTTTTATTAGTTCTTTTATTCAATAACGGTGGCACTTAACTTTTACACTGAAACCAGAGGAGGAAGAGATATTTTGAACCTGGATATTCATGCTCAGAACATCGTGCTGCCGGTCCCTCAGCACCAAAGCCGAGGAAACTTTGTTATTTGTGTGGCCGGTTACAACATGTTGCAAAGAGATGCCCCATGGTATGGTATTCTGTGCTTATTGGATCAATTTCTGAAAGTTGGATATATGGTTAAGCTACTAATTATTGTGTGATGCTGTGTGGTACTGTTGAAAGTTTCAGAGGAATTTGAAGCCTTTACACTTAAGGTCTAATATGAGTTTCACTTCCAGCGGCGCACTTGCCACTTTTGCAAGGGGAAAGGCCACTTTGCCATACATTGTCCGGTGAATACTGAAGAAAGTGATAGAATCTGTTTGAGATGTGGGGAAACAGGGCACGAAATACTTTCATGCAATAATGACTATTGTCCTGATGATCTCAAGGTGAGTGCTAGATAATAATTCCTCAATCCCTTTGGTCTTAAATGCTCTACTGATCGGGATTGCCTGTATTGTTCTGTACCACTGTTTAGACAATTGTCTCTGGGTGAATATCCAATCTTTTTTTTTCTTTTGTCAGCAAATTCGTTGTTATGTTTGCAATGAACTTGGTCATATCTTTTGTGGAAACTATGTCGATGAAAGCATGCCTACAGTCTCTTGTTACAACTGTGGGGAGTCTGAGCATTCAGGTTTGGTAAGTCATGTTTTACCAATCCAGCATTCTTACAGCTCTCTGTACGTCACTTCTCTATGGTGTTACTGACTAAAGTTTGGTATTTGGATCTTGGCAATTCTGTAGCAATGCCCAAAACCACATCTAGACATGCGTGGTTCGAAACCTCCTTCTATATGCTACAAATGTGGAGAGGGAGGTCATGCTGCGAGAAAATGCGGCAAAAGTTCTGAAGCTTCAAGAGGTCAGGAAGGTGGACAGGTAGGTGATATCTTGGACAAAGATGCATTAATAAGTTCACTGTTTCCTGTTGATGTGTGATGACCAGGATGGATCTGGTCATGAAAAAAAATAAGAAACAGATGCCATATATCTAAATATGTAGTGTAAAAGAAATCGGAGAAGTAAGAGAACTGATAAATCATACAAGATTAAAATAACGCTGATATCTTGTTCTTGCTTTGATGCTTGCAGGGTCCTACATCACATTTAGGAGCCGAACCAGATGAGATTAGCGTACATCAGAAGCAGAATAAAGTTAGGAGAAGAAAAGCGTATGGTAGAGCAAGGAAACGAAGATTAGGAGAGTCAGTAGGTTGCAGGACTGTATAGTATTTGATGCTGATATTTGTCATTAGCCTCATTGATTAGCGATAATCCTTGTAGAGTTCTGTGATGTATCTGTGTTCTGGGTTTAGATTTTGGCAGTTCACTCTATAATGATCAAATTACCTCTTGAAAGAGTGCTGACTAGTTGTACTTCAGTTAATAGTATATGCCTTACAACTTTCTTTCTCTTTCACTTTTTTTTGGAGTTTGTATCTGCGTTTGGAGGCCAAACTACCAAATTGGTAAAAAAAGTTGGGAGCAAATGACAGATTGGTAAATAAAAATACTCCGGCGACAAATTGGTAAAAATAAATAAGGTTGGAGACCAAATAGACCAAAAACACTCACTTTTGGCCGGAAAATCTTCTATCCTATATATTTTCATCAATACCATGATTTAATTACCTTTTCCAACTTATTAATAAATATTTAAAATATAAAAAAGCAAAAACATTTGTTTTTCAAAATAATGCACAAAAAAAAGTTTAAACTAAATGGTTTTCAGAAAAAAAAAAAAAACACCTTACAACAAAAGAGGTGCACGTAGGTGCATTTTCGAATTCGCACAAATCTATAGTGTGATGAATAATGTCGAAAATTCTATATCATATTCAAATTGAACTTTCATCCCGCGTGTCGGTTCTAAATTTTAAATTAAACATATTGTCTAGTGTTTTAAACTTGGATTATTTTTGGTTTTGGTAGATGAGTACTACTCACTGTACAACTACATAAAATTGTCACACGAGATGTCAGTTGCAATTGTAACCTATAATCGAGCCAACTGTAGCCTCTTTTGTTGAAAGTTTTCTTTCATAAGAATCATAACCCTTTGTCGGTGTTTTTTTTTTTTTTTGCATTATTAAGAAAAAATGACTTCCATGTTCTAAGAGCTATTGTAAAGCATTTCATTCTATATTGTTAAGTCTTTAATTCTCTTCAATTGTGTAAATTGTTTCATCCATGTTTTTTATTTTTGCTAATAAATAAGTTTTATTTCTAATAATATAAATGTAAAAAAAGAGAAGTAAATAATTATATTAAAGGAAGTATGTCAGGTAAAGTAAAAGCGCTGGCCAAATTTGAGTGTTTTTGGTCTATTTGGTGTCCAGCCTCATTTTTTTTTACCAATTTGTCGCCGGAGTATTTTTATTTACCAATCTGTCATTTGCTCCCAACTTTTTTTACCAATTTGGTAGTTTGGCCGAGTTTGGTCTGAGTAGCCTTTTTTTCCAGGGCATCATCTTAGTTATCATAGTCAAAAGGGAACAGAGGGGAGGGGCAAAATCCTGATAATTAGATTACAATGTCACAATGGAATATTACTGCATTAGGGATAATGAATAAATATGGTAAAAGTGTCTTTCACCGGCAAAATACGTCGATGTGGAGTTTCACTAAACCAATCACCGTGATTGGCCCAAAAGTGTCAATCACGGATTGGTGGCCAAATCCTGACCGCGCATTTGCATCTCCAAAATCCAAAGGCTCAAAACATTTCCCCCACCCTTACCCTTATTCAGTCTTCTCTCTCCTCCCCAACTTAGCCACCACGCACCACCACCACGTTCACCTACACAACCGGAAAATCGGCCACCTTAAGGAAACCACACCAAAATAGGGTTCACCAAACCCATTCAAACACCCGCTCTCCTTAGGGTGTCTTTTTGTTCTTTCCGGCGAAGCCGGGGTGTTCCGGGGGGTGGGCGGTGGGTCGCCGGCTGTAGTCGCTGGGTTGGGTAGGGTGCTGGTGGTGGTGTGCGTGGTGGAAGGCCGTTGCGCGGTGGTCGGATTTGGGGTTGTTTTGGTTTGGGTGGAAAATGGACGCTTTTGCCCCTGTGATTGAGTCCGTACACCCAATCACAGTGATTGGTTTATCAGCACTCGTCGATGTGTATGCATTCTGTTTCACTAGTTTGCAAAGAATTGTGTCCATTAGTTCTTTCAATTGTATTGTATCGTTATAACCTATAGGCTCGACTCTCGATACAAGTGCCGTGTAGGTATTTATATTATGAATGAAATTCTATTTCTTTTCGAATAATATGATAAAAAAAACTATAACATGTTATCCAGAAACTCCCGACGAGTTAAATGTGATTTCAGCTAGGAAGCACGGACACTCCTGACCAGTGGCGTGTCTGTGTCCGACACCGTGTCCGACACCAACACCGATCAGACACAGTACGACACGTGTCCGACACGCCCAACACGCCCAAAAACCGTGTCTGGTTTTTTAATTTAATTTTAGGGTATGGGCACGATTTTTTTTTATTGGACACCGACCAGACACCCAACACGACACAAAACTACGTCGTTTCACAAGTTTTTTTTAAAATATTTTTTCTCTCTCCTATTCGAATTAAACAAGCAAGTAACTCAACTACATGTCTTGCTTCTCTATCCGATCTCTTTCTACTTCCCATCTTCCTGCTCGGACCGACTCTGGCGCCGCCTCAGGAGACCTCCTCCGACCGACATCAACTAGCGGCCCCATCGCTACAGCCCAACCTGCACCCGGCCGCACCAGACCCACCTCTTCCTACCCGCGAATAATACGCGTAATTGAAAAAAATATGCATTTAAACTACTTGTTAGTTTAGGTTTTTGCAATGTCCGTGTCCGCTATTTTTCAAAGTGCCGTGTCATATATCCGTGTCGGTGTCCGTGACCGAGTCCGTATCGGTGCTACCTAGGCATTTCAGGACCCAAACTTTACAACTTTTTTTGGCATAAGAACCTTGTAACTTTTCTTTTTGTTTCAGAATTTTTTTTCGGAATAGGGCTCAAAAAAAAATGTTAAACGATTTGGGTCGAAAAACAACTTGTTAAACCTTATGGGGTGCACGTCACCCCATAGGTAAAACCGCCAGTGGTAATGGCGGTTCTAGTAAAGCCAAACAGTGCCAATATAGCTACGGGGAAATGCAAAGGACCACCTGAAACCGCCAGTGGGACTGGCGGTTTCACTCACCATAAAACCGCCAGTCGCACTGGCGATTTCAATGCAGAATGGGGTGCATTTTGGGTAGCCAAGAATTCGGCTATCACCAAAACCGCCAGTGCGACTGGCGGTTTCACTTCAATGAAGTCGCCAGTCTCACTGGCGGTTCTCCCTTTTTTTTTTTTTTTTTTTTTTTTTTCTAAATTTCATTTATTCTTCGTTTTTTTGACAAAAAAACAACCCCCCCACCCCCGACAACTCACTCTCTCCACACGACAAACTCACCCAACTTCTCTCTCTTCACTTCCCGCCGCCCATCCTCCAGCCGCCGCTAAGCCGCCGCCGCTCCATCCGCCGCCGCCGACGCCTCTTGCCACCGCCACCTCCACCTTCCCTCTATTTAAGGTAAATTTTGTGCTCTCACTCTTTAATTTAGGTTAATTTGTCATTTCTAATTTAGGTTAATTTCAATTAATTAGATGAATTGTTTGTTAGACTAATTGTTTGTTAGCATGATTATTTTGTTAGTATTGGTAATGATTTGGTTGGTTAGAGCGCCCCACACGTAGAATTTAATACGATTCATGAAATTGATCAACAACAAGTGAATGCTTGGAAAACATGGGTTAATGAAGTTGAAGTCGAGGTTGGGGGGGAGTTTATAGTTGGTCAAAGGTTTCCAAACAAGGTTGCCTTGATAGAAAAGGTTACTTTGTACTCTGTACAACGTAACCAAACTTTTAAAGTGCCTGAATCTAAACCCCATACCGTCACTTTCAAGTGTGGTAGAACGCCAAACCCATGCAATTGGAGGCTTAGGGCATCACAAAAACAAGAAAAGTATTCAGATGCTTTTACAATTGTCACTTATCTAGGGCCTCACGAAGCTACGTGTGTTGGTGATGTTATGGATTAGCTAGCTATTAATTTAGTGGTTTGTAATGGATGGTACAATTTGTTAAATTTATGTTTTATTCAACTCTTTGAACTATGTAAAAGACGGTTTAATTTATGAAATAACATGCCATGCCATTGGATTATTCTTCTTGGGTTGTTCATTGGAGCCATTGCGGAATTGTGGCAGTTGTTTGGTGTATTGTTTGAGTTGCAGGTAATAGAGGAAGACGTGAAAAATTGGACGCTCCAAATAGATTGAAGCTATGTTGGAGCTGCCAAGAAACCGCCAAAGAGACTGGCGGTTTCCTTTCAGAGAAAACGCTATTCTCAGAGGCGTTCAAAAAAAAAAAAAAAAAGGGAGAACCGCCAGTGAGACTGGCGACTTCATTGAAGTGAAACCGCCAGTCGCACTGGCGGTTTCGGTGATAGCCGAATTCTTGGCTACCCAAAATGCACCCCATTCTGCATTGAAATCGCCAGTGCGACTGGCGGTTTCAGGTGGTCCTTTGCATTTCCCCGTAGCTATATTGGCACTGTTTGGCTTTACTAGAACCGCCATTACCACTGGCGGTTTTACCTATGGGGTGACGTGCACCCCGTAAGGTTTAACATTTTTTTTTTGAGCCCTATTCAAGATCTCCATCTACTTCGGTCAATCAAGTGAAAAGTAACACGATCCTTGAACTAAAAAAGTTGCAAAGTTGGGGTCCTGAAATCAAACCTAACTCAACCCCCGACAGGGAAGCAGAGGAACATAGAAAGTATCTTCCCGACTTAAAAAACACACAGTTCTGTTTTCTCATGTTCTTCAGCTCGAAATAATCGAATTTCTCTTGTTGATATTCTCAACAAACAGAAAAACGAAATTCTGAGTTCCATAATTTGTTCATCCCAAAAAATGCAAGGTAATTACCCCTACTCATAATTTCATATTTTTTTTCTTTTTGCATGTTGATTTTCTTTCAGTAACAAATTACTGTATTATAATAGTTATATTCTGGATGTTTGTCTCTTTTATGTTCTTCCTTTTCATTGCATAAAATTGTAGGGCATCGATAATATTAGCTTACAATTGAACTTGAAGTTGAAAAAATCAACTTTATATGTAAGTTTGATTATGCCCTAGCAAAATATATTTGGGGGGGTTTTTCTTTGTTCTTTATTTTGGTTGGTCTTATTTTGTACCAAAAAGAATCAACTCTCTGCGAGTGTTATTAACAAAAAGATTTCCCCTATGCTTTAAAAGATTCCCCCATACGGCGAGGTATAGGGGTCGGATGTACAGTAAGCCTTACCCTATGAGAGACTGTTTACGGATGACCCATAATGAAAATTGCGTTGATGAGCAACAATGTAATTTAACCCATCCTTGGGGTTTTGTTGAAATGATCAGTTCTGAGAAAAGATCAGATTTTTATTGTGTATGAATTTCCTAGGGTTTCTTTGAGCTGCGTATACATACAATATACTGACCATTGGTGAATTGAGATAGTTAAGAATGGGTCAAATTTGTATATGGGAAAGTAGTACAACAAAATAGATTTTTAGGAAAAAAAGAAGTAATTTTTTTCTGTGCGCTTTATCTTGGTAGTGTTGGATTGAAGTATTGGGTTCTTAAGGTATTAGCGTAGAGAAGGAATATGAAATAGACCATCGGAATTAGTAGATGGAATTTGGGAGCCACCTGGGGCACAAAACAGTTTTATGAAGGGGCCGAGACCTGAGGGACTGGAATCAGAGAAATTAAGGAGCAGTACTGAATGATATCTAAAGCAGAGGACTTATAATCATTAAATCTAAATAAAATGCTGATATCTTTGTTTCACCATTAAGATTAGTCATCAAATTATGTTGCCTATCTATATGAGTCTAATTTGTAGCCGCGGTGGTCTGTAACCTTCAGTGTACGAGAATAAAGGTGTATGCAATACACTGACAGTGAACTAACATATAAGGTGGAATGATCATTGCTTGGAGTTGCTCAGATTTACAGTAATGCTGATTGAGAGACCAGTTTCTTGACTTCTTCTGAACCTGACAATGTTGGAGTACTTGTAACGAGAACTGAGAAAAAGTTGTGACATGGATATGCAATCTTTATACATGGCTTTGCTCTGATTTATTAGGACACCATCAGTAAACCTAGGATGAGCACTGATTATATGTACTTCAGATTAAAAGCGTTTGTACTGTTTTCACGCGCAGTCCACCTTATATGTTTTAGCGTAGGAGGTCATTAATAACTAGATCAGACTTATCCTGTGTGATATAGACACTCAGGCTTAAATGGAGGGCCCTGTTTGTTACAATTTAACAGCAAATGAAGACGATTCTCTGATTTGGTTATACGGAGTACTATATTGAGCTTCGCATAGTTGATGAACATTTTGTAACGTGTAACGACTCCTGTCTGTATATCTGTTTATGTCCCAGGGGTGATTGCAAAACCTTTCATCTGCCCACCAATTGGTGTTAACCCGAGGTTGCACAGCCGCTTTGCTCCACATTCAGAGGTTTCCACAAATCTTCCTTTTTCTTTGAAGACAACGCCTCCGTGTATGAATTTGAACACAGGTAACTACATGGTTTCATTATACACTTACTGTTTAATTACTTACAGTTCCAAGCTACCAGGACGTTCTGCTGGGTCTCTACTTGAATATGTGCACACTTTAACCGAAAATCACATTCGGTCTGATCTGTTGGTCTTTTCAAGTGATCACTAGAGTATTAGAATTTACTGATTGCTTTATTTTATCTTACCAGCTCGCGCTCTTCAAATTCATGCCTCCATGACTTCATTTACGAGCATGACTCAAAAGAATAACCTGTCAAACAGACGCTCCCTTGGAAGAGGACACCCCATTCTACCACAGGTTTCAAAGAATTCCCCCCCAGAGACCGAGAAGCCCAAGTGGTGGTGGAGATCTTTGGCAGGCCTCCCATATCTGTTGCCCTTCATGGACCAGTTGACTTGGACACTAGCGCATCCTGAAAATCCTTCTGTATTCCTTAATACCTTCAACAGTTTCATTGAACCCTTGACAACCAATCTCTTTTCGCTCCCAAGGTTTCTCCTTGCAAGTTACCCGGTCATTCTCTTTCTGTGGGTAGTCAGACGGAAAGAATGGCCCTACTTTATCAGGTTCCATGTTATGATGGGTATCCTGTTGGGAGCTTTAGTGCAGACGATTGGAGTTTCAGGCAATTGGTTCCCTACTTCGGCCTTCCCTCCTCATTTCTGGTCTGCTGCTACGTTTCTCTTCTTAGTCGCAATATTGGAGTGCATCAGATGTGCTCTTTTCGGAAGTTATCCCAGTTTCCCTTTCGTTAAAGATGCTGCTTTAATCAATTCAGACCTCAGCCTCAGTTGATTGCAGTGAAGAACTAAGGACTATCGGGGTGGATAGGCAGTTGATTAGCGTTACTAGTTATGTAGATTATTGTGGCTGTCTTTCAGTTTACTTAGATTGTAGCCTATATATTGGTAAAAGGTTGATAGGATCAGTTCAAGTGTAGTGTAATATAGAAGTTTTCGAGCTGGATACTTATATTTACTTTCCCACATTTGTATGGGGAAGTTATGTATGTCGAGCCTCTACATTTGTAGGCGATAGGGGCGTCATTTTTACGTCTCTAGATTGATTTCTACCCTTAGTTCTTCGGTTAAGCGTGAATTAGTTTAAAATTCTTCATGTTTTGTTGCAGAAAGCCAGAACTGTCGAGAAGAACAAGGTTACCCATCTCAAGATACTTGTACTCCTTACGCCAAAATTATGACTTGGAATATGGTTCATATGATGATATGAAAACAGTCAAAATACTTGAAAATTTTGACACAACTAAGGAGATCCTATCAGTAAGAGTTAAAGATCATAATTAAGGCCATGAGTAATAATGTATGTACGTTCTACTCGCATTTGATCTTGATTATGGATTTGAAACAAATTACGACGAGCGATGAATAAAATTACTAGAGCTACAACATCGAGGACGTAGCCAAGAAACAATCATAGTAATATGAAAGAAATTGATGAAATTCATAAAACGGAGCGAAGATAGATTTTTGGAAAAGGACGAGTACGAAATATGTGTAGATGAGAGAGAAATAAGACGTGGTTGGGGAACAAGTTGAGTTTTGTCGAGTCTTCTACTCTAAAAATCACAGGCGCTTTTCCTAGTATACGGAAACTTACTTCGGACACGGACCAGAGACGACACGACACGACAAGAAGTCGCACGCTGACCCTAACAAAATCCCAACTCCTGCACTTCTTAGTTCTTACTCTCAATCTCTCTCCTCGACTCTTCCACCTTCTCTCTCATCACCGCATCGACCGCCCTGCTACAGTATCACAGACCGCCGCCACAGCCGCTGCCGGCGCCTACTCCGGCAATTACCCAGGTAATTCTTTCCTTTTTGTTTTTTTTTTTCGATTTTGAATTTTGTTTGTAGAGTAATTAGTCATTTACTCCCTCTGTTTTTTGTGGTTTAATTACAATTATGTTTCAATGTTGAGTTCTTCTGATTTATACATAGAAAATTTGATATTCTGATTGCGTGTTCTTCACTTTTGATTTGAAGTTATTCAGAAATGAGTCATGAAATTAGCCTATTCAATCTTTTTGCATTTACTCAAATTGTTGTTGAGGTCCTTCTATGTTTCATGAAGGAGGTAATTTGTTTCCTTGATTCTTTTCGGCGACTATTCGTACGAGATGGTTGTATGCTGTTTTCGATTGTTTACGACTAATTTCGATCCAAATGAAATGTAACATTAGTCATGTGCACGCGCTTGAACGTAGATATTAAAATGGTGGAAGTATTACATTTCATTTGTAGAATTCTGAGGATAGGTGGGTTCTACTTACAAGAATATGGTTTCGATTGGAGGGGTTTTGGACTACGAGTGATAATGTAGATGATACGTGAGTTGTCTCGGGCCTCGGCTATATGGTGGATCTATGCTTGTATTAGGTTAGTTTGTAATTGTATATTTAGGGCATGATTGATAGAGAGGGGTGTAATGTAATCCATTTAGCACAAAAATGGTGCGGAAACTAGGAAAGAGAGGGGAGAGTGGTGACTTGTATTCACTGTCACAAGGTGAGGGCTCCCATTACATCAACTCATGTGATTACATTTGTTTATGTAAAACCTATGTAATTACCTTTCCATGAGTACAAATGGTTAGACCACGCCCTTCATGTTGTTTCCTCCCTTGTCCTCAATCCTCATCATTTAGTGATTACACATAACCAAATTTAGCTGTGAGGTTGACCAATATGGATATCATAGAGTCTAATAAGACCACACTTTTTTTTGGTGTGTTAAAGTGGCGCCTTTTCATATCGTGAAATAGCAGTGAGCCGGTGCGATTCTCGAAGCAATTTTCATTAAAGGTTATCCGACGGAGTCTCTCTATGTTTCAATGTAGGGGTAAAGACTTGCGTACATCCGACCCCCCATACACCCTTATGGCTAAGAGCCTTTGAGGCGCTGTGGTGATGTTGTTGTTGTGTATTAAAGTGACACCTTTTACATGGTCAATGGCCATTTCACTATTTTTACTGATCGTCTTGGTATATGGTTTACTTAAATGGCATTAGAAGTAGTCAAATGATCACTACTTGTGTGAAAGAGGACACTTTATGAACAAGTAAGATGGTCTGAAAAAGTCATTGCGAGACCATCTCACACAAGAATTCATGCATGGATACATAAACTTCATTGTAAGCAACGTTTGTGCTAATGCTCTGTCACATTTTATTTTTTTGCTGATTTGGCATTAATTTGGGTAACTTTGCACACAGGTTTCACTCTAGTGCTAGATTTCATAACAAGCCAACCCAACGAAATTCGTCGCACTTGCCAAAATATAATTGCTTCTTATGTGATCATGGAGATTGTTTTAGTTACATGTTTGGAATTTCTGCAGAATAGTACTCTGTAACTAAGTCTAATGTCGTGAATTGAAAGCAGTAATATGTAAAGAAAGGGGAAGATGAGTGGTAGAATGTAGATTTCCATTCCTTGTGGAGACAAACTCACTATTTTAAGGTTTTGGAATATAATGTTGTATAGCAAAATCTACGTTTCTTGTATTGTGAAGTTGCAGTCAGTTTGTGCAATTTTTGGCGTAATTATTATTATGTGTGATCTGTTATCAGCCTCTTTATGTGTCCAATATAGGGGTTAGGCTGACCTACATCCGACCCCCCTTACCTTGCCATAGGCGGGAGCCTTTGAGGCACCGTGGAGTAGAAATTTTTGATGTTGTCTGAGGTCGAGATTATGGGGTCAATTGACTTCCTTTTTGCGCTATGTGATGACAGCTACACATAGTTGAATCTTTTATACTACATTCAGATTCGTACTGAATACTGCGCCATGTTAATTGGCTTTCACCAGCCTTTTCTTTGAAAGGATCTTACAACGGTAAAACCTCTAAGCTAAAGGGCATTCTGTCTATTACAAAGTGCCTCCACTACTTCATGCTCTAAGCAAACATTAGGGTAAGCAAATATCCTTTCCCTAGTATTGTCTCTACTTCATATGATTTGTAACCTGAACCTCCGAACGAACAATATCTCCAAAAAGTCGAGTATTTGTTTGGGACCATAGTGTATTAATTGTTCTTATCAAACTACACCTCTGCCATTATTTCTCTAAGTTCCCTCTAGTGTGCTTGAGGTGCCAATCAATTCCTTCCTTCAAATTTAAGGGAGCTCTAGTAAGACCATTCCCCTCTTTTGATTTTTCTTCATAAGACTTTCTTGCAATTGTTGCCTTTTACATTCCAAATTATTACCTCCACCAGTGGTGTCAACACCATTGCTGGTTTGTGAATCTTTATTCTGAATCTAACATGCAAGTAAGTTCTTTTAGTCATAGATTGACTTCTAGTGCTTGTTTTTTCTTGAATGTTTTTTTTTTTTTTTTGCTCAGGTATTGCCGTGATTTGTTGCAGATGGTACCTGGTATCAAGTAGTCTGTGACACAAGAATTGTCGACCCTCATTCATAATAGTTTCGCTCGAGAGGAACAACGTTGGCCTTGTGGTTAGGAACTCAACTTGCCTGGGTTTGTCCCGGGTTCAAATCCTCATACCCCCCAACCCCCGCAGCTCCTTTGTACCAATAAAATAATAGTTTTGCTCGAAAATAAATCCTGATTTTCTCTGTTCAGACAATTCCTTGGGCTTTTCCCTCTGGTTTTCAGCTACAACATGGAAAAGAGGCCTTTTGGAGGTGTATAAGAAATTCGATCAAACAATTCATTGGAAGTTTGCTTAATCACTGATCTTCCAATGTCAGCCTTGTTCCGGCTCTCCCGATCGAGTTATCGGAGGCTTGTTCCTTTTTCAAATTCATACCTTTCTATTGTTCATTCCCAGTCACATCCTAAACCTATCCCTACCCCTATCCCTGAGCAGAAGTTGGACCCTTTCTACCACTATTTTAGCCCAAGGCAATCGTACTCTTTCCGATTTGGTCAAAATGCACTCTTCTCTTCCGCTTCTGACGTTGTTCATGGATCAAATCATGCAAGTGGTGGTAAAGGGGATGGCGGTGATGGAAATTTGAAGAAAGAGACTGGAGAAACATGGGTTGACTTCTATTTACCAAAGGGGTTACAGCCGTATGCAAAGCTTGCTCGGTTGGACAGACCCATTGGTACTTGGTTGCTTGCTTGGCCATGTATGTGGTAAGACCTAGGTTTCAGCTTGCTTTACGACCAACAAGCATCTACTTCCTTTTGTTATTGCTTCTGTTTTCTATCGCTAGTTACTTAATATGCTGCAATTAGAGTAACTATGTCACATGGAGCAATGTTTATTTGCATAAGAAGTTAGCTAATTGTTTATACCAGCATGATTAGAGTCTGTAATTTGGTTAGCAGTTGGTTTTCTAGAACGCTTTGTGTACTCTCTTTCCTGGACTTTTTGGACATGGATACTCCCATTACTCAATGATGTTCCTACAGTAGATGTCTTGTTGAAGGACATACTCTATTTTCTTGGGATCTTCATAGCTGCTCTATTGTTCTCATGCATCTTTTGTCCTAGGTTTGCTACTTGCAATCTACTGTATTATTTCTTTTACAGAAGGATACTTTTTTGCATTTTACTGAGTGTCTTCTCGTATATTTCCTAAGAGTTTTAACCTCAGGAGAAAAAAAGAAAGAAAATGAAAAAAGAAAGGGTCTTGGGGCACTGATAAAGCGCCCAAGTGCTGTAATCTCATCCAAGGAAAAGAGATATGTTACAGAAATGTCACTTTCTTACATTTTTTTTTTCTTGAAGGGGAGCCTTGGCACACCGGTAAAAGTGTTGCCGTGTGATCGATAGGTCACGGGTTCAAGTCCTGGGAGCAGCCTCTTGTCAAATAAATTGACAAGGGAAGGCTTGCCCTCATTACACCCTTGTGGTGGGACCCTTCCCCGGACCCTCGCTTGTCGGGGACGCCAATGTGCGCCGGGCTGCCCTTTATTGTCAACACTTGGAATTGGAACATGGAAGGTCTGATATTTGGTGTGGGCTAAAAGCTTGTGTTGAGCATGTTGATATGCACAGTAATATATTTCATGATGAAATAGGCACCAGAAGTTGAGTATTTTGCAAATATAAGTTCTAGAACATTCAAGATTGGAAATTGTGTAAACATGATAGCAAGATGGCGGAGAGCACTGGAAGTCTGGAATTTGATATAATGCTCGAGTGTGAGAGAGGAGATTTTTCATTGAGGTGGTGAATAGATTATAGAATTTTGATTTCAGTTTTGCAGTTGAAACACTGGTGATTGCCCTCCAAGTTTACTCTTAGGCTTATACTGGGTTTTTAAATGCTGGTTAAGTTTACTCTTACTTTTACAGTGGGTTTTAATGCTGTGCAAGTTTACTCTTTTGATTGTAGTATGATGGCATCTTAAATAGGATTGTAAACTTCGGGGGATATTATTTGCATCCTTGCTATGATTTTTTAATTTTTTTTTTTTTTTGCCATATAGACGAGTCCTATGATTCTATGTAGTGCCTAATTTTCAAAACATGTAGTGTACTTGGAATACGTACAACTTTGGCTGTCTTATTAGAAAAGTAAGCTGATTAATGTTGTCAAAAAAATGGCCTGGACTTGTGCTTGCTCTATCTTCTTAAATGCATTACTTATGTTATTTTGTTATACTAAGTGGATAAATACATGCCTTTGTGAGTTACTTTGCATCCTTATTGTAGGAACCTCGAATGATCAACATGGTTTATTATTCTTTTTTGTCTCTTAGGTCGATTACCTTGGCTTCAGAAGCTGGAAGCCTTCCTGATTTCAAGATGCTGGCTCTGTTCGGTTGTGGGTCTTTTCTTCTGCGAGGAGCTGGTTGCACTATCAATGATCTTCTAGATCAAGATATTGATGTAAAGGTAAATAGTTTACTTCTGGAATGCCTGACATGGTCTTCCGTAGTTCTGTGATGATTAATCTGCCTTCTTTTAAAATACAGTAGAACAAGATGGCTAACAGGATTTGTACATGTTGTAATTGACTGAACTTCTTGGTTGTGGAACACTTGAAATTGCATTTTCGATTAAGAGGGCTCTTTTTTCGTTCTCAATTAGTTGGCTATTCACTGAGATTTATCAAATCACTTCCCCGTTTTATTCCCCCCCCCTCTCCCTCCCAGCATTATTCTTCCATAATAACATCTAGTCACTGTTTTATTTACTCTCTACTTCTCTAGCCTGCTGTCTCAGATATATTACTTGGGAAAGATAAGAGATAATAGTTTTCCCTTATAACCTTATACAAGTTTCCAATTCCCTGAAGAGATAAGTTGGACCTGCTGTCAAAATTTGCTGCCTGAGCTGTCAAATATGTTTTTTTTTTTATTTTTTGCTATTGTACATGTGTGACAGAATCGGGCAACTTTTAAAGTAACCTTTTTTTTTTCTCTGCTGAATATCCAAATATGAAGCTTATTTATAAGTTGAGGCCAAAATCAAGCATTCAGTATGAAGCACAAGCTTTCAGACAATTAGACTCTTAGTTTTCAGTTCGATAATTTCGCACTAGGAAAATTCCTCTAGAACATCTTTGCAGCAGAATGGCCTTAGCTTATTTGTTTGTGTTAATATTGGTTTTGTTTTGGTCTCATTTTAAATGATTCAGTGCTATCAATTTTGTTCTATGGCTTGTGCTGAAAGATGAATTTCTACGTTATCATGTTTTCCTTGTTATGATAATTGAAACACTTTTTCCAGGTGGAACGAACTAAGCTTAGACCGATCGCTAGTGGTCTTTTGACACCCTCCCAAGGGATTTCCTTTCTTGGTGTACAACTTCTATTAGGGCTTGGTATCCTCCTTCAACTGAACAATTACAGGTATGGATGTAACATTTTTGTAGCAAAAAATCCTGTAAAAAAGGATGTATGATCTTGGAGAAAGAGGGTAAATTAACTGAAAGAAAATGTTAAAATTTGAAAAACCCAATGTCAGGAATGAGTGATGAGTCAGTGTGATTATTTTTGTTTATAGTTCAATTTTCACCATACTAATTCTAAGTAAACTTGGATGTAAGTAGAGCAACAAGATGAAGGGAATATGCTCATGGAGAAAGAGTCCTAGCTGGATGAGTTCATTATGATTAGCGCCAGCGTCTGGTTGGGAAATATCTCACAGCTGACTTTTGTATTGTGATACCAAGTAATGATCCTTGGAGAGGATTTGGGTGAGGAACTTGGTTTGAGTGGAGTCAGAGGAGGGGTTGGAGGCTGGTGCTGCTGAGAACACTTTTGCGGTCTACAAACTAGCAGGAGGTTTGGTTTGCGGTGAGAGTTGGAGTGAGAATATTAAATGAGAGTGTGATGTTGGGCTTTTCCTTATAGACACTGAATGGATTTGTGAATATAGTTAGCTGCTGATCTGATAAATGAGCTTTAGTCTGGTGTTTGGGACTGATATGTAGTGGACTAGTGTTTGAAGATATATTTGAATAGTATACTGCCAGAGTAACTAGTAAAGTGGTCCAAGGGTTGGTTGTCTTTCCTGTACTGAACCCGAGTATGAAGGCGGTTCACATACAATTCTGGTGAACTTTGTTCTCATTGTTCACATTTTTGCTAGGATTTTTTTGTGGGGAACCACCTCTTATTTTCAGTTTTTGGGGAACCTCCTTATTGAAACTTTTCCTCTGTTTATTGTGGCTGAGTGTATCACTCTCTCCCCTGCTCCCAGAAAAATAAATCCCTGAAATCTCGATTATTCACTCCCCTAATCAGAGCTTGATAAAAAAAAAATCCCAAATTTCTTCTTGAAGATTCTTGCCAATTAACTTTATAGCCTTATAGGTATGTAATATGGGTTTTAATTTGGTGAATAGCTATTTAATCAACAAAATCAATTTTTTTCCGTCTGGATAGTAAATCTCAACACATCCCAACTGTTATCGAAATTTTGGAACCCTACAAATTCAGTTGCAGTGATTATTCTCATTTTAATTGACGATGGAACAAGAAAATTGATGGAAATTGGTATTAGATTGATGGGGAAGACGGTAAGTGTGATTCGACGCTAAAATGGATTAACCTAATTGGGTTTTTCTCTTTAGCGGGATAAAATTGGGGGAAAACAGGTAGAACGTAGAAGTTGTGCTTTTCTTTTACTCCTTTTTGTTTTCACTTTTCCTTGATGAGCCAGGCAGGTAGGTGCCAACGTGGAGTTCCGGTGGCCACGTAGGAAAGCTCAGGCAGAAATTTTGAGTAAAAGAGCTGTAGGTGGTGCTACCCTTCAGTTTTCATTTTATTTGGTGGTTCCCCAAAAAGTTTTTTTAATACGGTGGTTCCCCAAAAAATGAGGAAAATTGAAGGTGGTTACCTACAAAAAATCCTTTTTGCTAAGATCAAAAGATTCAACCACATGCTGCTGCATCCATCCCAAAGAGATTTTGTCACTGGAGTTGGTCACAGTTCTTCAGAAAATAAACAAGCTAAATGAATTGCCAAGTAGGTTGATGATTCAAACTAAACAATTTTCTTAAAGATAGCCCTGCCCTGTCTCACCCCCTTCAACCACAGACGACCTGACCTAGGCCCCATTTCACAGCCAGCAGACGAGACCAACGATGGTGTTCAATGAAATTGGTGATATTTGAATAAAGGGAAATTGGGGATAACAGTTGGATCTTGGAGGAGGAGGAAGGTCAGCTGTGGTTCAGGGCGGACCTGGGGGGGAGGGAATGGCGTGAGATGTATGTGATAAGAAGGGTGGAGGTTGGCGATGGGGAAGGGAGGTTTGAAGACAGGGGATGGGGGAGAGGCATGGTGATTGGGGACAAGGGAGGAGGTCAAAAAAAGGAGAATTGAGGTGTATGGCATGTGAGGGGCAGAGTGGTAAGGTAGATGGGAACGAGAGAGAATTAGACTTTTGGTTATTGGTTGATATTCCCTCCAGATCTGGAAACAAATGGTATTGAAAAAGGACTTTGGTTTTCCTAAAAGATGATCATGAAAAATTTCTTTGGGTTGGAGGGATGAATGTGATGTTTTAAAAGTTGTCTTTTTTCTACAGTTTAAATAATTAATACAGACTGCAAGTTACATCATGAATTTATCTGTTTTATCGTTCGTTGAGAGCATAGCTGGTTTGACAGTAATTTATCAACAGCCGCATTTTGGGGGCTTCATCCTTACTGCTGGTCTTCTCATATCCCCTCATGAAGAGACTGACATTTTGGGTAATGATTTATGCGGGTTTTCCTCCTATGCTATCCTCAACCCCCCCCCTCCCCCCTCTCCAAGTTGCATCTTAATATCTTACATGATGATGTGTCTAAATCATGGAATTGTGGCTTGCAGCCACAGGCCTATCTTGGCTTAACCTTCAACTGGGGAGCATTATTGGGATGGTCAGCTATCAGAGGGAGTTTAGACCCTCTCATTGTCCTCCCATTGTATGCATCTGGTGTTTGTTGGACTTTGGTTTATGATACAATCTATGCACACCAGGTATGATCTCTCATTTAGAATCTATGCTTGGAAACTCTTTTGTGTCTCAACATCGTGAAGGAATCTATGTTTCTGGACACCCCACCCCCACCCCGCCTCCGCCTGCCAACGAAAAAAAAACAGACACCGTTGGATTCTTCAAAAACTAATGTATAGATGAATAGAATAGAAGATCATGGCAATTATTTGTACAGGATAAGGATGACGATTTAAAAGTGGGTGTCAAATCCACGGCCTTAAGGTTTGGAGACTCTACAAAGGAATGGCTCACTGGATTTGGATTTACATGCATTACTGGTCTTGCCCTCAGCGGATTTAACGCAGATTTGGGTATTTACATGCTTTTCCTTTGACTACTAATGTTTTCTTATGTGGACCTTTTGCCGTATGGGGCATTTGGTTGATAAAGCTCTCTGTTAGTTGATAATTTAAATTTTCTTGGTGCAACAGGGTGGCCATATTACGCATGCTTGACTGCAGCTTCAGGCCAGCTGGCTTGGCAGATTTATACTGTTGATTTATCAAATAGAGCGGATTGCAATAGGAAGTAAGTGCTAAAGCCTTAAAAGCTTAGTGAATCTCTATATTGGTCGTGGAAGCATAGATAATTTGTGCATCCTTTTATGTCAAAATACTGCATATTCAGTTATTCAAAATTCAAACCTCTAAGGGCTTGCTTGGAATGGGAGTAATTATTAGGGGGGGTAATAGGAGCTAAAATAAGGAGAAAATGGTAGAAATGGTGGTGGTAGAGGGAGGAAATAAGGGGTTCCCTCCCCCCTAGGGTAATGCATTACTCCCATTTGGGGGTAATGATTTCTCCTCCACCCTTCATTTCCTTCCTCCACCAGCACATTTTCTCTAATTTTCCCCTTATTGTAGCTCCTATTACCCCCCTAATAATTACTCCCAGTCCAAGCAAGCCCTAAGGGTGATTGATGAGATTTTTTGTGAGCATTGCCTTTGAAACGGTACTGTCCGTCACCACTATTGTGAACGGAAAAATAAATCAATTGTTTTTCTGCACTGATGTGTTGTTTCCTCTGTCTAATGCAAGGTTTGTGTCGAACAAGTGGTTTGGTGCTCTCCTCTTTAGTGGAATTCTGTTCGGAAGGCTGGCCTCATAGCAGTCACTATGAAGGTATTCCATTTTTGTTTCTCTCTGATAGTAGTTCAGGTATAATCCTGGGATGACATCTTGTTGCGAGTGGGAGTTATCTAAACTAGACGAAGATTATCAACATTGCATATGAGCGTCCCTTTCTGTTACATAGAATTGATTTAAACACGATCTGAACAAGCCGGCGTTAAATCTGTGGCTTTAAGAAGAGGAGAAAGGTAAACATGGTAGGTGAGGCGAGGATGTCTCAATCATTCAAGAAGCTGCCCTTCCACCATTGTTCGTCCGTGTGAAGTTTAAAGGGAATTATTACATTTTGTCAAGATTCATGGGCATTCTAAAACCCTTTGGCCACATATCTGAGATGGTTAGGAACTTAGGACAGTGGTAATTGATATAATAGTGTCAAACATCTGTAAAGTTATTAAGTGTAAAAACATCTCATGCGGTATCCAAGTCGCACATTTACCTTCATTTCATCTAGTTTTTTCACGAGTGTCTTGAATTAGTTCAGAAAGATGTTTATCCTAGTGAGACTGCAATAGAAGCAGCTCTTTACCTTCAATAACATTCTATTTTGAAGTATTTAGAAACCTCTTAACATGATTAATCTTCGATCAGCAATGACCTACAATGAAATAGTTAACGATGCGGGGAGGTACGAAAGAAGAAACAGCGGAAGTTTTGATAAAATTAGACTTAAATTTACGACATGAAAACAAAGGGGATGAATTCAAGCAATCGCATCTCTCATATTGCTATTTCCCTTTCTGTCATCCTGCATTTCGTAGTTGTGTTCTGCTATCCCCCTTAATTTACCCCACTTCGAGTAAACCTTAGGCAGGTACCTCATAGAAACAATGCCATTGTCTCGAGCCGGACAGCGCCACTTGATCCACGATGGTGGCGGGAAAAATATAGACGTATAATCCTTGTATGGCAAACCACTAAAACGAATCATTTCATAGTATAGTGCTTGGTTCGTAGGGTAGCCCTCATAAGTTTTGCGAAACTCACACAGACACAACAATTCATCGTACGATTGGTATTCCAATTCATCCAGCTTCTCCAGCCCTTCATAGGCGAATGTCATGGGAGATTCAGAAAATCCCGAAGGACCCCAACAGCTCTCAAAGCAAATCCACCCTCCGCGTGAGTCACGGCCTAGATCAGTGGCTGGTACCGCGAAACATGCTTCCTGTAGGAGGAAGAACACTTGGTCCTCGATGCTCATCACACTCTCCCAACGACAATGGTCCTCATTCAGGACGAATATACTCACCGAACACTTCCTCACTGAACAATTATCACTATGATATTTATATCCATGCACGATGTAATATAGGCAGCCTTGCCACTCAACAAAGTATAGAGGCGTACCACAAGTAAGTCCTCCACAATGTTCAGGAAATCCAGGAGGTGCCGCGACAATAACACTAGTCATATCCTCGGGATCAATTTCATAGACATCGCCTTTCTCAAACTCGACAGCGTAAAATTTACCCTTATGCAAGGCAATTTTGACAAAACATTTGGTTTTACTCCAAATCCGCCAGTGTGTTTCTCCCGTCTTCCAAAACAACAGCCAGCAATCCTCAATAACAGCCATTGTTGCGGTAAAATTGCCATCATCTTCTGCAGACAACGACACAACAACTTTATCACATAATACATTACATCCATGCTCATCTACTAGACTATATGATTGAGCGAGTTCTTGAATCCGATAATCCAGCAGGTTGATCTCTGCTCTAATAGGAGGTTTACATACTAAGAATAAGCCTTCTTCGTCTTTGATCGGGTTGAGAAGGCGCCATGTACGTGGTTCGGACTCGTTCACTCTTATTATCCATCCTTGCTGATTAGAGTCCAATGATGACGCTTTTGTGCATGTATTATGCAAAGGAGACATAAGATAATACGCGCTTTTCTTGACAGAAAAATTAGGCTTGTTCTTCTTCTTGTTCACTCGATGTGTACAATCAAGGTTAGGGACAGTGATAGGGAAGTTGAGTTGTGTTCGAGGAGGAGGTGGACTTACAGAAGAACGCCATGAGGTGCAAACCGAACGAAGTCGACGTGGAAAGTCAGACGGCCACCGTGCGTCAACACGTCGGGAGATTTCGATCACGATGTCTTCCGGAAGATCAGCCCATTTACGGCTACATGTTGAACCATTCATTGTTCTTCTCCTTTTCATCTTCTTTTCAATGAAGTATTATTAAAGCATAGTAAAAGGGATGCAAAATTGTTGCGGCATTATATAGTCTACCGTTTGGGGATGGTTTAATATAAGTAAAACTTATAGGGTTGAGAATTAGGAGTAAACGGCACATCGATAAACGAAAAAGATACCTTAATCAACAAAACATAACCCCTATAATCTGTCCCTTAGGCCCTGTGCGATTGGACTGCATTTTTCTGATCTGATTTGATTTGATTTGATTTGAACTGATCTGATTTGATTTGATTTGAATAAATTTGATTTGATTTGATCTGAACTGAATTAACTGATAAATTAACTGCAACTAGACGAATTAATAACTAAAAATAGACTGATTTGATTTGATTTGAATAAAGCTGATTTGATTTGATTTGATTTGAATAATTCTGATCTGATTTGATTTGATTTGAATAAAGCTGATTTGATTTGATTTGATTTGAATAAATCTGATCTGATTTGAAAACACCGTTGAATAAGTTGAATCGCACAGGGCCTTAATATGTCAATTGTTCTTTTTATCAGGTTTTCTAACGTGATAATTAAATTATATTCTCCTAAATCAATCAATTCGATTTCACACTTTGTTTTTACAAGTGAAAATATTATTTAATTACGAAAATAAATGGAGTCTTAACATGTGCCCATTAGGGCACAAGTTAGAAAACTCGTTTTTTTTTATTAGGTGTATGAGAAGATTTGTACATTCGATCTTGTAATTTGAACATTTTGTGAAAGTTACTTAGCCACTAATTAGACTCCTCTAATTAGTACTTAATTACCCTTAATTAAGTTTAGCTAAGGATCTTTAGTTGCATGTAAGATTAAAGCATGAATAAGCGTATAAAACAACTTTTTATACCTTAATAAGAAGGAAGTTTGACCACACCTTCAAAGAAGGCTCTTGAGCTGCTATTAAATGGGGATCCTCCTCCTTAAACTTGAGTTTCCAAGGTAGGAAACCTCCTCCCTTAATCCACCAAAGAAGTTCTCCAATATTCACCCAAAACAAGCTAGTGTTAATAGGTGAATCAAACCTTAATTCCAAAATAAAATTAGCTAACACTTTAGCTAATGTTATTCTAGGTTAAGAGAAGTGTTTTGATCAAGTTTTCATTGACATGCAATGAAGAAAACTTGATCTCAATGGTGTTGGAAGTGGGCTGATTTTAGAGAGGAGAAATGGAATAATTCTCTTTTTCTCTCTCTAAAAACAATGTGTTTGTGTAAAAAATGATGTCTCTTACTTGTTTGAGCATCAAACTCTAGTACTTATACAGTTATACTAGTGGTAATCCCAATTACCATTTTGCCCTTACTAATTATACCCCTTAACATCTCATGTTACATTTTGGTATAATTTGTACACTTACTTCTTTAAGTGTTAGTTAATTATTATATCACCATATAATAATTACCAATTACATCATTTTAGCTAAAATTACAACTCCTTGTAATTTAATTAGCTAATTGTCAATACACAAAATCGTAGCATTATACGACTTGAGTTCCGAACTCGTAAAACACCATCTGATATAATCAGTTAACTCTTTAACTGAAACATTAAGGTTTATATTACATTGTAACGAGTACAAACATAATATCCTTTGGAGAAGCTATCTTTACCGGTGTGACCGAGAGGGATCAGTTGATTACCGCCGTCAAACGACAATAACGTCAAAATCTAGCTAGCCAATCGTTACCGATTTACGTTAATCAACTGACTTAGTATATCTGATATATCCCTGGTTTATTCCTAATTAGATTTAATTAGTCAACGCATTATTGTCGGAGGACACCTACTCCAACAATCTCCCACTTGTCCGAGACAAGTCATGCGTTACCGATTCTCTTGTCCGTTATATCTCCCACTCAATGCAAAGTATCTTTCAGGTCGAACTTGCATTGGATCATTATCAAAAGTGGTTTTCTCGATCTGGATTATGACTGTCTGACCGGAATATCTACCATAGATCTCTTCCGAGTGTGGCCACGCATTTCCAGTCATAATTCCTCGAGTGGCCCAAAGATATTATACCCTGACGTGGGTGGACAATCCCTTCTTGACTTATTTTCTTTGTTTCATATAGCCGGTTATGACCCAAAATATGTCCTTTTAGCCTCCTTTTACGGCACGACTTAGGACATAAATCAAAGTCATCACCTGCTGTATAAACTCAGACAAATAATCTCAGGTCAAAAGAATCGACTAATAGGAATAATATAGATTACCTTGCCACGACCAGGCACAAAGGTTCTATAATTGGTCAAATGTCTGACAGGGTGTCTACTACAGCCTGCCTATGTAATCGGTTGTTCATCTCCATGAACCTATGACTATTGAACTAGTCATCAACCGACTTACAATCTAGTCAATTGAGACGTCACCTCATTTTATGACTAGAGACAAAATATACTGCTAATCCTGTTCACTTAATAGGGTTCAAATCGTCTCCACGACCTATTAGGAATTAACAAAGTATATATAGATAATTCAGAATTTCATCAAAAACTGAATTAAAAGTTAAGTTTGTTAAAACTTAAAACGATGAACTCATATATTATATATGTAAAAATTAATACACTTATTAATTTTACATCATATAATCTAACACATGTCTGGCATACGCCTCAAACCCATTGAGGCAACATGACCATTGTGTTTAGCCTGTGACAACGGCTTGGTTAAAGGATCAGCGACATTTTCGTCTGTCCTAACCTTACAAATCGATATGTCTTCCCGTTCCACAAAGTCTCTAATTACATGGAACTTTCTGAGTACATGTCTAGATTTATCACTAGACTTAGGCTCTCTAGCCTGAACTATTGCTCCACTATTGTCGCAATAGACTGCAATAGGATCCGCTGCTGTAGGGACTACTCTTAATCCTTCCAGGAACTGCCGGATCCAAACTGCCTCTTTTGCAGCTTCTGATGCAGCAATATACTCAACCTCCGTTGTAGAATCCGCAGTCACAGATTGCTTGGTGCTCTCCCAGCATATGGCTCCACCATTCAGTATAAAAACATATCCTGATTGAGATTTTGAATCATCTCGATCTGTTTGGAAACTAGCATCCGCGTAACCCCTTACACGAAGCTCAGAATCCCCTCCAAAGACTAAGAACGTGTCCTTAGTCCTTCTCAAGTATTTAAGGACGTTCTTAACGGCTATCCAGTGGCTTTCGCCTGGATTGGCTTGGTAACGACTTGTCATACTCAAAGCATATGACACGTCTGGACGCGTACACATCATAGCGTACATGATCGAACCAATTGCGGAAGCGTAAGGTATCGATTTCATGCGTTCAATATCCTTAGGTTCAGTCGGACACTGAGCTTTACTCAGATTTATTCCACTTCCCATAGGTAAAAACCCTCTCTTAGAGTCTTTCATATTGAACCTATAAGGAATCTTATCAATATAAGTTTCTTGACTTAACGCTAGTATTCTCTTTGATCTATCTCTATAGATCCGAATACCAAGGATGCGTTGCGCCTCTCCTAAATCCTTCATCTGGAAATGTTTCCCAAGCCATTCCTTAACGGAGTTAAGCATGGGGATATCATTCCCAATGAGTAATATGTCATCTACATATAGGATTAGGAGAGTGACTTTACTCCCACTAAATTTCATGTATAAACATGGTTCCTCGACACTTCGAGTGAAACCATTCTGTTTAATTACATGTTTGAACCGATGGTTCCAACTCCGAGATGCTTGCTTAAGACCATAAATGGATCTCTTAAGCTTGCAAACTTTCTTAGGATTGTTTGGATCTATAAAACCCTCAGGTTGTGCCATATACACATCCTCTTCGAGAAACCCGTTCAGGAAGGCGGTTTTAACGTCCATCTGCCATATCTCATAATCATGAAAAGCAGCAATCGCTAAGATTATCCGAATAGATCTAAGCATTGCAACTGGCGCAAAGGTCTCGTCATAGTTTAAACCATGAACTTGCGTGAAACCTTTAGCTACCAATCTAGCTTTGAAAATATCCTGATTTCCATCCATGCCGGTCTTGATCTTAAAGATCCATTTGCACTGAAGAACCTTGGTTCCTTCAGGCAAATTAACCAAGTCCCATACTTGATTCTCGTACATGGAATCTATCTCGGATTTCATAGCCTCTAGCCATTTAGCTGAATCCGGTCCAGTCATGGCTGCTTTGTACGTTGCAGGCTCATTACTTTCTAAAAGCAATAAGTGATCACCACCATCCTCGATCACACCAAGGTATCGATCTGGAGGGTGACTCGCTCTGTCTGACCTTCTAGGAGTGGAGAATGGCACCACAGAATTAGACGATTCAGGAATGTCTTCTGGTAAAACTTCCTGAGCCTCATTTTGCATTTGTGGCTCCTGAACTTCTCTAAGTTCCTGAACTTCACTAAGTTCAAATTTTCTCCCACTCTGTCTTTTAGAAATAAATTCCTTTTCTAAAAAGACAGCATCTCGAGACACAAATACTTTGTTCTCTCGACGATTGTAGAAGTAATATCCTCGAGTCTGTACAGGATATCCTACGAAGAGACATTTATCAGATCTTTGTGCAAGCTTATCGTCAGACTTGTTCTTGACATATGCTTCACAGCCCCAGATCTTGATAAATGAGAGGTTAGGGACTTTCCCTCTCCATAACTCATATGGAGTTTTCGGAGCTGATTTAGTTGGGACTCTATTGAGTGTGAAAATGGCAGTTTGGAGAGCGAAACCCCAGAATGAATCAGGAAGCTCAGTCTGACTCATCATTGATCTTACCATATCCAACAGCGTACGGTTTCTTCTTTCGGCTACACCATTTAATTGTGGTGTACCAGGAGGTGTAAGCTGTGAAATGATTCCACAGTCTTTCAGATGAATATCAAAGTCATTACTGAGATATTCACCTCCCCGATCAGATCGTAAGGCCTTGATCCTCTTTCCTAATTGGTTTTCTACTTCCTTTTGAAATTCAATAAATTTCTCAAGTACCTCACTTTTATATCTGATTAAGTAGATGTAGCCATATCTACTAAAATCATCTGTAAAAGTGACGAAGTAGTCATAACCACCTCTGGCGGTGATTGTCATTGGACCGCAAACATCTGTATGGATGAGGGCCAACAAATCACCAGCTCGTACTCCTTTTCCAGTAAAAGGTGCTCGAGTCATCTTGCCCAAAAGACAAGATTCGCATGTTCCATATGATCCAAAATCAAATGGTTTGAGAACTCCATTGGCTACGAGTCTCTCAATGCGTTTTTCGTTTATATGCCCTAAACGACAGTGCCAAAGGTAGGATTGATCGGGATCTCCTATTTTGAGATTCTTGTTCGATACATGATAGACCTCTTTTGTCAAATCTAAGACATAAATGCCGTTTATAGATTTGGCAACTCCGTACACCATATCATTAAACGAGAAGGTACAACAGTTGTTTCGTATTGACAATTCAAAACCTTCAGCGTCTAACACAGAAACAGAAATTATATTCTTACTTAGAGTTGGTACAAAATAGCAATTATTCAGATACAACTCTAGCCCGGAGGCAAGTTTCAAAATATACGTTCCTACTGATATGGCGGCTACTTTAGCTCCATTCCCGACACGGAGTTCAACTTCACCTTTTGCCAGCCGACGTGCCTTCGTCAGCCCCTGCAAGTGATTACAAAGGTGAGATCTACATCCAGTATCTAATACCCAAGATGTGACACTTGCATAATTTATGTCTATCATATAGATACCTGGTTTTGACTTCTTCTCATCCAGGAATTTTGGGCAATTTCGCTTCCAATGGCCGAAATTTCCACAATGGAAGCATTTATGCTCAGGAGTCGCGCCTCTCTTGGCAATAGAATTGTTGCCCGAAGCAACTTTTCCCTTTCCTTTGCCACGCGCGGCTGCCTTACCCTTCCCTGCGGCCTTCTTAAACTTCCCCTTCTGTTTTACCGCCACGGATAAAACGTCTCTATTCCCACTCCCACTAGCCATCATATCCCTCTCATGTTGTACCAGCATGGCGTGCAACTCATGAAGATTTTTCTTTAAATCATTCATGTTGTAATTCGTCTGAAAAGGACCGAATGATGCAGGCAAAGAATTAAGCAAACGGTATACCGCAAATTCTTCAGAAATTGGGCAACCTAACTTCTCAAGAGTTTCGACATTCTCAACAAATTTGAGAACGTGAGGACCAACAGGTTGGCCCTTTGAGAGCTTAGTTTCAAAGAAACTCGAAACTGATTCGTATTGAAGTATTCGCGGCTTTTGCGAGAAACTAGTCGTAAGCCGTGCGAATATTTGATACGCACTGAAATCAATCATGCGTTTCTGTAAACGCGGATGCATAGCAAATATCAATACATTCTTAATCTGGTCAAATTCATGCTTGTACTCCTGATACAACTGTATCAATTCAGGGGTGGCATCGGGACCTGGAGCGGGAATCGGGGGGTCATATAGAAAATGCTGTTTTCTATCAGACTGAAGGGCTAATCGCAGGTTTAACTCCCAATCAGTGAAATTGCTCCCATCCTCTTTTAATTCATTCTTTTCCATAAAATTACGAAGCCAAGAGTCTTTGGAAATTACTGAAATGTACGATTGAGCCATTTTCGGATTTTAAACTACAACGTGGGAAAAACAATCGATCAAATTCATCGTCAAATTCACATTAAATCAATAATTTGTGAATTTAGGCATTTATATAATGATCTCTCTAAATTATATAAATGATTCCGAGATCCGATCTTATATAAATTTAGGCACGCGGAGGCGATACATCCCAAATTTATGTAATTTCGGTGAATCATCTCATGATTGATTCTACTCTTAGAACTCTCGGTTGATCGATTTCAACTAAATCAATCCTTAGTCCCTGATTGCAAGACTTGTATTGCATATCACGTCGAGATTAAACCAAAATTCACTCGTAATAACTCTTTATTAACCTACTCCCCCAAGGTAAAAAGGAAACACCCCGCTGAGGCGAGCGTGCCCCTCATGAACAAGGGTTGCATAGGCGTGAATTGTGGAAGGACTAAATCTCGATTTTACATTTTAGTGAGAGATCTTGTCATATTTTATCTATCGCTTTTAAGTGAACTAATTCAAGCGAATCGTGGATAATGGATATGACAATATGGGATTGCATATGGTTATAATTAGTGCAAATAATTAAACCAAGCATGCATCGAATATATCCAAGTCCTAGTATGGCCATAAGACTAGAACCTAATGAAAGCAATAAAACCTAAACTAGGCTCCAAAAGCTTCAATGGCTCCGTCTTGAATCCGATCTTGACTTGCCAACCATTGGCTCCCGAAAAAGCGCCGGTCTACAAAAATCAAAAGTACATAGGGACTATCCTATTATACATTTTCCAAAAAAAATAATTATTACAAACCGGCGATACGAGATCGCAATTATTACAAACCATCGGATACCGTCCTTACATTACGGTACAGTACCGATACTATAGTACTCTATGGCCATACTATACTTGGAATCATGCATATAAGATCGAAAATCAGATTTTCAACTTTTCGGTACAAGCAGCTCAGATAATTTGGGAATTTCCGATTCTAACTCTTTAGATCAATAATCAACACTTAAAACTCCTTTTAAGTTTAAACTAACAACCAACTCCTTGGTTCTTCAATCTTTAGTCTCCACTAAAAATGAATTAATTAGTTTAATTTGATTATGTTTGCTAACAATTTGTCCAAAAATCACATAATAAACCCGAAACTATCTAAATAAATCATAACAAATTATGAAAAATTTTAGAATTTGTTTCATTATGTGATTTAAGCTTACAACCAGTAGCTTAACAAAGGACAAGAATTTTGCAAAATAATTTTGGTCATGTTCACTTAAGAAATCAATTTTCCACCATTTCCCGTTATTACCAATTAATAACAAATGGCCAATAAAATTATTAAATAATTTCTGGAAATTATACTCATTATAATTCTGGAAAAATTATAAATTTATTAAATTAACAAAATCAACATGCATGTTAATCTAATTACCAATTAATTAGAAAACAGCATAAATCTTGTAAAAACAACCCAAAAATAAGCAAAATTAGCAAATAAATTACCAAAAATCCATAATTTCTGTTGGAGCATCCACATGCCCAAAACATCACATGCAAATTTAATTTGTATGATAAAACCAATTTTTATCATCAAATATTAATTAAATTACCAATTAATTTAATTAATGCCCAAAATTAACATGCAACTTAAACCGATGCTCTGAACATTTTGTGAAAGTTACTTAGCCACTAATTAGACTCCTCTAATTAGTACTTAATTACCCTTAATTAAGTTTAGCTAAGGATCTTTAGTTGCATGTAAGATTAAAGCATGAATAAGCGTATAAAACAACTTTTTATACCTTAATAAGAAGGAAGTTTGACCACACCTTCAAAGAAGGCTCTTGAGCTGCTATTAAATGGGGATCCTCCTCCTTAAACTTGAGTTTCCAAGGTAGGAAACCTCCTCCCTTAATCCACCAAAGAAGTTCTCCAATATTCACCCAAAACAAGCTAGTGTTAATAGGTGAATCAAACCTTAATTCCAAAATAAAATTAGCTAACACTTTAGCTAATGTTATTCTAGGTTAAGAGAAGTGTTTTGATCAAGTTTTCATTGACATGCAATGAAGAAAACTTGATCTCAATGGTGTTGGAAGTGGGCTGATTTTAGAGAGGAGAAATGGAATAATTCTCTTTTTCTCTCTCTAAAAACAATGTGTTTGTGTAAAAAATGATGTCTCTTACTTGTTTGAGCATCAAACTCTAGTACTTATACAGTTATACTAGTGGTAATCCCAATTACCATTTTGCCCTTACTAATTATACCCCTTAACATCTCATGTTACATTTTGGTATAATTTGTACACTTACTTCTTTAAGTGTTAGTTAATTATTATATCACCATATAATAATTACCAATTACATCATTTTAGCTAAAATTACAACTCCTTGTAATTTAATTAGCTAATTGTCAATACACAAAATCGTAGCATTATACGACTTGAGTTCCGAACTCGTAAAACACCATCTGATATAATCAGTTAACTCTTTAACTGAAACATTAAGGTTTATATTACATTGTAACGAGTACAAACATAATATCCTTTGGAGAAGCTATCTTTACCGGTGTGACCGAGAGGGATCAGTTGATTACCGCCGTCAAACGACAATAACGTCAAACTCTAGCTAACCAATCGTTACCGATTTACGTTAATCAACTGACTTAGTATATCTGATATATCCCAGGTTTATTCCTAATTATATTTAATTAGTCAACGCATTATTGTCGGAGGACACCTACTCCAACATTTTGATCTTATAAAAATTTGAACATGCGATCAATATGCTTAACCTAATCCCACCATCCCCTCATCACGATTTAACTCATGTCCACCACCACCGTACCAAAATCACCGGCGACTCACCACCTCCACCAATCTCTCTTCGGCCCTTTGCTCACTAGCTACTTGAGAGAGCATCAGAGGGAGGTGATCGGTGGTCGTGGACCTCATGGTGGATTGTCGTCGGAGCCATGGTATCTATCCCACCCACATTCCCCCCAATTCAATTTCAACAAGAAAGATACAAATCTCAATACCCTTACATACTAGCATTATTAGTAATATAAGGATTAATAGGAGAGGAAGGGGGTAAGGGTGGTCGCAGGTCGCCGGTACTCGTGGTTGTCGTCGGTGGAATGGGGGAGGTGGTGAAAGGAGAGAGATTCTTGGGTTGGTGAATGGTGGTCGATCTAGCGAGGCTTATGGTCATGAATGATGGATCGATCGGGCGAATAGCCGTGAATCTCGTGATTTGTGAAACAATCATGGTGATGGTGGTCACCTGGGGGTCGTTGGAGCTCGTGGGGAGGTGGTGAGAGACCTGGTGGGTCATCTGAGCTCGTGGGGAGGTGGTGAGCAATAAGGATCCTCTGTCCCATTTCGTGTCCCACTCCCTGTACCCCTCCAATCAGATTTTAGAAAACCATTAATTTTATAAAACAAAATGTATTTATTTAGATTTAATTATGTAATTGCAAGCCTCTGATTGGAGGGGTACATGAAATGGGACAGAAGATCCTTATTGGGTGGTGAGAGGAGATATTCTCGGTTGGAGAAATTGTAGCTAGTCACCATAACAAAGAACTAGCAAGGGTATTTTAGTCCATAAATTTTGCCAAATGAGGTAAGTTTTGAAAGAGGAAAATTTTAGTGAACCGACCCAAACAGTAATACGGGAAAATCTCCTTAAGTCGGAGGGAGTATTAGAAATTGCATATATAGCCGTGTGCACTTGTTCTCCTGTACAAATTAACCTGAAATAATTAAAGCAATAATCTAGCTGCGACTTTTACCAAATGGGTTGTTTAGACCAATGCTTATACCGTGTTTCTAGGACTATAACTGGTCATTTTCACAATAGAGGAGTGGAGACCATACTTAAAAATAATTTTTCATTTTTCATTTTATTTTATGGGCCGACCCCTCTATTGTGAGTGAGGATATCATGGTCCTTGTGCTCCGGGGACTGTGAAATAATATACACATTTATACTTCTTCCTTTTCTTACGTCGCTTCAAATAAGCCTTAGGTAGGTACCTCATTGAAACAATGCCATTGTCGCGAGCTGGACATCGCCACTCGATCCATGGTGGTGGTGGAAAAAATATCGACGTGTAATCCTTACGCAGCAAACGGTGAAATCTATAATACTTATGGCTGCCTTCATCAGATACACGGAGCTCACACATACACAACACTTTTTCGTACCTAGGGTAGCTCAGCTGATCCAGCTTCTCCAATCCTTCGTAGTCGGATGTTGGGGGAAAATCACGTCCTACGCCTCCGTCCACACCGCAAATCCACCCTTCACCCGAGTCACGATCTAGATCGCATGCTGGTACCACGAAAGATGCCTCCTGTAAAAGGAATAACACTTGGTTCTCAATGCTTGTCACACTATCCCAACGAGAATGCTCCTCATTCAGGACGAACATACTCACTGAACAATCATAACGCCTTTGTTCGATGTAATACAAGCAGCCTTGACACTCAACAAAGTACACGAAAAGAACACATTTCGTAGGTGCCTTAATAGTAGCACAACTAGTCATATCCTCGGGATCGATTACATAGACAATTTTATCGTAAGACTCGACAGCGTAGAATTTACCCTTGTACAAGGTAATTTGGGTAAAATAATTTGTTGGTTCACTCCAAATTTGCCATTCTGTTTCCCCCGTCTTCCAAAAGGCTAGCTGGCCTTCAAGAGTTATCGCCATTATTGTCGCGAAATCGCCATTAATATTGTCTTTTGGGGACAACAACACAACAACTTGCTGTGATAGTGTTTGTCCACTACGCTCATCTACTAAACTATATGACCTAACTAGTTCTTCAATCCGATAATCTAGCAAGTTGATCGCTGCCCTAATAGGAGGCGTACAGTCAAATAAGCCTTGGCTATCCACGATCGGGTTAAGAAGGCGCCATGTCCCGAGCTCGGCCTCGTTCACTCTCATAATCCATCCTATCCACCCTTGCTTAGAGTCCGATGATGACGTTTCTGCGCATAGATGAGGCAAAGCAGACATCAAATAATACGTGCTTTCCTTTACCAAAAAATTATCATTAGGCGACCGATCATTCTCCTTCTCGTATCGGCTCGTAGGGTCGTCTAGATCTGTGATAAGGAACTCTGAGTGGTAAGGGACTGTGATAGGAAACTTAAATTGTGTTCGACAAGGAAGTGGTGGACTTAGAGCTGAACGCCAGGAGGTGCAAACGGAACGACATCGACGTCGAAAATCAGACTGCGACCGTGTGTCGACTTGTTGGCAGATTTTGAAGAGGATGTCTTCCGGAAGATTAGCCCATTCGTTAGAGCTGCTACATGATGTTGAACCATTATTCATTGTTTTTTTTTTCTCGTTTCGCCTTCTTACAGCGGCACCATGTACATCACCACAAATACTCCATCTAGGGGTACCGGGTACGTACAGTCTAAGGGATAATTAATAAGGATGTATTATGGTAATTGTATGCTTAGTTTCCTATTAAGTGTCGATTGATATGGTAAAGAATAGTTTTACACAAGCTAGGTTAAATAATGTTGGGGATAATTGGAGGTAGAGAAGAGGTAAACGAAGATGTTTTTAGTCTAAAACTTGCTCATTTGATTTCATAAAACTTAGGCATTTAAATAGAAAAAACAAAACAAATAAAAGCTAAAAGCTAGGAAACGTGGAGAACAATTCCACGACTTTTATAACCAACTAATAATAGGACTAACAAAATAATTTTTATGGATCATACTCCAACAGTAAAAAAAAAATTAGGACTGACAAACGTATTAAATTGATTACGTGTTCGTTTTCATGCGTGGGTCGAAGATAAATAGGCTGCAAACCGACATTATTAGATCGTTTATACATCACAAATTCTAGTATTAATCGTGCATGTTGCATTGAATTAAACTAGTTGTTAATCTCAAAAGTACTAACCCTGAAAGTGCAAAAGTTATTTCGTAACGTCCGAATAATATTGTAAACATTTTTTTTGTTGTATTAAGGTGACCGTAATATAATAGAGACAATAGAGTGATTTTATAATGGCTAGAATTGAGGCTAGATGCATCACCCTCGCCGAGAAGAAGGACGTGATGAGGTGATCCGGACTTCGACTCAGTCCATGAACAAAGATTTTCTCTGCATTCTTGACAAACTTTGATAAAAGAACCAATGAAACTTTTGTTAAAGGAACAACAGAATGAAATTAGATTATTAGACATGACTCCCCTTCGTTTTTTAACACTCCTTTAGGAAGTAATCCTCGATAGGCAATAACCTACGATGAAACGATACCAAATGCGGAGATACGAAATAAGAAATAATAAGAGTATTTATTGGTAATTATTAGCCTTCATTATTAGGGGCGGAGCTAGGATGTCACGCATGGGAGTCCGAAGAAAAGGTTCACAAATACAACGTACAAATACAGTTAAATCGATTTTTACAAAAAAAAAAATCTTTTAGAGAAAAGATTTTTGCCAAATTTATCTACACTATCAAGACATTTCATAGTCACATTTTTCAAAATTCTAAAAATTAATAAAATATTATAAAATAACTGCCAGCCAGAGTCAGTTACCATTAAAAAAATGAAATCGTAGCCGTTCATTCAAAATACCATGTAATCTATCAGGTTAAGTTGACCAAGTTAAAGTAATTACTACTTTTTAAAACCCTCGTCACATAGTACTTCCCCATTTTTCATAATTTTAATCCAAATTAAACAAATTTCTTATCCCCAATTCGTATGATCCTCGCGTAATCTTTCCATTTGCGATTCTCTGATTTTATGTCACATTAGACGTAAAAAAGGGGCCTTTACCATTCACCATCGATCGAGTTTCAAGCAAAGGCAATTGATCATTTTTTAGAGACTTCTTCAAGTCAATCAATTATTACGTATGTGCATGTTCTTGAACTAAAGAAAACTTAGTATGTGTTCTACCCATTTTCAAATTTATTTGAGATTTATGCAAAAATATGGGTGCACTGGTCCCATATATTCATGTGTTAAGATCGAAAGTTGGAAACTTGTATGTGAAGTTATAAGGCGAAAGTGGCGATTTGCCCCCTACACTTCTTTCACCAATTGTGTTAGTTAATGTGTGTTATATAATGTTTGTTTAGTTGTTGTTTCTTATTGTTACATCTACATGTTTCCGTTTTCACTCTTAACTCTATACAGTGTGATGTATGTCAGTTTGTCATCATAATAGTAATAGCAACGTTTTGTTTCTTGACATAAGCATATTGCTTAGATTTTGAAGATGTAATTGTGTTCTTAGACAAACTTAGCCATGATTTTGATTATAATGTGCAACAAGAAGTATCTCAAAGTCTTTTAACTTGAAGATTGTGTTGATTTAAGGGAGTTGAAAAATTGAAATGCACTCTATAGGCTTGACATATGCATTCGCTAAATTTTTTGACGATGTGAAGATTTAATGTTTTTGGATGAGTTTTTAATTTACAATTCGAAAGTTGATCACTTTTCATCATACCGCAAAAATAGAATTGTTTTATCAGAATGTGTGTATGATATATATTCACATTGGTAGTATATGTTTTAGTAGTGCCGCCTATAGTAGGTTCGTGGTTCATAAACTTGGTTTGTTTTTACATTACTCTCTTCACCCTGGCCTGTTCGTATCGACCCCATTTGACTTTAATATTGTTGCATTATTAGTAGGGTACATACATTGTCACATTATCGGAAATTCATAGCCCTTAATATATGGATGTTACTTTTGTCTAGAGTTATGGATGAAGATGAAGATTCAAGATTATTTCTAAGAATGCTTGATGCTGTTGCCGAAAGGATCTTCATTGAGGCATGTTCCGAGGTATGTATCCTGATTTTCTCTTGTTCTTTCATATGTGTTCATCATGATCTACCCTAAAAAAAAAATAGAAATTAAAGTGTTACAGTAGCTGATGAATGCCACTGTAATTAGCACAGATGACAGCGAAGGAGAAGACGGGAGCCGAGCTCAACCGAGAAGATTAGCAGAAGGAGGAAGAAGATAAAAATAACTGCCAAACTTGTAGAAGAAGTTTGTAACAGAAAGTATAACAGAAAAGCGTAAAGAAGCCGCTTAGGAAGAAGAGAGAGAATTGAGACAGAAATCAGAGGAAAGACATGATTTTCATTATGATTGATTATCTGATTGTAAAAGGAATACAAGAGGGGTATTTATACCCAAATTGAGCTAACTACATCTAACAATGTTCTAATTAACTTTCTAATTAACTACCCCTGTATCAATCCTTCCCCCTTCAAATAAGAGTTGCCCTCAACTCTCCAATTATAGAACTTAAACTGATCCTTATTCATTTGCCAATCAATCCCTGTAACAATCCACCCTCCTTAGAACAAGACTTGCCCTCAAGTCTTCTAATGATAGAAACCTGCTGCCAAACCATGGAATAACTCCTAACTCTTCACCATTATTCCCACTACAAACTGACTTTCACCATTCTTCCCATTTCAAAGCTAATTTGCTATCAAGTCCCTGCCCAACTTCAGTTTGCATTCCAGGTCCCTGCACCTCAGCCCTGTCCTTGCGACACCAGTTCTGCCCCCTGGATCGAATTTCTTCCTCGGCATCTTTCGACACAGCACCTGGTACCCCTGGTTAACAGACACGACATTGCAAATAATGCTCCTTTCCTGAACAACCACGCTTTCTCCACTGTAATCCAAAGACTGATCATTATACCAAAAAAAACATTTAGTTTCAAAATCTGCAGCATCTTCGAAACTTGCAGTATCCTTTTTAGGCGTAATTCCATAACGCCTATCAACATAGATTCTTCCTGACATTCCCAAGCAAATCACAGGATTGGAAAGAGAATCCACAACAACTTTCCGATTTTTCGCTGGCTCAATGTCAAAGCTGAATTCGTTCAGTTTGCTTGCTGTGTTTTCTTCAAGGATTTCTACTGCGAATTCACCAATTTCAGCCCATGGCTTTCCCTGCAAACCATCATCTATAGCAGCTGTGTCTTCTTGCGAAATTTCCGAATCCGCAATTGGAATTTCTGGTGAAAATTGATCACTGTCGAAGCTTTCTTGCACGATTCCACCAATTTCAGAAGTTTCTGAAACTCCAAAAAGACCTTGATGCTCCATTGTTGACTGATTTTGATCAAATCCGTCAATTTCAGAGAATTGATTTCCTTGTGAAGCCTCAGGAAGATCTTCTTTCAAAATTTCCGACAGCGCGCCAGAAAATTCACCACTGTCACAACTTTCTTGCAGAATTATTCCACCAATTTCAGAAACCGGATACTCTGAAACTTCAAGAAGATGATTAAGCATATCAACAACATTATGACTTGGTTTATCCCTGAATCTTGAGGATATAGCCAGCACAAATTCCTCCCAAGATGCATTTTCATGGTCCGCCAGATAACTCCAAGCCCAAATATCTGCTTTTCCTACCGTACACAAGCATGCTAAACCTACCTTCTCATTTTCAGGTGTTTCGCACAAACCAAAATAATTGCTACATATGTTCACCCGATTAGACACACCACTACCATCAAAGGTAGGAAATTCCAGTTGAATCATTGTGTTGCGGAAGCTTGCCGAGCGAGAATCGTCGCTCTGATACCAATGTTACAGTAGCTGATGAATGCCACTGTAATTAGCACAGATGACAGCGAAGGAGAAGACGGGAGCCGAGCTCAACCGAGAAGATTAGCAGAAGGAGGAAGAAGATAGAAATAACTGCCAAACTTGTAGAAGAAGTTTGTAACAGAAAGTATAACAGAAAAGCGTAAAGAAGACGCTTAGGAAGAAGAGAGAGAATTGAGACAGAAATCAGAGGAAAGACATGATTTTCATTATGATTGATTATCTGATTGTAAAAGGAATATAAGAGGGGTATTTATACCCAAATTGAGCTAACTACATCTAACAATGTTCTAATTAACTTTCTAATTAACTACCCCTGTATCAATCTTGTGTCCTCTAGTCAAGTTTTTTGAACAATTTGGTGATCAAAATTATTGCTCCCTTGGTACTGTATGAATAATCAAAGTAAGATCTCGACATGTGTGAAAGTCAAAACGTTAACGATCCATATAGGAACAGAGTGACGATGAAAGTATGATTGTATGAAACCAATCAAATTAAAATATTGTTAAAATTAATCTTGAAAAATCTAGTCATCATAATCAAGGTTAAGTAGAACCTAGAATAGTCTAGAGTAATTCCCTACAAACTATAAATGACAAGTGTCTAGAAAAGTCTAGGACAACCCTGTTAGGACAATGGTTTTAGACTTATCCATTGTAACACTATAAATAGCACTGGTGTGCTTTGTGTTATGTAACAACATCAAACAAGAACAATCAACAACAATTCAATGAACAATTGAAGAAGCAAGATTTCAAAAAGAATAACAATCAAGTTTCATATCAATCACCAATAAAAATGTAGCCCCAAAATTTCCAACAAATATGTATTGTGTATATAAATTGTATCATTTTTATGTTCCTAGTAAAGGAGTGTTTAGTAAAATTCATATGTCGTCATTCTTCTTTTCATAGGTTAAGGCTGAAGAAATTAGTGAAGTTTCTGTAGAATGCAACACCGAAACGAGACATCCTAGCACACGAAAGTTATGCTCAGAATGGAGTCTCCGAAATACCGTGGCTCCTCTGTCACAAGGTAGCAGTTCTCCAATCGAATCACAACAACGAAGGAAACGCCCTCGGACTTCTGTTCAGCAGCAACGATTTCCTGCTTCAAAGATAAGCTTAAGGCCAGATGAGAAAGCGCAGCCATCTATAGTAGCGTGGCCTCAAAACTTTACTGCTCACGGTTTTGGGGTTGGTAAGTCTGTTCATGTGTTAGAATCGAAAAAGGGTCTAAGTCTTGGTAAGAATTCCGACCAACCTGTGTGGAAAACAGATTTTCGACTTCAAAGGAACCTGAATAATGCTGGCTCAACTGAATGTTATGGGGGCGGTTTGCCTTGGGCTGTGTTGGCTCCTATGGCTAGACTTGATGGTAAAAGTGAGACAGAAGACACGGAAAAGTCTGATGATGATTTTTCCAAGGAAATTCATGATGCAATATGCAGAATCGAGTCTCTAATTCCGTCACTTCAGAAGTTGGTAACTTCTGTGCAGACACCAATTGATCACAAGAATATTAGAAGTTTGGAAATGCAGAACGTCTACAGTAGTTCAACCCTTGGTGATGCTCCAGCAAATGTACTAGGAAAGGCGAAGGAAATCGCAAGAAATGAGCTTGATGATGCTAATAAAATTTCTGAGGGCTCTACGAAAGTGGTTCAAATACCTGGAGGGGGTAAAAGCTTAACTACTTCATTGGCAGGCAACCAACACCTTAGGCTGAAACAGGTGCATCAGGCGAAGGGTAATGCGAACTTCTTTAGGAAAGAGTTTGAAGGGTCGAAGGAGGGATTTAACGAGGCCATGACTGAGAAAGGAGCAACGTGTTTATCAGCTGAACGCGATTATTGTTGTGGTAAAATTGGAAAGAGTCAGGTGCGTGGACAAGATGCTCAGGCTCGAATGGATAGAGTTGAGTCACTGAGACGAACATCAGGCAGGAATGAATCTGTCACAATTTCAAGCCGTACTCCAGAACATGTATCAGGTCTGAGGCGGTACATTCCATGTCAGTGTTCCAAGAATGTCATAGATCAGGAAAAGGCAATCAGCAAACAGGCGGCATTACAGGCACACGGAGCATCAAGGTATCAGACTTCGGTTTCATCTGTGGGATCCTCAAGCTTCAGGAGACCAAAAACCAGCAGTAAATTTGACAGTTCCAATTATAAAGGGAGTCCTAGTCATGCTAAGGAGAGAATGATGCATCATCGAGATTCTGCGCATAGAAATAATAGTCTAAGGAGGAAGAGTATAAATTCTGCCTCACGAAATATGATTACGCTGCAGAATCAGATCTCAGAGGAGACTAGCTCATTCGCTTCTACTGGTGGTACAAGCACTCAACAAAGCGGATATCCTACTTCTTTAACCGGAAGTTATCAGTCAAGTGACAGTCATTACAGTACAGGGAGTGATGAAACTGTAGAGGGATACTGGAACTTTCATCATGATCAGTCACCGAGTAGGAAATGGTCTGGCTCATCAAGCGCGAGTTATACTGGTTATGAAACATCTTCCAACTACAGCAGCCAAGATCAGTACTCAGATACAGGTGCATCGAGCCAGAGGAGTTCAGACCGGCCTCACAGAACGGAGCATCATGGTCCAAAGGTGGGGAGAATTAGTAAAATTCGGAGGAAGTTAGGGAAGGTTTTTCACCACCACCATCATCACCACCACCACCACAAGTACAGTGATAGGGATGAACCCGATGTGGTTCATGCCAGTTTTTTCAGTCGTCTTGGAAAGATATTTCAGCGAACAGACAAGAGTGATCGTAAGAGACTTAAAGCTGAGAAGTCACATGAACCTGTGAGTAAGATTGTGGCGAAGAAGAAGCAACACGGAAGTCATTTCCGCACACTTGTAGATGGTTTAAGGCGACATATGAAACATTCGAAGAAGACTAAGAAGGCCAAGGATGACATTGGGAGACTGGCAGGTGATCGGCGTAAGGGTAAAAGAGCGAAACAAAAACTGCCTTTGTGGCCAAAGATGGGAAAAGGTAAAGCGAAGTTGCCGAACAAGGGAAACTTCAAGTTTGGAACTAAGAAAAGACGACCTCAGTTTGCTGCTGCTGCTAAGATGATTTTGAGGTAGTGGATTAAGTCTCTGTTCACTGCATTTAATTAGGCCGTTTTTGAGCGAGACATTAGTTTATTGTTGTGTATGAATGAAGCTAATTGTCATATAATTAAGAATCTGCTGGACTTCCATTGTCTTATAATTTAGAATCTGTAGAATTGTTCAAGCTATATGTAATAAAAAAACCTGTAGAATTGTTCAACCTGTAGAAAAGTGAGTGGTGTATATGAGATTTGAGTAATATAGTTTTTTTTAACTGCGAACAACATTAAATTGGTTGCAAATTAGTGACCAAATACTATTTGGTTGATAATTGGAACACCAATAATAATTTATTTGGTTGTTGAAATGAAAGACACATATATAGCATTATACAGCACTGCTTCTTAGATATTTGCCCTTCTAGTTTCTATTGGTTTTCCGTCTGATTATTTGCTTGAACGAGATTGTAACGAGAGTAAAAATACTAGATGTGCTGATAAATGTTAGGCTCAAATTTATAGCATATATATTGGAAATTGTATGTATTTGTTAGGCCTTGCACTTGTTGCTATTACATGATGAAAAACGGAAAAGGGCTATCAATCACATGCAGTATCATGTTGCGATTCCCTTTTTCTTTTGCGATTTAAAAGGATCAAATCTTGTCGAGCTCTCATCTTCAGGCAGGCAGGCCATTGAAATAATATATACCATTGCCTCGAGTCGGACAGCGCCACTTGATCCACGGTGGTGGCGGGAAAAATAGAGACGCATAACTCTTTTCTGGTACAAATTTGAAAGGGATCGCCTTATGTTTCAGTGGTTGGTTAAGAGGGTCGCCTTCGTCAGGTTCGTGGAAGTCACACATACACAACAAAGAATCGTACCTCGGGTAGGCCAACGTATCCAATTTCTCCAACCCTTCGAAGCCGGATGTCGAGGGAATAATCGGACGATATTGGTCGTATCTCAAGAATGGATTCTCAAAGCAAATCCACCCTCCACGCGAGCCACGGCTTAGATCACGTGCTGGTACCGCGAAAGATGCCTCTGGTAAAAGGAAGAAGACTTGGTCTTTGATGCTCGTTGTTATGGACTAAATTCTGGGTTTAGTCCGACAGACCAGCCAACAGGTCAAGCCATCCAGCAGGAGGTGTTCTAGCTGTAGATCCAGACATGTGGACTTCTACAGACAGGCTGACATCAGGTTGGACAGACCTGGTCATGCTGATACCCAATTGGACAGACTGGGTTAGGCTAACCACCTGTCGTACAGACCAGATCAGACTGACTAGGTATCTATGATGGACTGCGGTTTGAAGACGAAGCCAAATGAAGTAAAGTGTTCTATATATGCTCAATTGCACATCAAGTCCAGATAGAGAGGAAGAAGTAGTCAAAGGTGCCTTATCTCCATCAGAATATCAAGGGGTTATCTGCCAGACCAGCTGAGTGATAACGGATTGAAGAACGAGTCAACAACTGCCTCCTATTTCCTCTCCAACAACCAAGACCACGTACAAAGATTGTCAAGAGTTAGTTAAAGACTTATTCCATAAGAAGCACGATCTCCTAAGAAGACGGAGTCAAGTCAACAAGCACTATCTCCTAAGAAGACCCAGTCAGCAGTCAGTTGGTCAAGTCAGCAGTCAGTTGGTCAACAGCTACATTTCAGGAGATCATGGGTGAAGATGCTCCTAAGAACGTGGGAAGATGGGGAGACTTAAGAAACTGCCCAAGAACATTATATAAGCACTCCAAAGCTATATTATAATGATGTGTCGTACATCATCCCATGCCAAACACTTATCCCATTTCCATAACACTTTACCCTAAATATTTTACCCATTTCCTCTACATTGAACCCTAAATCCACCACACAACCATAAATATACCCTTACCATTATTACTCTAAAGATCCATCTGAACATTACTGTAAAACCTCTCAAACTACTTCTCTTAAACCAAAGCACATATTCTCCTTCATCTAACTCCACACAAACACCATAACCACCACCACCACAATTCATCTACCACCACTACAACCACTCCATCTCCACCATCAAACCTTAACTCATTCCTTAAAACCCAACACTCATGCATCTCATTATCTCATAATTATTGTATTACCATTCTCTTTCATTGTCGACAATTGTATTTACATTCATCAAGTGTAACCTACAAGGCGAAATACTACTACAAGAACTACTAGAAATACTTGGCGGGATAACAAGCTCCCCCCGTGGTTTTTCCCTTTATTCATAGGGTTTTCCACGTACAAAAAGATCATTTGTCTCTCTTTATTTTATTCTTTCGCATTTGTTTTCGTTGATATACTTTTATTCATGTTTGGTTCAATTAAAGTCAGTCCAGTATAGTTTAACCGTCAATATAGTAATCTGCCTGTCAATTCGACATAGTCACCCCGACAGGGTAGACCTGTCTGCCCGACAGGGTCTACCCGTTTATCCGACAGAGTATGCTAGTCTGTCCAACGAGGTCTACCCGTTTATCCATGTAGTTTACTTGTATATCCAATATCGTATGTATGTCTGCCGACATGGCATGTTAGTCAATCAAGTCTGTATGTCTAGCCGATAGAGTCTAAATGCATGCCTGTCCAAGGTCAACCTGACAGAGTTAGCCAGTCTATTTAATATAATATACCCGTCTAACTGCTAGAGTCTTTTCACCTATCTCTCATATAGAGAACCTGTCCAGAACTAGTGGTAGCAACTTGGCTAGTTAACCCCTTATATCAAGTCTGTCCGACAGACGAAGTTTTTACCAAAACAATTTGGCGCCCACCGTGGGGCAATTAGTTAATAACGTCTACCAAAAGTTCCATCTTCAATTCTTAATACCCTCTACAAATACTCTAATAATGTTTCCTTAAAGATGACAAGTTTCGTTGGAAAGCAAGATCCATCACAGATTTATCAACTTGACGAACTTGAATTGGTGAACCACCAACTTGAGGAGCAGATTGCAAACAACATGATGGTAGAAGAATCCCCCAACATCTTGAAGTCACGACTTGAATCTACGGATTAGATAGAAGTTGCCAACTTGGCCAGTTCGAATAGATCAACCTGGTTCACAAGATATACTTGTCCAATTCAACACCCTAAAATGAAAGTCCATTATTTTTTACATACTAACAGAAACTAACTCCATTTGCCACTCTGTGAAACATGTGAAACAGGAGAAACAATGATGAACAGGATCAGGTCAGTCTGCTGGACTGGCAGACCTGGACTGGCAGATCGTACAAGATCCTCCAGATATAAATTAACCATTCGTGCTAGTTATCGACATGGAGACTATACCAAAAAGAAGATATCTACCACATATCATTGTGCACCACGACATCCAAGGTCCAAAGGAACACATCCAAGCCTATGAAGTCGCAAAGGCAACCTATCCAACGAGAGAAATGGAAGTTGGGCTCAGATGGTGAATTTATTCCATCAACAATTCGCAAGAAGCAGAAAGATGGTGAAGAGAACAAGTGACTTGTACAGAATAGTCCACAAGTCTAGAGAATCGCTATGAGAATTTCTATCCAAGTTCAACAATGAGGAAATATCAATCCCACATCGCGATACACCAACAGTGATTGAAGTGTTCATACAAATCCTGGTAAGAAATATTAACTTATGCAATGAACTAATCAAATACCATTCTGCTGCTTTCGAAGACGCGCAGGTCAAAGCTCTGGTCCACGTCAGGCTGGAAGAAGACAAGTAGAGTAGACCAAACTATCAAGATTACTCGTCAAGCAAGAAAAGCCAACCAGCACAATTAACGACGCACAGACCAGCTCCTTATAATAGACCAGTACTACATGCAGTCAGGAGCAGACCAGAATAGAAGAATGAACCAACAATACAAGAACAAGACTTTATCGTATCATGTGTTGAGCTGGTGGAATATTTGAAATAGGAGATCCAGTAAGATGGCCAAGAAAGACTCCAGCAAATACAAAGCGAGACCAGACCATGTGGTGCGAATTCCAAGGTGATACTAGCCACAACAACATGGAATGTGTAGCCCTGACGAGGGAAGCCGCTTGATTCAAGAGAGCTGGATATCGCGAAAATCCTAAAGCACAGCGTCAAGTCAACACTGGTGCAATCGGAGAGAATAACCAACGAACAGACATACCCACTAGTTCCAAGGGCTGCCAGTCCGACAGGCTATGAGTCCACCTTTAACAAGACGACACTCCAACAGGGCTACCAGTCCCACATATTACAAGTTCGGCGCTGACAGTCCAGCTTCTACAAGGTGAGTTATCTGACGGGGCTGACTTTCCGACAGACTGCAAGTCCAACTTCAACAGGTTGACTCATCCTACAAGGTTAACACTCCAGCTCCAACAAGGTGACTCATCTGACAGGGTTAACACTCCCGCTCTGACTAGGTGACTCATCTGACAGAGCTGACAGTCCATCTTCTACAAGGTGAGTTATCTGATGGGACTAACAGCCTGACAGACTGCAATTCTAACTTCAACATGTTGACTCATCCGATACAGCCAACAGTCCAGCTCCAACATGGTGACTTATCCAACACATCTACCATTCCAACTGGCTAGGTATCTAGCTCCGACACGGTGACTTATCCGGGCTAACAATCCAGCTTCTATAAGCCAACACATCTGACAGGGCTGACACTCCAGCTCCGACAAGGTGACACATACATCCGACAGAGCTGACACTCCAGCTTCGACCAGGTGACTCATCCGACAAGGCTGACAGTCCAACTCGCACAGGGTGACTCATCCGGTTGGATTGACTGTCCAACACGGCTGACAGTCCAGTTCCTAAAGGGTGGCTCATCTAACAGAGCTGGATTGCTCTGGCAGGGTGACTTATCTGACGGGGGCTGCCATTCCAATCAGCTAGGTGTCCAGCTCTGACGATTACCAGTCCAACCGGGGGCTACAAGTCCAACTCGGACAGGGTGACTCATTCGACATGACTGAGAGTCCAACATGGCTGACAGTCTAGTTCCTGTAGGGTGGATCATCTGGCAGGGCTGAAAGTCCAGCTCCGGCAGGGTGACTTATCTGAGGGGGGCTGCCATTCCAACAAGCTAGGTGTCCAGCTCTGACAGGTTACCAGTCCAACCGGGGGCTCCAAGTTCAACTCGAACATGATGACTCATGCGACAAGGCTGATAGTCTGACATGCTACCAGTCCAACTCCGACAGGGCTGCCTTTCCAACAAGCTACGTGCCCAGCTCCAACAGGGTGATTCATCAGACATGGTTACCAGTCTAACTGGGGGCTACATTCCAACTCTTACTTCTACCGGGTGAATATTCCGACAAGGCTACATCTCCCACACAACTGCAGTGCTGCATGATGGAGCTTCTATTCAGACAGGATCATGAGTCTGATTGCAACAACGTTACCAATCTCACAAATCTACTACTCCAACTGGGGGCTTACAGGTCAGTATCTCGACATTACACAATATAAGAATCAGTTCTGTATCAAACAACATCCATTTTAATCATCACACTTTATATCTACCAATTACCAAAAACAAGTACTTGTTCATTTACTAGTAGTTTATCCATATGTTAACTAAGTTCCAACTTGAATATTGCACTACAGTTTCCTTATGTGTTAGCGAAATTTCTATTTGTTTACATTGTTACAATCGCATCTATTACCTTTTACTGCACATCATAATTTAATGTTCATTACTCAAGTCTGTCTGTAAAATTTCTTGTTTGTCAGAATCTTTTATAACCTAGGTACTACTTGTTAACTAACTTGTATATGAACAACTCCGTATCACTCTGATTCTATTTGTTAGCTCTTCTATCTATGAGAAATTTGTCATCACACCCTGACTTTGTTTATTAGCTTGTCGTCTATCAGAAACTTATCCTCACTCTGATTCTATCCTGAACTTTCATTGCTTTAATCCTACCTATTAGATTTCTGTTAGTCATCGACATTTTATGCTTTTTCTACTTGTTAACTACCAAGTAGTCTTGTTTACCTAACATAAACCTTTTACTTGCTTTTATAATCTTATTTTCACGTCTCATTTATTACTACACTAACTTGAGTGTCGAAGCGCCGTTGGCCGAAAACACCAATAGCCAGGTTTTAGGCGTCTTCCCTTTCTATCTAATTGACAGGTTTTGGAGAAGCAGACTTGATTTCAGAAGCATCACGATACATACTCAAATTGACCACACTTACACACAACAACGGGTTCGCTACCCTACAAGTGGATGCATATTCCCACGATCACATACTAGAGCGCTCAATGCAATACTTGCTTAGCACTCAATACGGGTTCTCAACCCTACAAGTGGAAGTACATTCCCACTCACAATCCCCGGGTACCTACAACTTGCTAGCAATACACCACAAACACACACACACACATGTCTTGACAAACAATACACTATGGCTATATACGTAGACATACATCAACATATACAACTACACTTACAACTACATCTACATGAACAACTACACTTACATGTACATCTACATGTACAACCACACTTACGAGTACATACATCTACGTGTACATCTACCCTTACAAGTGCATGTATATGTACATTTACACTTACATGTATGTACATTTATACTTTCATGTACATCTCCATGTACAACTACACTTACGAGTACATACATCTACGTGTACATCTACACATACAAGTGCATGTATATGTACATTTACACTTACACGTATGTATATCTGTACTTTCTTATACATCTATGTGTACATCTACACTTACGAGTACATCTACGTGTACCTCTATGCTTACAAGTACAACTACACTACGCCATTTACATTGCATTTCACAACTACATGTATCTTAATGTTTACACACACATTTGCACACCTACTAGTACAGCTACATTCTCATTAACCACAAGTTCACAAGTACATTGATCACCACACGATCTAGTTTCTTTAAACTGATAGCTCATCACTTTAAATAAACTGGGGGCTATTGTTATGGGCTAAATTCTGGGTTTAGTCCGACAGACCAGCCAACAGGTCAAGCCATCCAGCAGGAGGTGTTCTAGCTGTAGATCCAGACATGTGGACTTCTACAGACAGGCTGACATCAGGTTGGACAGACCTGGTCATGCTGATACCCAATTGGACAGACTGGGTTAGGCTAACCACCTGTCGTACAGACCAGATCAGACTGACTAGGTATCTATGATGGACTGCGGTTTGAAGACGAAGCCAAATGAAGTAAAGTGTTCTATATATGCTCAATTGCACATCAAGTCCAGATAGAGAGGAAGAAGTAGTCAAAGGTGCCTTATCTCCATCAGAATATCAAGGGGTTATCTGCCAGACCAGCTGAGTGATAACGGATTGAAGAACGAGTCAACAACTGCCTCCTATTTCCTCTCCAACAACCAAGACCACGTACAAAGATTGTCAAGAGTTAGTTAAAGACTTATTCCATAAGAAGCACGATCTCCTAAGAAGACGGAGTCAAGTCAACAAGCACTATCTCCTAAGAAGACCCAGTCAGCAGTCAGTTGGTCAAGTCAGCAGTCAGTTGGTCAACAGCTACATTTCAGGAGATCATGGGTGAAGATGCTCCTAAGAACGTGGGAAGATGGGGAGACTTAAGAAACTGCCCAAGAACATTATATAAGCACTCCAAAGCTATATTATAATGATGTGTCGTGCATCATCCCATGCCAAACACTTATCCCATTTCCATAACACTTTACCCTAAATATTTTACCCATTTCCTCTACATTGAACCCTAAATCCACCACACAACCATAAATATACCCTTACCATTATTACTCTAAAGATCCATCTGAACATTACTGTAAAACCTCTCAAACTACTTCTCTTAAACCAAAGCACATATTCTCCTTCATCTAACTCCACACAAACACCATAACCACCACCACCACAATTCATCTACCACCACTACAACCACTCCATCTCCACCATCAAACCTTAACTCATTCCTTAAAACCCAACACTCATGCATCTCATTATCTCATAATTATTGTAATATCCCGAATTTTCGTGATATTTTATAACTATATTTTTAAAAGATGAGTTACGAATTAGGTATCGATTTTGTTTTCCGTAAAATAGAAGGAATTTTAGAATAGTTTTTAAGTTTGGATTAATTAGTTGGGCACCTTTCTATCTTCGATCCAGTATATATTCCCTGCTAGTCCAAACAAACTCAACCCAAAACCAAACCCAAAACAAATAAAAAAAAACGAAAAAACAAATAAAAATAAAAGAAACCCTCAGTTTAGTTTCCTCACGCACGCTCCACACTTGGCTCTGCTCACCCCTGCCCTCTGCCGCGCGAAACCCATCCCCGTTCGACAACCACCGCGCCTGCCGCCTCGACTCAGCCGTCGGTCAATCCTTTCCGTCTCCCCTTCTTCCTCCTCCTCTCCTTTCCGGCAATACTTAGGTAACGAGCCCCTCTCCCCTCTCTTTTCTCTCTCCTCTGTTTTCGGCCTACCTAGGACCCAAATTCGCTTCTTGCTTGTTTGATTTCGTTTTTGTGTTATTATTGCTTAATTAGTTGATATATGAGATGGGTAATTCAATTGGGTTGATTTTAATTGCAAAATATCAAGTTTTATGCAAGTTCTTGAATTTATAGGATTGATTGTGAAATTGGGAATTTTAGGGCTATACAATTTGAATTATAGATTCTTCTTATGGTTAATTTGTTATTGTTGATTTAATTAGATGATTTTAATCCTAGGGTTTTGAAAATTGATTTGAAATAGTAAGTTTGGTCATTCATAGTTGGTATAATTGAATTGATTTTGGGAATTACTTTATGACTTAAATTGTTATAATAAATTTAAATTAGTGTGTTATTGATGATTTTTGATATTTTCATAATTTGTAGAATCATTTTCTGAATTTTCATAATTTAATTGTTAATTTTCGGATTTATGAATAATTAGGCCGAAAACGTGAATTTTTGATGGTTTTTACATAAAGTATATAGTTGGTTTAATTTGGGATCAATATGGGTAAATGAAAGTACAATTTTTGAAGGTTTAGTTTCTGTTTTAACAAAGTTAATTGAGTCTTTTGGAATTTTCGCGTTATTAGCATTTTAGTTTTGAATTATAAATTAGTTAGAGTAATAGAACCTTAGTTGTCGTGATTATATTTGGTATATAGGTTAAAGATATAAGGTTTGAGTTATAAGAATAGATTGGATGATTGAATAAGATTGGAGATTGAATTTGGGTTATTGGATGTGCTATTGTAGATGATGGAATCGTGAACGAGAAGTGCTATCTTGTCTAATTCTGTGTTGCTTGTGCTAAGAAGGTAAGCTAGCATGCTCAACCCTTCTCTAAATTGTAGAAACCTTTCAAAATATGTGGTAGGTGTGGATTGGATGTTGGTTGATAACGTAGTGTCATGTTAGGTGGAGAACTTGTTATTTCAAGTTTGAATATTTACTTGGTTGGAATGTTGAAGATTGTTATATGTTGTGATATGGTTATGCGGAATTTCTATGGTTTGGTTATTGTATTATGTTTGAATGTATTTACAATGATAAGATTGGGACTGTTGGTAAGCTCTAATAGCTTTGATTATCAAACTCTGTTATACTCTAAGTATATGTATCGCCCCACCGCATAGGTATTCAAGAGGGTTTGTATACGTAACGCCCCACCGCATAGGTCTTTAAGTGGGCTTGTAGGCGTCTAGTACTACTCTATCGGTTAGCAATACTTGATAGGGGGTGTGCACACTTAAGGTCTAGATTGTCTTGGTTGGTTGGTATAATGTAGGTCGGACTTACTCCACCTTGGCAGGCTGGTTCTACCGCCTTGAATTTATGATTGTATGGCAGGCTGGTTACACCGCCTCACGGATTATGTTGGTCTCCCATTATCAATGTTAATTCGGTAAGATCGTTTGAGATGGAATTGTGTTATATATATTGTAATGGCTATGGTTATGAATGCTGAGATTTAGATTGTGACCTGGTTATGTGCTAAGTGTTGTTTTCAAATGGAAAATTAAATGTTTTCGAAAACCAAGGTAAGGGTTTTGGTTTTCTACGAGTTGAGGTGTTAGCTTACTCAATCATCTGACTTTTTCAACTGTGGCTTTTGTGCTTTAAATCTACCACAGGTGGTTGTTATGGATGCGTTTGTTGGGTTCTACTTGAAGAAGTGTCTAGCTTCCGCTGTGTATGATTGTGCTATATTGTTTGTTTAGGCGTTGTATCGCCTTATCAATTTGTATAAGTTAGTTTTGTATTTTGTCAGCTTTGTATATCGATTGTAATATTATCGGATTTTGGCGCATTTTTGTATCAAAATAATGTTTTAAAATTGGCCGAAATTCGGGGGTGTTACAGTTGTATTACCATTCTCTTTCATTGTCGACAATTGTATTTACATTCATCAAGTGTAACCTACAAGGCGAAATACTACTACAAGAACTACTAGAAATACTTGGCGGGATAACAAGCTCCCCCCGTGGTTTTTCCCTTTATTCATAGGGTTTTCCACGTACAAAAAGATCCTTTGTCTCTCTTTATTTTATTCTTTCGCATTTGTTTTCGTTGATATACTTTTATTCATGTTTGGTTCAATTAAAGTCAGTCCAGTATAGTTTAACCGTCAATATAGTAATCTGCCTGTCAATTCGACATAGTCACCCCGACAGGGTAGACCTGTCTGCCCGACAGGGTCTACCCGTTTATCCGACAGAGTATGCTAGTCTGTCCAACGAGGTCTACCCGTTTATCCATGTAGTTTACTTGTATATCCAATATCGTATGTATGTCTGCCGACATGGCATGTTAGTCAATCAAGTCTGTATGTCTAGCCGATAGAGTCTAAATGCATGCCTGTCCAAGGTCAACCTGACAGAGTTAGCCCGTCTATTTAATATAATATACCCGTCTAACTGCTAGAGTCTTTTCACCTATCTCTCATATAGAGAACCTGTCCAGAACTAGTGGTAGCAACTTGGCTAGTTAACCCCTTATATCAAGTCTGTCCGACAGACGAAGTTTTTACCAAAACACTCGTCACGTCATCCCAACGACAATGCTCCTCATTTAAGACGAATATACACACCGAACGCTTAGTTTGCCAATACCGATGCACAATGTAATACAGGCAGCCTTGACACTCAACAAAGTAAGAATTATATAGTCCTCGGTTAGGTTTAGGAAATTGAGGAGGTGCGGCAACAGTAGCATAACGAGTCATGTTCTGGGGATCAATTTCATAGACAACGTCAATGTTAGACTCGACAGCGTAGAACTTACCCTTGTGTGACTCCAAATTCGCCACTCTGTATCCCCCGTCTTCCAAAACGACAGCCGGCGTCCAAAAGTAACACCCAATACTGCACCATCGTCTTTTGGTGACCGCAACACAACTATTTGAAGTTTATATCCGTGTTCATCTAGTAAAGTATATGACCTAGCGAGTTCTTCAATCCTATAATTCAGCAGATTGATCTCTGCTCTAATTGGAGGCGTGCAATCGAATAAGCCTTTCGTATTCCGAATTGGGTTGAGAAGGCGCCATGTCCCGGGCTCATCGGCCTCGTTCACTCTCACAATCCATCCTTGCTTAGAGTCCGATGATGACGATTCTGCGCATAGATGGGGCAAAGCAGACATAAGATAATACGTGCTTTCCTTGACATAAAGATTAGGCTTACAGCTCTTCTTTATCTTCTGGGACGAGTTAGGGACTGCGAGAGGAAACTTTAGTTGTCGTTGTAGAGGTGGACTTACAGCTAAACGCCAGGAGGTGCAAATCGAACGAATTCGACGTAGAAAGTCAGACTGCCATCGTGAGTCCACACGTTGGCAGATTTCAAACAGGATGTCTTCTGTAAGATTACTCCATCTACTGCTACTTGTTGATGTTGAATCATTCGTTGTTTTTGTCTTCCGTTCATTATCGTCATCAAAACCTTGTAATCTCATGTTGAATTGTTTAACTTTCAGCAATAATGACTAAACCTTTTTTTTTCTTTGGTACTTAATTATCATGCACCATGTACCTTTTATGAGACTTTGTGTTTTGGGTATTATGGTTTGTGACTTTGTGTATATGGTTAGTTTCCTATCAAGTGTCAAATACGTACTATAGTAAAAAGTATAAATTAAACTTGATGGTAGATTCCTACGTACTTACCAATTAATATATCGTATAGGTATTAGATTAAAAAGTCAGTTAACGAAGACAGTACAGTGCAATAATCAAATAATTGAAACCGTGAGGAATACGCAATGAAATGGACAGAGGAAAGAATACAATAAGGGACGGTCTAAATACAACAAAGAAGAATGCTAAATACAACAAATAAATAAATTTTATTCCCAAATTAACCTTGCAACTCTAAAAAAACAATACAGTTTTTGTTGATTAATCAAGCATATAGTCGAATGCAGACTTGCTCCTGCCATGGCTATTCCTTGCCCACTCCATTATCTCCCCTCCATCTTCAACAATCCTCTGCAATGCGGAAAACTAATTCACTTAACCCATCAGCTCCGAAATCCGACCCCCCACCCTACCCCGTCGGCTCCAAAATCCGACCCCCTGCCCTACCCCGCCGGCTCCAAAATCCGACCCCCTGCCCTACCCCGTCGGCTTCGATTTCCGACCCCCTACCCTATCCCGTCACTTTTAATTTCCGACACCCCCGTCATCTCGAATTCCTGACCCCCCTACCCACCCCGTCGGTTGGAGTTTCCGACCCCCCTACCCACCCCGTCGGCTCCAATTTCCGACCCCCCTACCCTCCCGTCGGCTAAAGTTTCCGACACCCTCCCTTCCCACCCGTCGGTTGGAGTTTCCAACTCCCAATCTCCTTGTTGACTTAAACTTTGTACCCCATTTCTTACTACCAAAAACATGATCAATATTCAACATATTAGCAGTGATTTATGAATTACTTGTCCTCAACTTAATTTGATTGGAACGTCATTCGGAAGATGTAAGTATGTTTTATTGGATTATGGAGGAAGATGCGAAGAGTGTATGAGATATTTGGCCATCATTTGGGTTTGAGATGGAAAAGATAGGAAACCAGATAAAGGGTATAATTGTCCTTTTCAAGTATTTTATTGTGGCATTTAACTCTTTTTATTGTTGTATTTAGACTATCTGTACAATAATTCGTGCATTTTGATTATCATGTTGGCTGCTATCCCCCTTTTCTGATCTTTTCCCTTTTACTAATCTACTTCTCGCCCCCGCTACTCAGGTACGTCATTGAAATGATGGCATTGTCTCGAGCCGGACAACGCCACTCTATCCACGGTGGTGGCGGGAAAAATATACACTCGTAACCCTTATCTCTTGCAGTTACAAAGCTGAAAAAGACCATATCAGACGGCAGTTTTAGGTACAGACGTTGATCTTCGTCAACGCACATGCAGTCCAATGACTTATCGTAATATGTGTAGGACACCTCCTCCAACCTCGATGTTAAGGAGGAAGAAACATGTCTAACTAAGTGGCGTCCTCTCTCCTCAATATAAATCCACCCTCCACGTGTGTCACGGTCTAGATCATGTGCTGGTATAGCGAAAGATGCCTCCCGTAAAATGAAGAACACTCGGTCTTTAAAGCTCGTCACTTTATCCCAACGACAGTGCTCTTCATTAAGGACGAACATATTCACTGACAAGGGATATTCATAGTAATGCTCGATGTAATATAGGCAGCCTTGACACTCAACAAAGTGCACACTCGTGTAAGACCAAATTTCAGGAGACGCCGAGACAGTAGTATATTTACTGACATCCTCGGAGTCAATTTTAAAGACCTCGCCTTTAGTATCAGCAGCATAGAATTTACCCTTGAACGAGATAATTCGGGCAAATTCTTCTGTTGTACTAAAAAGTTTCCACTTCGTTTCCCCTGTCTTCCGAAACGCTAGCTGTTTGTTACAAGTAATAGCCATTATCGTCGCGAAAACTCCATCGTCTTTTGGGGACAACAACACAGCAACTTTCTGTGATAGTTTACGTCCAGTACGCTCATCTACTAAAGTATATGACCGAGTGAGTTCTCGAAACTGATAATCCAGCAAATTGATCTCCGCTCTAATAGGAGGCGTACAATTAAATAAGCTTAGGTTGTCCTCAATCGGGCTGATAAGGCGCCATGTCCCGCCTTCGGCCTCGTCCACTCTTATAATCCATCCTTGCTTAGAGTCCGTTGATGACGTTTTTGTGCATAGATGAGGCAAAGGAAACATAATATAATAGGTACTTTCTTTGACATAATAAGATTTAGTCCCCCCTGGGAATTTTATACGAAACTTGGGTTGTTCTCTAGGGGGAGGTGGACTTACAGCAGATCGCCAAGAGGTGCAAACTGAAAGGAGTCGACGTCGAAAATCAGATGGCCACCGTGAGTCATCAACTCGTTCGATGATATCGAGTAGGAGATCGTAGTGAAGATTCGCCCATCTACTGCTACTCGTTGAATCATTCATTGTTTTTCTCGTTATCTAAGGAACGGTTTGAAGATGCTTAGTAGAGGAAAGTTAATATTTTGGTACGTATGTATATAACTCTTACTATCGTTAATTTCCAATCAAGTATCAAATAGCATGGTTGAGAATTTTACGCGAGATAGGTCAGTATATATATTAGCAGGTACTGAAAAATAACGGCAGTATTTAAGGCATTTACGTCTAGCTTGGTTGGAGTCTTTTTTAGAGTAGGAGTAGGAGGAGGAGGGACAGGGTTACAGTGTACGTAAAACCATATGGAAAACTTTTACTGTTTCACTTCACTTCCTCAATTAAACCAACATAATCATATATCCAATTACAAGAGCAAAGAAATCAGCAACTCATTAATCTATAGCAGTATAGCACACATCCCTCTCCCACGTATATCAACTAACAAATCAAAATCCCCACTAACATTGATCATTGTCATTAGGAAGACTAACTAAAAATTACGAACTAACATAACCTAAACTCATTTTTAGAGTGTAATTCCAACATTAGACGGTGCAATCTTTGATTTCTCGTACAGTCCTACTGTGACGACCAATATACATACCATATCGTGGGAGTTTGACTGAATCTTCCACAAGGCATTATATAGTATCCTAGCTATTTTTATTTCCATGCGATGCTAAGTTAGTAATTAAAGATCACTGAACGTTCCTGTATCTAAGGGGTAAAGACTAAAGACAGGAAATTAGTTCGGAAAGACTAATTTCTCTAATATTTTTCATGAGAGTGTCAGGAAATTAGTTCGGAAAGACTTATGTCGAGCGAAATTGCAATAGAAGCATTTCCAATCATCCTCCCACGATACCAATGCAACGAAAGAGTAAAAGGGCTCATAATATTAGAAAATCAAACAATGTGGCTGAATTGAATTACAAGCTACTTCGTATATATATCACAAGTATCAACACATTTCTATCCTCTTTTTTTTTTTCCATTTATATAAAGTTACAAACCTTCTACCATCCTTAGAAGGCCTAGGGCTGTACCTCATTGAAAAGATCATGCTCCTAACCCGACATCGGCGCCACTTTATCCCCGGTGGTGGTGGAAAAAATATTTCCGCACAACGCTTATTATCTGACGAATCTCCAAAAGGAGTCACTTTACCCAGGCGCGGTTTGTTCGGAGGGGCGCCTTCTTCAGGTTCGTGGAGCTCACACTTGTACAAGTCTCTATCGTACAAGCAGGGGCGAAGCCAGGAATTTGGGTCTGCGGGTGCCGGCTAGGACACCCAAAAATAGCCTATAAAATATTTACGTAATTAAACACATGTTTGTTGTATTGCGATTGTATTTTCAATTGCAAATGACAAACTTGTTTCCTTGTAACCAAAGTCGAGGACCAAATTAATTAATTCAAAGATGAAAGTTATAGATGATATTGAAAACTGATTATTACTGTGCTCGAAAACGAAAAAATAAATAAAAAAAAGTGGTGGGATTCGAGACGAAAACTGGGCTAGAAAATGAAAAAAGAAAAAAATAAGGAACAAAAAGTAAAGGGGTGGGATTCGAACCAGATATGAAGAGGAAAATGCAAAACTTGAGTTTATCAACCACTAGGCTAGGCCCAAGTTGATGATTCTTTGTATGTAGTAATCTTATATGAACAAAAGTTGCAGGTGCCAGAACAAAGAGATCAATGGGCCGCGGTGGTGGGCTGCAGGTGCCAGGCCCCTGCCACACCCCCACTGCCTCCGCCCCTGCGAACAAGGGGTATTGCAACCCATTATTGGAGTAGAATGTAGTCATACGTCCAACTCCAAACTTACTCACATAGGAAATCCAGCCTCCACGTGAGTGACGACCTAATTCATGTGCTTTTATCGCGAAAGATACATCCGAGAGAAGGAAAAACACATGGTCCTTGATGTCCATCACTCTATCCCAACGAGAATGCTGTAAATTGAGGACGAACATACTCACCGAACAATTACTATCCGCTGCATATGATATGGAGTCATGCACGACATAATACAGTCGGCCTTCACACTCAACCAGTTTTCTAGGCGTACCAAGAAGATAATGGCTTCCACGACATTTAGAAAGTTCAGAAGGTGCGGTGACAATAACATAATTATTAGTCATGTCATTGTCGAATTGTTTTGTTTTCGCGATCGACAAAGGATCGATCACATATATATTCCCATTATTAGAATCGAGAGCGTAAAATTTACCATTGTACGAGGCAATTTCGTCAATAGAATTCATTTTACTCCAAGTTCGCCACTCTGTTTCCCCTGTCCTCCAAAAATTTAGAGGACCTGCATGATACATTAAAGCCATTATTACTGTGACATCCCCATCGTCTGTTGGTGACAATGACACAACAACTTTACGTGATCGTGTCCAGCGTCTGTATATTAGCTCTTCTACTAGATTATACTCCGTATGATCGACTGAGTTGTTGAATCCGATAATCCAGTAAATTGATCTCTGCTCTAATAGGAGGTTTACATGTGAATAAGCGTCTTTCGTCATCATCGGGGTTGAGAAGGCGCCATGTCCGCGGCTTCGCCTCATCCACTCTTACTATCCATCCTTGTGATGACGCTCTTGTGTATCGATGAGCCAAAGGAATCAGAAGATAAAACTTATTTTCCCTGACAGAATAAATGGGCTTGCTCGTCTCGTTCTGCGAACTTATGAAACCCAAGTAAGGGACAGTGATAGGAAACTTGAGTTGTCTTACAAGAGGAGGCCGACTTAGAGCAGAACGCCAAGAGGTACAAACTTAATGAAGTCGACATGGAAAATCAGACGGCCGCCGTGAATCAACACGGTTGGAGATATCGAGCAGGATGTCTTCCGGTAGGTTAACCCATCTGCTACTACATGTTGTTGTACAATTGATTGTTTTTCTCCTTTCGTTCTCGTCGTCTCCTTTCCTTTATCATCATCAACCCCTACTGAACTCATGTTATTTTGGATGAAGGAAAACTAGCTTTTTATTTGATGAAGGAAAACTAGCTTTTTATTTGCCTGATCAATATCTATGCAAAGGGTTACAGTACATGCTGCATACATACCATATACTACCACTTTTTTTTTAATTAGGGTCGGGTGCTTGATGCAAAGATAATAGTGTGATGGTATTTTTGAGCTTGTATGTGATTTTTGCTATGAAGTGTCGGTAAGTATGGTAGAGAAATTTACACAAGTTAGGGTTTTAAAGTATACTTAGTATGTGTTTGGCCTAGTTTCTATTTCTCTAAAAATACTCCTTTTGTGAGATATTTTTAATTTGACAAAAATATAAAAAATATTACAGTAACAAATGAAAGTGCTTTTGTAGAATGTTGAACCAAACACTCATCATTTTTTTCAATAAACGGCTTTTAAAGAAACTGATTATGAAAAGTAGAAACAGATTTCGAAAAATTTGGCCAAACAGCCTCTTACTTACAACCCGTCAAAACAAAATAAGGATGCATCGGAATTTTATACTAACATGCCTAATTATCAACAAAACAATCATTCAGCCCAAGGGTGATAGTGTTACAAGCTTTAACGAGAACCGATTCTTCGGTCATACCGTATTTGAATGACTCATACGGACCTAATTCACGATGCATAACACCCCAGCATTTTCAATCTTACTATCGGAGAGTCCTATGACGTTCAAAGTCGCTGAAATATCTCGCACATCCCAATATTAGAAAGCATCCATCGTATTAGAATTTATACTAGGGGACGTCTCGTTTCTGTAGAATTACTAATGCTATGAATATTGCGGAATAATTCGTGTGTCTATTATTGATATAAATCATGTGTATTTATAGTACACATGTCTTGGAGAATACTCCATAAACCCTAGATCCGAAATATTCTATACCTAGAATATTCCTATTATATTCTTAATACAATATTCCTAATATATCCTCTATTACTCCCCCGCAGTCGAAACGGTAGGGTAACGGACGCTTCGGCTGGATCTAGAAACAGAGACTTGATCATAAATAAATACAACCACAAATAAACAACATGGACCACTGTAGACGGACCCTTGTGCGAGGCAATAGACTACCCCCGAATCGACGACACGCGCAGCAGCGATGAAGGCAGCAGCACCAGTGGCGACTGAGAGGCGTGAGTGTCATCGTGGACTACTCGACATGCGTCTGGAGCGGCAAAACTGGCAAGGCGGCATGCCCTGGGCTGTGCAAGGCGGTCAGTGGTGATCAGTGGGCGCAAGACTCAGCGGGGTTGACAGGGTTAGAGTTGTGGTGGTTGCCGGTATGACAACTGGCCTTTTTGCGAGGGCGGCGTTGAGACCGAACAAATCGATGACAGATCTGGCACCGTAGAATGTGGAGGAAGTAGGAATTTGGTATTAAAAATAAAGGAATCAGAAGAATCCCACGTGCACGTATCATGCCCTTGGGGCTAAAAAGTGGTGGGGTAAATGAAAGAAGCTAAGTGAATATTGCATCTAGCTAATAAATATATCAATAGGAGCCTGGCCGGAGATGCCTTGGAGTGTTTCATCTCCGGCCGGGAGCGCGGAAGCACAGCACTAGGAACTTTAGTTTAGGGTTTTATTTTTGAAAACCTAAACCTCTGATACCATGTAGAATTACTAATGCTATGAATATTGCGGAATAATTCGTGTGTCTATTATTGATATAAATCATGTGTATTTATAGTACACATGTCTTGGAGAATACTCCATAAACCCTAGATCCGCAATATTCTATACCTAGAATATTCCTATTATATTCTTAATACAATATTCCTAATATATCCTCTATTAGTTTCTAGAAAGGCATCCATCTGATGCTAGTTGTTGCATCATTCATTGTTTTTCTTGTTATCTAGGGTCTAGGGAACGAATTGAAGATGCGTAAAGAGAAAGGATAATATTTTTATTTGGTATATAACTTTACTGTTGTTGGGGGTGAATTCTTCCAGGACAGAGAGCAAGGGTCCCTCGCCTGCACAAAAATGGAGCCTGGTTTGCCCCAACGACGCTCAATTTAGTATGGGCTCGAGATGGGGTGGCAATAAAGACAAGTAAGGTTTTTATTGCTCAAATCAAGGGGACTATTCAGAGAGAATAACCCTCAAATTTGTAAAGATCACTGAAGGCCGTTTATGTATCTGCTTAATTTGACATGACACAATGCTCAAGTACATCCGTATCTAAGGAGTCGATCGACATACATATCATATCCGGTTTCCAAGTGACACTTCTACATTCGATCGATTTATCTAATTTTTTCAGGAGAGTGAATCTTCAATCCAATCATCCTCTAATACAATGAAACAATACGAACATGAAAAGCAAATTGGGTGAAGAAACAGAACACTAAAAGTGGTCGATCAGCACGCTTCTAAGTTCTATCCCTTTTATTAGTTTTAAATAAAGTTGCAATTTTTGTACCATCTTTATCAGGCCTAGGAAGGTACCTCATTGAAAACATCATGACATTGTTCCGAGCTCGACTTTGTCGCCACTTGATTCCCGGAGGTGGAGGGAAAAATATTGAAGTATAACACTTATCTGACAAATCTCCAAAACGAATAAGTTTACCTAGCCGTGGTTTGTTTGGAGGGTCGCCTTCATCAGGTTCTCGCAAGTCACACATGAAGAAGTCTCTATCATACAAGGGGTGTTCCAACCATTTAGAACAGTATATAGTGCCACGTCCAAACTGACTCACATAGGAAATCCACCCTCCACGTGAGTTACGGCCTAGCTCCCTTGCTTTTATCGCGAAAGAGGCCTCCGGTAAGAAGAAAAACACGTGGTCCTTAATGTTCATCACGCTATCCCAACAATATCGCTCTTCATTGAGGACGAACATACTCACCGAACAATCACTATTGGGTGCAGATGATATGGACTCAAGCACGACATAATATAGTCGACCTTCCCACTCAACCATTCTCTTAGGCTTACCAAGATGATAATGTCCTCCACAACCTTTAGGAAGTTCAGGAGGTGCCTCCACAATAACATAATTAATCATATCCTCGCTGCCAAATGTTTTTGTTTTTGCAATCGACAAGGGATCAATCACATAGACATTCCCACTATTAGACTCGAGAGCGTAGAATTTACCCTTGTACGTGGCAATTTCGTCAATAAGCTTTGTTTTATTCCAAGTAGCCCACTTCATTTCCCCTGTCTTCCAAAAATCTAGATGACCATAATACGTAACAACCATTATTACTATAACTTCCCCATCATCTGTTGGCGACAATGACACAACAACTTTTTTAGATCGTCTATATCTGTACTCATCGACTAGAGTATATGACCGAGTGAGTTCTTGAATCCGATAATCCAGCAAGTTGAACTCTGCTCGAATAGAAAGCTTACATTTGAATAAGCCTTATTCGCCATCATAGGGGTTGAGAAGGCGCCTTGTCCGAGGCTTTGCCTTATTCACTCTTATTATCCGTCCTTGCTGATCATAGTTTGTGTATCGATTAGACAAACGAGACATAGTATAATAGGTGCTTTCGTAGACATAAAAATTGGGCTTACTACTCTTCTCCTTCTCCCCTGTTAAAAGTTCGATGAAAGGGACCGTGAGAGGGAACTTGTGCTGTCTTCTAGGTGGAGGTGGACTTAGAGCAGAACGCCAAGAGTTACAAACTGAACGAAGTCGACATGGAAAATTAGACGGCCGCCGTGAGTCAACACGTTTGGAGATTTCGAGCAGGATGTCTTCTGGTAGATTAACCCATCTACTGCTACACGTTGCTGAACCGTGAATTGTTTTTCTCCTTTTCGTTTTCGTCTTCCTTCCATTGTCATCATCAACTCCTGCTGAACTCATGTTATGTTGGATGGAGAACAACAAGCGTTTTCACTCTTCACTGATTGATTCAGAGGGTAAGATGCTTAATCCAAAGTTGATAATATTGGGGTTGTTTTTTTTTAGGCTTGTATGGGATTTGCTATGAAATGTCGATTCGTATGGTAGATAATTTTACACAAATTAGGCTTTCCAAAGTATGAGGACTTAGGCCCTGTTTGATAGAACTTATAAAAAGTAGTATTCAGATCAGTTCAGAATCATTCAAATCAGATGAGATCAGATCAAAAATATCTAAATAACTATCAATGTATTTGGTCCATAATTGATACTAAATCCGTTGAAATTCAATCAAATTTTCAACACATTCAAATCAGATTAGATTAGTTAAGAGTCATTCAAATCAGATCAGGTTAGATCAGAATTATCCGGATCATTTCAGTTTAGAAAGATGCAGTCCTATCAAACAGGGCCTTACCGCTTGTTAAAAAAAAGAAAAAAAAAAAGATGAACCGGAAGTTCAAACTGACGGGCCTTAATCCACAAAACAATCATTAAGCCCAAACGCGCAAGTGTTACAAGGTCAAACGACAACAAATTAAATTCCTCAGTCATAGACTTCATAACACTTCAGCATTCTTCAATACTAACTTTAGGAGATCAATGTAGCTGAAATAATTAACTTGGATAAGCCCGATATTAGAAAGGCATCATCCTAGTAGAATTTATACGAGGGAACGTCTCGCTACTAGAATTTATATCAGCTGGCAAGAAGGAGTAGGGTGAAGGCATAAAGCAAGAGACCACCAATATATTCAGCATTTAGGTCTGCAAATACTATTATCACATGGTTATGTGCCAACTCTAAGATGATCTAATATGAGGAAAAGCACCACCAACAACAACAATGATCAAAAAGGAAATACTACAACCCAGGGAGTACATATTGACTCCAAGACACGCATTATGGACCATACATAGGCCGAATTAAACTAGGAGTACGTCACTCAAATAAAAGCTTTACCGTCAAAATAAAATAAAAATAAAAGCTTCCTCACTTCTTTCTGCTTCTGGTTTCCTTTCAAAATCTACGAGCAAACACAATGGTGGTTCTTATTCCTTGGGGTTGTCAATTAGAACTGTTGGGTTCCCTCCCAAATTAATGACCCAACATAAAGGAGTGTGAACTTCTCCATAAACATGAATATGGAGGAAGATGTTTTCATGCGTTTACATGGAGATGTGAATGCATATGGAAGAGTTTTATACATGCATTTACATGGTGAAATGTATGTAGTAACAAAACCTCCAAACATTGAATTGTGTACACTTATGGCTAGGTGTTACCTATTCATTATGGGGAGTTTCTAAGGGTTGAGGCTTACTATATATACCCTCAACTTGGAGAGGATTATTCATTCAAGCCACACACAAAACACAAGTGTGAGAGAAAGAGTTCCTCCAAAAGAAAGAGAGCCACTTTTGAGTGAGAGTGTACCACCACAAGTTTGATGAGTAATACATATTGTAATCCATCTTAGAGAGGTGAGAGCAATCCTCTAGTGCGCTAGAGACGACAAATTCTTGTAATCCTTCTTATTCGTATAGTGGAAGAATTCGGGCTTAGGCCGGTGGATGTTTCCCCACATTGGGGTTTTACCACCTAAATAATTCTCGTGTCTTTGTTTTATTGTTTTCGCATACAATATTTATCTTAGCCCAGTTTAATCACACAGAGAGGGAAAAGTAAATATGCTTCCGCTACCCGTCTTTTCCCAACAGTGGTATCAGAGCCCGTAAGGGCCAGGCCAGGGACATTATTCTTGTGTGATTCAAGATGGAGGCTAGCGTCGTTCATGATGGCGACATGTTCAAATTGAAATCAGAGAATTACTCTTATTGGAAGCCCATGATGGAGGACCACCTAATCTGCAAAGATTTGTATGAGGCAGTAGAAAATGAAACTATGCCTGAAGGACAAAATGCGGCCCAATGGAAGCTCTTGAACCGGAAAACGGTTGCCATCATACGGAAGTACATTGATCGAAGTTTATTCGAGCATGTGTCTTCGTACACCATTGCATTTGAGCTATGGGCAAAACTTGAATCCATGATTCAAAAGAAGACGCCTCGAAACAAGGCTCACTTGGTGAGACGGTTGGTGAAGTTGGAGTATAATGATGGCAAAAGTATGATTGAGCACTTGAGCAATTTCAAGGGGCTCGTGAATCAACTAACTAAGATCGAGATGAAAATCGATGATGAGTTACAAGCCTTATTACTCCTTAGCTCATTGCCTGAGAGTTGGGACACGCTGGTTGTCGCTCTCAGCAACTCTGCACCAGAGGGAAAACTCACCACAGACTCCGTCACCGATAGCCTAATCAACGAGGAGTCCAGGAGAAAGGAACGAAGGGTGACAACATATTCTGAGGCAAATGTTGTCCAGCAACGAGGACGAAGCGAGAATCGTAAGGGTCGAGGCCGAGACAAGTCAAGAGGCCGATCCAATACTCGCACAAAGTTCAGCTGCTACTATTGTGGTATGGTTGGACATAAGAAATCCGAATGCAGAAATCTCAAGAGAGATCAGAAGAATGGTAACGTTCACCCAGACATGATTGAGCCTAAAAAGAAGGAAGAACAAAGCACTACAGCTGTTGCAGCCATCGAAGACTTTGATGTGTTCCTCATTGGAGATGATAATTATCTCAATCTCGCCTATAATGATTGCACGTGGATAGTTGACTCTGGTGCATGATTCCACATAACCCCCTATGGAGAATTCTGGTGCATCATTCCACATAACCCCCTATGGAGAATTTTTCTCATCCTATCAAAAAGGAGATTTTGGTACGGTGAAGATGGGAAACTTGGTAACAAGTAAATTTGTGGGGATAGGCGAAGTTACATTGACAACCAATACCGGGTGCAAGCTTATATTGAGAGATGTAAGGCACGTTCCGGACATGCGCCTTAATTTCCTATCCGCAGGAAAACTTGACGATGCGGGAATGATCAGCCACTTTGGTGGTGGAACTTGGAAGCATACCATGGGTAGTATGGTTGTCGCACGAGGAAGAAAAGAAGGCTCATTATATTACACACAAGGACGAATTCGCAAGGGGGAGGCAAATGTTGCTCAAAACCAATCAGATTTGGAGTTGTGGCACAAAAGACTTGGCCATATGAGCGAGAAGGGATTGCAAATCCTCGCTAAAGAAGAGCACCTTTCTAATGTTAAAGGCAAAACATTGAACCCTTGCAGAGATTGTTTGGTTGGCAAACAACACAAAATTTCATTCAAGAGATCCGGTATACCAAGTCGAAGAATGCAAATTCTTGATTTGGTACATACTGATGTGTGTTCCATGAGTGATCGATCTATTGGAGATGCGTATTACTTTGTGACGTTCATTGATGATCATTCGAGAAAGGTGTGGGCATATATGTTGAAGAGCAAAGACAAGGTACTTAAAGCATTTAAGGAGTTCCAAGCAAGAGTGGAACGAGAGACAGGTCAAAAGTTTAAGAGTGTCAGAGCTGATAATGGTGGCGAATACCGCGGTCCATTTGAAAGTTACTGCAAGTCAAATGGCATCAGGCTCGTGAAAACACCTCCTAAGAACCCTCAACTGAATGGAGTAGCCGAAAGAATGAACCGCACCATTGAAGAAAAAGTGCGATGTATGCTCTCACATGCCAAGCTCTCGAATACGTTCTGGGGAGAAGCTGTGAAAACGACAGTTGACATTATCAACCTGTCACCGTCAAGCCCTTTGAAAGGAGGTATCCCAGATGAAGTTTGGACGAGCAAGAAGGCATCATACAATCACTACTTGAAAGTGTTTGGTTGCCTTGCATATGTCCATGTGCCTAAGGACGAAAGAGGCAAACTTGACTCGAAGACCAAGAAATGCATCTATCTTGGCTCACCTAAGGATGAGATGGGTTACCGGCTATGGGATCCAGTCAATAGGAGAATCGTGAGAAGTCGAGATGTCGTGTTCTTTGAAGAACAAACAATAGAAGATTTTAAGAAGTCTCAAGTTGTGGTCCGACTTTCTGATCCTATTCCATCACCTGCAGCGCAAGATAATGGCAGTCTGAATTCCGAGCAAGTAGTCGAAGAGACCGTAGAAAATGATGAGTCTCATGCTGATACGAGCGAAGTCGAAACTGAAGAAGCAGTAGAAGATGTACCAGAGGGTTCACAATCGCCTCAGGTACGACGTTCCGCTCGTGAGAGAATACCTTCCACCCGGTATCCCGAAGATAAGTTTGTGACGCTCACAGAAGAAGGTGAACCACAAGACTATAAGGAAGCTATGGCTAGTGACCATAAAGAAGAGTGGGAGATGGCTATGAAAGATGAGATGCAGTCGTTACACGATAACTGCACTTATGATTTGGTAGAATTACCCAAAGGGAGAAAAGCTCTTAGATGCAAATGGGTATACAAGCTCAAGACCGAGGAAAACAGCGTAAAACCAAGGTATAAGGCACGAATCGTCGTCAAGGGATGCAATCAGAAGAAAGGCATCGACTTTCACGAGATTTTCTCACCCGTGGTGAAGATGTCATCTATACGAGTGGTGTTGGGTCTTGCAGCTAGTCTTGACTTGGAGGTCGAACAACTAGATGTTAAAACAGCCTTCCTGCATGGTGATTTAGAGGAAGAGATATACATGGAGCAACCAGAGGGGTACGTGGTCCCCGGAAAAGAAAATCTAGTGTGTAGACTCAAGAAGAGTCTTTATGGCCTCAAGCAAGCACCAAGTCAATGGTACAAGAAGTTAGAATCCTTCATGACACAAAATGGGTTCAATAAAACCCCGACGGATCACTGTGTCTTTATCAAGAGGTATAATAGTGGTGATTTGATCATACTATTGCTCTATGTTGATGATATGTTGATTGTAGGACAAGAGAAAAGTAAAGTTGCAGCACTTAAGAAAGCCTTGAGCAAGTCCTTTGCCATGAAGGATTTGGGACCCGCTAAACAGATTTTGGGTATGAGAATTACCCGTGACCGGTCAAAGAAGCTTTTATAGGTATCTCAAGAGAAAATGTGGAGAAAGTCCTAGAAAGATTCAACATGCATACAAGTAAGCCGGTTCATGTACCACTTGCGGGACATTTCAAGCTGACCAAGGAGCAGTGTCCGCAAAGTGAGAATGAGAAAGAAGAGATGGGATACATCCCATATTCATCCGCAGTTGGTAGTCTAATGTACGCCATGGTATGTACCCGACCTGACATTGCATACGCAGTTGGTATTGTGAGTCGTTTCCTATCGAATCCAGGAAAAGAGCATTGGGCTGCTGTAAAATGGATTTTTCGATATCTCCGTGGAACAAGCAAGAGGTGCTTGTGTTTCGGAATGGGGAAACCAGTGTTAGAGGGTTATACAGATTCAGATATGGCAGGAGACATCGATTGTAGAAAGTCTACATCAGGTTATGTGACTACTTTTGCAGGGGGAGCTGTGTCTTGGCAATCCAGGCTCCAGAAATGTGTAGCTCTTTCGACTACCGAGGCCGAGTACATTGCAGCGACAGAAGCTTGCAAGGAGATGTTATGGATGAAAACGTTCTTAGGTGAGTTGGGCCAAAAACAAGAGAAGTATGACCAAGGTGATTCCGACGAAGAAGTTCGATGAGTGCTGTGATGGAGTCGGTCTGGTGTTGTCCCGTAATTAGGTCGGGAAGGGGGAGATTTGTTGGGTTCCCTCCCAAATTAATGACCCAACATAAAGGAGTGTGAACTTCTCCATAAACATGAATATGGAGGAAGATGTTTTCATGCGTTTACATGGAGATGTGAATGCATATGGAAGAGTTTCATACATGCATTTACATGGTGAAATGTATGTAGTAACAAAACCTCAAAACATTGAATTGTGTACACTTATGGCTAGGTGTTACCTATTCATTATGGGGAGTTTCTAAGGGTTGAGGCTTACGATATATACCCTCAACTTGGAGAGTATTATTCATTCAAGCCACACACAAAACACAAGTGTGAGAGAAAGAGTTCCTCCAAAAGAAAGAGAGCCACTTTTGAGTGAGAGTGTACCACCACAAGTTTGATGAGTAATACATATTGTAATCCATCTTAGAGAGGTGAGAGCAATCCTCTAGTGCGCTAGAGACGACAAATTCTTGTAATCCTACTTATTCGTATAGTGGAAGAATTCGGGCTTAGGCCGGTGGATGTTTCCGCACATTGGAGTTTTACCACCTAAAAAATTCTCGTGTCTTTGTTTTATTGTTTTCGCATACAATATTTATCTTAGCCCATTTTAATCACACAGAGAGGGAAAAGTAAATACGCTTCCGCTACCCGTCTTTTCCCAACAAGAACTCCTTAACATTAGTTCGTCCGTTGCAAAATAGAGTTTGTTCGATTTTATAAGATCTGGGTTCGCAAAAACGAACTGAGTTCGTTAATATTGCGCAGAAAAAGGAGTAAGAGGGCATTAGGCGGCGTGCATTACAATCGCTGACACCTGCATTACGTGCAATTCAAACGCTCTTTTCCTTGGGATATGCATATTCTTTCAGCAAAATGGAATGCGACACGCGTCCCTAACACCCTAGCCTCACATGTTTCTGATTTATTTATTTTGCATTTTACTTTTCTTAGAATTACGAACTGAGATTGTCCATTAAGTGAGCGGGTTCATTGAGCCTCGAGTTCGTCAAATCTGCTTTGGCAAAGGAAGAACTGCGTTTTCGGTTCATCCATTGCGTTTGCCCTAAAGCTAGCCTTTTTCGTGTATCTTTTCTGTCATTCTTGTTAAAATGACACCAAAAATACTCCACATGAGTTTCAATATTAGAAAAAAATAAAAGATTTGTCTCCCATATTAATTAATCAAGGAGTTAAAAAGAGTAACTATTTCGCCCACTAAATACAACCTATACAATGACTAGAAAAAGTCTTAACTATTTCGCCAACCAAAATACAACCTGACCGTGATCGTGCAAAGCACGAGATGCTATCTAGTAAACAAATAACGGCAAATTCACGTGGTGCCCCTAAGTTATGTCAAAATGCATGCGGTGTCCCCACTTTGCAAACTACTACTCTCTGGTGCCCCTGAACTATTGCACCTAATGCACGTGGTGCCCCTTTTACCCATATTGACCCAAATTAACTAACAGTGTTAACTTTCGAGGGTTAAGTGATGACGTGGAAATGGGGCGGGAAAATTAGTGTAGGATTAGATATTAATTATAATTTTATAATATTAAAATAATAAAAAAAAATTTCCAAAAAATCACAAAAAAAAAAATTTCTTCAGAAAATATTTTTCAAATTCTGCTAGTTTTAATAAAAAAAAAGTGCACATAGTTTGAGGTTTACACATCAGTGCACGCGGTGCCCCTGAGTTTTAAACTGTACATAAAGTTGTGGGGCACTGCGTGCACTGATGTGTAAACCTCAGGAGCACCATGTGCACTTGTTTTTATTAAAACTAGCAAATTTTGAAAAACATTTCTGAAGAAATTTTTTTTGATTATTTTGTGATTTTTTCGAATTTTTTTTTAATTATTTTAATATTATAAATTATAACTAATAACTAATCCTACACTAATTTTTCCGCCCAAGTGCTAACCCCATTGCCACATCATCACTTAACCCTCGAAAGTTAACACCGTTAGTCTATGTGGGTCAATATGGGTAAAAGGGGCACCACGTGCATTGGGTGGAATAGTTCAAGGGCACCAGATAGTAGTATTTTGTAAAGTGGGGGCACCACATGCATTTTGACATAATTCAGGGGCACCACGTGAATTTGCCGAACAAATAATGCCTAGTTTAGATATAGCTCAAGTACATCTCATGCCGTCATGCGGTTTCCAAATGATGACACGTGCAAGAACATTCGATTTATCTAATTTTTTCATGTTAGTGAATCTCCAATGAATAGAAGCATTTCCAATCATGAAAAGCAAATTGGGTGAAGAAACAGAACACTAAAAGTGCTCATAATATTGGAAAAATTCAACAAAGTGGGTGAATTATTACAAGCCTATCACATAAATCGATCAGCACGTTTCTATCCCCTCTTTTTGCTCTTAAACAAAGTTACAATTATTCTTCTACCATCCTTATTAGGGCTAGGCAGGTGCCTCATTGAAAAGATCATGCCATTATTGTTCCTAGCAGCATGAACTCTTCGCCACTTGATGCCCGGTGGTGGAGGAAAAAATATTGAAGTATAACGCTTATCTAACAAATCTCCGAAACGAATCATTTTTCCAAGCCTCGGTTTGTTCGGAGGGTCGTCGTCGTCTACATCAGGTTCACGGAGCAAACACTTAAAGAAGTCTCTATCATACAAGGGATGTTCCAACTCATTATAACAATATGTAAGTCCAAGCCACCTCGCATAGGAAATCCACCCTCCATGTAAATGACGGCCTAGTTTAAGTGCTTTTAATGCGAAAGAGGCCTCCGAGAGAAGGAAAAACACGTGGTCCTTGATGTTCATCACGCTATTCCAATGATAATGCTCTTCACTGAGGACGAACATACTCACCAAACTATCAAAATTGGGTGCATCAAATCTTACAGAACGCTGATGCACGATGTAATAAAGTCGGCCTTCACATTTAACCAATTTCCTAGGCCTACCAAGGTAAGAGTGTCCTCTACAACCTTTAGGAAGTTCAAGAGGTGCGTTTACAATAATGTAATTAGTCATATCCTCGTTGTCGAATGTTTTTGTTTTTGCAATCGACAAGGGATCGATCACATAGACATTCCCATTATTAGAGTCGACAGCGTAGAATTTACCTTTGTACGTGGCAATTTCATCAATAGTCTTTGTTTTACTCCAAGTTCGCCACTCCGTTTCCCCTGTCTTCCAAAAACCTAGATGGTCACCATGCATAATAGCCATTATAACTGTAACTTCCCCATCGTCTGTTGGCGAAAATGACACAACAACTTGATGTGATCGTCTAAATCTGTTGTGATCCTCTAGAGCATATGACCGAGTGAGTTCTTGAATCTGATAATCCAGCAAGTTGAACTCTGCTTGAATAGGAGGTGTACATTTAAATAAGCCTTTTTTGCCATCATTCGGGTTGAGAAGGCACCATGTCCGCGGCTTTACCTCATCCACTCTTATTATCCATCCTTGCTGCTGATCATTGTTCGTGTATCGATTACTCAAAGGAGACATAAGATAATACGTACTTTCCTTGACAGAAAAGATGGGCTTACTCGTCTCGTTCTCCCCAGCTACAAGTCTAATATAAGGAACTGTGATAGGGAACTTAAGCTGTCTTCTAGGTGGAGGTGACCTTAGAGCACACCGCCAAGTGGTGCAAACTGAACGAAGTCGACATGGAAAATCAGACGGCCGCCGTGGGTCAACACGTTTGGAGATTTCGAGAAGGATGTCTTCCGGTAGATTAACCCATCTGCTGCTACACTTTGCTGAACCGTGAATTGTTTTTCTCCTTTTCGTTTTCGTCTTCATTTCCTTATCACCATCAACTCCTGGTGAACTCATGTTTTGTTGGACGGAGAAAAATAAGCGTTTTCCCTTTTCACTTTTCACTGATTAATATATATACAAAGGGTTGCAATACATGCGGCATACCATATGCATCACATACATACATTTAGGGTAAGATGCTTGATCCAAGGTTGATAATGTTGGGGTTTTTTTTTTAAGGCATTGGTTTTGAAGTGTCGATTAGTATTGTAAGAATTTTACACAAATTAGTGTTTTAAGTATGAGGACTTATAGCCTGTCGCAAAAATCAAGACTAACAGGCCTTAATCAACAAAACCATCATTAAGCCCAAACGCACAAGTGTTACAAACTCAAACGAGAAGAAATTCCAATTCCTCAGTTATAGACCTAATGAACTAGACCTTTTCAAGTATTAGGATTCTTCTTGTATTATGAATTGTATGTCGTAGATCGGTCAATGGCGTAAATGCCAGATAGGCCGAAACAAAGGGTGAATGCGAGCAATATAATTGATTTTTTTTTTTTCTTGTGAGAAATATAACCAGAATAAATCAATCAAAAACGTATTAGCTCCTATCTAATCTTTGTTATGGTGTGTTTCGGTGCACGTCGTGTACCATAGAATTCCACGCATGGTACCAAACGAAGATAATGCAAAGTCCTGATTGTCGCCACATCAGTGGAAACTAACGGCACTGACGTCGAACTTGGTTGACGTCCTTATATTATTTGACCTACCAGACCAATTTGATGGTGCAATATTTTAGAGTAGGACTGTGGGAGGAGGAGAATAAAACCACTGAAAAAAACAAGAACTTTACCGTCACTCTCTCATCAATTAACCTCAACATAATCTAGGCCTGGCCACACATCTTACAATCAATAGCAAAGAATCAGCAACTAATTAATCTATACGCAAAATTTAATTTAATGTTTAGCTGAATATTTATTCTTTCATTACATTATATCTAATTTTCGAAGTTTAATTTGTAAAGATCGCTAAATGTAAAATTAGAACTACTGCCTAATCTTATGAGAGGTATCAAATTGTTTCTATGCACTTCCTCGTTTTCTTTTAAATAAAGTTATAATTCTTCTACCATCTATATCAGGCCTAGGCCGGTACCTCATTGAGAAGATCATGCCATTATTTCGAGCTTGACATTGTCGCCACTTGATCCCCGGTGGTGGTGGAAAAAATATTGAAGTATAGTAACGCTCATCTGAAGAATATCCGAAACCAATCATTTTACCCAGCCGCGGTTTGTCCGGACGGTCGCCTTCATCAGGTTCGGGCAACTCACACATAAAAAAGTCTCTATTGTACAAGGGGTGTTCCAGCCTTTTGGAACAGAATGTGGTACCACGTCCAGTCCAATTCACATAGGAAATCCACCGTACGCTTGTGTTACGGCCTAGTTCCCGTGCTTTTATCGCGAATGATGCCTCCGGTAGAAGGAAAAACACGTAGTCCTTGATGTCCATCAACCTATCCCAACCATAATGCTGTAAATTGAGGACAAACATACTCACCGAACAATCACTATCGGGTGCAGATGATTTGGGCTGATAATGCACCATATAATACAGTCGGCCTTCACACTCAACCAATTTCCTAGGCTCATCTAGATACTTATGTACTCCACGACCTCCTTTTGGAATTTCAGTAGGTGCCTCGACAATAACATAATCAGTCATTTCGTTGTCGAATATTTTTGTTTTTGCAATCGATAAGGGATCAATTACATAGACATTCCAACTTTTAGACTCGACAGCTTAAAATTTACCATTGTACGATGCAATTTCGTCAAAAGATCTTGTTTTACTCCAAGTTCGCCACTCTGTTTCCCCTGTCTTCCAAATATATAGATGGCCCTTGCACGTAATAACCATTATTATTACTGTAACTTCCCCATCGTCTGTTTGCGAAAATGACACAGCAACTTTACGAGAGTATTTAGATGTAAATAACTGCTGATCTATTAAAGTATATGACTGTTGAACGCTAAAATTAAGGACACTTATATGAAGTGTCAATCCTAAGAGCACTTAATTTAGACTGACCGCGATGAACTAAATGCCATGAAATGAAAGTACTAAAATGCAAAGATAAAAGACGGGTTCTTACAAACTAAAGTAGTAACCATTAATTGAAAGAAAATGTCAGGTTTGCTAATGAAGAGTCCAGGAAGAGATGGAATCAATTACCTCCATGCCTTCTATCTTCACCATGGAAAAGAAAAAGTTACGCTAAAACATGAACTGCTCGCGCTACGGGGCGAGGCTACCCGATGTACACTAAAAAGAAAGAACTAAAAAGACTTTGATAAATGTTGTTGATGCTTCATTGTCCTTTTATGCTGCTTCTTGCTGCGCTATTTATAGGATAAACCTTCTGGCGGTTACTTCAACTTCCCAAACTTCTCCAAACGTGGGGAAGAATACTTGCTAGCGGTTTGTTTCTTCTTACTTCAACTGCTTCTCGTGCCTTGGCGCCACCTATTAAGTTTGAATAGATGGACTTCGTTCGTCTGCCGTCGGCCCAGGTTGAGTATTGCATCCAGATGGGCTTTTCTTTGTCTTCAGCCCATCGAGATTACTGGACTAAAACCTTCCATCGCTAGGACAAAATTATTTTTGTCATCAACAAATGCCCCCCTTTTTTGTGTTGCTGGGAGTTTGAAGCGACACGAAAAATGAATCTTATCTATCGTTGTCGATGGAGTTTGACTATCGTGAATCAAACTAATGGTTTCAAGCATTCATTATCGCTGAATGGAGTAATTGTAACTAAAAACATACTCGTTTCGTGAATACGTTTGAAATAAAACAAACATTTCATTTAAACAATCTTATTTAATCTGAAATGAGATGAGTAAATACAAGATTGACAAAATCTCACTAGATCTGAATGAGATTTTGATCTTCTAAGAAAAACTTCGGTTTAAAAACGAAGTCTTGTTTCACCAACTCGAATTTCTGTGGGCCAAATTTCCGCCATTCCTTCGTTATGAATGAAAGAATGTGACCAGACATGTACATAGCTCTCATTGGCTGGAGCGATGTAGGTAGTCCTTGGCTCCCCCTTTCTTTTCACCAGACTAAGCTTTGGTCGCGGCTTGAACTTGTTCGAGTACTTCTTGAACTGGAACACCTCGTCGCGCTCCTTCCCGTCCGCACTTTCATCTTCGAACTCGTCATCGCTGCACGCGCTCAGCCAGTAGGCGTTCTCGCCTTCCTTTGCATACTCGTCCCATGTTTGACAAGTACAGAAGTATATGATTCTCTTACCTCCATTCTCAATTCGCCCTCGGTACCAACCAGACCAATATGTGCGCTGGTAGTAAAACAGAGAATTCCGATAAACGAGATTCTCATCGGGCTTCAGGAAGTTTTGCGCCATGATCTTCCCCCATCTTGTACATGTGCCCATGACACTCATTCCATCCTCGTACCCAAGTTTTGGGATGATGAATCTGGTCATCAAATCCTCACTTGAGAGAACTGCCATTCGGCTGTCATGGCTACCATCGAGAGACTCCATGATCGGCAGTTCCCACTTCTTCAATTTGGGGAAGAATTTGTCCATGGTGGCCTGCCACTTTCTGGTTGCAGCAGCCTCTTCAACAAATTTCTTTTGATCATCCTCCATGATGTTGCACTGGAGGTAATGGTTGGGGCACTCTTCTCCATATGGTCCCAGATCTTCTTCCTTGTAAATATAGGGGAAGAATTCCAAAGTCTCTTCTCCAGTCTCTAGATCTTCTCTAAAAGCGAGTCGATACTGGTAGATATTGACGCGCCCCCAGAAATTAGTAACTGGTTTGTCGTAACCAGGGACATTTAAATCATTGGTTGCATAAACTGCCATTTTCGTTTGGAAGTTTACAGAAGAATTGGAAGGGAGAAAAGAAACGCTTCGAATATTGCTGATACTCAAAGTGTTACTTGTGATTTGTTCATCCGAACCCTTCTTTTTATATTAAAATTCCTTGGCGGTTTCTTTGCCAAGAATTAATGACGTGTGGTAGTGGAGCGGTTTTATCTCGAAAAACTGCTTTTAAGGTGGTTAAATGAATTTATCATTATCCCACTCATGATTTCCAATGAACCTAGATTAATTACGACATTCGGCTCATCAAATCATTAAAGGCTGAGAATGCATTTTACTAAATGATTTTTTTTTTTTTAAAAAAATCTAGAAAATGCAAACTTAAATTGAATAATTTGATTCAATAAAAGTTTTTTTTGAATTACAAAGCAAAATAAAAATAAGCGTACAATAATAAGAGGACTAATTATGCCGACCCCTTATATTCCTTACTTATCAATAATTGCTCCCGCCATTCTAGAAAGACTGGCGCGCTGGGAAACGTGGGCATAAACTTCGATGATCGTGCATAGAAGCGATGGACCCCATTCCCGATACTCTCCCACTTCTCATCTTCCGCTGGAGCATACAACCACCACGCATGATTGTAATTATCAGCCCTAGCTTTCCAGAGGTCGCAGGCGCAGAAATAAACTATTGGGGATCCGCCCAACTCTATTTCCTTGGTATACCACCCTTGCCAAAAGTTTCTGTGGTAGAAGCAGATTGAATTTCTATACGCCAGATCCTCATCTGGTTTCAGAAAATTCAAAGCCATAAGTTTCCCGAAAAACTTACAGACTGCCAAGAAGTTCATCCCATCTCTTCCGTCCAATCTGGGGATGATATGTTGGACCATGATGTTTTCATCGGTGAAGACATCATGTTTACTTGAAATGCAGCCCCGATCTGTAAACTTTAGCTCAGGCATCGGGTTTTCCAGTTTACCATAATAGCGATAAACTGTTGCCTCCCACATTTCCAAAAGCCTTGAGATTGCTTTAAATCTCCTTTTATCTTTTTCCAGCTTGTTACACCGGTGGGCGTGATTGAAACACTTGACTGGGTAACGGAAACCGGGCCTTGATTCCCCCATATGCACGTCATGAGTATAATCCAAGAGGCTTGATGGTTGGTTCTGCCATCTTGTTGGCCGATGGAACCAAAGCTCTGAGTTTTTGACTGTTGGTTTGTCAAAATGTGGCAATTTGGTGTCCGGGTTTACACGGTGGTGATCCGTGAACAGGGGAGCCAAAGCCACAGGTTCCATGACTTGTTGATGGATTTTGTAATTACTTTGATTTTTGGCAATCAAATTGTGAGATAATACTAAAACTTTTCAACTGAAAATTGGATTTCAGAATTAAGCTTAGGAATTATATTTGGCTGGGTCTAGGTTGAGTTCCCAGAAACGCGTGTTAAATTCTCGGGAAAGCAGGGTAATTTAATGTGAATTACCTTCCTAACCGCACACAATAAATAACTCAACAAGATGAAATTAATTGGATAACTCATCTTATTTACATTAAATGAACAAGTTTGATTACAAACATTTCGTCTTTGTAAACCAAACGTCACATGCGATTAAATCCTTAAACCAATAGTGGTACATTGGTAATTCTCTGACCCAATGCGGATATCGCGCTCTATTGAACCTTTGGGCATTCTCCCATTCTTGACACAAGCATCTGAACTTGATCAATTTTTCACCTTTATCATGTTCTCCCCTATATATCGCAGTATAGCTCGGCGCTACATACGTACATAGTTTGTTTGCATAATAAAGTTTTAAGTCAGGCCTTAGGAAGTTAGGCGCAATCCAAATGCCCCAAGCTTTGCAAACCGCCGCCGCGACAATTAGATTATTCCTATTTAATCTTGGAAAAATGTGTTCCAACATTAAATCCTCATCGGACAATACTTTCGTTGCCCCATGACTTGTCCTGCCGAATTCGACTATGCCTTTGGTAATCTGACCAAAACAGGCTTTCATTATACTGGCCCATCGCTCTTCTAACTCGCGAGCGACTTCTTGTTTATCTGCCTCAGTTTCATCGTGCTGAAATTCATGATTAAAGCATGGTAAATCTGGTGCAGGCCAAGGGACCTTCTCCTTCAAGACATACCCTTTAATATTGATATTAAAGTAGTGGATATCTTGAATGTAATCTGGATCATCATGAAACAGTTCGTATGTTAGCAAGATGTCCTCATCTTCCTCTTCCAACTTGCCATGTCGCTTGGTCAAAGTTGTTTGATACTTAAATTCCGTTTTGCGTTGACCAAAAGGAATTGATTTGAGAGCAAGATGATGAAAGAAAAGAGGATTCCTATCTGGGAAGACCTCCATAAATTGTAAAGAATTTGAATAGAATTCTCAAGTCTGTGAGAAATACAGAATAGCGCTGAGGCTTTAAAGGTTTGAATTTGTCAAAACCCTTAAATTCCGGATTCTGTTTATATTCAAATTTCTAATTTTAAGCAATTAAAAATTCGGTTTTAATCACTAAAAATTCATTAAGATAAAAGAAGACTTTATATTAAATTCATAATACAAAGCACTTTTACATTAGAGTAGAATTACATTACGATGCATATGAAAATAAAAGTTCCTAAGGCGATGGCCTTTTATAGTCACTATTATTCTCGCTATCGTCAGCATCGGAGTAATATGGCTTCTCAGCGCGGTCTGGCTTAAAGCGACAGTTTGCCTCTGGGAGGTCCCAATCAATGAAGGTCTGACTGTCGTCGGAGTCAGTTGCTTCACTGCTTGGACTGCTGTCGCTTGGAAGATTTTCTTCCGCAGCCTTCATCGCCATCTGTAAGGCCTGTTTCGTTGGCCAATCTTTTCTTGCCCAAGCCCGCTTGGCAATGGTGCCCCTGCCTCTCTTCATGTTGAGAGTAGAACGGGAGTGGCTTCCTGCCTTCTTTTTGCCTGAAGGAGCAGCCTTCCGTGGGCGGTTTGTCCTAGCAATGTTGTGAGCAATCGGAGCAAACGCCGACTCCGCCACCTCTTCCATCTTGTCGTTGAGATGGGGTGGTATCGCTTCCTTATCCTTCCTCCTCTTAGCGCTCACATCTGTTCCTTTCGTGACAGAGTTGAACTTCTTTGAAGACATCTTGATGGTTCGGATGTAATTTGAGAAGAGAAAGTATTTTTGGTGAGAAGTTTTTGTTGTGAAATATGCACAAGTCACTCCTCTATTTATAATTCCCCAAGAGACTCATCGTGTTCTAGTGATGGGTCTTTTCAGAGGAAAACCAAAAGCCATTTTGCCTCGCCCACGCATTTTCTTAACGGGTGAAAATGGACTTTGGAAACTGTAACTAATGATGATTTTTCCTTAAACAAGATTCCCTTTAATTAAAGAGGAAAAAACCGCTTAAGTTCCCCTATCAGAGTAAAGAGAAACAAATCACCAAAATGAAATTATAGATAATTTGTCTATAATAACAACTCTTAACCGTTCCAATTATTCAACGAATTTTAACCAAATTCGGAAAATAACTGTTTCGTCAAAACGGTGCCGTTTTAAGTGTCTGAAATTAGGTTATAAAAAGGGGAACTGGGTTTCTCAATTGACAAACACCAAATTCTCAATTTTATTACATTCCTTCCTACATTTTAGTAAAAAGAAATTCCCTTCTTTCAATCAAACAAACATGAAACAAAAGCCAGAAATTCAACTCAGCCTCCGTTGGCCTGATTCATATACCGGGGGTGCTCGGAAACTTGTTGATACGATCAATAAGTACCGGCAAATTTACTACCCGAATTACTTCTGGCACTATGGTTCTCCTACCGATAAGGAACCACTTCCGAGCGGGCAAATTGGCCCATGTTTTATCTGGAAGCGCGGAGTAACAGAAGACACTGACTCCGCTGATATCAGAGAGGCATTAAACGACATAATGCACACTCCTGAATCACGACCTCTGGCGTACTGTGAAAAAGTACAGCCCTGCCGTCTCCCTAACGTGACCAAGCCAATCAAAGGATGGGTCAGTGTGTCACGAGCAGATGAATGGATGGAACGACTTTCCTCTTTTCATTCTCTTTGGGAAAAACAGAGGCTACTCCATTTCTTAAGGTTAGCATGCTATTCCCACATTCCATTCGATGGTTCATTTTCGACTGCTTTCCTGTATTTATGGGACCCCACCGCTAATTGTATTGTCACAAAAGCGGGCTACATGACTGTCACTCTGGCTGACATTGCCTGTATCACGGGTCTCTCCCCTAATGGAATTAGTGGAAAAGAACTGTCAACCATAGAGTGTGTCCCAGCGGCAGAAAAACTTTATGACGGGGCCAATTCCATTTATGATGGAATGTTGAAGGCAAAAGCCTCTGGCCTGTCTTTCTCGACCTTGATTAATGCGTATGCATCCTCCGAGGATGAAGTAACGCCAGAGGAAGTCGTACTCTTCCTCACCTTTGCCCTGAGTCGCATGTTTATGTCGCGCTCCGGCAATGTTTCAAAAGCTTACATGGTTTTGGCTGCAAACTTGTCTGTCGCGAAGCCAGAACCTCTTGCGCTAGGCCCTATGTTACTAGGATCTCTGTATAGATGCCTCTATCGCGGTCGTGCCCTATATCTAGGGGATGAGGATCCACAGGTGTCCCAAGGACTACTCCCTCTATCAGGCCCATTGTGGCTCCTAACTTGTTGGGGAGTGATGTACTTTTGTCATCTGCTGAACTTTTCATCAGATGTGTACATTGAAGACTGCTTCTGCTATGGCGATTTCGTCTTCCGCGCTGTCCATGACAAAATTGGTGTTCATCCTCGACAGATCCTTGGATATTTAATGCAATCTTTTCTTATTGAAGGCCAATAGAAACCCGCTTTATGTAATGCCCATCGCATTTTTAAGCCATTTTGATGAGCGCCACATAAACCATCATGGACTTCGGCCATCGCGGTTAATGCTTCTCCCGCGTCTACACATTTCAGGATTTGGCCATCAACATCTTTCCTAAAGAGTTCGTTCCCTACAAGGAAATAGTTATTAGCCGCCATTCTGACCCTGAAAGGTACTTCCCTATTATACGGATCCTTGAGATATTCGACTATCTCATCTCTCCAATCTACATCAGAGCTAAGAATGTCAATGCTATTGATGGCATTGATGGGATCATTCTCACTCCATTCATCGAAATTTTTCAATGGATGTAAAGTTCTTCTCAAAAGAGTTACTGAATCATCCGGCGTTACGGCCATCTCTTTTGATGATGCAAATCCGGCTAACTCATCCGCAATGTGATTAATATCGCGGGGAATATGGTGGAATTCAACTTTCTTGAAAGTACTCACCAAATTCCTTACTTTGTGAGTGCCATATAATGCTACTAAAGCATTACACTTATACTCTCCCATCACTTGGTTTATGACCAACTGGGAATCACCAAATACGCGGACCTTCTCGACTCCCATATCTTGGAGAATTTCGAGTCCGATAATCAAAGCCTCGTATTCTGCTCGATTATTAGTACATTCACCTTCCAAAGTTATGGCCAACTTTGTAGTGTGTTCCTCAGGATCGATGATTACGACCCCTGCCCCAGCAGTTGTCCTGGTAGATGACCCATCGAAAAACAAAGTCCAAGAATCCTTAGGATCCTCGCAAACTTGCTCATCGCTTGGGTGCAACGCCAAGAAATCCGCTAGTCCTTGACCTTTAATTGCCTTTTGTGGCAAGTAAACAAGGTCAAATTGAAGCAAATGGAGATGCCATTTACATAACCTTCCTTTCAGGAAAGGTTGGGAAAGGAGATACCGAAGCACATCTGTAGGTGACACCACTTCGATCTTAAAAGCCATGAAATAATGCACCAATTTAACAGACGCGTCGTAGAAACATAAACACCATTTTTCCGCCAGTGTATATCGCTTCTCTGTATCCTGTAAAATCCGACTCAAGTAAAACACCGCTTGCTCATGTCCCAATTCGTTTTCCTGGGTCAAGAGACTTGCAATGGAATCTTGAGTGACAGAAAGGTAGATTCGTAAGGGCCTACCATTTTGTTTTGGTGGTAAGATAACAGGAGGAGACGCAAGTTGCTTTTTGATTTGGTCGAAAGCATCTTGATGTTCCTTTTCCCAAACAAATAAATCTTCCTTTTTCAATTTCAGAAGGGGTGAGAAAATTTTCGTTTTCCCGGCTAAATTGGCCATGAACCTCCTTACATAATTAATTTGCCCCAAGAATCTTTGTAATTCTTTCTTATTTGAGGGCGGCGCTGCAGCTAAGACAGCTTTAGCCTTATTTTGGTCAATCTCAATTCCTTTTTTATGAATGAGAAAACCAAGGAAATTTCCAGCTTTTACTCCAAATGCACATTTAAGTGGATTCATTTTCAAGTCGAATTCCCTCATCCTTTGAAGTGACTGTCTCACATGGTTTCGATGTGAATCCAAATCATGTGATTTAATCAGCACGTCATCGATGTAAATCTCCATAGACTTCCCGATCATGTCTTTAAAGATCGCGTCCATGGTTCTTTGATAGGTTGCCCCTGCATTCTTTAATCCAAAAGGCATGGCAACCCATTCATAAATTCCCATTGATCCAGGGCATCGGAAGGCCGTTTTGTGGCAATCCTCCTCGGCTATCCTAAATTGATAATAGCCGGCATACCCATCCAACGATGAGATATATTCGTATCTCGATGCGGCATCTATTAGCATGTCCGCGACAGGCATTGGATATTGGTCTTTAGGAGTCGCTTTATTCAAGTCTCTGAAGTCTATGCAGACCCTGACTTTTCCATTCTTTTTAATGACGGGGACTATATTCGCAATCCAACGTGCATATTTAATTGGTCTTATAAAACCAGCCTTCAATAACTGCTCCACTTCCTCCTGGATTTTTGGCAGTAATTCAGGCGCCAACCGTCGAGGTTGTTGTGCAACTGGTTGAAAACCTGGCATAATCGGTAACCGATGTTCAACCACTTCTCTGCTTAAACCTGGCATTTCACTGTGGGACTAAGCAAAACAATCTTTATACTCATGAAGAATTGCAATGAATTTGGCTTGCTCTTCTTCAGGGAGCAACTTACTAATATAAGTAATCCTTGGATTCTCTTTTGATCCGAGGTTCACTTCAAGTAATTCATCAGTTACGTTTTGTCTGATGTCATCACTCTTTGCCCATACTTTTCCTCTTCTTCCTCTATTTCAAAGAAAGAATCACGGTCATCCGGTGTTTCTTCAACCGTCATAACATTAAAAGTAAGGCCAAACTTTTCCTGGTAATGAGACCAGAAAATTTCATCTATTGTTTCATCGTCAGCCAAATAAGGATCTTCTTTACAATCATTAATATTAAAATCCATTAATAAATACAATGATAGTTTCAGAACAAACAGAGCTAAAAACTAGACTCTGCATCCTTATCGCCACTGTCCAAGCCATTCAAATTGTATCGATGACTGAAACCGTGACCAAGGCTATTTACAATAGTAGATACTTCCCTAAATTCTGAGGGAGGGGACTCATCCGTGAGTTCCCGTATCTTAATCTGATTCAACTTCAACCGACTCGTCTCAGCTTCAGTTAAATATTCCTGAGCAGGATGGCTCGCTTCATCCTCGCTCTCAACTACGTCCGTGTAGTCTTCATTTTCTATCGCCGATATTTCTTGTTCTATCTCATCAGCAAGATCAGGATATCGGTCTGTCCTGAACTTGTAATCTCTTCTGGCTCTTAGAGCAGACCTGGGAATTTCAAATTCAATTGTCAGAATTGTAAATTCTTTGTCGGCCTCAATTATTTCAAATTTCTTGCCGTTCCACAGGACTAATAATTGATGTAAAGACGATGCAATTGCATAATTACGATGCAACCAATCTCGTCCCAAAATGGCATTATAACCAGAATCACCATCAATTACAAAGAAAGCCATATAATTGACACAATCTCCGACTTGTGTCCTAACTTTTACAATGCCCTCAACTGCGTAGGGCTCACCGCTGAAACTAATAACGGTTGCATTAGTTTTCTTAATATCTTTCCTTGTCTTTCCTATCTTTAATAAAATTGACAAGGGGAGAATATTAACTGTTGCCCCAGTATCCACTAACACTTGGCTAATGAATTGGTCCTGGAACTTTGCGGTTATGTATAATGCCTTTTTATGATTCGTATCAAGATCAGGCCGTCTAAACAAAGCGTTTAGAATCTTTTGTGCGGTTGGGTCATCCAGACTATCGGCAGCTGGAGAAAAACCCTTACGCCTTTTAGGAAATGCTCGTCCGTTTGTGGCTAGAGCAGGTCCCGTATCTGTATTTTGGGTATCGTCACCCATCGCGATTTTAGTATCGCTTTTGTTTCTTTTGCTGAGCGCAAAGACTGAAAAATCTTCAGGCCAGGTTGCAGTATCTTTACGCGTACCTGCTTTTTCGGCTTGCTCTACCTCATCGGCCCAGGACTCCGTCCCCGTCTTCTCGAATTCGGTAGTAAGCACCCTCTTAAAGGTTGATGGTAATGTGACTACATTACATTCCGGCGAGATTTCCCCAGGTTCAGGCTCGGACCCGAAATCTGAGAACTCCTCATCGCAGAGTAAATCATCGTCATCATTGACCTTGAGATCAAAATCATCACCGTCTGAATCTTGATCACCCTCCTTATCTCTGAATTGATTCTTATCTGGTATTGAACCAACTGGATCTTCATGCAACATAACCCGTTGCAACTCTTCCATTTTCCGTTCAACACCTGCGCTATCCGTTTTTAGTAGCGCTTCTGTTTCAGCGGGAGATACCAAATCCAAATCTTGGATTGGCCTATCTGTCTCCATCGCCACGGGTCCTTCTTGAGGTTCCTTCTTTTGAGAAACTTCTTTCTTACCCTTTCCAAGGGAAACTTTGTTAACGGACAAAGCTTCCTCCTCTTTGCGCAACGGAGCAATTTGTGCTTCTTGCTGCTGCGCCATCAAAACATCCTTCCGAATTTTCAAGGCTTTTTCTTGCCTGCCTCTTCGGTAGTCATGTGAACCGCTTGTCAGATCAGAGTTTGCTGATCCACTTGAGTCACTTCCTCTGGGAGTAGAGAAAGGAACAGGTGACCGATGTGATCCCCTTCCTCCTTTAAATGCTCCTCTTCCACCCCTGCCTCCTCTACCCTCCATTCGCGGAGTGCCAGGCCTGGGTGTTCCGAAGTACTCAAAACTTTCGTTGTTCATTCGTACTCGCTTGTTTGGTACCTTTTTGTATGCAGGTATCCATTTTGGATCATTTTCAATGACCCGAGTCCTAATCAATTCAAGGTGGAGTTGATCAGCACAGTTCGGACATAAATGGTGTTGCAATGTTTTCAACCCCTTTATGGCCTCTTCATGAAGAGGGTTATGTTTTAACGCCTCTTTATAAGTTTTCACTTCCGATGATTTGGTTGCATCGGACTGCTCTTGCTTCAGCGGAGAAGGCTTTGATTTTCCATCGCCTTTCTGCTTTTCTTCCTTGAGTGGAGCACGAATCTTGTCGAGATCCGCCTCTAACTCATTTAATCTCAGTGCCTTTGATTCTTTCTTGGTGATAGTAATGAATTTCTTTTCACACTTTCTCTTCACCAACCCCCTGAACGAGACACAATCAGCAGTGGAATGAGCAGCTGTTATATGCCACCTGCACATTCCTTCCATTCCTTTTTCATCGACTTTTGGTAGGAATATGACACCATCATCGATCAACCGGTGCAATACTGTGATCGCTCGTTCTTCACGTTCATCATTCTCCTGGAAAGCCTGCAAATCATTTAAAGCAACCTGATCAACAGAAATCATATTGTAGACAACAAACTTTCCTTTTCTTTCAGTCTTATCGGCAAACAACAATTTGCCTTCATCGATAAGATCCTGAAAACAGTTTTTAGCGTGATCACATTCCCTAGTCCAGTGAGTAAAAGTATCATGCCAAACACAATATCTCCTAATCCCTATTTCCTCTAAGGACTTGACCACATGCCCTTCTCTGGGCTTAACAATACCCTCCTTAAGACAATATCGGACCATATCGTCAAGGCGGGCTATCTCAAAGGTGTACTTTCTTCTTTCCTTACTCTTGAAACTTCTTTTACTGAAGGTTTCTTTTCTTTTGAGAGCAGGACAGACAAGGGGTATGTCGAACTTAACCACCTCTAAAGCATTGACCTCTATTTGCATATTATTGTATGTTTCTTCGTCAATCTCCTCATCAAATTGTTCGCCAATCTGATCAGGCTCGACTTGTGCAACATGAGCATGATAAGCAGTTTTCTGTTTGCTACCATGTTCCTTATGATTAACTTCTTCTTTTAGCATTTTCTCATATTTGATTGCACATCGGGTCAGTTCTGGGAAATCAACAAAGGTATCGCCACCGAATTTCTTTCTGAATTCGAGTAACAATCCTTCTTGTGCCATTTGCACAAATTCATGTTCCGGGACTGACACTGGGCATCGCCCTTTAAGACTCTTAAAACGATTAAGATAGTCATTCACTGATTCTCTAGGCCTTTGCGTTATCCTAGCTAATTCACTCAGAGTAATTTCTGGATCCATTCTCAAGAAATGTTCCACGAATTTGTCCCTAAGGTTTTCCCAACTGAAGATTGAGTTAGGTGGTAAATTTATATACCAATTAAATGCATTTCCAGTTAACGAACTAGAAAACAACCTCAATTTCAAGTTCTCATTATCGGCGGCCTCGCGACATTGAGTCGTGAAGCGAACCAAATGTTCTGCAGCCGACATCTGATCATTACCCGAAAACAGGGTAAAATCAGGAATCTTAAACCCTCTCGGAAACGGGTTATTTCTATCAATATAGGCTGGATAAGGAGAATGGTCGAAACTCTTATTCTTATTCCTACCGACAGGAATACCCATTCTTTCCACTATCGCCTCAATCATACCCTCAAGCGCATTTTCCGCTTGTCGACCAACTCCAAAGTTGGGCGCAGCATGGTATTGATTTTGGTAATCTCCACCATAATTAGGTATGTTAGGTTCAGCCCTATAATGACCTGCAACATTATGCATTACAGGTGGCTGTTGACTTTGGAAATTATTATGCCCCGATCCTATACTATTATGAGTATAAGTCTCTGGGTTCTGATAAGGCATTCCAAATCCTCCCATAGAAACTCCTTGACCTCTCCCCGAGGCAGGATATCCATATTGCCCCGATGTTCCAAATGTGCTGTGAACCGGGATATGGTTAGGGTTAGCGTAATGTATCCCACTCGTAGGGACCGACGCCGTGAAACTTGTTTGGGTATTGTAACCCCCTAAACAAAAACTGTGTTGGTTATTTCCTGAATGTACTCCAACTGCCGGTATACCACCAGTTGTTGTATCATTGCTTATATGAGCAGGATCAACCCTATTCGATTGAGTGCCTGGGCCTGCTGACCAACCTGACCCAGCCTCCGCTCCCTGGCTCTCAGATCTCCTAGGCTCTCCCCTGTCTTCATTAAGTCCAAAACCTGGAGGAGGGTTTTGGCGTAATGAAGAAGTTTGCGGGTCACTATTAGGACCCCGAACCCCCTGTCCGGTTAGGACTGTCGCACTTGGTGGGTACCCTATCGGTCGGGCATCTACACCATGACTTCTTTCAACGCCACTTGGTTCATCAGTCGTTATGGCTCTACTTCTAGTTTGGGCAATAGTTTGTCCCAAATCGAGGATCCTCTCAAGTTTTTCGTTTAATTGAGAGTGCCTCTGTAGCAACGGTTCAAGGCGACATACAACCTCTGTTGCAACACTTCTTGTGAGTGCGTCAAAGGTTGCATTGAAAGTTTCATTGATGTCAAGGATAATTCTATCAATTTGCCGTGATATTCCATCCCGAGCATCCTCATGTAAGCTCTGAGCAATCTGAGCAAAGGCCCGCGATGACTCTTGTGTCAATCGCTGAATCTGGGACTCAAGTTGCTTTCGTTCAACTTCTTGTCCATTTACCAACAAATCCTTAACAATATTCACATATGTTTTGTGAAAAATAGTTAACTGGGTCTTAGACACTTTGCTAAGATCCAAATCTGCTAGTAAACTCTCTTCTGCCTGACTACGGAGAGCCGGCGAAGTTTGGCCTTGTCCTTCAGAACTCGATGATGAGTTATCTGAACTTACATTGATAATGGGTGTATCGGTACCCATATTTTGGTTAGACGGCTCGGTCCGTCCACCCTGAGGAAGGGGAGTTTCATGCGAATTGTCTCGCTGAGAAGCAGACCTTGTCGTAGGCATTTCTTGCTTCTTGAAATTACAAGTCAGTTTGATGTCCGTACTTGATTTGATCAAAAGGTTTGTTTGGTTACGAAAGGTAAACAATTACAATTCCGTCTAAGAATTATATCTTACCTCCCACTGTGGTCGCCAATTTGTTGAACGCTAAAATTAAGGACACTTATATGAAGTGTCAATCCTAAGAGCACTTAATTTAGACTGACCGCGATGAACTAAATGCCATGAAATGAAGGTACTAAAATGCAAAGATAAAAGACGGGTTCTTACAAACTAAAGTAGTAACCATTAATTGAAAGAAAATGTCAGGTTTGCTAATGAAGAGTCCAGGAAGAGATGGAATCAATTACCTTCATGCCTTCTATCTTCACCATGGAAAAGAAAAAGCTACGCTAAAACATGAACTGCTCGCGCTACGGGGCGAGGCTACCCGATGTACACTAAAAAGAAAGAACTAAAAAGACTTTGATAAATGTTGTTGATGCTTCATTGTCCTTTTATGCTGCTTCTTGCTGCGCTATTTATAGGATAAACCTTCTGGCGGTTACTTCAACTTCCCAAGCTTCTCCAAACGTGGGGAAGAATACTTGCTAGCGGTTTGTTTCTTCTTACTTCAACTGCTTCTCGTGCCTTGGCGCCACCTATTAAGTTTGAATAGATGGACTTCGTTCGTCTGCCGTCGGCCCAGGTTGAGTATTGCATCCAGATGGGCTTTTCTTTGTCTTCAGCCCATCGAGATTACTGGACTAAAACCTTCCATCGCTAGGACAAAATTATATTTGTCATCAACAATGACCGAGTGAGTTCTTGAATCCGGTAATTCAGCAAGTTAATCTCTGCTCTAATAGGAGGCTTACTTTTGAACAAGGCTTTGTCATCATCATCCGGGTGGAGAAGGCGGCATGTGCGCGGCTTCCCGTCATTCACTACTCTCATTATCCATCCTTTTGGGGACGCTCTTGTGTATCGATGAGCTAAAGGAGTCATAAGATAATACGTGCTTTCCTTGACACTAAAATTGGTGTTATCGAACGAAGTAGGTGGACGGTGTGGCAGTCGAGGGACAGTGATAGGGAACTTGAGTTGTCTTACAGGAGAAGGTGGACTTAGACCAGAACGCCAAGAGGTGCAAACTGAACGAAGTAGACATGGAAATCGGATGGCCACCGTGATTCAACACGTTTGGCGATTTCGAGTAGGACGTCTGCTGGAAGATTAACCCATCTGCTACTACATGTTATTGGACCATTGATTGTTGTTTTTCTCCTTTTCGTTGTCGTCGTCTTCCTTCTAATATCATCATCAACCCCTGCTGAACTCATGTTATGTTGGATGAAGGTTCGATTATATAATATTAGTTAGCAAAGGGTTGCAATACATGCGGCATATGCTATATATATCACATAATAATTGATAATTGTGGGATTTTTATGGGATTTGCTTTAAGTATCTATTAGTATGATAGAGTAATTTAGGCAAATTGGGGTTTTAAAGTACGACTTAAAAACCCCAATTTGCGTAAATTAGGGTTTTGAAGTGTTTTTAAAGTGTTTTAATGGTAAAGGGGATTAGATAAGAAATCACGGTGCCCCGTCAATAAAATCCGAGGCTATAACGTCTAGTACATCGTCAGATGGGCTAGTTTCCACCCAAATTCTCGTCGAGTACTCCACTGGCCTACGATGAGTCGATGAGCCTCTATGAGCAGATCTTTTACCTTCCCTACGGACATGATTAAAATTAAAAAAAAAATCTACTCGAAAAATCAATAACATCCCAAGAAATTCACCATTACTACTAGACTATACAGTAACATCATAAAATCATTTTTAAACAAAAAATCATCAATATGTTGAAAACAAACAAACATGAAATCTTTAAGGTGCATTAGGTCTTAAATATTTTTTGCAAATTAGGACTGGAATTCCGAACAGTTATCCATGAACAAACCCTAACATGAGTCTTGTTTTAAGTTTTCCAAATTGTAAACCTCCCATTTTCAAAAGATGTTTTCTACGGCGATTCCGTTTTCTCATCCCTTTATTTCTAAACGCCAAGCACCTCATCGAAAAAACGCCGTTGTCTCGAGCTGGACACCACCATTTGATCCACGGTGGTGGCGGGAAAAATAGAGACGTATAATTTTTACCTGTCAAATCTTTGAATCGGAACAATTTACACTGTAGTGGTTGGTTCACAGAGCCGCCTTCGTCAAGTTCAGGGAACTTACACATACAGAACGCTATATCGTACAAAGTGTAGGTCACCTCCTTCAAAATGCTCAACTCTTTGCAGTAAAATGAGTTGGGATAAACATTGGTATACGAGGTTGACGGGCCTCCTGCATTCTCAAAGCAAATCCACCCTCCACGTGAGTCACGGCCTAGATCACTTGCTGGTACCGCGAAAGATGCCTCCGGTAAAACAAAGAACACTTGGTCCTTGATGCTCGTCACACTCTCCCAACGACACTGGTCCTCATTCAGAACGAACATACTCACACAACAATCAGAACTGTGACAGTTAGATTGATGCACGATGTAATACAAGCAGCCTTGACACTCAACAAAGTAGTGCAAAGGCGAACCAAGATTCATATTAAAACTTCCAGGAGATGCCGCGACAGTAGTATAACTAGTCATATCCTCGGGATCAATTTCATAGACATCCTTATTAAACTCGACAGCATAGAATTTACCCTTGTGCAACGTAATTTGGACAATATGTTTTGTATCACTCCAAGATCGCCACTTTATCTCCCCTGTCTTCCAAAACGCTAGCCGGCCATCAAAAATAACTGCCATAGTTGCCGTAAATTCTCCACGGTCTATTGGAGAAAACAACACAACAACTTTATGTGATATTTTATATCCACTCTCATCTACTAACGTGTATGACCGGGTGAGTTGTCGAAATTTATAATTCAGCAAATTGATCTCTGCTCTAATTGGAGGTGTACATTCGAATAAGCTTTTGCCATCCCTGATCGGGTTGAGAAGGTGCCATGTGCCGGGTTCGGCCTCGTTCACTCTCATAATCCATCCTTGCTTAGAGTCCGATGATGACGTTTCTGTGCATAGATGAGACATAAGATAATACGTGCTTTCTTTGACAGAAAAATTAGTTTTATTATTGTCTTCAGCTTCCTCCCTTTGGAACGAGCGGGAGCAATAAGGGACTTTGATAGGAATCCGGAGTTGTTCTCTAGGAGGAGGGGGAGTCAGAGCAGAACGCCAGGAGGTGCAAACTGAACGGATTCGTCGACGCCCAAAATCATACGGCCACGGTGATTCATCAACTCGTCGCGAGATATCGAGTAAGATGTCTTCGTGAAGATTAGCCCATCTGTTGTTACTTGTTGTGGTTTTTTTACTTTTCATCTTCTTTTGGTTACTTATCATTAACCTCTGTTGAACTCATCTCTCAAGCAATAAAGTTTTATTCATATATAGCGTTGCAATAGTTGCAGCATGTTCATATACATGACTTGTAGGCTACGGTAGGTTTATGGAATACTAGGTGAAAAGCCCCTATGCATTTCTTTATATATATTTAATGTAGATTGATTTTATTTCATATATTATACGAGAGTTTAATATTTCTGGGACTCTTATGTGCATTTCTGACCTCCCGACGCCCTCGTATTCTTTTTTATTAATTAGATCATCTCAAAATAAATTAGGATAACCGATTAAATGTTAGTTTGTTAAGATGACCCATAATCTCACAAAATCACTTACGGAGTATATCAATGGACCGAGTTTTACGTTACCTTTAAATGACACTCCCGTCTTTTTAAATATTTTTCAAAAGTATGTGTAAATTGAAGTTTTATAATTAACTTTTCAAAAGTAGTGTAGATGGGTCTTATATTGACATACATTTCGACAAGAAATTAATGATACATGTATAGTAATATTCTGATATACGTAGCCCGAGTTATAACAGTTTATATCATATTTCATTTTGATAACTTTATTACATAAGAGTTTTACAAATATTGGACTCTGTGTGTGCATTTTTTAATGTTTTATGTGAATTATCTTTTATACTTTAAGTGAGAGTTTAGCAAATGTTGGACTCTCTCTGCATTTCTTGACCTAACGACGCTCTCAATACAATCCAAATTATTCGCTATATTTTTCAAAAGTATGTGTAAATTGAAGTTTTAAACTTGTCCGCACATCTCAACCAAAATCATACTTAACTTTTCAAAAGTAGTGTAAATGGGTCTTATATTGACATACATTTCGACACAAGCTTAATGATACATGTATCGTAATATTCTGATATACGTAGCCCGAGTTATAACATTTTATATCATATTTCAGCTTGATAACTTTACTACTCCCTCCGTTCCGATGAATACTTGGACTATTCCATTTTGGGTTGTTTCGTTCATTTCTTGGCCTTTCCTTATTTAGGGGGTGTGGTGTTTGTAAAGTTACTAAAATGCCCTCAAGTTGCCCCACTTCTACCCACATTCTATTGGTTTTGTGGGTATTTTCTATTTCTCTCTCCTCTCCCCCGCATTTACCCCACTAGACCCGTAAATTTCTGACCCGACCCGAAAAACCGCCCGAGACCCGACCCGAAAATAACCCGAAAAACCCGAACTTTTTCAACCCGAACCCGAAAAGCACCCGAAACCCGAAATGACCCGAAATGTCAGGGTCAAGACCCGACCCGAGTGGGTCAACCCGTTGGGTCAAACAAATTTAGTAAAAAAATATTATAATAATAAAAAAATGATATAAAACAATTAATATTGATAAAATTTTAATTAAAATTTTTTTTTAAGATATACATATGATGCAATCATTATTATTATATAATATAACATATAAAAAATTTGGAAAATAAGAATAAAATAATATTTTACCTGTTAAAATTTACCGATAAAAAAGGCGCGAATATGTATTTTCGACCCGTTGGTCAACCCGTAACCCGACCCGAACCCGTTTTGACCCGACCCGTATTGACCCTAACCCGAAATACACCCGAACCCGAAGCTACCCGAACTCGAAACCCGCCCGCCCGACCCGTTTTACAGGTCTATACCCCACCATATATTGGTTTTTGTTCCAAAAGCAAAATTCAAGTATTCATCGGAACGGAGGGAGTACATAAGAGTTTTACAAATATTTGACTCTGTGTGTGTATTATTTTAAGTTTTATGTGGATTATCTTTTATACTTTAAGTGAGAGTTTAGCGTATGTTGGACTCTCTGTATGGATTTCTTCCCCTCCCGACGCCCTCAATGCGCTCTAAATTATTCGCTACTAATAGGATTAGAATCTATGGAAAGTGAAGATGTACGACACTTCTAGTTATAAGAGAAGTAACACCCCGAAAATAGACGCAATCCTAGAAAATGTTGATTCAACCACATCGCTTGAAAAATAAATAGAATTTTGTGATTAATCGGAAAAAATATCTTTTAACGTAGGCTCATGAAAATAGTCAGCTTTATATATATGTATGTACTAGTTGAATGCCCGTGCGTTGCACGGACTCTTGACTTAAACTCATTTACAATTTTTTTAAACCCGTATTATTCTTCATTAGTTAGCCACTAACAAAAACTATTTCATAGTAAAAGTTATACTTTTTTAAGTTAAATCGATAGTTTTTTAATTAAATTTGAAGAATTGTATTTTGATTTATTCCTTTATAAAAGTTCTATGGGAACTTAACTCTAGAAAGTTGAAGCACAACTCTAAATAGTTAAGGAACTATAATTTACATAATAATTATAGGATTGTTATTTAAATATTTACGTACACTTCAAGGTTTAGCTTTATTAAGATTGTGAAAAAAATCTACTTTGTGGAGCTTCTGGATTAGTCTATTTTCAATGGGATTAGTATATATAAACAATGGACTCTCATAAAACTCATTTAGCCATGATGAGACGAACAAATTGGGGGTAATGATCATAACTAATGATTATATTGGGTAGGACAATGACAATCTTATACCAAGCGTTAAGAACAATTAAGAAATTATTAGACTTTATGTTGGTTAGTTTAAGTAAATAAGATACTCTTTCGTAGTAGGATTACACATAGTTAAGCTAACTTGCATTACACTATCTTTTTAATTTATGTGTTTATTTATTGTTATTTTTTTGCCCTATTATTATTTATCTTCTATTCAGATAGGACTTGAAGAACAAAAATATATTTAAAAAAAAAAAAACTAACAAATATATAGCTCTCATTTACATGATTAATGTGTTCAATATATTATAAGGATCTTCGTTTATCATCAAGTGATCATTCGCCAATTTATAACGGAATGAGATATGCGGTTTTTACGTCTCATACTCTATTTTCTATGACCATGCATGTAAATAACGGGATTTTGACCTATTCATAATTTTCACCCTTGTGAATAAGCTTTAACTTATCAGGATTGAGAATATAATCTAATATCGTGTACCTTTTGGATTAGCCTATCTTCAATTAGATTAGGTTAGAGAATGGACTTCCCTCTGCCATTCCCATAATCAACGCCGCCACTCCAGCCTCATCAGTGAGGTTGGTCACGTGCGTCGCATTCATGCGGAATCTCTGGATGCATTCGTCCGAATACTCGTTGTCTCTTTGCTTCACCGTGGCTAGATGGATTGATGCCTTCTTTCTTGTCTTGCTGGTGACGAAGTGACCAGCAAACTTCCTCCTCAACTCCCTCCATGAGTCAATATTATTTGGTGGTAATTGATCAAACCATCTCTGCGCAATCCCGCACAGCGTAGATGGGAACAGCTTACAAATTATAGGTTCATCCATAGTGAGATAGCTTATATTGTGCAAGTAAGAAGATATGTGGTCATGTGGGTCTCCCACCCCATCATATTCTGTCATCTTAGGTTTCTTAACCCCCGGCGGCTTGTCCGCGATAAGGATCCACCTTGTAAAAAGAGAATCGCAGAGCAGCGTAGACCTACCAGGGTGCCTGTGGCTATAGTATCTCGAGCTCGCCTCCCCCTCAGTCTCGTCCTCGGACTCAGACTGGCCTCTTGTTTTTTATCTTTCCTGATCCCTTCGCGGCTTCACTCGACGCGGTGGGGTTCCTGCTCTCGGTCGCGAGTGGTGGGTGGGTACTACGCCTCGCGTCAACGGCGGCGACCGAGACCCAATTCGAATTGGGTCATTGCTTCGAATTGGGTGCGGTCCCAACCAGTCGTACGCCGAGACACGGTCCTCCACCGCCACACCTTTTCCCTTCTCCTTTGCCGATAACTTCTTGTATGACATTTGCGTTCTTTCATTCTCTTTCGCTTTCCTTTTCTCCTCTTCTTTCTGTTTCTCCTTCTCTCTCTCTTTTCTCAACTTCTCCTCTTCTTCCTTCTTCTTCTCCCTTTGTCTTCGCGCTTTGCCTGCGTCAATGATAAGACGCGCATCCAAGAATTTGAGATTAGCTTGTCGTTGTGCCTCTTCCGCACGCGCAACGGCCCTCCCCTATGTAAAGACGGATTATGTAGATCCGTCTCTAATTTAGAGACGGAAAATTTATATTCCGTCTAAAATTTTCATCAGAGACGGATATTATAATGCCGTCTCTAATTAGACAATGGAACTTATCAAGAAGTTTCGAAAAGTGGTAAGCTTACCTTTTGTTTCAATCTACTTTTTATTAATTATGTGATTCGAATGGGTGTAGGTGTTGCACTAAGTACAAAAAGGCTCATACGTATCACCCTATACACATCACTTCTAACGTAAGTGACGTGTAAAGAGCCCTTTACATGTCGGTTGTGTTGTGCAAGTGACATTTAATGTCAGGTTGGAATTTGGCGCGCTACTATGAAACACTTTTAACATCGGTTATTATTAGCAATCGACATTTAAAGTACACTTTAAACATCGGTTGCGTTGAACCGATGCGTAAAGATACGTTTTAAATGTCGGTTTACATGAAACTGATATATAAAGTAACCGCTTTATACATCATTTGTTACGAAACTGATGCTCAATGTAAGTAGGATGACTAATGCATTGTTGAACCGACGCTTAAAATCAGAAGTGAGTAAAAGAGGGATAAAAAAACGAAATAGGGTATAAAAAAAAAAAACCGCTGACTACTCATATTCAGTTGAGTGAGTTCTTCCATCTTCCACTCTTGCCTTCATAATTCATCTCCTACTACATCAGAAATCTTCAACCGTAATTCATCCTCATCAATCATCTATCATCTATCATCTATCATCAATCATCTATCATCAATCATCAATCGTTCATATTCCAACTTTGCTCATAGTAACCACCAATAGAAGGTAATCCAATACTTGTTTTCTAATTTTTGTTTGTTTTTACCCTAATCTGATCTTGTAATCTACTTTTGTGAACTTTTAATATCTTGTGTGTGCTGTAATTTGAGAAGTATAATTTTTAGGGTTTATATAATTTGGGGATCGATTCTACGTAATTGTGGTTTTAGTCAAAGTAGGGCCAATTTTGGAACCAAATTCGTTCGAAATTTGAGGGAGCTTAAAGAATAAGAATTATAGGTTTTGTTTATAGCTTTCCGTAGCCTTTTGAATCAACTTAATCGGGTTTCGTATGAGTGAGATATGATAAAAATACGATCAGGTATCAAATTGGCCATTATGTAGCGAATTAGTAATTGACAACTTGTAATCGACAAAATTGATAGAGTGTATTCTTGTATATGTATGACTGATTTTGGTTACCTAATGTTCATTCAAAAAGAATTATGGATGGATTATTATTATGATTGAATTTTGTAATTAATGATGATCGATACTCTCTGTGTTTGTGTTATTGTCAAAGCTGTACATCGTATCATATTTAGAAGCAAACTCATCTCTTGCTAGTTTTTCGTTTTTAACGACTTTCAATAACATCTTCCATTTTATGAAAGGTATATGGATCATATTGGTCGGATGCTTGGAAAACACAATGTTTCTTACTTGTGTCCCGGAGACTTAGCTCAAAGTCCAAAGATGGACTTGAGATGGAAAAGTACATTGTGGATGTCTTGCTAAGTTCTGAAGATATCAAGTTTTTTCTATGCCCTTATTTTGAGGGGTGAGTGAGAAGTTCTAAAATTGATTAAGATTATTAATCTTTAGTTATAATTTATAGCACTTTCATATTCCTAAATCCTAATGATTGTGTAGGGCTCAATGGATGTTGATTGTGATATGCCCAACAAGAAACGATGTGTATTTCATGGATTCAGAAGGTAGTATTCATAGAAAGATACACCTAATTAAGAAATCATTTGAGCATGTGAGAATTCTAACACTCTTTGCTGAACTCTAATTTAAATTACTTACCCAAAATCTAGCTTATTTGTTTTTTTCGTATTATATTTTGTAGGGCGTTTAAGGTGTACTGTCAAAGGGGTGGAAAACATGATGTTAAAAAGGGCCACTCTCTCTCTCTCTTGGCCTAAAACGGAGGTAAGCGGATGTTGTAATTAATTGTCACATACAAAATGATTTTTCATACAATTCTAGTACGGTTCTAACTTCGCCATATTTGACAAATATCAGTGCCCTCAACAACCAGAGAGCTTTGAGTGCGGATACTATGTCATGAAAAATATGTATGAAATTGTCGTATTTCATACGAACAAAGAAGAATTGACTAAGGTATACTCTCATGTTACTAAGCAAAATATAGATAGTATCTCTTAAATTGTGGTTTAACGTACATATAAAGAATGTAAACTTGTTTTTATGTGTTTGTTTGCAGTGTCTCAAAGCTTCTTACTCAAAGGAAGATATGAATCAAATTCGAGAACTTTGGTCAGATTATTTTCTGAATTATTGCATTTAGTCAAGTTTTGTAGTTAAAACTTTTCTAGAATACAACCAAGGTTATAAGTTTCAAGACTTTTGAAATTTTGATATTAGAATGATGCAAAAATTCTTGTTCATAGTAGCATGTCATTTCAAAAATTCGAGATGGTTGTGAATTGCGCATTTACGCGTGTTGGGTAATTGTAATGAAATTTGTTAAAGCTATTCAGATTGAATGGTTGTGGTCGAGAAAGGCTGTGATTGAGTTATGATATTTGGTTGTGGATTGTTGAATCTATTCATGAATGAATGGTTGTGGTGGATGGCTACGATGAGCTATCGCTACAACGTTATTTGGTGGTGGAATGTTTGGCCAATTATGTGCAGGTTAGTTATCACAATGATGACTTGGTTAGCTCAATTACAGGGGAAGCTCTGCCGAAATTTTTATAGGAATTAGTTGTATGGAATGTGCAAAAGAGGGAGCACAGGTTCTCGCAAAAAAAAAAAAATGTAGCTTATACATCATTTGTTAGAAACTGGCGTACAAAAAAGTGATGTTTAAATATGTATATTACGCATCAGTTGTAACTATGAATGACACTTAAATATACATTTTAGACATCGGTTGTAGCACTTAAAGCATCTCTTACACATTACCTTACACATCACTTCCTTCAAGGACCGACGTTTAATGGTTACACTGCACACATCAGTTGTATCATTGAACCGACATGTAAAACGAACATTACACATCACCACACAACCGATGTGTAAAGTGGATGACATTATATGTCACGCTCAGTGGAGTCACCTTAGAAGTGATGTGTAAAACAATTTACAACCGACATATATGAGGTGTTTTGTACTAGTGTTGGTTTTATTGGGTTTGAGATTGTATTGGCACGTGTAGATGTTTGTTGTTTGGTCTTATGAGAATACTTGGTTTTTGAAGGCATCAAATCCCCATTTCTCAGATTGTTAGTGTTGTAAATCAGTATGATATCCTTATTGATTACGAGTATATCTATGATCTATTGTTTTGTTGAATTGGTTGTGGTGAATAGATTTATTGCGCATCTAGTTACTATAGTTGAAACACTGCCCTACATAGTTATAAAGAAAACGTGTTTTCATTGACACTTGATTTGTTAAGTGAGGATTATTGGAATGTTTTAATTGTTTGTCAACCTCATTTGATTTTGTTCTGCTTACTGATTTTTAGATTTAGTTGATTATGGAATACTTGGAGTTGATGGTAAATGTCCTAGTGAACCCCAATAAAAAAACACCTTTTGGTTTGGAGCTTTGGATATCATGGTGATGGTGAACCAAATAAATCTGGCTTGTAATTATTAATACTACTTGCTAAGATATTGTCTTAGAAATTACATGATGATGAAGCTGCTTCGTTAGTTATTTCAGTCTCAATAGCTGCTGCAAGGTGGCTCTTAATGTTGTTGTTTAAGAGTAGACCTTCTGGTATAGGTTTTTTCAAGTACCGTGCTTAACTGATGTGTCTGTTCCTTAGACTGTTCCCTTCATTATATCGACATTGTTCCCTCGACTGGTCCTTCCATCATATCGACATTGTTCCCTCGACTGGTCCTTGCATCATTACCTTTCTTCTGACATACGTTCAGATGCACCTTTTAGTTCTGAATCATAATCATTAGCTTAGGACTTAATCTCTTCTTCAATTCTCTAGATTAGGTGATTATTAAGTCCTTAAACCATTCACTCAAATCCTGGCTCTTAAATCTGAACGCAAACAAGGAGTTCCCAACATCTTACACTTGCATCACTTCTCTTATATTCTCTTATAATGCTTGAATATAATCATAGCTTTGTTGTCTCTTATGAGTTTGTATGTCCTACAGTTTTAGTGTATGTGTTCTAGAACAGGAATTTCGGAGTTTTAGCACAACCATAGTTTCCCTGGAATCTTTCAAATGTTTAGTACGTGAGAAATATGTTTTACTTTCTATCATAGAAGAGGACACTCTTGTCTTTAATAAGCGAAAAGAAACAAAAAGTTAACAAAAATGCAAAGACTTGAAGAGTGTGAACAACTATCTGATTTTTTTTATACCAGCGTAAGGAATACAGAAGAGGATATATATCTCCCACTAATTGTGAAAAGTGTTGGTTCTCTGGGTATTGATTTTGCACTTAAGATTAACCTTTCAGACACTTAAATTTTGGTTTCGTGTGATAAAGAACGAAGACTACTCTTAAGACGTGTATAACTGATTTGTTTGAACCTGCACATGTCTAGATTTATGCACAGTTTTTAGGCACCCAGAAAAAAATGGACATATCTTATGTCTGACCTTTTATGGATGGTGATGTTCCATGTTTCCCTGTGGGGTGCTGCAAATGAACATTATATATACCCACACATGGTCTTAAGTTTTTAACCAATCTATGTTTGTATTTAATGTAAGTGTATAATATCTTGTTGGATAATTTCTGTTTTAGCTTACGTAAAGTTCCCCTACATGGCTTCGTATAGATGACCACAATGTGGGACTGGCCCATTGATTACGGAACAAGGGAGTTGAAGAACATCAAGAATGAAAGATCAACAAATCAGGATCTAAGGTATGTTCTCGTTTTATGGGTGCGTACTCCTATTAATGGTCAAGAGTTCCTAGAGAGGATTACTATAGTTCTTTGTTCTCGTGATTTACGTTCCCTAACAGTGACATAATTCAAAGGCTATTAGCTCAAGGGAAGAGCATATGCATTCATTTGCATAAAGATGTGGGTTCGAATCCCATATAGCCTTATATATATCATGTAATATGGATTAGAATTGAAAAAAAAAAGAGGCTAATATGTAAAATTCCAACTTTACTTTGGGATGAATATTTGGAGATGTCGTCTCTATTTTGAGACGGAAAATTACTCATTCCATCTCTAATTTGCGACGGAATTTGCAATCCATCTCTAATATATTTGAGACGGATTACATTTCCGTCTCTAATATTTTTGAGGCGGAATTGTGTTCTGTCTCAAATTTGAGACGGATTTTGCATTCCGTCTCTAATAAATTTGAGACGAGCTGTCTAGAGACGGATCATATTTCGTCTCTAATCCGTCTCTAATGGCAATTAGAGACGGATTTCATTCACAAAAATCCGTCTCTATTGAGCTTATCTCTTGTAGTTAACGCGCGTGGAAGGACACGACCTCTTCTTTCCTTTCTTGGTTGCGGAAGAGACTGGCTGCGCCTGGGCCGAGAGCACTGGCATCCGTGGAGCTGTCTCCTCGCGGAATGCTGCCATCTGCGCATCCAAGTTCACCTCCTAACCGCCGCAACCCGAGCCTCGAAGGCCGTGGTGTCGTGGCTGTCTGTCTCCGTCTCCTCCTCGTCCGTATATTCGGCCTCGTCTTCGGCCTCGAGGACGTAACCTCTGTGGTTCTGTTCGTCCTCGATGGTCGCGGGTGGGACGGGCCAGACAATCTCGGTTGATCTCGGTTGTTTTGTGGGTCGAGGGAGCTCGGCCGCCGTAGAGGAGGTTGGTCCCAGCAACTCGCTGGTCACCGGGTCGCAGCGACCGATGATCGGGTTGTTGTCATTAGGTGGTGGCGGCCCCGGATGAGAAGTGGCCGCGCCTGCCTTACTCGGCTTCTTTCGCGTCTCAGCCACCATGTCGCAGTCAGATTGTTCAAGTCGCAAGCAAAAATTTCAGACTACTCTGATCTATCCCCACAGACGGCGCCAAATGTTGGTGTGAGTTCGACTTTGGAATAGCTGAGGTCTAAACTTCTGTCCTGCGATCAATGAACAAACAGTCAAAGGGGGCCCGGGTTTTACCCAGGCGACGCCCCTCCGACGCTCAAGTCAGTTCGGGTGCGGTCGAGAATAGTTTATCACAAGAATTGTAGTAAGAGTGTCAGAAATTTGTAAAGTGGAGAATCATATGAACCTCAAAGTGAAGGAAATGAGGGGGTATTTATAGTGGAGGAGGTACCCCTAAGGAGTAATCTTAGATAGAGGTCCTCCCTTCAACTTGACTCTTCATTCCCTTGACATCCAACGGATGAGATTTTCTGGATCTATGGACATCATTTGGGCTTTATCAAGGGCATTGGGCTTCTATTTCCAAGGGTTGTGGCCTCATTAATAAAATGAACCCCAACAGGTGTTAATGGCACGGTTAAGTTTAGGGTATCGTGTGCAAACTGTCAAGTCTCGAGGGTATTTTTTACAAATTTGTGACACGCCAAAAACTAGCCTAAGCGAGTCTAATCATCCTAGTATAGCTAGGGTCGAATATACGAGGACGGAGGGTAATTGTATATCGATAATATCTTAAGTTTAGTCTAATCGAATAAGGAATTAATGATTTAATCTAAACTATCAACTATCTTCTACTAACTAACAATTAAAACAAACAAACTAGTAACTAATTTAATGAAAACGGAATTTTGTATAAGTAATGACGGACGCTAGGGGTTAAAGAGGTTCACGAGTGTAATGTTTAGGTCTTTTGTTTAGGGGGTTGAATTGAGCATAATCATGCACACTAACAAGTTATCGAGGCCAAAGGGAAGAGGTTAATTCTCTCTCAGGCCATTAACCAAGGCCTAATTACTAATTAATTCACTCTTATGCAATTAATCAATAACTCCAAGTCTAATTAGCCAATTTCAATCTCAAGTCTCCCATGTTGATTAAAACGCAATATTAAGTAGAATAGATCGTCATCTATGTTACCAATCGTTAAAACATTAGACAAGGTGATAAAGTAACATGCTTTGCAAGTAATAACCATTAGACTACCCCCGTAAATATAAAGTTCACAACTTTAACCCATTAACCTCACCCATAATATAGAAACTACTCACACATGGCTAAACACTAATCACTATTAATAGAACCCTAAACATGATACTAAACATAGGAGTTGGGTAAAGGTCCAAACTTGGAAAACTAATCTAATTAATTAACTAATAAACAAGAATTAACAACGTTTAAAGCAAAATAAATGACAATAAGTAAAAGGGAGAAATAATTGTTACCCAAATAAAAGTGGCAAGAGAGGAGGTGAATGAAATAAGACTTGAATTGTATTAATAAAGCTTGAGAATTGTTATGAAAATTTTCAACAAATTGAAATGGTGGAGAAACCAAAGTTACAAAACTAGGAGAGAGAGAAAGAGAGTTCTAAATCCCCCTTTGAAATCAACCTAAAAATATTTAGAATAATGAAAAAGTGGCTACACAATTAGGGTAGGTGGCCTTCTATAGTTGTACAAAAAGACAAACGAGAAAACGTGTCTAAAGCGAAAACGAGGGTTACACTCGGCCAGCCGCTCGGCGAGTGGAGCCTTACGCTCAGCCGAGTGAACATGCACTCAGCGGGTGAGACTCTGCGTCCTGTGCGCTCGGCAGCTCACTCGGCGAGTGGAGCCCCGAGTGTAAGGCATTTTCTCTCCCTTTGCTCTCCTTTCCTCGTCTTTGGTGCTTCGGGTCCCGCTCAAAGGCTATTTTCCCGCTCCTTGACTCTCTAGTGCCTCGGGTTCCGATCCAACTTGCTCCGTAGGGGTACCTACAAAAGCCAAATACAAACCGCAAAACCCGATTCTTGTACAAAATAGAAGATGCACAAGAATTTGCAAAATAACACTAAATTGAGCTTAGATAAACATATGCATGAAAGTGGTAAGAATATAGCTATACAAATATCAAAATTAGGGGATGGGACGCATAATCTACACGGAAAAAGGGACCAAAAGGGATGGGACGCATAATCTACACGGAAAAAGGGACCAAAAGAGCCGCATATCAATTTGCAAGACAATTGGCTTATTGCATTAGACAGAGTAATGTCTTTCACCCCCATTGTTTCCAAGATCATATTTGGAGTAGTTCCTGTTATATATATTTAAATTATAATGTGCGAGTATCGTCCATAGGGTTCATCCTAATTCGTAGAAAAACCGACAATAGATACTTATAATTATGCTACAATTTTGAGCTGATGTCGGCTAGTATAGGTGGTAATAAGAAAATAAGAAAACACTACACATGCAGGCACAACTTGCAATATATTGTCTAAGAATTAAGAAAGTAGCTAGTTAGAGATGGATTAGGGCTTACTGTGTTCACCACCAAGTTCAACAACACAAACAAAGCAACCATGGAGATCGCCCGTCCACCGGAGCCGAGGTGTGTTTGATCGTATATATGGCTTCACTCGGCCTCTCTTCTGCATCCTCTTCATCAGAGAATTTACAAGTAGCTAGGGTTATTTGTAACACCCCGTATTTTTGGGACTTTATTTAATTAGGGTGTTACATTTATTTATCATTTTGAGAAAAAATTAATAAAAGTTATTTTGGGGAATTTGGTGAATTATAGATTGTTACTCATTGGGTAATTCTATTTTGGGAAGTTGTATAATTGGGTTATTGGACTTGGATCGGATTTATGGATCACTCATCTCACCCGACTAATTAAGCCCGAACCCGAGTCTACCCTCAACCCATTCACACAAATCAAAGGAGATAAACCCTAGCTTATACTATATATAGTCGGCCCTCTCTCCCTCTCACAATCTTCTCGTAGCCTCCACCCGCAGAAGATTCCCAGCATCACTATGTCAACTTCAAACACACATAATTCTCTAGTACGACCTCTGATTAGGGCGTGGATGGTGGCGTTAGAACCGTGCTTTCGATACAAATTCAGGAACATGTAGATCGTGCCAAGATTCCATCGGATGATACTTGTGGAGACGTTTTAGTGAAGCTGTATCTATCTACCCGAGAATCTGTTCCGCCCCTCGGTAGTTTGAGGATTCCCGTCGACTCCTAAGGTATTTGTGGACGAGATTTTGTGGAGTTGTTCCTTACTCTATCATTGACAACATATCAAAAATTGGTAAGACCTAGATCTGTAGATAATAAGTTATATTAGATTTCGTGGGTAAACCCTAATTCATGTTTATGGTTCAGTGCGAGATCGATTCCAGTAGATCCACTTGGAGTCTGTGGACGAAATTTGGAGAAAATGTTCCTAACATGATCCTTTATGTCATACTCAGTTTTGGTTATCATACGATGTCAGAGGTAGAAGTTATCCATGTTTGAATGTCACTGACTTCTTTTAGATTCATGATATATTAGTTAATTTGTGTAATTATGCCTTATGGTTATACCTTGGGAATTAGGGGATCATCGATTGAGTTTGTGATTGGTTGGACGTCTAGATTGTGGATTCGATGAGGTGTTGTTCATTGACTTGATTTGAAGAGTTTGATTTAAGGATTAGCGTTGAAAGGTAAGAACGTTGGTTACAATCCCAACCACGATGACCAATCCTCTAAACTATCTTTTCTTGATCCTAACCTTGTCTTTGATGATCATTGTTCATAATTATCTTACCATTGCTTTTATTCCTATACCTATCTTCTGAAATTAACCGTGCAGCAATAGCCTTTCGGCTTTTCTTCCACCCGGCCCTTCGGCCTCTTTGTTCGACCGGTTCGGCCACTCGGCGTCTTTTGGCCGAGTGTGCCTCGTTATCTTTCTTCCTTGTTTCGATAATGTTGGTTCTTGAGTTTATAATTATGATATTGATAATATAACATGATAACGAATGATGTCGTAAAAGTGTACACTAATGTCGATGTTTATAAGTGATAATAATGTTTTGACGATTACCACCTAGAGTAGATGTCTCGGCGCTGAGCGGTCATCCTGTACCTTCTTTATGAGGGATGTGTGTGGTCGGTTCGCTACCGGCTTCCTATTTGGCTTCCTCCTAGAGGCTTCGCATCCTACTGGCCCTCTAGAGAGGGGTGTGCACACTCTGAGTCCTTAGGGGTTGTTTTGAGTGCTCTAGCTCGCATTGGTTCGAGATTGTGGTGGCTGTGGGGTAGGAACCCGGCCTTAATGAATGATAATGTGATATGACTTCTGAATTCTGTGACACCGTGATGATTAAAGTTAATGATGTAACGGTAGCTTGTTATTTGTTAGCTACGCGCCTTCAGGCGCGTATCTTTTGTCTTCTTATTCTTTTGTTGTTCTTACTCAGCCTGTATGCTGACGTTCTTATTCTGGTTCGTTCCCTACCTTATTTCTGGGGCCTACGTCATTCTCGATGGCGTAGTTGACAGGTTCTGTTGATGATGTGGATGCTTGGTTGAAGAGTCGTCTGCATGATGGGGATTTTATAAACTCTATTTAATTTATATTTCAGTTTGATTATGTAATTTAAGACTAGCTTTGAGAATAGTAGTTCGACATTTGTTTAAGAGTTCCGCTGTTTCATTTTAGTTAATATTGTAATCGAATAAATAGCCTTGCAATTGACTTGGTAGTCAATTGCGGCGTGACAATTCTAAATTTACTGCAATTATATTTGAGTAAAAAATTTAGGGTTGTTACAGTTGGTATCAGAGCATTAGGTTCTGATTAGTCGAGTCTACAAAAAAATTTTCAAAACTTGTTTTAAAGAGATTTTTCAAAACTGGGAATGGGATGGGTGCATTCATACGCATGCTGATTGCTAAATGTTATGTGTCATTAGTGCCTAACCATTCGATATAGTGATTGTTTTGGTATCTCTAACCTTGATGATTTATTAGATGATTACTGACCCTTTTGGATTCGTTTGGACATTTGGAATTGATGGGGTAATTGGAAATCCAGCGATGAGGCAAAGACTGATTTAATAGCCATGAATCCAGGACTGTTTTTCATACCTATAGGATGGGGAGAGACAGTTGCAAACTTCGTTGACAGAGTGATAGCTAAACTTCGAGTAGCCAGGGAGACGTACGATCGGGCGTTAAACGAAGAAGTGATAATGTTTCTGGTCATGATTAACCTGAAGAATGAGGCACGTTGGGATCACGTGCACAAATGCCTTGAGAGAATGACATATTTCGCTTGCCACCATGGAGACTTGAAGTATCTGAGGACTCATTCAGGAGAAACTTTGACTGTAGGAGAGCTGAAGGCTATATTGAAATATGAGGATTTGCTTTACAGGAATATGGTGGATGATCTAGAGAAGCTACCTGAGTACTTGGTGGAAGCCACTATCACCCTAACTACCCTCACCCAAACCCCTATAAGATTTATAAGGATAAAGTTGAGGAAAGAAGGAGAAATGCTTTGGCTACACACCTTGCCAGCAAGAACATTAAGCCTGGGTGTCGCTACTACATACCTTCCCCACTCGACTCACCCTTGTCTATTAGAGAAGGAGGTTTATTCAGGCGTACCGCTCGAAAGAGTGTGCGACCATTTATATTGCGTAGGAATAACCGTGCACCTAATAGAAGAAAGGTAGAGGATGAGAGTGATAGCCAGTTTGAACCCCAATCCTATAATGAGAGAGCCATTCAGGAGGAAGGTGAAGGATCGAATGAAGTAGAAAGCTACGAGAGAGATGCTTGAAGTCATAACCCGAGAATATTTGGGAGACTATATGCTAGGATATTAGTATTATTGCATTTATTTTCGTCAAATAAAGTGTATTGTGAAGCTTATAGACAAGTATGTGATGCATGAGTCATAAGAGGGGACCATACCCCAATACTACTATGAAGTATGCATGATTAATAAAAGTCAATGTGATTTAAGTGCTATTTGAAATTCTATTACATGTGTTTGATGTTGTGATTGAAGTTGAAATTCGGATATTTGCTTCTGATGTAGGCACGACTCGTGCTACAGTGAACACGGGTCGTGTTCCGAAAAAAAAAAAAAAAATCGAAAGTTCCGAAAAGTTAAACTTGCGCGAGACGAGTAGCTGAATGCTGATTATCATGTATATATAATTCTGGAATGAATTCTTTACATGATTTACTGATTTTGCGATTATGCGATCGATTATTGATTGATATATCTTGATTATGATTTTGAATATATGAAATGATTTGAGAATTGATTAATGTGGTTACAACTGATTCGAATGTTGATGCCTTATGGACACGGCTTTCCCTATTTATATGTCTAAAACGCAATGGTGCAAAATAACGCTCCTGATTTGACAGCTATCCTAACTCAGTTGGCACAAACATCAGGAAGTATTGGGTCAAGCTATGACTCAGATGGCCAATAATAGAGGGGAATGGTCATGTGAATAATAAGATTAATGGGGTAAACGATGATGAGATTTTGTTGGCAAAAATGTCAGATGTCGTACAGAGAAAAGGCCTAACAACTTCACTGGAAAAGGAGAACTCAGTGTACTATTGGATTGGTTGGAAGATATGGAGAGGATCTTCTTAACAGTTGGCTGTTCCGACAACTGTAAGATTAAGGTTGCTGTGTTTTACCTTAAGGAAGTAGCTGGACGCTGGTGGATGAAGATTCAGGATGCATTCTTCAAACCAGTGTGTAGACACCAAATTTTGTCTCACCTGTTTTATTTTCATTTTTATTAATCCATTTATATTTTCTAATTCTAATTCTATTTCTAATTCAATTTCATTCCATTCATTTCTATTCTCCCATTTCTACTCGTTTATTTGCAAATAAAACGATTTCTCAACAATTTCAATTCCACCATTTTTTTTTTATTATTTATATAAATTTCGAAAATCATGTAAATAATATTAATAATATTGAATTTATTCATTTTTTATTCTAATTTCATTATTTCTTTGATTTAATTCACCCGGTTTCCATTTTTGCGCAAACCGAGGTAAATTTGCCCGAGATGAGCCAAACTCGATTCCAATTTTTTTTTAATACTAAACCACATAGGCAATGACATCATTTTTTACATGTCATGCCCATGTCACTCACATTTACACTAACAAGATGCTAACAATATGCTAACTATTTGATTTTTGATTAAAATTTGAAATGGTGACTCATTGATTCTCTCCCTTCCTTACAAGAGCAAAATGACAAATTTTTTTTGGTGTGTTGGCATGGTTTTGGCCGGCCAAGTGAGGCTTAATGAGCAAGTTTTCTTTTTTTTTGTGTTTGCTTAATTTAATGAGATATTTATCTCTCACATTCACTCACATTCACTCATTTTTACTCTCCTTTTGATACTTAAGCAAACCCTAATTCACACACCCACACACACATTCTTTACTCACAAACAAAACAAAAAAAAAGAGAGAGAGAGCAAGAGAGAGAGCCGGCCAAAGAGAGAGAGAGAAGAAGAGTATTTGTTCATTGCATTTACTCCTACTTTCATTCATTTTCTCTTATTTACTTCCACATCAAGCCTCCACTTTAATTCTAATTCAATCTAATAAATGAATAGCATTAGTATCACTTAGATTATAACTAAATAAAATCAATCTCATCTAAATTAAAATCAATTTAGAGGATTTAATACCTTAGCATTGGTGGATTTGCAACCATTGATCTCAAAAGGTAGTATTTCTTCTTCCCTTCTTCTTTTTATTGTAATTTCATTTCATTTATTTTATCTCAAATACCTTACTAACGTTTTTCTTTGTTGAGCCTTGGTCGGTAACGATGAAATACGTGTTTATTGAGCCGTATGGATTCGTAAGCTTGCCTCTAGGGCCTTTTGTGGCCGTTCCCTTTACTGAGGGGAACATTAGATGAGAGAGTTTTAGGAGTGGAGTGCCCATTGGTGATTTTTCTTATGTCTACTGTTTTATTGACCTTTTGTGGTGATTTGATATTTTTCACAAATTTTTCTACAATTATTTCCATGTACAAAAACTATCTACAACTCAATCCGATTTTTTGTTCTCTGAAAACTGTTTTTCAGTCTGACTTCCAAAATCCGTATAAAATCTTCCCTTTTGGTAAAATTCATGATTTTATAAAAAATGCTTCTTTGGGGTCTTAAATGCAACCCTGCAAAATTTAAGATCCAAACTCAAACCAGATTATTTATGATGATTTTTGCAATAAAATGACTCAAAACTGGTCCCTGCTCCGACCAGTTGTATTAAACGAGGTTTTTCGAGTTGAAAACGACCTTTTCTGGGTATGTCTCCTTCACAAAAGTTTAAGATCAGACTCCCAAGTTTCCAGAAAGCTAAGGTTCAAAATTTTGTCATGTCTCTATCAACAGCTATGATTTTTTGAAAACAGATCCTGTTTTGCTCAGAAATCCGAATTTCAACCTTAAATTTGTTTTGTGAGTAAATGAACTTTTGGGGTCATGAAAAAATTCATGTGTGATCCCAAGATGTTCATGAACCCACATTCAACCCAGAAAAATTTGAAGATTTGATTTGATCTTTCAAACCATTCGATTTCCATCAATTTTCTGTTTTTGGGGTTGAAAATGACAAGTTTTTCACCCAAATTAATTGTCATAACTAATTAAATGGTTAGACTTAATAGGGAGTCTAATTAGTCCACCTCATTGAGATGTCAAAATGTTAAAATCGATTTTGACTTAATTAGGAGTCTACTCAACCCGATTTATAAAAACAATTAGACTTAATAGGAAGTTTAATTGATCAATCCATTTGTTTGATGACTTTAAAACACTTAGAAAGAAGTCTAGGTGAATCTAAGTCAAGTCTACATAAGTTGAGTCTACCTAAGTCAAGTCAATCGAGGTCAAGTCAATGAAAGTCAACCGTCGTCTAAAACCAATTCAATTACAACCAAGTCTACTAAAATCCAACCAATTACTCAAAGTCAACCAAAGTCAACCAAAAGTCAACCAAAGTCAACCAAAAGTCAACCAAAGTCAACTAAAGTCAACTAAAGTCAAACACGTCTATCCAAGCCTACCAATGCCAAATGTCTACCCAAATCTACCAATGTCAATGTCTACCCAAGTCAAACCCAAATCTACCTAAAAGTCGTCTAAAGTCAACTTTGCAAATAGGTGCAAGTCAACCGAAGTCAACCCGAGTCAATTAAAGTCAATAAGGACTAAAATCGACTCCCTTATGTAAATAATGTAATTAATAAAACCAAAAAACCCCTAAAAATGTTTTCTTATTTGTTTTCAAACGTCTTTTTCTTAGTTTTCCTAATTAAAATCGTTTTCTCCATTTTCGTCAACGTTTTAAGAAATTCATTTCTTTTTCCAAAACTTTTTGTACATGGAAGTAAATAAGCTTTCTTTGATGTGTTTTGCATGTAAAGTTTTCTTCCCGTTCTTGTATGGACTTTGGACGGGGCCCTACCCCAACACTAGGCAAGGATTGCCAATTCGCTTATGCGCGATCATGAGGTCGATCTACATTCACCTCTACCATCTATTCCACCAACACCCCAGTGGAACACCACTTGATCGAACGTAATCGAATCGGCGATTTATTTTCCTTATATTGTTGTAGGGCCTACACGGGCAGCTCTAACGATACGGCCAATTCCACCGAGCCCAAACGCACAACCCAATCCATTTTCCATTAAATCTCCCCACGATAGTCAATTCAACCTTAGTCAAACTATTGAGAGGTCTAATCTTTAAACTCGCCTTAGAGAGGTCGAGTCATCCACTTTAAGACCTCGTTCAGGAGGCATGCCTGGTTCAGGAGGCATGGTGATCATGGCGATCGCCGTCTCGATGAGAGACACATAGATGCAAGCGGAATATACCTTGCTCTATTCTACGTGGATCGACTTGACTCTAAAGTGAGTCATCTATAAAGTCTCTCAATAGTACGACTTTGAATGAAACGACTTTCTACCACTTCCAAGCGAAGTAAAACCCATCTCTAGCCCCACATTGGTGATATCCCCAGTGGAATCAACCCGATCATTTCCCCAGTGGAATGATATCTACCATGTGGATTCATCCATCCACCCTCGCAGATATTAGCCGCTACCCCCCAGTGGAAAAGGCCGTTGTCGTGGGGCTGCCTGTCAGAACTACGTAGGGTTTTGATCCTCGAGTGGATTCCAATCCCACGATGAAAGGTACGTAAGGCAACTTTGGTGCTCAAACCCCCCAAGTCCGTACCCAAAAGACTCGGGAAATCTTTTGTAAATTCTTTTTCTAAACTCTTGCATGTGAATGACAATGTGAATATATATGCTTTTCTATTTCTACTTGTTTATATGGATCTTAACGTAATCAATTCACCGAGAATCTTTAGAAGGATATGATGTATTAGTAAGTGCCCGCCCTTATGACGGAAGGGGAGACGAGTTCCAAATGTTCGCACCCCTTAACTAAGGCCCCGAACCTTTTTTCTCTATTTCGCAGACCAGTTTTCCAAACCGTTTGGTAAATATAATAAAACGGAATTTTGCCTTAGGGCGTATGGAGTCATTTTTGGTTTTAGAGAGGTTTTCCGTAAAATTCTTTCATTTGTTTTCGAACTTGTGCTTTTTAAACTTGTTTCGAAACCCTTCCTTGTCGGGGTAAAGACAGGGTGGCGACTCTGAGTTTTCAACGATCCAACTTCGGTTAGTTCAATAACCATTCAAACCTCAAACCATTTTTTGCGGGCGCCGCAGTCTGGCGACTCCGCTGGGGAGATTTAATTTCTTTTATTTTTTTTTTATACAAAAAAATAAACTAAATTCCTTTTGAGACCTTGACCTGAAAGTACATCATTTCCTTCTTTAGAATCAATGACGTGTATTGGTTGCGTAGATCCATCGCTTTTGTATATTCTTGCTCTAGCATGTATATATGTGAAATTACGTGTGTTTGGGAATGCCTGTTTGAATCCCCGGTCCGCACACACTGCACAGTGATGTTGTTCTCTAGAAAAACCAAACTTAGGCCTGACACCTATCCTTACTGAGGACGGGTCAGGAATAGAAGAAAAGATTATAAAATACTTAAGAACGTAAACTTGTATCCGCGACTTATTGAGGACCGGCTATGCAAGAGCGTTCAACCCTCGGAGGGCACAATGGAGTGCGCCGAGGTCACTTGAAGAAAAATTATACCTTAATCAACCACCCTGAGTCTGAGTGTAGGACACATGGACCAACGCATGCTTGAATAGCGTCGTTACTACGTCTACATACATAGTCATTCTTGTGATTTGTCGAGTCCGAGTCTAACTCACGAGTCTTGTCTAACATAAGTGTCAACGTTTTCCAACCGTTTTCAAAATTCAATTTTGTGTAAATACACACATTTTCTTCTTTTGTAAAAAGATTTTTGTTTCAAAGAAAGTTTTGAAATAACCTTTCTTTCTTCAATACAAAACCAAATGTTTTCAAACCTAACTAACTACTAACTCTATATTCTTTTGAGAATTGCAAATAAAACTCTCAAAGTTTTTTCAAAAATGAAAATGAGGTTTTTACTTGTAAATACCTTCAAATTTTGTAAATAAATTATTTTTTACAATCAAATCCAACCTTCACTATTTTTCTTTTGTAAAGAGAAATCATTTTTTCCAATTCCAATAAAACCTCTCTCGTTTTCAAATCGAGAAGTTCAAATCCAACGAAAATCCCAAAAAGAGAAAAATCAAACTTCAAAACAAATGTTTTTCGAAATTTAAAACGAGACGATGGTGTCTACTCAAACCTTCAACGATCTAACCAAATCTACTTCAACCAATCAAACGAGATAATAGGGTCTCCGTTTTTCAAAAGATAAAAGGGTCTTTTCAAAATCTACCTTCTCGTAGTTCACTTCCGAACTACGTCGCCCTGATTCCCGAAAGGGATACGTAGGCAGTCCTCGTGAATGCGGGCACTACCCCTCAAACCTTGTCAATATACACAAATTTTCTAATTTTGTCAATATACTTAACCTTGTACAAAGTTTTGTAAATATACACAAACTTTCTTTTTCTACCTTTGTAAATATCACAACTATTTTCCAAATACCAAAGTTTTTGAACTTGTAAATTTCAACATCAAAAAAAAAAAAAACTATCAATCCAAAGATTAATAAAGGAATTCTCCCGAAACACACTTGTAAATAAGTTTTGTCGTTTCATCTCCCGCTATCAATAAAATTACGTTTCTCCCACGACCATTACTAAACCGCTTCTTTTCCTCAATTTGTAGGTCAACCCTTTGGCTTCGATCCGGGTCTAGATTAGTTCGAGCACCTACTTGTGAGTCACCAAAACCACCATCTGAAATGGCTGATGCTCAAGGGAGCAACGACAATGACAACCGGATTAACCCCCACTCCGATGCTATGAGCGAGTTGAAAGTGATGATGCAAACCATACTGGACCGTCAGGACACGGTCGAGCAAACCATTCTCAATATGCAACGTGATCACATCCTGAGGCCACCTGTCCCTTCCGAGATCGGAATACCCTTCAACTTAGGACCTCCCTCCGAGCACCAAGAGGTAGTGCCGAATAGGTTAGGGGATGAGATAAACAAGTTGAAAGACGTCTTGAAGGGTATGACCCAAGCTGAACCCTGGTTGGACATCCATGGATTAACGCTATTCCCCAAGGCTCACCTGCCCGAGGGATTCCGCAGCCCAAGTATCTCCAAGTTTAACGGAACCGGCAGCCCTACCAACTTCCTCAAATTGTATGCCGGGACCATGAGTTTACTGAAGTTAGACGAGCCGCTGATGGCTCAAATGTTTCAACAATATCTTGAGGGTGCGGCTTTGAATTGGTTTCTAGGCCTAGAGAATAGCAAGAAGTCTACTTGGTCCGATATTGTACGGGAATTCACTAACCAATATAAGTACAATGAGGAAATCGACATCACCCGAAGAGACTTGGAGACCACCTCCCAGAATTTCAATGAGACCTTCTCCGCTTTCATCACTAGGTGGAGATCTAAGGCCGCTCAAATGGTTAATAGGCCTGGGGAAGAGGAGCAAATCCAGATGGTAATCAAGAACCTCTTACCGGCTTATAGGGAGCATATGGGCTTTCAATACTTTCCATCCTTTAAGGCTTTGATAGCAACCGGGTCGTTGGTAGAGGATGCCATTAAGAAAGGTGAAATCAAGAAGACTGGATCTAACTCCAACACTAATCAAGGTCCCTATAGGTTTGGTTCCAAAAAGCCTGTAGCAAATGAGGGAGGTACCTCGGAACAGTACACGGGAGTGAATGATGTGACGTCCAGCAATTTCTTTCAAACAAGACAGAGAAGAGAGTTTGTCCCAATCCACATGAGCTACACCCAAGCTTTTTCAAAACTGACAAAAGCCAATCTGATCAAACCTCTGACTCCTGAGCCACCTCCAAAGAACCCTTACCCTGGCTACAACCCAAATGAACATTGCAATTTCCATCAAGGTCCTGGTCACGATACAGAAAATTGTGGAGCATTGAAGCACACAATTCAAGACCTTATCGACCAAGGAAAACTTGTGGTCAACCGAAATGACAATCCTGGCATCACAAAAAACCCGCTACCAAACCACAAAGAGACAATCTCAATCAATGCAATTTCAGTGGTACCCTTGGAAGAAGATCCCATTGAGCAAATTTCCTACTTTAAGCCCTACTTCGACGAGACGATTCTGAATGAAGAGGAAGTTCCCTCAATGCAATCTATGGCCAACTCCAACGAACAACCGTTCTACCCTCCCATTCGACCCAAGGTCATTAGAGGTCTCAACCAAGATTGGGGAGCGAGTGCAAAAGCTGATGAATACACTCTCCCAGAACTGAACTTGTTCCCTAACTTCCGATATCCCAAGGGTTTCACATTCCCAACAACCGACAAGTTTACCGGAAAAGAGGATGCTCAAGTCCATCTCATCAAATTCTTCCAGAAATTGACAATCCATGGAATCTCGGAAGAAAACTTTCCACCTCTATTCGGTACAAGTCTGGACGGCCCAGCTCTGAAATGGTTCTATCACTTGAAAGCATGTTGTAGAAGCTCGTGGCCGAATTTGTGTGCTGCATTCCTCGGGTGGGCCCGATTTTATCAACGAACCGATCCAGAAAAGATAAAGTTGAAAGACATAAGCCAAGGGGCATATGAATCATTCTCAGACTATTGTTCAAGGTGGGTGCACCAAAGCAAGAAGACCTTTTCCCCACCATCCGAGAAGCAAACTCTGCTGATGATAGCCTCGGGGCTGAATCCTCGATACTTTAGCCAAATGGGGCAACTGTCTTACTCGACCATGAAAGAGATGGAGAACTATGGCTATGAGCTCGATGTCGCCGAGATGCAGAGAATGTGGGAATCAAATCAACATGATCAACCACCTCGAACTTACCGTGAAGTTTTGTGCCAAAACCCTCGGTCTACTGTGCTACCTCAACCTTTGGGACAAGCTTTTGAAGAGCTAGAGAAATGTGGGGTGATATCTCCTCTCAAGCCACCAACTCAACCATATTGTTGTGATCCCGACTGTTTGGGATTCTGCCCTTACTGCCAATGTTGTGGCCATGATGTCAACGACTGCGTGAAACTCCACCACAAAATCCAAGACCTGATTGACTCCAAGGTCATCGACCTTTGAAGCTTCATCAACCTCCAACCTATCATCGCCTAGAGTATTAGGAATAACGTAGATCCATAAAGAACTACGCAGGGCCTGAGTCCCCAAGTCAATGTTCCTACAACATTTGACCCATTTTGCACTCTTTGTAATATAGTGTGGGGTTACGTAGACATCCTACTAGTGGATGTGGCCACGGATAAGATCTTGTAAAATAAATAAAAAAAAACAAATTTCTCTTGTACTCACAAGAACTACATCGGGCCTGATTCTCCAAATCACATGCGCTTCAACACCACAAACAAGAAAGAACTTCCAAAGTTCATTCACACATGGAGATATGTAGGCAACCCACCTCAGGGTTCGGCCCAAACTAATTATAATAAAAATATTGTCCACTTTGTAGGAACTCAACCGACTATGTCTCAAAAGGGAGACGACTCTACTCTCTTCTCTTGTACATTTTTGTATACAAATTTAAACTTCAAGTGGGAAGTGAAACGGCAAAATCCTGAATGGGGAAATTCGAACTGTCCATAACAAACAACAATCAAACAAACCAAACAAAACAAAAAATTGTTTTCTAAAAAAAAGGCACAATCGGAAACAAAGAGTTTTTCGTGTTTTGTCATTCAACCTTTTTGTGTAAATATTGATTTCATTCTTTGTTCTTTATTCCTAAGGGCAATCTCCCGAGAAGTCCTTGGAGTTGTGGTTTGAAAGTAGCTAATCCTAACCCACCACGACCCCACAAAATGACCAACACTACCAAAAGAAGCAAGAAAACCCAAACCCGCCGTGAGCGCGAGCACCCACCACCAATCCCTACCTTCCAACCCCAAACTCTACACATGATGGACAAGATGGGATATGTCTCCGGAAATGGCCTAGGAAGACAAGGCGAGGGGATCAAATGTCCAATTGAGGTCACCAACAAGCAAAACAAACACGGCCTTGGTTACAACCCTAGTGAGGAAACCTCAACAGCCACAAAAGCCAAAAAGCCATCTCTAACCCTCAATGGCCAATTCATGCTGCAGGGAGAGAGTGAACCTTACCTCGAATTCCCAGAACCCTGGTTCGACGAGAAAAAGCGAGAGAGGCTTCCGGGACTTGAGATATTCTTTGATGAGGCTTCCAATGAGAATTTGATTAGAAGTTGGTTTGTGAAAGACGAACCGGTCAAAAGGGACCAAAATTGGGTGGAGACCATGTGTGGTGAAGCGATGAAGCGCTTATTCGAGTCAGAGCTGAGTGGTGAGATAGATAACGACCCCACCACCTTGATCGAGATGACAACGGACCACGCACGAGAAGAGGAGAACGTGGAGCGCGGATCCAGGAGCGAAGCTACCGAGCTAGGCTATCCCCTAGGAAACCTCAACGCCAAACTCACTGACCAACCAAATCCTGACTCCCCTACCGACTCTGACGGCTACGAAAACGACAGTTCCTCATCCGACAATTTGTCTCTTTCTACCCAATCTGACTTTTCTGATAATGAAAACATTGTGTATAAATCAATATCCGAGTATGTTTGCATAAATGACATTGCATCTGATCATGACGCATCTTCTGACGCTGAGTCCATAGGTGTTCCTGAATCATGCATGACTCCCATGGAGGAGCCCATCATTGTAAATATAGAGTAACATGATGACGTTAGAGAAGTCAAAATAGGCTCATCCCCCTCCCCAGAAGAGAGTCTTGCATTCATTGCATTGTTAAAAAAAATACATAGATGTCTTTGCATGGTCCTACGCCGATATGCCAAGTGTCGATCAACATATTGATGTGCATCGAATTCCACTACTGCCAGAATGCAAGCCAAAGCAGCAACGACTTTGCCGAATGAAGCCTGAGGTGAGCCTCAAAGTCAAAGAAGAGATCGAGAAACATCTCAAAGCAACTTTCATGAAAGCAATCAAACACCTAGATTGGCTTGCCAACATTGTGATTATGCCAAAGAAAGGAGGAAAGGTTGAGTCTGTGTCGACTACAGAGACCTCAACGCAGCGTCGCCAAAAGATTGTCTCTCGCTGCCTGACACCGACGTCCTAGTTGATAACACCGCCGGCCATGCCATGTTATCATTCATGGACTGGTTCTCCGGGTACAACCAAGTTCTCATGCAGAACAGGACATGAACAAAACTTCATTCATCACTCCTTGGGGTACTTACTGCCATTTGGCCTGAAGAATGCCAGCGCCACCTACCAAAGAGATGCGACGACCATCTTGCACGATCTCAACCACGACACCTTCGAACTCTACGTTGATGACCTGATTTTAAAAGCGGAGACCGCTAGGGGCATCTCCGAGCATTGAGAACTTTCTTTGAAAGGATAAGAAAGCACAACTTGAGACTGAACCCGCAGAAGTGTGTATTCGGGGTAACCTCAGGCAAACTGCTTGGCTTCATTGCGAGCCAGGATGAGATCAAGGTGGATGCCGAAAAAACCAAAGCGATCATCGAATTACCGCCACCAAAGACAGAAAAAGAAATCAGAGGCTTTCTGGGTCGTATCCAGTACATCAGCCGATTCATATCTCAACTCACAACCAAATGTGAACCAATCTTCAAACTGTTGAGAAAAGGAGTCTCTAAGGAATGGAATGATGAATGTCAAAAGGCGTTCGACTCAATGAAGGAGTATCTCGCCAATCCACCAGTTTTAATGCCGCTAAGGCCAGACGAGCCATTGATCCTGTACCTCACGGTAACGGAAACTGCCATGGGGTCATTATTGGCACAATACCATCTACTACTTGAGCAAGAAATTTCTTGAGTACGAGACGAGATACTCACCACTGGAAAAAACTTGCATCTCCCTGGTGTATGCTACGAAGAAGTTGAGACACCACCTCCAAGCTCACACGACATACTTAGCCTCTGCGCTCAATCCGATCAATCATCTCTTCGATAAAGCAAAACTCAATGAAAAGCTTGCGAGGTGGCATGCTATCTTGTCTGAATTCGACATCCAATACATGAATCAGAAATCCGTAAAAGGAGGGGCAATCTCAGAAGCCCTGGCAAGAAGGCCAATTTCGGAGAATGAGTACGATGACTCTTTCCAAGACGAACGCATCCACGCCATTAAAGTACCGATATGGAAAATGTATTCCGATGGGGCTTCCAACAGATGACAACAAATCTACCAGAATTTTGGGCTAACAGGAGCCCGAACGTTTCCAACAGATGACAACAAATCTACCAGAATTTTGGGCTAACAGGAGTCCAAACTACGCATGACCTGATTTCCAACGACGGAATACGTAGGCAACCCTTCAGTGGGTCCGGTCAAGTGTTCGCGAGAAATGTTTGAACCTCGTGAACACACATCTACCAATGAAAGTTCTCTAGAGCCGAAAAGATCATTAGGGATCCGGCTAAAAGACCCGATAAGCCAAAAAAGGAAAAAAATGAGCAAAAAAAAATGAGTGATGGCTTATGCAAAAATTAGGGTCTTGAAAAAAACAGAGAGACAAAAAAAAAAAAAGAAAAAAAAAAATTAAAAAATAACGGTTCGGGTGAAAACGGGTCTAACCCGCAGTCGAACCACATCAACCCCGACCTCAACTTGGCTATCTGGCAATCTACCACGTTTCTCTATCTTGTGCGTCTCATTTGCATTTGGGCTAATCTATTGAGTTTTCATGCATCATTTTAGGATCATTTTAGACTCATGTGTTCAAAGGATGCATACTTTGATCATTATCATTCATAAAACATGCTTGGATTGAATTCATGCACTACCATCTCATTGCAACCCACTCCATCTTTAAGTACATGAAAGTTACTTGTCCACCAAGCCACGCTAACTCCACGTGTTCAACCTAACAACCCTTTACTACCCCACTCAAACTATGAAAATTCTAACCATCTTCTCCACCTCAAAGTAATCGATCCCCAACCTCGACCCATAGCCATACCCACTTCAACCTTCAACCTTTTCTACTTCGACCTTCTCAACCACGACAATTTCCAACTCTACCGTTTCAACCTCCACTTTTTCCAACTCTACCTTTTCAACCTCGACCTCTTTCGACCCAACCCTTTCAACCTTGACCTTTTCCAACTTTATATTTTCGACCTCCACCTCTAACTCTACCCTTCGACCTCCACCTTTTTCCAACTCCACCGTTTCAAACTCTACCCTCTTCAACCTCCACCTCTTCTAACTTCAACCCTCACCTTATCAAACCTCATCCTCCACAAGTTGAAACAACCCTGCTAGCTTGGTAGCTCGGCTCCACCGCAAAAGCTTCAGACACGAAGAACGACAATGGAAACTCCTTGTGCAAACACTCGAGGCAAGACAAAGTTGTCTCGATCGAAAGGCGTTCAACAATCTCTACCGACAAAAGAAAAAAAAAAGAAAAAAAAAAGGAGAAAAGGAGGGGCTAGGTTGAAAACCCGAAAGGGCGACCTATGCTAAAAAAGGAAAGTCTCTCTCACTTGCAGCAACTTCGACCCAATCCAATCTACACTGACATCGACCCGTCAACCAAATCCACAATCCTCCCTTCCTTGAGAAATCCGCTCAACACTACCTAACATCGACCCCAAGGATGGCTACTTCATCACCATGATTAATAGAGTCAAAAGAATTGGCCCTTGATCTTACTCTCAAACTCAATTTTCTTTTTTCAAAATGATAAACGTTTTTCCAAAAGTCAAACCACGATAATAAGGTCGTAAATCTACCTCAACCACAACTTCAACTCAAAAGTCAAACAACGGTAATAAAGTCGTGATCCGACTTCAAATTCAATCTCAATTTCAATCTCAGCCTCGACCTCAAACCTCAACCTCAAACTCGATTTCAACCTCGAACGTCAACTTCGACCTCAACCAATGATCAAACAGCGACCAGCCGTATTTTTGAAAACTAAAATAGTTTTCACCTCAAAAGACGACAACTCAGTCGCATCCAACCAATCTACCTCAACCAAACAAACGGCGACGAGCCGTGTTTTGAAAATTAAAAGAGGATTTTCAAATTTAGACGATAGGGTCTTCTCTCCCGAACAACAATGAAGTTGTAGGTCGGGATCCAAAATTTTGCGTCTTCTCACGGCGTTGGTCTTCATTTTTGCAAAACTCGACCAACGAGGGGCAAACTGTAGACACCAAATTTTGTCTCACCTGTTTTATTTTCATTTTTATTAATCCATTTATATTTTCTAATTCTAATTCTATTTCTAATTCAATTTCATTCCATTCATTTCTATTCTCCCATTTCTACTCGTTTATTTGCAAATAAAACGATTTCTCAACAATTTCAATTCCACCATTTTTTTTTTTATTATTTATATAAATTTCGAAAATCATGTAAATAATATTAATAATATTGAATTTATTCATTTTTTATTCTAATTTCATTATTTATTTGATTTAATTCACCCGGTTTCCATTTTTGCGCAAACCGAGGTAAATTTGCCCGAGATGAGCCAAACTCGATTCCAATTTTTTTTTACTACTAAACCACATAGGCAATGACATCATTTTTTACATGTCATGCCCATGTCACTCACATTTACACTAACAAGATGCTAACAATATGCTAACTATTTGATTTTTGATTAAAATTTGAAATGGTGACTCATTGATTCTCTCCCTTCCTTACAAGAGCAAAATGACAAATTTTTTTTGGTGTGTTGGCATGGTTTTGGCCGGCCAAGTGAGGCTTAATGAGCAAGTTTTCTTTTTTTTTGTGTTTGCTTAATTTAATGAGATATTTATCTCTCACATTCACTCACATTCACTCATTTTTACTCTCCTTTTGATACTTAAGCAAACCCTAATTCACACACCCACACACACATTCTTTACTCACAAACAAAACAAAAAAAAAGAGAGAGAGAGCAAGAGAGAGAGCCGGCCAAAGAGAGAGAGAGAAGAAGAGTATTTGTTCATTGCATTTACTCCTACTTTCATTCATTTTCTCTTATTTACTTCCACATCAAGCCTCCACTTTAATTCTAATTCAATCTAATAAATGAATAGCATTAGTATCACTTAGATTATAACTAAATAAAATCAATCTCATCTAAATTAAAATCAATTTAGAGGATTTAATACCTTAGCATTGGTGGATTTGCAACCATTGATCTCAAAAGGTAGTATTTCTTCTTCCCTTCTTCTTTTTATTGTAATTTCATTTCATTTATTTTATCTCAAATACCTTACTAACGTTTTTCTTTGTTGAGCCTTGGTCGGTAACGATGAAATACGTGTTTATTGAGCCGTATGGATTCGTAAGCTTGCCTCTAGGGCCTTTTGTGGCCGTTCCCTTTACTGAGGGGAACATTAGATGAGAGAGTTTTAGGAGTGGAGTGCCCATTGGTGATTTTTCTTATGTCTACTGTTTTATTGACCTTTTGTGGTGATTTGATATTTTTCACAAATTTTTCTACAATTATTTCCATGTACAAAAACTATCTACAACTCAATCCGATTTTTTGTTCTCTGAAAACTGTTTTTCAGTCTGACTTCCAAAATCCGTATAAAATCTTCCCTTTTGGTAAAATTCATGATTTTATAAACAATGCTTCTTTGGGGTCTTAAATGCAACCCTGCAAAATTTAAGATCCAAACTCAAACCAGATTATTTATGATGATTTTTGCAATAAAATGACTCAAAACTGGTCCCTGCTCCGACCAGTTGTATTAAACGAGGTTTTTCGAGTTGAAAACGACCTTTTCTGGGTATGTCTCCTTCACAAAAGTTTAAGATCAGACTCCCAAGTTTCCAGAAAGCTAAGGTTCAAAATTTTGTCATGTCTCTATCAACAGCTATGATTTTTTGAAAACAGATCCTGTTTTGCTCAGAAATCCGAATTTCAACCTTAAATTTGTTTTGTGAGTAAATGAACTTTTGGGGTCATGAAAAAATTCATGTGTGATCCCAAGATGTTCATGAACCCACATTCAACCCAGAAAAATTTGAAGATTTGATTTGATCTTTCAAACCATTCGATTTCCATCAATTTTCTGTTTTTGGGGTTGAAAATGACAAGTTTTTCACCCAAATTAATTGTCATAACTAATTAAATGGTTAGACTTAATAGGGAGTCTAATTAGTCCACCTCATTGAGATGTCAAAATGTTAAAATCGATTTTGACTTAATTAGGAGTCTACTCAACCCGATTTATAAAAACAATTAGACTTAATAGGAAGTTTAATTGATCAATCCATTTGTTTGATGACTTTAAAACACTTAGAAAGAAGTCTAGGTGAATCTAAGTCAAGTCTACATAAGTTGAGTCTACCTAAGTCAAGTCAATCGAGGTCAAGTCAATGAAAGTCAACCGTCGTCTAAAACCAATTCAATTACAACCAAGTCTACTAAAATCCAACCAATTACTCAAAGTCAACCAAAGTCAACCAAAAGTCAACCAAAGTCAACCAAAAGTCAACCAAAGTCAACTAAAGTCAACTAAAGTCAAACACGTCTATCCAAGCCTACCAATGCCAAATGTCTACCCAAATCTACCAATGTCAATGTCTACCCAAGTCAAACCCAAATCTACCTAAAAGTCGTCTAAAGTCAACTTTGCAAATAGGTGCAAGTCAACCGAAGTCAACCCGAGTCAATTAAAGTCAATAAGGACTAAAATCGACCCCCTTATGTAAATAATGTAATTAATAAAACCAAAAAACCCCTAAAAATGTTTTCTTATTTGTTTTCAAACGTCTTTTTCTTAGTTTTCCTAATTAAAATCGTTTTCTCCATTTTCGTCAACGTTTTAAGAAATTCATTTCTTTTTCCAAAACTTTTTGTACATGGAAGTAAATAAGCTTTCTTTGATGTGTTTTGCATGTAAAGTTTTCTTCCCGTTCTTGTATGGACTTTGGACGGGGCCCTACCCCAACACTAGGCAAGGATTGCCAATTCGCTTATGCGCGATCATGAGGTCGATCTACATTCACCTCTACCATCTATTCCACCAACACCCCAGTGGAACACCACTTGATCGAACGTAATCGAATCGGCGATTTATTTTCCTTATATTGTTGTAGGGCCTACACGGGCAGCTCTAACGATACGGCCAATTCCACCGAGCCCAAACACACAACCCAATCCATTTTCCATTAAATCTCCCCACGATAGTCAATTCAACCTTAGTCAAACTATTGAGAGGTCTAATCTTTAAACTCGCCTTAGAGAGGTCGAGTCATCCACTTTAAGACCTCGTTCAGGAGGCATGCCTGGTTCAGGAGGCATGATGATCATGGCGATCGCCGTCTCGATGAGAGACACATAGATGCAAGCGGAATATACCTTACTCTATTCTACGTGGATCGACTTGACTCTAAAGTGAGTCATCTATAAAGTCTCTCAATAGTACGACTTTGAATGAAACGACTTTCTACCACTTCCAAGCGAAGTAAAACCCATCTCTAGCCCCACATTGGTGATATCCCAAGTGGAATCAACCCGATCATTTCCCCAGTGGAATGATATCTACCATGTGGATTCATCCATCCACCCTCGCGGATATTAGCCGCTACCCCCCAGTGGAAAAGGCCGTTGTCGTGGGGCTGCCTGTCAGAACTACGTAGGGTTTTGATCCTCGAGTGGATTCCAATCCCACGATGAAAGGTACGTAGGGCAACTTTGGTGCTCAAACCCCCCAAGTCCGTACCCAAAAGACTCGGGAAATCTTTTGTAAATTCTTTTTCTAAACTCTTGCATGTGAATGACAATGTGAATATATATGCTTTTCTATTTCTACTTGTTTATATGGATCTTAACGTAATCAATTCACCGAGAATCTTTAGAAGGATATGATGTATTAGTAAGTGCCCGCCCTTATGACGGAAGGGGAGACGAGTTCCAAATGTTCGCACCCCTTAACTAAGGCCCCGAACCTTTTTTCTCTATTTCGCAGACCAGTTTTCCAAACCGTTTGGTAAATATAATAAAACGGAATTTTGCCTTAGGGCGTATGGAGTCATTTTTGGTTTTAGAGAGGTTTTCCGTAAAATTCTTTCATTTGTTTTCGAACTTGTGCTTTTTAAACTTGTTTCGAAACCCTTCCTTGTCGGGGTAAAGACAGGGTGGCGACTCTGAGTTTTCAACGATCCAACTTCGGTTAGTTCAATAACCATTCAAACCTCAAACCATTTTTTGCGGGCGCCGCACAGTGCAGGAGAAACTAGCTGATGGAACTATGGTTGAGCATTATAGGGATTGGACAGTTATATTTGATAGTGGTGTGTCCCACTCGTTTATTGCAGATAAGGTTGTGGATAAATGTGGACTTAGTGATAGTTCAGCGGTGGATTTTGAGTTTTCAATGCCTAACGGATCTGATGTTACATGCAAGAGTCAGTTTAAAGATGTGCCTGTAGTTGTAACAACCCTAAATTTTGACTAACTATAAATAGCAATAATTTAGAATTGTCACGCCACAATTGACTAGAGAGTCAATTGCTAGGCTAGAAATTCGATTACAACAGACCAAAAGAAATAATACAGCGGAAGTATTAAATTGTCAAACCTACAGTTCTCAAACGAAATATCAAATTACAACTGAAATGAAATAAAGTCTCTATCGAATTATGTCTTATGAAATAACTCCCACACATGCACCAGCTTCACTAACATGCAGCCACACTTCAAGACCTGTCAACTATGCCATCGAAGATTGACATAGGCCCCAGAGTACGGTAGGGACAAACCAGAAACAGAACGTCAGCACAGGCTGAGTAAGAAGCAAATAAACATACAAAAGAATTTAGATACGCGCCTTGAGGCGCGTAGCTAACAAGAACGAATTGGAGTTATATCACGAGAATTATCATTATTAAGAGATAATAATATCAAAAGAGTATCGCTGCTCATACAACAGGACTAGTTATTTTATTTTGGCTAGGGTCCTACCCCATAGCCCCACATATCGAACTTCGTTCGAGCTAGAGTCGGAATAAACACCTCTATAATCCCGAGTGTGCACACCCCTCGCTAGACAGCCGGTAGGACGAGTTGTCCATCTAGCGAGGAAGACTAATAGAGAGCCGGTAGCTAACCCGACCAGAATTACCTTGATCAGAGGTATACAACGGCGGCCAGTCAAGCTGAGCACACGCCGAAACTCTAGGTGGATTTCATAAATTATCTTTCATCCATTTTATGTACGTTATTTGAGGATGAATTATTCGATGATACAATATATTACGATCGTACAGCAAATCACGCTAGCATACGAAACAACAAAAGCACGAACAACACACCACTCGGCCGAGAGGCCGAGTGGCTCGAAGGCCACGGCCGAGGGCCGGGTGACCGAGGAACGAAGGCCGAGAGGCCGAAAGGAACAGAAAAGAAGAACGGCCGAGTGGCCGTTCGCATGCGATGATTTGCGAAGTAATTAAACAAGTCAAACAACGGTAATATGGATTCAACGATGGAATTAAGAACAAGTATCATGCAATGTGATCAATTGAGTGAAACAAGGCAATAGATGATAACGTAAAGCTTATCAATGATTCAATAGAAGGCAAAGGTGTTTGTGATCAACGTTCTTACCTTACTTGCAAATTCTCAAGATCGATTCAAGCCTTAAAACGGAACTTCCTCGAATACACAACCTAAAATCACACAACAACACTCCAATTACTATCCAACACTCTTCTAGCGCATCTAAAACCCTTAAACTTAGATTTCATCAATCAAACGAACTCCGATTGACACCAAATTCGCACAACAATCCCCTAAGCATATTAACTTCATGAATCAATCATTAAATCACCATACTAACAACTTTAACAACCATTTAAGCCAATTTTCAGATCTGGGCAGCATGTATTATCACCATTAAATCACTTTAAAACTTCACCAAATCAAAACCAACGTTTACCCAAGTCATAATAAACATCCCCTTCAAATTTCATAACAATCCACCCATAAAATTACTCATAAACTTCACATAAACCTTAATTTCGAAACCCTAGTTTCATAACCAATCAATCATGCATTCAAAACCATAATATAGCATGATCACAATCCAATTAGATAATTTCTAACAATCTAACCCAAATTGCAACACAATAGGCAATAATCTAAGCAAGCCCTAATTAGAAATAATGATCAAGAGGGTTTAAGACTTACTACTCTTGATTACAAAATCAAGAGGAAGTGGCTAGGGTGGCGGTGGTGACCGGCGGCAAGGGCGGCGGTCGACGGTGGTGGCGGCTTCCCTTTCTCTCTCCTTCTCTTCTTCTCTCCCCTTTCGCGCGGCTTCCTTCTTCTCCTTCTTCTCTTTCTTTTTTTTTTTTTTTTTTCTTCTTTCTCTGCGGCTTATGCGTGTGATGGGGTTTGGGAGGGTTTTGTTTTTTTTTTTTTTTTTTTTATTTAATAGGTAGAATAAATATAGTAAGGGTATTTTTGGTAATTCTGCCAAACAACTGCCAAAACGGGAAAGTGTCTCCAAAAGTGAAAGTATGCTCTAAACTCCCAAAATGAGGCTTTAAAGACTTAAAATAGGCTCTTCCCAAAGCTTAATACCATTTAAGGTAACCCAAAAATGTGGGGTGTTACAATCTTCCCTCCTTAAAACAAAGATTCGTCCCGAATCTTTAAACCCATCCTTTAAAAGTACGCTCTTAACTAGTAACATTGATCACAGGGTAAGATAGAATGGAAAAGAAAATAGAACATGTTTGAAACAAGAACATGCTCGAAATGTCACAATAGAGTAATTGAATGAGAAGTAAATTGAGTTGGACATATTGTACTCGAGGTACGGAGAATCGATCAACATATGAGTCAAAGCACACATCATAAAGTAAAGATCACATCAACCGAACCAGATATACCTTAATTGAACAGGTGGGGGTACTTCTCACGCATAACTGACTCCACTTCCCAAGTTGCTTCTTCAACGTTGTTATTGCACCACAGAACTTTCACCATTTGAGTCTCAGTTCGTCGAGTTTTGCGCACCTTGGTGTCCAAGATTTTCAATGGTGCTTCCTCGTAAGTCATTGTTTCATCAAGTTCAATGGTCTCGGGGTTGAGTACATGAGTTGGATCACTAATGTATTTCCTGAGCTGAGATACATGAAACACATTGTGGACCTTCTCAAGATTTGCTGGCAAGTCTAGTTCATAAGCAACTTCGCCTATTCGTTTGATCACTCTGTATGGTCCAATGAACTTAGGACTCAGCTTTCCTTTCTTCCCAAACCTCATTACACCTCTGACAGGTGACACTCGTAGTAGCACCATGTCTCCTTCGTTAAACTCAATTTGACTGCGAGTCTTATCTGCATAGCTCTTTTGTCTGTCCTGCGCAGCCTTAAGTCTTTCCTGAATCAGTTTGACCTGGTTGGTCATTTCGTGAATGTAATCTAGACCCAAAACCATTGTTTCACTGATATCATTCCAACAAATAGGGCTCCTGCACTTCCTGCCATAAAGAGCTTCATATGGTGCCATCTTGATAGAAGCTTGATAGCTGTTGTTGTAAGAGAACTCTATCAAATCCAGCTTGTCCTCCCAACTTCCTTGGTACTGTAGAGCGCAGGCTCTTAGCATATCCTCCAGGGTCTGATTTGTCCTCTCTGTCTGACCATCGGTTGCAGGGTGGAAGGCTGTACTCATTAAGAGTCTAGTTCCCAAGGCTTCCTGTAACTTCTTCCAGAAACGAGAGACAAAACGAGCGTCGCGGTCAGAGACAATCTCCTTTTGTGTACCATGAAGCCTTAATACGTTATGAATGTAAGCATCGGCCAATTGTTTCTTTTTCCACGTGTCCTTCATTGGTATGAAATGCGCACACTTTGTCAGCCTATCTACTATTACCCAAATCATGTTGTTGCCCTTGGGCGTCCTAGGTAATCCAGCAATGAAATCCATAGATATGGAACTCCATTTTCACTCTGGTACTGGTAAGGGTTGTAGTTTGCCTTGGGGTCTTTTGTGTTCACTTTTAACCTTTTGGCAAACCAAACACCTAGCCACGAAATCAGCCACATCCTTCTTCATTCCTGACCACCAGAACACCTTCTTCAAATCCTGATACATCTTGTCTCCACCTGGATGTACCGAGTATTTACTCGCATGGGCCTCAGTTAGGATTTTATCCCTCAAAGTAGTGTTATTAGGTACACAGACTCTCTCTTGGAATCGAATCACTCCATCATCACCTCTTTTGAACAACTCAGGTTCTTTTGTCTCCTTACCCATCAGCAGCTCGTCAATCTCTTGTAGATCCTTGATCTCCTCGATTATATCGTTCCCAATCGCTGTTGACCCTGAAGTTGCCCCTGATTCTGTCAACTGAACCCCGAAATTAAGGAATTCATCTCGCAGTTTCTGTCTTTGAACAACTAATTGAACTGAATGTAGTGACTTTCTACTCAATGCGTCAGCTACAACATTCGCCTTCCCTTCATGATACTGTATCTCCATATCATAATCCTTAATCAACTCCAACCACCTTCTTTGGCGCATATTCAGCTCCTTTTGAGTGAAAATGTACTTTAAACTCTTGTGGTCAGAGAAAATCTTGAATGTAACCCCAAACAAATAATGTCTCCACAGTTTCAGTGCAAATATCACGGCTGCGAACTCCATATCATGGGTCGGATAATTCTCCTCATAACTTTTGAGCTGCCTAGACGCATAGGCAATCACTCTCCTGTTCTGCATAAGGACACATCCTAAACCATTCTTCGAAGCATCCGTGTACACCTCATAAGGTATATTCTCATCAGGTAGTGCCAGCACTGGCGCCGTGGTTAACAGTTCCTTAAGAGTCTGAAAAGCTTTCTCACATGTGTCATCCCATTTATACTTTGTAGTCTTCTTCATTAGAGTAGTCATTGGTTTTGCAATCTTAGAGAAGTCCTTCACAAATCTCCTGTGGTAGCCAGCTAATCCCAAAAAGCTTCTAATTTCTGTTACATTCTTTGGGGTCGGCCAATCCTTAACAGCTTTGATCTTAGCTGGATCTACTGCAACTCCATCCTTGGATATCACGTGACCCAAAAAGGCTACCTTTTCCAACCAGAATTCACATTTCGAGAACTTACCATACAACTGCTTCTCTCTCAGAATTTCCAACACTATCCTCAAGTGATTCTTATGTTCCTCCTCAGTCTTGGAGTAAATTAAGATATCATCAATGAATACTACCACAAATTTGTCCAAGTAGGGTCTGAATGTGCGATTCATGAGATCCATGAACACTGCAGGCGCGTTGGTCAACCCAAACGGCATAATCGTGAACTCATAGTGTCCGTATCTCGTTGAAAACGCAGTCTCTGGTACATCTTCTTCAGCTTCCTTCAACTGATAATACCCAGACCTCAAGTCAATCTTAGAGAACACGCTTGCGCCTTTAAGTTGATCGAACAGATCATCAATCCTAGGTAAAGGGTATCTGTTTTTGATGGTTACATTATTCAGTTCTCGATAATCGATGCACAGTCTCATTGACCCATCCTTCTTCCTCACAAATAAGACTGGTGCTCCCCAAGGTGAGACACTTGGTCTAACATATCCCTTCTCCACCAACTCATCTAGTTGCTTCTTAAGCTCTTGCATTTCTACCGGTGCCATTCGGTAAGGTGACTTAGCAATCGGTCCCGTACCTGGGACTAGCTCAATCTTAAACTCTACCTCCCTCTTGGGTGGCATCCCGGGTATTTCTTCAGGAAAAACATCAGGGTAATCACATACAACAGAGACATCACTCAACTCTGGGTATTCTACTCTAGTGTCTCGCACATGACATAAGAATAGAGGTTCTCCCTTGGTCATCTGTTTCTTCAGGTTCATAGCTGATACGAGCTTAATTCTTGGTTTCTTGGGTAATACACGGTAGGTTACATGGGCGTTTTTCTGACCTCGTAGTGATATCTTTCCTATCCAACAATCTATTCTTGCTTTGTACTTACCCATCCAATCCATCCCCAAAATTACATAAAAATAGGTTAGAGGAAAAGCTATCAAGTCAGATTTGAACTCATGTCCACAAATCAGTACAGGCACATCTTTAAACTGACTCTTACATGCAATACTAGACCCATCAGGCAAAGAAAACTCAAGATCTACTCCAGAACTATCCCTAAGTCCACACTTCTCAACAAACTTATCAGCAATAAACGAGTGGGACGCACCACTATCAAATAGAACATTTGCAAGTACTGAGTTAACAGGAAATATACCCGATACGACGTCGGTATTCTCATTCTCCTCTGGGTTCATGGCATACAGCTGACCTGTGGCCTTCTTAGCCGGGGCGGCCACACTGGCCGATCCAGTCTGCTTAGCTGGCGCCACATAGGTTGTTTCTTTTGTTGGTGCCGGGTTCTTGTAGGTATTGTTTGAACCTGCATAGCCACTTTGAGCCTTGAAGTTCTGAAATCGATTGGGTGTTACCGAGTTACTCCCAGATGCCACAGATGGTTTTCCATTTAACCTAGAGTAGCATACACTAGCCTTATGCCCAACCTTCCCACAATGGAAACATGTGATCCTATCACCATTGCAAGACCTCCCAACGTGTCTAACTCCACACTTGTTGCAAGGTTTCTCGATCTCAGTGTCCTGGCTACGAGCTCGGTTGTAGGAAACATTCTTGTAGTTAGATTTCCCAGCTCCAGCAGAATGAGCTTTTCCTTTGAAGTCCCCAAAGTTTCCTCTCTTATTGGGTATGTTTACCAAGTCAAAAGGGGTCTCTTTCCTCTTTCCTCCAAGTTCAGCACTCATTGACTCCATGTTCTGTTCTGCTGTTGTAGCCCTCTCATAAACATCCTTAACGATATGAAATCGCTCAGAAGCAAACCATCCCTTAATGCTCCAAAGCAGCTTCTTGCGAAAGCTGGCAGCTCTAGCAGCCTCGGTTGGCGTCACACTCTCAGCAAACCTATTCAAATCCTCAAACTTATCATGAAATTCCTTAACCGACATGCCTTCAGTTTGCTGAAATGCTTCAAATTCAGCTGCCTTCTGCTCCTTTAAATGATCTGGAAAGAATTCATTTTCCAAAAGATACTTGAAGACTTTCCAGTCCCTAAACCGCTGGATAACAGACCCATCAGCTTTCTCCTCCAACACTGGCTTATAGAACTCCTTCTGGATCTTCATCCACCATCTTCCAGCTACCTCCTTAAGGTATGTAGAATGCGGCAACCTTTACCTTGAGATTGCCTGGAACACCAACAGCAGCAAAAATCCTTTCCATATCCTCTATCCAGTCAAGCAAGATGCTTGGTTCCCCTTTCCCTGTAAAGTTGTCAGGCCGTTTCTTCTGCACGGCATCTGACATCTTAGCCAACAACGGATCATCACCATTAACAGCGGTAGCCCCAATTCCGTTATTTGCAGCATTGGTGTTGTTGTTGTTGGCATTGTTAGCATTATTCTGGGCCATATGCTGCACAGCCTCAATCATAACCTGCTGTTGCTGCGCCATTTGTGCTAAAATGGCTGTCAAGTCGGGAACATTGTTTCGCACCATGCTATAAGTAATAACGGTTGTATCAGATGTAACCCACTTAACTCTCATGTTCATATCGATATATATAAGCACGAATATACAGAATTCAATCAAAACAACAATAACAGATCGCGTAAACGACGAATCAAAATAGCAATTCAGCGCAGAATTAGTAATATATCGAAATCAGTAACTAACTATTCGTCTCGCACGAGTTTAACTTTCCAGAGACTTTTCGTTTTTTTTTTTTTTTTTTTTTTTTTTGAATCCCGTCTCGGTTACTGTAGCACGGGCCGTGCCGGGTTCAGGACCTCAGCCGCACGAATCTCGATAATAATAACATGGCCGTGCCGGGTTTAGAACCTCAGCCGCACGAATTTCGACAAAAGCAACATCAATCGCACAATTAAGAACAAATAGCATTTAGTTCGCAAAAACTTCTTGAATTTATTGAAATAACATAATAGTATGGGGTATTGTCCCCAGCTTAGAGTACATGATAACAAAAGTTTTGACGAAAATTTAAACAAGACATTAAACGCTAAAGTTTAACAACAAACACACTCGAAGTCTAATTGTAGCTAGGTCTTATGCCTTTATTTGTAAGTCTATATATTATCCTTTAAACATCATATCTAGGATCATAATCCCCATCGTTAGGAACTTCTCCGCCATCGTCTTGCTCCGAGTCGCTCGGCTCCTCACCGGAACTGATGTCAACTATCTCTTTAGCAGGAGGCTCAAGGATAACCACCTCGTCATCTTCCATAGGCTCCTCTTCCTCAGTTTCTTCTGGCACGTCCTCTCTTGCTTCCTCAGACACATCCTCCTCTACAGGTGAGGATGGTGGATTAGGTGAAGGGTTGGATACCTCAATCTTAACTTTCTTAAATCTCAGCTGGGTAGATCCTTCATGCTCTTGGGACTGAGCCCTCTTTCCACTCATCGAACTGGTTTCATGAGACTCTGGAATAGGGTTTCTGAGGTGTGGGTTTATGGGCACCGGGGGTATGTAGACTGGACCATTTTCAGGTGCAAGGTTTGGGCTTAAAGATACTTCATACTCCCACTCTAGAATCGCCTCCAATCGATCGAGGGTGATTGGTCTACCTGATCTATCCCTCAAGTATTCAGAATCTCCTGAGAGACATGCATAATAAGCATTCCTTTCATATCTAGCTCGAACCTCTTCCCAACGGGTAAGTGCCCTCAAATTCACCAATGTCACAAACACTTGAACCTCATTCCTAACCACCCATGGAAACCTTTCAACAGCCTCAACAAATTTAGCCCTCATTCTGGCTACATAACTCTCAACAGTCTCTCCAATCCTCATTCGATCCTGGAAAGTTTCAGAAGAATAAGCTATGTGATCCATTATAGACCAAGGACCATCCATAGAACTCACTCCAGATGGACCGAACTCCCAAACATAAACTTGTGAACCTGCCATTCTGTCAGTATTCCAAAGAGATCAGTTAAGCGCGTTAGTATCCCAAACGTTTTGTGTACTCCAAATAGAACGTAAGTTAACCCTTGTTAATATGAATCATCCTCTCTAGTAACACGTAGCAATTAGCACATAGCATGCGAATGAAGGCACCCATCCCATTCCCAGTTTAAATGATTTTTGAAAACAAGTTTGAAAACTCTTGTAGACTCGACGAATCAGAACCTAGCGCTCTGATACCAACTGTAACAACCCTAAATTTTGACTAACTATAAATAGCAATAATTTAGAATTGTCACGCCACAATTGACTAGCGAGTCAATTGCTAGGCTAGAAATTCGATTACAACAGACCAAAAGAAATAATACAGCGGAAGTCTTAAATTGTCAAACCTACAGTTCTCAAACGAAATATCAAATTACAACTGAAATGAAATAAAGTCTCTATCGAATTATGTCTTATGAAATAACTCCCACACATGCACCAGCTTCACTAACATGCAGCCACACTTCAATACCTGTCAACTATGCCATCGAAGATTGACATAGGCCCCAGAATACGGTAGGGACAAACCAGAAACAGAACGTCAGCACAGGCTGAGTAAGAAGCAAATAAACATACAAAAGAATTTAGATACGCGCCTTGAGGCGCGTAGCTAACAAGAACGAATTGAAGTTATATCACGAGAATTATCATTAATAAGAGATAATAATATCAAAAGAGTATCGCTGCTCATACAACATGACTAGTTATTTTATTTTGGCTAGGGTCCTACCCCATAGCCCCACATATCGAACTTCGTTCGAACTAGAGTCGGAATAAACACCTCTATAATCCCGAGTGTGCACACCCCTCGCTAGACAGCCGGTAGGACGAGTTGTCCATCTAGCGAGGAAGACTAATAGAGAGCCGGTAGCTAACCCGACCAGAATTACCTTGATCAGAGGTATACAACGGCGGCCAGTCAAGCTGAGCACACGCCGAAACTCTAGCTGGATTTCATAAATTATCTTTCATCCATTTTATGTACGTTATTTGAGGATGAATTATTCGATGATACAATATATTACGATCGTACAACAAATCACGCTAGCATACGAAACAACAAAAGCACGAACAACACACCACTCGGCCGAGAGGCCGAGTGGCTCGAAGGCCACGGCCGAGGGCCGGGTGACCGAAGATCGAAGGCCGAGAGGCCGAAAGGAACAGAAAAGAAGAACGACCGAGTGGCCGTTCGCATGCGATGATTTGCGAAGTAATTAAACAAGTCAAACAACGGTAATATGGATTCAACGATGGAATTAAGAACAAGTATCATGCAATGTGATCAATTGAGTGAAACAAGGCAATAGATGATCACGTAAAGCTTATCAATGATTCAATAGAAGGCAAAGGTGTTTGTGATCAACGTTCTTACCTTACTTGCGAAATCTCAAGATCGATTCAAGCCTTAAAACGGAACTTCCTCGAATACACAACCTAAAATCACACAACAACACTCCAATTACTATCCAACACTCTTCTAGCGCATCTAAAACCCTTAAACTTAGATTTCATCAATCCAACGAACTCCGATTGACACCAAATTCGCACAACAATCCCCTAAGCATATTAACTTCATGAATCAATCATTAAATCACCATACTAACAACTTTAACAACAATTTAAGCCAATTTTCAGATCTGGGCAGCATGTATTATCACCATTAAATCACTTTAAAACTTCACCAAATCAAAACCAACGTTTACCCAAGTCATAATAAACATCCCCTTCAAATTTCATAACAATCCACCCATAAAATTACTCATAAACTTCACATAAACCCTAATTTCGAAACCCTAGTTTCATAACCAATCAATCATGCATTCAAAATCATAATATAGCATGATCACAATCCAATTAGATAATTTCTAACAATCTAACCCAAATTGCAACACAATAGGCAATAATCTAAGCAAGCCCTAATTAGAAATAATGATCAAGAGGGTTTAAGACTTACTACTCTTGATTACAAAATCAAGAGGAAGTGGCTAGGGTGGCGGTGGTGACCGGCGGCAAGGGCGGCGGTCGACGGTGGTGGCGGCTTCCCTTTCTCTCTCCTTCTCTTCTTCTCTCCCCTTTCGCGCGGCTTCCTTCTTCTCCTTCTTCTCTTTCTTTTTTTTTTTTTTTTTTTTTTCTTCTTTCTCTGCGGCTTATGCGTGTGATGGGGTTTGGGAGGGTTTTGTTTTGTTTTTTTTTATTTAATAGGTAGAATAAATATAGTAAGGGTATTTTTGGTAATTCTGCCAAACAACTACCAAAACGGGAAAGTGTCTCTAAAAGTGAAAGTATGCTCTAAACTCCCAAAATGAGGCTTTAAAGACTTAAAATAGGCTCTTCCCAAAGCTTAATACCATTTAAGGTAACCCAAAAATGTGGGGTGTTACAGTAGTGATTTGTGGTCATGAGTTTAAATCGGACTTGATAGCTTTTCCTCTAACAAATTTTGATGTAATTTTGGGAATGGATTGGATGGGTCGATACAAGAGAAGAAAAGACTGTTGGATAGGGAAAATTTCTCTTCGAGGACAGAAGAATGCTCATGTTACTTATCGCGTACTCCCTAAGCGACCAAGGATAAAACTGGTATCCGCCACGAATTTCAAGAAACAAATATCAAAGGGTGAGCCCCTATTCTTATGTCATGTACGAGATACCAGCGTGGAATATCCAGAGCTAGGAGATGTTGAGGTAGTAAGCGAGTATCCCGATGTCTTTCCTGAGGAGATTCCAGGGATGCCTCCGAAAAGAGAGGTGGAGTTTAAGATTGAGTTGGTACCAGGAACAGGCCCTATTGCTAAATCGCCTTATCGAATGGCACCAGTAGAAATGCAGGAGTTGAAGAAACAACTTGACGAACTGGTGGAAAAAGGCTACGTGCGACCAATTGTTTCACCATGGGGAGCACCTGTCTTGTTTGTTAGGAAGAAGGATGGATCGATGAGACTATGTATCGACTACAGAGAATTAAATCGTGTAACCATTAAGAATAGATACCCCTTACCTAGGATTGACGATTTGTTTGATCAGTTAAAGGGTGCAAGTGTGTTCTCAAAGATTGACTTGAGGTCAGGATACTATCAATTGAAGGTGGCTGATGAGGATGTAACAAAGACTGCATTCTCGACCAGATATGGGCACTATGAGTTTACAGTGATACCCATTGGGTTAACCAATGCACCAGAAGTGTTCATGGACCTCATGAATCGTACTTTCCGACCCTATTTGGATACATTTGTGGTCGTGTTTATTGATGATATTCTGATTTACTCCCAAGGACAAGGAGGAACATACGGAACATTTGAGAACAGTTTTGGAGATTTTAAGAGAAAAACAACTCTATGGTAAATTTTCGAAGTGTGAATTTTGGGTGGACAAGGTAGCATTTTTGGGACATGTGATATCTAAGGATGGCGTAGAAGTAGATCCAGCTAAGATCAAGGCGGTCAAGGACTGGCCAGCCCCTAAGAATGTGTCTGAGATTAGGAGCTTTTTGGGACTTGCAGGTTATTACAGGAGATTTGTGAAGGATTTCTCCAAGATTGCTAAACCAATGACAACTTTGATGAAGAAAACCACAAAGTTTAAGTGGGATGAGAATTGTGAGGAAGCCTTTCAGATCTTAAAGGAACGGTTAACCACGGCTCCAGTGTTAGCACTACCTGACGAGAACATACCGTATGTACGAGGTGTACACTGACGCTTCAAAAAATGGATTGGGATGTGTCCTAATGCAGAACAGGAGAGTAATCGCCTATGCGTCAAGGCAACTCAAGAGTTATGAGGAAAATTATCCGACCCATAATTTGGAGCTAGCTGCAGTGATTTTTTGCATTGAAGTTGTGGAGACACTACCTAATTGGAGTGACTTTTAAGATCTTTTCTGACCATTAGAGTTTGAAGTACATATTTACTCAGAAGGAGTTGAACATGCGACAGAGAAGGTGGTTGGAGTTGATCAAGGACTACGACATGGAGATACAGTATCATGAAGGAAAAGCCAATGTTGTAGCTGACGCACTGAGCAGGAAGTCCCTACACACAGTGCAATTAGTTGTTCAAAGAGAGAAACTAAGGAATGAATTTGTCAACTTTGGGGTCCAGTTGACAGAACTAGGATTAAACCCAGGAACAACCACGATTGAGAACGATTTGTTTGGAGAGATCAAAGGATTACAAGAAACTGACAAGGTGATAATGGACAAGATGGCAAAGGAGGCTGAATTGTTCAAAAGAGGTGTAGATGGAGTGATTCGATTTCAGGAAAGGATTTGTATACCTAGTAATGAGGCATTGAGGAGTAAGATTTTGACATAAGCTCATGCCAGCAAATACTCAGTACACCCAGGAGGAGATAAGATGTATCAAGATTTGAGAAAGGTGTTTTGGTGGTCAGGAATGAAAAAGGATGTGGCTGACTTTGTTTCTAGGTGTTTAGTTTGCCAAAAGGTTAAGAGTGAACACAAGAGACCTCTAGGAAAATTACAACCCTTACCAGTGCCGGAGTGGAAATGGAGTTCCATATCCATGGATTTCATTGCTGGATTACCTAGGACGCCTAAGGGCAAAAATATGATTTGGGTAATAGTAGACAGATTGACGAAATGCGCACATTTTATACCCATGAAGGACACGGGGAAGAAGAAACAGTTGGCTGACGCCTATATACATAATGTGTTGAGACTCCACGGTACTTCAAAGGAGATTGTGTCAGATCGTGATGCGCGTTTTGTTTCTCGATTCTGGAAGAAGTTGCAAGAAGCTTTAGGTACAAAACTCCTTATGAGTACTGCGTTCCACCCAACGACGGATGGTCAGACGGAGCGTACGAACCAAGTCTTGGAGGACATGTTGAGAGCTTGTGCCTTGTAGTATCAAGGAGGTTGGGAGGACAAGCTAGATTTAGTCGAGTTTTCCTACAACAATAGCTACCAAGCCTCAATAAAGATGGCACCTTATGAGGCCCTGTATGGAAGGAAATGCAGGAGTCCAATCTGTTGGAATGACATAAGTGAGACAGTAGTTTTGGGTCTAGACTACATAGAGGAGATGACAGAACAAGTGAAATTGATTCAGGAAAGACTCAAGGTTGCACAGGATCGACAAAAGAGTTATGTTGACAAAACTCGCAGTCGTATAGAGTTTGCTGAAGGTGATATGGTGTTGTTGAGAGTGTCACCTACCAAAGGTGTTATGAGATTTGGGAAGAAAGGAAAACTGAGTCATAAGTTTATTGGACCATACAAGGTGACTAAGCGCATTGGGGAAGTCGCTTATGAGCTAGAATTGCCTGCGAATCTTGATAAGGTTCACAACGTTTTTCATGTTTCTCAACTTAGACGTTACATCAGCGATCCGTCGCATATTCTGAACCCAGAAACTATCGAGTTGGATGAAACTATGACCTATGAAGAGGAACCACTGAAAATTTTGGACACTAAAGTACGGAAAACTAGACGGTCTGAGACGAGTATGGTGAAAGTTTTGTGGTGTAACAATAATGTTGAGGAAGCTACTTGGGAAGTGGAATCGATTATGCGTGAGAAGTACCCTCATTTGATTGCTTAAGGTACTTCGGTTCGGGACGAACCTTTGTTTTAAGGGGGATGAGAGCCTCGTGCGCTCTGTTTTAATTGCTTGCATGATGTGATTTATATTTTGATACATGTGATTTATGTGATTTCCATTTCCTCTTCCTGTGGTTGACTGTTTCAAACCACAGTTGCAGTGCTTTGACACAATTCTATCCTTATTCATACTCTTATTGTTATTTCGACCTGAGCATATTCTTATGTTCTTGTTCTATCATTTCGAATACCTTTGTTACCTTGTGATCGACGTTTCTAGAGAGGAGCTTGACTTTTTAAGGATGAGTTTAAAGATTCGGGACGAATCTTTGTTTTAAGGAGGGAAGACTGTAACACCCCGTATTTTTGGGACTTTATTTAATTAGGGTGTTACATTTATTTATCATTTTGAGAAAAAATTAATAAAAGTTATTTTGGGTAATTTGGTGAATTATAGATTGTTACTAATTGGGTAATTCTATTTTGGGAAGTTGTATAATTGGGTTATTGGACTTGGATCGGATTTATGCATCACTCATCTCACCCGACTAATTAAGCCCGAACCCGAGTCTACCCTCAACCCATTCACACAAATCAAAGGAGATAAACCCTAGCTTATACTATATATAGTCGGCCCTCTCTCCCTCTCACAATCTTCTCGTAGCCTCCAACCGCAGAAGATTCCCAGCATCACTGTGTCAACTTCAAACACACATAATTTTCTCGTACGACCTCTGATTAGGGCGTGGATGGTGGCGTTAGAACCGTGCTTTCAATACAAATCCAGGAACATGTAGATCGTGCCAAGATTCCATCGGATGATACTTGTGGAGACGTTTTAGTGAAGTTGTATCTATCTACCCGAGAATCTGTTCCGCCCCTCGGTAGTTTGAGGATTCCCGTCGACTCCTAAGGTATTTGTGGACGAGATTTTGTGGAGTTGTTCCTTACTCTATCATTGACAACATATCAAAAATTGGTAAGACCTAGATCTGTAGATAATAAGTTATATTTGATTTCGTGGGTAAACCCTAATTCATGTTTATGGTTCAGTGCGAGATCGATTCCCGTAGATCCACTTGGAGTCTGTGGACGAAATTTGGAGACAATTTTCCTAACATGATCCTTTATGTCATACTCAGTTTTGGTGATCATACGATGTCAGAGGTAGAAGTTATCCATGTTTGAATGTCACTGACTTCTTTTAGATTCATGATATATTAGTTAATTTGTGGAATTATGCCTTATGGTTATACCTTGTGAATTAGGGGATCATCGATTGAGTTTGTGTTTGGTTGGACGTCTAGATTGTGGATTCGATGAGGTGTTGTTCATTGACTTGATTTGAAGAGTTTGATTTAAGGATTAGCGTTGAAAGGTAAGAACGTGGGTTACAATCCCAACCACGATGACCAATCCTCTAAACTATCTTTTCTTGATCCTAACCTTGTCTTTGATGATCATTGTTCATAATTATCTTACCATTGCTTTTATTCCTATACCTATCTTCTGAAATTAACCGTGCAGCAATAGCCTTTCGGCTTTTCTTCCGCCTGGCCCTTCGGCCTCTTTGTTCGGCCGGTTCGGCCTTCTCGGCCACTCGGCGGCTTTTGGCCGAGTGTGCCTCGTTATCTTTCTTCCTTGTTTCGATAATGTTGGTTCTTGAGTTTATAATTATGATATTGATAATATAACATGATAACGAATGATGTCGTAAAAGTGTACACTAATGTCGATGTTATAAGTGATAATAATGTTTTGACGATTACCACCTAGAGTAGATGTCTCGGCGCTGAGCGGTCATCCTGTACCTTCTTTATGAGGGGAGTCTGTGGTCGGTTCGCTACCGGCTTCCTATTTGGCTTCCTCCTAGAGGCTTCGCATCCTACTGGCCTTCTAGAGAGGGGTGTGCACACTCTGAGTCATTAGGGGTTGTTTTGAGTGCTCTAGCTCGCATTGGTTTGAGATTGTGGTGGCTGTGGGGTAGGAACCCGGCCTTAATGAATGATAATGTGATATGACTTCTGAATTCTGTGACACCGTGATGATTAAAGTTAATGATGTAACGGTAGCTTGTTATTTGTTAGCTACGCGCCTTCAGGCGCGTATCTTTTGTCTTCTTATTCTTTTGTTGTTCTTACTTAGCCTGTATGCTGACGTTCTTATTCTGGTTCGTTCCCTACCTTATTTCTGGGGCCTACGTCATTCTCGATGGCGTAGTTGACAGGTTCTGTTGATGATGTGGATGCTTGGTTGAAGAGTCGTCTGCATGATGGGGATTTTATAAACTCTATTTAATTTATATTTCAGTTTGATTATGTAATTTAAGACTAGCTTTGAGAATAGTAGTTCGACATTTGTTTAAGACTTCCGCTGTTTCATTTAAGTTAATATTGTAATCGAATAAATAGCCTTGCAATTGATTTGGTAGTCAATTGCGGCGTGACAATTATAAATTTACTGCAATTATATTTGAGTCAAAAATTTAGGGTTGTTACATTATTAGATGTATGGCAAGCAAGGCAACAAAAGAGAATAAATAGTGATATCATGAGTAAGAAATGTAGGCTGTTTATATGGCTTGTCTTGTAGCTATTATATGGTCACTAGTTAATTATATACATTTGCTTTGGGAAATTTTCAATCAAATTGCAAAATATTCTTCACGGAATTGTAGACCTTTTTATGGCAAAAACATCAATTTTGATCACGATCCCGGAGAAAATTTGAAGTAATAATATGCTGCTTGAAAAATTTATGTACACTTTATGATAGGTGTTGTACATCAGTATATGTAGACAAAATTAATTTAACCAAGAAAAAATGAGAAATTTTGATATATTTTATTTAATTTTAGAGGAAAAACAAAGATGGTTTAATTTAAATGTCAGTATATGTGCCCTTAGTTCAACAAAAATAAACCCAAAATAAGAGAATGAATATTGGAATGGAAAACGGTATTTTCGAAAGAGAAATAAGAATATGACATGATATGATCAAAAACGGTATTTTAAAAAAATGATGAAAGAAACTGATAAAGGTGATTTAACGCACCACGAATAATACCATTGAAAGTTCGAGTGTACAATATAGTTAAACTAATAATTAAGTACAAGTTTGATAGCTATAATTATCGGGGCGTATTAATTAAACTAAATTCCATTTTATACAACACATGAATGCATCACACATTCGTGGAATAAAGCATTAGCTATATAGTTACAAGTTCCCGATCGATCTTATTGCGATTTTTCGATCCAAAAATCTCAAACCGTAATGAATAATTGGATTGACATTTTTGTACTTATCAATTTGGTTTTTTTTCCAAAAGCCACTTAATTGCTAGAAGTCTAATGTTTAGACAATTAATTGTGTCTAAGCTATTTAGTATTGTTGCAATAATTACTACATTTATTTTACTATCAAAGGTAATTTCTAAAATTTTTAATTTACTACTATGCTTTTAATGACAAATTAATTAATTTCATCTCAACTTCCACAATTATTATATATATTGATCTCAAAGCAAAAACAAAAACAAAAAAAAGGCTGAACCTAGCTTAAACCTAAATATGAGCATAATTCTCATATTTGGGTTTTACCAAAATATTATGACAAAATCAATAATTCAAAGTACACGAAAACTTGTAACAAGGTACTGATATTATAACTCATGATAAAAGCAAGCAAGCTAGCTTGAAGCTAAGTACATGAGACATGGCCATAGTTTAGTTCGAATTGTTTCCAAGCATGCATACGCTAGCTCTATCTGAAAGCTAGCTTATTATTAAAGGGTATCTACATGAAATAGTAAAACTTGAAAACAAATTGTTCAACGGGATAAATGTTTGGTAATTCACCGTACACTACTTATACAAACATGAGACGAGAAAAGCATACGACCTTGGCTTGTAGCGGCAATATACAGTGCATCACCTAGCATCGCACTTTAAAGCTTGAGTTCGAGATCAAGCGAAATGTTGTTTTGATTCGCAGCCGGTTGAAGAATGACATGAGTGCAGACCCTATCGAGCCTGCGCTCTGGATCAACAGCAGAAGCTCTGAAGTTGTTCATGAGTGTTGCTCTGTAGTACTCCTCTATCCTCGAATTATAGTTCATATTGTAGTAGTTGCCTCCATAATTATTTTGGTTTGCGGCACGTTGAACAATGGCAGGAGTGCAGACCCTTGGATTATTGCTCACATTGTAGTAGTTGCCTACATAATTAGCCTGTTGATGATAAATGTAAAAAATGATTCATATGATCGATCAAATACATTATTACCTATTAACCTAATCAAAATTTCTAAGTGTTTTTTTTTTTGTTTTTTATGATTTATTGGTTGGAGTCGTGTTATAATTAAATCGAGGAAGTAATAATTTTGTTGCCAAAACGGCAAAGTTAAGAATACATATAAAAAGTTTGTGTATCGTATGTTTTAAGGTACGTACCTGAATAGATGGGGTTTGTAAGGGGGAGCCCATCAAGTTAAGGCCATTAGAAACCAAATGTGGATATGCCCTTCTACCGTGTTCGTCAGACGCGAAAACGGTAGTAGTGACATTGTTGTTAACCTGATGAGATTGAGGGTGTGTCTGCTGTTGGTAGGCGAAGGGGTAGTTGTTCATCACGTAACTCTGAATCATCAACTGCCTGTCATGGTGCAGGCGAGCCTGTCTCCGGTTAACCGAACGACGAGATGTGTAGTCGGCGAGCTCCAGCTGCTTAGCAAGCAATAGCATAACGTCGCCATTCCTTTGTGCAACATCAATTTCTTCAAGGTTACATAGTTTAAGGGCATTAGTCATTAACTAGGATTACATTAATTATTGAGTAAAACAATAATGGGAAACAAATGCGCATAAACTTAGGTCAAATCATTTCAATTAGGGCTAACGTCATCACTTAAACTAGCATATGTGCATGGCTAGGTGGCTAGGTGCCTAGGTGGCATAATATCACGTGTCAGTACAAAGATTTGAAATGCATTTGCACCATTGTACTCTAAAAGAGGTCGTTTGGATTTTATAGGAATTTCATTTTCCTGAGAGTTGAGTTTTCATTGACTTGTTTGGATGACCCTCTTTTGCAAAAGTGGGGGAATTGAAATTCCATGGCCATTTCTATTTCCTATCCAACATAGGGATTTTGTTACACCCCCCCTCGCCCCCGGTCATTTATAATTCCTATGTTGTGAAGTTAATAAAATTACGCAGTTCCCCTCATATTGAACTTTTTAATTACTCCTCTTAAATTATAATTTTTACTTCATAAATAGAAGGTAAAATGGTCTTTTGAGTAATTAACATGTGATTGAAGTGAAGTGGAGTAACCAAAGAAATTGACAATCAACCAAGGGAAATATATGCCAAGGAATTCTAACTTCCTTGAAAGTAAACAAACACTCCTAGGGAAATTCTCGGGAATTTGTCTCGGGAATTCATTTCATGGGATATTCTATTTCCCAAAGTTATTTAGTTCATATGTCATCCAAACGAGCACTAACTTTAACTAATATTACTGAAAAAAGAATTACAAATTTATCAAAGAAAGTTGAAACGCTTGAGGTCTTGTTTAATTTAGGACATAATCAAGAAATTAATGATTTATGAGAATTAGCTGGAAACACTTTATGTTTAAGAAAATCGGAAACAGAAAAAGTTCTTAGTTAATGTTTTCTGATTGGAAAAGAATAAACGTCGTCACATAAAAGGTCACTCTGAATAACTATAAAAAAAATTACCAAAAAAAGTTGTAACGGTTTTATGTGTGATTCAAGAAAGAGATCATGAAGATAGCATTCTATTTGAGCCAAGTAGTAAATATAACTTTCCTACATTTTTCTAAGTATCACGTTTTGCTTGCGGTTCAAGTTTATTATATTGTGTCATTAAAGTAAATTAGACAATGTATAAAAAAAATCAATTTACAATCAAGAAATCAATAAAAAGTTGGCTTTGATAATTATCAAGGTAAAAACCTTGTCAAAGTAAATTCTTAATGAGGTTTTAAAAATTAATTAAGGGGAAAAAATCACGAAATTACAACTTATGTGTATTTATTCATATAATTTTGCATGAATAAATCGGTAAGGTTGCAGTTAATGTTTTCTCAATGAAACTTATTTCATGTATATAAGCATTGCTCAGAACAACTCGGAAACAAACTTTTTACTAAATGTTGTAATGTTAATTTCGATCTTATATAGGAAAGATATCAGAGAAAATTAGCGGTATATTGGAGCATGGATTACACTAACTTCACGTTTTATAGAGGTCTTGTTTGATGTCCGTGTTTTCATATAATTTTCAATTTTTTTAGCCTCACAAATTCTAGTTAAAGAAGCTACTAGATTAACAGTAAATTATACTTATAAAGAAAATAATAATGGAAAACCAATGTTTATCATTTTCACCAAATGGATTGTGGTTTAAATAACAGAGCAAAAAAAAAAAACAATTATATACATTACCAAGTTTCAAGCGATTTTTTTATCCTTTTTGCCAATTGGTGTAGACAAACGGTGTGATAGAAAAACTTTTTCATCTTTTGATAAAAAAAAAAGTCAATAGATGGTTACTTAAAAACAATAATTTTTCTTTTGCCCAAGGATATCACGAGAAAGTAAAGAAAATCATTACAGATTGAAGGAATATATGGAATTTTTATTGCTACTTCATTGTATTTTTTTATAGTATACCACAATTAGTTTATAATAAAACAAGTTCAAAAACATCAAATTATATAAAGAAGTACCTAGTAAAAACTATAAATCCAACTATAACTAACATGAATTACTTAAAGCGTAAGCAAAATAGACTATATGACTTGAAATCAAAAGATTTACCCTGAAGTAGAGTCCTCTGCTTCGTGCTCCGATGCATCTACACGAAAATCAAGATGAACAATCAAATTCCGTAAATAAAAAAAAAATCACGAAAATAAATGAATCCAACAAAATAGAGAAGAAAGAATAATCCTATTCATTAAAGAATAACTATCAACAAAATAAAATATATACTTGGAGATGGCTTTTGACATGAGACACATCTATCCCGGCAACCCCCATTTCACGATGAATCAACTTCGGAGTCGCATCTAAAACACAAACAAAGATACAATTTAGTAAATCTCAATTGACTTGTCATGTATATATGAAACTCAAATTCGGTTGAATCTGAATCTCATTTTATCTGAAACAATTGATCCATTGTCGAGATATCATTATATCATCTGCATAGTCGATATCATTAAATAATTAAAAGAACTCAACTCACCTTTGCTCGATCTATTTACATTTTGGTATTAAATGTTATAGAATATTTGTAAATTTGTGATTAATTAGATCAAACGATGATTTGTAGAGAAAAAAAAACAAAAGAAAAAAAAACACAAAGAAGACAACTTTAAGATAAATTAGGGCTTACTATCCTCCCCGCCAAGCCTAGCAACGGCATGAAGAAAGCGACGATGGAGATCATCAGTCCAGCGTAGCCTTGGCTTAACATAGGGTCTTACAACATTTGCATTTGCATTTATGAATGCATTCGGACCTACATTCCGATTGATAAAGGGATAATTTCTGACATTGAAATTGTTGTTGTTAAATCGCTCCCCAAGTACGAATGCAAACGCCATTTCCTTTCTAGAAAAAGAGATTAATTTATGAAAACTAAAGTAGAAAACTAAATAAATTGAGGAGGGAGGAAGGGAGATGAAGGAGGGTTTTTTAGGGGTTGAGAGATGAGAGAATGCATCACCTATGCTGGGTATTTATAGTGAAGCTACTAAGAAGAAAAGGACCAAGTGAGTAAATATTTACTGTACTTTGTCCTTATGTCAACAACTCTTTCACACTTGACCCAAAAAAAATAAATCTTTCACACTTTAGGATGATCGGTTATACGTATGGGTATATTGAGAATTAGGATGAATGAAGGGTTGAATAACTTCTTACGTACTTATCCAAAGGTCGTTTCCTATTATGTAAATTTACGAGCTTTATGATTACTTAATTACGATATATTCAAACTTATGCATCGGAGTTGTTCATTGGTAGTTCATAGTGATCCAGTTTTCTCAACGATCAACGCTTCTAATTTGACACTATTTTAGGTCATATTTTGATCATCGAATAACTCTCATTATAAAATACAACAAAATTATCATTTCATTTAAACAGACATAGTATTTCATAAAAAAAAAAGTTCAAGTTCAATTTAACAATACATGAAATTTAGAAATAAGATAATGTCTTCTAGTCGTACCCCAGTATTGGTTGGTACTGTTCTTTCACATTTTTTTCTTTCATATCCTACTTGTAAATCAAATGGCAATTAAGCATAATGAAATGGGCCATGAAACAATTGACGATAAACTATACTATGTACCATCTCATTTTTTGATGCGTATTGTTTCTATGTACAATTAACGGTATAGAATGGGGTAGTGTGAGTATGTGCCCTCTAGCAGAGCCATATCATTTTTTGATGCATATTGTTTCTGTGTACACTATTCGGTATTTTACTTTTTAACATAAAATGTAGTTTTTGAAAGTTGAAAAAGTGGTGTTCAGTTTTCATTTTTGTATATTTATTGAATCATCCCCCTTAATTTAAATTTTCAATTTTTTGACCAACTTGAATGATACAAAAACTAATACCCTTCATCATTGAACAACTTGTTGATGTTCATTCATGGATAAAAGATCTGAAAACAAAACTAAACGACACATCTTGATTTAGGTTTATTTCCTAATTTGTTTTAGGGTAGCTATAGATTTTCTTTAATTTCCATATTTAATTCAATATTATGTTTAATGCTTGATAACTCACATGAGGAAGCAAGGATGGATCTTGTTTGGTTTACTTACCATTTTAGTTAGATATACATCCTTCAAAGGTCTCAAGCAACTTAATAAAAGATCCTAAAAGTTGATTTGTTACCAAAATAGTTGGATATTATTAAAAAACATAGTAGGTTATTAATTATTTGAGATTTGTTTCCCAATTTGTTAGATGCCACAAAGTTTAATAATTAATTTGTTTATTATCTAACTTATTATTAAGAGAGAAACCTAATAACTCTATTACTTTCCCAAATACTTAAATTTGTAATTATTCATTCAAAATTGAATATGATCATATTTTCGTGCCACTATTCTTTTCTATGCAATAATCATTTTATGAAACAATCTCGTAATGCATGTAATAATGCTTATATTGTGGTCATTTACGAATCTGTGTGAGCATTATTTTGTACCTATCACAAGGTATTAATATTATTATTGAGCGATTTTTCTAGTTTTTCATTCGAAGTAGTTAGTGTTTATTAATTTGATTTTTCCATTTCATCAATATATTTGATATAACTAGACGTTTAACTCAAGTTACAAAATTATCCTTTGTATTTTGACTCATTGACTCTTATCACTTGATCTATGTGCTTAGGTGTAGTTTTGTTCGTAGGTAAAGAAATTAATTAACATTTGCTCTGCATCAGGTTTTTAAAGAGTTGACATCGAGAGAAGATTTACGTTCGCAAAATTGGCAAATTTGGAAGAAATGCATGCACCGTCAAATGATAAACAAATAAAATATAGTTATTTCATATGCATCGTAAGTTGTCGCACATGAACCATTTCTTTATCTTCCATAACATTTACCAATTTAGCATGCATGCATAAAATCGGTAGGTCGTCGATGAAACTTTAATGATTTGCATAATTTTGCATCTTTCATATTCAATGTGCAGAAACACACGACAAAGCAGTTTCGAATATTTCTCGAGTTTGCAGTAATATTGTTTGTTTCGGCTGTTATACTCTTGCTAGAGTAGCATGCCATTTGTCGAGGTAAAGAACTTGGGATTTTTCATCATGTGCGCTTGCTATAAGCGAATTTTTCGTTCCACTTTATTGTCCATAATGTAAAATTATTAATGAATATTGATGAATTTTTTAAGAGGTGCTGTAAGATTCTATCACCTAATTGGTTTAGTACATCACACTAGAACATATCAAAGTTGGACAGATGATCCGTATTAGTGTGTTCGATACTTGGATTGATCACGATTCTATCCATATATGTTAACTTGTTTAATTTTCGGCAAATTCCTGTGGTGCCCCCGAACTATGTCAGAATGCTCGTGGTGCCCCTATGTTTGAAACTTGTACACTGTGGTGCCCCCGAACTTTGCACCTATAGGCACGTGGTGCCCCTAAGCCCTCTTATTCACTAACGCCGTTAACTTTCGGATGTTAAATGGTGATGTGGCACATAATTAGTAAATTTAATTACATTTTTAATAATAACAAATGATTAAATGAAAAACAAAAAACAAAACAAAAAAAAAAACCCAAATTTTTTCTCTCTCCTCACCTCCCCCACCGCCCAGCAGCCCCACCGCCGGCAACCACCACCACCTCCCCCCTTCCCCGAAATGCAACCACTGGGCCGCATACGGCGGCGCGAGCCCAGTGGGGTGGCTCGTCGAGGTCGAAAACCGCCCTAAGAGGGCTGTTTTCGACCCCAAATCACATCACCATTTAACATCCGAAAGTTAACGGCGTTAGTGAATTAGAGGGCTTAGGGGCACCACGTGCCTATAGGTGCAAAGTTCGGGGGCACCACAGTGTACAAGTTTCAAACATAGGGGCACCACGAGCATTCTGACATAGTTCGGGGGCACCACAGGAATTTGCCGTTTAATTTTCTAAAAGTTTACAACAAGTGGTTGTTTAATGAAGAAAGAATTAATTTAAACTAATCTAATCTAATCTAATCTAGTTCTATATATATATAAATCAAGATAAAAACATCAAAAAGCCATGTTCAGGAGAAAAGCTTTCTCCTCAAGCTAAGCCGTACACCAGCTTGATCCATGGCGGGGAAAGGAAAACCAGGGCGTCCTAAGAAACTAAAGTTACAGCAAGATGCAGAGAGTCAAGGCGAAGAGAATGAAAGTAGTATTGAGAATAGTCAGGCTAAATCGCAAGAGATAACACAAACCCAGCTCGCGTCACCGACATCGGCGCCGGTAAAAATTTCTGACCCTGTTCCTAGTGTTACTAATGCTTTGAATAGTGATCAGAATGCGATTAGTGGTAGTATAAATTTGAATTGTGATGTTAATTTCCCAAAAATTGGAAATGTGAATGATGCAAAATTTGGGGAAAAAAGTGGGTCTGTTTCCATTGAGTCTTCTGGGGGTATTAACAAAAATGCTCAGCAGAAGAAATCTTGGTCAAATGTCATTGGTAAACCTCAGGCAGGGATGAGTCTCTTTTTCGTTGAGAATAGCTCAAGTGCAGAGGATGTAACAATTGTGGAAGATGATGTAGTGGATGAGCTAGAATTGTGGAAATATACATTAGTTGGGCATGTTATTGGAGCCAAAACTGAACTTAAGCAGATGCAGCAAGTGGTTAGTAAGAATTGGGAAGGGAAATGCTCAGTTCAGTACTATAGGAAAGGGTGGTTTGCCTTTAGGTTTACTACTCAGGAAGATTTGGAGATTGTTCTAAGAGGAGGGCCATGGCTAATTGCAGGAAAGACATTGATTCTAAAGGAATGGACTCCTACCATTGCTCAGGAATTAGACAGGCTGACAGTCTTGGCTGTTTGGGTTTTATTTCCAGCATTAGACCCTTATTTATGGTCTGTTGCAGCTCTGAGTAAGATAGCAAGTAAGATAGGGAGGCCTTTATTTGAAGACCAAACCACAACACTCAAAAGAAGACTATCATTTGCAAGAATTATGATTGAAGTGGATATATCAGGGGAGTTGCCAACTGCTATCACAATAAACACTCCCTATGGTGAGCAAATTGAGCAACGGGTGGAATACGAGTGGGTGCCGTATTATTGTAGAGGATGCAACAAGATGGGTCACACAATTTCCTCTTGTAAACATGCCAAACCAAAGAAGCAGGCTGAGGAAGCTAAGAAAACCTACAAACCAGTAAAGGAATGGGTTGTAAAAGATGCAAGTGAGCAGGTGAGGAAAGACACAGAGATGAATCAGGATATGGAGGAGAGGAATGATGCAGAAGTCAGGATCATTAAACAACCAGTCAAGGTCCCAGAGCAGCAACAGATTATTGAGACTGAATTCCACAAAGATGTAGACTCTCCTTCACCACCACATGAGATAATTGATGAGTTGGGGTTCAAAACAGTGGTGAGAAAGAGCAAAAAACAGATGAGACTCAGTAATCCAGCTGGGTTAATAACTAATAGGTTTGCAAACCTTTTTGTGGGGAGCTCAGCTACAACTGGAAGGGTAGAAGGTGCTGGTATACAGGAGATAGGAATTGCAGTAGGGGAGGGGATTCCACCTGATAATCCCACCCAATGAATATCCTTACCTGGAACATTAGAGGGTTAAATCAAACCCTCAAGCAGCAGGAGGTCAGGGATCTTCTGTGGAAAAATAAGATTGTTTTAGCTGGGATTATTGAAACAAGGATAAAGGAAAGTAAGGCTAATAAGGTGATTAAGAGTAAATTTGCAAATTATGCTCATGCAAATAACTATAATATGCATTATAATGGCAGGATCTGGATTTTTTGGAATACTCAGAGGGTGAAATTTGAGGTGACTCATGTAGGAGACCAAATGATACAGGGTATTGTCAGGGACTTACTCAATCATTTCAGTTTTTGCTTCACTGTAGTATATGCAAAAAATGACAGCATTGAGAGGCAGGAGTTGTGGAAATGCTTGGAGGCTAATAAGCCAAGTATGCCATGGCTTGTAATGGGGGATTTTAACATAATCAAGGATGATAGTGAAAGATTAGGAAGGCATCCTCCAAATCACTACGTCAAATTCGGCCTTTAAGAACGGGTTCGTTTGTGCTAAAGAGAACGGTTATAGAACCGTTCTCTAGGACGCTGTACTTAAAGGCTAAGAGAACGGTTCAAACCGTTCTCGTAACATTTAAGAACGGTTACCTTCAAAACCGTTCTGGAAGATATACGAGAACGGTTCTGGGTCAAACCGTTCTCTAATCAATGTGAGGTAAGAAAACGGTTGTTGAAACAACCGTTCTAATAGGTCTCAATAATTAAAAAAAAAATCGAATTAATTATGCTCTGATGTGTTCCATTTTGCTTAGTTGAATAACGACAAGTCGACAACAACAACAACAAGAACTCCAATCAAACGAACGAAATCAAAATTTATTTCTACAACTTCCCTTCAAAAAAAAAAATTTATTTCTACAACATATTCTAAATTCGAAGATTTGTAAATCTCATAAATTACAAAGCAAACGAAAACAAATATAGTGGTTATAATTAACGTATGTTGTAAATCTAAATAATTACAAAAAGAGCCGAACCCAGATTATACTATAACCTTATTGTTCCGAAGTCCTAGTCGTCTATCTACCCATCTACCCAATTCGTAGGTACTCCTTACCTTTCATCCATCTTCCGATCCGCTCCTCACGACATTCTTTCAACATCCGCTTCTTTCATTTTTTTTTGAAGTCGCCGTCGATGACCAGGTACTGCCATCGCTGATGGAACTATCTCTGCGTTCCCATCCTTAAGAGTATTTTTATTATCGATCTAATTACAAAAAACCAAAGGAACAAAGTTAGATAAAACGATAAAAAAAAATCAATCAAATAAATAAATTGCAAATGAAATTGTAACAATCATAAGTAAAGACATAAATGATCTAATGTCTGTAACAATTAGATCTAAGTTAAAAAAATTTATTTAGAAACAATAAAATTAGATCTGAAACTTTAAGAAGTAGATCTGCAAATATATCAAACCTTGGTCTTATGATGTTGTCGCCTTCGCCTTCGAGAAACGTCGCCGCTGCCATCGCCATCCCGTCATCGCCGTCGTTTCTGCTGTCGTCGGGCTTGTTTTCGCCCGGATTGTTCACATAGATTGTTGTCTTTTGTTGTTTGTAGGAGCAAAGAGAAATTAATAGAGGAAAAGGAGGGAGAAATTAATAGAGGAAAAGGAGAGATAAATTAATGAAGGATAAGGAGAGAGAACAAAATTGAGGAGGGGGGAGGGCGGAACTGTCGAGGGAAAGTGAGGACTGAGGAGAGAGAATAGATTGGATTTTTGAAGATAAGTAGTTTTTTTTTTCTTCCTTAATGATAGTATATACTCCGTATTATTATTCTTTTGGTGGTGGGTTTTAATTTATTAGTTTGGTGTATGGGAAAACGTTCTTTTTGATGACTATTTAAGAACGGTTTTTCTAATAACCGTTCTAAAAGATGTGATTCCCAAATTAGACCCATCTTTTAGAACGGTTTTTATAGGAACCGTTTTTAAAAGTATTTAATATTGATTTTTCTTTTATTTTAAATTACATTTAAGGACGGTTCTTAGCGGACCCGTTCTCTTATATATATAAGAACGGTTTTTCAAAATTCCGTTCTCTTATGTGGGTTCTCGAAGCCCGAATTTGACGTAGTGAATATTCAGGATATGAACGACTTTAACGACTGTTTAAGTAGATGTGGCCTTGTGGACATTCAGGGAAAGGGTCATTTCTTCACTTGGACAAATAAACAGGATGGTGATGACAGACTTTGGGAAAAATTGGACAGGGCTTTGGTAAATGGAGATTGGCTTAATGATCACTCAGCTTCTTATGCTGATTTCCTGCCTCCAGGGATTTCCGACCACTCACCAATCAAAGTGGTGATCAGTAATCAGGAGAGGATAAGGAAAACCTTCAAGTTCTTAAATTGTTGGGTAGATCATCCTCAGTACAAGAAGGTAGTGGAAGAGGCATGGAGCTGTAAGGTGCAAGGCACTCAAATTCATAAGCTATTTGCCAAACTGAAAAGAGTAAAGCATGCTTTAGGGACTTTGAACAGAAATTACTTCTCTAATTTACCAGAATGAGTTCAATCCTGTAAAGCTAGGTTGGAAGAAATTCAAAACAAGTTGAATGATAACCCTATGGAGGAGTGTTTGCTGGAATTGGAGGAGGAGGTTATAGCTGAATATTGCAAGTTGAAAAAAGCTGAGTTGAGTATGCTTCAACAGAGATCAAAAATCACAGATGTCAAGCATAATGACTGTAGCTCCAAGTACTTCTATGCAAGAATAGCAGTTAGGAAAAATCAGAGCATTGTTGGGAAGATTGTTGATAAAGATGGGAAAGTTTACACTGACCAAGCAGGCATCACCAAGGCATTCACAGAATTTTATAAAGGGTTATTAGGTGAGGAAAAGCCTGTGTTGGAGCTGGGAAGTGAAATTTTCCAGCAAGGAAGGAAAGTCTCAAACAGTTGGAAAAACTATCTGGTTAGTGGCATTACTAAGGATGAAATTAAGAGGGCTCTCTTTGATATTCATCCTGATAAGAGCCCAGGGCAAGATGGGTTTTCAGCTGGTTTCTTTCAGAATTCTTGGGATCTTGTGGGCAAAGACCTATGTAGTGCAGTGGAGGAATTTCTCAAAAAATGCAAGCTACCTAAACAGGCCAATGCTACAATAATAGCATAAGAAGGAAAATGCATCTTCAGTAGCTGATTATAGACCAATATCCTGCTGTACAACCTTCTATAAGGTTATTAGTAAGATTTTGGCTAACAGAATGAGGAAAGTTCTCCCTGAACTCATTGGTAAGGAACAGACAGCATTTGTACAGAATAGGAGTATTTTCGAGAATATTATGGTCTCTCAAGGGCTGATCAAGGGCTACAAAAGAAAGAATGTTTCCCCAAGGTGCTTAATAAAGGTGGATATCAAAAAAGCATTTGATTCCCTCAACTGGAAGTTCATTGAAAGCATGCTCAAGGCTATGGACTTTCCTATTCTGTACATCAAATGGGTTATGGGATGCATTAGCTCCTCTTGGTTTAGTTTGAAGATCAATGGGGAAGCTAGGGGCTTCTTTAAAGGGGAAAGTGGTGTTAGACAGGGAGATCCCCTATCTCCTTATCTATTTGTTCTAAGTATGGAGGTTCTGTCTAAGTATCTAAGAGAAATTCCCAAACAACCTCAATTTTCCTACCACCCAAAATGCTCAAGGGTGAACCTCACACACATGATCTTTGCAGACGATTTAATGATCTTCACTAGAGGAGATGTACCCTCTGTTAAAGCTGCAACAAGGTGCCTGGAAGAGTTTGCTAAGGTCTCAGGGTTAGCAGCTAATCCAGCTAAAACAGAGATTTATTTTGGTGGAGTGTCTATTGAGGTGCAGGAGCAAATCAAGAGTAGCACAGGTTTCTCTGAAGGAACATTTCCCTTCAGATATCTTGGGCTGCCCTTAAACCCAGGCAGGCTCATTATAGACATGTACACTCCTCTTATCAGCAGAATGAAGAGCAGCATCACTAACTGGTCATCCAACATGCTTTCTTATGGAATAGAAAACTTTTGGAGCTCAGGGTTTATCTTGCCAAAACACATTGCTCAGAGTATTGATAAGAACTGCAGAAACTATTTATGGAATATTGAAGATGGGAGGAGGAAAATGAGTTTTATGAGCTGGAAAGCTATGTGCTCTCCCAAAGTAGAGGGTGGACTAGGCATGAAAGAGGTGTTAGCTTGGAACAAAGCAGCCATGGCTAAGTGGCTGTGGATCGGAAGATAGAAAGGAAACAGGAAGGACTGTGGCTGGAATGGATTCAAGCATACAAACTCAAAAATAGAAGCATTTGGGGAGTCACTGCAATGGAAAGTGATTCGGAAAGCTGGAAAGGCATCCTTAAGATCAGAGATGAAATTTTGTTGAAAACAGGAAATGAGGTGAATGCTGGAAATGAACTAGCTTCATGGAGTAAAGGTGATAAGTACAAAGTACAGGCTGCTTATGACTTTTTCAGATTGAAAAGAAGGAAATGTAGATGGAGTAAGGTAGTGTGGAACAATGCCAGCTTGCCTAGGCACAGGTTCATTGCAAATCTGGCGATTCAAAAAGGTCTTCCCACCATAGATAATCTATCTAAAAGAGGAATGGTAATTGTGAATAGATGCTACCTGTGTAAGTGTAGCTTGGAGAGTATTGAGCACTTGTTTTTCGAATGTGTTTTTGCTAAGGAAATCTGGCAAAGCATGATAGATTGGATTGGGCTTAACAGGAGGGGTTGGAATTTGGCTAGGGAGCTCAGATGGAGTGCTGGTAGAAGAATGAGGAGGCATTGGCACTTCAACTGGTATTGTGCAGGTCTTACTGCAGTAGTTTACTCTGTTTGGCGGGAAAGAAATGCAAGGGCTTTCAGTGATCAGGAGCAATCGGTGGAGCAGATCATCAAGAGGATGAAGGAGCTGATTAGCATTAGGTTGCTGGCAATCTCGAAAGATTGCTTGCAAAATGAAATTGTTGATAGTTTAAATCGAAATTAGTCGTATTACTTTAGTGGATACTCTTTTTTTGTAAAACTTGTCTTTTTTATTCCCTCAATGGATGAATAAAAAGATTACTATTTTTACAAAAAAAAAAAAAAAAAAAAAAAAAAAAATAATCTAGTTCTATATACAAACTTGAAACCACCTATATATATATCGTCTATAGACCGGCACTTGGCATATACTATTAGATGGCAAAAAAATGATATGATATACTCCCTCCATCCCAGCTCAAACATCTCATGTAAAAAAAAATCTCATATTAGAAAGAGTATACACACTACTCGGTTAGTTTAAAGTTTCAAAAAAGTTGTATGGCAAGTACGTATGATCTGATGGTGTTTACAAGAGGTGATACACCCTCAATCCAAGCTGTAACAAACACCATGAACTCTTTTTCAGAAATTTCAAGCTTACAAGCTAACCCTTTGAAAACAGAATCATACTTCTCTGGGGTTAGTTCAGTGATAAAGGAGGAAATCCTGAAAATAACACTCTTCCAAGATGGGAATTTTCCCTTCAGATATCTGGGTATTCCTCTGAACTTAACAAGGGTTAGGAGCCATATGTATAATCAGCTCTTGGAAAAAATCAAAGCACATCTGCAACAATGGTCTGCCAATTTCCTTTCTTATGTTGGAGAGATTCAACTCATTAACTCAGTATTGTTTGGCATTAACAACTACTGGTGCAATGTGATCTTATTCCCTGAAGATATTGTTAAGCAGCTGAATAATTTCTATAGAGGCTTCTTATGGAATATCTCTTAGGGTCAAAGGAGGATGATCTACAAGAGTTGGAAAAGTTCCTGTGCTCCCAGAGCAGAAGGGGGCTTCAATATAAAAGAAATTCTTGCTTGGAACAGCGCTGCTTAGCGAAGTGAGGTACAAAACACCTTTCCTACTTGCGTTCCGGGAAGGCTCTTATCTCTAAGTGGCTCTGGGTTATTGATACTGGAGGTATGAACATATGGACTGACTGGAATTCCAAGTACATTCGCAAAACCAAGGATATTTGGAAGGTGATCGAAGCATACACATGGTGATGCTGAAGCACTTTCTAGCATTCTAAGTGTCAGGGACGAAATTTTGATGAAGACTGGTTCTGTTCAAAATGCAAGAGATCAGATTGCTTCATGGAGTAAGAATGGGAAATCTATTGTCAAGAAAGCATATGACTTCTTTCGACAGAAGTTTCCTAAAATGAGAGGGAGTAAAGTGATCAGGAACTCCATAAATCTTCCCAAACACTCCTTCATTGCCACTCTGGCAATACAAAACAAGCTCCTTATAGTTGACAATATTTGCAAAAGAGAATTGAGTATAGTCAACAGGTGTTGCCTTTGTAAGGAAAATGCAGAGTCTAGAGACCATCTTTTCTTCGAATGCGCCTATGCAAAATCGATTTGGAGGAGCATGCTTTGCTGGATGAAAATAGGAAGACAAGGTTGGAGTCTTAAGCGAGAAGTTAGCACTTTTGATAAGAGAAATTTGAAGAAAAATTGGCGGGCTAGGTGGCTTATTTGCAGTCTAATCTCAAGTACCTATGCCATTTGGCAAGAACGTAATTGTAGGCTCTCTAGAGAAATCGAAATCGGGGTGGAGGAGATAGTAAGGAGGATCAAAATAATAGTTAGCACTAAAATGTTATAGCTTGTATTAAGGTAATTTGGCATAATGATGTAATCGAGAGCCTAAACTCCTAGGTTGGTGGCTGTATTTTTTTTATAAGAGCTTTTGACTTTTCTTTTACCCCCAAGTGGAAGTTTAAAAGTCTAACTAATTTCTTGCAAAAAAAAAGATAGAGGAATACAAGATATATTGATTGTACTAAAATATAGAGATTGCAATACTCACAACATATTATGTACTAGGAAATACAACATATTATGTTGAGAAGGAGAGGATGAGATGGTGGAAAAGTTTAGATTGTATTATTACATTAATTAGTGAGTATTTATACAAAATTTTAATTAGGGTTAATCTTAGGGTGGCCGACATTACAAAGATTACGAGATATACATATATCTAAGATAGAGGAATACGAGATACATTGACTATACTAAAATATAGAGATTGCAATATTCACAACATATTATGTACTAGGAAATACAACATATTATGTTGAGGAGGAGAGAATGAGATGGTGGAAAAGTTTAGATTGTATTATTACATTGGTGAGTATTTATACAAGAGTACAAGTAGCGTTAATCTTAGGGTAGCCGACATTACAAAGATTATGAGATATACATTTATCTAAGATAGAGGGATATAAGATATATTGACTTTACTAAAATATAGAGATTGCAATATTCACAACATATTATTATGTACTAGGATATACTCGTATATTATTTCCTTATAACCACGTGCAAATCGGCAAATCAAAACACGAGCGAGAATACCACGTGAATTAACCTTTTTTTTTTTTAAGTTGACGGTGTTAATGGGACGGTTAAGTTTAGGGTATCGTGTGCAAACAATAATCACATCTCGAGGGTATTCTGTGCAAATCGGCAAAACACGATGGTACCACGTGCAAATCGGCAAAATACGATGGTACCACGTGAACTAACCCTTTAATTTTTAATATAAGTTATCTGATCCTTATATTTTGTTTACACAAATAATGGTTGATAATCAGAATATTATTGGTCGATCTTCCCTCATCATTGTTGACGTACGTAATCGTCAAGTGAAACCACGTTATAGTTAGTTTAAACAACCTCTATGCTAATTATCAAGTTTTGTTAACATTGCTATCAATCCAGTAAGCTCCTGGGTTAAAGATGTTTTTTTTTTCAAACAATACCAAAAAATGTCGACATGCTACAACATTCATTCATTCAAGACTTTGAATTCGAATTTTCTCTAGCTAAGTTTGTTCATCTATCTGTGATGATTTGTTCAGACATAAGAGTTACAAAAAGACATGGGGAAATAATATAGGAGGGACATGGATATATGCTTACAAAAATGAGACTAAATGTCCTTAAAAAAAGTACTCGTACGGTATTAACAACTGATCATTTTTCAAAATAAGTGGCGATCATTTGTATTATCATTTTTCAAAATCAGCCTCGATCAACGATGATCAAACGTCTAAGAGAAAATCAAGACGCATAAATCTTCAATCCATCATTCCTACCGTAGTGCTGATGAGATATCCGTCGATTGCCTGGCATTAGGATAATGTACATGAGCGAGTGAAAAGGCAATCATACACAAGATGATCCAGGCCACATGCAAGGATAATTAGCTGCACAAAGCACAAAAGAAAGAAAAATGAAAGAAAAAAAAAAAAAAAAAAAAAAACTATGTTCACTCTGTCTTCAATTGGATTGAAAAGGCGCCATGTCCCGAGTTCGATGATGACGCTTTTGTGTATCGATGAGGCAAAGGAGACATAAGATAATACGTGCTTTCCTTGACATAAAAATTTCGCTTTATCTGTAGGATACGGGTAATGAGAGAGGTAAGGGACTGTGATAGGGAACTTGAGTTGTGTTCGAGGAGGCGGACTTAGAGCAGAACGCCAGGAGGTGCAAACCGAACTACATCGACGTCGAAAATCAGACTGCCACTGTGTGTCAACATGTTGGCAGATTTTGAAGAGGATGTCTTCCGGAAGATTAGCCCACCTGCTGCTACATGTAGAACCATTCATTGTTTTCCTTCTTTTCGTCAAGGATCCCTGCTGAACTCATGTTATGTTGGGTGAAGAATACTTTTTTTTTTTTTTTTTTTTTTTTTTTTTTTTGACAGATAGTAAAGAACATGAATACAAGAAAGAAAATTAAAAACCAAGCTAATTAAAATCTAAGCTACTCTAAGTTGAAGGGGGAGGGAGATAAGAGGTTGAGTAGGGACATATCACTCCTTTCCGACAGTCAGTCGCAAGTTTGTCAGCAATGCTAACAAATTCCCGATCAACCTTGAAAAGATTGCAGCACTGCATTGCACCCCCGAGCCTCTGAAGGTGTTGAAGAAGCCAATGCACACTCACATCCGGTTTACTGTCACCCCTTAACAAGCTCACCAAAACACTACAGTCGGTGAAGATACTAACGGAAGTAACTCCAATAGTAGACGCCCACTCCAAAGTACATCTGACAGCCCACATTTCAGCATGAAGAGCAGATCCCATATAACGGCAATCACATCCACTTCCCAGCTGCCTTCCCGTCACCGGGTGAAGAATACTAATCAGCTCATTATTTACGTTTGATCTTTATCACTACTGGAGACTCTAGAGTAGCTCAGAAGGGTGTGTTAGGGCTCATGCGATAAAAGTTGGGCCGGCCCATACGTATGGGATGGACTGGATACAAGCGATGGCTAGGGTAAATCACAAGGGAGAGGATTACGGTTGCTAATTGAAGATAGGGGGTAATCTATCTATACTTAACTATTAATTGTCTACCTTCAACACCCACGTGGCATATATTCGTTGCATTTTGAGGGGAAAAAAGCCACCTCAAAGCTTAGGTGTCAGCTCCAAGATGCATCTTATCTTCCGAACACGTTCCGAACACGCGTGTCGCTGACTCCTTCCATTTCCCCCTGCGAAATCCGTCCCTTCCCCTTCCCCTTATTCATTTCTCATATTTATCTCCCATTTCCTCTTCAATTTATCCTTTTCCCCTTCCCCTTCCCTCATTAATTTCCCCTCCTTTGGCCTTCCTCTTCTTCCATTAATTATCTTCCGCTTTTACAAAACACAAAAAAATTGAGAGAGTGATAAGAGAGAGAAGAAAATAGCGAGAATTGCAGGAAATGGGTGAAAGCGGTGTTGTTCAGAGCGGAGAAGTTTGGAATGTTTGGGTCGTCTCTGCTGAAGACAAACACCGTGAGCTCGGCGTTGGTGGTAGGGTTTCCGTCGGAGTTTCAGCGATGTGGTGGCGTGAGCGTCACTGGCGGCGCTGGCCAAGACCAAGAATATTAGCCAAGAATTCCAAAGTTTTGTAGGTGACCCAGAAATTTCAAGAACTCATGCTATTAAGGTCTTTTGTGACCATGCCAAAGCTAATAAAATTCAAGTATTTTCTCCCTCTTTCTTTTCCTTCCATTTTTTTGGGTTTTCAATATTCTGTGTGTTTTTCATTTTTAATTTAACCAATTTATTCATTGTAATGTAGAGACTGGTGTAATAAGTGTTCATTTGTGAAGTAAGAATTTGTTTAGTTGGTAAAAGTTGGTAAAGATACGGGGAAATGATTTCAATTGATTAAATGGTCCATTGACTCTCCAGTATTAGTCTTTTACATGTTTGTCCGCAAGACGGTGAGGTCTTTTCTTTGTTGCTTTAGCAGTTTAGCCAGATGTTTACATGATGCTTCTTTCATTTTGCAAAGCCAAAGCACGTTACCTTACTACCAATACTACAATATCTTATTTCAACCATGGATTTTAGACACAGTAAGTAGGCATTCGATGTTGGAACGTGGCCAATGTTACAAGTATTGCGCGTGTGATTGTAGGAGTATTGTCCCAGCGGAAGATGAGGATAACAGCAGCGATGGTGAAGAAATTACACCTGAAGATCTTAAATCGAGGTGAGATACCCTTTACCTAGAATTTTCTTCCTAATGATGAATTTCATTGTTTGATCCTTCACCTAGAAACAGTAGGATACGACTTTTGTTTTTTGCCAAAGTTAGTATCCCTGCCCGAAAGTTTGTTGCTTTCGAATCTATGGAAAAACTTTTTTTTTTTTTAATAAATTTGGAAGTAAAATGTAGCTTTCTCTGTCATGTTTATCCTAAAACATAGACAAGCTGCAAATCCTGATTTTGTTGTTGTGCATGAATAGAGTAAATTATCTAGGCTGAATGTTTAAGAACAGAAACACTGGTCTTTAAACGACTGACAGCAAAAGCGCTCGAACTTGAACATTCAAATCTGTTTGATATTCTACTCAAACGAGAGGGTCTGAAGTTAGCCTGCTATGTTATCTCACTTCCAATCTCATTCCAAATTCACCATATCAAATTTTGATTTTCCTTGGTTAGTGAAAAATAGGAGCTCCTAAGAATTTTTGTTGTGCTGCAAAAGTATGAAATTTGTTATATCAGACTATTGTGTGTGCACCGACACACTGTTTGTAGGACAGTAGTCATATAAGAATCACTTCTTAAACTTCCAGAAAACCATACGGTAGTTTGATCAATCAAAATGTCGTTTATTCGATAGATTTGTGATGTACCACTAAATGCTTTGTATCATATTGCATTTTTCGACAGAGAGGGTGTGTTGGACTCTTCCATTTCGCATATGTGACTGTTTTTTACAGTGTCTACAGAGTGAGAAAAGGGTGTGGATGAGAGCGATACTGACCCTTTGACAACGATATCAAATGCGAACAACTTAAGGTAATTGTTCTTAGATCCGGTTCATCGTTTTGATGCAAGTTCTTTGTTTCATTCTTTTATTTTAAGCTGATATTATCTGTACTGATACAATATGACCCAAAGAGTGTGCTAAGTTATTTAAGTTCGAGTGGTTTAATTCTCATACATGTGTTCGAGTGGTCAGTAGCTCCTGCTGATATAGGGAATTTCTCATATGTGCCAAATAATGGAAAGCTTGCAAAAGGCACCATGTAAGAGACGTTGAAAACAACGACAATTTTATTTTTTTCATGGAGATAATTGGCTTCTGCGAAAGGTGCCCTTCATTTAAAGAGCAGAAAGACAGGTAAACAAATATGCAACCTCCTCAAACTTGCAGTCTTTTTCTGCGGGCGATTTCCTGTTTTCTGTTTGCTTATAGATGGTTGTGTTTTACAGCTATGAGCTGTATGGTGGCTGCGACTACTGCGCGAAATGTTGAACAATGTACCACATATCTGCACACCTGAGGTTTACGGAGCTGTCAATTTTCACTGGATGTCCCGACCATTTGGTCTAATTGTAGTCAGGTGTATTGAATTGTTGGCCACACATCATTTCTTCCTGGCCATAACTGTACTTATATGTACGCAACACAACCATTGATGAAGTACCAATGGCTGTCATTCTTGAAGGTACAGAATCTAAAGCTGAGTGCGTTCAATTTTTTTTGTCTTCTTTTTATTCTCATTATCTGAGCGATGTGTAGTTACAAGGATTCGAAATTTGTAGCTAATGAAGTCGAATTCACACTCGAACTTTTGATATTCAATTCCATGGATGAGAATTAAACCACAGAGAGAAATTGCATTACTATACAATATGACCCAAAGAGTGCTAAATTATGTGTACTGATGCTTCGGCTATAGTTAGGCTTTTATTCTCGGTTAATATATAATGTGTATATTAATTTTAAAGCTACGTTTGATCCGTCGGCTTACGCATATAACTAACCAACTTACCATTGGGTGTTTTAAGGCTTTCAAAGCCAAACCTTTAATTAAGCTTGGTTTGCGTTTTGATCTACTGAATTTGGAGATGTCATTAAATTTTTGTGATGTCCGTGGTTATTGTTTAGTGTAGTGTTGAGCTTTGGCTTGGTCAATCCGAAATTTCGGATAATAAGATCAAAATTATGTAAGTGCAATAATTAATATGATATGTTGTGTATATTTCACAGGATTATCACAACTTTATATTGGAAAGTATGATTTCTTGCACAAAGTTAGGGTGTGATAGTGTTTCCTGTCATCTTTTTTGTTACCGTGTTCAGTTAAAAACTTTCCTTCATCTGCATTAGATTTCAGTTTCCTGCCTATTGTAGATTGTGTGGTTTTCGTGTTCCAAACGTAGTATATGTGGAAGATTAGTCTCCCTACAGATCTGCTGTGCAGTTTCTAAACAGTCTGCTTTTGATATTAGTTAAAGATCATCATTTTCAAAATATGACATAAAAGTTAATGAGTTATCGAATTGAAGCAAATTCTACATTTCAGTTACATGTCGCCTTATCTGATCGCGCGAGCTTCCAATTTATTTTGTTGTTGTCTGATTCAAAGTGTTTCTAGGCATTGCATTTTGGAATTACCGGGATAGAGCGAACTGCGAAGGGGCAGCATAATGTCTATGCGATCAAGGCTAATACAAAGAGCTGTTGAAAGGGGTTTTTTTGAGTTATCCTCTAGAGCAAGTAAGGTAAAAAAAAAAAAAAAAAAACTAAATCAGCATTGTCTAAAACTACTCACGATCAAGTGATGTTATCCCCTCCTATTGGTGTTACCCCTTCCTTCTTCATCTAATACTCTTGAATATCCTCTTAAGATAAAATTAAATTTATGAAGCATGTTTGATGTGGTTCAATAAAATTGTTAAGCATGTAGATAATATGTGATTATCAGAACAATTATTTGGTTTGATCACGTTATTTGGTATTAAATGGGTTGAGAATTGGTTTTAGATCTAATAAAGGGGTGATGTTCTAGCCTATGCTACTCTGTTTTATTAGTATCGTTGTGATGGTTCATATACAAGACGATCACTACTTGAACTTGATTAACTAGACCTGATTGTGGTCAATGATTTTAATAGGAAGATCCTATAAGTTGTTTAATTTGGTGTTGGACCTTTAGGATAAATAGCTTGATATTGGACCTCTAAGAAAGGTAGTTCGATGTTGAATTCCTAAGTCCAATCATTCATACAACCTAGCTCATTATTACATGCAGGAACGGTAAAGTGCATGCATCAAAGTTGATGAATTTGAGATATGGTAGTAAGAAATGCAACTACCTTTGTTCAAGTACGTTAATTTTTAAAGTTCAGATGTTCATATATATTGGATATCTTTTACTCGCTTCCTTTTGACATTGTGTTTTCTCTAGGTGGTCATATAAGGCTTACTTACGACTTTAGTAGGAAGTGCTAGGAGGTTAGAGTAAAGAATTATAAAAAATTCTGATCCTTCTATTTTGATTGGTCAATAGCTTAAGGTTTGAATATCACCAATAGTCGATTATTCTCATCAATAAGATGGATTGTTGCAAGTTATGTATGTGTTATTTGGCTATGTGGTTAATTAGTATTTGTTGACATCTAATGCGTAGTGATGCTTCCCCAATAGTCATATTGGTGGAGACCAGATTGCTATTTGTATGTAGGTGCTTAACTCTGGTAATAAGGATTTTTCCTAGATGTTTGCTTCATGGATTGATCATTGTTTTTTTTTTTTTTTGCCACAGATTTTAAGAAAAAATATATCTTATTTGTATCAAGTTGTTGCCAACTCTCTCCTCGAGCTTGAAGGTGATGAAAATGAGCAAGATGGAGTACCTACAACGGTTGAGAAGGTTCTTAAAAACACATAATGGTGACTAAATGAATTGGGATAGATTGGTTAATGAGATAAGAAGAACGTAGTTTTGGGGTGTAAGTTATTATTACTCTAACCCTCGCTCTGTGATATGTATGACTGTATCTAGACCTGTCAAACGGGTCGGGCGGGCGGGTTTCGGGTTCGGGTCAGTAAAATACTGGTCGAATACGGGTCGGGTCAAATACGGGTCAAGTAAATACGGGTCGACTATACGCGGGTTTATACGGGTTCGGGTCGGGTTACGGGTTGACCAACGGGTCAAAAATATATGTTCGCGTCTTTTTTTCCGATAATTATTATTATCAAATTATTATTTTATTACTATTTTACGAACATTTTATACATTATATTATATAATAATAATAATTTAATTAAATTTGCATCTTATATGTCTTAAATTAATCAATTATTATTATTTAATTAATATTTATCTATTTCTTTTTTATTTTTTATTAATATAATATATATTTTGCACAATTCATTTGACCCAACGGGTTGACCCGGTCCGGGTCGGGTTATGACCCAGACATTCGGGTCGTTTTCGGGTTCGGGTCATGTTCGGGTCCGGGTCGAGAAAAACGGGTTTTTTCGGGTTATTTGCGGGTCGGGTCCCGGGCGGTTTTTCGGGTCGGGTCAGATTTTGACAGGTCTAACTGTATCCATGTATTATGGAGTCACTTTTCACCACACAAGTGTAAATGTCTTTTTTTATTGCATAACACTATTTGTAGAGACATCTAATGATAAACTGGTATCTTTCTAAAACTTTTGTTTTATTGTTGCACTTAGGCTTACAATAACATACTAGGATAAGGGTTGACAAATTACACACTTTTAATTGGGTTCCTGAGGCGTACTAAATTTCATATTAAATGGTGTTGCAAAGAACATGAATGTTTCATATGATACAAAAAAACGTAATTATTAATTACATTTTAGAAGCAAAATGGGCACTTAAAAACGTACTTTGTAAGTCTGTACATTAAAAAAGAAAAACGAACAGTTAAAATTGCATAACAACCACTTCATGAACCATATGAATAATTATCACTCTATATTCGTGTAACCAAAGTGGAAAGATTAGCACTCCGGTGGAGCTTTTGTTCATTTTAATTTTTGTCTTTATGGTTCAGTGCGTCGGGTAGAATTTGAGACAAAAACACACGTCAAAGCAAATTTAGATCAACACAAGACATGATAAAATACGGGTCTTGATGCAGAAAAGGCGGATCGGACAAGCTTTTGACATGTCTACGTTAGATGAATAATTATCACTCTGAAAATATATCGTGTAATCAAAGTGGAAAGATTAGCAGTCCCGTGAATTCACGGGACCAAAAACTAGTTGATGGATATTATTGCCTTAAGAGATACGCGTAATTAAGGGAATAAATGATGAAAAATGCTGATGATAAGACAAGAGAAGAAAATCGTGCATAATATAATGCCATGTGCCATTGTAACTATAAATATATGCCTTTAACAAGGAGGGATCATCAGATACTCCCAGAAATTAATCAAGAGAAATAGCAATAGAGCAACCAAAGAGAAAATCTCCCTTGTACTTATACTCTGAAACGATTATAGTGGAACTTAAGGAGGCTACAGCCCCAATGGTTTTTTTCCCTTATTCATAGGGTTTTTCCACCTAAAAATTATGTGTGTCTTTATTGTATTCTTTACATTTATTCGCTATAACTCACGTTCATCTAGTTAGCAGCTAGTTCAATCCGTAGTAGGTAGACCCGACAAAATCATCCAAAACAGAGTGTTTGTTCGAGTGAACAGCAATAGAATCCTCCAACAAAATAGATTAGAGTAATACTGAAATCTACCAGTGTAACAACCCGATTTTCTAAGCTAGTTTTAAGACTTAATTAACAGTATTATTAGCGGAAGCATCATTAGCCTAAATCGGACCTGTTACCACCGTATCTCCCCCAAAGGAAGATACAAGGCTCTCCAAAACATAAAACATTAATAACTCGATTACAAACGATTATAATATTATACAAGTATATCAAAAAAACTTCCAGTCTGTTTACAAGTTATAACTTTTGACATACTAATACCAAAGTCTAATACGACCTGACTTCTACTAGACTTGGTGATTTGTCCTCTCCACCAGTATGTGACCCTATACACGTACACCTGCACATTTAACACAACACGACACTGCCTATTCCAATGAATTGAATGGACAGGGGTAACTCAGCAAAAGCTGGTAAGTTCATCGTACTTACGACACACATATAGGACTATCGAGGTACACCTGCCCTCATTTGTCCGACATATAAAGGTCCTGAGACCGACGACGATAGGGTAATCACCAAACCCATTATTCATTTGCTAACCATTTATAGGATAACATGTCATGCTAGAAATACACATAACACGACCTTGGCAACACAACCATACACACCAATAAACACTTTCAATTAAGGCTACATATATGAGCAGAAATATCATATTCCACCTCTAAGCACAACTCGAATTCAAACACGTAATTCATTGAATCACATAACATATCATTCATAGTTCTATTTCAGAACTGGACTATACGTTTCACATAACACAATCATGCTCAGAGGATAGCTCAATACAATACATAACTTGCAACATACAATTTATAGATTCGTTGGCAATAGGTAAGGGAACGACGCGAGGGCGGCAAAGATCGCATTGCGGGCTCACTCGCTTGTTGGAGAACGTCTTCCCCTCATTTATGCATGCCTTAACAGTCTTTAGTGTGCACACCCCTTGGAGGTCCTTACCCAAATTCGAGGTAATCTCTCCTAAGGCGACAATCAATATTGCCCATCAGGGTCATTTCAATCACGTAACCCAAATTCGAGGTTACGACTTTCTGTCATACGTTCATCACCTCATGGTACTCCCCCATCAAACCACTGAGGCTCCTTAACCAAATTGCCATATAACTTATACATACGATAGATGATTAGTGCGTAAATCATCAATTAATAAGACATCAAACAACAGGTGATTAGTCCGTCAATCACCAGTCACAATACATTTACATCGGGTGATTAGTTCGTCAATCACCTCTTACTATACAAGTCATATGCATCAGGTGATTAGTTCGTCAATCAACAGTCACAAACACTTTCACATATTTAACTATACTCATGTATATGAACTACAATTCACATGAATCACGTTTCCACACATGTCAAGTTGAGAACTCATCCTATCATAGAGTTCACTCATTTAACAACGTACAAACACAAGAACACACCATGTGTACTCACGCAATCGCATAGATCATGCGGACACAGACCACGTTCACATCTCAAAAACCATCATTTACTATTATTATCATATAATCATGCACACCGTGTGCATAACCATGTTCTAATCACCCTCAAAGGGTACTATTCACACAAATTATGACTCGACGCATCATATACTATTCACATGTACTAAACAAGGTCATATGAGTCATAACACCACTCATATTGTTCATACACATTCATATACGCATGCACTAGTAATCAAAAGATACATCAGGTACTTAACCGTGTTTCTATGCACCGTAACATGATAAAACTCAACAATTATCATTCACACATAATCATAATGTCATATCATTCATAAACTTTCTTTATATTACTCACAACACGCAAAGGACATAGTAAGTATGAACTTACGCTCTTAGCTATCCCGAACGGCTCTACACCGCGAACCAACCATCCAAAACCTCCATGAATCGGCCTCCAACGAACCATATAATCATGGTACATCAAATTACTATACATCAGTATTCAACTCACCAAAATTCTCCCAAAGAAGCCAAGTATAACTTGTCCAAATCCAATACAACATTAGGCTGCACCATCTTCATGATTCAGAACACATGACGCCTGTTTAGATGCTCATTTAGGCAAGAATTCCTCATTATTTAGGCACAACACCAACTTTAAATCATAGCCCTTCCTCTTAGTAGTATTTCAACACATCAAACGTCAAGTTTCATTAACTATTCAAGAATTTATAGCCCAAATACCACAACTGCTCCAAAACAGAGTACCATATGCGCATCCAACTTGTAGGGACTATATGATCATAACGAAAGGTTTTAAAGCATTACAAAAGCCTAACATCAAGATCTTGAAATGAAGTTCAACCTAGGGTTTTGTTTCGATTGAATACATGAACAAATGAGACTGTTATGATCAAATTACGAAGACCCTATGTTCATGATACCAGCAGGCAGAGCAACGAAACAAGGGTTTACTTTAGAATATGATTTGGGCAACTAAATCATATTGAAAATGAAATTAACCAATTGTAGTTTGTTCCAGTATATCGTAAGAGTAAATAGAAACAAGAATCAAGGATTGATCTTACCAAATGAAGGAGATATGACCAATATACACAAACTGGTCCAGAATTGCATTCAGAAAGACACCTTAACTTGTAGAGCCAATAAGGCGATCATAATGAACAAATTTGGGCTTGACGTCTTCTATGAAATTGTAGATAGAAAAGATTAGTTGAATTTAGGATTTTGTTTCGCCATTTTTGAGTGAGAGAAGAATGAGAAAATTGATGTTGAAGATGGACCTGCTGCAGGTCATTCTAGCGGCAAGCAGGCAGCTGGGTGTCATCTCCATATGACACAAAATTTGGCTGAGTAAGGTGCAAGTTTTTGGGTCCAATTAGATATCAACATGAGGTATGATCATCTAGGATGATTAGGTACTCCCGGCACCTCGTGCTTATGAAATAAGATCGGTTTCGAATCCCGACACTACACACAAACTTCTAAAATTGTGTAGATTGAGATTGTGTAAGTTGAGAATGAACCTATAACTCGTGTCATTTGACTTCATATTTACCAAGGAAAGCTCCTCAAATGATACAATGGAACAATCACAATTTTGTTCCGGGTTTGTGTTAAGAGATTACTTAGCGACTAAGAAAACGTTTCTTCACGATTAAGAAAGCTATCGAAACGACAATGGATTGAGAATGTAACCGAACATTCCTTAAGTAATAGCTCCTCAATAAACTTAATGGTATCATCTAATTCCACAACCGAGATCTCTAATTGGAGATTAGGAGAGTGATTAAGCTAATCAAAGTGATTAAGCTTATTTGGGATTATTGAAGAAATCTATGGAGAACTAATTCCTCCATCTTGGTGATTGTGAATTGAAGCTACCGTTTATCGCCAGATTGTGAGATTATTATTTATCGATCCTATTGTGAGTATTATCAATTCTTTTGCACTATAATTCTAATAGATTGTGTTTGTTCTTGCTAGGAGGCCTACTAGTATTAGCAACTTATATGATCTAATCGCTAGGAAAGTAGCAACTTTATCTTTCTAATTGATTGCTGATTCAACGTTAGATTGATTAAAGAGGGAATTGATTTATATTTCGATTTGAACCGCGTGTGTTTGAATTGCCTATCTTTGTTGATATTCTTCTAGATCTAATTGCTTCTATTGAAATATATCTAGGCGCGTGTTCTAGATTGATTGATAGTTAGGGTTGTTTATGATACGCTGATTCGTTCTAAATAACTAGTACAGGAAGAATAGAGATTTCGGTTTCGCAACAAAGTGCTCACATAATTAGATAAGTGATCTTCAAGGATCAATTGATAAATCGGTAGTGGATTGAAACAAGAACCAAGGCTTGTCTTTTAATTGATTTCCAACTTATTTGTTCATTGCTTAGTTTAATCAACCTTCAAACAAAACCCCCCCAATTGGTTACCCAATCGACGTTGCATACTCAGACATTAACTAATTCCCTGTGGATACGAACTTGCTTGCCCTACTACATAGTTTTAGGATAAGTATTGAATTAATTTGGTGCAACCCACGACAATTGCCTGCCAAATTTTGGCGCCGTTGCCGGGGAATTGGCGTTATTTGTCTTTTGTGTGTTAGAGCGTTTGATTTATTGTTTGTTTCTCTCGATTGTGATGATCTATGTCTATTTTCAAGCTTAGTCAATTAGATAATGAACTTTTTCATGAGTTCTTCTCTAGATTAAAAATTTGTGTTGACTATCTTGGCGCTCGTGGTCATTTTTACTCTAATTATGATTTATGCTATGCTATCATAAAAGGTTTGAACCATAAAACATGGAAGTTGGCACAGTATATGAGTAATGGGAGAATTTCAGACATGTCAGAAGATGAGTGTTGGGATTTCTTTAATTTCATGGCTTTCCAATGTTTAGAGGTAGAGTTGAATGCTCCACCCCCTTGTTTGATGAGGAATGATGAATTCAATGAGTCTAATGAAATTTTTCTTGTTAATGATGAGCCTATAAAAGTTATTGAACCTAATGTTCTTTCCACCGAGAGTGAGATGATTGTTTCTTTGAGGGACGATGTTGATGAGCTTTTAGAGAATGAATTCAAGGATGATGTAAACAATGATGAGGTGGATGCAATTATTGAGGTTTGTATTCCATCTAATGAGGAGCGAGCTCTAATATCTATGGATGAGTCTCTTTTGTTGGTTCTTAAACCTCCAGTGATCTTACATCGAGTATCTTTTATGCCTCACCCATATAACTCTTGTTTGACTCATGAGCCCATAATTGGTATGAAATCGTTGTTTGATAGGATTGCTCATATTGAACCAAATCTTAAGCCACATCGAGAAATTTTTGAGAAGGCTCCACATGTGATTAGTTGGGTTAATTTGCTACCCTTATACAGTAACTATTCTCGATTGGTTGACAAGTTGACAAGATCATTGACTGCTATTATTGCTAATTTATATGTATTATTTTGCTACGCATGTTTGTCGAGAGACTTTTTGCAGGCTTTTCACTTGAGAGCTTTGAGAGCTTCTTGATCATGGAAGTTCGCAACTGCGTCGAGCCAACGACGTTAAACAACAGCGCTTCTTGGGAGGCAACCCAAGTAGTTTCATTTTATTTTTATTTTGTGTGTTTGCATTTTTATTCCTTTACTTTTTAATGTTTGTTTTGTGTAGGTTTGCAAAAAAAAAAAAAAAAAAAAAAAAAAAAATTGAAAAGAAAGAAAAAAAAGGGGATGCCCGGTGTTCGACTGCAAGGTATGCATTTCTTTTCCCTTATCTCTCTCCCTTCTCATACTTCTCACCTTTCATACCCACCACAATTTTTGTTCACCATGTTTCTTGTACCATCTCTCTTTGTTTTCTACCCATGCTTTATCACTTTTGCTTGTTGTTCCTACCCAAGTTTGAACCCTTTCCCTCAATTTTGGACCACATGATCACTTTTGGTGTATTTGGAGGGTCGTTTTGTGCTATATGACAGTGGTGAGGAGGTAGTTGTGTTGTTACGTGCATTATTCTTGGAGGGAGATGGAGGATTTGTGAGGAGAGTGTGGTTGATTGGTGGCGACTTTTCTTGAGGGTGTTTGGGATACGGTGTGAGTTGAGAGTGGCTCTACACCCTGTTTTCTTTTTCTATGAGCCCATTTCTTTCAAGAGGTTGAGGAGAATGCTGCTTTGTTATTGTTGGAGAGCATGTTTCGATTCATATGGGTGGAGTGCATCCTTTTTGGTCTACCGTTGCATCTTTATGAGATTTTTTTCTTTCCCCATTTCATTGTTGTCCTATTTATGTTGTTGTGTTTCACATTGAGGACAATGTTCAGTTTAAGCATGGGGGAGTGGATTCTCATTGTATATTGTATATTGTATCTACTTTGTTATTTTATTGCTTTAAAAAAAAAACAAAAGAAAAAAATGAAATTGAAAGAGGAAAAAAGAAGAGAGAAGATAGTCAGAAAAGAGAGAGGAGCGAAAAAGAAAGTAAGGAAAAGACACGAGAGAAGAAAGTCAGCCGGTGAGTTGGAAAATTTAACGAGAGGCTAGGTGAAAACCCGAAAGGGCGCCTAGGCAAAATGAGTGGAGTGTGCTACTGTTCAGTACCGGTGTTGCATAGGAAGGGTGTGTTGAAGGTCGTGTCTGGGTAGGTCTCTCTTGGATGATAAAAGGAGGTTCGGTTGGATTGCTTAGTATAAGTGATAGGATAGAAATCCTCGGTCCCTTGGTTGTTTGGGGAAGTTGGTGGCTATACGAGGTAGTCTTTGATCCGTGGTATTATTCCGGACCTAGGCTCACGAGTGAGTTGTGTGTGAGCGGCATTGGGACACATAGGGCATTTTTAGGTCCCTTTGCCAATTGGCTTTCTTTGTGGTTTTGATTTGTGAAGTATAAGATAGTTTGGGACCGTTGCGTTGAGGTTACATCCGTGACGACCCCTAACTAGCAATAAGAAGACTCGCCACATTCGATTGGAGTAGAGGAGATAGGATTTGATCATCTTCCGCCCTTGCTAACTGTTATAAAGGCCTTGGAGACATTTTGGTGGTTGTTTGTGATACTCGAGGACGAGTAAAGGTCTAAGCATGGGGGAATTTGATGTGCGCTATTTCGTTGTGGTTAAAGTCGGGTTTTTGAAGTGTTTAACGTTGATTTTTGTATCATTTGACTGGTTATTATGTTACTTGGTGTGATTTGTGTTTGATACAAGAATTAGTGGTTATTATGACCATTTGGAATCTCAAGAATGCCGAAATTTGGTCCGTTTATGCAAGGCAAACTTTGGAGCTTCATATCTCTCAGGATATTTGGAATTTTGCATTGAAACCAAGTGGAGATGAAAGTTCATGATCTTACCTTTCCGAAAAGTGGTTACACGCCTTCACCGGATAAGTAACGAAAAAGTTATGCGAGTTTGAAGATTGGACCCGAGAGCAACGCGCGGCCCGCGGATGCTGTTGGCGCGGTCCGCGGCCCTCTGCGAAGCTACTTTCCGTATTTCTTTATTTACCATATTTTATTGTTAGACCTTATTAATACCTAGGTTTTACGTTTTATTTCACAACTTTGCAACTCAAAACTTATTTGGGATTATTGAAGAACTCTATGGAGAACTAATTCCTCCATCTTGGTGATTGTGAATTGAAGCTACCGTTTATCGCCAGATTGTGAGATTATTATTTATCGATCCTATTGTGAGTATTATCAATTCTTTTGCACTATAATTCTAATAGATTGTGTTTGTTCTTGCTAGGAGGCCTACTAGTATTAGCAACTTATATGATCTAATCGCTAGGAAAGTAGCAACTTTATCTTTCTAATTGATTGCTGATTCAACGTTAGATTGATTAAAGAGGGAATTGATTTATATTTCGATTTGAACCGCGTGTGTTTGAATTGCCTATCTTTGTTGATATGCTTCTAGATCTAATTGCTTCTATTGAAATATATCTAGGCGCGTGTTCTAGATTGATTGATAGTTAGGGTTGTTTATGATACGCTGATTCGTTCTAAATAACTAGTACAGGAAGAATAGAGATTTCGGTTTCGCAACAAAGTGCTCACATAATTAGATAAGTGATCTTCAAGGATCAATTGATAAATCGGTAGTGGATTGAAACAAGAACCAAGGCTTGTCTTTTAATTGATTTCCAACTTATTTGTTCATTGCTTAGTTTAATCAACCTTCAAACAAAACCCCCCCAATTGGTTACCCAATCGACGTTGCATACTCAGACATTAACTAATTCCCTGTGGATACGAACTTGCTTGCCCTACTACATAGTTTTAGGATAAGTATTGAATTAATTTGGTGCAACCCACGACAATTGCCTACCATACAATAATGCATACGAACAATCATATAACGTTCACATAACTACATCCAGGAACACACATACTACGAAAACGTAGTAACATTTCATAAACAAGGAAGAAAGCATATCATACAACACAAACCACTCAAACGAGCAAAGAAAGCAAACAAAACTCAGCCACACCCCTAAGCTCACACTCAAACAACTTACTCCGGTAATTACTATGCTTACGAATTACGACACATTAAACAACAACCATGTACAACTAGGACCTCAAGACACATTTACCCTGACACGAGGATATGAAGATCCAAGTGTCCCCCAAGAGCAAACTTGCTCTGATACCACTTTGTAACAGCCCGATTTTCTAAGCTAGTTTTAAGACTTAATTAACAGTATTATTAGCGGAAGCATCATTAGCCTAAATCGGACCTGTTACCGCCGTATCTCCCCCAAAGGAAGATACAAGGCTCTCCAAAACATAAAACATTAATAACTCGATTACAAACGATTATAATATTATACAAGTATATCAAAAAAACTTCCAGTCTGTTTACAAGTTATAACTTTTGACATACTAATACCAAAGTCTAATACGACCTGACTTCTACTAGACTTGGTGATTTGTCCTCTCCACCAGTATGTGACCCTATACACGTACACATGCACATTTAACACAACACGACACTGCCCATTCCAATGAATTGAATGGACAGGGGTAACTCAGCAAAAGCTGGTAAGTTCATCGTACTTACGACACACATATAGGACTATCGAGGTACACCTGCCCTCATTTGTCCGACATATAAAGGTCCTGAGACCGACGACGATAGGGTAATCAACCAAACCCATTATTCATTTGCTAACCATTTATAGGATAACATGTCATGCTAGAAATACACATAACACGACCTTGACAACACAACCATACACACCAATAAACACTTTCAATTAAGGCTACATATATGAGCAGAAATATCATATTCCACCTCTAAGCACAACTCGAATTCAAACACGTAATTCATTGAATCACATAACATATCATTCATAGTTCTATTTCAGAACTGGACTATACGTTTCACATAGCACAATCATGCTCAGAGGATAGCTCAATACAATACATAACTTGCAACATACAATTTATAGATTCGTTGGCAATAGGTAAGGGAACGACGCGAGGGCGGCAAAGATCGCATTGCGGGCTCACTCGCTTGTTGGAGAACGTCTTCCCCTCATTTATGCATGCCTTAACAGTCTTTAGTGTGCACACCCCTTGGAGGTCCTTACCCAAATTCGAGGTAATCTCTCCTAAGGCGACAATCAATATTGCCCATCAGGGTCATTTCAATCACGTAACCCAAATTCGAGGTTACGACTTTCTGTCATACGTTCATCACCTCATGGTACTCCCCTATCAAACCACTGAGGCTCCTTAACCAAATTGCCATATAACTTATACATACGATAGATGATTAGTGCGTAAATCATCAATTAATAAGACATCAAACAACAGGTGATTAGTCCGTCAATCACCAGTCACAATACATTTACATCGGGTGATTACTTCGTCAATCACCTCTTACTATACAATTCATATGCATCAGGTGATTAGTTCGTCAATCACCAGTCACAAACACTTTCACATATACAACTATACTCATGTATATGAACTACAACTCACATGAATCACGTTTCCACACATGTCAAGTTGAGAACTCATCCTATCATAGAGTTCACTCATTTAACAACGTACAAACACAAGAACACACCATGTGTACTCACGCAATCGCATAGATCATGCGGACACAGACCACGTTCACATCTCAAAAACCATCATTTACTATTATTATCATATAATCATGCACACCGTGTGCATAACCATGTTCTAATCACCCTCAAAGGGTACTATTCACACAAATTATGACTCGACGCATCATATACTATTCACATGTACTAAACAAGGTCATATGAGTCATAACACCACTCATATTGTTCATACACATTCATATACGCATGCACTAGTAATCAAAAGATACATCAGGTACTTAACCGTGTTTCTATGCACCGTAACATGATAAAACTCAACAATTATCATTCACACATAATCATAATGTCATATCATTCATAAACTTTCTTTATATTACTCACAACACGCAAAGGACATAGTAAGTATGAACTTACGCTCTTAGCTATCCCGAACGGCTCTACACCGCGAACCAACCATCCAAAACCTCCATGAATCGGCCTCCAACGAACCATATAATCATGGTACATCAAATTACTATACATCAGTATTCAACTCACCAAAATTCTCCCAAAGAAGCCAAGTATAACTTGTCCAAATCCAATACAACATTAGGCTGCACCATCTTCATGATTCAGAACACATGACGCCTGTTTAGATGCTCATTTAGGCAAGAATTCCTCATTATTTAGGCACAACACCAACTTTAAATCATAGCCCTTCCTCTTAGTAGTATTTCAACACATCAAACGTCAAGTTTCATTAACTATTCAAGAATTTATAGCCCAAATACCACAACTGCTCCAAAACAGAGTACCATATGCGCATCCAACTTGTAGGGACTATATGATCATAACGAAAGGTTTTAAAGCATTACAAAAGCCTAACATCAAGATCTTGAACTGAAGTTCAACCTAGGGTTTTGTTTCGATTGAATACATGAACAAATGAGACTGTTATGATCAAATTACGAAGACCCTATGTTCATGATACCAGCAGGCAGAGCAACGAAACAAGGGTTTACTTTAGAATATGATTTGGGCAACTAAATCATATTGCAAATGAAATTAACCAATTGGAGTTTGTTCCAGTATATCGTAAGAGTAAATAGAAACAAGAATCAAGGATTGATCTTACCAAATGAAGGAGATATGACCAATATACACAAACTGGTCCAGAATTGCATTCAGAAAGACACCTTAACTTGTAGAGCCAATAAGGCGATCATAATGAACAAATTTGGGCTTGACGTCTTCTATGAAATTGTAGATAGAAAAGATTAGTTGAATTTAGGATTTTGTTTCGCCATTTTTGAGTGAGAGAAGAATGAGAAAATTGATGTTGAAGATGGACCTGCTGCAGGTCATTCTAGCGGCAAGCAGGCAGCTGGGTGTCATCTCCATATGACACAAAATTTGGCTGAGTAAGGTGCAAGTTTTTGGGTCCAATTAGATATCAACATGAGGTATGATCATCTAGGATGATTAGGTACTCCCGGCACCTCGTGCTTATGAAATAAGATCGGTTTCGAATCCCGACACTACACACAAACTTCTAAAATTGTGTAGATTGAGATTGTGTAAGTTGAGAATGAACCTATAACTCGTGTCATTTGACTTCATATTTACCAAGGAAAGCTCCTCAAATGATACAATGGAACAATCACAATTTTGTTCCGGGTTTGTGTTAAGAGATTACTTAGCGACTAAGAAAACGTTTCTTCACGATTAAGAAAGCTATCGAAACGACAATGGATTGAGAATGTAACCGAACATTCCTTAAGTAATAGCTCCTCAATAAACTTAATGGTATCATCTAATTCCACAACCGAGATCTCTAATTGGAGATTAGGAGAGTGATTAAGCTAATCAAAGTGATTAAGGAACCGGCTATTACAACCAGGATCAAGGTTCGCCGAATAGTTAGAGACTTAACTTGTGCAGTCCCTAGTTCGAATCCTCATATCCTCACCCCCGCAACATTAGTTGCTCCTATGTACCCAAAAATCATCCAATCTTTCATGTTGCTTTCCCCTTTTCTTTCTTGCTTATAAATTTTAAGTCTATCATTCTACTACTACCTTTTTTTGGCCTAGCTGGATACCTCATTACAACGATGCCATTGTCTCGAGCTCGACAGCGCCACTTGATCCACGGTGGTGGAGGAAAAAACATAGACACATAACGCTTATCTGAATATTGATCGAAAAGATACGTTGGATGATGCAGTCTACATCGGTTGATTTTTGGGGTAGCCTGGCCATCATGAGGTTTGAGGAACTCTTCGCACATACGGAAGTAGTTATTGTACAAAGGGTAGCTAAAGTTTTCCAAGGTCTTCAACCCTTTGTGGTTGTATGCATCGGGAACTAAAGAACGTAGTCCATTCCAATAGCCAATCCACCTTCCGAGTGAGTCACGACCTAAATCAGGTGATGGTATCGCGAAAGATGCCTCCGGCAAATCCACAAACACGTAGTTATTGATGCTCGTTACGGTATCCCAACGCCAATGCTCTTCGTTCAGGATGATCATACTCACAGAACAATCATATTTGGGTGAACCTGGTACAGACCGATGCACGATTTGATACAGCCGGCCTTCACACTCCACCAGGCTCCTAATTTCAGCACTATAAAGTGGTGTAACAAGTTTAGGAGATGCCATAACAGCAACACAAGTTACACAACTACTTACATTATCGCCGTCAAATGTTTCCGTTTTTGCAATCAACGAGGGGTCAATCACATAGACATTCCCACCCCCAATCTCGAAAGCGTAGAATCTGCCTTTGTACGTGGCAATTTGTGTAATAGGTTTTGTTTTACTCCAAAACCACCAGTCTGCTTCCCCTGTTTTCCAAAACACTAGCCGGCATTGAAACTCAGCAGCCATAACTACTGTAAGTTTCCCATCGTCATTTGACGACAACGACACTACAACATTGTCTGATCGTTTATCTCCATTCTCATCATTTACTAACGTATATGATCGGGTGAGTTCTCGAATCTGATAATCCAGCAAGTTGATCTCTGCTCTAGTAGGAGGCGTACATTTGAATAAGCCTTCGCTGTCGTTGAGTGGATTGAGAAGGCGCCATGTCCCGGGCTCGATCTCTTCCACTCTTATTATCCATCCTTGCTCAGAGTTCAATGATGATGATGATGCTTTTTTGCAAAGATGAGGCAAAGGAGACAAAAGATAATACGTGCTTTCCTTGACATAACAAAAAATAGGTTTAGGCTTATTCTTCTTGTTCTCCGGAATCTTACCATAGAGGTAAGGGACTTTGATGGGGAACTTGAGTTGTGCTTGAGAAGGCGGCGGACTCAAAGCAGACCGCCACGAGGCGCAAACTGAACGAAGTCGACGATGAAAATCAGACCGCCACCGTGGGTCAACGTGCCGGGAGATTTCGAGTAGGGTGTCTTCCGGAAGATTCACCCATCTGCTGCTACATGCTGTTGACCCGTTCATTATTTTCCTCTTTTTCGTCCTCCTTCCATTGACATTAAAATCATTATCATGGACCTCTGTTGAACTCATGTTTGATGAAGAAAAACAAAGCGTTTTCTTTGATTTAATTTAATAATTATTACCATCAAAATAAGGCATGAAAAGGACGGTTAATATTGTGATATTTTTTGCATGGTCAGTTTGTAAAGAATTTAACGCATATTAGGGTTAAATAATGTATCAGGAGTCACAGGCCTTTAATCAACAAAACAATCATTTGGCCCAAACGCAAGTTCTATAATGAACAAACGACAACAGTATGTACCTAACTGGAGGAACTATACATAACACCACTTGCTTTTTTCAGTCTCCCTATCGGAGGGTAAAGTTTCCAGGATTGGTATCTTGGACGGTTCTTTGACAACGATCAATATCGCTGAGTTAACTCGTAAAAGCCCAATATTAGAGAGGCATACACCGTATAGGAAGTCAGATAACGAAGACATGTATTATCCCTGTAATCACCCGGATGCAATGACACCATGAGAGGATAGAAGTAGATATAGCTAAGAGTTTCATATTTCGAGCTTGCCAAAAAAAAAAAAAAAAAAAAAAAACAAAGCAATAAAGGACTAAACAGCATACCTGTTGTGTCATGAGAATTTCGACAGCAACATCAAGATCTCCATCAGCAGCAGCCAAGGCAACCTCCACCTGAGTCTGAAAGAACCCCCTTGTATTAGCAATTTATGAATCATAACCATATCTAAAGGGAAAGCAGAATGCAGGGGATTACTGAAAAAAGATGGGGGAAGGAGTGGGGAAGAAGTAGCAGGTAACTGCTCAGGGACAAGCTAAAAACTTGCACCATAAAATAAAAATGACAGGTCCTGACCTTATCGAAACCCATTGAAGCTAGTTTCTGAATGTCTTCATCAGAAACAACTGAAGTCTGCACGGAAAACACAATGATTGATATTCATGAAAAGATCAGCAAGGACATCCTAAAATAAGGATAGAGATTACACCTTCTCGGGTGCAGGAACACCAGTAGGCTGTGTTGTGCTATTTACAGCAGGCTGCCTGAAAAAAAAAAAACAAGAAAACATCCCAGAGCTAATTCAGCTTCTTCATCCTAGTAAAGTGAATGTCCAAAAAAAAAAAAGTGAATGTCCAACCCACGAAAGGAAGCTGATCATGCAGAAGCATTAACAAAAGTAGTACATAGAGGCGCTTCATAATACGGGGGGGCAAAAGATAGGATTTTAGATAGAAATAGAAACAGTCAGTTCTGAAAGACAGGTCACGTGAAGCTAAACCTTTCACCTCCTGAACTTAATCCTGTAGTGCCAGATAAACCGTCAGAGCCAGAATTCTCCAAAAGCCTAGTCTGCAAGTTCGTATTAGTGTTTATACCAGGGGCTGTCTCGCTTCTGGAAGGAGCCAGAGTCCTCGACCTACCAGGAAACCGGGAATCCTCAGCTGGCTGCGTGTTCCAGTGTTGTTAGAAGTACGCAGATAGTTTAAAAAACATAGGTAAGAAGATTTTAAAAATGCTTGAAGGAGAAGTAACTACAATGTCACAGTCTATAAGGCACGGTGAAGGGCAGCTTCGCAATGCATAAAGCAGCGGAGCACGAATACATTAAGCATTTAAGTTCCACAACAGGAAAAGGCGAAGGCTGAGGTGTTAATAGGGTTCAGGAATCAGGACAGCATGTCCAACACGCAATCCAATCTACAACAATAAAGTCGGCCGCTATTCTTATAAACCAATTATGTGCTCGCGAGCACTACATGAGGTTCCAAAGCAATCAGTAGTTACCAGGTGTACAAGACTCTTTCAAATTTCAATTCCATGGTGTATTGCGGCAATAGACTGTTATACACCACCCCGACAAAGAGGACAAAAAGCTTTCTCAGCTACCCTGAAGAAGATACTAAGAGAGTAAGAGACCATAGAGCAAGAACGTTATGCACACTGCATCATTGAGCATATTGGAGAATAGAAGCAAAGGATGGATACTATTGACATAGCTTTCACAGGCACGCCAAACCTTGTGGTTTCTCTTGCTCCATCCCATCATTTTATCATAATACTATATGTGTAGAAAATCTTTCCATAGTCCTATTGTCCATTCAGAAATCCAAAATCCCAAAAAACATCTTCAACTGGGTTCAAGTTTAACATTTCCACCAGTCCTCTACTCCACATCACCCTCCCCCGCAAAAAAAAAAACAGAGACCAAAGGTCTACAACAGTGGGAAAGACGACCACATACACACGCACAAAACATACAACAGACAACAGACATACATTTTGGTTGTAGACATACATTGGCCCGAATGGTATATCATTACATGTAACCAGGTTCACAGATATGATTTAATTTGCTGTTGTCAAGGTCAATCACACCTTGAAAGATTCCAAATAGATAAAAAGCTCCATGTTTAAACAACATACATGAGAGGTTATGTTCATATCTTTGACATATGAGTATACATATATAGCACAAATAAAGGAAGTATGGATCCCAGAGGTCAGGAAGTCAAACCTGAGACGTCACATCTCTCTGTGGCATCAATGAAGATAGGCGATTCCATAGGTCAGTTGCAGCTGGTCCACTGCAATAAAATACAAATATAATGTAAGTTATCTGGTTACGAAGGTCAAAAAAGTAACATAACACTACCTTGAAGTTGCGTTTGGACTTGTATGGGTAGGAATGTAGCCTGAAGGGTTGCCGCCAGTGCATAAGATGAACTTGGGTCTCCTAACACATGTCGACTGTTGCCACCAAAAATATACCTCAGTTACCCACCAACAAAAAACAGTATAGAAATATGCATCTCAAATTGTCAAGATATTTAAGCAAGCACCAAGATTTCCTTTCATGATTACATCAATCATCCAAACAACTTTGAAGCCCTGAAGTTAACTGTGCCAGTGAAAGGCTCAACTAAGCACAACGCTCATGGTGAAGAGAAAATAGAAGGTAATCCAGCCCTCACTAGTTGTGAATCTAGTAATGAGTTTCACCGAAAGTGACAATATTGCAATGCACAAGATTCAAACATTTCATGTAAACACCGTGGCAATTTGAAAAATACCAGGAGGTTATATTATTAATTATTATACCTTTGTAGAAGAGTACATTTAAGTCTTTTGGTATCACAATAAATAAGGCCATGGAGCCCTTTAGCTCGGTTTGTATTTTCCTTTGAAAAGTGTGTTGCTACTCTAAAACTCAATTAGTGCCTCATTTTTGTAGAAAAATTCTTTTCTGAAATCACATATCTTTTTTTCACTTAGTGGACATAACAACAACTGACATCTGTAAAGTAGATAAAGCAATAACGCAATTCAAATGCAAGAAGCTAAAAAGACATCTCATGCAGTTTACAAGTCTCACTGTTCGTCTTATCTAACTTTTTCATGAGTCTCTTGGGAGTAGTTCGAAAAGATGTTTGTCCACTATATACCATAAAATCTAGTAATTCCCATTTCAGTATTAGACATTTAGATTACTCCAACAGAATGGGTATATGAACACAGGCAAAGATCTACAATGAAACTACACAAGATGCGAACAATCAGAAAGAAGGAAACAGGCAAAGTGATCGAACAGCAGAAAAGTCCCTACACAAAATGAGAAGTCGTTTCCCGAAGTGGGTAAGGTGTTTGTATAGCTGGTTGATTGAAGAGGCTCATAACCTATTGACAATCAGCACTCAGCAGACTCTACAGGCATTCCACTCAGGTAACCACCTAAGTGTAAAAAGTAAAGTGGGTGATGTATATGTATCAGATTCCAGTCATCAACCAAGCTTGCCCAGTTGCCCATGACCCCCATGGCCCCACATACTTTTGTGGAGCATCTCCAAGCCTCTGACGGAACCACAGATAAGGCAAGCATTGAGGATATAGAAGATGCACAGCCATCATTTGACTTTTAGATTGGAGAGTAATGACTTAGAGATAGAACAATGATTGATGAGGTATGGAAATGTTCCAAAAACCTTGTTAGCCTATCTTAACTGCTGTCAGGCTTGAACTCTGCTTTCTAAATAGACCCTTCGTGTACAGTAATTAATTGCTCTAATCCAATAGAAAGTAAGTGGCAAAAAAATGTAACTAAACCCAAAAAGAAGGCACAAGAGGGTCAATAACATCTCCTGACAACAGATACGAATAATTGGACAGAGAAGTATGACCTTAGGATACAATCCCAAATTGATAAAATAGAGAAATCAAGAGATATTCTACTCGAATTGTCTCCAACGTCAATAGTAGATTTCCAATTAGATATGTTTTGGTGTTTTCTTCCTCTTGAGTAGGAGAATACATTAATTTCCAAACAATTTTATGTATAACAGAACAAAAATTCGAATCCAAACATTAAGTACCTAAAGAGTTCATCCCAATGTATTAATTACGTAAAACATACTTTCTGATTAATTTTAGAATCTGAAACCTATTACTGCCCTAAATTCTCCAATAGTGAACTCGATACTACATCACTACTATCAATGAAAACAAATCAAACTTTCTTGCACGCTAAAATTGAATAAAGTAGTCTTATACTTACAAGCCATGATGAATTCTCAATGCTAGAAAAGAAGTTGGTTCCAGGGATTAAAATGTTGAATGACCCATAAGTATCTGCAAACATAAGCATTATGAGATCAATAGCAGATCACAGAACTAGCTTAAGTAGCATCGCAGAATTGCAAGATAGAATTGCGAAAAATAAGAACAAAAAATTTACTAAAGAGTAAACAACTCACAAGCAAACCCAGACAAAATGCCACATAAATGGCCCAGCAATGAGACATTAGTCATGAGAAGTTGAAAGACCACCAACAAGATCCAAGGATACCTGACAATTTTTGCAAAAATATGTAAAGGGATTTCAAATTCTTAACATTTAAAATATAGCAAGCGTAGGTCGGAAAATTATTTTTGAAGATAAGGAGACAAGTGGCCAACTTACCATTTGGTAGGCACATCGAAAAGTCCAAACACACTGCAAAGGGGGAGAGGAGGATAGCATTAGGTATCAGTAGAGCACCAAATCGAACAGACAAACAGAAAATGGTTGACCCTCGATACAAACCTCCTAGATTGTACGCCACTCAAGCTTGTCTCCATAACAATCATAGAGAAGAGAATTCCTGAGAATCCTATGGAGCATGTGATCATTAGTTCTGGAAAAGGATGGATTGGGTTGTACGCCCCCAAGAGTGAAATAAGAACATGAAGTACTGCATTGCTCAAGGCCAACAACAACATGGTGTATAGAAGTCGTACAGATCCCATGATCCTCTCCAGTTCAGAACCCAATGGAACTAAAGCTAACATGTTGAAGAAGACATGTAGGAATGACCCGTGAAACAGAACAGAGGTATATATTCTGTAAACTGTCAGAACAAAACAAAACAGGACCATCAGAAATAATTTTTGGTTTAAAGAACCTTACTTAGAAACTAGTGAATTTCAGTCAATGAAACTTATGGAATTCAGTCTATCAGAGATAAATGAAAATTTAGTTAAGAGAACAAGTAACTGAGAACAAGCATACAAAATGGAAAAGAAGGCAGCTAATAGAGCTACTGGTAATCACATCTACTCAAAGAAGGAACATAGACATTACGCAATCAATTGCCACCATCTAATCCATTAGAATACAGCCTGAAAAAAATACATTGTAAGAGCAAATTAACCTCATGCTAACTGCTGCTACATATTTACATAACGACCGGAAAGAAAATAGTGAATTGCCTGCAGCATCGACTAGTTTCATCATAGATCAAACCAGCGGATAAACATTGTGGTAAAAGCACCCTAAAAGTAGCACTAGGTTTACTTTTCTGTGTCACTACTAACACTACGAATCACAAAATGGTCTCTAAATGACAGCCCCCAAATGAGAGCTTTCAAGATCCAAGACTCATTGACATAATTACTTCTACTTGCGTGACTACTCTTAACCCCCCCCCAAAGAAGTCGGTCGATCAACAATTGAACTTTTTATAAACTAAGGCATATTTCACATATCACAATAACTGCGATGAACAGCCAACTCATAACGTCGCCAAAAAATGAAACCAAAAATAACAAATAACAAATCCATGATTTGTAATCTCAGGCATAAATGATTTAAAGTAATGTTGTGTACCTTGAAACTGTGATATAATTGCTGAAGGCAAGAAGCATATCTCTGCGAATGAGTCATAACCAACAAATAGGCAAACCAAGTAAATTGCCGCACAAACAGCAACCACAGCAGATGTCACAAACGGAATGCCTTCCCACCACTGATTCAGACGAGTGGAGACACCAGCCTTCACATCAACATACAAGAAGTGAAAATCTCTAACATTAGACAGAACGGTTTAAACACTAAAACTAGGAAGTTTGTCATTGCAACTTCGAATATAGACACAGAAGTTTGGAATCATATCATTTTTCCAAATCTAACAAGCAGCAACCTAAGATGGCTACAACAGCATAGTGGTAGATACTCACTCGATTGACAATATGAAACAAATGGAGAAGTTTCAAGCCTTTTATTGCATTAAAGAAGCAGAAAAGAGCAAGTATATATTAGAAAGCCTAAATCTAGCAGATCGAGAATCACCTGAGCCTTGAAGCATCAGGATTCAGATCCCCTTTCTAATGGTGTCTTACAGAATGGGGTTACAGGCAGCTATCATGTAACATAATTAACAATCTGGAGCAATCATTTTAGTACAGATACTTTCTTCCTAATGTAAGTAGGAATGACTGGTTAGTTGAAGCATCCCAAGTGATCAGACTCCTTGCATCTTTGCAACCCTTGTTTCAGAAATTAACCAAATGTGTGATGAAGATGGGGCAGAGTACGACAGCACGAGACACAACTGTTTCATCTAATTGTTTCCCAAAAAAGCTGTCCAAATACTTCTATCACAAACTCGAATAGTCCCATTGTTTCTGTGTTTTACTTTTACATAAAAAGAAACACTCCCAAGTTTCCTAAAAGTAGTAATACACACACACACACACACACACACACAAAGAAAAAAAATAAGGGGCTTCTATTGACCAAAAAAAAGAAGGTTTCGACTCCAACTCAACATGACAATCAGAAGAACAAGGTACAATTACTGCCTAGGTAAGGTAATGGACACTATTGTTTATTACTTTATTGTTGTGTACAGCTATAGAATAAATCTTCCCATTCCCACATCATGTATGTTCACTTGCATTTATGAGTTATGACTACCAACCTAGGTGTTACAGAAACATCAAAACAATCATCACACACTCTTACTTAGTAATAGAAAAAAAAAAACCATTTCTACTTGTCACTTAATTCAACATTCTACACGATGCTTCTAAATATAAGAGGAAAAACATCCATTACCATACCTCAAACTATTACTTACAACTTAATATCTCATGGTCTGCTAAAGTACATAGTCTATATCTTATTCTCAATATGCCTCTCAAGGATGTGAGTTGCTGAAATGCCTAGTATCTTGTCATTGTACCACATACCTTTAGCAACCAAAACCGCTCAAAATAAACAACAGTGATAGGGTCTAATCCCCTTACGGAGTCCGGATTGTAAGTGAAAATTATGAAGCAAAGGAGTACATCATTAAGTAGTAATGGCTGAAACTTCAGAACAACTAACCCTGGATTGTGAAGAAAAAAGCATGACACATTTAGATGTTAAAACTCTTAGAAAATCATTCTAGATCAGAGGCTCAATTCTCACATAACCATCACATAGCCTGTCCACCATCAGTTCATCAATCCCAACTTATTCAGCATAACTGCAGAATGTTCTTAATAATCTCATATTACATATACCACTTTAGGAAACCGACTCTCATCACTCTCTTACGGTTGTACATCTCAATTGGTCCTAGATAGTTCTTTCGTTTGCTCACAAACAAAACTAATCTACGCTTTCTCTTTCTGTTTCTCGGAAGCTACCCATCATTCGAACACTAACCAAAACTCTCCAACAGATCTCCTGGCAATACTTCGCCCCCAACTTCCTTTACTCGATTCGATAACACACAAACCATTGAAGCAAAACCCCAATTCAACTTCCCACACTCTATCAGGACCACCCCACAAAGGCTCCTATAGTAAAGTCCAAATTCTGATTACCATTACCCCACCTTCATTATCAATCATCTTATTTCCATAATCTTCCCCAAAACCCATGATTTTTAATTACATTTCAATTCCATTTCACCCCATGATTTTGATTTCGAAGAAAACCCCAAATTAGCATTTGCATACATATGATTATCCCAAAACCCAGAATTCTTTGCTAATTTCTAAGAAGACCCACTAAATTATTTCCACCAGTGAACAATATCAAATTGGGTATAGCAAAATTACACATAACCTCACAAATTCCAGAAAAACCCATAATTATTACTTATATTATAATTAAAATGAGAACACCAAGAAATTAAATCCAGCAAAAGATAAATTAAATGAAAGTGGATGAAAATTTACCTCAGTAACAATGTTAGGCCTCATTTCTGACAGTAAATTGAAGTCAACTTACAGTGACAGTAAGAATTATAGAACCCAGATGAGTGAGATCATCACAGTGTATGAATTCTTCTGGAATTTTGGGTTTTAAAGTGTTCCGTAAATTACAAGTTTTTGGTTGTTAAAACAAGTTTTTGGAGTCCAACGATCTTTCTGGGTCTTTGATTAGTCAGTCGGGTCGGATTCTATTTGTTTTGCTCAAACTAATTGAAGTCCGACCCATTTCTGTATGGACCATGATCCATCTATGATATACGGAGTATGATCTAGTCCCATAAATTTAGTCTTAAAACATTTTTTTATCAAGATTCAGTAGGTAGCAATATGCAAAAATTTGACACTAGTTGCCAGTTGGTCGAAATTTGTAATCGTATACAGTATTATGTCACGAAGAGTATGGAAAAAAATGGGTGAGTGTATTATATATCGGTGACAGATTTTGGCGTATTGATGATCTTTACGCACAAAAAATGTGTAATAGTTTCCCCCAAAGAATCGTACATATAGATCTATCCATTTTTCTTTTCTAACAAATAAGTATAAAATGATCAAGATAGCGGCAAATGATGGACGTAGGTCTGTGTTTATCTTTTTCCTTTTTATTTTTAACAAAGAGGTAGTTTACCATCTCTTTACAAATTACAATATGAAGTTACGCATTAATTAGTTGCAGAATTACGCTAACAAAAATGAGATCACAGTTACGAGTATAGCAAAATAGCAATACTTGACAAATCATCTTTGACCGTTATCAAATCTCGGGGTTATATTGACCTCAAAAAGAGAAAACACCATCAATGTTATATTTTTATTTCACACAAGACTTATACTGAATCTCTTACAGATGTCTTTAGTAATCGGTGCACGAAATTGAGAATTACGTGCTTGAAAAGTGTATAGCAAAGCAAATTACTGTAAAATGCAATGTAGGCAAAGGAGCATAAGAATCCAATTAACTGTCGCAGTCTAGCAGAAAGACTAAATAGGTTTCATGGTTCGAGTATCTACCAGGCAATCTGTCTTATGAGGCAACTAATGGAGAATTATCCAATCGCACGAGAAAAGACTTGCCGAGGATTGAATCGCCTCGCATGTAAAAGCAAACAAAATGAACAACAATTCCAATTCAAGTTGCGGCTCCCAGATTGTCCAGAAAAGTTGCCGGAAATACTCGAGGGGTGGGGAAAGTCGAAGAATGATTCACTTTCATTCGCACGAAATGAAGTATTACGACTATTTTTGAAACTTCTAACTATTGAAGTATTCGTACAATGCCTATAAGACGGGTTTTAATCGACAAAAAACCCTACTCTTCTGACTCCCAACGTCCCAATCTTTCTCCAGGGTCATAATTTGTGAACAATCGAAACTCATTCCCAAGTTTGCTGGAATGCTCTGGTCGAAATGCACAGGGACGCAGCCCCAAGAGTTTCGCAGCCTTTTCTTTCTGCACTGCCCCTGCATGGAAAGAAATGTGTAACCAATGACTTAATTAAAAACAACTGATGGATAGGATTTCAAACACAGTTGCACTACAAATCTATGGCAACCAGGTCACAATTTTCCATGTTGATGTGCATTGTATATGACAGAGCAAACTAAAGAAACAATTGAACATTCATAGATATGTAATCAACAACATACGGAGTAATTGGACGTTACCTCAAAAAAAAAAAAAAAAAAAAAAAAAAAAAAAAAAAAAAAATTGGACCAAGGGTTTAAGAGGTTTCAGAAGGTGAAAGATGATTTCTAAATGATGTTCACTAAACAAGAAGAGGGAAGAACACACACCGCATCAGTATTTTCAAAGTAAAATGAAACTCAGTAACAATACTAATATTCACTTCATTATATCGCCATAAAAATATGCAAGAAGAACCAAATGCATTGGCCACTGTAGAGAGCTAAGAGACTAACTGACCGACAAAGAATCATGATTACACGAGTACTCAGAGCTACAAAGCGATGAAATGAAAGGCAATGTTGCTTACCAGTAAGCAGGAGCAAGAAAAAATTTCCAGGTTTCGCAAGAAAGGCTATTGTCTGAGCAACTTTCTCCAAACATTCCTCGCTCTTCAGTTAAAAAAAGTATTAGGCACACAGTCAGTTCAGCAGCCATGACACATTGAAACACAAATTAAGCAAATTTAAATCGAGATTATCACTTTCTCAATGCATTTCATCAATAGAACAAATAGTGCTGCCTTAACAAAGTCACTATCAATTTCTCAATGCCTGGAGAAAGGCTCTTAGCTTGCCTTGGCAAAGTGAGAAGGATGGGGGGGGGGTCAGGGGGGCGTAATTTCACAGCTTTACCCCTGTGAACTAAAAGGCTGTTTCAACCCTATCCTGGAAATTGAGGATCTCATGGGCATTAAGCTAAACCCAGGAAAAAGAATTTAAAACTCAATATGCATATCAAAGCCACCATAGCATTTAAAGACAACCACTACATGCAGTTGCATCATTTCAGACTGTCATCTAGGAGCTAATACTATGGGGCCGTTCAACACATAACAAAAGCTATGTGTATGGATACCAAAGTTTCTCAGGTAGATAGTTGCACTTGTACAAGGTTAGGCAACATCAAAGTGTCAAACTATTTCAAATGATATCCACAGGGAACAACAATAGGAAGACTAAGAATTTGCAACAATACAGAGCCAGTTCTTACCAAATACGGAGGATCTGCAACAATAATCTGATATTTGTGCTTCATCTCTTGGGGCAACTCTTCAGGTACGTTGTAATCATAGAATGTAAAATCACTTCCATATTGCTGGAAACGTTTGTCATATTCAAGAAGTTGCGCAGACACGTTTGGGTACATCTTCTGAAGTTCAAACAGACCATTTATACATGAGAATTAAGATGACAACCAGATAGAACTTCCTAAAAATTCCACAAGTATAAAGACATAAAACTGTACATAAAAACAAAATCAAATAAAGCAAAATACTGCAGAAGCTTTAGATATGAGTTCTGGATGACCCAACAAATAAAAAAGACTTCAGGCACGCAAATAAGATGTCAAATCAAAAACAAAATGTTACTGACTGAGTTTCCTAGATTTAGCAGAGTCAGCTACGTGCCTACACCAGTGGGGATGTTCTGAAAATGACGAGGTACAGCCACACAGGATTCATTTGAAAGATTCAAGAATAATTACACAATCTGAAATTCCAGCAAGACCATGTGTCCGAAACAGTTTATATAAAGGGTTCATATATACCAAGATGATAAACAGGGTACGATCCATCAGTACTCAACTTCTGCTATATAATGGCAAAGTCCATTGAATCCACAAGCTACCGTCTCCTATCTTACCAATTATTTGTGAACCAGAAATTTGCCTCTAAATCTGCTATAGTAGCATCACACACTATATCTCATACACAAGAGAAAGCAACATTTATTTAGAACCAAGTAACCAACTTTCCCCAACATGTCCAGCAACAAAAAAAATGCCATTGACAAATGTACCACATCGTCGATTAATAGTAATTTTTTAACTTTAGCATGCTTATGTTCCGCTTCTTCGGGCCTCCCTTCCTCCAATAGTCATAATCCAAACTGTGATAGGCTGCTAAGTGCTAACAATGCTTCTCCTCAATTATCTATGGAAAGGGTTTTTAGAGCTCTACCCTTGAAGATGTAATTTAACTTCCATAGGCCTCAGACTCTGATTCGACTTATGTCGTCAGTCCACGTCAAACCGGTTGAACTAATATGGAAAATAGTAGTAACACCAAATCAAAGAAGATCAATATTCCCCCAATTTCTTTCAATTCTTTACGCTTCATTCAGGTTCCTCTCACTTGTCCAAATCAAACGTAACGAATCCAATAAAAATGGGGGGAATTACAATGCACCACAAAATCATGTGTAGAAATTAGGCATACATTAAAATGGATGTCATTAGTAATTTAGTCGTGTTTATCAAACATGCACTTAATCTAACATTGCTTGACGGTTTCAGACGACGATTCACGTTAACCGACCCCAAATCATTCTCGTTGTTGCTGCACTTAATCTAACATTCCGATGAATCCAATTGAATTGAACTAGAAAACGTCACAGTAAAGGTGGAGAACTTCCCTAACAATATTCAATTAACAAACTAAAATAATAATCCATGAAAAAAAAAACATAAGTAGGAGAGAGAGAGAGAGAGAGAAGCACCTTGAGGTAAGCGAAGAGTGTGGGGCAAGCAACGCAGGCGACGGAGGCGGAGGTGTCGGCGTCGGAGGAGTGAGTGGAAAGGAGAGAGAAAACTTCATCAGCGACGGTGCGGGCGGTGTCAGGGGAGTACCAGAACTGACTGAGCCGCCAATCTTCTTGAGGAAGCGACACCGATTCTTCCGTTTCCGTCTCTCTCTCCTCGGCTGACTGCGGCTGACTACTCGCCAGGAAGTCTCGGAGAGCTTCTAGAGCGTATGGGCTTAGGGTTGGTACGTCGTCGTCGTCGCCGCCGCCGCCGCCGTCTAGTTCAGAGGTTGCTTTTGTCGGAAGATTTGCTTCGGATTTCATTTCAATGGTGTCGCCGTCTTTTTTCAATTCCATGGTCTTTTTTTCCGGCGAAAGAAAATGGTAACTCTCTCGTCAATCTCAGTCCTCACTCGTCAGTCGTTCTTAATTCGCACATTAGTTAGCAAAGACCCTTGAGTTGGCAAGGCTTACCCGACTCGGCTCACTCGAGTAACAACGTATGGCTAGATGGTATATAGGTTTAGTGGTTCATGGAATTGATTTTACCCAACACGATCACAATTGATATAATAGACCCAAAACTGAACACGCACGACTCAAAGAGATCGGTTAAGACTTGGGTTAAATGATGACTTGATTTTGTTTAGTTTAGAAACGGCATGACAAGATTGAAATGTTATATAGTCTATTTTTACTAGGAGAACATATGAAAGTTTTTCAATGCCGGAATGTACAAGAGTAACATCAGTATGTTGGTAGTTTGGTGCACTGCGTTGGGAACACGTCTAAAACGCGTAAAAGAAAATGAAAGACTAACGGACTTGCTTTAAATGAGGGTAATTATAAATGTTACGCTAGTAACGAAGATGAAACAAAGAGATATAGGACGAAAGAGGAAAAGTAACAGTGTTAAAGTTACTCCAAATGATGACTTGATTATGTTTAGTTAAAATACGGCATGACAAGATTAAAATGTTGTTTAGTCTATCATTAGGGTTTAACTTAATGATAAGGTAACCAATGAAATGGTGTTGTTTATTGGAGTAGAGACGGTAGACATTCATGGATTAAGGTAGAGGTTGTAGGACCTAAGGAAAGTTATTCAATGCTGGAATTCACAAGAGTAAATCAGTACGTTGGCACTTAGGCAGTTTGGTGCACTGCGTTCCTCTAAAAGTCGTAAAAGGAAATGAATTACTTATAGACTCGCTTTAAATGAGGGTAAATTAAAATGTTACGTGAGTGACCAAGACGAAAAAAGAGATCCCACACGAAAAGGGGAAGTGACAGTGTTAAAGTTACTCCATATAGGGAAAATTGAACTTTACCATCTATAATCCTACAGTAAGTCAATAACCGCGAATGCGAGTTATATATTCTAGCACCACCCGTATGCTCTCCTAAAAGTTAATATCCTAACAACTACGGAGTACTATTCGAAACATGGCCTCAAAGTTCGATCATCTGCTGGATACTGCTACGCTGGTCTCCTGAGCACTGTGCGAGATTTCAGCAGTCCACTTGACAGTAGTAGTACATTACAATGCTCAGATATGTTCTACTATAAGGTCATTGCTCAGTGTTGCATGCCAAAAACCACTTTCTGAAATTCCTATATGTTTGAAGTCTCTTCCTCCCTATCTTCCTTGAACACGTCTTCGAAAGCGCAATTGCCTGAGAGATATTCAACCAATTTTTTATGACTCTCGGCGGGGAAAACACCCTTGTCTTTGAATGACTCCATCATCGCATGCAGCCGTTCTGAATCTCCTTCGTCTTTTAAATGGTTTAGGCAGGCGGCCACAGTTTCCTGGCTTGCTATCCAACGTACCAGAGAGTGATATTCCAATAAAGCAGACTCCATTGCTTCCACTGCCTTAGCCATCTGATTGCTCTGAACATACCCAAACGACAACCAAGACCATGTGAATGAGTCGGGCTTTTGCCATTTCTCTGTTTTCATTCTCTTTACTAAAGCCTCAGCCTTCTCTATCAAACCCCTTTGGCAGTAAGCTCTGATTAAAAAGTTTGGAATACGGACGTCTTTTATCAGATTGCTATCTTCCCATTCCTTGAATATCGTTTCTGCAGTTTCAAGGTCGTCGAACTTCAAAATTGAGGGAAACACAGCTATGAAGCTTCTATTCTTAGGCTTGCACACTTTGCATTCCTGCCAAACTCTCAGCATTTCTTCTTTCTTACCTGCGGTAGCATAGAGAGTAAGAATCACGGAGAAAGCAAGGTTCCTGTTTTTAGAAATGCTCACTAACTTCTCCGACTTTTTAAGTGACTTCAAAGCCTTGTCTACTGATTGAGCTCTAAGATACTGGTTTGCGGCACCAGCATAAGTCATCCAATCAATAACGACTTCCGGGTCAGATTCCATTTTTGTCAGAATTGCGTCGATTCCATCAAGGTCACAATAAGTTCCATATGCTTTCAGCAAGATGCCATACGTAAAGGTGTCACATTTGACCTTTTTTGATTCCATTTCATGGAAAAGAGCATCAAGTTTCTCACGGTTACTGGTTTGGCAGTAGAGATTTAACATAGCATTGTAGGACAGAAAATGTGAAGTGAACCCCAACTCTCTCATCTTCTGCATAACAGCCTCTGCTTTATCAACACATTTTTCTCGGGCAAAACAGTGAAGGAGTGCACCATAAGTTTCAAGGGTTCTCAACCTTTCTGAACCATTGTTGAAGTAATTCTCCGCTTCTTCTACTCCATGGACTCTGGCAATTAAGTCCAAACGGACAGCAACATCTCCTGCTGTAGCTTCTATGAATCTTTTCTGGCTCATCCATTCTGAAACCTACAAAAATAAAGATAAGGCTTCAGATTTGATTATAGAAAACCAACCAAATAAAATTCTGAAATAGATGTATATGAAAGCCAGAATTGCAGAAAGATTAAGACAAGTCCGCACACTGAGAGGCGATAGTCTAGTTCCCTTAACTGGTAATATTTTGCAACCTGTTCCCATACTTGCACACTGTTACCTTTTTGACTTTTATCACCTATGGAACCTCAATATGCTTCCAAAGACCTACATTCAATCAATTTACTTACCGTTTTGTGTAGATATCTGAACTTTTTCCAATTTTGCGAAAAAAACTACCATGTATATCTTTTCAAGGATACACTAGCTAACTCTAGTTACTTTACTAAAATTCTACAAAACGCCGATTTCCGAACTCAACAATCTTACGACTCCTACCCCTCAGGCCCCTACCCCCAAAAATCCCGAGGCACCCTCCTTCCTGTCACAGCTCGAATGGCCCCACCCCACCTCCCTACGCCTCAAGCAGATCTTCAGTGTTTCCTCCCATTACTGGCGTTTGTAGAAAGAGAGTTAGATGGTAAAGGAGGAGTCATTTGCCGGCTAAATATACCCTATTTTTCGCCTATTCAGTTTTACAATACCCCTTCCCATCAAATTTCTTCTCAATCATATTGCCTCTTCAAATTCTCTCTACATTCTACTTATGTCTCTGGTCTCCCCCATTTCAGACCATAGGATGCACAACCCATCTCATCTGCTCATGCACTACCTCCACTGTCTACGTCATCTCCATCACAATTCGCAGCATCCTTTGTTATCACTATCTCAGCGTCCTTTACCAACTTTAGCACCGTGTTCGTCCTTTCTTTGTCTCAGATCCCCAAATGCACGGCATCGCACCAAAAGTCCTTAATGTCGTGCAGCCTCTGTCCTCCACAACCTTTACCCCTCACCCTACATCTCGATCTACACCAGCACCTCCTTCCCCCACCACACTACAATGACTCCGACTACAACATCACCCGAGTGTCTCAAAGGCTCCCACATACGGCAAGGTATCTGATGTACGGAACCCTAACACAATGTTGAAAGGGTGTCTGCCAGAGACCATAATTAAACTTGTACCGTGAGTCACGCTGTCTGACTACTACTTAACAATACAAGAACAGAAGATAGTTTTGTTAGCTGTTTTGATTTGTTCCATCGTTTCCCATAACCAACAAATAGTGAGTCTTTCGAAGAAACACAACCTGAATCCCAGTAACATGAATACGTGCAACACATCATGACAAGAACTCAAGATGGAAACTCTTTTCAAATGGGTATATTTGGACGAAAACATTACAATATAAATCTTCACATTTTTAACATTTCTTGACATAATATGGTTAACATATTAGTAGCAATGCTGATTATTGAATTGCAAGTAGTATATCTTTTTGTAATCTGCAACGTTATATGCAGGTCATAAGATATCTTCAGAACCTCATAAAGATCAGAAAAGGACACAATTGATATTGGAGTAAATTTCATGTCCAAGCCAAGATCCAATTGAACTAACCAAGAAATGGATCAGTTGAGGCTTACAGCTTACTATCAAGTTCTACAACTCATTTTGTATCAATAAGCTAAGATAAGAAGGTCTTTCCATTTCCAATGGAGCCAAAGACTAATTATTCTTTGGTTTTTGGGATATAATGGAATAAAGCAAAATGGCGCATAAAACTGTCTCTGCTTCTTATTTTGTGAAGTAGCAGTCAGTGGGGGCGATTCTCGAAGCAGTTTTCATTTTGGGTCATCCGTGCGCAGCCTCCCTATGTTTCAAAAGGGGTAAGGCTTGCGTGCATCCGATCACCCCTTACCCCACCTTATGGCGGGAGCCTTTAAGGCACTGGGGTAAAGATGTTGTTGTTATAAGCTAAAATAAGAGGGACCGTAGTACTAGAAACAGCATTTAACATTATATTCCTAAATCTCGTGACAGAAGCAAGCTACAAGAAAGAAGCAACAAGAGCTCAAATGAGCTGAAAGACTACAAAAAAGGTGCTGCCTTTCTCTGACCAAATCCGCATATGAGAATTTTGGATACAGAAGAATCTTAACTTACAGGTTCCCCTATTAAGCCAGTAGTTCAGATATCTTTTCACAAAAAGTAAGGCAGAGAGAGGCAGACAGAATGCTATGCTATTGACCTTTACAAATTACAGCTGAAGCGGAACCTTCCGTTGTATGTTTCAAGTAATGCAAACTTTCCAAGGAACATAATTCAAATTCCTAGAGGACTAAGAAGGTTTATTCAATCATTACTTACACAAATTGACTTTATGACTCAGACTATGCCTCATTAGATTTCAAATTGGAGAGTTTTATTTTACTTTGAGATCTTAAGGGCAACCTGAAGCCATGAATCAACTTTTGGAGTGGATTGCTTTTTCCCCAACCTACACATAACCAGACGGATTGCTTTCTCATCATCGCTCAACAAAAACCACGATGTTCTCAATCATTCATACCTGATACCTCATTTCGCATCACATCACAATATCAGTTCAGCAAATACAACTCAACTAGGAATTAAGAATAATGCCTCTAACCTAGAATTCTACAAAACTCTAAGAATAGTGATCGTGCATAGTTTAGCCGACAAATGTATCCTACAATAGCACATGATTTGCTCATCCATGAACAATTTGCTCCGATTTCCCATATCATATCAATTTTCAACAAAAAGTAGCCCCCAAAATTTCAACATGATCCACCTAATCAATTGAAATGGTCACTTATCCTCCTAGAGTACACTCATATGACCTTCACATCACTTCTCCCCATAACCATAACCACAACCAATGACATTTCCGCTTCCGCAAATGAGATTCCAACCTAAAACCAATTTCGCACTCGCTTATTAAAAGCCACGTGCGACAACTCGATCACACATTACAAGTTTACAACCCTAACCAATTAACCCTCTAAACCTAATAAAGTAATAAGTAATAACAATCACAAACTTGAGTACTCGTTACAATTTCCAAACACAGATGAAAACCAAATTAGCAACACCATACAATACTAGTTAAAATTAACAAGAAGAACCCAACATATAAAAATTGAAAACCCCAATAAAAGGAGGGGGAGGAAGAAGGGCAGTGGACCTCAAGGGCGTGTTTGAAGCGGCGATTACGGCGGAGTTCCTTAATGATGAAGCGAAGATTGTTATGATTAGGAGCACCGCCATGTTGGACCCACTCATCAAGTACATGCACAATGGAATGATCAGGGTTTCCGATGCGTGAAATTCCCCTGTACAGTGAATCTTCTTCTTTACTCCATTGTTGCCGTTTCGCCCTGGTGGTGGTTGTGGAGTAAGAGTAAGTGTTGCGAAATGGAGACCTTGAAGAGTGGTGGAGTGTTGGGACTCTATTGAATATCAGGCGGGCTAGCTTCATTGTTGACTGCTCCAACTGGTGTAATGTGGAGGAGCTTGAGGAGTGAGGGGTTCTATTGGGGTAAATGCCCCATTATTTTGATACATACCAAAAAAGGGCATTATTGTCTTTTTACTTTATTTATTTGTATTTTATCATTTTTCTAGTTTATTAGCTTATTTTCCAAGCAAAGTCTAGCTATAGAGGTGTGTAGTTGTAAGAGTCAAATCATCAATGAAAATCACATCAAACTCATTTTTGAGAATTCATCCTTGCATTTCCATTTCTATCTTGCCACTCATGAATCATAGGTGACATTCTAATTCTCACCACAGATTTATGCTACAATATGAGCCTATCAATTCGTTAGTTGAACAGCTCATCACTTTTTTTACCGTTTATTTCCCTATATCATTTTAGATCGTATCATATTTCGATTATCAATAACTCAAAACTTCACCCAAGAAAAATAAAAGAGTTTAATCGTATAATCTTTTTAAATTTTGGTAAAATATATTTTCCCGTTCTAAATTTTAAATTTTCAATTTTCAATATTCCATGAACTACAGATGGCTGAATATGACGTCGATATGAGTGTGTCGAAATATTAACGGTTGAAAAGACAAAAAGGGAGCATATTAATGTATGTGAAGATCAGAAATGACTTGAAACGTAACAGTAGTGTCAATTAACTGAACCGAATTGAAATTTAAAGATCTGTTAACTTAAGTGTTTGTAAATGATTAATTGAACTCTTAATGATATTGACAAAAATGGTGTGACACAATTAGTTTAATATATTTGTTCGAGAATTGTTTGAGACTGGACTAACTTTTAAGAAATTTGATAAGAGTAAAAGGAACACAATTAATTAAGTCGGTACTTTATTTTGTCCATTTTTGCATCGTCATTGTCATTATCATTGTCGAAGGGATTATTTGTGTTTGTATCATCAATTCCCCATTTCCCCCTTGATTCCTTTCTAGCTAACAGAGACTGTGCCCTGTGAAGTTCTTCAGGTTACTATTCGACATCACTTGGTATATGGTAATTTGCATCTACACAAAACTAAGAAAATTCCATTTCCACACATTATAGCATGCGCAGGAGTACATTGGTAATTTGCTGCACTGCGTTGCGAAAAGTATCTAACAGGAAAGGATGACGTACTGAAGTAATACAGGAACGACAGAGATCGAGGAAACAAGTTTTGTTGGTATAGACAAGGCCGAGGGGGTGGCCTGGGTGGAGAATGTAATAGTTACACTCCTCAGTGAGCAGTAGCTTCAACATCACCAATTTGCTCCAACTCCCATTCTAAGTAAACCCTAAGAAGTTAGGTCATCTGAACAATCACAATTCAGCATTCCTATGACATTGAACAATAAGATAAGTGTCAACTTTTTGAATTTGCAATTGCATACCCGTTTATACTTTAATCACTCACTCATTAGCAACAACATTTTAGAATAATCCTAAGGCTTTTTACAGGAAGCAAGCTACATGACAGAAGCAACAAAAGCTCAATTCAGCTCAAATCCCGAAGACTAGAAAGAGGGCATGGCCTTTTGCTGACAATATCTGCAGATGACATTTTTCATTAGCAAAGGATCTTAACTTTCAGGTTTCCATAATAAAACAGTAGAGTTTAAAAAAAAAAAAAAAGAATGACAAAATGCTAAGCTATTGACCTTGACAGCTGAACCGGAACCTTCTGTTTCTATGTAGTGAATAAGGCCAACTTAGCAAGTTCAGATGACACACTGACAGAACTCACAGAAGAGAAGGTATTTCAAATATCTAAAATGGACTCAGATTAATAACATATGACCCAAATTATGACTCAGATGTCAAATTTGAGAGTTTGGTGGTTTTACTTGCTTATCTACCCAGCAACCTGAAGTTATGACTCAACTTCTGGGCTGGACACATGGGACTGAAGCTAGAAGAAATAATCCATAAGCAGGCCCTAAGTCCTGCAGTCAAACATCCTCACATAAAAAGGTTTAAAGCTATGAGAGGATGTTCTTGTTAAGCAAGCCTCAAACTGATTGGACCTAATAAAATCAAGTACCATTGTTTTAAGCTAGATTGGACCTTTTGGTTTCTTATGTTTATCTGTTTTCTAATGCTGAACTTCTGAACTCAAACGAAACCACGACAATTTCAATCATTCATAACCACTTACCATAACTCTCAATATTATCCCGGTCCACAGTACTACAGCTTTACTCAATTTTACAAAACATGTACAGCCAAACACAACTGATCTACCATAATAATTATGAACAAGCATATGTAAGAGTCCAAATAAAGCAGGCAAGAACCTATCTCCAAGAGAATCGGACCTCCTTATGGTTCAGTGTCAAGCTCCCAACACATTTTCAAAACCACCTTAATGTGGTAACTTTATTATGCTGGAGACGTTGAAAAGTTCTGTAATTTGGTGAAAAATATTGTTGTGTAAATACGTTTTTTTATTTTCAAATTACAAATTTATTTGATGACCCAAGCATATTTAATTTTGCAGCTTTAATAAAGTGCTGAAAAGGTAAGTAAAGCTTGGAAATGAATGGATGGAGTAATGAAGTCTCTTATAAAATGGAGCAGTTCTCATAGAAGACATATGTAAAATTTATTCAATGCCTAAATATTACTAACTGCAGGATATAAACTCAGTTGGTACTTGGTTAGGTTCCCCAAGTCCACTAATTCCATTCTAGCTCATAGAGACTGTGCCTTGGGCACAGTAAAGTTTTGCAAGGCATTATGAACATCAATTGGTACATGGTAGGAAACACTGGGCAAAACATGTGTAGTATGCCTTTATCACAAAATAGAGCAAATTGCATTTCGACACATTAAACACGTACAAGCATACGCAGGAGTACATTGGGAATTTGCTGCACTGCGTTGCAAAAAATGTGTAACAGGAAAGGATAATTTAACGGGAGCAATAAAGGAAAGACAGAGATGAAATAAACAAGTGGTGTTGGTCAATAGACGAAGTAGAGGGGGTGGGGGGAGGATGTAACAGTTACTCTTTAGCTTGATAACTGACCTGAATGTGAGTAATAGCTTCAACATCACCGCTTTGCTCCTTCCACCTTTTAATACCTCATAAAGACTACTCCTATTCTATGTAAGCCCTAATAAGTTGGGTCATCTGCTCAATGCTGCACTACGATGGGTCTCCAGAGCACTACGACAGATTTCAGCATTCTGCTGACATGGTACAATACACACTCAGACATGTTCGACTAGAAATTGTGGATGACTGTTGCATGCCAGGAAAAAACTTTTTGAATTTGCATTTGCAGACAAGTCCAAACTTCAATCAGTGTCCAGCACTGCTACATGTTGACGGGTCCTTTCCGCACTATCTCCATCAAACACATCTTCAAAAGAACAATTGCCTGAGAGATATTTAACTAATTTTTCATGACTCTCTGCAGGGAGAACACACTTGTCCCTGAGTGACTCCATCATCGCATGCACCCGTTCTGAATCTCCTTTGTCTTTCAAATAGTTTAGACAGGCGGCCACAGTTTCCTGCCTTGCTATCCAACGTAACTGAGAGTGATATTCCACTAAAGCCGACTCCATTGCTTCCACTGCCTTAGGCATCTGATTGTTCTTAACATAACCAAACGACATCCAAGACCATGTGAATGAGTCGGGCTTTTGCCATTTTTCTGTTTTCACTCTCTCTACTAAAGCCTCAGCCTTCTCTATCAAACCCCTTTCACAGTAAGCTCTGATTAAAATGTTTGTGATTCGGACGTCTTTGCACAGATTGCTATCTTCCCATTCCTTGAACATCCTATCTGCGGTTTCAAGGTCGTCGAACTTCAAAATTGAGGAAAGCAGAGCTATGTAGTCTCTATTGTTTGCTTTGCACAATTTGCATTCTTGCCAAACTCTCAACACTTCTTCTTTCTTACCTGCGGTAGCATAGTGAGTAAGAATCTCGGTGTAAGCCTCATTCCTCCTTTCAGTGATGGTCACTAACTTCTCCGACTTTTTAAGCGACTCCAAAGCCTTGTCTACACATTGAGCTCTCAGATACTGTTTTGCAGCAATAGCATAAGTCATCCAATCAATATCAATTTCCGGGTCAGATTCCATTTTTGCCAGAACTTTATCTATTTCATCAAGGTCGCAATCAGTTCCATATGCATTCAGCAGGATGCTGTACGTAAAGCTGTCAAATTTGATATTTTTTGATTCCATTTCATGTAAAATAGCATCTAACTTCTCGCGGTTTCCTGTTCGGCAGTAGAGGTTTAACATAACATTGTACGCCATTGAATATGAAGCGAACCCCAAGTCTCTCATCTTCTGCATGACACCCTCTGCTTTATCTACACATCTTTCTTGCGCAAAGCAATTAAGGAGTGCACTATAAGTTTCTAGGGTTCTCAACTTCATCGAAGCAGTGTTGAAGTAATTCTCCGCTTCTTTTACTCCATGGACTTTCGCAATCAAATCCAAATGGATAGCAACATTTCCTGCAGTAGGTTCCTGGATTCTTTTCTCGCTCATCCAATTTGAAACCTTCAAACATAAAAGCACCAGATTTGATGATTCAAAACCATCTAGATTAAATTCTGAAACAGCAGTATATGAAACACGAATTGCAGAAAAGTTAAGAGAAGTTGGCACATGAAAGGGGATAAACTGCTTCAGTTGGTATACATTTTGCAATCTGTTCTAAAACTTGAATACTATTACCTTTTGTCGCCTATGGCAGAAGAGGCCAATGCATAGCAACTGGCTTTATACTTCCAAAGAGAAACATAAATATTACGGAGTACAGTCTAAGCACATTACGAATTGCATTCAATCAATTTTCTTGTACGGTTATTGTTTTGATTAAACACACAAACTTTCACCAATTCTACGAACAAGTTACCTCGTATATCTTTTTAAGAAAACTATGCCCAAGTGACCTAAGTTTACACAAACTAATTTAAATCCTACCACATGTCAATTTCCAACCCCAGCCATCATAGAATCCCCTCTCCACCAGCCCGCCCTCCCTCCTATTGCAGGCCCCACACTAACACACCTCCCCCCAAGGAACCGTAAAGTGCTTCCTCCAATTGTCAACATGTGTAGAATAGGTTTGAGGGTAAAGCAGAGAGAGACCGACCCAAATTATGGGCCTGGGCCTGGCCATATACCGACCAATTTCATCAGCCTGTTCTCAACATACCCCTCCCCATATAATCCCTTCTGACTGATATTCTCGCTCTTTTCTCTCTAGTCTCTACATTCTGCATATGTCTCCCCTCATTTCAGACCAACAAATGCTCAACCTCTGGGTCACTGCCCTCCCCGACCTCATAGGTTAATGCACCATTCCCATTGGCCCCTCATCTCCATTACCATTTGTGGCATCCTCCACCACCACTATTCCAGCGTCCTTCATCATCAGCATCTTGGTGTCCATCATCATCAGCCACTGCGCTCGCCCTTTCATTTACTCAGCTCCCAAATACAATGTGTCATACTAAACATCTACCATGCCAAGCAGCCTCGCCTCATGCGGCCTTTACCAACACCTCCGCCTAAAGGGACTTCCACCTCTTGCCCCACATCTCGCCCACACCACCTCCTCCTACCCCAAAATGCTTTATCCTCACTCACCCACCCCCTTTAACATACTCTTTCACTATCCCCCTCCCCGGCCTGCGCATCACCAGAAGCTGACTGAATTGACGAGTTTTAAAATCTCACTCAAACCAATATCTAACTCAACCTTTGATTTACTTCTTGTATTCTATTGAATATTTGCTTCAACCTCTTGAATTAGAATCTTAACCATCTCACAGTTAACAAATTTTGCCACAACAATCAAATTTCCCTCTCAATTCCTCAAAAAAAAAAAAGCATTTTCATCATTTTATCCAAAAATAAAACAAAATGTTACCCCGTATCATGTAAGCTACGATAGGATGGATTAACGTACTAGCAACAACATTTAAGATTATGACCCTAAAGCTCGTGACAAGAATCAAGGTAAATTCTAGATGCAACAAAAGCTCAATGAGCTGAACAAATCCAGAAGACTAAAAAAAATTGTCCCTTGAGGCCTTGACTATATCTGCAAATGAGTTGTCTAGAAAAAAATCTTAACTTTCACGCTCCCATGATAATACTAAACTATAAACTTTGACAGCTGAATCAAAACCTTCCAATTCTATGTAGTGTACTATAAGGCCAATTTTGCAAATTTACATTAACCCCTCCAAAGATTACTACATGACTTAATTCGAACACCACTAACATAAACCTATGACTCCGATCATGGCTTTATTACATGTCAAATTCGAGTTTTTGGTTTTAATTGGAGATCTTACCAGCAACCTGAAGCTAAGTCTCAACCTTTCGGTACTCGACACATTGGCTACATAACCTCCTACAAGCCTACAACTCAATAACACTGGTGCCAAAACTGACAGAACTACTACAATTAACCGGGGTGAGGAAACTCCAAATGTACTATGCAAGAGAGCCAAACCCCTCAAATAACCATCACACTTCAAAAAAACCAACAACAATTCCGCAAATGAGGTTCCAACCTAAAACCAATTCGACCATCGCTCACTAAACACACAACATATCCCATTATCCCCTATGCAACAACTCAATCACAATGAATTCACACATTTACATTTCTACCCTCCAAACCCAATTAACCCACCAATGACCAAACCTAGAAACCCAAGTAAATAAAAATGTTCGAAATGAGGTTCCATCCGAAAACCAATTAGCGACACCATACAATACTAGTTAAAATAAACAACAACCTCAACAAATAAAACAAAAATCAAACCCAACACGGAAGAAGAAGAAGAAGAAGAAGAAAGAGCACCTCAAGGGCGTGTTTGAAACGGCGGTGATGGCGAAGGTCTTTAATGATAAAGCGGAGATCAGAGTGTTTAACGTTTCTGCCATCTTCAACCCACTTATCAAGTATCGGTACAATTGAATGATGAGGGTTTCCGACGGGTGAAATTCTCTTGTAAAGTGTGTCTTTACTACTCCATTGTTGCCGTTTCGGCGTGCTTGTGATTGTGGTTGTGCAGTACGAGGAGTGAAATGGAGACCTTGAAACGTTTCGAAACGAGGAGGAGAAAGAGTGGTGGAGTGTTGGCACTCTGGTGAGTATCAGGCGGGCTAGCTTCATTGTTGCCTTGTTGGAGAAGCTTTTGGGATTTTATACTTTTACTGTGTTGTTGTTGTGGTAATTCAGGGTTAGGTAGCCATCATATGAGTATATGACGATGATCTTGCGAATTTGCGATGCACTCGACAAAAAACGTGAGATTAATGACTGAAGACAGAATGGAACGACGGGGACCAAGATTAATCTTGACTAGACTAGTAGTCTAGTACTAACAACCAAACAGAAAAAAATGGACCAGTTATGCTCTCGGTCCGTGCTCAAACAACTCCTATAGCAAAATAATATTGGGTAGGATACACACACTAATCAGTTGATCGAAATTCTAAAACAATTATATGTCGAATTAGTTAAGATTCTTATCTAACTTGCTATGTAATTTTTTGGAACTTTGATTAGTATACTCAAATGTTAAAAGTCTAATGATTAAACACGATTGCCTAATGTTGTCACTAGGTTTAATGTACTGCCGCATTTTAATCTTAGTATTACTAGCATGATCACATACGTTGTTTATTTCATTGGTAAAAGTTGGAATTTCACTACCACTTAACGATATTTACTGTTATTATCAACGATCACCGACTTGATATATTCACATCAGCATTAAACGACAAATTATTTTTAACTCTATGTTCCCCCTCTAGAAGTCATTGTCATCTTAATGGAATGACAACTCCCTTGAGAGATGACTTGCCTCAATAACACATACATTAACACACATCATTCTCATTTTTTGTATTTTGTTTTCAGTGCACCTCATTCTAATTTCTAGCTCTTAAATAGCCTATATATATACCAGTGTCGTACATTTTTCATGACTTCGTCATACATATAAACTAGTAAACAACCCATACTCACCTACTACTTTGGCTACTTATATAAGATTTTCAAGACTCTTCTCTTCATCTTTCTCCCTTCTTCCTTCTCCAACTCTTGGGGAGATGACGTCGTGGAGTTTATCGCAGTGTTGCAACCATCTCTCACGGCGAAAACCACGGCCGCTATCGATCATCCCCGTGAGTCTAGCATGTCTAACAGCCTTTCTTGTGCTTGTGTACGTATCGTTTACTTCTAACAATAACTTGTTACTCCACCACAAAAACAACCTATCACCTACTTTAGTAAAGCTTAAACAACACGACGACCTTGAACGACCCCATCAAATTGTTTCAGCTCGAAATACTTCTGATTCCAAAAATAAGAATCATTATCATACAGATTATAGTGCTGCCACATATCATGAAGATGGCAACGATCATTTTATCTTCAGTGATACCACTTTTATACCACCGTTGAATGATGATGTGCCCTCGACAATTAGTGGTAAGTTATCTTAGTAAATTTTAATATTTTGTCTTGTTTATTTGTTTTTTTTTTCCTAGCACGTAAACATGACGCAAATAGCAAATACGTTTTCTCTGGCTTTTTTATTTTAATTTGAAATGAGATAATTTAACAAATAAGTACTCGTAATTGATACCTTGTGAATAATTAAGACGACTGGTAATAACTAAGAGTGATTTTAGAATAGTCAAAGTCATATAAAAATAAGTATCTCCATAACAAGTCTAAATCGATGATCATGATGAAGTCCAAACAACAATAACCGGTTTATACCTCAGCTATTTTCGTTATATTATTTTCTAATTTTTTCGTTTGCTACAATGTTGTGACATATACGTAAATTGAATTACTTAAATTACCTACTATAATGGACGAATTATGTACATTATTCAATTATTTGCTAAGCCCATTCTACCCCATCAGTGTTTCAGACTTTATACATGGAGGGAAGTATTTACCAAGCTTGGTGCTTCTAATGCAAATGAGTAAAACTAGAAAATGGTTGAACCTTGCACGTAATTACGTAAATATCTTATGCTTTCTTAAACCTTGAAAACTCGCCAACTTTTTTGATGTTTTTCGCTTTTTGTAAGCTTGATTATTTCTATCTCCAATCTTTTGTTTCATATTTTATTTTTTCAATCGTCTTCATTATACAATTCAACTTTGCATTAATATAAAGTCAGAAACTTTTTTCACCAACGAATGAAGAAAATTATTATTGTGGTGCAATTTAATCTTTTCTGAGTACATTTCGAAACCCCTATGGAGTACTGTATATTTTATCCATTTCTCGTGTGAGTCAAATGTTCGGTGTATTATTTGTTTCATACTAAGGAAATTAAAATGACAATATACTATGGAATGAAGAAATGATACTCCATAACTAAGAGATATGAAGACACTCTCATCATGATCAATGATCGAGTAATTGAGCCTGGAATGGGTGAAAACAATACCCAATGGATCATGAAAAATAAGCACCGGAACTAATTTCAAGGTTCGCCAAAATAGCTACTCAGTGAGATTAAATGAAGTACAAATAATTAAAAATCTTTGTCTCAACAACAATAAATAAGATAATCACAAAGTACTGTTTGGAATTCGATACTAGTTAATTCTTATTAACTACATCGTACTTTCAAAACTAAAACAATTGGGCATCAATTTAATAATTATGTTGCAAGATCGTGAACAAATTTGCAAAAGCAAAATGTGAAATAAAAATCTATTAACAAACATTTATATTTGAAGAGAAATAGTTAGTCTGTACTCTGTACGAGTAACTTGGAAATATGAAATCATGGTTTCTTTCAAAGAAAAAAAAATATGGAATCATGCATGAATGTACAATATTTTACATTTGAAACAAATTGTAGTATTGATGACCATTCAAATTAAAAGTTGTCATTGTTATTAATTTTAATTTTTTTTTATTGGGGTGTTGAGTCTGTTGACTTAGCTTGTTGTGAAGTAAACAATCTTTTGCTGAAAATTCGTTCATGTTTTTGGTATCGTGATGATTCTGATGAAAATTATGTATGGGCCTTTGGCCTTCTTACGTGTGTGCTTGATTTGGACAACCAAACGTTTATCATCCGATGAGAAAATGTCAATTGAATTATTGGTAATTTGGTATACACCTTAATACGCAAGGTATTACGATCAACAAATTAAAATGCAATCATAGACACATCATTTGAAAATTGAAGAGGTTTGGTCGTTTCATCTAAAGAGGTCTCGAGTTTGAGCCTAAGCGTATGTAAAATGTCTTTTGAGAAACTATCAAAACATTAATTATAGGTGTGCAACTCTGGCAAGATTTGGATCCGGTTGGAACGAAACTCCAAGTGAATGCAGGGTTAACCAAAACCATAAAAAAGTTAAAAATACATACGGAGTACCATCTAAAGCTATATCAAATTCAGTTTGCTATATATTATAAGCCTGTGGAAGCTAAGTATGCTATGTGCATTATTGAGTTCTCATCAATTTTCACCAAAGGTTCCAAGTAATAAATCGATTATTTAGATGCTGGTTCTAAAGCTTGAACTTTTGGTTAACTTTTTATTGAGACGATTCTTCTATACGTTATCACTAAATTAAAGCCCTACCGCTTAACAGATGTCGTTATATACGATAAAACATGTATTAGTAGTTTCATTTCTAATATGTAATACTAGTGCTCTCACAAGTCACCATAGTTGTAGAACATATTCGAGTTTCATTTCTACTATGAGTATTGAGTTCGAACTTATTCTGCTTGGACAAATCACAAATGTATGAACATCGGCTTGAACGATATACATATATAGATTTGTTCTATCCTTTTCCATTTACCTAAAATAGGCAGAATTAATGAGAAAAAAATTAAAGCTTACTACGAATCAAACTTATCCATCATTTTGATTATTTACAGGATTAAATAAAGACACTCATGATAATGACGACAATGTATACCATGACGCAGATATCTTCCTACAAAACTACGAAGAAATGAAAAAAAACCTCAAGATTTACATTTACCCTCACAAGAAAACAGACCCTTTTGCAAGTTCTCTACTTCCAGTAGATCATGAGCCAGGGGGTAACTATGCAAGTGAGTCCTACTTCAAAAACGTACTCTACAAGAGTCATTTCGTTACAAACGACCCATCCAAAACCGACCTATTTTACTTGCCATTCTCCATCGCGAGATTAAGGCATGACCGGAGAGTTGGTGTTGGAGGCTTACAAGATTTCGTAAGAGACTATATGATGGATATAACCCGGAATTATCCTTACTGGAATCGAACAGGCGGGGCTGATCATTTTTATGTTGCTTGCCATTCTATTGGTAGGATGGCAATGGAGAAGGTTAATTATGTTAAGAGCAATGCTATTCAAGTTATTTGCTCATCAAGTTACTTTCTTCCCAACTATTTCACTCATAAAGATGTTTGCCTACCACAAATCTGGCCTAGGCATGAAGAACCTTTGGATCTTGGTTTATCTAAACGGTAAGATCAGAAGTTCAGAACTCGTCTATATTGCACAGGTCTTGTTATCTTCACCTGGAAGTTTCCGAAATTTGGTTATTGTATTAATGTCTGGTTACATATCAGGAAAAGGTTGGCCTTCTTTGCCGGAGCAATGAACTCACCAGTACGCAAAGCTGTGCTCCGAGCATGGGAAAATGATTCTTCTATATTCGTGTACAATGGAAGGCTGAAGACACCTTACTCAGAGCAGCTACTCGGGAGCAAGTACTGTCTGCACATAAAGGGGTTCGAGGTAAACACAGCACGTATAGGTGATTCGATATTCTATGGATGTGTCCCGGTGATCCTGGCCGACTACTATGATCTACCCTTCATGGACATCCTAAACTGGAAGAGCTTTTCGGTGATTGTTACACACTCTGATATCCCAAAGTTGAAGGAAATTCTATCTAGCATAAGCCCACAAGAATACTCAGCCTTGCAAGCCAATGTATTGAAGGTTAGGAAGCATTTCCAGTGGAATAAGCATCCCCTTGATTATGATGCTTTTTATATGGTCATGTATGAACTTTGGCTTAGAAGAAGCTCCATAAGGTTGGTGTCTGTACTTTGATGCTCTTTAAGGGTCTCTCCCTGTGTGGCTCATCCTTAGTTTCTTACATCCCAAAATTCCGTTGTAATTATATCAGTCGTTCCTTGTTCGTTCTATACTTCTAAGCATCTGTCCTACATTGTTCTAAGTTCCAACAGACTAAAAACAAAATTTTCGAGAAATATCTTAGCATGTTGTAGCGACTGAAGAAATATCATACTTGAGAGAAACTGTAGACCAGAAGTTACATGTTGTGTTGCGTGTAGCTCTCCAGTTAGACCGACCAAATTTAAAGACAACAGAAAAAATAAGACAAAATCACATCTTTGAACCATAATTTTGGCAAATCAGACTTAAGAAACACACAAAAAGGGGTTTTTTCTTTTTCTTTCAAGAGATATTACATACCAAGAGCCAAGATGCGTTGATCCGAAGCGAGAAATTAATACAATGGCAAACCTGACAAACAAGAACAGACAGCAGAAACTTGGGCTTGGGAAAAAATTAATAGCAGATCAAGGTCACGGAGTAGCAAATTACATTGGCTTGTATGTATATGGGGTATGACGTAGACCTGTTCAAGCACCGTTTTTGTTTTGCCAAGGCTTGAGCACACCCACTACAACGACAGCAACGATGATAAGAAGGATTATAATTGCAATGCACATCCATTTACGCGAGTTCTTTTGCAGGCTCTTTGCACGTTGCAGAGCTGTGTTTCCTGAGTTCACATGATCTACAGCATTTTTTACCTGGGGAAATTTGGAAGAGAAGATGGGTAAACTTCATGCCTAGCCAGAATGCTTTCAAACATTGGCTTTTCAAAGTTTTTGACTAAATTCATTCAACTGGTTTATCTTACCTGCGACTCTATATTGTCAAGCACATCTCCCTGCGCATCAACCAAGACGGCCATATCCAGAAAAATCTGCACAGGGAAACAAAGTAATCCTGGTCAGAATGCTCCACAACGTTGATCATAACTGAGAAATACTTAAAATCTGCAAATTTTCAACCCTCAACTTTTTCGAATCCCGCGTGTGAAACAACAAAAAGGTACAAGACATTCAAGACAATCAAAGTTATAAAGACTTCAAATAACCACAGAAACATGCAGATCAAATATACTACAGGCATACTAAAACCTTCAGTACATTCTTTTTCTTTTGCCTGGCAACGATTGACCTCTTCTCAGCCCCAACTCTACTTAAAATTAAAATGCTAGTCTGTTCATCCATCATTTTGAACTCGAGAACAATTTATGACAGTCATGTGTTTTGTTTAGCATGATTATAATCTCTCACTACAAGATATCTAGGTCGCATAAAAGAAGAAAACATGGAAGTAGCAGCTATTTTAATATAATCACTTCCAATGCTTTGATATTGCATTCCCATTACAGCTGAATAACTCACAATATAATCCATTGTCATTCCCAAATTTAATTCCTGTTCCCAAGGACTTGATAAACTGCTATGATCTTAGCCTTACAAGTTGACAGGAAATATACTATTATCAATACAGAACTATCTCTCAACAGATCACGCATGAGCTTATCATTTCTCTTCTGTGCAAAAGAAAGTAACACATGGAGGTCAAAGAAAGTAGTCGGGATTGCAAAAGACGTCAAGATGGGCTACATGCTGGCCAGTGGTGGGACACAAGACCAGCTTATTGAGTACGATATACTATGTCGAAGAATGCCGATAACTCCGTTTTAAATAACAAATTCAACTTCAACAGGTTTATAAGTCTTCTGAAACCATAGCTACATCACTGATGGCAATATGACATTTAAGGTTTAATAAAACAAACCCACCAGCACATAGATGATCTCTCAAGTGTTCGGACTCGGATTATGTCTGTAGGTTTCACTTTTAGTAGTGAGTTGCTAAAGTTTTCGGGTTCTTCCAAACATTTCTCCAATAAGCTTGAAAACTTAATTATTTTTTTCTTTTGGCAACTGAAAACTTATGGCGTGTTTGGTATCGTTTTCTGTTTTTTTTTTTTTTAAAACCAAAGTCCCGTTTTTGAAAACCAGAAAAAGTGGTTTTCAGTTTTCATTTTCTATACGACTATTATAGAAACAATCAATTTAAAGTTAATTTTGTAATTTATTTAACTAATTTTTTTACACAAAAAAACCAAAAACTGAAAATGGCAGTGATACCAAACGGGCCAATTATTAAAATGGGTTTTCTAACAGATATCTGTGTTTGCCAATTGCCACAACAAACAGAGAGTGATGAAAAACAAGGTCAAAGAAGCTAAAAATCGGGGGGGGGGGGGATAAAGTATGCAGAAATTAACATCACAACTTGGATTTAAATAGTCCATTTGTCTTCTTAATTTGGCATCCTTCTTAGCTGCAATTTTCATAAACTACCAGCATCAATCAAGGAGAGCCGTTGGTTAACCAAACATGGCAAACCCCAGCGTCTTAGGTAGTAGGTACACGACAAGGATGAAATAGATTGATAATTTCTCAAGCTAGAAGGCATACCTGTTGCAACTCAAGTAATTTCCTCTCGACATCCCTAACAGCATCGTGACGCTCTTGTATTTCAGCAAGTGTGTCCATTACCTGCAGAGTCGTTGCACGATATTCAACATCATCTAAAATTGTAGCCAGTAAACTAGAGCTCTGCTATTCACTTTGAAAAGACCAAAATCTCAAATACTTATATGACAATAACAACATAAAAAAAAAAAAAAAGGGGTCACAGGTAGGTAACCTGGCACAAAGAAACAATGACCAAGCTTGTAAAATCATAAAGATTACTTTTCAAAATTAACTCAGCTAAAGCAAGTACTCATATGTAAAACAACACCATCTATAATCTACACCACTTCGAACCAGCTAAAGAGCAAGGTATAGTCTATAAGAAGACACATAATTGCCATCGGGATCTCAAAGACTACAGATATTCTTTGCGCAATAATTTTAGGTGGGGACAATCAATTCCCTCGTCTTATATCTTTTGTTTGCTAAAGGGAAGATTATCAGAGATCGGGAAAATAAGACATACCTGGCCTCGACCTTGCTCCTGTATTGCTCTTTGAAAAATTTGTTCACTGTTGCCAGTCTCAATCAACGTATCAATTGTCTGTGGAAAATGGAAAACAAATATCAGCACGTTCACAGTAGGGTATGTTGAATCGTCTACATATCACAATTGGAGAAGAACATAACCATTCACCTCTTCATCCGCACGTTGACCAGTCACTGCCGATTAAGAAAATTAAAGAAAAATAATCAATCATGAGCCAAAACTTTAATCATCCAGTTCTCATTAACAACCAAGAGAAAGAACCTGTATAAACACGGCGCTCAACGACTTCTCGATACTCTTGATGAACATTTTCACGTAACGTCTGGCAGATTTCTTCAAAATTAGGAGGCTTGAGAAAAATTAAAAGTGACTGTTAATCTGAAAACAAGGCAGTTACCTGAAACTCTGCCATTTTGTCCCTCAGTCTCTTTTTCAACGCACTGCAACAAAAGAAAAACAGCTGTAAAATCAAGCATTATAGACTTCATTGAGAATTTCTAAAGAAATAGTCATATTCAGTTGACTTTTGACACGAAAATTGCCCTAAAGCCCTACATATGGTCAGGACCATGGAATTTGGCTAGCAAGTAAAACTTAGACAACTCCATAATTCCAGAGATATATCAGGCAGAAGACATTTCAGATGTTTCCACACAAAACCACATAATTAGTACAAGATTTTATGAGAGCATTTATGCAAGCAATCTCAATCCAGACGATATGTCTACTCATAAATTTCAACGTCAGGCCAGAGGACGACCCTAGTCCCTAGGGCCAAAAATATTTTCTTGACACTTAAATATGAGCTACTCAGTTTAGAACTTTGTAAGCTACCCCCACGGTCATTAAGAAAAAAAAACAAGCTTGAAGTCCTATCGCATGCTGCTAAGCCCAACAGCTAGTAGTGGCTACTTGCCAGGTACCACAAAACTCAGTGCAAGAATAGAGTCGTGAAAACTAAAAGCAAGACGATATATCAAAAGCTGACGATAGGATCCATTTAAGAAGGGATCATTTATTTGTGGCAAATAATGACAGCAATAGAATGCCAATCTTTGGGCTTAATTCGTAAAGTCTCCATTCCTTGGTAATCGAAGCCCAAAGATCTATGAAAACACATAATCGGAACCCCATCTACACTAACGAGCCTTAATGACTTACACTGTCTGGGTAGTCCGGGCACGTTCAATGGCAGTACCTTTTCCACACCCAGGCTTTTGCAAACTTGATAAATTCTGGAGGAAAAAAAAATCATGAGCTACTAAAGTTAAGCTCAAATATTGAAATACATCCAAAAGAACGCGCATCTTACATCTCGGTCCAAGTCTTCAATTTTGGATTTTATTAGCCGAGCAATCTTCTGGACTTCATCTACATCTTTCTCCATGCGCTGCTTAATAGCTTCAGAAAGGATCAAGAATTTTAATCACTTGGGCAGTTGGGTGTATAAATAGCTATGAACTCCACTAAAAATGCATTGTTATATAGTGTTCATTAGATATCTATGGTAATCGCCACTCATAGGACTGCTATTTGAAGATATACATGTCTTACAAGTTGTTGGGTTGAAAAATATATTTTGCTCACTGAGGACACGAGACATCAATAGACATGTAAGAGTGAAGCAAAAGGACCGTTCGCAGGGGAAAGATGGACGCATCAAAGCTACTGAACTGAAAGTCATGCAAAAAATAATCTTGGACATATTTGCAGTAATTTAAGAATTCTTATAAGCCATGGCCCCAATATTTTCCTTTCTCCTTCAGGAATCGTGGAACATAGAGAGGCGGAGGATGGAGATTAAATGAGCCCATCATCTAAACACTGTACACTACAGTAGACGTGGTTCCAAAACGAACTAGAGAACATTAAACCCAAGCCTCATATCCAGATGTAATTCAGTAAATTCACCGTGATAAAAGGAGCACTAATGGGCACTAATAAAGAGAGAACTTGAATTTTTTCTGTTGTTCACCCAAAACCACTGGCCGAATTCGCATGCTTTCGCATCTAAGTATGACAGTCTACACTCCTCCCTACTTTTGGGATTGTCAGAGAGAGTTACAGAGAAATAGGGGGTCTGATTATCGAGGAATTTTATTGGACAGCAGGTTATGACCATGTTCTGCAGCAGATCAAAGCATCACGACAGCAACATGAATTGTCAGATGACAGTGGAACAAGAAAGATGATGTATGAAAACTTGTGAAAAAAAATATGCAGAGCCGAAAGAAAATAAAAGAACAGTTCATAAATTTACTTTTTATGATTCAGGAAAGTCCTAAGAATTAGACTAGTGCTGTAAATCAACAAAAAGGAGAATCAACAACTTCCAGGTTCCAGCCAATCAACAAGACAATAACATTAAACAATTATAAATGCATAAGGGGGAGAAAAACTTACATTTCATAGCAGCAGCCTTAGTAACAGCTTTTGACTCCTCATGTGCATTCTGCATGCCGATTGAAATAACAATTAGCATATTTATATCAGCAATCCATATTCCTCCAGAACTATAGTTCCAGCAATAACAGTGGCATATTAGTCAATTGGAGTACAGAAAAGAATTTGGAGATATACCTGGAGCTTTCTAAGGAGATTGTTTATCTTCTCATATTGTTTATCAATCTCTTGAACCTGGTAAGAAGAAAACAAGCGTTGCTGAATATATAAGGATGCTGCAACTTTGGGATATTTTAACATATGAAATAACCAGCTGAAGTATCATAATCGGGACTGTTTAAACCTCACTAGTCACTAACAAAGGTGAAGACAGACAACAGATTATATACAGAGTATAGAATATGGACTCGCCTTTTTAGAGAAATTTTGCAACCCCAATTCTCCCGAATTACGAGAATCTAGACCCGCCTCAAGATCGCCTTCTCTCGACGATTGGCCACGAGGAAGATCAAACGAATCCTGTTGAAGGTAACAAAATTAGAATAATTAGAGCAGAACCAATAATACACACATATAAGTTGGACAAATAGAAAATAAGTTCAGGTAGTTAAGAAGTATGCAGGACGGCATTCAAGCTCATGTCTCCAGGTTCAGTAAATAAACATCGACATACAAATCAAAAGCTTGTCAGAATCCCATAGACGGGACTCGCAAGACAACAAAAGCGTTTAGGGGCTGAGATCAAGTAAACAAGGTGGTCTGAAATCTCCAGACGTGGCATACGAGGCAACCAATCAGCCACCACCAGCTACCAGCACTGTGCGCATAAGGGACATGATTTGTACGAAAAGGATGAGTTACATAGGCGCTTGTGAGAAGTAAAGAGTGAATCATTTGATCCACGATTCCACGGGTGTTAAACTTCCAGATACTGAAAAGGGTGAATCAATGATAAACTGGCTCTCTCACCGGCAAATAGCAGTATCCCAAAAAAAGTTCAGTGTATACAGGTAGCTAAAGACGATGAGCAACCTACAACATTAATTTTCCCGGAACCTCCAGTGCCAATCCAATCTGATGCCGCCTTAGACCCTCTGTCTTTTCCTTGGTGTAGGATAACTCCACACCTCTCAAGTCTCGCCTATAGCTACTACAATGTATTCTAGCAGCCACTTACTGAAACATTTATACCATACTCCGTATCTTTGTTCAAATTTCCTACTTACTGAAAAATACGCCCAACCACTAAGAACATAGTTTTAACTAAGTCTACAACATAAGGCCGAATTGTTCCAGCATATTGCCTACTGACAACTTATTGCGAAGAAGCGTTTTGCATTTTCAGGTTGCGGTTATATTTGGGTTAGGAAACCCTCCAAGGATAAATGATTATGAGCAAGTTCATCGCCTTTTCAAAATTTCAGCCTCATACATAACTTCACATTGCAACAGATCCAATGTCTAGACAAACTCAAGTTCAAACAATCCCTCTACCCTTATCTCAAAGTCCCTAATCTCTCTCCAACGAAAAACCGCAAACTTTATTGCATTGTAAGCTGGCACCTCTCTCAATCAACGCCGAATTACAAAGTCAGACAAGTAAAAATGTGATTGATACGCAAGAACGTAGTTCTACCTGAATCTATAACATAAGCCGGACTTTTTCCAGCATATTGCCTACTGAAAATTAATTGAGAGGATGCATATTGTATATTCAGGTTGGGGTTACTTTCGGGTTAGGAAAGCCTCTAAAGCTAAAGGAATACGATCAAGTTCGTCACCTCTTCAACATTTCGGCCTCATACACAACTTCACATTGCAACAGATCCAACCAGACTGTCTGGACAAATTCAAGTTCAAAAAATCCCTCTACCCTGAATCTCAAAGCCCCTAATCTCTCTCTCTAACAAAAACCCGCAAACTTAATTGCATTGTAAGCTAGCAACGCCGAATTACAAAGTCAGACAAGTAAAAATGTGATTCATACGCAACATTCTCACAACACTTGTAAGTCAAGATCAATCAAAACAACAAAACCAAGCTCAGAATTGACCCCAAAAAAAAAAACACAAGACACGAAAAATTCAACAAATTTACCCAAAACCCAACAGCAAAATCCAAGCTCAATCACAAAAAAGATAACATCTTTAGCACAAACACATTGAAATAAGAAAAGGGTAATCAACAAAAACACAAAAAGATAAACAAATTAAAAACTTACCGAGAGAAGATTATTCATGTCTGCAGTAGATGAAAAATCAAAATTGAACCCTTTTGTTGATTTCCTAAGCAAAGGGACAATAATGTAATGGGGTAAATTATATCAACCCAATTAAGATTATTATAAACTTGATTAAATTGGGTAAAAAAAACAGAACAAAAAGGTGGGGTTAATTATTATTATTTATGTTATTATGAGAAAAGAACCCCAAACAAAACAAACACAAAGGAGGTTTGGTTTGGGATTCTGGGTGAAGAAAGAATGAGGGATGACTAAAAGAGGGAACAAGGGGAGAATTAATGAAGACCCTCTCTCTTCCTCTGTGTGTGCTGTGCTTTGGCAGGAAAAAGGGAGGAGAGAGAAAATTGAAATTTTTTTTGGGAGGCGAAATTTGTAATTTTGGAAAAAAGTAGGAAGTATAACTCTGTATTACTCCAGTATTTCTGTGTATGATTTGAAAGAAATAATTCCATAAAATGAAATGGGACATTATTATAGTTTGGGTTTGTCTAAACTCCAAACTGGTACACCCCTGGCAAATCTGCCTAGTTGGAGACCGACAGACTGTTAAACCATGGCTTCGATGTTTTTTTCCTTTTCTACGGAGAGTTTTTGTAAGTATATTCTCTACTCCGGTACTCCCTTGACAATCGTCGTAATCCATATTGTTTCTCTGAATCGGTACGGTTAAATTATACGCTCGTACGAAATATAGGAGCACATTTTGTATACGGAGTAGTAGGGATAAAGTAAAAATGAAAACACATGATCGTGAGGTATCTCGACATCTCGTGAAAGGTCAGTCCTTTATTTTAATTTCATGTTTAAACAATTACATTGAATAGGTTACAAAGTTTGATCCACTACATTCAATTAACGGGATTCACACAAGTTTTCAGGAACATTTTATTTAATTTAAAACATACCGTAATTCACAAAAATATGTAATGAAAGTTTGACTAGTTTAAAATTCTGTTTAGGGTTGTAATCCGCATCTTATATGCACATATGAGTAGTCTCAAACGCGAAATTTTTAAGCAAAAAATTAAGGTACCACTATTGCCCTGGAAAATGACCACTACATTCATGTCCCTTTTAGACACGTGCAATCCTATTTTTCAATTTACCACTGTACTATATTAGTATGTTATAAAATGGTAGTGGAGGCAGCCCTTACACAAAAATACGAAGTTCTAGACCTAGTACCGAGATCAAAATACTATGAATGAGCTTCCTCAAATTATAAAGAGAGTTTTGTCGTCTTTTATAATTTTACTCAACTCAAATCTAGATTAATCAATTTTAAAAGATCAAAATATAAAATATAACTTGTTATCTATTACTTTTAATAATTGCGTGCAAGAAAATCTGACTTGGCGAGCTTCAACGTACAACTGACATGTCAGCAATCATTTAACACGTCATCATGCTCATTGTAAAACTTGGCAAAAAATGTTTCAGCCAAGATTGGAACCATTGACCTCTCGATTACTTATTCATCACATTACCAATGTGCTGTCTACTACTTCATGCACATTATTACAATTCATTCTATAAAAAGGAGAGATCCAGTACAAATTTGATGTTGATTCAGTGTGAACAGAATTACAAAATCTTAACAATACTATGAAAAAAATTTATACTCACTCCCACATATAGAAACAAAATAAATACACCATACTACAACTATCAACATAAAATTGACCATTATACTGATTAATGTAAGAAATTCTTATCAAACTTTAGAAAAAAGAAAAATGTCGTAATTTATTATCAAATTAACATTGACTGATTAATGTTTCCAAGACATCTATACTTATACTTTAATAGGGTAACTTTCACGCCTACGTGGCAGTTAATGGAAGTATTCTCACAACAAAAAAGCCTGTCACGTATGATGTGTCAGCTCACGATTGAACCTCTTCTCTCTCCTCCACGTCATGCACGGTTTAATACGTTGGTGGGCCACAATTTAAAATTAAAGTTTGTCTAAAATGAAGCATTATTATTCGAACGCCTTCTTCGTGAAAAACACACAGCGCTCCTCTCCTCCGTTTCAAACTATACGACTTCTACTTTTAATGGCCATGTTAAAGACGGCGGTTATGAAGTCGAAACGTCGTTCAGTCATGCCATATGACGCTATTTATAAGGGTTTTTTTTCTCCTCTGTGTCGGAATTGGTTAGTGTTGTTTTGCTATTCGATTGTTCAATAGTATGAGGTCGTTGGTTAATTAGGTGTGTAATGACTTTTGTTTGATTTGGTTATTGTATTCTGATGATTGTTTAATTCGTTGGTTAATTAATTTGAAGAACCTCGGGGTTGGGTGATGATAATTAAGGTGATTAGATTCGAATTCAAGCTAATTTTTGGGTTTGCTTGAGCATCATTGATGATTACACTACATTTAATTGGTATTTGTTACGGTTGTTGTAGTAGCTCATTTCGTGTTTAATTGTTGAGTGGTATATGTTCAATTTTTTTTTTGAAGTTGAGAACCTTTCACAATCGTTCTTGCTACAAGAAAGTGTTCTAATTTTTCCATTTTGGGGTAATAATTTAGGTTTAAAGTGAATCTTGACAAGCGGTAATTCACCTCTAAACTTGGGCAACCAAAGGTATGGTGCAATTAACTTTATCTAACTTATCTGTGCCATTTTTTATTTGCTATTTACTGATAATTTGACTGGTAGCTGGTTGTAATTAGGGTGATTTGTGATTGCTATAGTGATATGTAGCTCGGTAGTACTATCAAGTTGTGTTTTTGTTTTTACGTCAATTTCCGAAGTCAGAAGGATGCGGATGATAGTCTAATTGTGGAAGTAATGTCATTAGGAAAGCATTGTGGTATATTGCATGGATTGAAATACATATAACTGCCTCTCCTTTAGGGTCATTGACAATAATTGAGTCGCAAGCAATACAAAATCTATGATAGCGTTTTTATGTCAATCTAATCAAGCTGTAGTTAAAAAAAACTGGCATTAATATAGTGGCATGTGATTTAGCATGAGCCAATGATGCAACTGCTCTCTCTGTTGAACGCGGAAGCAAAATGCCATTAACATTGAAATGTGATAGGTTTTTAACTCGACATCTTCTCCGGCTGAGAAAATATATTGTATTACCTGTATTCGGGTTGTAGATAACTAATGAGGGAGAGCCTGTCTGTACAGTAGCAAGAAATTGGCCTCATTTTGGGTGTAAAGTCTTAAGGTGGGCAGTGATAAAATTTAAAAGTAGATGACTCAATTAAGACGAGTGCAGCAGCTCATGCGACCGAAACTGAGAGCGACCACATAACTTTTTTTCTTTTTGTATTTAGGTTTGAGCGACTTCATAACTTTGATTGATTCTTTGTGCTTGACGATTCCTAGGTGTGATATTTGAGACTAAAAAGTGTCTGACAGCCTTTTGTTTTCTTATTTGTGTTTCTAAGCAACTACTTGAATTAATCCTCTGTTGGACATTAGATTGTGGCCTACAACGAAAGAAATTGATTGATTGAGAAGAGAGATGGGCAGGAGAAGAAGAAAAAGGATTATTAATGCCTGTCTTTAGTTAATTTGTCTGAATTCATTGTTAATCGAATGGGTTGTTGCATCAGTATACTATCACCGTGTGGTATAAGATTACACTCTGATGGTTCAAAAGTAATTGTATTCGTGAGTTTGAGCATATAACCTGAATTATATAATCCTGGACATAATTGTTTAGCAATCATGATCCATGTGAGGAGTTGATATGATCTGGAGTTTTGTTGAATTTGCATCTTACGTAGAATGAGGATTATTTGTTATCTTCCGTTATTTGTGGGTTGTTGTGTTAGTGTCCCTATTATTGGTATCTCTCAGTTATTCCAACTTCCATCAGTTATGTTCTAATGTTCTGCCCTTGATTTGCTTCGACCAACCACCAACGTCATATACCATCCTACCACCACCACTACTTCGTAGGTTGAGTAATACAGAGTACAATTTTGTGAGTAAATGAGTTAAGGGTTTCTTCTAACATTAAGACTCAAAGTTCATGACAAAGTCATGCTAAGCCAAACAATTAAAGAGGGTTTTCAATTGCTTCGAGATCAAAGGAATGAGACTTATAGCAAAGATGAAACACCACAATGTCCTATTGCCTGTTTAGATCTATTAGAATCCAAGAGTAAGATTAAACAGTGAGCATTCAATCGCAATCAGAGAAGACGAAAGAAATTAGTGTAAAAGCTCAGTTTGCGCACTTGGATTGAAATGGTCCCAAGAATGTTCAAATAGTGTCCGTCTTAATCATTTTCGAAAGTTAAGAGACTTAAATAAATATTTTTTTGCTATATTTATGTTTTGGTTGCAGTTAATCTTTCATCTAGCATGTCGTTGCTCGAAAACTTCAGATTACCGGTCTTGACTTCTAGAACTAATATCTCTTTGTACAGATTTCTATTTTGGACGATTTTTGTTTTCAAATTGAAGTTTTTGGAAATAGCTATCCAACGGTATCAATTACAGAAACATCCAAGCATATTTGCTTTGGTTGCTAGGCGTTTTCACACTGTGTAATCTTCTTAAGTGTGCTGTTTTTGCGAGGAAGGGCAAGCAAGGTTTTGTGCATCCTGGTCCTCATTAAAATGGATTATTTGGAGCACTAACATGATTTGAGGGTATGAATAGTCAGTATCATGATATGGTTAAGTTTAAATTATGTTTTAAACACCTTGAGTATTCCTTAATTACTTTTATTAGTATTAGTCCAAGTTACACAATTTTCTGGACTTTACTCTAAAAGGTTTTTGTTTGGTAGGGCTAGAATTTTTGGTGTGATAAAAGATCCATGGGATGAGAAATTAAATGACTCAAGAAAGTGACTAAATAATGAAGACTTTCTCCATAGGATAGCTCTGTATTGGCTAGAGCATTAACTTCACGTATCTCTGCCTTTGAATCATTCTATTTTCTATTTAAGGCATGATTTCAATGTAACGATGAATGTTAATCAGACTTTAAATAGTTTCTGATGAAGCCGAAGTGACCGTCATTGGTTGTTATTTTATTCTGTGAAGATGTATCATTTTTGTCTTCCGATCACATACCACTATGTAAAGTCGTAGGATCACTGAAAGAATTAGAATTCAGCTATAAACACTAATACATATGCAGGGTCTTGACTCTTGAGTGAATGGGTTGTGCGTTATGTGCAGGGAACATAACTAGCTCTTCACAGATTCCAAGTTTGCCCCCGGTGGATTTCAAATTTGAAAGTGCGGGAGGAGGATGAATAAGGCCTGCTGAAGCTTTGGATGGGTGATCTTCTAGCAATTCCAAACCAACTGCATTTCCAACATAGAGAACGCAAGTTAGCATCATCCGTAAAAGTTTAAAGTGCAAGGTGAACGTCACTTCAAGATTAGCCAGAATTGGTGAAAACATGAACTTAAGATGAATGCCAACAGATAAGTTTCAAAATGGCAAATAAACCCAAATAAGAAAAATCAGGTTTTATCAAAATCAAGACCTGAGATTCCTGGCCTGTTTCACTAAAAATATGATGGGATACTTAGAAGGGTACACCCCGTCAGGGAGTCCGTTAAAACTCTGTTTCGTTTGACAATGAGCTTAATATGCTATGTAATTGAAAGAAGTGACTATTTACACTTCTCTAACTCATGACTGTATCTACTTAACTTTAGCTTTTGGGTATGTTTATTTAGCTTTTCTTTTCGAGATCGAGTATAATCTGGTAACTCATAGATTAGTGAGGTGGGCAAGCGTGTTAGATTGTAATTAGTCGGGGGGGTGTGACCGGGTTCGAATGCATGGTAGTATGGGGCAGGGGAACCTACGGAAAATGCGGGACGAAGATCATTAAGTGATTGACCATATCTAAGCACATTGGTTTCCAAATGGAGCCTTAAATATGTAGTTAAACATCAAAGTGACACGAATTACACACTCCATCAAATCACATTGTGTAACACTTTATGATACTCTACGAGTAAATACATACTATATAGACTAAATACGTACTATATTAACTGTGTATGTGTGTACGTTGTTTTTTTTTTTTTTGTGAAAGATGAGATGCATAAGATAGAGAAAATTAGTTACAAGTCTAGCAAGGCATTCCTAAATAACATGGCCACCTTGATCGATGTCACCCCCTAGCTAACATGAGGCAGGGGGAAAGTTTATCATTACTGTCAAAATATTAGTTGGTTAGAAAGGGTAGAGGGTGACCCAAAATTAAAAACTCTCCAACGGGGTTAAATATCCTAACATGATGATTAGCTAAGCTATGCGCTTTAAGTCCCTGCAAGCTTGACATAAATATGTTGGAGTAGTATTTGACGATAAATGGTTAATATTTTAAAAGTATAGGTAGAATCACTTATAACATCCCGTGAGATCACAAATGAATTGTACACAACAATTACGCACAAATTGTAGTATAATTGACCACGACTTCATCGTTATGTTCGGAAATTCCCCCTCATTTATTTAGACATTGGAGTGAAAAAAAAGTTGTCACATTGGGGATATGTATCATATTATCATTGTCATCATGATGTTCATCACTCATAATTTTTAGCAGTCCCGTGAATTCACGGGGGTAAAAACTAGTTAATACTAAGCATTCAAATTTTCGAGCCCTAACATCTCAATTCATGAATGATTTGTATGATGGACTATAGTTAAAAAAAATTAACATTTTCAGAATAGGAGAATCTAATGGAATCGACCGTAATGTTTCACAATTTTAGATGAAAAAATTAATGATGATGACTTAGTGACTGATGATGACATGATTGAAAATTCATATTATAGGATTCATTTTTCTTGGTATCCTAGATTCCTAGGCCTCCGTGGTTAAATTACACGAACTCTTGGGTAGCCAACGTTTTTAAAACATTTACTAAAAAGAAAAAAAAAATCATTTTCAATAAGGACAATAACACGACGAAAGGAATTTATAGTTTTATACCTTACCTATCTATTCTTATATGCTAATGGTCGTAAGGTACTTACTGTTTCTATATATTATCATTTCTAATCTAAAAGTGAGGACCCATAATTATATTAACAAATGATGTGGTAAAATTAATACGTTGGTGTTAATTAGGCTCATCTAAGTTTTTTTTATTTTACTTAATCTATTTATGACATGTATCAATCTTACGTCAAAGTAGGACATGTTTTAGTATAGCTACGCGTTAACTAAATTTTAATAAGGTTGGGGTACGGGCTAGATAATTTGACGGGTGGGAGTGTCAGGTATGATCGTATGGATGTTAGGAAGGCGGGTAGTTGATAGGGGTTGAGGGTCATAAAGATATGTGGACGAGGGTATGAGTTTTAATTATGGAGATCGGGTAGAGAAATCGACAGGGTTAGGAGTAGGCTAGAAATTTTGACATGGATAAGAGGGGTGCATACTATCTAAAAAAAATGCTATTAATCCCCATACATGTGCACGGGTACCAATTGCATATATATTAGTTTGAAGGGTACAAAAATAAAGATAAAGATACAAACAATTTGGTTAACATATACATATAAAAGAAAATATAAAAGAAAATATTCATTTAAGGGGTCGATCTGAGTTTAAAGTTAGTGGTGGGAGGGTCCCGCAAAGGAATTGATGCGTTGTCATGAGTTGATAGGAGATGTTAATATAAATGAGTCGATTCTAGGAATCAGCGGGTCGGGTGTGAAGGGTTACAGTAGGAATTGACCTGATAAGTGAGTTCATGTAAAGTAGAGCATGAGGTGGGCGGGTGCGACTACCGGTTAGATAATTTGACGGGTGTAAAGGTGTCGCTTTGGGAGGTCATGTAAGAAATTGACGAGGAATGAGTCGACTAAAAAATTTGACCAAGGGTGAGAAAATGTCTTATAAATTTTGTTGGATGTTGGGTGTTGATGATTAGGAATGAGGATGGAAGTGGTGGGTGTTAGATAGGGAAGCGGGTAGGGTGATGATTGTCGATTGGTGGTTTGCGTAGACGATTTAATGCATGGGAAGTTGAGGTCGCCTAGGAAACTTGGCGCAGGAGGGAGTCGCCTAAGAAAGTTGATAAAAGTGTTCGAATACATACAAGAGTCGACGGGTGGTTATTGAGGGGTGGAGCAGACTCATTAGGTGGTCCGTTGGTATGAGGTCGGACATCTCATATTGGTTCTAAATTCTTATTTTTGAACATGATTTTTAAGTTAAAATTCATTAAGAAGGTGTTTTGGCAATGTTATTCTCAAATCAAAAATTTACCCAAATCATATGATTGGCAATCTTAAAAATTATTCGAGAATTTGGATTTCTTAATTTGAAGCAAAATTTCCATGTGTACACCAAATACAACCCTCGAACCGCATTCTACTTTACCAAACGCTAAAAATGGTTACCAAATATTTCAAGTTACAGTTTCCGAACGTTAATATAAAATGGTTTTGTTTGAAATATTTTCGTAACAATTTTATATTTCATGACATAGATAATTATATTTAGAAAAACATTTTTAATTCCCGTGCATTTGCACGGGTGAAAAAACTAGTTAGTAGTGAAAGTAAGAAACCTCTTTACGTTTGGACACGATAAATATCCAAACTTTCTCTTAGTAATATGCATAATTGCGTCCTCTTAAGAAATTGGGTCATTTTCTTTCTGAAAGTAAGCTTTATTATTGTGCAAGAAATGAAATTTTGAGAAAGAAACTGGGTCAAAATTTTCCCAAAAAGCATGTGCATATCGTAGTGTGGTTGTTGCACATGCATCCCACTTATTCAATGTCGAGATGTGACCGCCAAATCCTTGAACTCAGCCCCATATCTGAACTTCAATTCTCAGGGAATGTTTCAAATTGCAAATCCTCCATGTCTCAGATTTCATCTGAAAATAACAGCCGGCCAAGAACATGCTAACCGCATGCCTAGAGGCGGCCACGAGCCATGCCTGGACCGGTTCACCAACGAGCCTGAACCTTGAACACAAACTTTTGACAGAACTGCCGAACTGGTTACCTAAATGCCCCAAGCTAGGTCCTTTTCTGAGCTGGAGACTCAAGCTAGACCAATTTGGCACATCGCCAAATTGCCCTAGGACCAGCTAGGGCGAGCTTGTCGTAAACACTAGTAATACATTGGTAACTTGGTAAGCACACAATAGGTGAATGCAATAGACCAAATTGTTGCAAAGAGTAATGACTAGTAAACACCACGGCGCATTTACAAGATTACAGTATCCTGAGGAAACTGGTTCGGCGCATGAGGTAGTGTGAAACTGAAACTTGAGGTTTACAACAAAGAATGCGATAATTTGAGGACTGGAAGTTGAGCTTTTAAAGTTTCGAGTTAAAAACTCGCCTTAAATTATTGAAAGCTTACCGCATCATATCATGGCACGAACCACATTCTATAGATGACTAAATAGCTTGGCAGCATGTAAATTTTGCTAACTTACAATTACGTATGAACATAAATTGATACACATACTGTACGTCCTACAAAAAACATAGTTTATTCACAAATTACAACTAAGTACTACTGTACATGAGAATGCTATGGCAAAAGGCCAATGGAAACAAAAATTGGTACAACAGAGGTAGAGCCTTGGCAAACCGCCAACGACCCCTGGTAGCCAGATGCAGATCCTAAACGAGAGATAGTGGGTGGTATCCGCGACTAGCAGCGAAATGGTTGTGCAAGTCCATAGATGAAAACTTGTGTTTATAGTTGCCCCAGCCGTTCCTGCATGAGATAAAAACCAAAATCCGAGAAAAGAGGAATCAATGGGACAGCAAAAGAAACAGGGAACAAAAAAACACTTTCAGCAACACTGGCTGAGAATAAACACAGCGAAACTGAAACCTCAGAGTGCAAATGTGGTACTACGGGGAGAGACCAGATCACAGGAGACATAGCTAAAACTATATTACACGTAAGAGAAATCTCTGTTTTGCCTCGAGTTCCCACATTACCCTTACTTGAATGTTTCATCACAAATAGAACATTGCTTAGACAACTAGAAGAGAGGGTTGCTCCTAACCAACAATTTCTACAATAATGATCCACACAACTAACCAAATCAGTGACAACAATCTTCATACAGACTAATAATAAATGTATCCCGAAAGTGTATACAATGAAGACTAAATGAAACTAATAGAAGAGAAAGGACAAGATGTTCTCAAACCTGAAGCATCTCCATCAACTTTGGATGTTGCTCAAGAAGCTGACAAAGCTTATCACGATCACTCAACAAAGACTGTCATAGAACCCATTTATTAGAGAAAAATGCAAGTCGTATGAAATAACAAGAAACAAACTGGGAACACACTAACACCTACCTGTATTGCCTCAGGAGAACTGAAATATTGTTGCAATGTCATAGCAGGATCCATTTGCTGTTGTGTAGCAGCATCTACTTGATGATGTGGTGCTTGCTGCTGTTGCTGTGGGTGCGGCAAGCTATTTTGCTGTTGGGCCTGATAATAAACCTGATACTGAGACATCTGCGATTGTTGTAGTAATTGTTGAGGCTGCATCAGCATCTGAACATGGCCCTGTGACATGGTACCACTTTGCTCGGTTTGCAGTGATGTTTGTACAGGTCTTAACTGGTGAGATAGCTGAGGGGGACGAGGCATCTGTGGGGGCTGCAAGGGTTGTAAGGGAGGGAGTTGCTGAATGGACTGCATTTGAGGTTGAGAGGCGTGGGCATTCTGAGCTATACCACCAAGATTATCACTTTGTTGCAATGGAATATTACCATGGACTGAAAAAGGGATTGATTGCGGTCTGCCAAAACCTGGAGGGACCATTGGTGATTGTGTATATTGTGAAACTTCAGCTCCTGGGTTGTTCTGACCATATACCGAAGATTTAGATGTCGGAGACCTAGATGGCATGTTAACTTGGTTGGTTGAGAAAGGAGCTTGTGTAGGAGGAAGTGGCGGCAAAGGCCTAGAAGATTCACCAGAGGAGTTAGATTGCCGAGCATAACGTGAATCTAACACGAATTTGGAGGTCGATGAGGATCTAGGATTGTTGGTATAAGAAGATTGATAATCTCTTTGAACCTGCAAATAATAATGAATAAGAGTAAACTTCGTTAAATTTACTCCATCTCAAAAATAGAATAAGACATTTCTAAAATGAAACAGAACCCCCCCCCCCTCTCCCAACACAAGGAGAAGGGAAGAAACTAGTGACAAAATGGAAGATGCAGTGTCTTGTCTTACATGGTAGGATGAACGCATATCATTGTGAGTATTGATGAATGACGATGATGATGCTGGAGCGGGTTCAAAACCCTGGGATCTAGCTGGTGAAATTGCTGGTGGAGGTGGTGTTGGAGGCAACGGCGGCTGGTTTAGCAAATGTTTCTGATCATGGTGACCATGTGGTCCACCACCAACTACACGCGCAACTCTTTGGTTATTATTCTCTGTAGTAAAATTGGGAGGCATCATTCTCATATCAGCTGGTAATTGATCCACTTGTGGGGAGCCATTGCCATATGCTGAGGCCATGAACCGAGAAGACTTAACTCCCGAAGAAGGATCCATCCCTCCAGGAACAACTATGTTGTTATTCTTCATGTCATCAGGTTGCTCATAATACTTCTTTTCTGAAGAGACACTAGGTTCACGCCTCAGCTTCATCGGATGGGAAACCGACATTCTGGTGGAGAGCTCACTTTGTGCATTCTCTTCCATATTAGGAGCCATATTTATATCCATATCTTTGACATCACTTTCTGTATCTTCAACAATTGAATGCTGAGGACTTTGCTGAGCTGAAACAGATGCAGCCTGCTGAGGATTGTCATCTGCATGGGGGAAAGGCAGTTTATCATCTGGTTCATTTTCCCCAACTTCAAACACTATGTCTTGAAGATCGTCATCGAGATCAGTATTGAGTTGTTTCGATTTGTTGGACTTCTCTGTATTATTATCACTTTCGGGTGCAGCCTTCTTTACTTGAGACACTGACTCCACACCCGCCATAGCAACAGGATTTTGACGCTCTCTTTGTCTGGCCATGAACTCATCAACATGAATTGATGGAGGCCTTCCACCAGATGAACTTAGGCGTGGGATTGCAATGACATTAGGATTCGTGGACCCATCATTTCTTTCCCGGGCAACATAGTCATCAACATGCATAGAAGGGGGCCTGCTTGTATTAGGTTTCCGTTGCCGAAAGGTGTCCCGCCGAGTTGGTGCTGAAGGAGCAATGGACGACCCTGAGCCTCGTACATCAGGTGTAGTACTTTCGCCTTTTCCATGCCTGCTAGCAACATCTACAGTCTTCCTTTTTCCCAGGAGACCTGCTTGTGATAACCTATTCCGCAAATTTTCAGGACATTCCCATTGGAATCTATCACCCAGCTCTCCAGTATGCAGTTCAGTTTCGACCCTTTCTGAGCTGCTATCCGTCAACATATGTATCTTTGAAGAAAATGGATCAGACGGAGCCAAGAGAGCTTTCTCAGAGATAACCTCACCAATATCCCGTAAATCGATGGGCTTCAGCAGCAACAATGAAAGGGAGCGAGCAGATTCTAAAAGCTGGGGTTTGGAAAAAAAGAAGAATTAAGAAATAAGAAAAAGTTCACCGACTGGTTTTGGATGAGCAAATTTCAAGATGGCACATGAACCACATAAACAAAGAAATACCTGATGCATGGTAGGCTCCAGATGTGAGGCACCAACATATTCTTCATCAGTAATCTTTGAACTCAATAAAGCAGGCCAGTCTCGAACATACTTGATGTTGTCTTCGAGGGCACCATCTATACCACCCACATCACTGGATAGCCCAAAGAAGTATTTTAATGCATCAATTTTCTCCTCGATGAAGCTGTGCACAAAGAAAAGCTGTCAGCAATGACCATCATCAAGATCAACCAATCTAAATCTTACAACTATACATGACAACAACATATCAAAGTGATTATACAAGTGCAGACATGGTTTAGCCAATTTGGTAGATCAGGTTCGTTGACCTCGATATATTGATCCTTGTGTCTGGCCTTAGGCATAATTTACAGAGGCATAAGGCATACTTCGAAACTGTAGTTAAGAATGCTGGAGATGCAAGAGCCAATTTAAGTTAATGCAGACATGATGTAGAAAAGAAAGTAGCATTGAAAATGTAACCCGTCATAAAGGTCCTAATGAAAGCAGACATTTTGGTATGTCGTGCTAACCCACGAGGGAGATGTGCTTAAACTAATCATCTCCTTCAGCATTTAATATCTTACAGGCTAAATGATAGGCCTAGCCTCAGATTAATCTACAACTAACCAGAGGCAAAATTGACCAACAGCTGTAATGTTTAAAGGAAGGTTCAAATGGAAATAGCAGGTATAATCAAATGTGTTTACCTTTTGCCATCCATGCAAAATCTTATGGCCCCATTAGTCAGCATCCCAGCTGCCTCCATTGCATCAGTAGATAGACCCTCGTTCTCTATTGATCCATATATATTAATCAAGCAAAAAAGAAGAGGGCCACTCTTCCACTCAGCATCAATCAAGCGACTGTAATATTTATGACCATCCTGCGCTCTTACGGCTTGGTTTTTATCACTATTACCAGATTTGACAGACTGAAATGCTTCCAGTAAAACACTCTGTCCTTCAGCATAAGAAACTAGCCCTTTAAAAATAGATAGACATGCAAGCAATTCTCTTCCAACTGGCAGGACCTGAATAATGAAAAAAGAGCAGAAAACAATAAATGATGACATATATATTGAAAATTTTGAATTAGATAATCGCATTAATCGACACTTGACTTTCATTCTTTTTGTGGATAAAATTTCTCATAATAGTCCTAGAGCTTGATTAGCTCTCTTTTGTTTATGGACGTCGCCCTTTAGGGGTTTTTTGTACATGGGAGTCACCCCCTTGGTGTCTTTTTGAATATATTGGTATCCTATCTTACTTATCAAAAAAAAAAAAAAAGATAATCGCATTAATATGTTTTTTTCAGAATCAAGAAATCATGAGAGGATAAAGACATAAGAAGAAATTAGAGAGAACCAAGATATTACCTGACAAAATTTGAAAATATGGTTATATATCTTCGAAATTTCTTCAGTGCTTAGGTACTCTTGGCTACACAATCGTTCAAAAGAAGGCAAAGCATTTTAATCAAGCAGACATACAGTTAATAATTCATTCACAACAAATTCATGGAAATATGTACACAGAACCATAAGATTACGCATGCAACACAGAAAAGAAAAGGAAAAGACGAGGTATCTCGTTTTTCTTCCTTACAAATGAAACCATCAGTATGTCAAGTTAAATTTTCTATATCATTACTGCCCAAACCAAAAGGGTGTAAACAATCTTTCACAGCGGCCCAGCAGATCAAAAGATGTTTGTCAGCTAAATCTAAGTTCCATTCATATTCAGAGTTCAGACCACCTCTTTTACTTCATGACATTTTAGGGGTCAAATTTAAGTTCAAAGGCCCTTGATTTCAGCGAACTCTGAGAACCCTACATTGGCAAATGGCAGCTAACACAATTACTAGTACCCAAATGTTGTGTAAGAACCATTAAACAGTGCAGCAATAGAAAAAGCAAGGAAAGACGCACCCAGCATTATAAACACATTAATCCCCAATATTTAAGAGAGAAGTGCGAGTTACTATACCTCTTCTACCCTAAACAAGAAGAGTCAAAAGGAAACCTTTGAGAAACTGCCGACAAACCAAAGAGAAACACAATAGAGAATAGTAACACCAGAACATATTCAACAACCAAGCAATGTCTACAAAACATTCCTGGCTTCACATGGTTCATTTTCACTGGGTGCGCCATTTTTGGACAAGAGGAGGGGGGGGGGGGGGAAGGAGGATTTGTCACTTGTTCTGAAAAAAACCAGGCACATTTCCTAACATAAGTGCATATAATAGAGGACCATTCTTAAACATAAAATTAAACTAGCCAAGAATAACACAATGACCTTTATATTGCCAGATAGGGAGGTTAAGAGGAGCTGTAAAAAGATGAAGAGCAAACATTTACTCACTAACCTATGATATGCTCCAAGCAGCCTTGCACTGGATTGAGTATCACAAATTAAAGACAAGGACCTTAGTACTGGGAGAACGCAAGTAGAGATATTGGATCCAGAACTCATTGAGATTCTTCCATCAGAAGCTAACTTCTCATGTGCATCAATCCTTCCTAAAACTTTTATAAGCATTGGAACAGCACCACTTTTCAGTAATAAAGGCTGGTGAGGAAGGAAGAAAGTTTGTATCAGCAAAGATGTGGGAGCAAGAGTTCACTAGGGAAAGACAATTGATGAGGCTGAGAGATACCTTAGCCAGTGGATGTTCAAGCACACGAGAAAGGAAATCGAGCAACTTATAACCCTGCAAAAAACTAATACTCGTAAGAAGAATGATAACGACTCCATAAACAAGATAGAGCAATAGCAAGCAGATTAAATAACCTTGTATGCATCTATCTCCTCCAAAGAAGAAGAGTCGACCAAGTGATCATGAATCCAAGACACAATAGGCTGAAGAAGTATAGAAGCATTTTCTGCTCTTTGGCATGCAATCCGAAGTATAAATATACGCAGCATATCTTGGACGACGACCATTGTCTGAAGACAAACAAAAAAAAAGCGCAATAACAGATTTGAAGTGTTTATTAAGGCCACTATACTACTTAAACAAATGGAAATATAAAGCAATGGAGAAGTCAAGATGTAGAAGATTACATACACTAAAAGCGTAATGAAGGACAAGTTTTGCGATTTTCTGAAGGTGAGGGTACAACTGAGAAAGAAGAACCTCTGCATGTGGTCGCTCTAAGTACCAGTTCATCTTTCTCTCCTTCAGAGACCCTAAACATGTCCCAATCGCCAGCGAACGGACAGCTGTCAACAAGGGCAGACCATTCTTCCAATGCCAGATACCCTCTTCAGGAAAGAGATCAATCTAATACGAACAAAATTAAACTACATCAGCACCATAGATGAACGAAGTTATCATGATAATTTCAGATAAATGAGAATATAAAGTACACAGAATGCAGTTCTTAGAGAACTATAGCCAAATAAAACTTCTAGTATGAGGTTGTGTGGGGGTTAAGTGAAGTGTAAACAGGCGAGCACCCATTGACCTAGCACACGACCCATGAACAGTTAACGTCCTCAAGCAAACCCAACCTGTTTATTGGTTGAGTAAACCAGCCTAACTTCTTTAACCCATTTTTATTATACTTAAAAAAAAAACACAAAAAAAAGTCACTTAGCTTAATGTAAATAGTTAACCAATTAGGAATGATTGCAAGATGTACATACTTGATCAATTAGGAAAGCAGACTTCACATTGATTGGGATATGTACAAAAATGCTACAGATCACATAGTTCAATGCAAATGGGCTGGGGATCGGTTTCAAACTGCTCAGCAAAACTATCGTGTCAGAATGTGTTAACCAGTTTACTCAAACCCAAACCCGTTAATTTACCATCAAATTGTAGGAATATGTAACTTTCTGGGAGTACTTTAGAGGAAAAACCCTGTTTCCACATAGAAACAACCCTGCAAAACGGACGAGCCTATGTATATCCGCCAACACATTTTTATAGAAAGAAAATGAGAAATATTATCAATTCCAGATGAGCATAATGAGAAAATGAGAAGTGGATCCCAATCGGGTAAGGGACATAATTGAAATCCCCTAATCACCACTGACACCCTCGGCCCAAAGAGAAATTTAAGGGTAGATGCATCCTGAAAACAAAAGAGGAACAAAAAACACCAACCAGGCACAGCGGAACACATTTTCACATCACATACTTTAGTACATGGTTAAGGTATACACAGCCAGTGAGGATTAAAGTATCAACATACCAGTAAATTCAGCATGCTGCAGGTTTCCTTGGGGCCCAGAGCTAATGAAGAAGCAGCCTGAACACTGTCAAGAAGAGCATGGAAAAGACTAGGAGCCCATGCATGTACAGGCCAACAAGCAAGAGCTGATGCAATTAGATGGCACACCGTTTCTAAACCAAGAACAGACTCAGGATAAGACGAGAACAGATCCACTGCACATGCAGCTAACTTAGGGCTGCAAAAACCACAAATGTGTTAAGGACGCCTCTAATGCATACAGGCATACAGCTATGTTTCAGAAGAGGAGTTCTACAGGAAGAGAAAACATTAACTCACCTAATCTCACGGTGCAAATGCAGGAGGACATTCATAAGCTTTGTATTTCTGTACTGTTCTTTTGCTTCCTACAACAGAGGAATATGAGGATCACAAAACGATAAGATATAAGATGTTGCTAAATAAAATAATTTCAGACAGTGAGCATAATCACAAAAAATATATATAAATAGCAAACCAGGGAAAAAAAGTAGAACAGTGATGGTGTAGCATATTGCCCAAATCTTATACTAATAAATCCTTGTACAGCAAAGTTGGCAAAACAAAACCCATTTGTTTTTCATGTCTTTTGATTATAAAAAGTGCAAAACTTCATATACCAATGATCCAACAGTATAGTTTGCAGATGAGGAAAAGTTTAGTAAGGTGATTCATTTTAGGATCTCACGTTTACAGGCATCATATAAAAATATTCGTTGTCTGTCAACTACCACAGTTTATCAAGTTCATCCAAAGAGTAGCCCACTGTGGCTAAAACACCATTAGCATTTCCAACAGACAACATGCTACCCTTTTCCTTAACAAGTACTCAAGTATAGACTGGCTAACAACAAACCCACTGTGCGCTGAGTAAACATCACCATATAGACTTGCTAACAACAAGCCCCTGTGTGCTGAATAAACATCAACTAAACGATCTTGCATCCGATTTCAGACGGAATCTCAAACTTTCACTAAGTAAGCTAAACCAATTCTGAACCCACATTATGAGATCAACACCACCACAAGGCAAGAATATTCAGACATTTATATCATTATGCACTGCCTCATTGCCTTGGACAAAACAGGTAGCCGTAAAAGATAAGAATAAAAGACCATGAAAAAGTTCAAAAACCTTTAGCCTTTGCAGAAGCTCCATAAGCAGCAAAAGTGAAGGAATCAAAAGATCAACCAGGTACTTCTCACGATTACGCTCCAGCAACAGATCAGAAGTAGAACTAGACTCCATACCATCATCAACAAGATAATCTGTTCGGACAATAAAACAAATCTTGTTACTCACAAGATAACAATCCTACCTAGCAATGAACTTCAGCTGTAAAATGAAGACAAAAGGAAAAGAATAACTCAGCATCCTTATGGCACACACATAAGAACTGGACAAAGTACAAAAAAACTGTGTCATCATCTTGTTACAACAATCATAAAACTTACAGCTCTATATCTATATCTATTTCGTTTATGATTTCTTGTAATTTTAACGACATGTGAGTAGCTGGAAAACATTTCTGCCCCCAAAACCAGTAGAATACTATAATAGTCATCTCTACTATTGCCATTTCTTGTTCCACTGTTAAGCTTTCACAGAGATGGTTATTATGATTTCACCCAAAATCATGTTGTGACGAAGGCCTTACGATTGTGGGTGTTTACTAGTATTATTGCCAATTTGAAGACGTAGAGCTCACCTCAGTTAACTTTCAAATAAAATTTTAACAAAAGAAGTTTGTTTAATAACCTGTGAGACCTACAACACATCTGCCACTATCCAATACACATCCCAGCTGGTCTTACAATATTGAGAATTATTGCACTGAAGCTACAACAAAAATAAGTTTTTTGCAATTTTTGGGCAATATCGACAACTCAGACCAGAGACTGCTATTACACATTTCATTTCTTGTTATTCTCCCGCTTCGATTAAAATTTAATTATTAAACCCTAGAAGCTTATGAATGCACCGCACCAATTCCTATATTGTACCCTCCAGGGTGCTGGTTTACCATGGAGACAACAATATCAAAGCCTTATCGGAAAATTCTGATCCCCATTTGTTCCATATCGTTGTCAATCAACCTTATCAAAATCATTCTAGGTCATTCCCTCCCCCTTACAATCTTATCACTTCTCCAACATTTAACACCCCCTAACCGGATCAGTTGGTCTCCTTCTCACATGGTCATACCACCTAAATCAATACTCCCTCCGTCTCCAACTCTCCATTTAAACACCACAGATGCTTTTACACGGTCTCCACACACAACTTTGATCATTACTTTTTATATGTATATAAACGTGTTTTTCACATAAACTTTACTTTTATGAAAGTTCTTTGAACCCAAATAAAAGATTTGCGTCAAATTATAATTTGTTATATATATTTGAGATATTTATGGTCAAGGTCTGTAAACTTTGACCCAAAAAAGGCCTGTGGGAGTATGGGGGTGTTTAAATGGAGTCGGACGGAGTACTCCTTCAGGCTTCATCTTGCCTCCAGTAAAAGCAACGCCTACTTTGCCCATAAATCACCACATTACTTAACCGATTATCTTGTACATACACAGATTTGCCGAAGCATACGCACATCTGCCAAAATTATTATGAGAACTTGGACGTTGGATCAAGAGCCCAACACTCATTGTCATATAACACTGCAAGCCTAATTGTCATATGGTACAGTGCTAGAATTTCTTTTCAATCTATGGGGTATACTGGGAACACATAGAACCTAAAACCGATAAGTAAATTCAATTACACTACTTCGATACTCTGAGAAATGTCTTCATCCAATTCTAAGGTGATCGCCCCTGCCTCCCTGCTTCTAACCCAACCTCAACTTCCTTCCAAATACTCACCACCAAGCTTGCCAAGCACAATGCATGAAAATTAAACACCTTAAATAAGGGCTCAGTTCTTTTTTCATGAGTGGGTGTGAAGATTGGCAATCACCTACTTGTACACAGCAAAACAGCAAATGATAAAGCTATTGCCTTAAAAAAAAGTGAAATCTTTTTTCAACTAGAATAATCTCTACTGCACAAAGAAAAATTGTAAGATACGGAGTATTAAAGTTAAACAAGGAAGAAGAAAAAAATATTTGCGTTGTCATAACAAGGCTTTGCGCAAAATTAAAACTTTTATACAGTCACTTGCTGCAAAATTTCAGAAACAGCCTATGTTCACTTGACCATCATACTAGTAGCACAGAAAAGTAGTAGGTATTTACCGTAGTTATTGGAAGACCTCTCAAGCATTAATCTGCAATCGACAAGAATGACATATATAACTGTCATAGCACCTTCATCGTACAGTGAAGTCGCAACATCCTGCATAGATGGAAACCACAACGCAGAATTAGACTTGGGGCATAGAAAAAATTCTCGAGGGAACAAGATCCCAAGTGTATGCTATATGGGAGTTTTTGGCGATATAGGCTAAAACTGGCTGATTGATGAGCTAAAATCGTAGCTAAATTAAATAGTAGATTGGTGGTGAAATGGTAATTGAAATCTAAGTCTATCATCAACGGTAGTCTGAAGTTTAAGTCTCAAGCTGAGACTTACGTTCAAACCCATGCAAAACACCAATAATGTTACCCAAAATCTAAGATGTCTTAGTTCAAGTCTTGGAAAACCAAGACCCAGCTTAAGAGTCAATGAACAGAAACATTGTGTGATAAATCGTGGGTCTCACTTACCTTTATTTAGGTCTTAAACAATTTGAGGGGTAATGTGTAAACTCTTGCAAGTATTATCCAAATAATCCAAGTCTTAGAAGATAAAAAGTTAAACCTTATTATTGTTAAGACTCAGTAAAGTCTTAGAAATAAAGATAGCCTAACAGCTGATAAGAGCTAGCTAATGGATATAAAAGTGTTTGGTAAGACAGGCCGAAATGGTGGATGATAAGTTGTTGATCTTTGCTGTTATTGTTGTAGAGGCTGGGAGCCTGGGACCATTACATAAGAGGAGCCTAGCCCAAAGAACAACGTAACTGAACAACTGGAAACTGAGCATAAACCCAGTAGGAAACCCCAAAAGTGAGTTACTACCATATCCTCTTAATGTTTTTATTTAGTATCATTATATTTCAAATAAATCAACGTAGCTTCTAAGAAAAAGATTCTTGAATTTCACCATTTTAGTTTAAGTTTTTTATTCCAAAAAATAAGTGGTAGCAAAGTGTGAATGTAAAAGATTGAATTCAGCTTTGATTATAACAACCTAAAAAGCAAAAGAAGACCAATCAAATAAGCTACTCCGACAGTTAAAGCTAGCTTAAATACCAAATAACTGTTTATGCCTCACAGGTTCCATATGCTTGATTACTGATTTAAATACTCGAAGATCCAGACTCCAGAGGTATTTTTGCCTTTTAGGGTAGCTTTTACGGAATTTGGTTACATGCAGACACAAATTTGGATCAGGAATTAGCTAGCATGCCCATTCATAATATCAGGTGTTATGCTAAATGTTTCAGCTAATGTTGGAGTTTTCCTCTCCTTACTCCCTCTTGGTCCTATGCCTTCCACGATTTGCGATTCATGACCACCTCACCGAAAGGCGTGACAGCTATACTTAAAAAATGGGCCATCAGCGACCTCCGACTTCTCTTCACAATTTAACCATGCCCTTTCAGGGCTCCTTCACTCGTCCGTGCCCCTATTCTGAATCATGTGTAGTAATCAAGACATCTCAAGGTAAAAAAAAAAAAGACAGTTGAAGCTTGTTGGCTACCAAACCAAGTATATTTAGCAATCTGTATGGTGGTGGCAATAACGAGAGGCGTTGAATGTTGAAGAGAAAAAGTGATTGGTCATCTTTGGAAGAACATGGTGGGTAAATAATGGAAAATTGCCGTTTGTGGTCTTTAGAAGATTGTAAAGCAACATTGCATCAGTGAAGTATACACCTTTCCTATTCGACCTTCTATTTCCATTTTTGAATTTTGATAGTCTGAATATTCACTCCAATAAGATTAACTTCATGCGAGAGGGGGAAGCGGGGCACAGAATCCTGTTCAAGGCAGTAATGGCATTCTAGCAATCAGTTAATGGACACCAAAATCACAAACCTAAAGACGAAGGATGGCTTATGCCAAAGCCATAAGTCACAGAAGCCATCACAATGGGGCTCAGCAGACTTAAGTTGACTGCAATCTTGATGTACACAAGTGAGAAAATCCATAATAATAAAATTACACGGAGCAACCAAAGAACACAAATCCGGTAACCACCACAGATAACTTTCCAGAAAAATCTCATTTCTTGAGGGTTTATAAAACATTCGAGGGAATAGTGCAACATAGGAAAATAAAGGTTTCAACTGTAACTTCCATACCTTGTTTTCCCCAATGTGTGCCAAAATTCGGACAGCTGTCGTCAACTGAGCCACAGAAGAATCACGAAGGGAGACACCATCAAAGGATGTCTCAGTGACAAGTTTTCCAAGGAGACTCTCAACAAGGTTGACATCAGATTCATGAGAGGAGTCTCCCAATGCATTATCGACATCCATAGAGTCTAACACCAAGATATCTGTTGATGTTATATGAGCATCACCGCCTGAGGCCAAAACAGCAGCATATCGTAGAAGACCCACAGCCCCATTTTTATGATAAACTACTCCAGCATCTATCCACTCCAGAAGCCTAGTAGGGGCATCTTTTCTATTAGACCCAGGAGAAGAGGAGTGCAAAGCTTTATGAAAATCAGTTGCATGGTCAATCCAGGCACTCAATGAAGTCGAAGCTGAATCAGTAACAAGAACCTCACAGAGCTCAGCAGCAGCATGAAATATTGCAAGATTTAAGGGAGTGCCTGGAAAAAATTCAAGGGAAAAATGAAATGCTATTCACTCATGATGACAAATAATGTCAACTGCAAAAGAATGGACTCCGGAATACCACTTGACAAAATAACTGTCTCCTGTTCCTTGGCAGAATGCAGTGCTTCAATCAGAATTGTAATAGCCTGTCAGTATGAAGATGATAACTCAAGTGAGCAACAAATCAAAACATGGACAAACCCATACAGCATGCTTAATATCAGTATACAAAAGCAGGCATGTTGAGAAGAACTTATTCCCCAACACATTCTGATATGCAGAAGCATAATCTTGCATCAAACCTCATTCTAAAAAGTGTACGCCATTGAAACAAGAACACATGTTACAGCGAGCATATAAACAGACACCTTCATATATTAAAACAAACAAATATCCTTGCGATCATACACGTAACATTAGATGCGTCATGCGTACATCATATCCCGTATGCATAACATGATCATCACACTGACAGGCTGGAGCAATTTGGTGCGGACTGTGACACATGGCACTAGGTACATTGCACTCAGCAGTTATTTTGTGTGGGCCTATGTGCAATTCAAAATTATCCGTTCCCACAGGGATGGCCAGTAAATCAGCATCAAATCACAAATTCGGCATCAAAAAGCACAGTTATGTTGCTCCAAAGATGAAAACACATACCTCAGGGAAGTGTGCAAGAGCTAGTAATGCTTGACGTCCACAATCAGACCTGCATAAAACTCAGCTTAAGTCAACAGATTTCTGTAGTTTTAAAGTATGTATGCAAATGTGAGGCCTTCCTTGCACTCACTCCTCACTTCTTTGGTTCCGATGAGGAAGGCCAGAAATTACTTCAAGAACATTGTAGCAGCCAAGGCGTGTAGTTTATCACACTAAGGTAGTGAGACTCTATTGGGAACGTATACTAAGTGTTTAGTAGGAAAAACAGGACAGCAAGGAACTTGAAAGCCTCAAATTCAACTATCAAAGTATCAATTATGATCATGGATAAAATTTCTCCTGATAGTCCTAAAGCTTGATTAGCTCTCTTCTGTATATGGGCGTCACCCCTTTAGATGTCTTATTGTATATGGGAGTCACCCCCTTGGTGTCCTTTTGAATATAATGGTATCCTATCTTATTTATTTTAAAAAAAAAAAAAAAAAAAGTTATGATCGTGGTTTAGAAAAGAAAAAAGCAGAAAGAGAGGGACTCGAACCCTCGGTACGAAAAGTTTCCTAGTTAAGGTTAAGTTCTCTATGCTAGACTTTGGAAGAGGACTTATATCCACTTGTCCTTCTGTACTGGTCCTTTTCTCATATTTACATAATTATTTCTTATCTTAGGAAAGGGACTCTGAGATGATAAGATTGAAATAGTTGCTTTTATTGGTGCAACAGTCACACGCCAGAAATTTTCTTGTCCAGATTGGAACCATATACCGTGTCCATATTGACAAGTTGCCGTGTAGACACATGAAAGGCAAAGAAAGTGCCCAGTTAATGCATCCAAAATTCCCAAGATTTTTTGGTTGAAGGTGTATTTGAATGACCAGTAGGGGATAGATATGCAGTAACAAAAATCATAATTGTACTTTCACTTTGTTCTATTCTACCATTACAGCCCCTAAAGGCCGCTTCTCAATTGATCAAACACGCACATAGACATCAAAAACATATTAACAGAAAGATAATTGTCTGTGAGATGAGGCCCATACCCCTCAACCAATGGATGTGGATGTCAGGGAGTGGTACAACAAAGTATCATGGGTATTTATAGCTTTTTAACCTTACTTGAGGCTTTGGAATTATAGAAAGAAGTCTTTTTTTCCTCCTCTTTCTTGCTTTTTTACGTGACTGCGTCATTTCTCAAAAGGTGTATTATACATAGTAGACGGTCGTATTGCATAATACATATGTAAAACTATGCAAATATTAACAAACATTGGGGGGCGGAGGAATTACAATGCAAGAGAGAATAGAGAGGAGAAAACCAGAAGAAGAAAAAAGAAAAACAGATAGCAAAATGAACCCTACCTGGAAAGACCACAAAGCTCCCACAATACACAAAGAAACTCCTCCGAACGTGGTGTTGCAGTAAGCAGACGATCAAGAGCGTTCACCTAAACAAAGGAAATCGCCAAAATTACCACCAGTTCATATAATCACAAAGAGAACAAATAAACAATAACAATTGCAAGCGAAAACAGGAAAACAAGAGACAAAATTAAACATCAATCTAGCCACTAACCACCCTTAGATGCATCTCAAGATTTGCTCCAACCTCTCGCAAACGGCAAAAGAACCCTTTTGATATTAAAACAGACGCATAGCGAAGAGGAATACACTTATTCACATCCTCTCCGTCACTAAATGCGCGTACCATTGCGGAGGAAAGATCAGGATTTTGCGACAAAGATATTAGACCTGCCAATTGTGTGTATATCGTCAATACCATGAGGAGAATTACATAGAAAAAAAGACAAGAAACCACATAAGACAATTTAATAACCTGCACGACTGAACATGAGCGAAAGCATTACAGCTTCGATTGCAGATGTCACGTCCAAAAAAGCTTCAAAAGCATGCCCTAATTCTGCCCGTAACTCCGAAGATGTTATTAATGCAACTGACAATGGAAGAAACCCTCTTTCCTACAAACAAACAAACAAACAAACAAACAAACAAACAAACAAACAACAAGCTGTGTTATCTGTCACAAGGATAAGCAAAAAATCAATTCAGTAAGAAGATTTCAACGATATTAGAGGAAAAGAGCTGGACTAGCTGAGCTAGAGAACAGCAAAGAACTAGGAATTTGAACGTCAATAACGTATTCGCCCATATTCAAAAGGTAATGCCAAATCCTGCTCTTAATAAGCATGAATTTTGTTGACTTCCAAAGGAAGCAGAATCATGTACCAATCTTCATATATGATAGCATTAATGTAGCAAAGAATTCCCAGGAAGTTTTCAAGGTTTCAGTTGGAGTCTTGGTTCTGTAGTGATTTTTGTGTAAAAGACTACGGTTCTACATGCAGACTCATATAACTGTACAGAACAGCTGATTTAGGTTATATGCATGACACTATTTTCATACTTCATAGCTTATTTTCTACAATTACTTAACCAAAGCTGCTTTGTTGTGCTCGTGACAAATGACAAGGCGGATTCAAGAAACCCCATAAATTTAAAGAAATAAAAAAAAAAAAAACAGCACTTTTGTTTGGGGCTTGGGGGGGGGGACAGCTTGATGTGAACAAATGCACAGATAGGCACTTATCAATGGAAAGTATGCCCAAGATTATGCACTCCCAAATTACTCAGAGATGGGGGGTCATCAGGGAACTATCAATGGAAGTGCTAGCCGAGCTTTACATGATAGTCCGTTTGAAATGAGTGTCACTTATGGAGTATAAACTAATAAAATCTCAAAACGGAACTGGGCACATAACAAGTTGGGCCTAAATAATTAAATTTATACCACGAAAATAAAAATATGAAAGATCGGAATGTCATAAATTGAGGGCTGGCAACAAGAAACAGGCTATTTTGACAAGATACCTTCAGAAGGAAGAGCAACTTTGCATCAATTTCCTGATGCAGAAAGCGACAAGTTGAGGAAGCAATTAACTTGCTCGTTGCTTTATATGACAACAAACCTTCAAGGGGTCCCATCATCACTGATCTGATAGCACCAGCCAGAGGAGAAGGATCCTCAACCCACCCAGAAAGATTCATCAATTTCTGCACAAAAATTGTCAACAAACACAAGACAGAAAATGAAAGTACAATTTATATGGCACCAAATCAAATAAGAACAGCATTGGAGAGCAAAAAACACCATCGAGGCTATCAAATCACAAGTGAAACTAATTCCTTTAATAGAGAATTAACTGGAATCCTTTAATAGCCTACAGGCTTGCCCCAAAGAATGTTGGTAAAACAACCATATCCGATACAAAACCCAACAAAAGAATGACCATGCCAAAGACAAAAGCTGCATAATCCAAATACTACGTGACTAGAAAACCCAGCTATAGTCCAAATCACAATAACTGCTGTTCTTTCAATTTAAACATCAACACAGGCTCTGTTTGAAACTTGAGGCGCTTTATATGGGTAATGCTAATAACTAATATGTAACAAATCACAAGGGTTAATTTTGGACAGGGCTCGCCCACATGCTTGTTTCACAGACTCATTAATTCTTAAGAGCTGACATTTCGAAAGGCATTTTTTATCCTTGTCCCATCACAAAGTGGTGATGGAAGAAATTTGAGCCAATGTTGCTCAAACTGAACAGTAACTATGTATTTAGCACAACTGTAAGGCTAGACCTGGCAAAAAACACCACATTACGATTAAATTCAAATAAGGTCAATCTCGAGTCCTCACTTTTTCAAGTAGGATTGGGTAGCTTTGGGTTTGGCTCTATATTATTTCAGGCCGATACGGGTTTAGTCATTTTGAATCAAGCTGATTTCTAGTTATTCGCATCGAGCACCAAGGAAATTTTATGGTGATTTGAGTTTGACCGTGTATTGGGTATGCAGAAAATACAGAGTTTGAGGTCATTTTTTAAGTTGAGTATTAGGTAATTAAAAACTTTTTGTTGGTTTTGGGTCAATTTCACATAGTGTCAGGTCAATGCAGACAAAACCATTTTCAGACATCACAAATGTTGGGTCAGTTCCTGGTCAAATCGTTAGTTCCAGTATCTGATAATGTGTGTTCGTGTCTAATAGTCCAAGGTGCAGTAACTTGGATCAGAGATTCAGGACCATATCAATTTTGTAAGGTTACGTATGGTTGTGGACATTTGACCATATCCATAGGTCAGAGCCTTTTAGGCATTAGGGTAATGTTGTTATGTTGCTGAAAGTGAAATGACCAAGTTATAATGTACTCTGTATAAAATTACACATTGAACCTAACCAGCATCTGTCAAAGTTCAATTTAAGTCTGAAGCCTTTTATTATAAAATTACAAAACAGAAAAAAAGGAATTTCGGAATCGAAACACAGAACAACTCAACAGATTATTACTAACCAAAAGCTTCTTCAGCTGTGATTTGGCATCGACTAGTATGCTTGAAGTCAAAGTCGTAGCATCTCCACCGGCAGAAAATTTTCCCAATATGGATAGCACTGCATTCTGTCAAATGAAACAGTCAGAATGGTTACACTGAGTAACCAGTATTTAATATACACAAACCAATACCTCATATCTGGAAGCTATTTCATAGAAACGCAAGCGATGAAGAATATAAGTTGCAAGGCCAGCAATATCATGACGTTGTTTCTGCATCAGTAACTTCAAAAGCTGGCTATAACCCTCACTGATACCAGATGGGACAATTTCATCCTCACGAGGCCACCAACCCAACAGCCCTTCACACCCAGCAGAGTGTCGAGTAGCTTGTTCAATAACCCCAAGAAGCATCAAAGTAATCGTGGAACTATTCATCTCTTTGCTAAGAAGAAAGGCGAGCTGTTCCATTCCTCCTCCATTCACGTAACGAAAACAGCTCTCCTTTGCGGAGCATATTATCAGTGCTAAACTCAACCAAAGAAGTACATTGTCGCTCTGAAAACACAAGAAATTAGCATAGGAATCAATCAATTGCCAAACAAATCCTCATGAAATAGTATTCAGTGGTACAGTTCAGGCAAAAAAAATCACTTGCATGCTTCATGACAGAAGCAAGATCTAAACATCAAGACAGCTTTTGCAAAAGTATCAACTTAATTCTTTGCTAACACCTAATCCATTTTTGAAGACCAGAGACACAATGAAGCATATGAGATTCAAAAATTTCTTGGAGAAATATCAGGATAAGAAGCAGCTTTCAAAAAGATATATTTACTTTTTAGCGCAAACATTGGCAGACTTAAGCATGTCCAAGAGCTGTCCATGGCACCTGCTTGGTCATGATAAAAATTTCTATTTGCATATATAAGATATATGATTGCATACTCATTGGGAATTCGTATTTCTACCTACATTATATTTATTTTGTTTTCTTGTACTACAGAGAAACATGTGGTCTTTTCCAAAATGTTCAACCTTCATAGCATCAGAAAGATAATAGGTTACCTGTGATAACTGAGGATGTCCATGAAATGAACCATCTTTATTGAACTGGAACTGCTGGAACAACATGTCCACTAACTCTTTAGAAGTGACTAAATCGGCCTCAGTTTCAACAAAACTGCACTCTACCAAGAAGTCACCAGGTAAATTCCCAGCTTCCACATGCTTTTTACAAACATCAAGAAGACTATTTTTTGCGTCCGTAAAAACAACAAGAGCCTCTTTTACATCAGTTGAGCCTCCCAGATTTAACTGTAAGCTGATTCCCGTGCTAGCCAAGTCACTCGTGAAGAAAGAAGCAGCTGTTTTAGTAATTGTAGCCATAAAATCATAGCCTAAATCACTAGAAATTCCAATGCTCAACATCTTGAAAATGAGTTGCAGAAACTGGCGTATCTCTACAGATATGTCAGTTGATAAAATCACTGATGATAATGCCTTCAGGGAACTTATTGATTCTTCAAATTTAAGATTTCTTGAATGTAACAAAGGTGGCAAATCCTCAATTTTTGCCTCAGAAGCAGCAACAAGGTTTGCTAAAGAGCTGTCCAGGTCAAATTCAACATTAAACTGCCCCAGATCTTCTGCTGTATTTCCATATACAACTAAGCTTAGGCTGCGATAACTGCCCCGGACGACCAAATGATTAGTCACTACAGCCTGCAAAAATTGACATATATGTCAATGAACACCCCCTTTCACAAACACAAAACAGAGAGAAATAAAGTTGTATCTCCAGATTAGATTGAAGCAAAGATACAGTCGAAAAGACTACACAATTTGCGCAGATTGGAAGAGAGCGATCACCCCCCCCCCCCCTCCTTTCTTTCCCGCCATACCACACTGTATTCTCACTCTACTCTTCGTCAGTTTTCATGTCAATACCAGCACATATCTAGTGAACTGGACAAGGATACTTGGGTAATGAACTTTCCAGATATACAGAAAGCTGATAATAGGAGTTAGATCAACGTTGGTGTTGAAGGCAGAAACGTTGAGTGGTCTTACATGGTAGGATAATACAATATTGTTGCAACGAAAGATTAGAAGGACAACCCAGAAACAAGATACCATGACAGACTAGGGTTGTAACCAAACCCCCGTTAAATCTCAGTCGAACTTCTTAGTAGCAAAAGGCAGATTTTCAATCTGCAGTACGATTCTCAAATATGTTGACAGTAGTTCTAACAAGATTTTAGTGCAATAGGTTCCAATGGTCATTTAATTGTTTTTAAATGGCAGAAACCCTGGCCAACTTTTCAGGTCTCCCTGCCTCCCTCGTAATTAGGGAGGACCTGGCCCAGAACAAAGATGACTCTAGCGTAGTTTCCATTGTGACCAAGCTGCAACACTGGCAGAAAATGTGTAAACATCTTACTCCACCCCTACGTACAAAGAGATTCCCATGTTGACAGCCAAACAATAATAGAGATGAAGTGGTAACTGCCTCACATAATAAAATTAAGGAAAATTAGACTTTCTGCGTGAAATGATGAACCACTGACATTGTATCCAAAGATCGTCTGCTCTTTGTTTTGGACTAGACTAGACTAAACCGAATAGCTTATTACAAGTTGCCATACTTCTTATTTACTGTGAAGACGTACAAAGTCATCCATTTTTCATCAAGAGTGTACCAGTATGGCAGTACCACCATCTTTATGATTTTTAACCACAAGGGTAAAGTGTAACATCCAATCACCTTCCCTGACCAAGAGGGAGCTTTTTTTGTGGCAATAAGGTAATAATGTTCCAAGTACAAAAACTACAAGAATTTTCAGAAAACATAAAAGCTCTTGCAAGAAAAAAAAAGAAAAAAAAAAAAAAAAAAAAAAAGTAAGCAGTAACTACCTCAACTTCAAGCATATTTGATGATGAATGTGAATATAAAAATGGTTGGCACAGACGCCTAAATCTTGCTTCGCCTTCACACTGAACAAATACCTCCAAAGCAAAAGAAGGAGGTGATGTAGCCCTGTAAAAGACCACAATAAGAACAGTAAAGACCAAGGATACATACCCCTTCCCACAAAAAAATAAACCAAAAGAAAAGATTTCAACCCAAAAAGAAATGATAAGGAACAAGAACAGACAATCTAGGTATCATTTACAGCTAACATGAAACCAAACCGAAACTTTGTAGACATAAAGCAGAAAATGAAAATGAAAATGTGACAAGTAAAGAAGCACTACAGCTCTCCATAGTTAGCCTAACAGCAACCTACGGAATTCCTTTAGGCTCTGACATCAATCGAGCAGAGGAAATTCTATCCCTACTATGCATTACATTCTTGGGAAAAATACAAGCTTCTCCCTAATATTTTAAGTACTTGCCTCGAATACTCACGTCCGTGTCGGCTTATTCAGGCTACCCAGTCTGTTCCTATCTTTAAAACTAGTCTCATAAGGACAACAGGAGCATTAGCTTCCTCATCTAAAAACAAGCACTTAAATAATGGCTGGTAGAGGTTGAAGGAACAGACAAATAATCCTACTTTTTGCAGCAAGGCATGCAGCGTCAGTGGATTAGGCAAGTTCTAACTACTTCAGATGCCACCCTATACTGCCCAACTGATGTGTTGGTTACAGTAACACAATGATCCAATTACAGAACATGCTCATATATTGCCAAGCTTCCCCAAACAGACATTCCTGCAGCTCTTTCTAAGACATAAGAACTCCAATACAAGATTGACAATACAGGAAATCATAGCAAAATAAGAAGAAAGAAAAACTACATACTACTATACTAGAAACATATGAATTCCCTGAATAGATCAAATTTCCACTAGTCATTTTAGCAAAAAAACACAAGATACCCTTAGACCGCTAACAAGATCCGAACAAAAAATCTGAAGACTTTAGCTTCTTATCTAGCTATCCATCAACTACTTTGCTCTAGAACTGCCGCAGAGAGGTAACAAGCTCAAGAGGTGGTACCCCAACATAAATTTCTGTTCCAATAACATAGTTCTCGACCACTATTGAAAAGTGGCCAAAAAATTCAAACTGTCTTACAAGCATTTTGGAGATAAAACTTTAACTAAATAGATAAAGGGAGGCAAATGACATCAGCTTCAGACATTAAGGTGTTTTAAGAAACTAATGAGGTCCACTATCTCGCTCTCACCTTTATCATCTTAATATTTCCCAAGATTAACAGTTCCACTTAGGTGACGTCATAACAGATCACTGCCAATGTTAAAAGTTACTGTTCAACTAACCAGGGTCTTTGAATACTCTCCACCCCCCTTCGAATTCTGGAGTAGTACTATGCACATTTGTACACGTATTACGTATTCTGGATACGCTAGAAGTAAAAAAATCACCCTATTCGATGCGTATTACGTATTTGTATGACGAATTGAGCGTACTACGTATTCGGAAACCATGCAATAAACCTAGCTCTGCAAAATTACATGGGCCAACAGGAGCAACACCATGATCTACCTGAATTCTAACAATTTGTACCGCTACAAGACTACGAAAGAGGATGCAAACTAACCCCATGGGACATGTCCAACAGCTCTAAAGATGGATAACAAACAACATTTTGCAATGCTCATAAAAGCAGTTGGCAAAACGGGTCGATTATTCCGGTTGTTCCGTCATTGTCGAAGAAAAAAGGAATAAGCTCGTCAACCGGATGGCACGAGTGGAAAGATTGAAAATTGGGGTCGTCAAATTAGAATTTACAGACACCAAAGACACCATGTGAAAATTTTACCTACTAGGAAACCATCGATTCCCAAACCCCCAACCTCTAAAGCAGTCAATTTGATTAGTATCGAGCCATATCAGAAGGTGATGCTTCACCACGAAAACCCAATATACCGCAAAATAAAGTACTTTTTTCCGAAAATTTTCAAATAGATCAAGCACAAGCCTGAGTTCAATTCCAACTGTGCACTTTAGCTAATTCACTAATTCCATAAGTAGTCTCGTACAGTCACAGCCCTAACCTACCCAACCTAGCTCTATAATCGGTATGAAACGCAGCAATTCGATACCCTAAGCTAATCCCGAACCCAAAAAAGACGAGATATTTTGATTCCTAAAATCAGCAACCTCCTAATAATCAAACCTAAACCTACATTGTCCAAATTAAGTACCAAATAGAACAATTATTACAATTATCCAAGAACAGCGATAACAAATTAAACATACCCGATAAGAGTAATGGCAGACGACGCCGACGGCGCATTTTGCTCCAGAAATTCACACGCAGTTATCACTATCGGCTCCGCAAATATAACCTTACACAAATTATTACAACAAAACAAAATTCAACATCTTCTGCCAAAAAAAAAAAAAAAGAAGAAGCGGGAATTTATCCGAAACAAAGGAAAAAGAAAGAAATACCTCGTCAACGTATTCGTCAAGATGAGGGTGGACGAAGGTCTGGGAGAAGAGAACGCATGGTTCGGGGCGACCCATGGGTGACCCGGAAAAGGTGGGGTTTATGGGTTTCCGGATCTTTTGAGGGGAGAGAGATTTTGAGTAGGGTTTAAGATGAGAGGGTTAGTGGATATTTTGGGGGGTTAATTGGGGTTTATTTGCAGTGTTTGCGGCGGTGGCGGAGATGGAAAAAGAGAGAGAGAGGGGGGAAGTATGAAGCGCCGGTTTTTAGACGTCGGCGTCGTATATCTCTCCTGAACCCCAACCACGGAAGTTTTGTTGATCTCCTCGTCGTCAATTCTTTCCTTTTTTTTTTTTGAATTTGGATTTTGAGGAGAGGTATAGGTAATTCAATGCACTATTATTACCTCGGAATTTTTGTTCTGCTCGATTGGAACTGGTATGTCTCGAGTTTATAAATGTTTAGAAGAGAGAGTTGTTTTACGGAGGTGTAACTCCGCCAACAACCTTACGACCCCTAGTTCATCTCTCAGAATCTACCAATGTGTCCCCCCTCAGCTAAGAAACTTGTCCAAATCGTGGTGGTAATGGTTGAAATGGTGGAGTGTCATGTCGAATAGGAAAGAAATAAAGAGTGGTGGAACGAGGTGGAATAGAGGAGTTGTGATGGTGTGTAAGTGTTGGAGGAAGCATGGTGGTTGTGAAACAATGTCCTAGGTGGTTCGGGGGTTGGTTAGTGTGGTTAGGGTTGTGGTGGTTCTACTGCAATTAGTGTGATTTGCAACTTTTTTAGCCATTACTAGCTTCCAACATAAAAGCAAAAACGAACCTAAACTTACAGTGAACCTAACAAAATCTTTGATGGCATATTCAGCTGATGAACACTTGGTAGTAGAAGTAAGTTTCCTATATATGGGGCTCGTGTAGAATCCTTATTCTTGTTGTTGGATTGAAAATGAGTTCGTATAACATTCAGGAGTCTACTCTGAGTATTAAGTATGTTGTACTAGGTCTGACTATTGTTTTTTTTTTTTTTTAAACTAGGTCCTATCATTAGCAAATGAAATCATTTCCAATGCCAAAAGGTTTCTGGATATTTCTCTTTGAGAGTACTTCGCGGTGGGTATTACCTTCAAGTATGCCGTGTTGATCATTCAATTCGGTAGTTGTAACTTGTAATATGCTATTAGAAATTCAGTGGTTCTTGTTACAAATGACAAAATCTTTTGTTTTTTGAGTTTTAATATTTTTTTCTTGGGTTGAATCTTTGTGATTTTTCCTTGATTTCGTATGACATTTTTTGTTGCTCGTTCGGTAACATTGTCGTTTTCACTTTTTGTTTTTTTTTTTTTTTTTTTTTTTTTTTTTTTTTTTTTTTTGCGTAAAAGATTTAGTTTAATAGGTGACAAAATAAAATTTTAATTGTTTGTTTCCATATAATAGTCATATAGAAAATGAAAACTGACAACTGAAAACTGAAAACCACTTTTTTCAGGTTTTCAAAAACAGGATTTTGGTTTTCAAAAAAACAGAAAACCGAAAACAGAAAACGATACCGAACAGACCCTAAATAATACCGAACATACCCTAATGATTTGGTATTATGCAAGTTTTCTTGTACATTTGTGATGTTGAAGAAGTGGTGTTGCCGAGGAATGGAGAGAGGAAGAAGATGGAGGAGACGAGTGAATAGTAGTAAGGCCACATACAAAAGCAAAACGGACTTAAGGCATGAGGTCCTTAACGGACTTGAATAATGTTTGAGGTCCTTTTTTAACCAAATCGAAAACGTTGGACCGTCAAATGGTAGTTTAACTCAACATTTGTGGTGTGTTGTCATGTTCTTTTTGGTATTGATTATGAGACACAAATCAAACTGTGAAACTAAGCTTCGACAAGGTACAACAATGGTGGAATAACCGCCATTGTTGAGTGATTGAGAAGCTTGGTGTGTTTAGAGAGAGAAAATTGTGTGTAAAAGTCAAAGACAAAATAGAAATATGATTTTTATTAACTTAATGGAAAGAATGTACAGAGTGTTCTTTATATACAAAACGATGGGAAGCACAACAACTAAGCTACACCTTCTCGTACACAATTACTGCTCTGTAACTAACTCCTTCCAGCTGTAACTAACTCCCTCCAGCTCAGCAATGTAGTTAGAACCATCAGCAGCAATGTTTGAGAGGTGTAGAGAGCTCTGCTCACTGCTTCACATCCCCCCTTCAAGTTGGAGCTTCTGTGAAAGTGGTGAACAGAAGACCTAACTTGGAACTCAAACTGAAATGCTGATGTTGGCCCAAAGGTTTAGTCAGCAAATTAGCCAATTGGTGAGATGATTGAACATGTTGAGTAGAAATAAGCCCTTCTTGTTGTTTTTCCCGAACATAGTGACAATCTATGTTAAGGTGTTTCGTGCGCTCTTGAAACACTGGATTGTTGGCAATATGCTGAGCAGCTTTATTGGCACAAAACAGTGTTAGGATAATTCGAAGAATCGTGTAGAATAAGCTAGGATTACCAGAAGAGGAGAAGGTAACCGAAGTCGCGTCTTATTATTGACAGTTGAATGTCACAAGATTACAGAGGATTTGGGAGAATTCTTCTGAGAAGTGTAAAATAACCGAATGAATGAAATGAGCTAACTAACTTCCTATTTATACAAGTTGACTGTTGACTTCTAACAAACTTCCTAACAGTTGTAACAACTTGTAACTGATTTTGCTGAGCTGTCCTCATGACGTGGCTAGCCTCGTAACATTCCACCTTCCATCAAATAAGACTTCTCTCAACTGAGAGGAAAGTCAGGGAATCTCTTGGTGAGTTCTTCAGCATCTTTCCAAGTAGCATCCTCCACAGTCGAATTTGTCCATTGAATCAACAGATAAACTGCTGCAGCATTCCCCTTCTTGACCATTTTTCTCTCTAAGATGGCTAATGGTTCTGACCTTATCAACTGAGACTCATCAATGTCAGAGATGAAAGTACTCACAGGAGCCGGACCATGATGCAGTTTGAGCTGTGAGATATGGAAGACAGGATGGATTTTTGATTGTGGAGGTAACTGCAAATGGTAGGACACTTCCCCAATCCTTTTGATGACAGTAAAAGGGCCGAAGTACTTAGGAGAGACTTTAGCCTTGAGTCTGTTGCTTACTGATTTCTGCCTGTATGGTTGCAATTTGGCATAGACCAGGTCCTCTTTTTCAAACTGCTTATCAGTCCTTCCCTTGTCAGCTTGGCTTTTCATCCTGTCCTGAGCTCTTTTCAAGTGAAAATTTAGCATCTTGATGCACTCCTCTCTGGCTGCCAGGCTCCTGTCTACAGTTTCTACATAGCTGTCCCCCAACACATACGGAATATGCAGAGTTGGAGACTGACCATAGACAATTTCATAGGGTGTCTTTTGAGCAGAGCTGTGGAATGTGGTATTGTACCACCATTCAGCCAAAGGAACCCACTTCGCCCACTCCTTAGGTTGTTCACCAGCCATACATCTTAAGTAAGTTTCCAAGCATCTATTTACCACTTCAGTTTGGCCATCCGTTTGAGGGTGATAGGCTGTAGACATTCTCAGGTCTACCTGCTGCAATCTGAAGAGTTCTCGCCAGAAATTGCTCACAAATATCTTGTCTCTGTCGCTTACCATGGTTTTTGGCATGCCATGTAGCCTAAAAATCTGGTCGAAGAAGATCTGAGCCACTGTTACTGCTGTAAATGGGTGACTTAACAGCAGAAACTGAGCATAGTTACTCATCCTGTCCACCACCACCAATATAGTATCCTTTCCCATGGACTTAGGTAGCCCTTCAATGAAGTCTAAAGAGATGTCCACCCATACAGCTCCTGGAATAGGCAGTGGTTGAAGTAAACCAGCAGGCTTTTGCAGGATTGGCTTACTTCTCTGGCATACAAGGCACTCCCTTATGTATTTCCTAACCTCTTTCTTCATATTCTTCAAGTAAAATAGGGCTGTGATCCTTTTGGTAGTAGCATGTACCCCTGAATGTCCCCCTAATGGTGTGTCATGCATCAGGTTTAAGATCTTTAGCCTCAGACTAGTGTCGTTTCCCACTACTAGTTTTCCTTTCCTTCTCAACTCACCTTGATTCCAGGAATAATGTTTCTTGTTAACATTCTGCCCCAGCTGCTGTATCACCTCCTTAATCTGGAGATCAGATTCCCAAGTAGCCTTTATCTGATCCAGCAAGTCAGTATTGATCTGAGAAATGATCAGAGACATTATTTCTGCTCTGGAAACTGACTGAGTATCCTCTTCAGTTGATATTTCTTCCTTCATGGACATTCTAGATAGGGCATCAGCAGCAGAATTGTCAGTGCCTTTTCTGTATACAATCTCATAGTCCAGACCCATTAGCTTAGGTATACATTTGCTCTGAAAGACTGTGGTAATTTTCTGCTCCAGGAGGTATTTCAGGCTGAAATGGTCAGTTTTAATGATGAAATGTCGACCAATCAGGTAAGGTCTCCATTTTTCCACAGCAAATATGACAGCAAATAACTCCTTTTCATATGTTGAGTATGCCTTGGATCTTTGGGAGAAGCTTTTGCTGATATAGGCTATAGGATGACCCTCTTGAGATAATACAGCTCCCATCCCTACATCTGATGCATCAGTCTCAATAGTGAAGGTCTTGGTAAAATCTGGCAATGCCAGTACATGGGCTGATGCCATAGCTTGTTTAAGTTTCTGAAATGCAGTAGTGGCTTCTCCAGACCAATGAAATCCCTCTTTTTTAAGGAGATTTGTCAATGGCTTACTCAGAACCCCATACCATCTGATAAATTTCTTGTAATAGCCAGTCAACCCCAAAAACCCTCTTAGTTCTTTGATGTTCATAGGTTCAGGCCAGGCTGTCATAGCTTGTATCTTGGCAGGGTCTGTAGATACACCTTCCCCTGATACAATATGGCCTAGATACTCAATCTCAGGTGCACCAAATGTACATTTTGACATCTTAGCAAACAGAGTGTGCTGCCTTAAAATCTCCAGAGTGGTTCTCAAATGTTTCCCATGTTCCTTCAGATTCTTACTGTATACCAAAATATCATCAAAAAACACCAAGATGAATCTCCTGAGATAGGGTTTGAATATGGAATTCATCAAATGTTGGAATGTTGATGGAGCATTTGTCAAACCAAATGGCATGACCATGAATTCATAGTGGCCCTCATGAGTTCTAAATGCTGTTTTCTGAACATCTTCTGGAGCCATTCTGATTTGCCAATACCCCGCCCTTAAATCAATCTTTGAGAATACAGCAGCCCCATTCAACTCATCCAGCAATTCCTCAATTACAGGGATAAGGTATTTATCCTTTACAGTTGCTTTATTCAGCTCCCTATAGTCTATGCACAGCCTCCAAGTTCCATCTTTCTTTTTAACCAAGAATATGGGAGATGAGTATGGGCTCTGACTATTCCTGACTACCCCATTCTCAAGCATTTCCTTAACAATCTGTTCAATTGCATCTTTTTGTATGACAGGATACCTATATGGTCTGACATTAACAGGTTGGGTTCCTTCTTTGAGTAATATCTTATGATCATACTCTCTGTGTGGAGGTAAATCAGTTGGTTCTTTGAACAGATCCTCAAATTCACCCAACAAAGCTGATAATTCAGGTGGTAAATCGAATGTACCTGTCACCATGCAGAATTCAGCCACAGGAATGACCCTGATTGCAAAAATCTGACCTGTTTTCCCTTCCTTCTGCATTTTCTTTCCTGTGATCCACTGCAATGACCCAGATTTAGCTCCTCTTAGCACATGTCTCTTCCCTTTCAGCCTAAATTCCATGGTTAGATTCTCAAAATCCCAAACTATCTTACCCAATTTGGATAACCATTGAATTCCCAATACCATCTCACAACCCCCAAGTGGAACCAGCAGCATGTCAGTGGTCAATTCTACCCCTTGCAGAGACCACTTAAACCCTTCTACCATGTTTGTAGTTGTCAGCACTTCTCCATTTGCCACAAATATAGCCATAGGGCAAGTTTTCTTCACTCTACACCCCAATTTCTTTGCAGTATTGGCATCAAGGAAGTTGTGAGTACTTCCTGAATCAATGAGAATGCTGATTGCATTTCCCCCAACTTTTCTTGTCACCCTCATTGTCTGATATGTTGATGCAGTTCCATCCATGGCATTAAGGGAAATTAAGGGAGGAAATTCTTCTGTTAATACCTCTTTTTGACATGTAGGCTGCCCTTCTTCTTCACCAACTTCCCCATTGCTGACATGATAGAAATCATTTTCTGCACCTTCAATTGTGATTACTTCAATGCTGTGGAGTTGTGCCTTGCATTTATGACCAGTGGTCCATTTTTCATTGCAGGTGAAGCACAATTGGTTTGCCCTTCTCCTGTTAACTTCCTCTACACTCAGCTTGGTAGTGGTAGTTCTTGGGGTGAAACTCTTGTTTTGACTCACATTAGTGGTGAATCTTGGCATGGTATTGGATGGAGGATAGTTGGGTTTCTCAAGGAGTGCAGGTTTTTTCCTGTGGAAAGATGAATTGGTAGCTTCCTGCAGTCTTGCCAGGGCAAATGCATCTGAAAGTGTTGCAGGTTTGTGCATTCTGACAGGGTGCTGAATGTCATCATCCAACCCACTCAGAAAACAGCTCAGAGCCTGTTTTTCTGACAGGTCTGTCCTGTTCAACAAGCCATCAAACCTCTCCAGATATGCTTCTACAGACCCTTTCTGCCTCAATTGCATTAATTCTGAAATTGGATCATCAAAAGCTCTTGCATCAAATCTTGCAGAAATTGCTTCTTTATACTCCCCCCAATTCGGCCAATTCCCAATTTGTCTAGTTCTCATCAAAGATTGATGCCACAAGCTTGCCTTATCTCTCAAATGCATTGATGCCATCTTAACCTTGATAAATTCTGAAGTATTATCAATGTCGAAGAACTGTTCACACTGATATAGCCAGGTCTGTACACCTTCACCCGAAAATTTTGGAAATTCGAGTTTAGGAGCATACTTCAGAGTGTTTTCTCCTTGCTGATTGTGGCTTCTGTGGGAAGATTCCCCATGGTTGTTCAGAGAATTTCGATTAGTGCTCCTCTCCAGATTTGCAATTTGGCTGCTGCAACCTGCAAATTGTTCGAGCATTTGTTCCAACTTCGCATTCATGTTCTCCAGGGTTCGCTGTTGTGCTGCAGCTGCAGCCTGTGCTTCATCTTTTTCCTGCTGAATTTTCTGGATGACATTCTCCATGGTTGCCTGCACATTGAGTAAAGCTTCACCCTGACGCTTCACAGTTTCTTCCATTGAAACCTCCGAGTTCTTGCCGCTGTTTCTTGCAGTTACCATGGCTGAATTTGGCCGAATGTTTTCCAGAATTTACTGGCAAATTCTGTTGCGGAAGCTGATAAAGATCAAATGATGATCAAGAGATTTTTCCAAGGAAGGAATCTCTGATACCAATTGATAGGATAAAGCACAATTCTAGGATAATTCGAAGAATCGTGTAGAATAAGCTAGGATTACCAGAAGAGGAGAAGGTAACCGAAGTCTTATTATTGACAGTTGAATGTCACAAGATTACAAAGGATTTGGGAGAATTCTTCTGAGAAGTGTAAAATAACCGAATGAATGAAATGAGCTAACTAACTTCCTATCTTCTCAATCACTCAACAATGGCGGTTATTCCACCATTGTTGTACCTTCTCAAAGCTTAGTTTCACATGGTATCAGAGCCCATGGTAGGATCCTGGGTCTCGTGTATTTGATACTGGCCGTTTGCATAGCTGGGCCTTTGTTTCGCAACTGTAGTGAGCCGATTGAGCCCAAGTTTGCTTTGTTTGCCCAGTATGTGGTTTAAAGGGAACTCACATGTGAGAGGGGGGTGTTGGAAGTGCCCATTTACCCACATGTGAGTGTCCCACATTGGAAATGAGGAGAGAAATTGTCTACTTTATAAATCAAGGAGTTACTCCTCCTATTGCCAATTGGTTTTAGAATGGAACCTCCTTGGTTTATGAAGTGGGCTTTCTCTCTCCTCCTTGGGTGTCGGCCAGGCCCGTTTACGTTTTCACATGGCAAAGGAAAGGATGCAGCAGTGCAGGAACTGAGCCCTGTATCTTTCAAAATGTCGACCACATACTTCCTTTGATTCAGAAAAATGCCCTCAGCAGTTCTAGTGATTTCTAGACCCAGAAAATATTTCACCATCCCCAAATCTTTAATGGTGAATGCTGAGTGTAAAACAGTCTTAAGATCTGCTGCATAGATGGGATCATTTCCTGTGATCAACAAATCATCCACATATACAAGAACCACTGTAAATGAATCCCCAACTTCTCTTGTGAACAAAGAGTAATCATGTTGAGATTGAAGAAAGCCTTGAGATAATAGAAGTTTCCTGAGCTCAACATTCCACTGTCTGGATGCTTGTCTCAGGCCATACAAGGATCTCTTCAAACGACAGACTTGCCCTGACTGAGCCTTGGAATAACCCTGGGGAGGAGTCATGTAGACTTCTTCATCAAGATAACCATGCAGAAAAGCATTATTAATATCAAGCTGGTGAATTTGCCATGATTTGGCAGCAGCAGTAGCTAATAAGACCCTGACAGTAGTGAATTTGGCAACAGGAGAAAAGGTGTGCTTAAAATCTTTGCCCTCAACCTGACTATATCCCTTAGCCACAAGCCTTGCTTTGTATCTTTCTACTGTGCCATCTGGTTTGAACTTCACCTTGTAAACCCATTTTGATCCAATAGCTTTGAATCCTTTTGGCAAAGAAGTAAGTTCCCAGGTATTATTAAGTTCCAGTGCTTGAATCTCCTTGTTCATAGCCTCAACCCAATTTGCATCATTCTTGGCCTGATGGTAATGAGAAGGTTCATGAACAGCCAAGACTTTAGTCAGAGATTGTTCTAAAGCAGTTGGTATGGTGGTAGGAGCAGCTGCAGTAAAAGAGTAAGCAGCATCTGCAGAAGAAATAACAGGCTCTGTTGAAGAAACAACAGTAACAGGTATACTGCTTGGCAAAATGGGACATACAAAATCTCTGAATTTCTCAGGTACTTTTCTTTGTCGAGTAGATTGCCTGGCAGGTGGAGGTGGATGCAGAATAGGAATGTCTGCAGATGAAGGAGATGGAAAAACACTGGTGGAAAAATCTGACCTAATATCTGATCCAATATCAGGAGAAGGAGAAATTGGAATGTCCAATGTTGGAGAAGTTGTACTATCCAAACCAGAATTTGCAGAAGTAGATGTGAAATCTCCAAATAAAGGAGTATCTTCATCATCTGAGTAAATCACACGTACAGGAAATAAAGGCAAATGATGCTCAGAAACTGCAGGAACAGGTTGAGACTTATAAGGAAAGATCTCTTCCTGAAATATCACATCTCTGCTAATGATTACCTTATGTGCCTCAATATCATACAATTTATAAGCTTTTTGACCATATGGATAGCCTATAAAGACACATTTCCTGGCTTTGGCATCAAATTTGTCTCTCATATGCTTGGGAATAAGAGCAAATGCCTGACAACCAATAACTCTGAGTTCATCATAAGAAGAAGGTTTGCCCAACAATATTTCTGCAGGTGTTTTCCAATCTAGAAGCTGAGTAGGTAGCTTGTTAATAATATGAGTAGCAGCCAGTAAACAATCACCCCAGAACTTCTTTGGTAAGCCAGCATGAAGTAAAATAGACCTAGAAGTCTCTATGAGATGCCTGTGCTTGCGTTCTACCCTTCCATTTTGTTGGGGCACTCCTGGTGCACTTTTCTGATGAATAATACCCAATTTCTGGAAAAGAGTGGAGCATTGCTCCTGCAAAATTTCTGTGCCATTATCTGACCTAATGAGTTTGACCAACCCACCATACTGAGTTTTGACATGGCTCAAAACACCCTCCACAGTGGCAAAAACTGAAATCTTATCTTTAAGCAAAAAAGTCCAAGTCACTCTTGTATGATCATCAACCACAGTCAAAAAATATCTGGCACCAGTGATTGTTGGTATCTTGTACTTACCCCATAAATCCATGTGGATAAGTTCAAAAGAAACAGGAGCCCTAGATAAGCTTCTAGAAAAGGGTAATCGATGAATCTTAGCCAAAATGCAGGTAGAACACTCATAAGGTTGCAAATCAACATGTTTTATTTCAAAAATGTGCTGCATTTTGCTTACAGAAGTGTGCCCTAAACGAGCATGAAAGAGCTCAGATTTGCTTTTCCTAGAGCAAATGCTGCAATTATTACAGGAATTATGACAATTACTAGCATTACACTGATTGTAAGATGCTAAAGAAGGCCTAAGCTTGTAGAGACCTCCTTCTCTGTCACCAGTTGCAAGAACTCTCTTAGTGACAGGGTCCTGTAATATGCAATTCCCATCAGAAAAGTGTACCAAACACTTATTAGCAGATAATAACTTGCTGACAGATAAAAGATTGTGTTTGAACTCAGGGATAAAAAACACATCAGACAAGACAATTTCAGGAGACACAGCAATATCACCAGTATATCTAACAGTCTGAGAAGAGCCATCAGGTAAACCAACCAAAACAGGCCTATCTAACAGCTTCATATTGGTGAATAAAGCAAACAATGGAGACATGTGGTCGGTAGCTCCAGAATCAATAATCCAAGCAGTATCAGGATGATTTTGCACAGAAGTAACATTGCAAGCAAGTATTTTACCTGCAAAATTAACCACAGAAGCTGGTGTGTCAATGTTTGCAGAATGCTGAGACTGTGACATCTTCACCATTTCCTGATACAATGCTGAAACCAACTGTGGATCTATCTTTGAACTTGAAGGGAACCCCCCGGAGTTGGTAGTGTGGCTGTTAAGGAAGTTATCTTCACCAGACTCAACAACATTAGCAGCAAAACGCCTGTTAGCAGCCTTGGGATTAGACTTATTGGCATAGAATTCACTCTTGAGATGAGGAAACAGCTTGAAACACTTGTCCTTGCTGTGACCACGCCTGTTGCAATGCTCACAGTAGATTACTGGTCTTGCAGCATCAGATTCATGCCTTGGTTTCTTGGCATCCCGATTCCAGACATTCCAGGAAGCCTGATTATTAGCAGAATTGAATGCTGATGCTTCAACAGGTGCAGAATAGCTGTCAGTGATATTCTTCTGACTTTCAATGCGAAGTACAGTAGAGTACACCTTATTAGCTGGTGGTAAAGGTTCAGCAGCCAGAATGTTTGTCCTGAGATGCTCATATCTGTCATTTAATCCCATCAGAAAAGCCAAAGACTTCTCTCTTTTGGCAGCATCAACCATCTGTTGCAGCAGGTTACAGGTACAGGTGTCCAAAAACACCACAAATGCATTCAGGAAAACCTTCAATCTCATCAATTTCATCCCATTTCCTCTTCATCCTATTGTAGTATTCAACTACACTCTGATTCTCCTGAGAAATGTTCCTGATTTCTTTCTTCAACTGATACAGCAGGGGGCCATTGGTCTGACCATATTGCTCCTTCAGATCAGTCCACAATGCTTCTGCAGACTTAGCATTCATGTAACCATCCTTCATCAGCTCAGGCAAGCTGTTCAATATCCAACATTTCACCATACTGTCAGCTCTAAACCACTGCGCCTGCCTGGCACCTGCAGCAAGTGGTTTCTTGACACAACCGTCCAAAAAACCCTGTTTGTTCTTCGAACTCAAGGCCATAACCACTCCTTTACTCCAAACAGAATAGTTCTTGCCAGTAAAAGATGTACTGATGATTGGAACACCAGGAAAATCAAAATTTGACACAAACAAAGGATCATCATAAGGATTCACCTGATTGTTGTGAGAGTTATCAGAATTCATTGAATCCACCATTTTCAAGCTTGAAAATGAAAAGAAAGCTTAATCAAGAAGATATCAAAGAATTTCTCGCACAAGGAGAGAAAAAATGAGAATCTGACAGAAATTTTCACAGAGAAAAACTCCTGAGAACAGCGCGAACAAGCTGAGACAATTTGCGAACAAATTGGAGAAAAACCTCGAGAAATCGAAAAATTTCAACAAGATTTTGAGACGAAATCAGTGATGATTTCGAAAAACAATGAGAGATTATGATTGTATGTAGTATTACGAACAAAATGAAGTAAGATTTGCGGAATTTTGATCGAAATTAGGCTCGATACCATGTGAAACTAAGCTTCGACAAGGTACAACAATGGTGGAATAACCGCCATTGTTGAGTGATTGAGAAGCTTGGTGTGTTTAGAGAGAGAAAATTGTGTGTAAAAGTCAAAGACAAAATAGAAATATGATTTTTATTAACTTAATGGAAAGAATGTACAGAGTGTTCTTTATATACAAAACGATGGGAAGCACAACAACTAAGCTACACCATCTCGTACACAATTACTGCTCTGTAACTAACTCCTTCCAGCTGTAACTAACTCCCTCCAGCTCAGCAATGTAGTTAGAACCATCAGCAGCAATGTTTGAGAGGTGCAGAGAGCTCTGCTCACTGCTTCACACAAACGCTCAAGTAGTCAAGCATCATCTCCACCGTCCACACTTGTGTTTATTTTTTGTATTACCACACCATATAAATCTTACCGATCCAATTATAGAAAAAGAAAGTTCATTAAGTTCGAGTTAAGTTACATCCCACTGACGTAGAACTTAATTGGTACTAACATAAACCATGTCATACTGTTCTAAAATTCATAAGCCAAGGTGCATGTGGTGGGGGAAAATTCTGCACCATCCTAGTAGTTTTTAGCATCAAACTGCGCATGCAGGGAAAAGTAAGTTCACAAAACGAGCTGCCTTGGCATCACTGTCTTCTATAAGAATGATGTCTTTTAGATCCGAATCTGTGGACTGCAAGCACCTCGTGCGCTGGTCAGTGTTTATGAGGCCGGCATCCTCAAGTCTGTATAGCAAATTTGCGATGAGCATCTCGAGCACGAAGTCCCAATCCATTTGAGAGGTGTCTTCACTGTCAAAGCAGGGTAAAGAAGGAATAGTCATCAGGAACATTATGCTAAAATTGCATATATGATATATCAGATACATACATGTTTGCTTTGACGTACCTTGTGCTAGCTATGGTGCCTTCACCTTTAAGCCTCAATTTATTCATACAGTTTGTGCATGGCTTGAATACCAGAGCCAATAGCCCTTCCATTTTACCCTGCAAAAAACATTTTCAGACTTAATACAGTCTCGAGCTTAAAACAGTTCACCAAGAGTCGTACTTACAATACCGAACCATGTATAGACTTGAGCATATTAGAGTTGGTTCACATTTTAAGACATCAAGTTTGAAGTTTGAACACCAAATTCAGAAACCTAACTATCAAATTCAGACGTGCAAAACATTCTCGAATGATATCACACTTACTTTGAGTTTCACGTATAATCAGAACTTTGAGAAAGCGTAAATTGTACTACTAGCTAGAGTATCAAACATGAAAGCTTACTGATCCGAAGTAGTACTCAAATAATAAAAAAGTAAGTTACTTACTGCAGCTATCATCTGATCATACCGAGACCTGAAACTCTGGATCAGCTTTAACACCTGTGGCGTGGTGAGAGTCTTAAGCCTCCTTTGCATTGCTACAACATTAAACTCTTTAGTGACCTCTTCCCAAAAGCCCCAATCATAAAATTTACTCTGACCTCGCTTTGTATACTTCTCTCCATAGCGAACCTTGACAAGGATTTCGCCTATTATCTCATAATTCTGTCAATAACGAACCAAAAATGGCTATGCATTATGATCAGCACTTTTGCACATCAAAATTCACATGGACTGCAATGCAATCAAATAAGAGCAAAGACTCGAGACGACATCACAACACTGATCGGCAAGATCACAAATCGATAACCATCTAATGAAACTCAGAAATTTGATCTGTAAAGACTTGATCTTTTCTACGACATACGCAAATTGAATAATAACAAGAACATATAGCAGAAAAGAGTAATAAGTTCGTCTAGCAAATATGACATAGATTTCACTGACTCCCTTGTGTCAAGTGAGTCCTCTCCTACTTCCCTTGCTTTCTTTTTTCCCTCTTCTCCAATTTCTCCTCCGTTTTCTGCTACCGATTCCTCTCTATCTTCTCGTGATAATTTTCTGCTATTCTGTCCCATCTTTTCAATAACCTCGACTCGAATCCGACTATAATACAAACACAAGCAATGAACTTCTGTTAGCTCTGTTTCAATAATAAGCTAAGGGTCAAAATCATTTGCACAAGCAACAACAGCTAGAAATAAATAAAGATACAAGTATACAACCTTTGAAGAAGGCGGCAGCGGGGACGTGGCGTTCTGGCTGCTGTGGTGGTTGAGGGGAGATAGAAGGGTGGTTGAGAAATTTATTAGATTGAAATGGTGCTGGTGTTTGGTCGTATAAATAAGGGGGGAGAAGAAGAGGTATTACTTGTTAGCTTGTCATGGAAGTTTGGAGGATATGTTGAGTTTCTTCTGTAACATGGACTGAATCTTCTTCACCACACTTCTCCAAGTCTAAGAATCTTCTTCAGCACACTTCTCCAAGTCTAAGAATCTTCTTCAGTACTCTTCTTCAAGTGTAGGAAAAATGGCGGGATATGTCTTCAATTCAATTATTGCATCAAACCATACGCACAACTTCGTAGCACACATGCAACGAGTTCGGTCGGAGTGTAGGACACGCCCTGACTTAACTAGTACTCCGTATAAGCTAATGAAAGTTTATCGCCCGTAAACTATACGGAGTAACAAGTAAGGAGACTCGAAGTACTCCAACGTGTAATCTATTTGGGTTTTTTTGGTACTAAGGAGCAGTTAATGTTGGGGAGTGGGTATATGAGGATTTGAACCCGCCCAGGCAAGTTAAGTTCAATTCATAATCACTAGACTAACCTTAATCCTCACGTGTAACCTATTTGTGAGGAGTTATTAAGGACTATAAGTTTTGCTCATTAAATCAATACCGCTTGACCGTCATTCGGTCAAGATGTTTCATGTGTAAAGTTATACATTCTCGAGAAATACCATAATTTTCAAACATATACAAATAGGAGTCCAAATTCCAACCTAAATGACAAAAAAGTTAAAAGCGTATTATAGAGTACATCTTTTTAAAACATTACTCCCATATGAAAAGAACGGAATGAGTAAACCTCGAGTTTGTTATAATGTAAACCGTAAACGTAAATGTAAAATTGAGGGAACCAAATGTAAAAGAAGAAACTCTTTTTTACTGTGTTTTGAAGGAAAAGCGAATGACAATCTCAAACGTCAAATATCCTAGAAAGCTTGAGTCGGTGAGCACGTCAAATGTGCGACGCGGTTAAGATTTCTTAAAGACAGCACCTCAAAGTACTTGTATATATACGGAGTGTTATATACAACTACTTCAACAAACAAACCCACACTTGAACACTTCCAGCAAAGCTCAAGCTCCAAACTTCAAAAGGTTTGATTTCTTTTCAATCCAAATGATCAATTTTTTTGCTGTTAAATTTATCTTACATTTTCTTGCTTATTTTATATTGGTGAATTGATCATGTTGACTTTAATTATTTACTTGGGTTGGATTTGCTTGATGATCTAATTGTGGATTTGGTGGATTTAGTTGAGTAAGTATGATGTTAAATGTATAATCCACGCTTCAAACCCAAAGGGCATTCGCGTGAGCGGGCGTGTTAAAGTATAAGACCGTTGTTTTGGGTCTTGATATATATTTAGCGTAGGCTTTTGGTTGAGATGGTTCATTAACAAATGACGAATTAGATGATAGCAAATGCTGGGGTTTATCAAAAAATGGGATGAATTTTGTTTAGGACACTGTGAAGAATCGTACTTTGTTGATCATTTGTAATAATTGATCTATGATCATACCACTAGTAGGTCGACTGCTTATCAGGGTTTCTTTTTTTTGAGCGGAAGGTTGTCGTTGGTGGTGAATTGGGGATGATATTTGATCGAGGTTATTGTGTGTGATTACGTCTTAAAAGGAATTTAGAGGGGTCAATTTGAAGTCATGTTCTTTACTAATGTATTGCTCCCGAGATTTCATTCATTTCCTTACGTTTGGTTTGAATTCCTCTTACATATTCGCAAATGTAAAGAAATGAATGAAACGGAAGGAGTTTTCCGCTTTGAAGAATGATATACTTCATGAGTTTCATGTGAGTCTTGCCTTGTTACTTGTCTGTGTTCATCTGGACTAGCTTTAACAATCAACGACGTGATCCATTGCGTATTGTGATTACTTTTTTTTGTGATCTTTCTGGGTGAAGTAGGTGAATTCAGTGGAGAATAGGGTCAATTTAGAATGATGATAGAATTATACAAAATCGATTTGTTATTACTTTTGTTTTGTTTTTTTGGTAACACAGAAAGGGACTAAAGCAGTAATTTCGCAAACCTGGACAACTTCTCATGGTAAACTAGCTGCTAGATCATTTTCCCTCTCAATTCAGGCTATTGTAAATGACTAGAATTAGCGTTTTACCGTTCTGTCGGTGGCGTTGTAGAATAAGCGTAAATTTACTCAGATATCTTCCCCTGGTGGGAGGCACTGTCTTGTTGGAGATACTAGAGTAATGATACTATCTGAGTTGGTATGATCTGATGTTATTGTTTTGGAGGGCTGTGTTTAGTGATACTAGTTGTTTCGATTGTTTATGCTGTTATTGATGTTACTGATGTTATGAACTTGTGATGCATAATTATGCCATGGCAGGAAATCAAGATGAGTGACTCATTTGTTATTGTGGAAAAGGAAGAGATTCCCTGTAGTGACGTGACTAATGTAGAGAAAGACGGAATGGCGATGGAAAAGAACGTGCAGATACCTTGTGAGGTAGAGGAACGAAAGAAAGAGGCGGCCACAGAGGTCTGCGAACAGGATAACGAGGGCCTTGAGAGAAAGCAGGTAAAGAATGAGTCTGGGAAAGAGCTGGAGGAAGTATGCGATAATAGTGGATACAAGCAAGATAAGAAACAAGAGAAAAAGCATAAAGATGAAAAGGCGGTGGATGATACGTTGAAGGCAAACTCAAGAAAGAAGAGGAGGACAAACAAGATGAAACAGAGAAGAAAATGAAGAAGAAGCAAATTGCCGCTGAGACTGGCCAGGAGGAGTTGGAAGATTCAGAAAAGGAAGTAGACGAGGTGAAACACGTTAAAGGAGACAAAAAGAAGAAAAACAAAGACAAAAAGCATGAAGATGATGACGATGTTAAGGCAGAGTTGAAAGATGGAGCGAAGGAAGCTAAAGACAAGAAGGAGAAGAAAAACAAGGATGGTGAGAAAGATAAACTCAAGAAAAAAGACAAGAAGCATGACAAGGATGACGATGTTGAGACAGAGTCAAAAGATGAGGTGAAGGAAGCTAAAGACAAGAAGGAGAAGAAAAAGAAGGATGGTGAAAAAGATAAACTGAAGAAAAAGAGTAAAGAAGGCGGTAAAACGAAGACAGATGATGACGAAGGTTCAGAGGGAAAAGAGGAAAAGAAGATGAAGAAGAAAAAGAAAGAGAAGAAGCACAAAGATGATGATCCAGAAGGGGAGGACAACCAGGGTGAGGGAGCCTCAGAACAGGAAGCGAAGAAAGACACCAAAAAGAAAACGAATCTGAAGGCTGAGGGTGTAGGAGAATCTGAGGAGGCCGTGAAAGAGAAGGAAGACAAGAAAAAGGAAAAGAAGGCAAAGAACATAGTGGAGAAGCGTACTGATGAGAACTATCCGGAGGAAGAATCTGAAGCAGCAGTGGAAAAGACAAAAGTTGAGGTAAAAAAGGAAACTGATAGAGATATTGTGCACAGTGGGGAGGATATCACAGGAGGAGAATCAGCAGAAGGGACAGATGAGGAGGGAAAGAAAGAGAAGACAAAGAAGAAGATGAAGAAAGATAAGAAAAAGACAAAGGATGAAGGTGCAGACAGGAAGGCAAGAAGTGATGAGAAGTTGGAGGAAAGTGATGAGGAGAAGAAGAAGCAGAAGAAGAAGGATAAGAAGAAACCAAAGCATGGTGGGAAACTGAAAGATGGGATTGTGCAACGGGAGATATCAAGTGAAAGAGATTCAGAGGAAAGTGGTGAGGAACTGAAGAAGATAAAGGAGAAGGGCAAAGAAGGCGATAAGGTCAAGGATCTTGAGAAGCTAAAGAAGAAGCTCGGGAAGGTTGAAGGAAAGATAGAAGCCCTTCTCGTTGAAAAGGCTAACCTCATAAAGCTTATTAAAGAGGCAGAAAATGAGAACAATGAGTTGATCGAGAAGGTAAAGGAAGTCAAGGGTGCCATTTCTGCAGTTTAAGCCAGGCACAAAGGAGATGGCGATCAAATCATGAAGATGTATCCTTACCAGCATCCATGGACAAAAAGGTTTAAGCGGAACCTCATATCAATCAGTTTGTCCTATATATAGCTATATAACTGCTAAGGAGGGGTGGATGAAAATGATAAGACACTTGTACGTGTTGCATTTACTTTCTGTTGTATGTGTGAATGAGCTTTTGATATATGCAGCAATAAAACTAACAAATGGTTTAGATTGATACGATACTTCTCTTTCTGTTTGAAGCTCCTGTACTTTTTATACATTAATGTCAGTGTTTGTTTCCTAATTGATTTGTCGCATTTGACTGTAGTGATAATCTGCTCATTTTGTTGCGCAGTATCTGACCGATTCACTACATGTTTTCTTCCTGTTGTGGAACACTTGCTAGTGTCAAAGGAAACTGCAGGTTTTGTCTCTAAAAAGTCATTCAGAGTCTTATTATTTACTGATCGACGAAACTGAACTGTTATAGCCTGTTAAGGTCAGAGACATTGGTCTAGAGACTCTAGACTCTAGATCGCCTGAAGCCTGATACACAGGAGGCTGCTTCTAGGTTATTGAATGGTGCTTGCATAATTTGCATCACTTGTTTCATCATATATCCCTCATAGGACTGGAAGTCGTCCCAAGAACTTTTGTGTAGCAGAATTTGTTATCTAAGTTGTTGCTCAGTCCTTTCATCTTCATCTTTCAAGCGAAAGTGCAAAACCCATTCTAGAGTGCCAGACAGAAGTTGACGAGGGTAGTTCTTTTGGTCTAAAACATTTATAAGTGTGGCAATGCTTTCACAGTGTGAACATTATGGCTGAACATGACCTTATTTTTTTTTAATTTTAATGATTGGCTGTACAGGACTCCTGCAATGCTGTAGACTACAAATATATGTGGCTGCACATTCTCGTGTCGTTTTCAGGTAAGGGCTAGTAGTGTCAAAATAGAATTCACTGGTAAGTGTCCATTGTTAGACATCTTAATTTTACAGCTGTTTCAATTGAAGGCTCGAGCCATAGTGAAGCATCAGAGAGGAGTAAAGAGCTCAATTAGTCAAGTTGCAATCTGCTGATACACGGACATTCCAGCATCAGAGTCTGGCAATGGGAAATTGGGAGATGAGATAAGTCCCTCATTTTCTTCTTTTTCCCTTGTGTTTTCTTCTACCTTGCTTATCTGTCGTAGGAATTAGGATCTGTTGTATCTCGTATCATCTGGCTATGCAGTTTTGGAATTATTGATGTTATTCGGTTGAGTCGGAGCAAGACCGAGTATTTGGAGTGTAAGTTCAGCGGCATTAGGCAAACGGAGTCGGGGACGATCAGGCTGGATGGAAAGACTGTCCAGGGATCAGATTTTTTCCGATATTTGGGATCGATTCTTCAAAAGGATGGAGAATTGGATGGAGATGTGGCTCATAGGATCAAATCAGGTTGGTTGAAGTGGAAGAATGCCACAGGACTTCTGTGTGATCGAGGAATGCCCAATAAGTTGAAGGGTAAGTTTTATCGAACGGCAATTAGGCCGGCACTGTTATATGGCACTGAATGTTGGGCCGTGAAACAGTGTCACGTTCATAAGATGAGTGTGACGGAGATGCGCATGTTACGATGGATGTGTGGACATACAAGACGTGATCGGTTGAGAAATGAAGTTATTAGGGAGAAAGTAGGGATTGCACCCATAGGGGATAAGATGATGGAGAACCGACTGAGGTGGTATGGCCACGTGAAGAGGAGGCCTAGTGACGCGCCGGTTAGAAGAGTAGAAGGGTGGAGAAGTGATAATATTAGTAGGGGTCGGGGAAGACCCAAGATGACTTGGACGAGGGTGATTAGAAGTGATATGAGCTTCCTAGGGCTTGAAGAGAGTATGGTGTTGGATAGGGCAGGGTGGCGAGACTCTATTCATGTGGAGGACTTATTCTGACCCCTTTTGATTTTTTTGTTTGGTTTTTCCAACTATTTTTTTCCAAAACTTTTTAACTTGTGTTCAAAATTCATATGTTTTTTGGCAATTTTTTTTAACCTTTTTATTTATTTTGACGACTTTTCTAAATTTCCTTTGAAAGTGTTTAAATACTTGTAAAAGGTTTACAACGTTTTCGAAATTTTTTGGCGTTCACAGGACGGTTATTGGATGACGATTCATGTTAGCCGACCCCAAATCATTTTGGGAATAAGGCTTGGTTGTTGTTGTTGTTGTTGTTGTATTGAGGTGCATGCAAATTATGTTGATGTTATCTGCCTGTAGTTTTATCTTTTGTTGTTGTTGTTGAGGTTTATCTGACTTGAGTGATTTAAAAGTCTGGGCATATAACTGTGGTAGTACTATCTCTAAACTTACGTGAATACCTCGAATCTGATATTTACTAGCAAAATCCGATGTGTGGAATGCTTGGCTTATTAAAAGAGGTCGGAAACCTAAAACCCAGAAATGTTCTTCAGATTTGCCCTTTATGTGCACCTTCCCTGAGATGTTGCACGGAAAGGTGAAATGAAATAAAACAGTTCACACAAAGTTGATGAATTGAACTGTGATGTTCTTTGGGTATATCTTAACACTGATAGGATTCTTTTCAATACATATAATTGTCTCGATGATCTGCAGCGGAGTTCATTCATTTCAGGCCCTCCCTAATCGCTAACGAAAGATTCTCATTCTCTGGGATTGATTTATTCTTACAAAAATCAAGAAAGCAAAAATCATCCGAATTCCTAATAAGCCTTAGTAGGCTTTGTGGTAAGGCCAAAGCCAAATGGGAAAAGTGGGTCATAATGTGGATCACCAACATTCATAGGGAGTTGATCAACAGACTTGAACCATGTCCTGGATAGTTTGCCTGTGAAACCGTAGTCTCCAAACAGAACATCAGCAACACCCTGTCCCTCAGTTCCTGGTAACCAGGCAGCCACGAGGGCGTTCATCTGGCTGACATAGGGCTCAATCACCACTGGCCGGCCTGAGACGACAACTACAACGCACTTGACATGTCCACATACATTCTTTATGGTGTTGTATCCTGGGTCAGCAATCGTTAAGTTCAAGCTATCACCAAATGTTTCGGCATATGAGTGCTCACCCACCACTACAATTGCGTAGGAGAACTTGTTTGATTTGACGAAGTTTGCATTTGGGTTCTCTTGGTACACTACTTTTGTCTTTGGATCAACTGTGTTCTTAATTGCTGTGAGAATAGTGGTCCCTGAAAGATGAATAGATTTGTTAGTCATTTCTCATGCCATAAAAGTGCACCGTTCTGCAATCATGTAACTTATGACCTAAGACTAGGACTAGTAGTACTCTGAACAAGCAGTTGTAAGAGTCTGAAGAGAGGACCACGAAAGACGGTCCTCCGAAATGTGGTACCAATGTATGATTACCTTCAGTGAGGTTGTTGCCACTGAGTCCTTGCCACTGGATCGTCCATCCACCGCACTGGTAGCCAAGATTGTCAGCATGACTTCCAGCCACAAGTATCTTGGGTTCTTTCTTTGAAAGGGGAAGCATTGGCTGGTACTGATCATGGCCATTCTTCAGCAGCACAAGTGATTTCCTGACAGCTTCCCTTGCTAGTTGTCTGTGTTCCTGTTGGCAAAAACTAAGGTTTAATCCTTCATTATAGTGGGTGGACTTCTCTTTAAGTTACGCTTCTATCACTTGAATGACTAACCTGACTTCCGAGCTGGTGGATCAGACTTGTATCAGCTAATGGATGCTCAAATAGGCCCATCTGAAATTTCACACGCAAAATCCTGCTCACTGCATCATCAATTCTGGTCATTGGGATGATGTTCTTCTTCACTTGGGACGTCAACTCATCGATGAATTCTGTATAGTTGTAAGGAACCATAATCTACAGCATAGAGAAAATTTGCACATCATGTCAGTGAATTCTGTATAGTTGGGATTTCAGTCCAGCACTTGGTTTACTGGTAGATATACTAACCATGTCAATACCGGCATGTATTCCAGTCTGAACAGAATACGAATAGTTAGCATGAGCCGGTGAGGTGATCCTGTCTATCCCTTGCCAGTCTGAGATGACAAACCCCTGCCACAGCCAAAACATTGTACATCAGTTGTCTTTGTTTTTTTTAATCCTATGCTATAGTTCGGCTCTGGAATTACAGAATGTCTTTTACGCTGAATTGGTTTGAGCGTTACCCTGAATTTCAATCTGTTCTTAAGGAAACCAGTAACAAGATCTTTATTAGCGTGCATCTTAACACCGTTCCAGCTTGAGTAAGAGACCATGATCGTTGATACACCGTTGATGATGGCGTTATAGTAGCCAGGCATGTGAATGCTGAGCAAACCATGATAGTCTATGACTGTGTTGTTCTCATTGATTCCCTTAGTTGTGCCACCATCACCCAGATAATGCTTAGCACAAGCAGCAACCTTAGTCCTGGTTCCAAACAAATGAATTATTCAACACCACCAATCATTTTTATTTACTGATGCATACATATAATAATTTGAGTTTTATATACATCATCTGGAACCTCATTATTATCTCACATGTACTGTAGTTCTCTTCCCTTAATAATTCTGAGCTTCAACTCATTAAAGAATTCACTCAATTGGACATGATTGTAGGATTGTATGTTTAGATCTGGGTTTGTCAAGTTGAATGCACTTGGGTCAAATATCTGTTATTTAATTTGAACATGGACCAATAATTCCTTGGGGTACTGTAAACCCACCACTAGTTTTCATATGTATATCTCTCTATGTATGAATATCTCACTATTTTGAACATGTATACACCTACTATGAGTTCTTAGGTTGGTACGTGTTGTTAATTTGTTTCTAAATACTCCCTCCGTTCTATATACTCGTAACCAGTAAAATCAAATAGTGTAAACGAAAAGAAAAATAATGGATCTGAAAGAAATATAATAGTTTGTGTTAAGTAGAAATAAATATTCACGACTCGTAATATTACTTTCTATAACGAGATGCAAAAACTAGTACAGCTAGAAAGCGAGCCGCTAAGATGGGACCTAAATCAGTCATCATAGTAGGGACTTGCCCAACAATATCATAATGGCGTGGGTGTAAAAAGTATGCACTGCTAATCATATAAACAAAATGTCATGTATATATGGACAGCTTATCAACACGACACAGTAAACTGAGTTAAGTGTGTAGGTGAAAAAGCTTACTGTCCACCAACAAAAGGAACACCCTTTGCACCATGTGGAAGGTCACCCTGTAAACCTGGTATAATTTGTGTCATTTCTTGTACAATTTTGGGGTCTTCACTGTAACTTTCGTAACACCTTCCCCATCTTGGATCTCTGCAGACCTGTTCATATAATATTGCAGGAAGTTTAACTAATACTCCCGATTACATAATTTGTATAAACTATTGAGTGATTTATACTCATTAATCAGACATTTCTTCAGAGACATACCGCGATGCAAGGAGCAAATACATAAGGAATGCCAGTTGCCCTGACTTCAAGCGCGGTTGCTGCTCCAATTCTCTTAACCAATCCAGGGTCTCTGAATCATCCAATGTCACAGAGTGTCATTTTTGTACCAGAAGCCTCTTGCAATGCTCTACCAGTAAGTTTATGCTTTGAAAATTACTGTAGTAAAAAGTTACCTTGTTGCTCCTAATCCGACATTGTGAGGGAAAATTGTGGCTTTGTACACATTGTTGTGACCATGAACAGCATCAATACCGTAAATCATAGGGATCCCAAGGGGCGTAGAAAGCGCTCCGGTTTGGAACTCATTCACCATTTTAATCCATGACTCGGCAGAGGCCCTCTCGGCAGGAACACTCCCTCCTCCACTTAGCACACTCCCTAATCAATCAAAGAATAATTTTAAGACGCGCGTTTTGCTAGAGGTCTCATATATAGACACTTAAACAGTAGCGTAAGTGCGAAAACAAACAATGCAAAAAGCAGTCTAACAATGTAACAATGTACTCCATATGTATATTTACCAATGAAGTACTTGCTCATGACCTCGCCTGAGGCGACACTCCGTTCGATTTGAGTCATCTGACCAATCTTTTCCTCGAGTGTCATACGGCGCATAAGATCCTTGATCCTAGTGTTCAGTGGCTGCTTAGGATCTTTGTATTTCGCATACTCTGCATTTGCCATTTGTGTACAGAAACATGATGACAGCAGAATTGCTGCCACCCATAGAATGGCGTTTTTCGCCATCGATTCCCTTCTTCGGCCCTTTATCTGAACGACGATATGTATATAAACTGATCAAGATTAGTATTGAGCTAAAATACTATGCGTAAGTTATAGTATTAGAGTTAGAGATAACATAAGAGAAAATTATGGGAGTTGCAAAGTTTGACTATTACTCGTATATTATAAGTGATACAAAACCCCACATTATCAAATAATATGGTATGAACGAAAGAACAAAGAATATATAACCGAGAACATTCAACAACAAACAAATTATTTGTGGAGGTGGAGCATAACTACCAATGTAATGAAGGAAAGAAAAGCATCACATCATGGAAGTAACGTATCAAAGATTCATGCTTATAAAAAGACAAGATCTTTGTAAAAACGACTTGCTTGTAAGATATGAGCTGTGTAAGGTTTTACGAGAGAGATTTTGTCATTTCAAGTCAGAAACGCGAAAAAATTTGAATACACACAATGAGGTGATGTTTAGTGTATCACCTCATCGCTACGTGCATACCCACCATTTTAACACAAATAACCCATCTCTTAAATGTGTAGCGATAATGCGTTATTGCGCATCAAACTTTTTACATAAATGGTGAAGGAAGAGGTACTTACAAAGAGGGGAGTTGGAAGTTAGACAATTCTTTGAAGTGAGGTTAGAGAAGTGAAGAAAGATCCAATGAATGATGAGTTGTGGGTTAGATCATAGATGGCATATGGGCTATTTATATCTTAATATATTGTTTTAAATGTGCATAGTGGCTTATAAAAAATGTGACTAGGTTTGGTATGATCCGTTCTCTCTTCTTTTCTGTCACACTTTTGTATTTTTGCATTTATAGTTTCAAAAAGGATTAAATGATCATGGACTATTACACCCATCATGATTCGTGGTAGCTGACATGTGAACTGATCGTGAAAAGCATTTTTACTTTTAGTTTCTTCTACTTGCTTTAGGAGTAGATGAGTGTATGCATAGAAGCTTTTCAATAAGTGGATGGATTGGATGAGTTGATTTTGCGTGATGCCGATAGATAATGTTAGTCATCTTGCTTATTGAACGAATAGACTAGAAAGCATATACATGTTATAACGGGTAGGTGGATGATCGATAGAAATAATAAATTGAAGAAGCCGTGATCTACGATAAACTATGGATACTCTAAAAAAGTTGTGTTGCACCATGATTATGAAGTTGTAATCGAGTTTAAGTTTAACTAGTTTGCATGCCCGTGCCACGCACGGGCTATATATATTTATATTGTGTATACATGTTTTGTAAAAACATGTTGCCTTATCTTTGCTCTAATAAATTACCATGATTAATTTCCATAAATTACCTAATAATATACCATATTCTAACCGATAATTGTATTTAATGCTATTTTTATGTTCTATCCAATTAATGTATGATTATTTATTACCATATCTTAACCGATAATTGTATTTTAATACTATTTTTATGTTATATCCAATTAATGTATGTCAAGTGTCGTCGTAGGAAAGACTTGGTTTCAGGTTTTAATATATAGTATTAGATTAACTACTGCATAGGAAAGCTACGTCGATGCATCAAATCCTATCTTTGATAAAGTAATGGTATGTATCATTGACTTGTTATAGACTTCGTATATCGATAATCATATAACTAATTTAAGATCTACATGAAGAAAACATATTTTGTACGTGATTGAATTTCATGATATTAGATTATCAAAAACTTGATTTGAAATCTTTTCTGTAGTTGGGATCGTGACTTTGTGAGAACAAACTTAGAAGATGTAAACGTATAGAGTCTGAATAAGTCATCACCTCTTTGGTTCATATGAGTAGTAAAATACTAAATGCACCTCCCATTTCCTTAGAAAACATGAGAGCAATTTTTTTAAGCATCAAACAGATCTATAATGGGAAGTTGTAGTGCCATGTCAGGTGTAGAGTTAATTAGCAGGTGGGCGTTGACCTTTTTATTAGTTTTTCTTTCCTTATCTTAGCTTATTAGGTAAACTCCACATACATGGTATTCCGTATTCAGACACCCATGTTTACTATGAAGAATCGGATGATTGATATGATAGTCCAATCACCGTTTTGGGTTCAATATTCCCACTCACAGGGATATAATGGTCATTTAAGCTAACCTTATACCCTTGGGGCTCGGCCTTTACGTAGCAACCATTCAACCAACTAATTTTCATGCGAGAGTTTGTTTGGATAGCGAAATGAAAGGTAAGCAACTAAGCATATTAGTACTAATAAAGGTAAAAGGACCATGATCGTTGATCACCATTGATAATTATGGCGTTATAGTAGCTCGGCGGTGAATGTGTGTTGTTCCCATCGAAACATGAAAACCCTTGGTTGTGCCATCGTCACTCACATAGTCACATTATATAGGGCTGAACACGGTATGTTGTACTATGGATCGATTATTGAGTAAGATATGTATGATGCTTCACTGCACTCTTACAAATTACGATAGTCTCGTAATAGTGAAAGGAGACTCAATTGAAAGTGTATTTTCCTTTTAAGTCATGCATAATCTGCACATATATTTCTAACATGAACTGGGAACACAACGGTCAACACACAGTGTAGCCGAGCCTACCATGGCTTTGGCTCAAGTACAATGAACAACCTTGGTCTTGAGTGCAATTGGTGCAAACGGATTATTGTTCAACACATCTATCACATACATCAATCATTATAAATCTTAGTGTTATGTGTAGCAAACAAGTGGAGTACTTAGTACTCCCTCCATTTCATTCATTTCTTTACGTCGGGCCGGGTTTTGTGAGGGGAACCCAAGCCCAACGTAAAGAAATGAATGAAATGGAGGGAGTACTTACTAATTACTACTTCATGATACGAGTTAAATGCACATAATGTGGGATTATGCGATCCTCATTGATATTTTACATCTAATTTTTATTTTTGACTTCAAGTCAATACATAAATTACTCACCCAGACACTGAATTGTCTAGTACGGAATAGTAATTTTTTTTAATCACAATTAGTCAACTTGGGTAAATAATGAATTGGGGATGAAGTAAAATACCTACTGTACAATCCAATTTGAACATGGACCAACATTTCCTTATAAATTGCTCCTAAACTTAATCATGCCAAGTCAAGTTCGATACTAACTTCATCGTAGTTTTTAGCTTTTATACGAAAAATTGAACTCCAATATTTCAGACACATTATTATATGGGTTCAAGAGAAGTGGCAAATAGAGTACATCGTAAAGTCTTTAATACACTTTCAGAAAAGGTATTAATTCGGCTTTGGAAAACTAATAGTTTGTCTTTCACATTTTTCCCTCGTTTCTCTTAAATTCAAATATGGAATTATACGGGTGGAATTATCGTCAACTTTTAGAGAAGTGTAAAAAGACTAAAATCAGATTGTGTGACCTTGAAGAAAATGAGAGAGAAGCTGATAAAGCTGAGGTATGTAAATATATTTTTTTTAACGAAAACTTAAAAATAACGGGCCTTAAAGTACGCACATTACAGGCTTACATCAGGGATTTCTCCAACATCTTTAGTAGCGTATTGAACTTCCATAAATCCATAATACGTGCGAATGTGTGATGCACGTAATCCATAGATTATAGCACTCGTACTGTTTTTTTGGCTTAAATATTTCTAACCTTCAAGACTTCAAGTCTTTAAATAATTTAGCCAAAATGACACTACTGAAGTGTCTAGTTATACTTTTAGGTATAGGTTTGTCAAGTTGAAGCAATTGGCGAACAAAATACTCCATCTAAAATGGATTTTATCGTGTTTAATAATAAAAATAAATGTCATTTAAAAAAATAATAATAATAATAATAATAATAAATGCTATATCTTCGAGGTAATACGTTTGACTATTATTTTTAAAAGACTGCACTTATGTTAAGAATTATAAATTCAAATCGTTCGATCGTAGCGGGTTTATATGATGTAACTTGTAACCTTCAAATATACTTTATGCATTTTTATTCATACAATTTGAAATATATTGAAGGTGAAAAACACAACTACTATACTCCATACAGAAGAGCAAGAAACAGCAAAAATGCGAGTTTGTTGATTGCCTTTCGACCCATAGTCCCATATACCCATAAGTCCATAACCCAAGCCCAACTTGTTTAGTAGACTTGTCAAAGAACACACTACTAATCCACTACTCAGTCCACAACCACTAATAGGAATGTTAATGGATCCAAGATTCTATTGATTTTTTTGATAAAAACAACAATGACATTGTCCTTCATTTTTCGGGTTTGACCTTGTCAAATTAGGTCAGACGTGGACTGTTATTTTCGCGGACTCCATGAGTTCGGGGTCTGGCCTAGAACCATCTATGAAGAAAAAAGGTCGGGAGTGGGTCTTTTGTTTGATATACATATACTATATGTAGACTCGATAAAATTAAAATTAAAATTTCGATTGAAATGCTAAAAAGATCACATTTCTGGGGTAATGAGTCTATCATCTATGTTAAAGAAAATTGGTATTGCATGTGTTAATTATTCAGTACACACAAAGAGTTAGAATCAAAGGTATCCCAATGTGCAATAAGATGTAACGCATGCACACACTTCACTTTTACAATATAGAGATACATAAGCACACAAATTAAGTAAATGACGATAACTAGTAAAAATTTCCTATATCAACCTACAATATCCGATCAGATTGTGAAGGCAACCTCCTAAAGAAGTTAATCACAGGAGGTGGAGCTCTGTCTCTAAACATTGGATGTCTAAAGTAGTAAAACCCTGCCGCCATTGCTACCATCTTTGAAGGTATCAAGTACAATACAATGGCTACTACAAAACACAACCCGACGAATATCCCCGTCGCCCGTGGATCCCTCCATGTCACCAAGGCTTGCACGCGTTCGCCTTGGGTCGCCAAGTCGCCTAATACGGTTTGGACACGAGCACCAAGGGTACGAAGTTTATCGTACCTAGCACGGGCCACCTCTGGTCGTCTATTGCTAGGTACCATGTCGAACTCCTCATCGAGCTCGTCTCTATCGATGTTTTCGGCCAATGAGAGTTTAGTGTCAAAGTGTGGGAGTTGGTCTCGGGCCCGGAACCGGTAGTTCCAAGCACCAATGACGAATACGTAGAATAACAATGTGGGTATGATTAGGTCGGGGAACCATACTAGCGTTACAAGTAACGCATGTACGAGTATGGTCGATGTTGGATTTTTCCACGTTCTTGTATCTTCGACCCACTTCACTATGTCGATTACTCCCGCAACCAAGCTTATAATTCGAAACCAATTTGCACGCACTTTTCGCATACTGAATGTGTTGGAGTCCGCGTCTAATGTGTAGTGTACGACCTCTGGTCGAAGTGGCGGCTCTGATCGTGACAAGTGTACTGCTAAGATCTTCACGACCGCGGTTCTTAGCATTTCTTGTTGGCCTAAGGCGAGTGGTTTTATGTGATGCATCAGTGGTGATAGAGGTTGGGAGTAGACTTGTAATACGTCTAGCGTAGGCGTGTTACGGACAAACCTTACTGCTAATTCGATATCACCCATTTTCTTTAGCCCAATTGGAGTTAGTAGGAGTAAGGGGTACACATTTCTATACACTCTACCGGTTAGTAGTGTAGAGATGCGTACCCGTACCTTACCAACTCGGAAATCCGGACGCGTGGCTTCTGGTGATTCGTCGCTATCAAATGATGAACCGCAACTATCGAACACCCCAATGGTTAGGACAGTACAAGGGTCATATACCTTCCATGTATATTGTTCGTTCCACTTTGGATCTAACCCCTCCGATACGGTTCTAGTACGCACCCATTTCGGACCATACTTTGCGACCGCATACGCATCAATATACCCTTTACCATCCGCACCCTTCATAGGCAAAAGATTCCTACACCCAATAATCCCCAACTCTACCGTGCCCACGGCGGGTTTCCACAACTGTCTCGCCGTGGGCCGGTAATCGCTACACACGTGAGCGGCCTCATCCATCACGTGATACCCACCATCGAAACACAACCTCAAATGCACCCTACCTTTATACGCCCTTTTCTCATCACCACCACCATTAGGATCATCAAACGTGAACCATCTAGGCACTACTTTCCTATCATCCACACGCCTCTCAATCGTGTTTAAAGCCACTCGAGCCATCCCCACAATGGCCGAGCCCTTGTGCAGTCGTTGTTCCAAAGTGAACACCAACTGATCACTAAAGGGCTCGGCCGCAACAAACATCAAATCCTCATTCCACGTTGGTGAGCCATTACGACCCACCACCGGCTTGGTTTTCAAGACCTGAAAACCCAACTGAGCCTTAACCTGGAACATAGGGTCCTTAGACCCCATGAAAACATCCTGAGCCTCAATGACCGTAGCCCTTAAGTACCACAATTTAGGGGACAAATACACCTTCGCCCTTGAGTTAAGGGCATTTCCAACCGTATCCGTCTTCCAAGCATCCGGGAACGACTCGTCCGCCTGCGTCCCAACCCACGTTGCAAGCATCAAGTCACCCATGTTGGCCCCACCTCCTTCAAGCCTATACCACTGTGGGGCCAGAGGGCTGTCCGGTGGGTCCCTTAGGGGTATCTCCGAGGTGTCAAAACACACTCCTCCTAAGAACTCCCTCATTGTTAGCCCTTCCGTAGGATCCGCTGAACCCGGGTTCGGCGGATCCCACACGGATACCTCCAGTATGGCGGAGGAATCGGGAGCGTCTCGCCCGAAAGCGAACGTCTGGTCCCACTCAAAGAAAGTTGTTTTGCGGGCGGGTTTGGATACGACCCTATGACCCGAAACCACAATCTTAGCAACCGGGCACCCGTTTGTAGGGAGTGATCTTGCTTTTACTAGACGTACAAACAAGAAATGCATCTTCTCTACAAGATCAAATGTGGACCGTTCGATTGGAATACTCTCAAACGACGCCGTTGAAACTGATCGTGATATCGGCACCGTCGCCGGCACCACCGCCGGCGGTGGATGCATTCCTCCTCCGACACCAGCGATCTTCACTTGTGGTATCGACCCTGTAAATGTAGACGCCATCATCTCAATATCCGGCCGTGGCGACGGCGGCGGTGGTTCACGTGCTGGCGACATTGGTGGCAGTTGAGTGTCACGTGCCGGCGACATTGGTGGCGGCTGAGAGTCACGTGCAGGTGATATTGGCGGCGGCGGTGGTGCGTCCTGAGCATCTTTAAATTCTTCCTGAGGTGGTGGTGGTACTGATGGCGCCTCCTCTGATTCCTGCGGTGGAACCGGAGCTGCAGCCGAGTCAGCAGGTGGGTCCACCTTCTCCTCGGCCGGCGTAGACTCCGGTATTGGTGGTGGTGGCGGCGGCGGGGGTTGGTCGAAGTAGTAGACTTTAAGACCAATGTCACCTTGAATCCAACTCAAGAGATATTTTTTCTCGAGAGGGAAGTAAATCAAGGCTTCTTCGCCTTTATTTACGAATTGATCCGAGCTGAGTCTGACCCGACCAAGGTGATTATGCCTTCTAGTTGGCCCGTAATTCTTGTCATGGTACACGTCGATTTCGACAGTGTCCCCGAAAACATCGGACGGGCCACCTACGTTAAACTCTAGGGCTTCATTCCATACTGGATTGAGGTCCCGGATTACGGTTTGGGTGCGTTTTCGCTGACCGTATAAGTCTACTACTACGTAAGGACTGGACGTTCCGTGCCCGTCCTTAGGTAGTATGTTCCTCGCGTCTACGACTTCGACTACTAGCTTTCTTACTGTTGCCATTGAGAAAAATTGGTTAGAGCGTAACGATTTTGATTTTGATCGATCGATTGTGTAGTTTTAAGTGAAGAGAATTGTGCACATTTGCATGTTTTTATGTGCGTATAGAGGACGCTTGAAGATAGTTACTGAAGAAGAGAGTTTTTTTGGTAGTGTAATAAGGTTGAGTATAAAGCAAGGAATGTTGAAACTTAGAGAAAACAAACTGAGAAAAAATGCAGGAAACAGAGAAAGTAATGAAGGTGCTGATAAAGATAGAGGTGAGGAAAAAGTTGAGCTAAGGGAAGAATTGTTGTCGTTAAAGAGTGTGTTATATAGGAAAAAAGTTGAGTGAAAGTAAAAGATGATTGAAAAAGAAAAGGTTCAAGACTGGAGAAAGCGAGCAGATGGGTTATTTAACTTCATGTGCACGCACCTTTAGAGTGTACACCATCTTAAACTACTCTACGTTTACGAACGAATAACTCACTTCATTTGTTTTTCGAATTGTTGACGATTGATTTGTGAATATGTGGAGATATTAAATTCAAGCATTAACGATAGCATATTACTCCGTAGTATGTGACTATGGAACAAAGCACGTAGGCTTTTGTTTTCTTTAGTTAAGAGAAGCTGACATTGTTCAAACTTCGGATCAATACTCATCTCTCAGTCAATAAAAAAGATCAATACTCAATATCACAAACTCTTAGATAGTCCTGTGTTCTTATGAAATGTTGTACAAATGGTGCAATTACACAAAGTTATACACGATTATAGTACTAAAGTCACTACTTATTTGGCTTTCGTCTCTTCGTTCTTTTGAATTGTTAGCGTTAAGTTTATATATAGTCAGAGGAATCCAAATCAAAACATTAATGCTGCAATATACAAAATCAAACAAAGGAAGTAGTCTTGTATGATGACACTACTCTAAATTTAACCTCAATTCTCTCGCGATCTTAAGGACTTAAGCAACTCACCAAGTATAAGAGTATTAACTACAGTTTCAACTTTCAAGTCATATTTACTGCGAAAGAAAAGTGAGCACTGAGGATGAGTGGTGTAAACTAAGACTAACTTTTCAGAAATCAAGATTCCTTTGTGACTTTATGGTTGTCTTGGTCGGCAAGAAGATGCAAAATCAGCATCTTGTGATGATGAATAGAGAAAAAGAGAAGGTGTAGGATTATTGCTCCATTACTAATATCGATCCTTTTTCCAAAGATATGACCAAACTTTTGTGTCACCGATTTGTGTGTTTCTGCCCCCTCAAATCTCTTTCAATCTCCTTATAATGTGCAATATTTGTCAAAAGGTATGAATTGGATCTAATTCCTCTTAGTAACAACCACTTTCACACTGGTATTGACGTCTATGGGGAAGGACGGAAGGTGATACACATACAACCTTTGTATGTAAATCTTCATACAACAACCAATCAAAACATGGGACATCACTTAACCAAAAAAAATTCCAATTTGTTTTTGAAGGGAAAAAAAATTGGAGGGAAAGTTAGAGGGAAATGTTTTGGGAATCCAAACATCCAATTAATTAAAAAAATAAAAAATTAAATTATTATTATCTATCTAAAATCAGAATTATTACTCATACAACATGCCTAAATCATTGTCATCTTCTACATTAGCATCCTTCATTATCAACCAAATTTCAACAAATTTTTTATTATTTTTTTTATTTTAAAAACACCATGTTTCATATGAACTAGTGCGACCTTCAAGTAAACTAAATTTTTCATCTCTTATCGACGTGGACTCTTATTAGATCAAGTTCAACGTTTGGCACCTTCAATTTCGCTAGAACAAATAAAGAACTCATTGATTTGAACATAACTTATTTATTTTCCATACATCGTTGTTGTTCTAAGTTCAAGATATTTGGTTATAAAATTTGGAATTAGGTCTTTATAAGATTGGGTATTTTTGTTATATATTAGAGAGAACCAAAGGGCATGTCGATGGTACATCGTTGCTTCAATGGTGATTTTTATCATCGTTTCAATCTGTGACGAAAGTGTAGAAGTCGAATATATTTTACTTAGTTTCAGTAGTTGTAATATTAATTTAACCAATAGCCACCCCCATTAGCCTTCAATTACACTATCCACGTCAGCAGTGATGTCATCGATGATATCACCGCTGATGTCATCGCCACCTCATTATTGCATGTGTTTGACTCATAAAAAATGAGCTTGTGAAGGCTTGAACCTGTAACCTTGAGGTTACAAATATAACACTTCAACCACTAAGGCAAATTGATGTTTTTGATACTTTTATTAACAAAGCTATATATAAAGGATTTGAGATTTTAGGAGATAATTTCGGATAAACTTTGGACGAGATAATTTGAGTCATATCAAATCATTTTATTTTTGGAGATAATTTAGGAAGTAGTATATATAAGCGCAATATATCAGGAAATAACACATCTTGGGTTTGTTTTGTTTTAATACAAAATACGGGTCAACGGGTGGAGTCAGAGTTACAAAAAAGTGTGTTAAAAAGTAGTCGGGATTAGTATGAATTACGTTTCACAAAAACAGGACCCGAAAATAGCGGGTCGCGGGTCATATATTGTAATTCGTACATAAAAGTAAATTAAAATACTGAAATAAATTCGCTATACTTATTAAATTGTTTCCATTGAATCAAACATAATTTCTCTAAGATGATACCAAATTAAACACGTTTCTTTTCGTCTAAATTACAGAAAAACTGGGACAACGAGCCATCTCAAGTTTAACCCAAAAGAATACTGGTTATGACGGGTTCGAGTTATCAGTGGTCAGAACTTGATCCGAAAGAAAACGGGTATTAACCTTGAACAACGGGTCACATCTGGTCGGTTAAGTTTTTTTACAATCCTACTATTTTGCGTTAGTTATGAGTAATAAAATAAAGTTATAACCAAATTCATATAACAACCCGTGCAATTTTGCACGGGCTAATAAATTAGTTGTTTCTGATATACATAACTTATTTAGTATCAGAAGTTGAATACATTGTGCAATGTAATTATTAATTAGTCTCAGCTAGGTTGTGATATCTATTATTAGTATCCAATTTAATTACATAATATCCGACTAGTGTCTTTATGGTTTCAGGAGATGGCGACGAACGCTATTGACTTGAACAACAATCCAAAGATTTTGCTCGATTTTAATGAGCTGAAACTACTATTAACATGAATTATATATATTAAATTGCAAATAACACAATACCCTGACAAACTATATTAGGTGTCACGCACACTTTTAAACTTACTAACTTTAACTACTACTTTGTATACTTCCGTCACGAAATTATCGCTAAGCGAATGCATACGTACTAGAATATCTCATCAAATATGTAAAACAACTTTAATTGACATAATTTATTATATATGTATATTCAATCTGACCGTAAACACTTGATCATGCAAAGCATAGTTGTCCAAATTATCATCCATACATATAAACTCAATTGTTGCTAATGAAGTGACTTAATTCTTGTTTGAAACACATTTCGAAACTATTATTATTATAATGAAACTATACAATGTTACAATCTAATCTACTATTTAAGATATTTACTTAATAGTTAACGATAACACATCCGGGTAGTTTTGTTGCGTTTTTTTACTAGATATTCTCTTGCATCCTAGATCGTGGGTCGCTACTTGTATTTACACAATTGTATCCATATTTTTTACTTTTGCCACATGACGAAGTTATGGATGGTGAGACATTGTTTAATTAAAACAAAATATAAACTTAATATTGGAGGATATGTGTAAATTGGCAAACCCCTCCGAGCCAAATACTCAGGAATTAGGGTACCTAGGTCAATTTATTATTTATGTCTCACTAATCTTTAGAAGGGTATAAATAACATATATGTCAAATATAATCACAATAGTATCGTCGCCTTATTGGCAAAATGAAGCAAATACGTCGGATGAGCTATCTCGAATCATGATATCGAATGATTTTTGCGAATTTGGTGATTTTTCAACAAAAAAAATATAAAAATTCACTTGAGTAGGATTCGATCTCACGACCTACTACAAACAACAAAAAACCTCTCACCACTGCACCAACCCCAATTAGCCGATAGTTTTCTGTCACATTTTTTTTATGGTTCAAAGGATTCTTTGAACCTCTTGAACCCCCCTTGGCTCCGCCTTGGATTTCGCTTAAAAATTATTTGCATTTTTTTCACGATATATTAAACTTTTAGCAACGAGTTTTTAATATTTAGTATCAGCATGAATAATCATTTTGCATGGTTTAATTATAGTAGTTTCCATTATGAAACTAATAAAGCTTTATTATTTATTACACAGTTTCAGAATATTATAACTAGTATCAACTGGTTTTTCTTGTGCTATTCAGGATTTTACCTCGGAAAATAGCACAACATTGGAAAACCAAATTTGCATTGTAACTTGGCCATACACTCATACCCACTGCAAAATTTAAATTTTAAATAAACTTTTTTTATTATTATTCTGAATTCAAATTTTTTTGAAAATAGAATCTTTTTTATCAATAGTTTAATTGACCAATAAGCATTAGTTGTGGAAAAGATTCCTTACAAAGGTTGTATGTGTAGTCTTTTCCCGTCTATGGGCGTAGTTGCGTATGTGTAAGAATCGTACTTTGTGAGGATGAGGTAATAACTCACCTGGTTAATTGGTTGACATATCCGATTCTCATTTCCATCCATAAAGTTCCTTATTGGGTTTATACGAAGCTTACAACCATTCGGTTCGAGTTTCATTGGAATTGAACTAGATTATAGTAATCTTAGCTTTGTGCTCCAAAATAATGCGTGAAAACATTACGGAGTGAGTGAGTGTAATGTGTATATAGAAGTTTCAATTCCTTGCAAGAACTCAAGTTATACATAAAAGAGCAACAATTGATGCAATGTCACATTATATGGTATATAGTAATCTCGCATTCCCATAATTGATCTTTACACTCCTTATCATGAGAGGATAAAATCCGATACTCCCACTGGATACCCTTAATAATATTTGTCAAAAGGTATGAACTGGATCTAATATCCCTTAATAATAACCACTTTCACACTTGTATTGACGTCTGCTATCGGCGTAGTCACGTATTTGTAACAATCGTACTTTGTGAGGATGATGTTGTTGAAGTTAATCTCCAAGCCAAGGTTTATGTGAAGGGATGAATGGGTTATTACGGGAAAGATTGCGTGTGAAAGTTTACGAGGCAGAAAGCTTCCGGCGGACCGCGGCCATGCCCGGCGCGGACCGCACGAGTCCCGGCGCTGATCGCGGTTCTAAGTCGGTTGCTTCACGCGTTTTACTCTTTGTCTAATTCGTGATTTTTGGTAAATCTCTTACTATATAAACCAAGGCTCGTCCTACACTAATACATACAATATTGATACCATCTAGTCCACAACAAGTCCCTAAGGTTCCGTCCCTCAAAAGTTGAGCATAGCTTTGGCGTTCGGGGTCTGTTATACCAACCAGAGATATTCAGTGCAGGTTCGGTGTTGTGCAACTTGGAAGGCGACCGTCAAGAAGAGCTTGCACCGTGGCTCGGCAGAATCGTCTTTAAGTAGAAAGATTCTTGATCTCGGCACAACAAGTCCGTGAGCTAAGTTTAGATTGATTTACTCTTTATTTCCAACAGATGTTATAGCTCACTTAATCTATTGGCTGAGATATCCGATTCTCCGTTCCGTTCATATAGTTTCTTGTCGGGTTTATACGAAGATTACAAAGATTCGGCTCGAGTTTCATTGCAATTGGATCGTAGTAATCTGTGTGCTCCAAAATAATGCGTGAAAACATTATTGAGTGTAATGTGTATATTAGAAGTTTCATTTCTTTGCAAGAACTCAAGTTATACAAAAAAGCAACAATCGATGCAACATCAAATTATATTGTAATAATCTCGCACTCCCACAATTAATTTTACGCTCCTTATCATGAAGGATAAAATTCAATAATGCTCCCACTTGCTCTTCTCAGAGCGAGGTCAAAACCAATCATTAGAAGTAGAGGTGGCCATTTGGCACTAAAAGCCCGGGCCCGCCCTGACCCGGCACTGGTCAAGCCCTGGTCAAGGCACGGCCCGGCACGGCCCGACACAGGCACTGGAAATCCCGGTCAAACCCGGGCTAGTGCTAGTGCTCGGTTTTTCAGGCACTAGCCCGGTCAAAGCACTGGTCAAGCCCGGTCAAAGCACTGGTCAAGCCCTGGTCAAGCACTGGTCAAGCCCTCGATTTTTTTTTATCCTCCCTTTAATTTTTGTAAATACCCACTCGATCCTGATAGTTAAATGTCTACAATTGTACAAATATTTTTATTTTTGTTGTAATTACATTAGTAATTATAATTATCATATATCATCATATCATATCATATATCATATCATCATATATATATATATAAAGTTGGATGGAAACCGTGTGGGCGCGACACGTCATCCTCCACCTCACGTGCCACATAGGTGACAGTCAAACGTGCATGTCACACGAGCGCTTCCACCTCATCACTTGGCGCACAGTCAAATCCGCAAAAATGAGACTATCAAGGCTTGAACCCATGACCTCAAAGTTGCATTTCAACGCTTCAACCACTGTGCTAATTGAATTTTGTTGATTCTTTTATTAACATAATTAATCATATATAAAGGTCATTAATGTTGAGGTTATAAATATATACATCAAATTAAACATCAATTTTTTTTATGGAGGGGTTGACATAAATCGTTGTATAATGATATTATTTAAAATCCTGATAACAATAAATATTAAAGTAACAAAAAAGTGGAGAGTAAAACACGAGATCAGAATTGGTATTTTACAGTTCCGAGAAAAACGAAAACTTGTAAGACTAAACTTATAATCTCTCTATTTCACCAATTTACGTATAAAATCAAACACACTAATTGTTTTTGGTGACACTTTTTTCCACAGTACTCTATGAAGACGACAAGGGGGTAATAATATTGATCATTATATACTAATCTATCTATTTTTGAAATTTAGGGGTGATTGATATAAATCATGATATTGATATAGTTCATAATCGTGGTGAGAATAAATACTGGAATAACTAAAAAGTGGAGAGAGAAATACAAGAGTTAGTATTATGCGGTTTGGCGAATATTGAAGATTCCGATAACTAATATTGTAAGATCTCTATTTCACTAATATATGCATAAGATGAAACACGGTAATCAACGAAGACCGTGCGTAGCACGGTGTAAAGACTAGTTATTATTAAAACTACTACTACTATTTTCTTCTTCTTCTTCTTCTTCTTCTTATTATTATTATTATTATTATTATTATTATTATTATTATTATTATTATTATTATTATTATTATTATTATTATTATTATTATTATTATTATTATTATTATTATCATCCAATTATATTATTAAATTTCAAGGATAATTTACAAGAAATTGGTGGGGAGCCGAAACGAGGAAAAAGCGTGGACGGCAGGATTATTATTATTATTATTGTTGTTGTTGTTGTTGTTGTTGTTGTTGTTGTTGTTGTTGTTGTTGTTGTTGTTGTTGTTGTTGTTGTTGTTGTTGTTGTTGTTGTTGTTGTTGTTGTTGTTGTTGTTGTCAATTTATCATCATCATCATCATTAGAGTAGGTGTTTCAAGTGCTCGTATTTGTTCAAAAAAAAATTGTTTGGTCGCACTTTGGGAATGTATGTATTGTTGATCGAACATGATCCAAAAACATCCGACTAATTTGCAAATGCAACAACGCTATATTCGTATTGTCTTGGAGATTGGGTAACGAATTGCAATTCAACGTCGACACTTGCTCAATGAACATACAATCGGGCACCTCGAAAATTAGTATGATTCGGTCGGAATATCAAATTAATCAATTATTTCAATTGACAAATTGAGTCGAACTGATCAAATTGTTATGTTATTTACATTCTCATCATATCTGAAATTCAATAAAAACAATGGAAGTGTGTGTATTAGATATTTAGATGATACAAATATGTCGTGACTGATACAAGACTCTTTCACTTGAAATCAATTAAAAGTTTGATTTATATCTTATGTTCAAGCTGTATTCTGTCTTTTAATATTCATTTGTTACGTAACGTACTTTTATTTTGAAGTTTACCTATTTATTACAAACAAAATGCGAGTTATTTAATGATAAATTCCAATAATAATCTTTATTTGACAAAGGATAAAACAAGCTAATTGGTGATTATATTTGCTAGTTCAGTTGTTATACTCACTAAATAGTTAATGATAAGTAACGACTGTAGATCATACATTTACGTACTTAAGTACAACATTATAGTATCTCATTCAATATTAGATATTATACACTATAAACTATAAAGTATAGATATAAATTATAAATATAGTATCACATTCGATGTTATATACTATAGCGTATATCACATTCACTCTTATATACTACATAGTTGATCGTTTGATCTTTACTCGACTCTAAACAACTAAATCAACTACGCAACCTTGTTTAGTTATAATAGAACTTATTATGGCTTGACTCAACCACTAATGCACCTAGTTTATATTACAAGATTACACAACTGAGCTATACAAGTGTATACTTATTGAAATTTGATGTATTCATATTTAATCTAAGTCATATTTCATAGACTCATAGGATTACATTCAGTCTTATATACTTTTACTAATTCTCAATGGACATTCAAAGACTGAATTTGATTTTTATATTACACATATAATATAAACTTGAATTAAACTGTCACATATGAGTTTTGTTGTACATACGTTTTACTCCTGATCAAACAAGTAAAAACACACATCTTAATCCGATTCACAACTAAATAAAAGTTACAACGAATCTCAAACCTCAATTTAATCCAATCAACGGCTCACACTCCTCCTTAGGCCCTCACACGGATCACCAACCACAGCCGTCGGATCACTCACACTTAATCTGGGCCTTTCATTCTCCTCTCACCAAACCCTTGCCCTCCACTATAAATTCTCTCACCTCACTCAAACTTTCTCTCTCCTCCCCACATCAAACGCACGACTTCACTTTTTTTTTTTTCTTCTTCTCACGCATCCACTCCCTTCTCCTCCTCATCAGCCGTCCATCACCATCTCCCTCTTCCTCCAACGCCGTGATCAACCATGCAAAGGTCTACATCGACAACACAAACATCCGCCATCACTTACACGCATGCACGCTCGCTCGCCGGAATATCGTCGCCGGCAGAAGACTTCCTTGTGGTTTAGGTGGAGTAAATCAATTCTTAAGTTCTAGAGTTTATTAGGTTATATATTTGGATTGTAGATTTGTATTTAACTGGTTAATGGGTTGTTGATCTACTAATTGAGTTTGATATGATGTTAATTTCGTTTTGATTTTACTATTATTAATGTAATAATTTTTGTTAAACGTTTATTTTGTTGTAATCGAACAAGCAGCTTTTTTTTTTTTTTTTTTTTGGAGAAAATCTCCCAAATACGACTGGGCACTACGGCCCTGACCCGCCCGGCCCTAGCCCGGTCAAACCCGGGTCAAAGCCTGGTCAAAGCACTGCGGGCTAGTGCTAGTGCCCCAAAAGTCGAGCACTGGCACTAGCTAGGCACTAGCCCGCGTACCTAGGGCTAGTGCTAGTGCTCGATTTTTGGAGCACTAGCCCGGGTAAGCCCGACACTAGCCCTGACCCGACCGGCCCGTGGCCACCTCTAATGAGAAGTGTAAAAATTGATACGCATAGTATACACGTACGTTTGGTTATAGCCCATAGGTATGAATATATGATACATTTACTAATATATATGCTTACGAAGCTCAAAAGTGTAGAGTAATAAGTTACAATGTTATAGAGAAATTTTCTTACAAACCAGCAACTTAGGGGCCCTGTATGATAGGGCTTAATAAACTGCATATTCAGATCAGATCATATTTATTCAATTTAGATCAGAATTATTCAAATCAAATTTGGTCAAATCAAAGTCTTTCAAATCAGATCAGAAGCATTCAAATCAGATCAGATTTAAGAAATTTGATCATATCATACTCAACACTAATCACGTATTTTATTCAAATCAGGTCAGAGTTATTCAAATCAAACAAGAGTTTCAAATTGGATTTCATCAGATCAGAGTCAATAAAATCAGATCAGTTTCATTCAAATCAAATCAAATCAGAAAGATGCAGTCCTATCATACATTAGTCTGCGTCAGCTGAGAAGTCCGGCTCCGGAGGTTTTGGAAGTTGCACCAAATCCCTAGCACTAGAAGCTTTGGAAATCCGATTTCGATGTACGTCCCGAAGTCAAAGATACCGAGAATAGGATTTTGGTAGGAAAAAGATAAAAATAGCGTTTTGAAAGGTAGAATTTTGAAACTTTGAAAATGTAAGGTAGGAAATTGAAAGTTTTTGAATATAAAAAGTAGAGGTTGGAAAGTTTTCCGATTTTGAGTCAGCTTCAAACTACGTTGATTTAGGCCATGTGCGATTCAACTTATTTAACAGTGTTTTCAAATCAAATCAGTTTCATTCAAATCAAATCAAATCAGATCAGAATTATCGAAATAACAATCAATGAATCTAGTTTATTTCTAGTTATTAATTCGTCTAATTGTAGTTAATTTATCAATTAATTCAATTCAGATCAAATCAAATCAAATTTATTCAAACCAAAACAAATTAGATCAGTGCAATTCAAATCAAATCAAATCAGAAAAATGCTGTTCAATCGCACAGGGCTTTAGTTTGGATTGATATTGGGTCAATTAATTTGGATGTTCATTTTACTAACTTTTTCAGCAATTGAAGGATTACGGTAATTGTGGTTCAAATTATTTTTGGGTCACTTAAACCAATAAGTATATGCTACCCCCGGGGTACCATGCTCATGGTACCCCCCGCCTCCCCCCCTAACTGTATTCCAGAGGAAATTTCAGCCCAATTCTAATTTCAGCTAACAAAGAAATTGAGCCCAATTCTAATTTCAGCCAACAAAGAAATTGAGCCCAATTCCAATTTACACCAACTCTCTTTCCTCACCTTCTCTACCCACTGCATTCCCGACCACCACCCTCAACCCCCTACCCACCGCCACTGCCATCACCAACCACCACCGCAGACCACCCGGCAGCCGCCACAATAGCCACAGTCCTCCGGCGAGCTCATCCCACCACCACTCCGACATCATTTTCTGTCTTTTTCTCCACTTTCTCCTCCAACAAAAAATCACTCTTGAAGGCGACGATGGTGATGGGACGGCATCGGCGTTGGCGGCGATGGAAGAGGGCGGGGGAAGGTTTATGGGCGGCGGTGTCCGGCATAGGGGCTGGGGAAGGAAAGGAGTGAGGAGAGAGAGAAGGGGAGATAATGGGTCGCATGGTAGATGTGGGAGAGTGGATGGCGGAAATGGTGGTGGAGGGGAGGTCGCCGGAGTCGGCCACCTATTCTGGTGGTGACTTGCCTGAGCCGATGGACTTTCGTGTGTCGATGTCCGCGTCCAGGTGAAGTAGTGGTGGCAGTTATAGGTGGGGAAGGGGGATGGGGAGATGAGAGAGAAAATGTAGGTGAGACTAGAAAATGATCAAATTTTGCAAAGGGATGATCAAGTCATATTTAATAATGACCGATTTTAATTGAAAAAATGATCCAATTCTTAAAATTAGGATCATATAATTATAAAGTAATGATCGAAATTTATAAGAAAAATGATCAAATCTTTCAAAGGTAATGATCAACCATTAGGTGAGGTAATGATCGAAGTCGTTACTATATACAAATACGGTCATTACCCCTTATACAATTTGGTCATTAGTATAGACAAACACGGTCATTACCCCTACAGATTTGGTCATTATCCATATATAAACATGTTTCATTACCTTATACAACTTGGTCATTACTATACACAAATATGGTCATCACTCTTATAGAAGTTGATCATTATCATACACAAACACGATCATTACTCTTATACAACCTGATCATTACTATAGTCAAACACGGTCATTACTCTTATACAACCTGATCATTACTATAGACAAACACGGTCATTACACTTATACAACTTGGTCATTACTAACGACAAACACGGTCATTACCCCTATAAAACTTAGTCATTACTATAGACAAAAACGGTCATTATCCCTATAAAATTTGGTCATTACTATAGAAAAAAAACGGACATTACCCCTATAGAATTTGGCCATTACTATACATAAACATGATCATTACCTTTATATAACTTAGTCATTACTATACACGAGTATGGTCATTACCCTAATATAATTTGGTCATTACTATGTACATACATGATCATTACCATAAAGAAACATGATCATTACTATAAAGAAACATGATAATTACGGAGTATTACATAAACATGGTCCTTACCCTTATACAACCTGATTATAACTATATAGAAACATGGTCATAACCCTTATGAATCGTGATCACTACTATACACAGATATGATCATTACTATATACAAATATAGTCATTACTCTTATAGAACTTAGTCATTACTATACACAAACGCGATCATTATATTGTAAAACTTTGTAATATTATACAAAAATATGGTAACTAGCTTATAAAAATTGGTCATTATTATAAGAAAACGTGATCATTACCTTAACGAAATTGATCATTACTATAATGAAATTAATTATTATTATTATTATTATTATTATTATTATTATTATTATTATTATTATTATTATTATTATTATTATTATTATTGTTATTATTATTATCATTATTATTATTATTACATAATCATTTTCAATATAAACAGATCATTATCTAAACATAATTGATCATTATTAATATATAAATTGATCATTATTATCAAACCCATAGATTATAAAGGAAAATGAAATAATTGATCATTAGTTACCCAAAATTACTCCTTAATTATAAATAATAATAATATTAAAAAAAAAACAATTTCCTCTTTCCTCCGCCTGTACATTCGACCGCCGGCCAACTTCCCCTTCTCGTGTACCCACGGCGACACCACAACAAGGACACATTTCTCCGGCGACCATACCCACCCCGACGTCACCTCTCTTACTTCCTCCCTTTTTCTCTCTCTATTCTTCTTCAATGTCCTCGTTTCTCTCTCTCCGACGACCGACAGCGGTCATTAATGAGAGGTTGTGGCCGGCGAATGTCAGCGAGGGGCTGTCGAGGAGGGTGGATGGCGGCGGAGCAGGGAGGAAGGCGAAATCGAATGGGGAGGAAGGGGAGGCGTGAGGGGTCGATTGGGGACTGTCGAAAGGAGGCGTGGTGGAAGGGAAGACGCCGAAGCCGATCAATGCTTACGGTGGTGGTGGTGGCGCCGGCGCAGGAGGGTTTAGCCGTTGTTCGGAGGTGATGGTGGGGGAACGGGAAGAAGGGTTAGATCGTGAGAGGAGGGAGTAAGATGTTGGGTATTGTAATGGTATTGGGCCAAACTAAACTAGTAGTCCAACTGAAATAAAAAGGCCCAAATAAAAATATTAGCCCAACTCTAATTTTGCACGTGGGGTACCGTGCGCATGGTACCCCGGGGGTACCATAATATTTGCCATGATAAGCTGCTAAAGTATTGATTGGCAAGTTTAAACATCGTTCTATGTTTTGTTAGAATTTTGGATGCATATTAAACATCGTTCCATTTTTCACACAAAATACTCAACGTTTAGCTGAGGTTGAAATGTGCCACCATGATGTGACTCTGACATTCAGATTTTTTTTTTATATCAATTGTAATTTTGCTGGCCAAAAAGAAAAAATAGAGCTCACCCAAAGTCAAAAACTAGAGTTTACTCTATATTAGTAAGTGTTATGTACAATTAATAGTATGAAAACGATGGAGTTCTCTGGATCAAAAAGAAAAATTCGATGGAGTTCAATGAGATAGTAGAAAACTTACTATTAGTTCTTAAAATGTATCCCCATTCAAAATTCATTTTCTTCATTCTCTAAATTCATCCACATCAAACGTAGAAAATAGCACGACTCCACTCTCTCGTCTCCTCCTCCTGCCATGTCTCATAACAATAGGTTAGTATATATATTTATGTTTTGTGAATTTTGATGGCATTAAGGTTATATTGATGAAAATGGGGTTTTGTTGGCAAAATTTGTGTATTTTCTTAAGTAGGAAAATCGCCTAAAGTATGTCCAAAATTTAGAGTTCAGACACTACATGCCGTAAATGATTGCAAAGATCTTATGCGTCTCTACTTGTTTTTACGAGTCTCTTCTACTATATCGTCTCTAATTGGATATGAGTTTTAACTATGTCTCTTATTGAATTTTTTGTAGGAGAGGAGGTTTCGGGACCCTGGGGCTAGTGCTGTTGCTGCTTATAGTGATTCGAGCCTCACCCTCACCGTCTGATAAAGATGTCATGTATCAGGTCAGAAAAACTTTGATCCTTTCTACGAGTACTAATTGGTCTCATCCATATCCTTGTAACTGGGACCGTGTTGGCTGCGTAAATAATCGAATCAGCCGTATTCAATTAGGGTATCATAATGTCTCTGGCTTTTTATCCCCAGCAATAGCCAAATTAGCAAATCTTAGTGTCCTCGACTTGATGAACAAGAGTATAAAAGGCCTATTGTCTAGCCTAAAGGGATTAAATTCACTTGAGATTTTAAATGTCTATAACAATCAATTTGATTCTCTTTCCCCAGATTTCTTGGATGGGTTGCAATTGCTTAGTAAAGTTAATCTAGACAATAACCCCTTCGACCTTTGGCGAAAGGTCATGTATGAGTCGTCCCGTTCTGATGGTACAAGAAGATATATATCAACGAGGGCACATTTCAACATGCAAATCAACCTCATCCTTGATCTTGACGAGGAGACGCTTACAGGGCCATCTAATAGTTTAGAGGTCCTTGAGCGACAAGTAAAATAGGCCCTTGAGTGACTATTATTATACAAGTATGTAATTCTAGAATGACATATATTTCACATGTATTGCACATCAACTGCATATAACCGTAACACAAACAGAAAAATTCGATGGAGTTCAATGAGATAGTAGAAAACTTACTATTAGTTCTTAAAATGTATCCTCATTCAAAATTCATCTTCTCCATTCTCTAAATTCATCCACATCAAATGTTGAAAACAGCACGACTCCACTCTATCGTTTCCTCCTCCGGCCATGTCTCATAACAATAAGTTAGTATATATTTATGTTTTGTGAATTTTGATGGCATTAAGGGTATATTGATGAAAATGGGGTTTTGTTGGCAAAAATTGTGTATTTTCTTAAGTAGATCATACTGTATGTAGTTGACTAGTAAAAATTTATCCCACATTATTGAAACATGACGGAGTTGAATATATAATTTTTCTACTAAAAATTCGTACATTAGTTTATTTATTAGAGAAGTCATTAGTACATTATTTATGTTCTTAATATTTATTAATATATTCAAAATATATAATATCTCTACTAAAAATCATACATTAGAATATTTATTAGAGAAGTGAATAAATAGGTGAAAAGAGATGCATTTTCCTAATATTATAGGATACGTTCTCAAATTTAAAAAATGGGAGGGGGAAGAGAGAAATGGGAGGAGAGAGAATTTGAGTTGGGGTACTATTTGTTTGTATAGTAGTTGTTATTGGACTTTGTTTATTTCTTTTATTGGGTTTGGACCCGACAGAAGCCCAGTTTTAAGCTTTGGGCCATTATTTTAGCCGGGGGGTACGTAGAGCTACGTACCCCCGGGGTACGATATTCCAGTTGGCTTATCATAGCCAGCCGAGTATATATGATCAAGCATTATGATTGTGAATGTTGATCTAGGAATTCCACTATTTATAGCCAGCTGATTGTTCAACTTCGATTAGGATTAGAAATATGATAGATCAGGATTTGGAAAATATACCAAAAATCTTGCCCGATAAATCCCTCATTTATTGATTAATATGGAGTTTCTAGAATGTTCAATTCTTATTTAATTAGTTTTAATTACCATAGCATGTACAATACCTATTAAATTGAGTTTCTAGAATGTTTCACTTTTATTTAATTATTTTTACTTACCATATCATGTACAATTCATATTAGATTATTTGGTCACTTACCATACATATGAATTAAATAAACTTTTTTAAATACAGTTTATGGAAACGTGGACATTCTAGAATGTTCCAATCGTTGTGGGAGCACAAAAAAAGCCTCTTTTAATAATATATATTGATACTAGTTGAATGCCCGTGCGTTGCACGGACTCTTCACTTAAACTCATTTACGATTAATTTATATTAAACTCGTATTATTCTTCATTCGTTAGCCAATTTTGACAAAAAAGAAATGTTCCATATTAAGATTATATTAAATTTAAATGGATAGTATTTAAATAGAGAGTACACTTTTGAAGGATTGTATTGTATATTTTCAAAAGTTCCATGTGACCTTAACTCAGCTCGTGTCTAAATAGTTGATGAATTATAATTTTCGTAATAATTATAGGATTATTATTTAACTAATCACATTATTAACTTCTAAAAAGTCATGGACATCTTGTACATTTTCTTGATGTCCTACTTTTGCAGTTTTAGTAGGATTAAAATGGAAAATGGACTCACTCTGTTTAAGTAAGATCGGATTAAAATATATAAAAACTGAAGTTTAATTTGATTTCTTTTGTAGTAGGATTAAGATAGATAATGAACTATCTTTTGAATAAGATTTGAATAGATAATGAACTATTTTTCTGGATAGAATTGGACTTTAGAATAAATAACGAATTATTTTTTAACAAAATAGACATTTGATAGATAAATAACTTTACATTTTGCTTTCGATATTTGTGCATTTGAAGTGACATTGTCGAGCCTATTTGGATATATGATATTGTTTAGCTTAAGGATTAACCTATTTTCAATTGGATAAGTATACATAAGGGACTCTTATTCTCATTGCATTGAGATCCAATTGTTTAAGTTCATAATATTCTCCATGATTAGAGGTGAGACTGTCTCACAATAACTTATTAAGAGACCATTCTATTTGTTCATAGAGTGATCCTTTTTTACATTGATAGTGTCATTACACTTCTTTTAGGTATTCATGTTAATTTATGATGATAACCTCAAACTTAGGATTAGTAAATTTGGTTACTTTACAATCATGGCTAATTTTAACAGGATGATCCTTAAAGTCACAAGTAATGTGGTTTAAACATGAACTAAAACGATTACTAAAAGTAATAGAGTGACCATGAATGATGTTAATTAAAACGGGGACTTTTTAAATAAAGTAGTGGTCTCAAAATAATTTATTGTGATACCATCTCATATGAGACTTTGTCATCCTCCATTATTTAGTCACAATTGATGATATTGTGCATTGCAATAGTAAAACCTATTAAAGCTGAATAAATAGTATTTAAATTAGTTTCCAACAATTTTAATTGATCTATTCTTTAAAAACTAAAAAAATAAGTTCCCTGTGATTTTCTCTGCTCTAAATAATAGCGGCTCGTGTCAAAATAATTGAATTATTTAAATTTACATAATATATAGTTAAAGAATTTTACTGAACAGATCACATGAAATTGGTTCCAAAGTCTTAGAAATTTTAATTACTTATGTGTTCACGTAAGATTGTATATATCATGCAGCTTTTGGATTAACATATTTTCAATAAGATTAGTATATATAACGGAATCTTATTCGGCTCATTTACGGTCTATTTGTTTAAGTTTTTACTATTCTCCGCTTTTTTAGCTCCGATTGACAAAAAAAAAATATAAAGTCTGAAAAACTTTTATATTATGTTTGTCAACGTTGATCAAATCCTTGTCAAATTCTTGTCAAAATATGCCTCCTAAAAGCTTTTGTATCCTCGTAGTCGTAATTAAGAGGTTATTTGAGTACATCATGTACACTTTTGTTTTCGAGACTTTAATTTTGTCAATGTAGGAGATTAATATTTGTTTTTGTTTTACTATCAAATCATATTCCTACTTTTACTACCACTAATACAATCCAATTCTATAATGTTGTAGGAATGTTTTTTTTTTCTCTTTTTTTTTCCCGCATACTACTACTACTAATACTCCTATTACTTCATTTAAAAAAAATACTCCTATTACTTATACTACTACTCCTACAGTACTCCTACTCCTACTCTGCTACTACTATTACTACTACTACTACTACTACTACTACTACTACTACTACTACTACTACTAATAATAATAATAATAATAATAATAATAATAATAATAATAATAATAATAATAATAATAATAATAATAATAATAATAATAATAATAATAATAATAATAATAATAATAATAATAATAATAATAATAATAATAATAATAATAATAATAATAATAATAATAATAATAATAATAATAATAATAATAATAATAATAATAATAATAATAATAATAATAATAATAATAATAATAATAATAATAGGAGTTCTCTAGGATGCAGGATGTCGGTGCGCAGGCTGCAGCTTTTATTTTTACTAGGATTGGTTTGTCCATAGCGAAAGGTGTGGGGGCTCAGATAGTATCTCGCCTCCCCACCAATTTCTTGTAAATTATTGCTGAACCTTCAGTTCGTATATAATAATTATAATAATAATAATAATAATACTCCTATTGTACTTCTACTCCTACATACTCTTGCTCCTATCTATTAATACAGTACAACTCCTACTCCTACGTTATTAATTACTACTCCTACTCACTACTACCCCTGCTAAAAATTAGAAAATTACTCTTAATCCTACTTCTGCTCGTATGACTACTACTATAGTGCTGCTTCTGCTACGTACTACTACTACTACTAATCAAGTTATATGCAAGATGTGGGATATATTAGGGGTCAATTAATTAATTTTCGATACCTAGCTTTAGCCTTTTATTAGAAGAATTCTTCTACAACCCTATACAACTTGTACTTCTACAATTTTTACGTATAGTTCTACAATAAATCATCTTCTAATTAATACACTTCTACAATGGTTAAGTAATAGGACTATACTTTTACAAATGATGGTGAAACTAATGAGCTAAGAAGTATGCATTAAGATGTTATATATCAACGTAGCAAAGCTTATGTATGTAATGTGTGTACTTTTTTCATAGCAAACTCTTAATTTTTTTTTTTTACTTTTATTACTTAATTGGACAATGTGGTAAATATATATATTTGCTTTACTTTTTTTTACTTTTTCTTGAATCTTTTGGAATCAGAAGAAGCTTCAAATGTCTAAATTGCTGGGAAAATCATGACAATTATAAGCATATAGTAGAGAAGGCCTGGAATAGTGGAGTGAGTGGGAATAGAATGCAGAAACGTTTTCATAAATTCAAGAATGTCAAGAGGGCTCTGACTGATATGAACAAATGCCATTTCTCTAAACTTTCAGAGAGAGTAGAAAATTGTCAAAAGGAATTACTGGAGAAGCAAGAGAAAATGCAAAAAGGGATGACTGCAGAGCTTTACAAGGAAGCTGAGGAACTAAAAGAGAAATATCAAAAGCTCAAAAAAGCTGAAATGAGTATGCTTAGACAAAGAGCAAAGCTACAACACATTAAAGAGGGGGATTATAGTTCAAGATATTTTTATGCAAAAATAGCTGAGTGGAAGCATCAGAAGTTTGATTGGAAAGATCACTAATATGAATGGAGTTACATATACTGATCAACCTGGTATTATTATTGCTTCTTTCATTGACTATTATAAAAATCCCTTTGGAACAGATCACCTTGTTGATGCAATTGATGAGGAAGTTTTTAGCAAGGGCCCAAAGGTTAATAATGAGGATAACAAGAACATCATAAAACCTATTACCACGGAGGAAATTAGAATAGCTTTGTTTGGCATTGATTCAAACAAAAGCCCGGGCCAAGATGAATATTCTGCTGGTTTTTTCAAGGAATATTGGAGCATGGTGCAGGAAGATTTTACTGAAGCAATCTTGGAGTTTTTCAATACCAAGAAGATGCCAAGAAAGACTAATAGTACACTCATTCCTCTGATTCCAAAAAAAAGAGAATGTTGTCAGTGTTACAGAGTTTAGACCTATTTCATGCTGCTCAACACTCTACAAAACAGTGTTCAGGAAGTTCTGCCTAAACTCATAGGAGAATAGCAAGCTGCTTTCATCAAAGGCAGATGCATTTTTGATAATATTATGCTCTCACAAGCTCTAGTTAAAGAATACAAGGAAAAGAATGTTTCACCTCGATGCCTGATAAAGGTGGACATTAAAAAAGCATCAGACTCCTTAAACTGGAACTTTTTGAGAAGTATGCTAGAAGGTTTGGGTTTCCATAATCTGTTTGTGGATTGGATCATGACCTGCATTATTAGCAGCTCATGGTTTTCGTTGAAGATTAATGGAAACTATGAAGGTTTCTTTACTGGGAAGTGTGGGCTTAGACATGGGGAGCCCCTCTCCCCCTATATTTTTGTTCTAAGCATGGAGATACTTTCAAGGTTGCTGAGACAGATGCCTAATCAGGAAAACTTCTCATTGCATCCTATGTGCTAAAGTGAGGCTTACTCATCTCACTTTTGCAGATGACCTGATGATATACACAAGAGGTGATCTCCCATCAGTTAAGGCAGTATTGGGATGCCTTAACAAATTTGCAGGGATGTCTGGTCTAGCTACTAATCCATCTAAGACAAACATATACTTTGGAGGGATCAAAGATAGGGTCAGAGAGCTCCTTTTGAAGGAAACAGGATTCACTGAAGGTCAGTTTCCTTTTAGGTATTTTGGCATTCCTTTGCACACCAAAAGACTGAGCTCAGACACTTACCATATGCTTTTGAGAAAGCTAGAGGCTTATATCTAGAAGTGGTCAACCCAATTCCTGTCTTATGCTGGGAAAATTGAACTTATTAACTCAGTGGTTTTTGGTCTTGAGAACTTCTGGAGTGCCAGCCTGCTCATTCCAGTGGCCATTCTGAAGAAAATCAAAAGGTGAATAGCTATTCGTCGCCCATGTTTTACTACTATCGCCCAACTTTTTAACTACCTTTTCCAATTGTACCCTTGTTTCATAAACACAAACAAAATTTCATTCCTTCCCCATCTCCCTTAAAATTTATATCATCTCCCCCAGAAAATATTTCCCCTTTAACTCGTACTAAATCATCTTATTAATTCAACTAACAGTGTCTTTACTTTGAGTTGAATACACTCTGTGTCTTTACTTTGTGCAAACTTTGCACAATAATAAGAATATATTAATTCAAAGTGACGCAACTTGAATATTTCATTTGTCATCAAATTGTTCAATCTATACGCAATTTTTTTTGCAACTCTAGTACCATGCCCAATACATCACTCTTTATTCCTTAAGAAAAAATAATCTACAAAGTCATGCATATTGACATTCTCATTAACAATTTTGGTTTCGTTGGTGGATTGAAATTCTTTACAAACGTCATTTTTTTTTCTTAAGTTGGACATTATTGAAATTAAAATGGGCACTTTGGAAATATAGTGGGCGATATTAGTAATAGGGCGGGCGACGAATAACACCTCTCATCAAAAGACATTGCAAGAATTTCCTCTGGGGGATAAATGATGGTCAGAGGAAAATGGTTTATAAAAGCTGGGACAACTTTTGTGCAACTAGAAAAGAAGCTGGTGTGGGTATTAAGGAGGTACTGGCTTGGAATAAAGTAGTGCTGGTGAAATAGATTTGGAAAATCAATGAGAACAAGGGAGAAATGTGGTTGAATTGGACTAAGGCTTATATCATGAAAGGAAAAGACTGCTGGAATATAAAGACAACTCCAAACAGCTCAGAGTGTTGGAGAGGTATTATGAATGTTAGGGATGAGATTCTGCAGAGATGTGGTAGCCCTGAGGCAGCAGGGGATTTAGTAAAGACATGGGAAAAAGGAGGCAAGTTCCATGTCTCGATGGCCTATAATCATCTCAGAAGAAATTACGCAAAGAAAAGATGGTGCAAGGCAGTTTGCGCATTGGGATGCTGTGGTGATGCCAAAACACAGCTTTAAAGTTAATCTGGCTGCACAATGCAGCCTAGCTACTGTTGACAAGATGAAGAAGAGAGGCATGATTCTAGCTAACAGATGCGCTCTTTGTGAAGCTAATGAGGAAAGCCATGAGCATATATACTTTAAATGTAGCTTCTCCAAAAAGATTTGGCACTCTGTTTTGGATTGGCTTGGTATCAGTAGAAGGGATTAGAGTCTAAAAAGGGATGGAATAGATCAGTAACAAAAGAAAGAGGAAGCATTGGACCACGAAATGGACTAAGGGTCTGTTTGGCCAAGCTCCAACTTCTGCAGAACTACTTCTCAGAAACAGTTTCTGAGAAACAGTTTCTGGAGGAGAAGCCCCAAATTGGAGCTTCTACTTCTGAAGAACAAATTTACACTAGAAGTGCTTCTCAGAAACCAGAAACAGTTTCTCAGTTTTGGGTGTTTGGCCAGTTTTCAGTTTCTAGGACCTTGAAACACTTCAAAAACACTTCAGAAGCTTGGCCAAACACACCCTAAATGCTCTTATAAATTATTTTGTCAAACAGTACCTTATAAATTATTTTTTGTGAAACACTACCTTATATATATAATGTATTCTTTGTGAAACGCTACCTTATATAATGTATTCTTTGTTAAACACTACCTTATATAACGTACTCTTTGTGAAACACTCCCGTAACTCAGATTCCGCCAAAAAAAAAAAGTCATGTTTTCGACGTTGACAAAATTTGACAAAATCCTGGACTTTGGTTTGACAAAAATTGTTATATTAGGTGTGGTCTGATACAAAGTCCTAATTAGTATAAAACATTTCAGCTATTCCGGTGGAATCTTGGACTTTGATTTTGGACCAAAAATCAAGGGATGAAGCAATTAGAGAAGCAATTAGAGAAGCAAGTGAGGGTGTGATATCTAGTATTCTCTAATCTCCCCCTTCCTACCCCGGCCGCACCCCCACCTCAACCGCCGAAACGACACCATCGGCCACCGCCAGAGTGACCAGCATGCTCCGGCGATCACTTTGGCTGACCCCACGGCCTTTGCATCCCTCCCCTCCACCTTCTCTCCCTCCTTTTAGATCCACAATTTCGTTTTTTATCTCTCCTCTCCCACACTTCACCACGCACGGCGACCCCTCCCCTCCCCCGCCTTATCCAACCCTCTTTCCCTCTCCCCTACTCCGACCTTAATACCCGACTTCTTAGTCCCCTCCGGCGCCGACGAGTGATAAGAAATAGAAGGGAGGGGGGGAATCAAAAATGGGGGCATCGAGGGTGGACCGTGGGGGGAGGGTTGTGATCGGAATTCAGGGAGGAATAGGCCGTAGCGGTGTGGGTGGTGGTGGGGAGGGGTGAGGCGGTGAAGGGGCGCATCATAGGTGGTGGAATGGTGAGGGGGAGAGTGAAGGAGAGAGAATGTTGAGAGTGGGTTTTAATTAATGCATAATGGGTTTTGGGTTAGTATGAAGTAGTTTAGACTAGAAAGTATTATCTTCTTCACACAATAAAGTTCTATATTTAGGTTTGAACATTTGGGGTAATTTAGAAGTTTCTTTGCACCGTTTATAATAATAATGTCATCAAATAATGATTCAGCTAAACCAAGCATAAGAATGATTGAATTAAGTAGAAACTTTGATTGAATAATATAATGCATGCATTTGTGTTTAAGTAAAAATTAAACTACAAGTCTAAAACTAATCATTTCATACATCAAATAGAGACCGATAACTAACACAATTATTAATTATCTATCTTTCAAACGCTAATCTAATATCAACTACTCGTCACAAAGTGTAGACTCGTCTCAAAAGTGCATTATCTTCATGCTAGAATAAGTAAATTAATATCAATAAAATGAGACATATTTTATGAGAGTATACAAAAGTTTGTTTGTTATGCACTTGCAAAAGAAACAAAATTCATGATGTAAGTTTGAGAGGGTAGGAGTGTAAGACTCATTATACTTGTATTGCTTGTATACTTTAATTTATATACTTTGAATATCTCAAACTATATACATTAATGCAATTAAAATGGTACTTTGAACATCTCAAACTACATAACTTCATGTATAAAGCTATATATTCTTGTACATCAAGTCAAACTATGCACATTTATTTTCAAGATTCATGCACAAACTCAATGTATATGTGTGACTCTATGCATAATGTAATGTGAATGTGATGCCCCAAAACTTGAAATATACAATGTCTTAACTTTTAGCCAATTGAAATTGACAAATGTCTCTACCACACCTTTGCAACCCATAATTATATAGAGATATAGGATTACTATTAATATTGGCTTATCAGTTGCAAAAATTCTATTATAATTGTCAGTATTTGACAATTAGGATAAGGAATAAAATGGGGACCATTAAATTAGGATAAGATAAATTTCAGCCGTTTGATTTTGCTTAACCATGGTTAAAAAAAGTTCCTACAATACACCTTACCACACATGATTACAAAATAAAATATTTGTTTATGTACTCAAAATATATTTTCCTTGATTAGTTTAATTTTGTATATCCATTATAATCTGAATTATTTGTTTTTTAAAGGAAAGAAAACTTGATTAATTCTCAATTTCAGAAAAGAATAATTGGGATCCCTATGTACCAAAATCCCTGTCTCACCCCTATGATGCACGTATATACGGTCTAATCATGGTATTTAAAAAAAAAAAAAAAGACTCACATCTTCTTCTTACGTATTCCAATAGAAATAACAATGAAAACACCATGAAATTAATCAAATCAAATCTCTTACAGCCTCTTTGGTTGGAAGGAAACGGAAGGAAAGGAAAAGAAAGGAAAGGAAGTGAGAGGAAAAGAAGGGAAGTGGAAGGAAATGAAATTAGTAATTCCAATGTTTGGTTTGATGGGAGGAAATGATAGGAATTGGATCTTTATTCGAGTAAAATACGATATTACCCCTTCTTATTATTGGAGGAAAATAAAATTTTGGGGTAAAGTGGGTAATTTGCATTTTTTGTATATTTTTTACCCAAGAAAACAAATAACTTTTTACTTTCATTTCCTTTCTTTTCTTTCCATTTCCCATGTACCAAACATCGGAAAACCATAAAAAGTATTTTCCTTTCCTTTCTTTTCCTTTCAGTTCCTTCATACCAAAGAGGCTGCAAATCCACCTTTGCCGCCATTACATGGATCCTAGGTCATCAAGATTCGATCTTTATCACGAATTTTTACTGTTTTATTAATTAGCCCCATCACAGATTTTTTTTTGAGTTGGTAAGATTGAGATGTTGACAGTGGGAATTAGCGTTTGATGACAGAGAGTATAGAATAGTGCGTGGATTGTTCCGGGGGTGTTGAACGACGGCGAGAAAAAGTGGGGAAGCATGGGGTAATAGCACCAGTAGAAATAACAAAAACACCATAAATCAAATCTCCAGCCATCCTCATCATCATTCCGTCAGCCACTCAGCCATGCTTCCCCAGGTCACTTTCTCTCATTTGTGGGCTTGTGGTTAATAGCACCTCCGTCGGCCCCCCACTTCCGGCGTGCTGACATAATAATGCGGTCAGGACAGCGAGAGCGCCGCCGGTCATGGGGTAAGTTGTGGCTGACCGGCGATGGGGGCAGGGGTTCAGCCGTTCAGGTGAGGGGAAAGGGGGAGGACCGAAAGAGAGGGAAAGGAAGGGAGATGGCTGCGTATGGGTTGTTTTTTTTTTTTTTTTTTTTTTTTAATAATAATTTACGGTATCAAACTAACTAACGGCTAAAATCCTTTTTTATAAAAAATATTTGATATATATTTTAACAAATCTAATTTGATATTTTCTAAAAGATTACGTAATATTTTCAATTATTATTTAATTACTAACCATGGTTAAATCTTATCCTAATTGTCAAAAACTGACAATCACCATAGAATCATCGTATCAGTTGTTATACATACTATGGTCCTCGGACCACCGTCGCAGTGCTACTGGTTGAGCGACAATTTTTCTTTTTCTTCTTTCCAAAATTGAAATTCCGTTTCCCTCACCTGGAGTCCTGTGTTCATAACTAGACATCACTCTCTCATCCCCTACCTGTCCCATCCACCACCATCAGCCACCGCAAACACCACCAACACGACACTACCCAACACCGCCACCGTAACAACTACGGATTTTGTGCGAACAATTTAACGAAATAGTGCTCGAAAAAAAATGTTAAACAAAATGGGTGGAAAAAAAACCTTGTTCAACCATATGAGGTGCACGTCACCCATATGTAAGACCGCCACATCCATCGGCGGTTTTAAGACTTAAAAAAAATTGTGAATAGTAAAACCGCCACGGGGACTAGCGGTTTTACATTGTGTAAAACCGCCAGGCCAGTGGCGGTTTTAATGTTCACAAAAATTGAGAATTTTGTTTTACTGTTCACAAGTCCTGAAACCGCCATGCTCGTTGTCGGTTTTACAATTGGTGACGTGCACCCCATTATGTTGAACAAGTTTTTCTCGACCCATTTTGTTTAACATTTGTTTTTTGAGCATTATTTCAAAAAATCGTTCATTTTGTGCTTATTATCCATGGATCTTACCTCTATAATTCATGGACCTTACCATATGAATCCATGGATATGAATTTTTTATGAAGTTTATAAAAATTTATGAACTCAAAACGAAAAAAATACAAACTTTAATCAAGATCCCTATAAAATTATCTCTTCCAAAATTTGTTGATTTAAAAATTGAAAAACATTTTTGTGTTTATTTCAAAAATTCAAAAGTAGCTAATCTCATCGAACGACTCTTTGATCTCTTGATCCTACCATAAAAATCTATGAATAGGAAGTTTAAAATTAGATCCATAATACAAATTAATAAGATCCATACCTAATTTATCTAATATCCATATCGGGAAGTGGTAAGATCCATGTCGGAGATGGGGTTGGGTCGCACGCGACGGTTGCCGGAGATGATGGTAAAGCGATGTAGGGTGAGGTAAACCTTGGAGGGGAAGTGAGAGATCAAAGGAGAGAAAGGAGTTGAATTCGGGATAAAAAGAAGAGTGATGCTGTGATGCTTTGTTTTTTGTTTTTTTTTTTATAAATATATTTTGCTTCAAATTTGTTGTTATACCCTCCGGACCACCATCTTGCTTGTGGTCCGGGGACCACGGTATAATTTGCAGTAGCCCATAATACAACATTAATTAAAAAAAACCCTCTCATAAAAGGAAAGACCACTAAATGAACGAAACAACCCAAAATGGAATGGTCCAAGTATTCATCGGAACGGAGGGAGTATAATTTAATTTAACAGACCTTGGGAAACATCGAATTTATGATTACATTGGGAATGATTATTTACATTGTACTTTGTGTTGTCCTATTTCAAATTTTCACCTATTAAACATTAAATATTATTTTTTAATCAAAATTAGAATTATTGTGAAATAAAGAATTTTTTTTTTTTTTATAATTTTTTTTTTCTTCTCTTAACCAATAGAGGGTTGGTGTATAAAAGATTCACATACCACTAGTGTATGTGTAGTCTTTTCCGGAGAAATCGTGGTTTACTCCCTGTTTAACTCATTTATATTTACACAACCAATAACAAGACGACACATATCATTTCTGTTTCGGTAAGAATAGGCAAATAAAAGCAGAATAAATTATTTCGCACCAGAAAAAAAAAAGATCGCAATATGTAAGATATGATTCCTAGTGGGGAGAAGTTGATTATTGGTGGGGATCTTAACGGACATGTGGGATCAACGCGGCATGGTTTTGAAAGCGTGCATGGAGGTTTTGGCTATGGGTCGAGAAATGAAGGAGGAACGAGTATTTTGGATTTTGCGTTAGCTTATGACTTGGGTATAATGAACACGTGGTTTGAGAAGAGGGAGTCTCACTTGGTGACATACAGGAGCGGAAATAATGCGAGTCAGATTGACTTCTTTTTGGTAAGGAATGCTTGGCGTAAGAGCTTTACGGATTGCAAGGTGATCCCTGGTGAGAGTGCGGCTACGCAACATAGATTGGTGGTACTAGATTTCAGGGCTAAGGGTGGCTTAGGGAAGAGGCGGCCACAGGTAGAGCCAAGGATCAAATGGTGGAAACTTGAAAGAGAGCACAAGGAGGCTTTCTTGGAGAAGATGGCAGGGACAGATGTCTGGTCTACTAGTGTGGAAAGAGATGTAGACTCGTTATGGGTTGCTATGGCGCATAAGGTAAAGGAGGTGGCAGAAGAGGTTCTCGGTGAATCTAAGGGGAAAGCGCTACCGAGTAAGGATACATCTTGGTGGAATGAGGAAGTGCAAGAAGCAATAAGGAACAAGCGGAAATGTTATAAAAGTTTGGGGAAAGATAGAAGTGAGGAGAACTTCGAGAGGTATAAGGATGCAAAAAGAGCAGCAAAGAAAGCTGTAAGAGATGCAAGAGGAAAGGTGAACCAAGACCTATATACAAGATTGGATACCAGAGAAGGGGAGAAAGAGATCTACAAAATTGCACGCATTAGGGAAAGGAGGACTCGGGACATTGGTAGGGTGAAATGCGTCAAAGATGTTGATCAAAAAGTTCTTGTTGATGATAAGGAGATTACGGAGAGATGGAGATCGTACTTTGATAACTTGTTCAATGGTGATCGGGTGAATGATATTGGAAATGTGAACATTCATCCAAGTATTGTTAATCGGGAGTTCAGGCGGAGAATTCAGAAGGAAGAGGTGAGGATGGCCTTGAAGAAGATGGGACGGAAGAAAGCAGTGGGGCCAGACGGCATACCTATTGAGGTTTGGAGGTGTCTTGGAGATAGGGGTGTGGAATGGTTGACGACACTTTTCAACATGATTTGGAGAGGTAATAAGATGCCGGTGGAGTGGAGGAAGAGCACTTTGGTCCCTTTGTATAAGAACAAAGGGGATGTTCAAGAGTGTGCCAACTATCGCGGGATCAAGTTGATGAGTCATACAATGAAACTTTGGGAACGGGTGATTGAGCATAGATTAAGAAGAAGTGTGAAGATTTCAGAGAATCAATTTGGATTTATGCCGGGGAGGTCAACTATGGAGGCAATTCATCTCATAAGACAGACAATGGAAACTTATCGGGATAGGAAGAAAGACCTACATATGGTATTTATTGATTTGGAGAAGGCGTATGACAAGGTACCAAGGGAAGTGCTTTGGTGGGCTCTAACTAAGAAAGGAGTTCCGCAAAAATATATTGACATCATTAAGGACATGTATGAGGGAGCTAGCACGAGTGTGCGGACTAGTGTAGGGAAGTCAGAAGAGTTCCCTATTACCATTGGAGTGCACCAAGGGTCCGCACTTAGCCCGTTTCTCTTTGCTATAGTCATGGATGAATTGACGAGTTCAATCCAGGATGATATACCATGGTGCATGATGTTTGCAGATGATATAGTGTTGATCTCAGAAACGAAAGAGGATTTGGAGAGAAGGTTGGAGCTATGGAGGGACACGTTGGAGTCTCGAGGGTTTCGGTTGAGTCGGAGCAAGACCGAGTATTTGGAGTGTAAGTTCAGCGGCATTAGGCAAACGGAGACTGGGACGATCATGTTGGATGGAAAGATTGTTCAGGGATCATATTTTTTCCGATATTTAGGATCGATTCTTCAAAAGGATGGAGAATTGGATGGAGATGTGGCTCATAGGATCAAATCAGGTTGGTTGAAGTGAAAGAATGCCACAGGACTTCTGTGTGATCGAGGATTGCCCAATAAGTTGAAGGGTAAGTTTTATCGAACGGCAATTAGGCCGGCACTGTTATATGGCACAGAATGTTGGGCCGTGAAGCAGTGTCACGTTCATAAGATGAGTGTGGCGGAGATGCGCATGTTACGGTGGATGTGTGGACATACAAGACGTGATCGGTTGAGAAATGAAGTTATTAGGGAGAAAGTAGGGGTTGCACCCATAGGGGATAAGATGATGGAGAACCGACTGAGGTGGTATGGTCACGTGAGGAGGAGGCCTAGTGAGGCGCCGGTTAGAAGAGTAGAAGGGTGGAGAAGTGATAATATTAGTAGGGGTCGGGGAAGACCCAAGATGACTTGGACGAGGGTGATTAGAAGTGATATGAGCTTCCTAGGGCTTGAAGAGAGTATGGTGTTGGATAGGGCAGGGTGGCGAGACTCTATCCATGTGGAGGACTTTTTCTGACCCCTTTTGATTTATTTGTTTGGTTTTTCCAACTATTTTTCTAAAACTTTTTAACTTGTGTTCAAAGTTCATCTGTTTTTTGCAATATTTTTTTAAACCTTTTTATTTATTTTGACGACTTTCTAAATTTCCTTTGAAATTGTTTAAATATATCCAAAATGTTTACAACGTTTTCGAAATTTCTTGGCGTACACAAGACGGTTACTGGATGACGATTCATGTTAGCCGACCCCAAATCATTTTGGGAATAAGGCTTGGTTGTTGTTGTTGTTGTTGTATGTAAGATATGATTCCCCAAAAAAATCATTTACATCTTCAACCTTTTAATCCATCTCCTAGTCACAGTTCTCGACCATTCTACTAATATCCATCTCCTTTCCGAATGTGTACCATTTACGCCATTTCCCTCTAATCCATCTCATATACTCCCTCGATTTTTGTGTCAAAAGACAACGTAAACAATTCATTCACTAAAACGGAGGGAGTAAACTCACTTTTGGACTTTTGAGTTATTTTCCTTAGCATCTACACGATCACAAAACCCTAAATCATCCTCCCTCTCCCCACCCCCTCATACGCCGCTACCAATAAAATTAAATAACAAAACAATAATTTATTTTATTTGTCTATAAAACCTCTTTTTCCTCTCTCGACGCCGCTCATCTTCATTACGAAACCCTAGATCCTTAGGTCTTTATTCTCTCTCCGGGGGTCATGACGGCGTCGAATAAGTCAAGTCTCACACTTCTAGCTGAAGCTTCCTTGTTGGATGAAGCAGGAGTCTCTACCGCCATTTTTTTTTTCCAACCGAACAAGAATTTTCACCTCTTACCCCCTTCATCAAGAATTCCTATCTCCTTGTCAGAGTTTTCACCAGATCTACTAATATCAACTTCCGCATACGGCAGACCACCCCATCTATTGTTCCTAGGCATACCAGTTTTCATTTGCTTCGCACTGAGCTCGCCTTGAAAGATGAAGATCGGGTTGAATTTGTCGCCGATTCAGACGACCAAGTTTGGGTCCGAAAGCTCGCCGCAAGCGTCGCTGGTTCTGACACCGCAGTTCCTGACGCTGTCGACGGTGCTTGTGCACGCGAACGCGCAAAAGCGTAGCGGGTGGGTCAGAGAGTCGCAACTCGAAGTCCTCGATTTCAAAGATGGTAAACCCCGGTCCTTTGGGCGTTCAACCCGGTGAGGTTTTAATACTTCTCTTCCCCACCGGACAGGGCTTATGTTATGTATTTCCCCTTTGAGTCGTCGTCGAACGATCCCTTTACACCGTCGTACTCCCTCCCCGCCCCTCCCTACATCTACTGCTCCAAACCCAAGCCCCCATCGCCGCCCCCTATGAAAGACCTCATCGCCAAGGCTAAGAAGGCAAAAAAAGCGGAATCGTCAGGAGATGAGCGCTTGAAGGAGAAAGAACAAACATTTTGCTGATTGGTACTATGATTTTAACCATTTTAAACTTAGATGATGGTAAAAATTGAGATGGTTGTTGTTTAACTATGATGGTCTTGATGATTAGGTTTATGTAGATTGAAATATATTGCTCTTGCTATGTGATGATTAGATTTATGTACCATGAAATGAAATATATTGTTGATTGGTAATGCTTTGATTGTTGGGCAATGGTGGCATCCGTTGCATTGGTTTGATTCCCAGCCATTTATGAAATTGGGGATTTTGGTTGAGCTCGCGGGTTTGAGCTCACTGCGTTTTAGGATAATTTGGTGGCATTAGTATTGCATATTCTGTAGAGAAACCTTTTGCCATGCTTCCGTTGCATTGGTTTGATTCCCAGCCATTTATGTCATTGGGGATTTTGGTTGAGCTCGTGCGTTTGAGTGTTTGGATTTATTTTATGAATAAAGTCACAACCCTTAGGAATAGAGGTCCAAATGTCCAATGCTCTTAATAAAGCCCATGTGATGCCCATAATATCCAAGGAATCTCATCCGTTGGATGATCAAGAGAATGGAGGGCCAGGAACACACAAATCGGTGACACAAAAGTTTGGTCATATCTTTGGAAAAAAGATATTAGTAAATAGTAATGTAGCAATAATCCTACACCTCTTTTTTCTATTCATCATCATAAGATGCTGATTTTGCATCTTCTTGCCGACCAAAAGAACCATAAAGTCACAAAGGAATCTTGAATTCTGCTGAGAAGTTGGTCTTAGTTTACTCCACTCACTCGTATACAATCTAAACGTTAACAATTCAAAAAACGAAAAGACAAACGCCAAATAAAGAGGGACTTGAGTACTCGTTCGTGTTTAACTTTGTGTTAATTGTGTAATTGCACCATGGGTACAACATTTCACAAGAACACAGGACTAGCAAAGAGTTTGTGATATTGAATGAGTATCAATCTGAAGTTTGGACAGTATGAGCTTCTCTCAACAAAAGACAAGCAAAAGCCTACTCCCTTTATTCCATAGTCGCATACTAAGTTAATGCTTGATTTGAATTACTCTGTGGATAGAAATCATTTGTCAACAATCCGAAAAACGAAGGGAGTCATACCTTCATAATCGAACAGTAGTATACTGTATGAGATTGTATACACCGTAAAGGTACTTGCACATGAAATTAAGTAACCCAGAAAAATCCCTACTCACCTTATTCTAGCATATGGTCAAACTAGATCTAATTCCTCTTAGTAACCACCACTTACACAACTCAGCAAAAAAAAAAAAAAACCACCACTTACACACTTATATTGACATCTACAATCGGCGTAGCCGCGTATTTATAAGAATCGTACTTTGTGAGGATGATGTAATAGCTCACTTAGTCAATTGGTTGAGATGTCCGATTCTCATCTCCGTTCATAAAGTTCCTTATTGGGTTTATACAAAGCTTACAACCATTCGGTTCGAGTTTCATTCGAACTAGTTTGCATGCCCGTGCCACGCCCGGGTTATATTTTTATATTGTTTATATTCGTTTTATGATTATTTTCCATAAATTAGTTAATACTATATTACTTTATAATAATTTTTATTACCATATCCTAACCGATAATTGCATTTAAAACTATTTTTATATTCTATCCAATTAATGTATGATAATTTATTACCATATCCTAACCGATAATTGTATTTAATGCTATTTTTATGTTCTATCCAATTAATGTACGCCAAGTGTCAACCTACAAAAGACTTGGTTTCAGGTTTTAATATATAGTATTAAATTGAACTAGATCATAGTAATCTTAGCTTTGTGCTCCAAATTAATGCGTGAAAACATTATTGAGTGTAATGTGAATATAGAAGTTTCATTTCATTGCACGAACTCAAGTTATACAAAGAAGCAACAATCGATGCAACATCAAATTATATTGTAGTAATCTCGCACTCCCATAATTGATTTTTGCGCTCCTTATCATGAGAGGATAAAATCCGATGCTCCCACTCGATCTTCTCAAAGCGAGGAAAAAACCAATCATGAGAAGTGTAAAACTTGATACCCATAGTATACATGTTTGGTTATAGGTGTGAATATATGATACATTTACTAATATGCTTTACCAAGCTCAAAAGTGTAAGAGTAATAAGTAACGATGTCATCGAGAAATCTCTTACAAACAGCAGGTTAGTCTGCGTCAGCTGAGAAGTCGGGCTCCGGCGGTTTTGGAAGTTTCACCAAATCCCTAGCACTAGAAGCTTTGGAAATCCGATTTCGATGTACGCCCCGAAGGGCTTTTCCAGCAAACCTTGAAGCCAAAAGGGTGGCTCCGAGACTATACGAGCCACTACTGACGTTCTTCAAAGACTCGTTCAATCCTTCAGCCTCTTCCTCCTCCTTGCGACGCAACTCCACTTTCCTCTTCAAATAACGGCGCCATGCAGCTTGAATAAACCGCGCAGCCCAGGTTCTCCATTGCTGGGAATAGAAACGGAAGGTATGTTGAACCTGTCGACTGTGCAGACGCCTAAACTGACTTGCTACAAATTTCAACTCTTCAGCTTCCAGGGCAAATGCCTCAACCTCAGTGATTGCTCTCACAGTACGAGTAGACGACGGGAGATTGGCACCTGATTTGGGATCCAGCGCCCATGTTAAAAGCTCATCTCCACAGAACTCCCCCTCTTTAAGTTGGCTGCGATTCAAAAATCCACTACGTCCACCGTCAGTGGTTTCACTCTCAAGACGACCACGTATGATGAAGAGCATCTCATCGACTGGATCACCCTCACGTAGGATATGAGTATGTTCTGTGTATAAACTTGGTTTTAACCGCTCACAAATAGCATCCAGCAACCTTTCATCCATATTATCAAACAAAGGAACCTGCGTAATATCACAATGTTACATTCCAGATGTCTATTAGGAGATGACGAAAAAGTGCGCTACTTGTATACAACATTAAGATTTAGAAATGCCTGTTTGAAGTGCTTAGCAAGAAAAAAGTGTTCTTCGAGTTTTGAAGTGGATCAAGATATACACATATATATGTACTAAGAGACAACACAAAACTAGAAGTTAGTATCTCCTGCCAAGAACAATCCAATATAACTTCATCAGACAATGGGCAAAGACACCAATTTAGCTGCGTAGATTGTTTGCTTAAAATACCTAGAATTAAAACACATCGTGGAAAAGCAAATACACTTCACTCATGGATTTAGATGCATCTCAAATTGAATACATATATTCTCTACTAAAGAGTTACTATGACGGTTCCATATGATGATTCATTTTAGCCGATCCAAATCATTTTAAGACTTCGTGTAGTTCTGTTAATATTCAGAAAGTTCCTATAGAAGTAACTTGAGAATCAGCTAAGGTTCAGAAAGTTGGTATAACGAGAAAATAAGACTAGTTGAGCAAAAGTAGAAGAAAACTAGCAATAGTGCAAAACTTAACACAGCATTGGTGCCAACACAAAACATCCACAGAGGACCAAGTGAAAAGTCCTCTATCTGAATGATTGGAATTTTTTTTGCAAGTGAAGACAGATATTCCAGTGTTAGATATAAAATAACCATGTATGTGGTCCACCAATAGATTGAAGGAACTTACCCTCCGCACTAATGCTAGACAAAGGTGTCGCTTGATGTCCCTCCTCAAATCCTTTGGCAGACTACTGACCAAGTTCTCTTCATCAACTCCACGCGTTTCCAGCCACTTGTACTGATCATAACGTCTAACACGTTCCCTAAGTTCCTGCGGGAGCAAGCGATGATGCATCCATTGCTCTGAATCACGCCTTTTGACCCTCATCTCTTCAAGTCGAATTGTAAGAGACTGAAGATAAGTCTGCAAAAGAACACAATTTCAACGTTTAGTCACCATAGTTGCTTTGTTAGAACTCGGAAGAGTTGTCATTACTTCATTCCATTTTAGCAAGAAAATGGCCATCTCATACAAGTAAACATTGATTGAACCTAAATAAATAAACTTAACACTGGTGGAGGTGATAGTGGTCGACCTGGGGGATGAGATATATTGGCAGGGTGGGGAAGGAGATGCGGTGGATGGGGAAGGAGCGAGAGTTGATGTCGGGGCAGGTAGAGCTGAGGCTGGGGTAAAGTTGGATACATGTACTCACAACTCGCTTATGTTGCTCAACGCCTCAACCAAATTTGTTTAATCCAAAATCAAACATAAACAAAATTGAAATGGAAATCTTCCCGAAAGTCACAAGGTATATCTAAAATAATAAGAATAATATTCTCTTCAACAACAGCTGACAAATAAATTGGTTCAGTCTCAACTCTCGATCAAACTCACTCTTCTGAACACCAACACATCCCCTCACCTAAGAGACTCTCACAGTAGCTATCCAAGTCACTTGGGACATCAGTTACGGATATCAAGAAAAACAATATGCACATTGACACTGACGGACTCAGCTGTATGGTTTAAAATTTTGCCACGGTCGTGAGCAGAGAATTCTATTCTGTTTCACAAGATCCCCTTCGTCCGATTCAGATGAGATTGCTCATGCGTCAAACTTTACAGAAGCTGAGTCCAGATAGAAGCCCTATATCGACCTCAATTATATAATGTTTGACTCGAGCAAACAAATCAATGTGGAAAATGTTAAGGCAAAAATAAGCCACAACGTTGTAGATGCATAATGAGCATTTTTCTAAGCAAGAAAGAATACATAACAAGGTGATGAGTTAACAGTAGGAGGCTGTTTTGTTAGGGCAATCAAGAACGGAAAATGGCTTCAAATGAGATAATTCCATTTATACAGATTTGTTTAGATTTGTTATCATTCCGATTAACCAATACCTCGAACCATCTCAGCTTCTCAGGGTTTGGCACTTCCCCAACTTTAGGTTTATAGGATGTAACCTTAACCACCCATCAACTACCTTCACACCTACCAGCCAGGCAGCTGGCAGCCACCATGCCAGACCACCACACACGGGCCCCAACCTCTGCTCGACACACTCCACCATACTATCCCTCACCGCTATCACCATTAAACAATCACCATTTCCATGTTATAGCTTCACCCCCGTGTCCGTGTTAGTTTTACACCCACCAGTCACTGTGCTTTCACCTCCATCAATTTGATCTCAGTAATCATTCGTAACGTTTACAACCCTAATGCAACTCAGTATCACCCAAATTGCAAGGCTGTGTTTCTCTCTCCTTAGATATACGTTGATATCAAGCACCCCAATCTTCGTCATCAATGAATGGTGGCAGAGGGACAACAGGCAGCGGATAAAGAAAACATAAAAGATGAAGTGGAAGACCAACAAGCATCATCGTCATCATGATGAGAATTGAGATGTACAACATGTCAATGAGTATGATGTTACATGAAAGGTGAAGTAAGGAATGATGGAGGCATTTGTTGACTTGAAGCCAAACACATTGGGGAATAAGAGGGGTTTGAGTTCCTTTTCTTTCTCTCACTCTTCTTGATTCCACTCCTTTCCCTTGCACCGACAACCCCTAAATACAAGCTACTAATACCTTTTTTCACAAAGTTAATCAGCAGAGAACCAAACGACATGAAGAAAGAGCTGAGCTCCATAAGGTCCTCGGGTATGCTAATGCCAAGTCACAATTCAGACAAAACTACTTCTACCTCCTTAATCATAAATGACACTATACACAGGATTGTTTACTTGGTCACTATGATAAACTCCCCTCCGTCCCAGTATGTTTTTTTTCCTATTATCTGCATATGTTAAGAGGAATTCAAACAAAAGGGGAAGAACACTGTGTGATAGAGGGAGTATCCATTTGTTCAGTGAAAGTAGCATGTAAAATTCTAGTATATTGACCTCCCCAAAAAAAAAAAAAAAAAAAAAAAAAAAAAAAAAAAAAATTCCTACCATCGAATTAAAGTTTCACACTCAGGCCTTAAGGAATGTAGAGGAAATATTACCTGCATATTCCCAATCAAAAGTGCAAATAAGATGAGCCCAAATATGGCTAATGAAATGGAAAATATGACCTCCCCTGGATAGGTGCTGGTTATAAGCCCCTGGCCCAATGTACTGAAACAGGAAAGAATGGTTCAATATTCCCGCTTTGCATATGCATCCAGAAATAAGTCAGAAAACAAAAGTACTTGCTTCAGGAGAATAAAGTGCTAAACTGTACGGTCCAGTACACAAAACACAGTAGTTTACCAGCCAACAAATACTAAATTTAGAACAGGCAAAATAATTAGGGTGACTAAGAGTGTTAAAAGAAGAGAAGAGCAAGAAGAACCGACTCTGATAGTGAACTTCGTATCCTGCAAAAATTATATGTTCATCGTATTTATTGAATTCTTTGTATTTATTTCCACGAAAGAGGGATTGGAGTCTGTAAGCAAACGGTGCAAAAATGGGTGCAAAAATGGGTGCAAGATACTGAGAATTATTAAAGGGATTAGTGAAAACTAAATACAAGTCAAACAATTTTTGAAGTTCACTATTTCAATAGCAACGAGCACAGGTCCAAAGTAAGAAGCTGATTCATCTTCTAGGGCAATGTAGTAGATATAGAATTATAGTTTATTGCTTATTCCAGCGACGTTATTACTTTCTGAACTTTGGTAAAGGCAAGCAGAGGAAGCAAGACACAGTTTTAGATTCACAAACCAAGTATAATTGCACACCCATTGGCCATCGATGATGAAAGTAAGAAAGGCAAATACAAAAACATACATATAGTCTTCAATGCTACATTGACCATTAAGAGAAGCAAACATTCATATACTGTACACAGGCAACTAACAGATCTTTGAAACATCCCAAACAAAATGATAATAATGTTGAGATCAAATTTCTCTCTCGGTTCAGCATATGCAGTAATTAAGCATCAAGGTAGGAAAAAATTATTTGTAGCCCAAAATTACCTCAAGTTTTGTAGCCCCCACCATAAACAGTAACAGTACTTGGAAATAAAGCTGTCTGATGAGTAAATTCCGGACGATAAAGCCTGTCCAAAGATACCAAAGTCGAACGGACTATCATCAGTACCATTGCACCCTGCATCCAGAACTGATTTACTAATATTACTCCATTTTGAATAGCCTGCAGTCTGCTGATTGTCACAATACAGGAAACTCTTGAAGCATTTTCCCTTGTTATCATTACAAACTCCCTGCCAGCAAGTATCATTCCGCTCCATGCCTACTAGATACCAGAAAGCCCCAACTATCTGCACAGATGCCATTGATGTTTTGATCTCAGGCCTCCACAATGGATTGTGTGGTAACACAACAATAAAAGCAATGGTTTATAAAACAGTCAATGGTAACTTAAACATATTATCCTAAGTATCTATAATGAAGATCAACATCAGAGCAAAGGTATGCCAGGAAAACATACAAATAATCAGTTCTTGCTTATATTCTTCTGACAAAATTAGTTAAAGATAAAAAAGTTGTTGGACATTGAATGTTCCAAACTGTGAAAGGCCATGAATCATGTGAGTGAGAAGTTTTCAATGAAAATAGTTATAAATGTTATTTCTTGTTATAACCTAATTCCTCTGCAACATTCAAAATCTTGATCTCATAGAAATTCATGACGATGCACTTGTGTTCCCCTAGATAATGTATCTGGCCATTTGGTGTCAATGAGTTTTTACTACAGAGAACTGTTTCTTAGAGAAGCATTCACTTACATGGCTACAGAGCATGTACAGTAGGAGATAATATGCTGCACCAGCCCAAGCAGTTTCCGCAAAGACACCAGATGTTCTTTTTAATTCACCAAAAAGGGGTATGATCCTAATAAATCTTGGGATATACTGAAACAAAACTATATAAAGCAAAGCCTGTTTGGTTGCATATACATCAGAACCTTTCAATCCGTGTAGATACCTCCAGATAACAATCTGAAACAAAACCCAAAAAAAGGAGAACAAAGAGAGAAATTGCTGTCAGAATCATTCGTACTAAGCAAGCATAAGTTAAACACGGTATACAAGTATTAAAAGCACAGCCTTAACCAGAATCTGAAGATTCAATAACAACAAAGTCAAACAACCAAAATTTGGTCAGTGTCATGTCTGTCTTGGTTATTCTAGAACACAAAATCAAACTATGTTGCTATGAGAAGCAAGAATGCATTTCACAAGAAAACGCAACTAAGATGAGAAGGGCTCACAAAGGAATCATCTTAAGAAAGAGCAACTCCTGAGCATATATGCAAAATCATAGGGAAGTCCAATAGAGATCTAGACTAAAAGACTTCGTGGATCGACCAATGTTACCCACCGCTTATTGGGGTAGGACCAAGGGAGGGTCAGTAGTCTATCCCCAAGCCTGTGCTCTTGGTAGGGGGTTACCAGAAATAACAGTGAGCGGGAAAAAGATTAAAAAAGTGGAATTGAACGTGGAGAGGAGTTTTGTCATCAAGGGAAGGTTCAGTGGAGATTGATGCAGAATATTTACTACAGGAGAACCATGTAATTTTTGACAGACTGTTTCTCCCAAACAGGAAATTTTGAAATTCGCTATGATTATCTAACTCTTCAAACACCTCTTAGTTCGCACTTCTTCCTCTCCACTTCAAACGTCATCTATGATCTATCAAAGCCGTAGGACATTTTTTCAATAGAAAAAAAACTTACGATGACGCATATTCAAGTAAGTAAGACAATAAACACGATTTCCAAACCTGTGGCAGGGGCAGCACGGCAAGAAAATCGACAATAAAATAGCTCTGCAGGTAACGCTTTGCAATCTGAGCAGGATCAATGACAAGTTCACCGCGTCCAAAAACTCTCGATGATGGAGCAATGTATGCAGTTCGGAACTGGAGAGCCATGCGTACAAGATAAAAAAGATCTATAATTGTCCGTACAGTAGTGGCTGCAGTAGCTAACTTCTGGTCAATACTCAGACACTGCTGATTGGAATTGACAATTGGAAGATAGAAGAAAAAGGGATCCACGAAAACTGACAAAATACATGAAACGACGAAAAGCTTATTCCACAGTTGAAGAAACTTGTCCTGAGGATCAAATATCTTTTTCTCTGACACCTTTAAATCCTCAGGAAATACTGCCCGAGACACCCCAAATCTGAGTGATCGACCAATTGACCGAAGTCCTTCCGAGCTTTTCATCATCCCTCTATTAAACGAATTCGATGGAGTATTGATTCTAGGTCTAGTACAATTAATCTTGTCAATAAATCGCCATTTCGTCACTCCACGTGGATCAGAAGATCGTGAAGATAGCGAGGCCGTGGAATCCAAGTCATCCAACCTACATTATACAGTAGTAGAATATATCATACTTGTATCGCATTGAGGGATCTAAGACATAAATTTCACTTGCTAAATCATCAGGCTTGATCAACAAAATAAGTACTTAGCTTTCCTATGATTTACTACACTTTGGAAAAGCGCAGACAGGTTAAGTGACAATAATTAACCAAGACAGATTCACTAAATTATCAACCAGGTTCATTTATTAGCCTCTCCCAACACAGTTAAGCAATTAGTGTAACACCTACACAAGTACACATTAATTAACCAACTTTTGAAGTCAAGTAGCTTGCATGTCTTGTATTAGAAGTACCAAGTTGAATGAAAAGGGACTGATTCATTACCACATAGATAAACCAAGACATTTAAAAGGGGCAATCACTAGCATAAGCATTGAGATGCAACTCGTTTTTGTTCCTAATAAAGAGGTCTTAGTTAGGGATCTGAAGGATTCTAATCAAAACCATATTGAAGCAATTACTCATATTTCACATGTATTACAAATCATATCTGAGTCGGCCAGTATATCCATGTCTTTAAGCTTTGTCAAAATCACATTTCACAAAAAAAGCACAGAACTTGTGGCAAGACAAAAGGTTGCAAATATCCGACGCTGAACTTTTCCAGTAATTTTAACAGCAAGCGCTACTGATTAATGTGTGTACTTGTTTTGTTCGCATAGTATATTAATTAACAAACACTCCCTCCTTTGTCCACAGAATTCCAACTAAAGTAAAGCTCTAACCAGTATATCAGCCCCCCTCTTCTATTACCGGTTTAACGCCAGCGATCATCAAATCTTTTGGCTTTGCAGTATGAAAGACAATCAAAATGGCTCTTAAACCCTTGGCGCTTACTTCCAATTAAACAACATATGGTCCTCCCACTTTCAGTTAAGGGTCAACTGGAACACCTATATAGCAAGATAATCGTTGTCTAGTACGCTCAACTCGCCCTTACCCCAGTCGGTATATAGCCTCCCTCCTCACTGAATAATTAGAATAAGCTGCACGATTTGACCCGTTCGATAATATTTCTTCTTCAACCAATAAACTCTAGATAATGGCAAAAGCCCCATCGACTGAGCATGACACGAACTAGCAAATTCCTTATCAAAGCAGGCATTGCTTAACAATAACCCTCATCTAACTTCAATCCCAAATACAACCATTCGAAATCCCAACCCAAAAAAAAAAATCAACAATCATCCCAAGGGTTCATTCAGCATCTAGGAGCTCCAAGGTATCACGAGCAACAAGTCCAACTCCTTGCAAAAAGAGTAATAGACTGCCCGTGGCAAGACATAGAATTTGAACTTACAAACATATTCGCCGTAATTCTTCATCATATCTTGTCTTCCCTTCATCAATCATAGATATTTCACAAAATTCCTCATCCATAATCTACATTGACCCTCACAATCCAATTTACCACCCCCTTCTTTAAATTGTTCGATATCGTCACCATCACAGTATACGCAACATCAAAGCCGCAATAATAACTCAACAATAACATCAAATACTCATACGCAAACAATAAAAGATGAACTTGGAAAAGTAATACCTTACAAATTTGTCCTTCTGACCACAATCGAACATCATCTGAAGTCAAATTCATGTATAACTACACATTCAAAACAAACAAAATTAACCCCCAACTTCTTATTCACGCTAAGAAAACTGCCCAAAACACACCAAATTACTACTGATTAACATGGTAAACCAGTAAAAAAAAAATATGTCAACTTGCAAAAAAAACACTTCAAAATTTCAACAAATTGTTCTATGCCAATATATACAGAAGCAAAAAGTGATCTGTAAATTACCCATGGATCAATGATCCGGATCCACAAATGGGTCAACACAAAAAAAATCAATGAACCCAAGTTTTTTGATAAAAAAAAATGAGCAAGAAATGGATAAATAATGCAAAACAAAAACTAACAAGAGAAGAAGAGAAGAAGCATACTTGTGTTGTTGTAGTCAGAAAGATTAAAACTTTTTTTCAATATTTGTGGGCACTTTTCGCAAATTTGGTAAAGCTTCTAAAGGAAGTTATGATTGCAGTTCCAAAGATTGAGTCTTTGAGAGAGGGGGGAAGTTGACTACGAGTCCATTTTCGGAAAAATTGGTGGTAAAATTAGCAAAATATTATTGGAAACTTGAAGAATGAAGTTATTAGTCGAAATTTTGGGGGTATTAATGTAAAAGTGAAAAAAAGTTCAAGGATAAAGACTTGAAAGAAAGGAGAGGGAAAGTGGGCAGAAGAAGTGCGGACTGAGCGTGACGAATAAGATAAAAAGGGACAAAGACAAGAAATGCTAGATTTTTGGTTAGAAAGTCTCCTCTATTGATATCTGAAGGAAAAATAGTGTTGGCTGCCTTGTTCTACACACCCAAAGACTCCATCTAGTTCGTCAATTCGCCAACTCGGAGTCTCGGACTAATTGTAAGACTCATCATTTACGGTGGGTGAAGAGGAACATAACATCCTTTAAGGCGAGTGACATACTGTAATATAGAGTTTTTTTAGAAGATATATATGGTCTTTCGACTCGTTCGTGAGATCAATAAATTTTTATTTTTTGTGTTCTTGTTTGTAGGTGTTTAGTTTAATATCATCATTTGTTGTGAGTGTGTAACGATACATTTGTGACTGATAGGAAGTACTTATGTATTGACATTGCATTATTTTCTTAAAGGTTAAAGTTGCGTTAGATATGCTCCCAAAAAATTACTCCGTTAATGCTTTATGCCGAGATAGTAGATGTTGAGGGTATAATTCGAATGCCGTTAATCGAATAAGAGCACAGGAGGGGATATTGATCATGAAAGAGCACTCAACGAAAAGAAACACATAGCTTATAATTGTTTGAATCAAGCACCAAGTATGTACTCCCCACTTAACTTCTTCTTGCCGAAAAAAATTCTCTTCCTTAAAATAGGAGAGAGAAGGTCGAATTAAAAAAAAAAAAACAGAAATCAATTACTAGTTGCCCCTGTTGGGGCTCGCCGGCGGCCACCTCCGATTTGCTCTCTGTCGTCAAGGAGCCCTTCCCTCCACTCCGTTCCTACACAGCTCAACACTCTCCATTTTGCATGTACCTTAGTGCCAGACCCTTCTATTTATTGGAAATATTTTTCTGATTTAGAATTATTTTTATATCTTTCTTAGTGCCTGTTTGATATCGTTTTCTGATTTCAATTTTCTGTTTTTTGAAAATCAAAGTCCCGATTTTGAAAACCAGAAAAAGTGTTTTTCAATTTTCACTCGTCAGTTTTCATTTTCTATATGACTATTATAGTTACAAACAATTGAGAGTTAATTTTGTAACTCATTTAACTAAATTTTTTACGCAAAAAAAAAAAAAAAAAAAAAAAAAACTGAAAATAGCAGTGATACCGACCGAGCCCTTATCCGACTGGAAACGCTTTCTCACGCCTCCTCCATTAATCTCTACTCTACATACTTCTTTATTCTATTTTTAATATAAACACTCTTTTTATCATCCACTTGAGCTTGGTGATCTATTGGTTAGGGGTTCTCTTCGCTGCATCTGAGAAGAACCATCGGGTCGGCGAATCTTAAGAGAGGGACGCGGTTTCAAGTTTACGTGGGGGCGTATTCCTCTCTAAAGAGAATGTTATGGCGTGTTTCGGCCCAGTCCACTCTAATTTCAACTCTTATCGTTTAATTTAAGTTTGATTGTTATTTGTTCTTGTTTGTTCCTATATAAATTGAATTTCCCTTTTGTGTTTATTGATTAATTGGTATTTTGTGACTTTCTTTTTAACAAGTTTAGAGAGGTTTTTTTTATTTCAATTAATTTAGGCTCTTATGGATATCATTAGCTCTTTGTCTAGTAAGCTTGCGAAATTCGATGGCAAAATTTTCTGTGATGACAACAACAAATGAAGCTTTGGTTGACTGAGCTTGGTTTGTTTTTAGTTTTATGTGAGCCCAAAAGCAATACTTCTAGTCCTGGTTCTATTGTTACTCCCCCTTCGACCAAAACTCCCAGCGCCACCCTTGTACCTCAATCGTCCCCATCAACTACTAAGACTACTACTACCACCAGTACCGGTGACCCTATTGCCAGAGACACTATATGTCATGGTCGTATATTGATGTAAGACTATTTTGGTCCCTTTTTCCGTGTGAATTATGCATCTCGTCCCCTATTTTGATGTTTCTATATCTAATTTTCCGCCATTTTTATGTATATGTTTATCTTGGCTCAATTGGTGCTATTTTGCAAATTCTTGTGCATTTTCTATTTGGTACGAGTTTCGGGTTCTGCGGTTTAGTTTTAGCTTTTGTAGGTACTCCTACGGAGCACTTTGGAGCGGAACCCGTGGCATTGGAGAGCCGAGGAGCAGGGCCTTAGGCACCACAATCGAGGGAAAATGGAGCAAAAGGGAGAAGATACGGGCTACGCTCGGTGTCCCGCTTGCCGAGCGTGCCATCGAGCTCATGGGAGGCAGAAGCGATGCCACCGAGCCTATGTCTGCTCGGCCGAGCGGATGGCTCCGCTCGCCGAGCTCTTATATTTGCTCGACAAGCGCCTGGCAGAGCGACCCCCGAATTTGCCCCTAGACGCGTTTTTTTTTTTTTTTGTCTTTTTGCACACTATATATACCCACCTACCCTAATTGTGTAGCCATTTTTCATTTTCTTAGATTTTTTTTAGGTTAATTTAAAAGGGAACCAAAAACTCTCTCTCTCCTAGTTTGAGCTTTGGTTTCTCCACCTTTGTAACTTCTTTCATCTTTTCACCTTTCATTTTATTCAAGATTTTCACAACAATTGTCAAGTTCTATTATTAATATAGTTCAAGTTTTTCTTCATTCATCTCCTCTTTATACTACTTCATTTTGGTTAACAATTTTTCTCCCTTTTATTTATTGTTATTTATCTTGTTTTAGTTATTGTTAATTCATGTTTATTAGTTGATTAATTGATTAATTAGTTTAGTCTTCTAAGTTTGAATCTTTACCCAATTTTCATGTTTAGTATCCTGTTTAGGACTCTAATAATTGCAATTAGTGTTGATTTAATGATGTGTGAGTTCTATTGTTAGGGGATGTGGGAAATGTGACAAACGTGGTGTCTTTATGTGGGGAATTAACTTATTGTTATGTCTTTCATATGATTTGTGCCTAATTGCTACCCTTATTATTATAATTGCAGGATTGGCTAAGATGTACACTTGGGTAGTTGTATCTTTCACTAATTAGGCCAATATAAGAGATTGGAGGCCCAATTAAGCATAAGTGGGTTGGATTGATTGGTTAATTGCATGAGAATGATTTAATCGATTAATCGAGAATTAGATTAATTGCTTGAAAGAGTTTTTAATCACTTTTTGTCCCTCATTTGGCATGAATCAATTTAATTAAGTGTTGTTGTTAATTCCCCTAATAAAAGAAATTGTATTTGTTGCATGAACCCAAAATAAACCCCTTAACTCCTTATGGTCTGTTTGGTATCATTTTTTGTTTTCAGTTTTCAGTTTTTTTTTTTAAACCAAAATCCCGTTTTTGAAAACAAGAAAAAGTGGTTTTCAGTTTTCACTTGTCTTTCATTTTCTATATGACTATTATAGAACCAAACAATTTAAAGTATTTTGTAACTTATTTAACTATATTTTTCACGCAAAGCAACCAAAAACTGAAAAAAAAACGGTAGTGATATCGAACGAGGCCTAATTAACAGTTTTAATTCAAAGTTTTCGACTTTATTTGCTTAATAGTCAATTAGTGATAGTTATTAGATAATATTTGCATTCTTGATTAGATTAGACTAAAATTAGAACTAAGATTAATAGACAATCACTCTCGTTCCTGTGGATTCGACCTTAGCTATACTAGGATAGATTGGATTGGCTTGAGACTTGTTTTAGGCCTATCATATATTAAGTGCTTTGTCTATTTATCATATTTTTCATGATTCAAAATATGTTGTAGAGTTGTGGAAAGCACTTGATCGTCGTTATGGTCTTGCTGAAAGAAGTCTTAAACGTGTTACTATTGATGATTGGTTTGATTTTCAGATGGTTGATAACATAAGTGTGTATGAGCAGTTGATTGATTTTAAGAATTTGATTTATAAAATGAAGTCTAAGGGTATTCAACAGAGTGAGTCTATTTATATTTCGTCTTTGATTAGAAAATTACGCCCTTCGTGGTGTGGCTTTGCTAGAGGTCTTAGGCACAAACGTGATAGCTTTACCCTTGATGAATTGTTTGTTGCTTACACAATTGAGGATAGACATCATTCTAAGTCCAAACCTTCTGCCAAAACTGACTATCAACCTAAGGCCTTGAATGTTGAAGGTTCCTATAAACCTAAACACATATTCTTTAAGAAAAGTGGTCACAACAAATTCTTTGGGGGTATAGGTAACAACAAGGGCTGTAATAGTCAGGCCAGATTGTCAACTTGAGTGCTGGGTCTGTGGCAAGACAAACCACATCGCTAGAAATTGTTATCGTCGTCAAGGACAAGTTAGGAATGGCCAGAAACCCCCTGGTAAAGCTTAAGCCTTTGTAGTGACCGCGGAGGCTGACGTAATATGTATTTGCCCCTAGTCCAGAGTTGAATTTTTTTATTTGAGACTAATGATTGGTGGATAGACTATGGGGCTAACATTCATGTTTGCGCTCATAAAAATTGTTTTTCGTCCTACCAGGTATCCGGCCAAAGAGCTATAACCACAAGAAATGGGAGTGTAGCTCGCGTCTTAGGAGAAGGCCAAGTCAATTTATAGTTGTCATCCGGGAACGTCTTTGAGTCAGTGTTCTCATAGGAATCGGACCCTATAACTTAATTGGTAACTTTAATTAACTAAATTACCTAATAACTAACCATGACATCATCATTTAACGGAAAATCTAACGGAAGTTAATATTTGGGTACCATGTGCACAAAGTAGTAAGTTCAGGGGTACCATGTGCACAAAGTTGTTAAGTTGGGTACCTGTACAATCTGTCAAAGTTCGAGGGTACCACGTGAATTTTCCGTTCATTTTACAATACTAACCTAAAACTAAAATAGTAGGTAGGGAAGTAAGGTTCGAATCCACGGAAAATTATTAAGTTTATTCGTGATCAAGTGAGTAACTGCCCTTGGGTGTGTCTCAATATCAATGACGAATGACATCGAGATTCATTTGAATGAAGTCCCTCTGTCAAAAAAAAAAATCAGGATTAGGATCGACGCGCAGTACTTTAGAAGCAGGCTTGCTGCTTTTGTTCGGTTCGGATAAGTCAACTCCCTTCGGTCGGTTCGCTCAGGTGGGTCTACATAGTGGCTCGCGGCGAACTATTAGGTTCTTACTTTGTCGTATCAACAAGACAATGTAAGCCAATAAGCCATGTACTGGGGGGTACAACGTAATTGACAAGCTGCGAAAAACTGAACTAGCACCAACAATACCCCAAAGGACAAGGAGTCTCAAAGGAGCAATTACGTGTGCTCTTATTGGTAATATATACACTGATACACAAGTCTACAAGAGTACATGGGCATTTGAGAATTGCAATTCCTAATCTGCAAGCTCGATCTGATTCATATTTACAGTAAGCTCAACAAAGAAAAGATGTACGAGTATGTACTATGACATCCCCGACTACCTCGGACCTCTCCCTACAGAAAGCTGCAGCAGGAGTAGCGTAAATCCTTAAACAAGGTATTTAAGGAGGCTACTCATGTCCCCGATCTTTCTAATTAACCAAATGGAAACGGGAAAACCTACACTATTTGCACAATATCATCTAACCTACATACCTATCCTGGAAAGCTACCTTATTCTTTTCATTTTCTCATTCCGCGAGTGACTTCTAACTAGCCGAGTCTACAGGAAATATATACAATCACGAAGCTAGCTCTGGTTTTTAATGACCTTCACACTGCTGTAAAATCGTTTGAGATCCTTCATCGCCCTTTCTTCTATCTGGATAGACCGAATGGACGAAGGGGAATCAACCTCAGGTTTGAACCATCGATTTGGCGTGCCCGAGTCAGATGGAGACCCCTGCCCTGTAGTGACTGAGAATCCAGTTGTCCTTGTTTTAGGACTGTGTGTAGGACATTGTTTCTTCACCTAGTAATACCACCAGTAGACGGAAGAAAAAAGTCAGTAGTTATTCAGATACGAACATATCAGGTCATGTATCTAGAGAAACAGCATCCACTATCAGCCAAAAAAAAAAAAAAAGAATTCCTCTCCAAGTATACAAGCAGCGACCATATTATAGAAATTCACAGCAAACATGCCCTGTGTATCCTAGAATTCGAAAATATCAATTCAGAAGTTACTCCCAAACTAAATGAGCCATCATATGGGCTTTGGATTGGAAAATAACAATATGACTTATCAACACTATTATAATGAAAACCCGGATCAAGAGAACTCATAATGAACCTGAACATGCGTCCCCAGGAATGCCATGCACGTAAACAAAATTACGAAGTTCTGATAAATAAGAAAAGTTTCTAAGTAAAAAGATACGGAAAGGAGCAGTGAGCTCAGGCGGTAATGTCTCTTAAGGTGTAAATCACAATTGGTTCACAAAGTGAGGTGCATAGCCACTCTTGTGGCCCCAGAGGGCAAATTCAGAGTTTGGTGGCTAATAGCTAACATCCAATGGCCCCTGACAATCAGCTCCAAGCACATGCTTAGACCAGTCAGTACAAAAACCCACAAATCGAGCTTAGATTTAGAACTTCAATTCGTAATGTGCATGGGTACTGATTTCAGCTCTGTTCTCAAAGAGGATAACTCGATAAAGGGCCAAATCAAACTTTTCAAAGTCCCCTTACCCATGAGTCTACAATTCCTAGAACCAAGAGCCAACATCATCACCAGAACTACAGCATTCTAGTCAAGAATCAAAGGTACAGCTTTATTGACGATCTATATGTCTCCAATTAGATAAAGGATATGGTTTTCCTCTTGGTCCATCTCCCAAGGAATGTCAAAATAGCTAAAAGGCCGAAAGTATATTTATGATTTCTCTACAATACCTAAATTTAACTAGTTCATCTACATCTGCGGTTACGCAATGAACCAAAGGCTATATCGAACCTTATGCATCCACAAAATTTCCACTTTAGGACCTAAAAAACAGGTTCTGACAGGGAAGGAATAAATTCTAGATTCTAGAATATATCACATCCGCTCAATAGATCACACAAGATATCCCCACAAAAGGATCAACAAGATAGCTTCTGAGCACCATTACATATTATTTGTTGGTGTTCAACTTCTTCCTTGTGTTTGCATGTAAGGAAATAAAGCGAATGAATTTAGAACGAAGAAGATACTAGTATATATTACCTGCTGCATCTGTATATTTCTAAGAGAAGGCCGAGAAAGATGAGGCGGAGTCCCAGAAGCAGCCCAAGGAGGGGTGCTCTTGTCTCCCTCTAATGGTTGTGATGCCTGCGTTACTGCCAGAGGAATAGGGTTCGAAGGCAGAAGAGAACTCAACAAAAGTTTTCCATTGCCCCTATCATCAGACACCTCGTCCACCTTATCCTTAGTTTTACCAGGAAGAGCTGCAGTAAATTTTTTTTGCTCATGTTGGATATCGCGGAGAGAAGCAGACATCTTTGATACCTTAGCTCCACCCCACGCAGGGCCTTCAGTTTTGGGTGGGGGTGGTGGATTAACAACAACTTTGATGGGCGCTTCCAGACCCCCACTCAGAAACATAGAAAGACCTCCTTTCCTCCCTTTCTTCTTGTTTGCCGGTGCCGATGAACCTTTAATCTTTGTGTCTACAGCAGCTTCCTTTTGAGAGACAATAACGAAATCTCTGGTGACCAATTCCTCTCGTTCAGCAGCAGCCTACCAGGTGCACAATCAAACAAGTCAGTAACAGTAACTACCTACAGATTCAGAAGCGACTTCATGTAAGAAAACATTTCAAATGAAATAGCTCTAGAATGAGTACACATGCATTCATAAAGTCACACAGCACCAACCTAAAGCCTCAACAAGACAACAATAATGCTTGGAAAAGGAAATCATTTAAAGCATCAATAGTACTAGAAAACGAAGATTAGATAGATGCAAAATTAACTCTGGGAACTTCAACAACGGTAGCAGTTCAAGGGTGCGTAAGACATTCCCCTTGGTTATAGCAAATCGATCTCAGGGGTCCGGGGGGGGGGGGGGAGAGAGTCTAGAAAGAGATCCACAAAGAAGTGTTCCACTCTGAATTTGACCAGTGAATATTTCCCTGCATATTAATCAATGAGAATTCTCTGTCCCACTTTATGTACCCCTCCAATCACAACCTTGCAAACCCACTCTCCAATATTAAAAAATTCATTTATGCTTATAATTTAATTGATTTCTAAGGATTTGATTGGAGGGGTACAGGGAGTGGGACATAAGAATGGGACAGAGGATCTCCACTCCATATCAATAGCTGAACCAAGCGACCAGATATGATAATATAGTGCATAAATATTTACCTTCTTCTCTGTAGATTTTAACACTTCAACATCAAGAACAGTTTTCACAGAAAGTGACTCCAACTTGCTACTTGATACGGCATCCGATTCAATCTGACAAGCTTTATGTTTATTCCTTCTTTTTTGCTTCTTAGACATACCCACCTTCTTAGTGCCTTTATCATCCAATGTAACTGAAGCTGCATTTGTTGTCTCAGTGGGTACACCGAGCTCAGCAAGAAAGCTCTCCAGTGCAGGCTTGGTTTGCAACTTAGCAACCTGTTGGTCGTCAAGAACCTGCCCCTTCGACAGTTTTGCCTCAAGAACCTCAATCTGTTGCAACTTCTTTCGCAACATTCTAACTTGCTTATTCATCTCTTGATTAGCATCATTCATGGGTAGAAGAAAGCTCTCTGACCTTAATTTACCAGCTTTCTTGGCAGCATCTAGCATGAGAACATTATCTCGAAGCCTTGGAGACTCACTGTCGCTATTGTCCTCATCACTATTGATGACAGCAGGGTAAGTAGCCGTTGGAGTAGGCAGTCGGCGGCAACTCCATGGTTCAGATGATCTCACATCCAGCAATTTCTCAATGTGAACTAAAATGTCTAGCGAAGCAGTAGCAACAGCATGTGAAGCAACTGTAAAGATATAGTCAAGATTGCGAATGACAATTTCCTGCATGACAGAAAGTGTATCTAAGTAAAATAACTAGGGAAGCAGTGGAAAGTAGGATCTTTAGCGAACCATTCTAAGCCACCATTAACACTAAAAGACTGGGACAACAACTGACTACACAATCTGTTCCCAAATGGGTTAAATCAATGCATCAGATAGTGCTTAAGGACTTATTCGCCAACTGTTGAAACAGACCTTCAATGGTTGAGACCTACTCAAGTTGGCTACATAAAGTGTTCCTATGCTTCCTAATTAATATTTAAGGGACATCAAATTCTACGAAACCCAGAAAAGGGTTGGGTGACAGAAGTAAAAGACACCTTATTCCAGATTCGAAATAGCGAGTCATATGCCATACAAGTCACCAAAGACATCGTCACAAATCATGCCAACAACCAAATATCTTTAGAGAGTTGAATGCTACCCAGGACACCTCATACACAGTGTAGAGAGTTCTACGACTATAAATACGTTCACCAAACCAATTCTTTTCTCAGTTGTGCCCAGGCTCAGAATTCACCATCCGTTCAAACCCTTATCCCAGAGGGACACAACAAAATAGTACTATCTTTTCAAATAACGCAAAGTTCTATTGCAAACTCTATACCTCACAGTGCTTCCGAAGATCATCTGCTCCAAGTGTATCCGCAATTTCCAGCATCTGCAAAGCACTTCGTGGTTCTACAAGATATTCTGCAGCCACTTTTTCGCAAAGGCTCTTTAAACTTGGCACTGGTTTTTTGTCACCATCTTTTTTTTCCAGCTTGGATGATCTGCTGGCAGACTCTGTTTCATTGAACATAAAACCCTCATCTAACTCTCCCAATTCATTGTTGACCTTAGGGTTTGATATTTGAGAGTCCGTAGTAGTGTCACCAGGATAAGCAGGGTGGTAAATTGAACCAACAATCAGTAGATGTGTTTCACCAACAGAGACTTTCGTAGCCTTTTTCGAACCATGGAGCCTAGTTACAGCAGGTGGTTTATCTTTAGCTTTCTTTCCATCCCACATAAAGACCTCACCAGTGCATGTAACCGCAGAATTCCAATACTTGCCAGCAGAAATGCCAACTATTTTCCTTCCATTCAAACAATACACCTGCAAAGAAAGAAGCAAACGAGAGTAAAATGATCAGCATTATCCACTCTAGAAAACCTAGGAATACCGTTCTGTGTGTTCGCAATATCAACCTGATTGCATTTCAGATCAGGATCAGATGAAACCCAGTAGAATAACGTCCCATCATCAGTTAAAGCCACACTATGCACCATGCCTGCCGCAACTGCAACTACATGAAGTCGTTCCATCCTGTGAAACTTCATCAAAGCATTTCCGCTTTTCTTCAAGTTTCTAGAAATGAGCACACGTCGTGGTGTTACAAGTCGATGACCCCAAGTGAACACCTATAACAGTCAGAACATCAGTTAGAATCAACAAAACGCAGGCACCAAAAAAAAACCACTAAAAGGCTAATTTCTAAAACTATCATACCTCTCCATCTGCACCCAAAACAATTGTGTGATACTTTGCAGTAGCCACTCCAGTGAAAACCTTCCCTTTCAAATACTCAACCAATCTAGGGGTATTATTCGAACTTGAGTTTGATGTTCCATAACCAAGTTGTCCTTCCTTGTTGCAGCCCCACGTGAAGACTTCACCAGCCTCAGAAATAGCAGCAGTGTGTTTATTTGCTGCGGCAACGCCCACAATCTTCGCCTTTAGAGAGCTAACTCTTCGAGGCATAGGTTGGGTATCCACAGATGCATAACCAAGTTGGCCCTCTGCAGATTTAGGTTGAATATAACGAATATCAGTTACGAAAAAGAGAACTTCTAAAAGTCCGGGCATCTCTTTATATCATAGTTTTTGACGCACCAGATACAAAAGACACTCACATCATTCCGATACGATTTGAAACAAAAGAAAAAGTCAACCACTAGAAATGCATGAAATAGATATCTCTGTGATAACATTTTGCTTTCATTCAACACTTTTAAGCTTCAAAAAGCCCTGATACCTCTATTTGATCCCCAAGTGAAAACTTCCCCACTTTCAGTAGCAGCAACAGTGTGATGTTTGGCAGCAGCAACTGCTTTCACCCTTCGAGAACCAAGCCCTGAGATCACTTGTCTAGGTGTAATAACAGCAGCTTGGCCACTGCAAGAAGATATAAACCAAAATATTAGTGCACAACACATATACATTACTAGAAAACAATGCCACTCACCACATTAGATTAAAATTTATTCTCCTCAACATAATAATACGACTGATAATAGAATAGTTAAATGCTAAATCGTGACCACTTTTAGGAGATGCAACACTGATTCGTGTTTAAAATGGGTCCTGTGTCTTCGGTTACACAGTACCGTGACAATGGAGTCTCCCAGATCCCACACCAAACTGGAAATCATGTAGCAAACATATAAGACAAGTTAAAAGTAGGAGTGGTAGGACTTACTCAATATCATGGCTGAATCAGAAATGATTAGATAGGAGGAGCGATCTAACTTTAAGCTATAAATCATTTAAAGAAACTATTAGATAGTACAGCTCGGCTTGTATTATCAGGGATAACTCGGAGAAATATTAGGCATACATATTTCACTGTTTTCATATTGGTGACTCCAAAACGAAACATCAGACAGATTAAAGTGAAATAAGTAGGCAAGATCAAAAAGTAAGTGCACCAGTTTTGTTAAATTAAAACACTGGAAAGAAAGGCATTAGTATACAAACAAAATTACCTATGAATGTCAAACTCCGGATGCCCAAGGCGGCCACCCCTTCCAAATCCCCATGTATACAGCTCTCCACGACCAGTAACTGCCACACTGTGAAACTTAGAAGCAGCAATGGATTTGATAAATGAACCCTGAAGTGCATCAAGTTTGCAAGGTAACTTCTGTAAATGAGCGTTTCCAGTTCCAAGTTGATAATTGGTACCACTTCCCCAGCTATAAATCTCAGTGGTCACTGTAACAAGCCAAGCCAAACATTTCAGTCATCTATTTAAAAACTACTCTCAACGGACAGAGACATGTGAAACTTTTACTACAATGACTACAAAACAATAAATATATAGTCTCTAAAACCTGAGTTATGTTGATCACCCAACATCTGCTGTACTGGTCCAGAAAGGAGATCAATTGGTGTTCGCAATTTTGAGTCCTCTATACTGACCGAAGCCCCAGACTGAAGAAGAACACTTGCAACAGCAAGATGACCGAAGTGAAGAGCCCTATGCAGGCTACTCCACCCTGATTCTCCATCCTGAAAAGATGGGTTTAAAACTTTACAAAAATGCAGCATGAACTTCGTGAGGATCAAATTTAACGTAGAACAAAACCAAATTACAAAAGTGGGCAGTTATGCTAAGAAGTAATGGTATATGTATTCAATAGGCAACAAAAAAAATAAAATAAAAAATAAATAAATAAATAAAAAAACAACGACAACAGATTCTCAAAGGACATGGCATGTGATAGGATCTCCTAACTAATACCCAGATTCATGTCCCCCAAGTCAGCATCGAATATCAAAGTGGGGAGAAAAGATAATCAGTAAGAAATTCATAAATTTTCGACTTATTGTGTTTTGGTAAGCATACAGCACAACAGAGGGGAGAGATTGAAGCACCGTAACGTACCCTAGCATCAGGATCAGCACCAGCTGCAAGAAGCCTTCTCACAAAAGGAATGTGATTTCTCCATGTAGCAATATGGAGTGGAGTGAGGCCAAAAGCATTCCTCGAATTAATATTACCACCATTCTTTTTTAGATGGGCCAAAGCTAATTCAAGATCAGCCAAAGAGCCCTCTCGCACAACACGACAAAGATCCTTCTGAGTTCCACCCAGTAACGATTTGCGCCCAAGACTCTGAGGACTATGCTTGTGCGCTTGAGGAGAAACCAGTCCCTCCATCAGTAACAATTGACGGTTCTCGGCCTTCTCGCTTTTAGCAATTACAAAATTTAACCCCCAAAGTATTACGCGCAGAATAGTCCTCAGAATAGACGGTGATTACTCGAAACCAGATGATAAAAAAAGATTTGGATGAAAGGCAGAGATAACGCCTCAAGCGCCCAAAACCCCTCTTCAAGAAAAATGGCTGCTAGTCCATCATTACAATTTAACCAAATTCTAGTCAAGACGTCACAGAACCTCAGCCATTATTTATCTGACAGAGAGATCAATAAGAAAAACACTTCTCATACATGCATCCTTGACATTAAAATAGCACTCACCCTCGCCATAGTATCTGTCAAAACAAACAAACTTCAGCTTTTCACCCAACGATACCTCATGTTGATATGTAAGTAATCAAAATTTTCATCACAGCAGATCAATGTACAACACCCACAATTGAATTATGTAAACCGGCATACACTCGACATTTGACAAAGTGGATCAAATGATGGCGAATTTTAGCTCAGCATCATTAAAGTTTAAGACTGGGAATCATGAAAGATATTTCCATTGGTAAGTAAAGACTACGTATCAAGGCATCGCCAAACATGCCTTTTACTCAAAGAATTTAACCAAACCCCAATATCAACAGTAAAAAGAACTGACTCTTAATCACTACATAAGATCAATCCCTTCTTGTTGAAGCTTCATTGTATCATCCAAATCAAATTGTTTAAAATCAACATCCAATCCAATTCCTTCTCGATTGTCGATTGAGCATCATCATAACATTCACACCAAATTTTTCAAAAAGAATTCATCTGACACTTTTACAGTGACTTTTTAAACTACTGTCAACTACACTAATTTTACCCTTTTCCTAAGACATTGATCATAATTTCAAATTATTGAAAACATGAAAATGCTGCAAAATTGAGCAGGATTACTGAAATGTAGAAGACAGTAGAGAAAATGCAGCAATCAGAAACAAAATTTCATAATTTCATCCAAAAGATTGAAACTTTGGATCAAAATTAACAAAAATTAACATCTACTTCATACAATTAAACACTCAGCTAAATAACCCAGCTCATAAATTACACAAAATAAATTGGATCAACCCATTTCAAATCAAACAAAACCCAATTTATATAACCCACAAAATGCGCAAATTAACATGAATTAAGATCAAATTTCAACTGCATTTGAATCAATTAATACAGAAAAATAAACACAATTTAAATGATTACCTGAAGAGAATTGCACAGAAATTGAGCAAATCAGCAAAAACAAAAAAAAAACAATTAACGGATTAATTAATTTTGGTGATTTGTGTTCAATCTTTTATTTTTTGATTAAAATGTAAGGTTGGGATAAATTATTAGAAAAATGAAGAATGTGAGTATGAATTTGGGTGATATAAAAAGGGAATCGAAACTAAAGAATATGGGCGGATATGCCTTTCAAGAGTTTGGGAGTATCAACGGAGAAACAGAGGAGAGAGAAAAATGGCTGAAAGAGGAGAGAGAGAGAGAGAATGATTCGCACTTTTATCCCTTTTTTTGGAGTAAAAATAAAAAAGGAAATCAATTTAGATTTGGGTGAATGAATTAAAAGTGGACAGAAATGCCCTTTGCGAAGAATGAAAATTGACGTCGTGGCGTGCATGAGAGTGAAGCGAAGTGATTACATGTCATCCTCGTCTTGTCTGTGTTTCAGTTCTGTACGCCTACAACGCAACGTCCCTTGTTTTCCCTGTTACTCTTTTTGTCTCTCGGGTTTATGTTCTTTTTTGGGTCGGATGGACGAAATTGCGTGTTTGTGTTCAGTACGCATGAAGGTGGTATCATATACGGAGTATAGGAATAAAATAATAAAAAAAATTGGCGTTGTCCGGTTAGTAAACTAGGAGTATCTGGTAAGATCAACCCGAGACAACTTGCATAGAAGGAATAGGAATTTAATAGTGAGGACACGCGATCCAATGGAAGACTATTCGAAGTTCATATACACGACATTAGCAACTTTTGTAGTAGTTTTTTCACAAGCTTGTTATTTGTCATGTAAAACGGGAGGACAATATAGTGCTCACTTTGTAGCTAGACTTGGTTTTCTTAGTGGCCATGATCATTTCATTGTAAACAACTTTCCAGAAGGCGTTACAAGTTTACAACCCTCGTGGATCTAGATATGAATGTTTAGCCCCCAATTCACCTCAACAAAAGAAGAAAAAAAAAATTACACATAGATGATGAATGTGGCTCACACCGAGGTACCAACATGCGACATTGCATTTGCTTAATCAACAGTTGTCAACTGAATAACGTATAATTTTACACCATACACGAACCCTTTAGTCTCAAACACACAATGTATATAGTCCTTGAGGACAAAGGGCTACAAAAGAATGACTAGCAGTATGATTTAAAGCTTAAACATTCCATAGTTTCTACTAACAAAACTCGCATACGCATTTCTGCTAATTTTTACCTGGAGACTAAGACGGAAATAATCTTCAAGAATTTACTTCTAAAACTGCACGACTAGTGAGACGTCCCAAAATCCAATTCTCTCGAATGAAATATACAATTGTCTCTCGAATTGTCGCTTCCTTTCTTTAGTAGTACAGCATATGATTATGCAGCTATTGGATCCTGAAATCAAATCAGCTTTGATTGAGCTCAAGGCAAGAGTAATCATCATAACGCGTAAGAGAGAAACTATATAGGTTATTATTCTTTGCACTTGCAAATCTAACATCAGGACGACTAAATTGTAAATACAAGTGACCTGTAACATCAAAGACTGAGAATGTTAGATATAGGAACTACGAACCACCCACCTTTGCAGTAAGATTTGACATGGCTGTGCTGAATTTCTGCCGAGTTTTGGTACCAGCGACATGTCCAGCTTTTGTCACCTTACTAAAAGCACCATTAAACCACGCTGCTCCAGCAGAAACATACCTGTACAAAGCAAAAACAGATGTTACCATCTATCATTCTGTCCCTCACACTCCGCCCCAGTTGGGGGAGCTTCTTAGAGGCCATAGGGAAAGGGATAGTATTTCAAACTTTCAATACACGGGTCATGCTAGACGAGCCACATTAGTCCAGTCAGATACCGTAACCCACCTAAAGCCAAACAGTTTCACATCATTGTGAATGATGTCGCTAAGTGAAACCATTTCCTAAATCAACATTCAATAACGTGGCGATACTAGCATTAATGGATGAAAAATCACAGAGAAATACAAATAATGACCACAAAGTCATACCTGCTTGACTTTACGGCTGATCCTGTATTGTTTAATTTCCTCTCTGCTGCAAGTATAGCTGCCATTGTTTTATCAGAGACTTGAAGTCGTTGATCTACAGACTTCACCTTCTCATTAACCACTGACATTCCAACTGTGAATTTCTCAGTCAGTCCAACTTTCTTATCAAAAGAAGTGACCTTGGCTGATGCACTAGCCCTCAGCTGATGCTTCTCATCAAAAGCTTTCGCCTTGTTTACAGCATCTTGCCTGATGGCGGAACCTTTAGCTATCATATTGGAAACAACTTCTTGGGCTTTACTTACATATACTTTTCCGTTGGGCAAACCAGATCTCGCCTGCTTGCAAAGGAAACTTATATTGAGCTTGTGTATGCGCACAGAAAACATCAAAAAAAAGAAAAAAAAAAAAAAGAAAAAACAAGAGAACATCAAGCTTTTATAAACTTGTGTCCAGGTAGCAGGAATAAGTATGGATTTTTGAGGTTTCCGTTACGGAACCATTCCAAACAAAAGCTTAGGCTGATGGTTGAGACCCAATAATTGGTTTAATACTTTCTCTTCCTTCACCTTCCCTTACCCTTTCCTACCTTTCCAACCCAAATTACTATCCAAAATAAAAAGTTTAAGTGTCTTATCTTTATATGAAAACCAGATAAGCAAAACTTTGATAAGCTCTCAGCACAGCCAAAGAACCTTAGAAAGCATATGATGCTTGTTCACCCTTTCGATCCTAACAGATTCATCTTTTGGTAAGGACCCTCACAGATTTATGATCAAAAGATGGAATAAGACAGGGGTCATTATTCAATAAATAGACAAGCACAGTTGTAAGAAAACTTCGAGAATGAGCAGATGGTGATCCTTTCCTCCCCCTTACCTCCGTATCTGTTGATGCATCTTCCATATGAGCTGTGCTTGCCGCATTCTCGACAATGCTTACTTCCTGAAGATATAATGATCAATTAAGAAGACCGAAAAGAAACTATCAACGGCTGAACAGACCGAGGATCAGTTAGTGAAACTACCATCTCAGGCTTTACGACATAATTTTCTGCAAGAGATACAATCACAATGCGATCCACGAGAGTTGCTCCCTGCACAGACCACAAAAACAAAACAAGCTTCAATTATGCGTCCCTGAAAGCTTGTGAAGCTCAACCCAATAGTAAGTCACATATAAGAATACACCTAAGCAAAGTATGCCTTGTGGCTACCAACTACTGTTAAATGATAGCAGCAGAAATCCAGCTTTAACTGCTGCATCAGAAATTATAAGGCCAGTGGCACTAAGTTAAAGGTTATATAGCTAGTGAAGAACTACAGTGAGAATAGAACCAAAAACACCAGCATCTGAGAGGCTTAGTATATGCACTCCTTCCCTTACTATAGGAAACTAGTAGAATGTGATAAGATCAGGGCAAAATCCTGAAGAGCTGGAAGAGGGGACATTACTCCTTACGTGCAGCAAACATACATATAGGCTATAGCCTTATCTAGAGGTAGACTGAGAATACTAACCTAGATGATTAGACACTAGGATTAACATATTTCACTAAGCCCCTTTCTGTTCTCTTTTTACTACTCACCCAAATCCTGTTCATCAACCTTTCTTTTCTAATTGTTTTTTTTTTTTGGTTATAAATCTCCCAGGCCATACGTTGTGTTACCTTAAAGCCTTAGTTGTGCGTTGTGACACTGAAAGTCTGAAACTTCAAAAATTATAGGAAATGTACGACCAATATTTAGATCAAATCAGCTAAAATGTGGGAACATTACCAATCAATTTAAGGCTTTAAATTCTAACATTAGAAGCTCATATGAACTAGGGCCTAGGGCGGGAATCATGCTAGAGACAGGGACAAATTTGGAGCCAAAGTTCAGCAGAAACACTCCCCTGACAACAAAAGAGTAGCATTTTCAAGTTTTATGCCTACATTTTGGGTGGGGACAATCATAAGTTATCATCCCAGGTAACCATATTACACAATCAAGTTAAACAAATGTATGGCCCGCCTTTTTATCATGACAAAAAGTCTGACATGAACATCAAGAATCCTCCTACAGCTCAGTGCGGGTATTACTTTACAAGCTGGTTGAAACAATATTGCTTTACAACTCACTATCATACAAAAGTTTATAAGATATTCAAGTATAGTAAAGCAAGCACCATGGTCCTATCACTGGATGTGGAGGATCACTACCAATCTACCATACCACAGCTTATAAGATATGCAAGTACAATTCACTAGCATACCCGAGTTTATAGGATACTCAACAGTATCGATGTGCACTAGGAGAAGAATCGGTATCTAGCACTTGTGCGGGATCACAGATTCACAAGTGAGCGCATGTTAGCTGCCCACGTGCCCCAGGTCTTGTGACATTGGGTGTTGAAACAAGTATCTTAACAATCAGTAATTTCAAAAGAATCTCTGGAGAATAAAGTTAGAAAGAGCAGAAAATTCTTGGGAGCCACTCTTCTGATGACGCACTAATTAACCAGTATTGAAAAATCCTTTAAATAAAAAATAAAAAAATAAAAATAAAAAAGTATTAAAAAAAAACCTTATTTTTCATCCTGATGATGTGGAGACATTATCTGATAAGACACCTAAAGGAACAACATCAATGCCTGCTTCAAGTAATACAAAATTCAGGCAAAACCTTTTCAATCAATGCTCATGCAAAAATTCTAATGCCGGCTTCACATTTATCTGAAATTAGTGGGCAGCTATCTCCAAGAAAGTCAGGTTCATGGTCAAACCCCTATTTCTAGAACCAACAAAGCCTTCGAATATAGAAATTCGAATGTTAGAGCTCCAATCCTCTAACTAAATTTTATGCTAATGGGAAGCAATCTTGAAGGCTGTACAAGAACCATCATGCTCACAGGGTTGCTTTCACATAGCTTTCTACAGATGCCGTGTGTGCCAGGTACACTGGTTTATCTACAAAACACATAAAATTTCCTCAACAAAGCTCTCATCTATTGAGTGATAAGGATGGGGGGCATGCAGCCGTGCCCCTATGTTGAAAACATAAGAATGCTGCTCCCAGATGACCCAAAATGAAAATTTTCTCACAGTTTCTGACACATATATGCCAATTAGCATACCACTCACTTCAAATTCAGAGCCTACGATGATGTCTGTTCTCTGAAAACATACTTCACAATGTTATTACCACCAAACAAAGGATTCCCTACTGGAGTGGATAGAAGACACACAGCTTCACAACCATATATGCAAGAGGACACTTGCACTCTGACTGATAATCTCATACTAAAAAGAACATCTCAATTTACTGCCTAGACGAATCCAAGGACTCACGTCGCCCTTGCCAATTTCTACACATAAGCTATCTGGTTTATTCTAATTAGATAACTCACGAGCATCATCTATATGGTGATAGCAACTAGCACACGAAACCTACCTAACCAAATGTTAAGCTCCTAAACACCCATACGAATTAACAATTAAGCGCCCCTTCACAGTAAGCAGAATTCTTGAACTGAATAGGTTAACACGAATCCCCTCCTTAACCACTCATTCAAGTAAAACTCGACATTATCTATCTTCAAGTACGGCCCATCTAAACACAAGGCATAGGGCTGCATACATGAGATACATCTCACAACCTAACCCTGCAGGCGAACGACGTAACATTCCAAAGTCGTTCGCCTTAGGTTAACGGCATTGTACAATACTACTGGCAGCCAAGAAGTTCTCAATTTCTTAACATCCACAAATCCACTCAAACCCCCTAATCATGGTACACACAAATTGCTCAAACAAAACAGTACAAACAAAATACGGAGTAGTATACATACAAACTAATTAACCCTTAAAAATTCAAAAAAATCACAGAAGATTAGAGAAATAGAAAACTTACAGAGAGCAACAAGGCAACTTCAAGAGCTTTTTCCTCACTAAATGTAACAAATGCTGTCCTAGATTGACCTGATTCACTATACCCACCAAAGAATGATCAAAAAAGGTAATTACCCATTAATCAAAATCACAAATTTAACCAAAGAGAAGTCACCCCAGCAAAATTAGAGCTCATATGAACAAAAGGGTAATTCAAAAAACAGTAAAAAAAAAATTAAACTTACCGACGGATCTCAATGTGTTGTATATCCCCAGAAAAGGAGAAAAAATCATAAATTTCTCTTTGGGTGGCTAGATCTGATAAGTTACCCACTTTAACTGTTTTACTCTGCTAAACAAACAAGAAACATGGAAAAATGATTCAAATTTGAAAGTAAGAACAAAGAGCAGTAATGAAAGAAAGAAAGAAAGAAAGAAAAGGGGTGCACAAACCTGCATTATGGGCAAACAAAGAAGATTGTAGTTGAAGTTTAAATTTGGTGTTGTTTGTATGCAGCAAACACAAACAGCAATGTCTGCTTCTTTGTTCTTTGATGATTTTATCTCTCTACTGGTCAAGTACAGGGAGGGATTACAGAGTGGAAAGTTTGGATGTTGCTTTTAAAGGAAGAGACAACTCAGCTGTTGATAGTTGACTCTTTGTTTATTATTACTCCTTGCATTTGACTGTATTACTCCTACAACTCTACAACTCTATAACACTCACCTTCATCGAAAGATTAAAATTAGTCTAACGGTTAAAAAGTCAATCGGTATGGGGTTGTCCAGGGTTCAACACTTATATCGGTCACCCCCGCAGCATTAGTTGCTCCTATGCACAAAAAACACGCACATTTATCTGATATGTTTAGGGCCCGTTCGGTATCACTGCCGTTTTCAGTTTTTGGTTTTTTTTGCGTAAAAAATTTAGTTAAATAAGTTACAAAATTAACTCTAAATTGTTTGGGTCTATAATAGTCATACTGAAAATGAAAACTGACAACTGAAAATTGAAAACCACTTTTTCTGGTTTTCAAAAACGGGACTTTGGTTTTCAAAAAAACAGAAAACTGAAAACAGAAAACGATACCAAACAGACCCTTAGTTAATCGTGTTAATTGTGTTGGTTCGTGTAAGTAAATGTGCTCATCGGTTCATGTATTATGTATCTCAACACTAACTCGATAATATTAGGTTCCGAGTTAGTATTATGTTCTACTATATTGAAAAATTTAAGCAAAAGTATATAAAAATCCAAATTTGATTAATAATTGTGTTAGACGAGTTGATTTTTGTCATATATTTGTGGTCGAATGAACATGATGTTATAATAAGAACATGTAAGTTCTTACACACTGGTATAAAAAACTCTAAAAGACGTACTGGATGGTATAAAAAAAAATGTAACCAGAGTCAAATAAGCATAAGTTTTGGTCGGAGTTGGAATACCGACAAAAAAAGAAAAACTCATTTCTTTACTCACATCGGGCCTATTGGTTGAAAGATACTTTACCTTCAACTATAGATCGGGTGTTCGAGTCTTGGTACCACCACACTATACTTTCAAATAAGATTAAGTTTTGGTCGGAGTTGGAATATCTAGTTTTTGAAAGATAGATATACTTTTAAAATTTGTTTCTCAGAATTAGTAATGGGTTACGTACTTATTTGCATATTTTTTACAAAAATAAATACATTTTTTTGTAGAGTTTTCCAACTTAAACAAAATTTACCCTTACATAACCCTCGTCACAGTTTTTTATACCGATATTCACTTGAGTTTTAAATATACCAATTTAGTAAAAGGTTATACTTGTTTAAACCAATTTGGCTATTTGGCCCACATAAAATTTACTTCTATTTTTCTCCCAATGTTTAACTTCAAAAAATGTTAGAAATGACATAAATACCCTCCATTCACCATTTCTTCCTTCCATGTTGGATCCAACTTTCCCTTAAAAGCCATATTCCTTCCTTGCACCCCAAGTACTTTGGGTATGCCATTAAAGTCCTTAACCCTTTATCATTTGGCCTTTTATTTCTATTCTATAAATACACTACTACTTCATATGTAAAGTTCATGACATTAATACCCACAAAAATACACAAAATGGCTAACAACTTCAACCCAAAGAGCACCAAAACCCAAGCTTATGAGAGTGATTGCAAGGCCATACATGACTCATGGGGGAAGCTAAGCACCATGGTTCGAACTCTCGCAACACGAACGACACCCGCCGAGAGGAGGGAGATCAAGGAGACTTACAAGGCAATGTATGGAGAAGATTTACCAAGTCATCTACACAAGCTTAAGTTAAAATTTGGTGGGGGTAAATCAGGAAATTGTGAGGAGTCAAAATTTTGTGTTAAAACATGTGAGGCTCTTTCTCTTTGGATGGCTGACCCTTGGGAAAGAGACGCTTGTTTGGCTAAGGAAGCAATTGAGTTGAATGAAACAGATTATAAGGCTTTGGTTGAAATGTTTGTGGGTAGGAAATCAAGTCATGTTCTTATGATCAAACAAGCTTATCAAACAAGATACAAGAGGCAGCTTGATCAAGATATTGTCACCTTAGAACCTCCTCATCCTTACCAAAGGGTAAGCTTAATTAGCTACTACTAATTATAATTATGTTATCATTTCATATTGAACTTTCTGCTAAAAATGGCCTGTCTTTTTGAGATTTTTTTTTCATAATTTGGACAGAGTATTTTGAAGTACTAATTATATTGTTATGGACCTAATCCAATGTTTAATGAATACTATATTATAAAGTTTCTGCCTTTTTCTTTCTTTTTGTAAAGTAGTAATGCATGAATTCGATCTCGTCGTCTAGAGTTGTGCCGGGTAGGATTACATAGGACGTCAAACGAAGGAAAAGTTTTAAGGTGTTGAAGTGAGGATATTAAGTCAAGTTTAAAAACGTTTACTAGCCCACCACGTACTGTCGTCGTAAAACGGTCTTACTCGAGATTTATTTTTGAAAAATATATTTCTATAGTATTAATGACAAAGTTTGTTTATTGGGGGTGTGATGTAGATATTGGTAGCCTTGTCAACATCGCACAAAGCGCACCATGCTGATGTGAGCCAAGACATAGCAAAATGTGATGCAATGAGGCTTTACCAAACTGGGGAAGGAAGTTCTGGGTGTATTAATGAAGCTGTTGTTCTTGAATTACTAAGTAAAAGAAGCATTCCTCAGCTTAAGCTCACTTTCTCATCTTATATGCGCATCTATGGCCACACTTACACTAAGGTACATTTTCTTAAATTTACTAGATTTACTACTAGCAGCCTCTGTTCAATGTCTACACTTCTTATATTGTGAAGTAGCAGTCGATAGTTTCATTTACCGACACAATTTCGATTGTGGATCACAGGTAGCGACCTCTAGGGTTGCTTATGTAGTTAGATCGGACCCCTTTACCTTGCCATAGACGGGAGCTTTTTAGACACTATTGTAATGTTATAATGTACCTTAGGTACACTAATTTTTTTTTTTAGCAACTTTACTTAAAATGTGAAATTGATAAGTAGGTGTGTAATCTATCTGTGATCATATATTATATGCAGCAACTGAAGAAGATACATTCGACACAATTCGAGGATGCCATCAAAAATGTGGTGGAATGCATTCATGATCCTCCTAAATACTATGCCAAGGTATAATTTTGAATAATCACATGATACTTTGTTCAAATATCGAATTTTGAAGATATTCGAATGTAGATTAGTACACCTGATATTTCTTCTATTGTTATTTGTAAGGTTACGTACCTTTGTCCTCTCTTACTCAGTTACTCTGTCTAGGTAGGATTGTTGAGTGGAGACATTGGGGTAATGGTAATGTTGACGTTAATGTTGCTCAATTGTGACATGCAGATGCTGCATAGAAGCATGAAAGGTGGTGAAACGAGTAAAGGATCGCTAACGCGGTTGGTGGTGAGCAGAGCTGAGATCGACATGGGTGACATTCAAGAGGTATACAGGAAAAAATATGGGGTTGAACTTAAGAACACCTTATGCCAGACCATTCCTGCAGGGGAGTTCAGAGATTTTCTCTTAGCCTTGGTGAACAATGCATGATAGTATTCGCTGTGTCACTATAATCAGGCAACAAAACTTCGGTAACTAGTCTTTTGGCAAAACGGGTCAAGATCCTAAGGTTTCGGGATGAGAATCAAAAACATTGCGTAATAACTTATAAGTCGCTAAGTTTTATCGTAGAACTGTCTTACTCGACAGTTTGTATTACTCCCTATAATTATGAGGATGAGTCTGATCATTGGTGGTGCCATCTTGTTGTATAGTAGTAGTGTATCAGTTGTAGGAGGGTCTCTTTTGGTTTGTAAGGTAAAAAAGTAGAGAGATTTGTACTATTACAACTTTACAAGTTGTAACAAAGTAACATGACCATGACTATGACAATTCAATATTCATCAGTAAAAGTGGTAGCATATTATTGTGGCATCAATGATCTTTTTGCAAGGCTTTTTGGAGATTCCTCCTCAGAAATGCAGTGAGTCACTTTTATGGTTTCTTAGTTCTGTTGTCTCAAAAAGCTGGCTACTTGGCTATGTTTAATTTGTTTAAGGCTTTGGTTTCATCTCTTAATGTGCTAGATACCTGAACTTTTCGGGTTATAAGACCTGACTCGTACACTCGTAAGATTGTAAATGATACTCCGTAGTGTATATAACTGTATCTTAATTACAGTATAGATAAATTCCGAGATAGTAAATTGCCAAAATTTTCTTATCTTTGACTGTTGTGGGGAGAAGTAGTTCTTATAATAGCCTAAAACAGGACCACTGGTAAAGGTCCAAGGGTAAAGGGAAATGTTTGCCTGAAACTGCAAAATACGTAACTAAGCACCAAAACCTGAAAAGTTCCCTGTTTCTTTTCCCAAGTTGCTTAATGTTTAGTGTCCATATATGAGATGTGACTCGTACACTCGTGACTCGTAAGATTGATTTTTACACTCGCTTTTGTACATTATGAATGTTCAGTTTTCTTATGCATTTTAGAGTCTAGGTATCACCTTGTGGCCTTACAAGTCTTTTGTTGGCATTTTATTTGTTCTGCAAGGTTGTTTTGGTTGAATGCACAGGTAAAGAATAGGCCTTACAACATTGGCACACATGTGTGCATATTCCTACTTTCTGATATTCCTTTTCTAAGATTCCAATCTCAATAAGACAATAAACAAACCTAAGAAAGAATGATGAAAACTTTTCAGCTGAAATTTGGAAAATGTGAATCTACCAACTTAAATGTTATGGAGAAGTTAGGGAATCTACTGAATTCCTAGCAAAAATCGAAAAGAAAAACTCGAAAAACTGTAACACAAATGACACTAGGAGGGACATTCCTGTTTCCTTATGCAGCAGGAGATGAGCTAAACTCAGCAAAAGTTTAAACAACAAGCAACTTTAACCCCAAGCAAGCAAATTGGAATAATTATTTCTAGAGAAGTTCTCAATGTACAACTTCCCTAAGCTTCAAATCATGTAGGAAGTGCCTATAAAAGAAGAGGGTGTTACCTGATTAACCACACAATCTGTATTTCCTTCAACAGTTTACGTAAACATCGAATACAAGCTAAACAAAACCAAATATTATGGCATACAAGAACAAGGTTAACTTTGTCAAGGCCCCTGCAACATCTTCCTATGTCGATTTTGAGCCCAAAAGTGAGCTAAAAGAAGATGAAGGTGTCGATACATTGATCATCTCTCTACCTGGTAAAGGCCTCCTTGCTAAACTATTTTCAAGTATCAAATAATTGCTCAAACATGGAAATTGTGTCATTATCTCATCATTACTGAGTTGATTAATTCATTTTTCTAATTTGTATATGCATAGGCTTTAAGAAAGAACAGCTGAGGGTGCAAGTCAGCAATGCTGGCATCCTCAAAGTAAGTGGAGAGAAGCCAGAAAATGCTGAAGGAACCAGGAAGCGCGTTTTTGTTAAGGAAACAAAGGTTCCAGAGGGATGTGATGTAAACAAAATTCGCGCTAAGTTCACCAATTGTGAACTTCATGTTATCATGCCTAAGAAAGTTGCCTCCCCTCCTCCTCCTGCTCCTGCTGCTCCTGTTGTTGAGCAACACCAGAAGAAAGAGGAAGCCGCGTCAACATCTGCAGCTCCATCAAAATCTGAGCCTGCTCAAATGCCGAAACCTGATACATCAGCTCCTGCTGATCATAAACAGAAGGGTAAATCTGATCAGGGTACTTTAATTGGTAAAATGGGACCAATAACAAGTCATTATGATCACCAAAAGGACCAAATGCTTGGACTTGGAAGCAACTTATTAGCAAATATGCAAGGAAGGAAGACTGTGGCTATAGGATTCGGAGTTGCAATGGTGGCAATGATTGCTGTTGGAGCTTATGTAGCTTATAATTACGGCTCATCATCTCCTTCTTCATATATGGAGGAGTAGGTTCTGTTGATGTACTTATACTGAATCATAACAAATTTACGTATACATAATAGCCAAATCAAGTGTATATAGATCAGAAAGATGTACAAAAATGAGCCAATACTTGGCGAATCTAATGGAAAATCTAGAAATTGCTTGAACAATTCACATCATTTTACAGTCAAGAGTCGAAACTAGTATGTTAATTTTATCTCCTTGTTCTCTCAGAGTCTCAGTTCTTTGGAACAGCGATTCTGCTTATGTAGTGCCTGATGACACCTTTGCTTAATGTTCGATATTGAAGTTCCATATAAAGCAATGTAGGTCAAATATGTAGAACACAACTTAGACATGGAAACTAATCTCTGGACAAAGCTCATGTCCAAAAAGTCTTGTCAAAACGGTATCTAATTCTTAAATCACAGTGGCGAAACTGATCCTTAGATAAAATGTACATGGATACTGGATAGCACAAGTCCTTAGAACTGATAGAAATAAGAACTGTAGCTTAGCAATAACCTGTAATTTGGACTATGAAGATCACAATTTTCTGAGCACAAGCATATATGTCAAATTAGTCCAAATCACGTCTTAGTTTCGTGTAGAGATAGATCAAGATGATCAGAATTTATATAACCTGACTGGTATTTGCGCTTCATACAGTAAATTATTGCATATGTTTTTTCTGTATGTTCTTTATGATGGTTTTCCTCCAAAAGACAGGAGACTTTCTTACAATCCTCCCTTCCTGTTTGCTCTAGCTGTTTTCCTATTCGCTATTGCAGTATTCGTTATTTCATATTCAACACATTGAACATATGTAAAATGATTAACCATTATGATAATACACATCTTAAATTAAGCAAAAATAGTAAAATACTATCTTCTCACATCTGAAGAAACTGAAGAATCTTCTGATTGCTTTGGAAAGTTTATGCAATTAGTCGCATTAGTAAAATCACAATCTTACTTAGAGAGCTAGTGTTATACTCCATTTTTGCAGGAGCGTCAGGTGTGTACAGGAAAGACATCAAGCAACTTAAACCCCAAGATATCAAAAAGGAATAAAATTTTCAGAGGAAGTCTCAACAGAACACTTATGCAGATGCCCTACAAAAATCAGGGCCCTGACCTATAAATGAAGGGGTGCCCTTGCCTGAATATCCATAATAATCAAACATTAACATTTTATCAAACCAAAGCAAAGAAAATGGCACAGAAGATCATCTCTAACACTCCTGCAGCACCTTCCTACATCGATTTCGTACCAAATTCTGAATTGAAGGAAGCAGAAGGAGTAAACACTTTGATCATTCGTCTCCCTGGTACATTTCTTCATCCTTCTCTAGCTCCAATTTCTACTCTTCGACATTCTTAAGCATGATTTGAATAGCAAGTAAATGATCAATGTCTTTTTGTGCATAGGTTTTAAGAAAGAACAGCTGAAGGTGCAAGTTAGTAGCCTCGGAATCCTAAGAGTAAGAGGAGGGAAGCCAGAAAATGTTGAAGGGACTATCAGACGTCGTTTTGTTAAGGAAATTAAGGTACCAGAGGGCTGTGATGTCAATGAAATTCGCGCTAAGTTTATAAACAGTGAGCTTCATGTAATGATGCCGAAAAAGGTTATGACTGCACCTCAAGTTGTTCAGCAGCAGCAACAAGAAGCAGCAGCATTGTCACCAGGTACAACAAAATCAGCGGCTACTCAAAAGCCGAAACCTGAGGCAAAATCTCCTAAAGATCAGGAAGAGAAAGCTGATAACCTGCAGAGTACAGAAATTGGTAAAGTAGGAACAGCTTTCAGCTATTATGATCAGCTGAAGTATCATACATGTGGACTTGGACACACATTCGCGAGGTTGCGAGAAATTAAAAGACTGCCACTACAATTTGGAGTTGCATTGGTGGCAATGGTGACTATTGGAGCTTTTGTGGCTCATAACTGTATTCAAGAGCCAGGGTTGAACTAAATTCATGCCATACATCTTCTGCTTTTTCCTTCTACCTATGACCATATATGTATACTCCGTATATAGCAATGGACATTGTCACGATTTCACATGACGATTCATGTATGTGTAACTCGTCAATTGTATAGAAAAATCTAAGTGCATGGGAAAGACCTTGACGGATGAAGGGCAGCTTCGAGGATTTCATGTATTTGGCATTACTACTCTTCTATATATACTGTATGTATTTAGTTGACAGTAATAAGGATGACATGATCTTGCCTAATGTTGAATCATTGCCATTTTATCATATTTATCCAAACAATGATAGCTTAGACCAAAAACAAAAGAAGGAATAAAGCTCAAACGAAGTTAGCTCATGTTAGAAATAACCTATAACCTAGGCTTCAAGGCGCGCACGAAAACACTTTCCTTTAGGCGAAATTCGTCCCATAAATTAGTGCAAATGGTCCAACGAATTGTCGTAGGATACAATGAAGCCCCATTAGAAGCGTCTGCACTTGACGATCTAATCCGTATACTTTGTGACTAATAACCTTGATCATGTACAACATTTCTCATGTTAGACAAAGTGTTTTCCACTTCTATTTTCTTATTTTCTCTTGTTTTTCTTTATGTTTCTTATACCATTATTACACAACCAACCCCCTATATATAGAGACATGGTAACCTCTCATGACAAGTCATCATTTGGTAGTTACATTTGTACCAAAATAACTACCACATTTAATCACTTAACTAGCATTTGTTCCCGTGAAAATCACGGGAATGTTTTAACATCTGTTCTTTACCTCTTTTCCTTAATATAAAACAAAAAGATATGCATGATGACACACCATTTTCATTTATCAGACTTTTCGCAAGCAAACTTATTTTGTCACAATTGTTCTGAGTGTTACAAATATTTTTTCTATATATGCATTTGAGTTCCTTTTACTTGTCTTATGATCCGAACTTTGGGAACGAAAGTGGAATTGATAACCCGATTCAACGATACCGAAAATAATTTGACTTTATTCATAAATGACGCAAATAAAACTTAAGTCGATGCAGGCCCTGCGCAAACTCCGACCCGATCGTTGCTCACCTTGTCCAAATTGATGGATCCTTAAATGATCCAATTAACGCAATAACTAAAACTTTTTTTAATAAAACATCAATTTAAGAAATTATTATGTGATAAATTCAGAATCGTTAAAAAAGTATCTATTTTTATTTTTATTATTTCATAAGTCAATAACGCCTTGAAACACGAAAGTAAACAATAATATTTACCTTAGACTATAAGAAAAGGTAAGGGAGAAGAAGATTGCGAACGTTGTGACAATTACGTTAATTCTGATATTATATTAATGTGATCTTGACATAAAGATTAAAGGGTATATGTTCATGACCAAGATTTTCATTTAAATGTATTGTCCTTTTGAGTTCTTGTAAGATAAAATAATAATGAGGTATATGTAAGACATTTCATTTAGTACTAAAATTATAAAGACCAAAAATAACACCAATAAAAATGTTTACATAAAGAATTGGGTTGTCAAGTGATCTTTGCCTTAGTTGTTGTATGTGGGGTAGTACGTTTTGCACTTTTGAAAAATGTAAACCATAAAGATGAAGATCACACTATATTGTCAATAGTTTTCTAAAAGTATGTATGAACAAACATATTAACTTTCGTTACAATAACCCTGGAACAATACGTAGCCAAAAAAAAATCGCAGTAGAATCTAACTACTAAATGACATACCAATATAGAAACATAAATAAATTCTAGATTAATAACACAAACTTGGATAGCATTACTATGAAGGATAAAACTCATTTCAAATATATGTGAATGCATCTAATACCTCTTGAAATATTGATAGAAATGCATTCTATCTCCATGTCATTTCAAAAACTCAGAGTAATATATGTGAATGTATATATTTCTCACCAAAATCAAAGGTATATATACTCTCTTGAATCACATTGTAACCGCAAATTTGGCAAACCAAGAGCCAAAAGTCACATTGTTTAATACCCTTAATAATTAAAAACTTTTCAACTAACCTCTCATTCAAACTTGAAATTTAAAACTCATTAGTAGCTAGGAAGATGAAATGACAATGGTGATAAATTTTGGAGAATTGATTGGGTAGTGAATATGAGCACGACACATAAGCAAGTGAGGTGGAATTTTCATTTTGACACCTAGGCGAATGCTCTAAGATCTCGCCACGCAGACTGTGATGTTAGGCAATTAAAGTATAAGTATAGATCATGATTAAATATTGTATATGGTTAGTATAATAACAAATCACACCTTACTCTAAAAATGTTCCAACAATCCTCCCCCATTTTCAGAGTAAGCAAACCAATGCTAATAACCCGCGCATAAATATTGGTGTCTTTCGACTTGAACCAATAGCTAGTGAAAACATCTCAAAGTTAATAAAGAAATATGGTTGACGTATCATTGAACCAATTTCCCATGTAATTAACCGGAGTCATTAACACGCACAAGTTATCTTTCGTCAAAAGTATTATAAATATGCCGACACGTGGATTGGCCTTGTGTCCATATCCTTTCGTGAGTGATCTAGAGTCAAAACCCAAAACTCATATAAGGCGGCACCACCTTAAACACTCATATAGGTGAACTTTTATGCCCTCGTAGTTAAAGCATTTTAAGTCCATTAAGAGCCCTATGCTCACCCTTCCTTTACCAATACGAGTAACAAGCACTACAACCTTGGGATGTTATAAACAAATTAGTGCTTCAACCACTCCAATATAATGTACTTGGTCCATTGAACTTGAACTCATGATGTTTCAAGAGACAAGTTGGGTTCCATTACTGGTGGTTATCGAATGGGTTTAACCATCCCTTATTACTATCTAAAACACATATGTGCACAACCATGTTTTAGACAAAAGTCTAGACTTATCATAATCCATAGTTTACCGTTGAAAGTAAATTTCAACCATTATTACTCACATGTCTCGATCACCTGGCCAGGTATTTAAGATTCCGTGAGTAACAACATTTTATCAACTATATTGCCTTTTGTTTCATCCATTTAAACCAATGAATCATTACACATAATTTCATATGCATAAATTTTGTCAAACAATTTGAGAATATATCTCAAATCAATCACCTCCCCATTTCAGACTATGGAAACAAAACAAAATTTCAATCCTTTACCGGATTATATCATCACAATGCAATTTCCAAACATATCAAAACTTACACTTCTCATATAAGTTTAAGAACATACATCTTACATCTTCTCATGCCCATATGTCTATGATATAAATATTTATAAACCATAAATATACATTATATCTTACAAGACATAAGTTCCGACATGAATCCGAAGACTACATATAAACTCAGTTAACTATACTCTGTTCCTCCACAAGTCACCATGTCTTATGTATAAATTATCTATAAATCATAGATATTCATTTACACTTTCCAAGACAACTTCAACTTAAACCAAGAAACAAAGTATAAGGCACATATATTCAATTCTCCACATACTAATGTCTTATATATGAATTATCTTACAAATCGGTAGATATTCATTCATATATGTATGATAAGACTTATCTAGTATAACCCGAGAATTGATCATATATAAAATTAGATGTAAATTATATATGTTGGTCAATTGCACAATAACATGTTTCATATACACAAGACACGAGTAGTGTAAATTCATACGATCACGAAGGTATGCGAAAAAACATATACACGACTTAACTTTCATAAGTCCTCCTTGAAATAATAGCAATGCAATACCGGACGTGAAATACGTACAAAAATAGCAGATCACTTATTCTTCGTAAACAATATACATCACATGAAAACAAGATCATTGATCAATAATAAAGAAACATGTTGATGTCTGATCATCACATACTTGAAATCACATACATGCATGCCATTAAAACACTCATAACCGCTTAAAAACATTGAAAGACATGCATTAACGTCAAAAGCATGACACACGTAAAACAAACACATGTATTAACATGATCATGGCACATATCATAAGGCATGCATGCACACCGGTAACATACAAATGAAATTACCATATTATGAAAGCACACAAATACTTATCTGATGAATTTGATTTATCGAATGCATGCGCAACGCACCAAGCAAATTTCTTGACCGGTTTGTACGTACCTAAATCCGTGTACGCGCGCAAGTTCCACCATACGAGTGCGATCACAAAACTTGTCTTGACTTTGTCGCAACTAAAACTAATCTAATTTCGCCTAAAGATTATTGTTAGAAATATTACACACTAATTTACACAAATTACATTACAACAAACTCAAGAACGGAACCTATAACCTAGGCTTCAAGGCGCGCACGAAAACACTTTCCTTTAGGCGAAATTCGTCCCATAAATTAGTGCAAATGGTCCAACGAATTGCTGTAGGATACAATGAAGCCCCATTAGAAGCGTCTGCACTTGACGATCTAATCCGTATACTTTGTGACTAATAACCTTGAGCATGTACAACATTTCTCATGTTATAGACTGTTGGAATATACCAAAGTTTAGGAAAATATATTGTATTTGGAATGTTGTGTTTGGAAATATATTAGTTATGGTAGGAGTATAATCGTGTCATAGTTCTAGATTATTTTAGGATTAGTCTGACGTCTTAACGTCCAAGTCATCTTTTGTATAAATAGGGGACTCAACCCCAAGTCATTCACACATCACACATCACACATCATTAATATACGAATCCTTTTCATGTCGTATTCTCTCCTCCTCGTATATTTTATCATGGCATCAGAGCCACTTTCCTGAGACCGTCTTCAAAAATTCGCTTCCGCTCCGGCCGGTGGGCGATCTAATCTAGCCCACCGGTGGGATATCTAATCGATAATCATCAATTCTTTCGTTTGTCTTCAATTTCAATAAAAAAAAAAAAATCATGTCTTTCTTTTGTCGTGGTCTTGCACTACCATAACCCCAAACACAAGTGTCTTCAATAAATTATTGTCTTTATCTTTTCTTGATGTCATTCATCATTATGTCGTTAATTACCAACATAATCATCTAAAGTCAGTTTCATCCTCGTCTATCATCGGCAAAGTTGTCCAATAGCCGATTTAATTTCCTATTCACACCCTGCTTGTTTCACTTGCACGTCACCTCGTTCGTCTTAGGAGTTAGGTAAAGTCCTCTTATTTGTCTTTGTCGTTTCCTTTTTCCTCATAAGTCGGTTTGTCTTTCCTTCCCAAAGCTGTATCGTCTAATTTGGGCAGCTTATTTTCGTTCGTTCCCAGAACACAGACTAATTCGTCGTCTTCGTGCAGTGGTATATATACAAAATCTCCTTCGATTTGTGGTGCATCGCCAGCTTATCGCCATGGCTATGTTATGCCAGAGTCGTTCAATTTGTTGTTCAAATCCACCACTCTTCGGTCCATGTCGTTAGTCGTCATCAGTGGTTCAGGTCCTCCACTTTTTTCGTCGTTATCAACTGTGTGGCAGTCTTCTTCAAGCCGAGTCAATCATCCTGTCACCGGATTATTCCGGTTCACCGGCCCCTCACAAGCAAAGTTGCAGTAGGCAGTCCCGGTTTCTCAGCCTAGCTACGGTTTAAGGCGTTTCTTCTTCGATGACATCGTGCTTTGCCCGGTTGTTTCTCCTTTCGACGACATAATTGTTCAAGATCCGACGTTGTCATTATCAAGTCCAATCGAATCGTCCGTGTTACTGCCGTTCCGATTGCGGGGGAGTGTTGGAATATACCAAAGTTTAGGAAAATATATTGTATTTGGAATGTTGTGTTTGGAAATATATTAGTTATGGTAGGTGTATAATCGTGTCATAGTTCTAGATTATTCTAGGATTAGTCTGACGTCTTAACGTCCAAGTCATCTTTTGTATAAATATGGGACTCAACCCCAAGTCATTCACACATCACACATCACACATCACACATCACACATCACACATCATTAATATACGAATCCTCTTCATGTCGTATTCTCTCCTCCTCGTATATTTTATCATAGACAAAGTGTTTTCCACTTCTATTTTCTTATTTTCTCTTGTTTTTCTTTATGTTTCGTATACCATTATTACACAACCAACCCCCTATATATAGAGACATGGTAACCTCTCATGACAAGGCACCATTTGGTAGTTACATTTGTACCAAAATAACTACCACATTTAATCACTTAATTATGATTAAATATTGTATATGGTTAGTATAATAACAAATCACACCTTACTCTAAAAATGTTCCAACAGCTCATTGTGAAAAAAAGAAAATTATACGAAGGGGTTAGTCTTTTGGTTGAGATGGTTCAATTTAATACCGACTTTACATGATATTCGAGGCTATGATATATACGGTAATATTAAATTAAGTTTGTGACAAAAGCCATCTAATGCAACGATGTACTACTACCCTACTATCGTCTATCACACTATCACTTGATGAGCTGGGACGGAGGGATTATTTCTTGTGTCATCTATGAAGTATAGAATGTACTCCCTCCGTCCCAGCTCAACACCCCATATTCAAAATGTTCATGCATAGAGGAGGATGTACACACTAATCGGTTAATGAAAAGTCCAAAAGGTTGCATAGCAAGTTAGATAAGAATCTTAAATAATTCGCCGTGGAAATTTTTTGAAACTTTGATTAACCGATTAGTGTGTACAATATCCTGAATAACGGTTCGGTTTTTATATGGGGTGTTGAGCTACGACGGAACGTGTATTTAAAAAAAAAATTGGGAGTTTTTTTTCCTTCAGAGGAGACTTTTATATCTTCTCTTGAACTCTCAAATTTCAAAAGTTATGTTGCTCCATTTACATAGGTTCATTTTCCGAACAGCCGAACTCCGAAGGGCTTAGAAAAAACATTAGACATCAGGTTAATCAAAGACATTTTGGATTAATAATTGGTCGATATACAAATTCTCTTATTTACTCAATTTGTATCAATCAACAATTTTTACTGATACAAAAGTCCGTAGCAAATTAAACAACGTGTAAAACATATTTTGCAAACAAAAAGCATCACCAAACCTTCCCTGTCTCTGGTGGCAGTGACTATAGTTACAGGTCTCAGGTCAGGGGTTCAAAGGTTGGTAGGGAGAAAGAAGAAGAAAAAAACAAGAAGGAAAAAAAAGAGGTATTTCAAAATACCTTTCTTTTGTTTTTCCGTCTTTCGAAACATGTAAATACCGCTTTTACAATTAAAACTAGAAAGGGATACCCGACTTCACGGAGCTAGATACGCCCTTGATCACTTGCAGCATGAATCGTACATTCATACACGTGAAATAATGTAGAGAGTAATATTTTTATTTGCAGGAATATTTATGAAGTGTGCCTTTGTAATGGAGAAGTCAGGAAGAAATAGCAGAGAACATAAGAAAGCAACTTAAAGCTAAAGAAAGAAAACAGGAATATTTCTTTTCAGAGGAAGTCTGTGTACAAACACATGTAGATGCCCATCATACATTACCTATAAAAATGGAGATGGAGGTTTCACAACCACAATCAAATTAGTACACAAACAATCACCAAAATTTGCAACAATCTTACACATTTCAGACAATGGCATACAAGAGCAAGACCTCAACCCTTACCTTAGCTTCGGATGTCGTGTTCGTGCCTCACAGTGAGTTGAAGAAAGAGGAAGGGTCTGAGACCTTAGTCCTCAATATTCCTGGTACGTTCATGCCTTTGCCAATTCCTTCTTTTTCGCCCCGCCTTTCCATTGTTTAGATCAGTTGAGGTTACTGGTTCTTCGTTGTTAGGCTTGATGTTGAAGGTACACCATGTTAATGTGAAATGGAACATGTTTGTTCTGATAAATAACTCAGTAGGCCTCAGATTAAGTCTTACAAAGCTAAGACATGCAAATGAACTAATCAAAATTCACGCAGAATGCCTGATATTGCAATGAAGGTTAACAATGTTTGCTTGGTATAATGGTATATGAATAGATTTCAAGAAAGATCAGCTGAGGGTTCAAGTCAATAATGTTGGAGTCCTCAAAGTAAGTGGGGAGAAGCCTCTAGGACATGATGGGAAGAGAAAAAGCCGATTCCTTAAGGAAACATGCATACCTCAGGGCTGCGACATAAATGATATTCGAGCTAAGTTCACTGGTGGCCAGCTTCATGTCATCATGCCTATCAAGGCTTCGACTACTGCTCCTCAGACTCAGAAAATGCTGCAGCAGGAACAGCCTGCGCCTGCAGCAACACCATCAGCTGCTCCGCAGACAGAAGTTGACCAAAAGGGGAAAGAAAAGGCCTTGGCTTCCGATGAGCAAAAGTTAAAGGCTTCAAGCACTGGACATGGAACGACAGGAACAAGTATGAATCAAAATGAGAAGAAGGAGCCTACATTAGGGCTGGGAAACTCTCTAGCTAGGTTGCATGTCCAGAAGAAATTGGGCGTAAATTTAGGGGTAGCAGTCGTGGTGTTGGTGGCAATTGGAGCTTATGTGGGTTATAAATATGTGGCCAGCTCTTCCCCTCCTTCACATATTGAGGAATAAGGACTAATCACCTCATTCTAACTTCACTGATCTTCTCTTCATGATGTGTAAAATTTCGAGAGTTGAAATATTCGATGAATTGTACAGATTGTAACCATGATCCATCCATCAGAAATGAAAGGTGAAATTTATATCAACACTTAAACAGTCAAGTGAAAGCCACGGAAGGATGAATGTAAAAGGCAATACATTAATACTTGCAAAGTGTGAATTGTTATTCTTCTTTAGCCTCATTTTCCTTCGACGCAACAGTACATATTTACATCGCTTTGTCAAAAAAAAAAAAAAAAAAAAATTAGCAACAGTTGAAAATAGCTTCACCTGGCTATTAGATCTGAAAGACTGAAAAAGAGAAGGTGCCAGGGACATGATTTGCGGAACCCTTTCAGTGGAACAGTGTACCAATATACCAGGAGTTATGTAGTTTCCCTGTGCTGAACAATGTGACAAAGCAAAACGTTATTAACCAATGCAAACTCTGATATGTCACACAAATCTTTGGTTTCAAAGCCATGTGAATAATCATACCATTTTTCCAATGAAAGAAATTTACCACCAATATACGATTGGTGATGAAGCTGATGTTATAATCCAGACATCTTTGAGATTAGTAAGGGCTAAGGATTAATGTTTGAACTTAAACATCGAACAACAGAAGTTTTCTCATCACAGACCTATCTCCTTTGCTACATGAGCACTAATGTTGTGATCAGTTGTGTACTTGTTACACGTGCTTTCTAATCTTACCAATAGATGGGTAAAGAGTACGCTCAAGAAAATTAAAATGTCGTCATGGTTTGAGGATATTATCAGCTGGTGCCTTACACAATACGAGGCACAAAACTAAAAGCAGTGCACAAAAGATATCCCGCAGCACGAGAAACACAAAAGCATGAGAAAATCTACCTTTCTAAATACATTCTGCTTTATGATTTGTCCACCTTGTTTGATTGCATCATCAATAACCAACTGTCAGCAGCTTCATGTATGTCATTATCAGGCAAATAGAGATTTGTGAAAACACCAACCTGCTATACAAAATTAATAGTTGCTTCTACAGAACCAGCTCCCTATCGAACCTTGTTAGATTCTTCTTATCACAAGTCTGTACTGGGTTTAATCATACACTGACAAGTTTCGAGCTACTATTCTGTTAGTTGCTTTCACAAAATAAATTTGGCAGATAGGGCCAAGAGTCCAAGACCACACCTGTGAGGCTGTGACCTTCTTTGAGCTAGACTAGTACTAGTACTCTATTGAATCTAATGCCAGATGCTCAGTATGACTGCAATGGTAAATAGAATGAAAAGCACCATATCTCCACCAGGCAAAGAAGACCTGCACTTTTTGGCAATCAAGGTCAGAATTTTCTTACAATGACACCCCTCAACCCTAAAGACTCAGTTCATGTTTCGTGGATGTTTCCGAAATATATATACTGTATAACTTGACTGATCCAGGGCAACCTTGACCCTTAGACAATCCTGTAAATGTATTGTAAATTTAGTGGATGAGTGTCATTTTACGCATGAGATACAATAAGCAATTCAGCATCTCATGAACTAAGCTGCACTGCTTTGGCCCTCCTGCTTGTCATACTTTTGTTTTGTCATAGATGGTATTAAGAAAACAAAGCTTCTGCTAGAAGCCTAGAACTATGGTTGTACGACTGATAAATGTTTCAAAAGCAACAATAAGGCAAACCATTTATTAAGAGTAGAGTGTTGACATTAATTAGTACCTGAGTTTCCTCCTGCATTTGAAAATGTATGCCATAGCTGGAGGAAGAATGCCAAACAAAAAGCAGTTTGCATACACCCCAGCGAAGTCAAGGGTTTCAAAAATTAGAATAATGTTGGAATCCTCAAAGTAAGTGGGGAGAAGCCTCTAGGAGATGATGGGAAGAGAAAAAGCCGATTCCTTAAGGAAACATACATACCTCAGGGCTGCGACATAAATGATATTCAAGCTAAGTCGTTCACTGGTGGCCAGCTTCATGTCATCATGCCTATCAAAGCTTCGACTACTGCTCCTCAGACTCAGAATATGACGCAGCAGGAACAGCCTGCGCCTGCAGCAACAGCATTAGCTGCTCCGCAGACAGAAGTTGACAAAAAGACGATATACTAATACTTGTTATTCTTCTTTAGCCTCATTTTTCTTCTAACGACAGGTAATTACGTCGCTTTGTCACCCAAAAAATGAAAAAAATGAAAAATACAGTCTTACAGAAAGTAGCAAGAGTTGGATATAGCTTCACCTGGCTGTTAGATCTGAAAGACTGAAAATAGAAGGTGTCACAGACTCAGTAAATGAAACAATGTCCAATATACCAGGAATTGTTCCACTCTGCTGAACAATATGGCATAGCAAAACGTTATTAGCCAATGCAAACTCTGATATGTCACACAAATCTTTGGTGATTTATCACACCCAATGCAAGAAATTTACCACCATGATGAAGCAGATGTTATAATGCAGACATCTTTGAGATTAGTAAGGACTAAGAATTATTGTTTGAACTTAACCATCAAACAACAGAAATGCCCCTTTGTTATATGTAGCACTAATGTTGTGATCAGTCGTGTACTTGTAAGAGTTGTAACTCATGCTTTCTAATCATACCAACAGACGGGTACAGAGTACGCTCAAGAAATCTGGAAGATTAAAATGTCGTCATGATTTAGGGATATGATCAGCTGGTGCCTTACATAATACAAGGCACAAAACTAAAAACAGTGCACAAAAGACATGAGAAGATCTCCCTTTCTAAATACATTCCGATTTATGATTTGTCCACCTTGTTTGAATACATCATTCATAAACAACTTTCAGCAACTTCATGTATATCAATATATCTTTATCAGGCAAATAGAGATTTGTGAAAACTACAACCTCCTATACAAAATTTATAGTTGCTTCTACAAAACCAGCTCCCTATCGAACCTTGTTAAATTCTTCTTATCACAAGTCTGCGCTGGGTTTAATCGTCATACACTGACAAGTTTCGAGCTACAATTCTATTAGTCCCTTTCGCAGAATAATTTTGTCAGATAGGTCCGAGACCACACCTGTGACAGCGACTAGTACTAGTACTCTATTGAATCTAATGCCAGATGCTCAATATGACTGCAATGCTGAATAGAATGAGAAGCACCATATCTCCACCAGGCAAAGAAGACCTGCACATTTAGGCAATCAAGTTCAGAATTTTCTTACAAATTCGAAACCCCTCAACCCTAAGAACTCAGTTCATTGTTCTTTATGTTTTATGGATGTTTTTAAAATATAAACTGTATAAATTGACAGATCCAGGGCAACCTTGACTCTTAGACAATCCTGAAAATTTTCTTGTAAATTTCGTGGATGAGTATCAGTTACATATGAAATACAACAAGCAATTCAGCATCTCATGAATCAAGCTACAGTGCTTTGGCCATCTATCAAGGAAACTAAAGCTTCTGCGAGAAGCCTAGAACCGTCTATAAAAACCAAGTACTGTTTCGAAAGGAGCAATAATAAGGCTGTGAAATTACGCGGGTCTGGGCCACACCCGTAAGGAGAAGAGAGAGTCCACATTATAAGTCCAAGGAGGTTCCATCCTAAAACCAATTGGCAATAGGAGGAGTAACTCCTTGGTTTATAAGGTAGACAAATCTATTCTCATTTTCCAATGTGGGACACTCATATGTGGAGTATTTTGGGTGTCACTTCAACAAAGGCAAACCATCTATAAAGACTAAAATGTTGGCATTAATTAGTACCTGAGTTTCCTCCTGCATTTGAAAATGTATGCCATAGCTGGAGGAAGAATGCCAAACAAAAAACAGTTTGCATACACTCCAGCAAAGTCAAGGGCTTTCGAAAATGTCGATGGATAGAACGATGCCACAAGTATGGGAACAAGTAGTACAGCTGCAGATATTAATCCCCTCAAATTCCTACCAAGGCTACTTCTCCCTGACATTGATTCACCACTGCCATCCTCAGTTCCATTGTCAACCAATGACGAATCAGTTTTCGGCTCATTACTCCGGAAAATCAACTCCAAAGTGTCAACCAACTGCTTTGGGAAGCTAACAGCATACCCAATGAAACTTGTAGCCAAAGCAGTAAATGCAAACCCTTGAACAGCAAGCAAAGCAGAAGACTTAACAGACAACAACAGTTTGATAGGATCACCCTGAAAAGAAGATGATTGAGCCTTTCCAGTACCAGCAAGCCCTAACACAATAAGATTCCATGACAAAACCATAACCAATGGCACAGTCCCACCAATAAGTATCGCTTTTCGAGCATCGCTCACAGTATCTCCAGCAACTTTACAGATGAAAGGTGTAACAACATGAAATCCCAAGGTAAGCACAGTAACAGGAATTGCAGGAAGAATAGATGAAACATTCCAAGCTGCATTGCCAAAAGAAGCTAACAAATTAACTCTTGCAACTGATACACCAATACCCACCAAAGTAATGATTGAAACAAGCATCATACAGCACAGAAATCGATTAGTCGAATCGATTGCATCGAAAGGAAAGAACCAGATAATGCTCCCCAGACAAAGAGGAAACAAAGAATGAGATGTCAAAATGTTCATGCTCGGAAACCACTGCGAAACAATAGAACCAATGCCAGAAACACAAGCAACAAGAAGAGAGAAACTAAGGCTAGCATAAACAAGTGACACAAATGCACCAAAATGTGCACCAAATGCCTTAGTTGCTAACCCTGTGAAGCTGACTTCTTTGACACCATCTTCCTCCATTGTAGCAAAACTAAGCTCAGCTACTAATATTATGGAGGAAATGACATAAACCCATGATAGTAAAATTGCTAAAGTGGATGGCAAAGGTCCTGATTTTATGGTTGCAGCAGGTAATCCCAACATTCCTGGACCGACCGCGGTTCCGATTATCAGGCTAACAGCTGCCCAAAAGCTCTTTTTCTCCTGTTTTTCCACTTTTTCTGGGACTTCCACAGAACATTCAAGTGGGAAATCAGCTGCATTGTTAAGGTTTTGTTTGATGGGGTAAAATTTTCTTGTAAGAATGAAAGAAAATGAGGGATTACTGACTTTTTTTGAGGTAAAAGTTGGATTTTTAGCAAAATTTGTTGATGAATAAAGAGGAAATGAAGGATTAGTGGGGTGAAAATGTCTGTTGATTTTCAAGTTCAGATGAAAAGGGTGAGAAAGCATGATGATTGATGAATATTCTGATGGCCCAGGAATCTTTGAATGTAAGATATCAGAAAAGATTGATTCTGGGAAATCAATGAAACAAATGATTGTGTTCTGTATATGATTTGACAGGTTTGTGTTCAGGAATCAGGGGAATGGCGGCTGAACTAGTGAAGTGTGTGTCCTTTTATACGAGGTTATGTTTGGTACTTCGAGTTTCAAGTAACTTGAGGTGATTAGATGTGGTTTCGGTGGGTGCGTGCCTAAGATGACACGGTCGCGGTCGTAGGGCTAGTTGAGTGAGCTTCAATCTTGATTGGCTGAAGCTCGTAAAGTTTGGAGGCGAGGGAAGATCAAACTCGGGTTTCAACAATCTCGAATATTTGTTGGACTTTTTTATTAAAAATATAAAATAATCCTGGTATATGAATGAGAATATACATTAGATACATTAATGTAACTTATGTCAAGAGACATGGTAATACATTGTACCTTAGACCATCTCCAATGGGGGTCTCAAGATGGGTCTCAAAGAGGAGAGAGAGGATTTTTTTTCCAATGGAGAATTATTTGATGGGTCTCGTGTTTAGAGACGGTCTATGTTTTCAGAGACCGTCTCATTGTCAATGAGACCCTACTTTTGCCAAAAATAGAGTTTAAAATAATTTAATATGTATAAAGCTCAATTATAGAGACCAATCTCAAAATTTTACCAATGAAGTATAGGGTCTCAAAGTGAGTCTCAAAATTTAAGACAACATAATTTTGGAAATAATTTGTATTTGAGACTCAAGTTGGGTCTCACCAATAAAGATGCTCTTATGACAAAAGACATGCTATTTCACCCGAACATGCATCTACTTTCACTCCCTCAAACAAAATCAAATAACTTCCTTATAACTAACTTTTCATTTGAGTCCCTCTTATCTATATATAGGACATAATGTTGCACATTTTAGAATCATCCAGAAAACAAAATCTCATCATCCATCCTCTCAAAAGCATTCTTCTTTTATGTGATTATCAAACGCCGTGTAGTTCGCTAATTTCTTGTATTTGAAGTACCGTTATACAAGAAAGTTAATTCAATTCGTTCTATCCTAGGAGACAATTTTCTACAAACTTTGGGTACCGTTAGAGGGGACAAATTGTTTTAAGGACATAACGTGCAGTCGTTGGGCTAGGGTTTTGTCTTCTAACTTTGTTATTTGTTTACTTATTAATTGCGTTAACTGAATTCTACTAATTGCGAATTTACATCCATTATAACAATATTTTGGGGTTGGCTTGTAAACTAGTGTATCAAACTCCACCCTTTTTTTAGCTTCCCTAGCTAGATGTTATTATGATGATTAACCAAAATGATTAATGCCAACATTTCGTACTTTTACGGTCAATACGTCATTATTTATTTTATCCGTTAATGTACGTATACATTTTCCCTTTCAATTAAGCCACAATGCTAATTGCAATGATCCCAACAATTGAAACACAATTCATGAATACCACCCTAAGACGACTTTATCAATTAATAATGTACGATAAATTTTCTCTTATCTTATTATAAAAAAAATGTCCCTCTCGTGCCTCATATCCTTCGAACTCAGGAAATTACCGTGCAAACACCTATTCCTAAAATCGAACCGTAATTATTATACGATCGAGTGATCGATATGAGGTGTATAAAAACTAGTACCATTGCACCAATAATAACATAGGTCAACTCGACCGGTGTTGGAGACTTGGAGGTCATACCGTCAAAGTCATACCCGGCCAGTCAAACGCAAATGTTTGTATACTAGACTCAGATTGCGTGGTTAAATGACCAAGTTTGATCAGCACCGCTAAGTCCTAACGACCTCTAGAACGAAGCAAACCATCAACACCGTTATTGTCAGGCATTCATTATTTATTCTAGTCAGGCCGTCAGGGTAAACAACGGCCGTTTTCGTGGTTCTACGTCATTTTATTGTTGCATCCTACTAATTAATATCGATCTCATAGTCAACAAAAACTCGTGATTGTAAAGGACTTAGTCAACATGGCTCTCATTAAAGAATGCCTTATAAACAAGAAATTTTTGTTTAAGTCACCGCATTAGGAATGTACTCGTACTTATCTAGGATTGATCCTAATGGGTAGTACTTGTTATTTGTACGAATCGATCGACTTTTCTATAGTTCCTATTTATTTGGATTTGGAGCCAAACTTATTTATTAGAGCACTAGCCATGGAAGTACTTACATTTAGGCTATTCAATCTCATTTTCGATCTTAAACCTAAATTAGTACTAGCGTGTCTAGATGTTGGATTGGGTGATATATGTTCTCGGGAGTTAAGTTTTCAAATATAATATATCTAGATGTGAAGATATAAAAGATATGATTTTTGTTTTATTCTTGTATTTGGGGTCATGTCGATCGAAGCCCTCAGAAGTCAGACCAAATCCTAGATACGCCCAATTGCCCATGAGTTTTTAAATAACTAAGACCTTCCGTAGTAATGGATGAACTTAGTTATGGTTCTTGTTTAAGAATCTTCTTATCTTGCTAAGAGAAGATGGACGATGATTTTGCCAAGACAAATTAGCATATTTCAAGGCAAATATGTCCATTATATGGATTAGATTCAATCAATATGTCCGGCAAAATTAGATCATCGTCTTTGAAAATTAGGTTAGTAACTAATTAAGTAATTGTATTTACGGATGGTGCCCATTATTATTGTATAATCCAACTTGAGCACCTTCTCATCAATCATCATAAACATGTTACCCTTGTGTTAAAAGTTAAGACTATACGAGAGATTTTGAGGAAGAAATTGTGTGTGTTTTATTGATCTTGAGGACAGTATATATACATGACGAGACTTGAGGGCCAAGCCAACGACTATAGAAAATTTACCAAGACGACATGACTTTACATAATGCACAACCCTATTTTCCTAAATCACAACACTCCCCCTCAAGGTGGAGCGTGGAGGTCAAGAACGCCCAACTTGGACAGTAAAAATGTAAATGTGGGACCACATAGGGGCTTAGTGAAGAGATCAGCAAGCTGGAATTGGGTCTCGACATAAGAAGGCGATATGACTCCGGATTGTACCAATTCTCGAACAAAGTGACAATCAACTTCAATATGCTTGGACCGTTCGTGAAACCCAGGATTCGCAGCGATATGCAAGGCGGCTTGATTATCACACAAAAGTCGAACAGGACGACGACTGACAACACCAAGAGAGGACAACAAATAGCGAAGCCATTTAATCTCAGCACAAGCATAGGCCATGGCACGATATTCAGCCTCAGCGGAGGAGCGAGAAACCGTGGTTTGCTTCTTGGTTTTCCAAGACACGGGCGAGTTACCAAGAAGGACAAAATACCCACTAACCGAACGACGAGAGATAGGACAACCGGCATAATCCGAGTCACAATAAACTGTAAGCTGAAGATCGCTGTCAGAACGGAGAAGCAAACCTTGACCAGGACGACCTTTGACATACCGTAAGACACGAATAACGGCATCATAATGAGCCTGACGAGGAGTGTAACAACCCTAAATTTTGACTCAAATATAATAGTATTAAATTTAGAATTGTCACGCCGCAATTGACTACCAAGTCAATTGCAAGGCTATTTATTCGATTACAATACTAATTAAAATGAAACAGCGGAAGTCTTAAACAATTGTCGAACTACTATTCTCAAACTAGTCTTAAATTACATAATCAAACTGAAATATAAATTAAATAGTGTTTATTAAAAATCCCCATCATGCAGACGACTCTTCAACCAAGCATCCACATCATCAACAAAACCTGTCAACTACGCCATCGAAAATGACGTAGGCCCCAGAAATAAGGTAGGGAACAAACCAGAATAAAGAACGTCAGCATACAGGCTGAGTAAGAACAACAAAAGAATACAAGAAAACAGAAGATACGCGCCTAGAGGCGCGTAGCTAACAAATAACAAGCTACCGTTACACCATTAACTTAAATCATCACAACGTTAAGAGTTCAGTAATCACAATATGTATTAGCATTCATTAAGGCCGGGTTCCTACCCCACAGCCACCACAAACCTCGAACCAAAGCGAGCTAGAGTACCATAAACAACCCCTAATGACTCAGAGTGTGCACACCCCTCTCTAGGGATCCAGTATGATGCGTACCCCTAGGAGGAAGCCAAATAGGAAGCCGGTAGCGAACCGACCAAAGACTCCCCTCTTGTAAAGAAGGTACACAGGTGACCGATCTACGCCGAGACACCTTACTCTAGGTGGTAAAGTCGATATCAACATCAATCACAATTATTAGTCAATAGTCATAATCATGCTTACCTTTAAAAATATCAAATTCATAATTATAAGCTTAAGGAACAACAATAACAAAACAAGAAGAATCGAGGAAGGCACACTCGGCCGAGAACGCCGAGCGGCCGAGGAAGCCGAGCCGGCCGAAGGGCCGAGCCGGTCGATTGGCGGAGGCCGAAGGGCCGTACGGTAAGGCGAGCCGAAAGGCTTTAGCTGCAAGGTTAATTTCAATCGATAGAGGTAGGAACAAAAGCAATGGCAAGATATTCATGGACAATGATCATTGAAGACGGGATTAGAATCAAGAAGCATAGTCTTAGAGAATTGGTTATGGTAGTTGGGATTGTAACCAACGTTCTTACCCTTTCTTAGCAAATCACAAATCAACACAAGACTTAGAAGGGTACTTCCTCGAACACAGAACCTAGAAATCACCAACAATAATCAATTACCAAACAATACTTCCAATCAACACAAAAGGCATCTATAATCGATCCAAACGATCTCCAATTATCACCAAATTCGCACAGCACTTACCCAATCATAATAACAATATAATCCCATCATCAAATCATCAAACCATCATAATAACACTCAATTCTAGATAAATTCAGATCTGGACAGCATATAATTTCCTCTCTAAAACATCTTAGAACATCCCCAAATTATAAAAACATGATCAACAAGTCATAATAATTAATCCCCTCAATTACTACTCAATTCCACTCATAAAATCATTATTAATTCAACATAAACTCCAATCATATGAACTCTAATTATAAACTTAATTCTTTATGCATCCAAAACATAATCAAATTCAACTATGAACCCAACAACAACTAATCATCATCTAATCCATGCTTAAACTCCAATTAACATGAATAATAATCAATACCCTAATCCGAAAATCATACTAAGGCTTAGAAACTTACGATTCTTGATTGCAAAACCAAAAAGAAAAGACAAAAGGGCTCGGAAAACGGCCTAGGGCGGCTAGCGGCGGCGGCGAAGGCGCGCGGCGGCGGTCTCGGGTTGCGCGCGCGTCTTCTTCTTCTCCTTCTCTTCCCGCGGCTCTTTCTCCTTCTCTTCTCTCTTTCTTTTCTCTTGGGCGCAGGTAGTGTGAGGAATAGGGTTTGGGGTTGGTTAGTATTTATAGTTTATGGTGGGAGCTTAAAAGACGGGTTTAGGTAAGACGGTTTACTTTAAATAAGTAATTGGGCTACCCAATTAGGAGATTAGCTAAATTAGGAAAGTAAACTCCAATTTCCCAAAATAGAATTAAAACTCGTAAAATGATTATTTCTCATAAAACTTCCATAATTAAAACTCCCAAAAATACGGGGTGTTACAAGGAGACTGCATAAACTGCGCAAGAGTGTGGACAGAGTAAGCGAGATCGGGTCGCGTAAGAGTGAGGTAAATAAGACGACCAACGAGACGACGATAACGACCAGGGTCCGAATAGAAAGGGCCCTCATCAAGAGCAAGCTTATGATTGGGTTGTAATGGAGTATCGATAGGCTTGGCACCAAGTAAGCCAGCCTCGTGAAGAATTTCCAAGGCATACTTACGCTGACAAAGATATAACCCACTAGGAGAACGAGCACACTCGATGCCAAGGAAGTACTTCAGGGGGCCAAGATCCTTGAGTTGGAAGCACGTGTTGAGGTGTTGTTTGAAAGACGCACACAACTGTGAATTATTACCCGCGACCCAAAATATCATCAACATAGACCAATAAAATCAAAATATCAGAATGACGACGATAAGTGAACAACGTATGATCAGCATGGGACTGGACGAACCCGTAGGCGCGGAGAGCGGTAGTGAGCTTGGCAAACCAATTACGGGGGGACTGACGAAGGCCATATAATAATTTACGCAGACGACATACCATATTCGAGGGACAGGAGTATCCAGGAGGCGGGCGCATATAGACTTCCTCGTGTAAATCCCCGTGTAAGAAGGCATTATTGACGTCAAGCTGATGGACTTCCCAATGGCGAGCAATGGCTACAGAAAGAAAAACACGAACAGTAACCAATTTGGCTACGGGCGGAAACGTCTCTGTGAAGTCCTCCCCCTCACGTTGATGATTACCAAGGACGACCAAACGAGCTTTATGACGTTCAATGGTACCATCAGACTTGAGTTTAGTGCGAAACACCCATTGACACCCAATTGACTTACGACCTGGAGGAAGACGAACAATATCCCAAGTATGGTTCCGAGCCAAGGCGTCGAGTTCTTGCTGCATAGCAAGTTGCCAACATGGTTGAGTTGCAGCTTCCTTATAGGATCGTGGTTCCGAATTAAGTGTAAGAGCTGCAACATAAGAGCGATGCGAATTCTCGAAATTGGTGTAAGTAACATAATTAGCTATGGGATAGACCATACCTGAGGAGTCTGAGGACGAGGGTGAGGAGACGACGATGGGGTGTGTAACGTGTGCAGATGTAGTGCAATCAAAATCATCCAGATACGGAGGAGGACGACGAACCCGCTTGGCAGGAGGGGGTGGAACACTAGAGCTTGCCGAAGTACGGGGTGGCGTTGAGGGATGCTCGGCAACTTCGGTGTCGGACAAGGAGGAAGTTGGAATGTCAGACTGATCATTAGGAAGGACGGCAGGGTGACGGTGAGCAGTCGGTGATATAGTCCGCTGCCGACGACGGCGCCGAGTGGTACGAGAGAGTGGCCTGGACCGATCAGGGGAAGGTGAGCTCCCCCTGTCATGCAAATCAGGGGTGCTAAAGGGAAGATCAGCATATGGAAGTAACTGCGACTCTGAGGACGACTCTGTATCGGGAGTAGCAAAAGGAAACTGGTCTTCGACAAAGCGAACATCCCGAGAGACGAATATATCATGGGTTTGTAAATCGTAGACTTTCCACCCTTTTTGAGTGAATGAATAACCCAAGAACGCACAACGACGACTGCGTTCACCAAATTTATCCTTACGACGAGGACGATTGTGAGCATAACAAAGACAACCGAACACCCGTAACATATTGTAGGAAGGAGGTTGACCATAGAGAAGTTCATATGGGGATTTACCTTCCAAAAGTTTCGTGGGAGTTCTATCGATTAGATACACGGCGGACAAAACACATTCACCCCAAAAAGATAGTGGGACTTGGGCTTGAAACATCAATGCACGAGCAACCTCTAGGACATTACGGTGTTTCCGTTCAGCTCGACCATTCTGTTGGGGAGTATCAACGACAGATGTTTGGTAAAAAGTGTCGTGTTGCTCATAGAATGTCAATAGCGGACCAGCTCCGAACTCGCGACCATTATCTGACCGAACTTGTTTAATGGTTTTGCCAAATTGTGTCTGGACCATGATGAAGAATTTTTGAAGACATCGATACAGTGCCGTTTTTTCTTTCAACAAATAAACCCATACCGCACGAGAGTAGTCATCAACGATCGTGAAAAAATAATGCGAACCACATGTAGTGCTAACAGGATATGCGCCCCATAAATCACAATGAATCAAATCAAATGCTTGCGAAGCTTTATTAAGACTTAATGGAAATTTTGTTCGAGTTTGTTTAGCTCGTAAACATACATCACAACTAGCTAGAGTTTTCTTGACTTGACTACTACAACTAGCATTAGGTAAATACGATAAATGTGGTACGGAGGGATGACCAAGACGACGATGCAACAACAAAGTATTTTCGGCAACTGTGGAGAAGGACAACACTGGTGACGGCAACGGACGAAACACGTACACCCCATCTTGATATTCACCCAGCCCAATCAGACGCCTCGTAAGTTGGTCCTGTATCACACATAAACGACCATTAAAGGTTACAAGAGAGTTAGTTTGGGCAATTAATTTACCAATTGAGATTAAATTGCATTTTAAATGGGGAACGAAGAGGACATTCCGGAGAACCAATCCGGATTGCAAGGTGACCGAGCCTTGCATTGTAGCCGTCGTTTGTTCACCATCAGGCAAGTGTACTGGTGACGATGGTATTGGGACACAATTATGCAGAAACGACTGTACACCCGTCATGTGATGAGATGCTCCACTATCTAAAAGCCAAACAGAGGACGAAGTAGTCTTACCCATTAATGGTTCGCTGGATGGTGACTGGTCCAAGAGTTGAAGAAGACGAGTCACCTGATCAGTCGACAAGCCCGTTATCGGGACAGTAGACGACGAGGCAGGGGTGTCCGAAGGGCGACCTTGTTGAACCGCGTGGGCTGAACTGGAGTGAGAAACAGAGGACGATTGGTGAGGAGTAGAAGAGCGGCCTTGACTGGACTGATAGCCACCACGGAAAGAGCCACGACCCCTATTGTTACGACCACGGCCACGACCGCGACCTCGACCCGGAGCAGGGAACCCAATTCTTTCATAACAAGTGTCATAGGTATGACCGTAGCGATCGCAATTAGAGCAAAAGGGGCGACTATAGGAGGACTGACCTTGCTGGGGTGTAGAGAACGACGGGTCAGAGACTTGAGAGACAAAGCTCACGGCTTCTGGGCGTTCATCTCGTTTTCGGACGATGGTGGTATGTCTTTCTTCCCTGGAGACATGATTATACGCTTCATTGAGGGTCGGAAAGGGATTCATACCAAGGATTTGAGACCGCACTGTGCTATACTGATCATCATTAAGACCGAGAAGAAAATCATGTGTCTTTTCTTTTTCAATTCGAGCGAGAATTTTAGAAGCTGCTGGGCACGTACAACCACATGTTAGATCTTCATTAGCATACAAGTCAGCCCATAATCCTTGGAATTTATTCAAGTAGGCCACAAGTGATAGACCTTGTTGACGGAGATTATGATACTCTGCTTTTAACTCATGAATACGAGGACCATTAGTGACGGAGTATCGTTGTTTCAAATCAGTCCATAAATCGGATGCGATTCTGTAACTAGCAATACTTGATTGAATAGACTCGTGGACTGAATTGAACAACCAATTACAAATTGTAGAATTGTTTGCTTTCCAAGCCAAAAATTCTGCGCTTTTTTCATCTTTAGGCTTAGAAAACTCACCATTAATAAAGCCGAACTTATTACGACCTTCAAGAGCATTGACGACTGCTTTCTCCCAAATACCATAATTATTTTCATGCAAGGGAGTTTTAGTTAATGACAAACCTGTCTCCGATGGGTGGAGATAATAGATTGAGCTGGAGTCATGAATAAGCTGGGGCTTGGTGCGGCCAGTACCATCATTGTTGTCAGTTTTGTCACCTTTCGTGTTCGTCATAGTGAAAAGGAATAAGACGACTAAAGTATAGAATATAGAGGACGACCACCAGAGTATTGTATTTCAAGGGACGACGACAAAGGAGGACGAATAAAGAACAAGGTGCGGAAGCAATGAGAGGACTAGGATCGAATAACCATGGGCGATGATGCCATGTTAAAAGTTAAGACTATACGAGAGATTTTGAGGAAGAAATTGTGTGTCTTTTATTGATCTTGAGGACAGTATATATACATGACGAGACTTGAGGGCCAAGCCAACGACTATAGAAAATTTACCAAGACGACATGACTTTACATAATGCACAACCCTATTTTCCTAAATCACAACACCTTGTCTTCTCATAATTCATTTTCCCTTGTTTGTACAATCCATTTAATGGAGTATTAATTAGCACGAAATATAAAATGTGTTGCCTGATTCATGCACGATTTATCCACAACTTTAGGCTAAATCAATCATCCACAATTAAAAATGTTCATAAAAAGGATGCATCCATCACCTCAGTTCCAAAACTATACAATTCGACGGATTTCAACCCAAAAGAAACGTTAACGATACAACGACGCATCGGAACACAAGGAGCACATATACAAGATTTAGCTCCAATTTGTAAGTTTTCAAAAAACAAACGAACAAACCAAACATGCATGAGAACGATCAAACACTCATGCGACACCGATTACGGCGTTCTTGAGGGTGCTTAAAAGACTTTGTACCTTCACTTGACATAACTTTCTTGTCACTCAGCCTCCTTATCGCAAAATCCTTCTTTTTAATCAACGCCTTCGAATTCGAGGACGCTATCGTCCTTGAATTCGAAGTATTTGTAATGGTGGGGATGAGATACCACCCTATCGACGTGCACATAATAGCAAAAGACCTTCCAAATACAACCAAAACCACCAATATCAATACAAATACCACTGCCAAGTAAAACCTAGGGTGCACTTGCACCCACAATCGTCGTCTATCAAACTTGTTCTTCTTATTCTCAGTTTCGGCTTCAAACGTACGCTTCGTTGGTGTACGAGGTGAAGACGACTTTTGAGCTACCACGACGTCTGCATGTTTGGATTGCTTCTTTTTATCTTCTGGATGATCAGTACTAATAACACCCTTTGGTTTGGCTTTGATTACAATAGGCTTGAACTCGTGATCTCCGGCATATACGAAGCGTACGAGGGAGATTTCATTAGGGTCAACTTGGGAATAAACTTGTTGTCTTTTCTCTTCTATTTCGGATAGAAGAGCCGAGAATCTGTCAAGGCCTCGGTTCGAATACGGGTTCTTGGTGTTGCCTCCGGTGCTTTTCGACCTCGTTCTTGTTGGGGAAGAATCGGCACTACGAGTGTGCCTTTCGTACTCGTCCTCTTCGTCTCGAGGTAGACTTGATGTGCCACAAATGAAGCCGCTCACCATTTTTGAGTTTTTTGAAGAATGCAAGAAAAAACAGAAGAAAGATAGGGAGAAATGTTAGTTTGACGTTGGTGATGAATGATGTATAATGAGGTTTTTTATAGTTTGGGTGTTTAAAATGGGAAGAGGAGACTTGAGGGGTGGTGGGATAAGGGTGAAATAGTCAAATGAGGTTTTAAAAATAGATACTCCGTAAAAGAAATTATAAAAGTTTGAATAATGTTTTTGTGTGGAAAATTTGACAAGGAAACTTCCAATTATTAAATGGGTTTGTGAGACTTGTTGGCCACTCTAGAAGTGAAATAAGACTTATTATAAGTCTTGAGATGATGATCTGATCTTAAGAAGAATCTATTTTGTGATTGGGACTTGCTATGTCATGCCTCATGTGGGTGGTGAGTTTGACATCTTCTAGAGAAGAAACTTTCAATATTGTAATGTAGAGTAGACTTTGATCCACCTTCTCTCGACTTAGAAAATGAATGTTTTTTTTTTTTTTCACGAACGGTATGATGACACGGTTTTTATAGAGTGAATTCACTAAAAACCCGTATTTATATAATATATATACACTACTAGAGACTTTTTCTTTGTAACTCTTGATCTCGTACTGTTGTTGTTGTCTCCACATCTAACTAAACTTATCAACGATTGTTGCATATGCCATTAGTTGACTCGATGGTTGCTTGATGATTAGTGGTTGAGTTTGATGAAAGAAAATCGTCCCAAACAAATGAACAATATCCCAAGTATCTCTCAAATCTAAAGATTATATTTTAAATTTAGATCATTTTTGAAACACATACATGATTAATATTTTTAAATTAAAATCTGATTCAAAGTAACATGCACTATTGCAACATGCCACACTAGCACTACAAAATTTAAATGTGTGTAACATGTGTTGAACCTTTGACCTCAAGGTTACATTATGATCCATCAACAACTAAGAGAGTTGTTCTTATTGCATTAAGGTCATAAATGTCAAGATTATGGCATTATTTTTTATTTTTATTTTTTTGAAATGAAAGATTATGGCTTTATTACAACAACAACAAACTTTTAATCCCAAAGTAGCAAGGGGTTGGTCCTAACATAAATCTGAGTATTGAATCATAATCAATGTTACATGAGAATAGTTTAAAAAAAATAAAATAAAATAAAACTAAAGAGGAATAAGAGAGTTTGGAGGAGAACAAACACTTTACTACGAGAACAAACCAACGCATCGATCATTGATATTACAATCTAGCTATTTCAAAAACAAATGTGAAATTTAACACGAAACTCAATGTTAAACATTCAAGGGTAGGTTAATCATTAAAGGTAGGAGGAACCAAAGAAGTACTCTAATCACTCTTTTTGAATATGTAGTAATAAAGTGTTTGAAGTAATATTTTTTTCAAACTAAAAAAGAAAAAAACAATATTTGAAGCGATAGATACAAGTCCATTCAAGCCATCTTCAAGTTAATATGTGTCATCTTCATGTTCACAAAGTGCGAGTCAATCAAAAACCAAATCCAAATGGTTCGTTCACTTCGTATTCCGATTTATTATTCACATCAAAATGGGTCCTCAATCGAGTCATTTGGGTCAAAGGTTCTGATCCGAGACGGTTTCCAAAGTTTTACCAACGCTCTCTCAAATGATCAAATCCATGAGACCATCACTCAATGTTCTACAAACCGCCGAACTGGACCGGTTCTCTATTCCAAGGGTAATTCTAAACCAATAGTAGCTATTGGACTGATTGCTTGTCCAGTAGGGGCACTAAAAGACAAATATATTCATCTTCTTCCTCCCAATCTAACCCGTTTTCGCGTGTGCGGATGAGTTTTGGGCCCGTCCAATAGCTACTATTGATCTATCAAAGCTCCTCTCCTAAAGCCCAAACTTCTAAAACCCTTTTTTTCCCCAAAACATCTCTCTCTCACACACAAAACTCCCTTTACAATTGAGTTTCGCTACAGATTTTCAGCACAATCTTCAAGTTAACGCCATCCGATTCTTTCTCCACTCTGTTGGTAGTTCCGGCTATAACTATAAAATCATGGGTAATTCTCGCGTGTTTTTTTTTTATAGTGAATTTGAATAAGATTGCTCTAAATTTCTGGGTTGCAATTAACATTTGTGAATTGCGATACACCTGCAGCAGAAGAACAGGTTACGTCTCGTAAAGATAAGCGCAAAGCCGCCAGACAAGAGAAGAAGCAGCTTAAACATCAAGCTTTACTTCAACGCCAGGTCTTTTTTTTCCCCCTTTTCATACTACTTTGCTTTTTAATTGTAGATAATTTCTATGTTTGTTAAATTGCTAGAATACTGGAATACTAATTTCGGAGTTGATTTTCGGAATATGAGCCCTTCTCTTTATAGACAATGGAAATGAGTAGAACTCAAAATTTCTCTTTTGGCACAATAGCTGGAGAATTGTCAGTTAATTCTTTAATTGTAAGGCAAAGTCTTAAACTGCTTTGTGTTTAGGTTATCTGGGTTTTAATTGGTGTGGAGAGTGTGTCGGGAAATCGATATTTGAGAGATCGGTCTATTGCTATAGAAAATTTCAATTAGTCAACTAGGTATTTAGCTGAAAAGATAATAGTTGCGATATTTTTCACTAAAATCGTTGGTACGGTTGGTAGGATTGATAAATTTCACAACTTTTTGGTGGGATGGTATTTCAATTTAGAAGCACTTTATCGTTTATATAGAAAATGTGATTAAAGTCTAACGGAATTGAATCTGCCAATTGCTAGATCAGTTGAGTTTCGTGTTGAAATTATCAAATGATTGCGGGGGTGAATATATTTACTGTCCTTGCAGTATTTGGATGTAGATTCTTAGTTCTGCAAAATATGTTACTCGATCAATGTGTCCCTCAATCAAGCCCATCGTTCGAAAATTGAAATGGGAGGTGGTATTCTGTGAGATAAACTTTTCTGTCTGTACATTTGTTTGGGTTTAACATTTCATATTGGTAACATGATTCGTAAGAGTTTCTCTGTTTGAGCTCATATTCATACTTGTAAAGTGTAAGATAGTTCCATTTTGAATACAATGATTGGTTTTGTTTGCTAGTGATAAGGCTACAAGCCTGTAATCTTGCCCTGTGTCCAATTGTTCAATAAGAGCTATGAGCCTTTACCAGCTTGCTGTGGTTGTTTCTGTATCGATTTAATTTCTTAATAAAGCATTTCCTTTGTTTGTTTTATTAGCTTTTTATAGGCTAAAGTAATTTTTTTTGGCCTCCAGAAATTTCGCAAATCGAAAATAGATGATAATTCAAGGTCGGGTGTTCTGAGGAATGAAAACGTTAAAGAGAGAACAGATTCTCTTATGGAGAGTGACAGTGATAAAGACGAGGGATTGCATGAAGATACAATGATGAAAAGTGGCCGGTCGCTTAATTCAAGGGTGAATAATAATGATTTCTCTCTAACGGAGAGTGGCAGTGAAGGAGAAGATCCCGTTCCAATGAGTTCAGTTGCATTTAGGAAATCGAGGAAGGATGATCAAAATTCTATCAAAAAGAAATCAAAGTTTGAGGAGTATATAGAAATGGAAACGAAAGGTGCTTCAATGGAGGAGGACTTGGAAACGGAAAGGAGGTTAGCTAAAAAACTGAAAGTTAAGAATGGGAAACTGAAAGATGATGATGATGGACTGAACTCTTTATTCGAAGGTTTATCTGATATAGAACAAGAATATAATAACAACTCAGGCAGTGAAACAATGGATATAGAAAGTACTATCTCTAGGAAAAGTAAGGAGAAGAAGAAGAAGAAAAAGAAGAAGGAAACTAAGAAAATGGTGCATCAAAGTGATTCTGACAACGATGCTTCTCATAAGGAACAAGTGAAGGAGTCCTATGAAGAGGGAGAGGAAAATTTAGATCATGAAATTGAAGATATTCAGGCTGCTGAAAACGAGAATAGCAAGAAAAGAAAGAGAAATAGAAAAAATCTAGACCCAAAGGGCTCTGAAAACGATACTTCTGATGAGAAACAAGCCAAGACGGTTTGCAAGTATGTACCACCACATCTGAGACCTCGTTCAGATGATTTGCAAGAATATATAAATATCCGTAGACGGATAAGAGGTACTCCTTTATTTACACCATTTTGTTCTTCATCTTCTCAATCTTCTGATTCCTGACTTGCTTCTCCTTTTGTTTAGGACTGCTGAACAGGATGTCTGAGGCCAATGTGGAGTCAATTACTGGGGAGATCTTTTCAATGTTTGAGGTACTATATCGAATGCATACATTTGAACATTATTTTCAATTTTTTTTATAACTGTAGAGTTTTATGTATTCCTAAAGCATGAGTGCTTGCCATACTTGTGTGGTTCACCGTCTTAACTTTGTGACTTTTGATTTAGATATAATGTTCTGCTTTAAGAGAGTATGCTGAGGCCTTGAGATACTTTTATGACCCTCTTCACATTTCAACATGCTGTAGATTTTAGTTGTGATCTGTATGACATGGGCTTGAGGTTCTCTGATTGTTTATACAAAGAAGTTCAACTGGTCTCAATCTACTTCTCTTCAGCTCACCTCTTTATTTTTTATTTTTTTTTTCAGTCTGTCCCCCGAGCCGCTGCTTCACAAATTATAAGTGAAGAGGTTCTGTCTTCATGTTCTGGAGGTCCACGTGGCAATGAACAGTAAGATTTTGATGTTTTGACTTATGTTTCTCCTTCATTTCCCGTCCTGTGCTCTGTCATATATGAATATATGGATGCCTTTTACGTGACCTTTAGCACCGTTAGGACAAGGTGAAGGAAGATGGTAGTTGAAGACAGAGTTTGACGCCCTAAATCCTCTGCTAGCTTATCTGATGTAGGCGCGCAAGTTTCTAGAAACCTAGGTCTGGACTCTGGAGAATGATTACTTACTTTACATAATGTTGGATCATTTGTGTAACTCGAGTATTTTATTACCCTCATAATGCTACACATAACATTCATTAGATATCAACTAAAATCTTGAATTTTAAATATCATGCTTACCCTGCAAATCATTTTGGGAATAAGGCTTGGTTGTTGTTGTTGTATGCTTACCCTGCAACTAATGCTATATCTGGGTCTTAAAGTCAGAAAAACGCTGTGTTAGAGAAATGCTCAGAAACTGCATTTAGTTTATCTAAGCAAGTCAACGTTTGTTTCTAGATGTAGAAGACATATCTCACTAGATAAGAAGAGCTCATCCTATGAATGCAAGAGCAGGAAGAGCATTACATCCTTTGCTTTTGCAGAGGTGACCTTATGTTTTTCTATTGTACTTTCTAATGAGTGAAGGCTCATATCGAATAAAGTCCAGCCACAAAGCTGAAAAGCATCTATAACTCATCTATTAGACTATTACTCTTCTACAGCAAGAGAGCTTGCTAAATTAATAACATCTGAAAGTATACTAGTGCTTTGGTCATGGTTATGTAAACATTATAGAAACATGCATCCCTATTATCCCCTCCCCCCCCCCCCTCCTCTCAAACAAATGGCACCAGCTTCAATCCTTGGGAATGGGCATGTCCCAAAAACTGGATGGGGTGAGCAAGAGGATTATGCTTAAAAATGAAGCTATGTCAGTATTCGGCACACTAAAAATTCTGAATCTTTCTGGAGAGACTAGAAGCTCACTGAAAACACTGGTGAAGCTGCTGGAATGGTTTCTTCTTTGGTGTCTATCAGCTTACTACTGCATGTTGTTTGCTCAGTTAGATAGACCCCGAGCTCCGATTGTTTTATTTCCAGAGCTTATTTATATATCTATATTGGATAGGAAGCGTATTTGTGTTATAAAGGTAATAGTTTTGCTACAGCTACCATCCTTTTGTAATCTAACCAGGCTGGAATTGGCGGGTTCGGACTTCGACGTTTGCCTCTGTGAACTCAATGATGAAATTGACCGTCCCTCCAACACTTACCCCCCCCCCCACTGGCCATGATGATTTCGTTGTGTTATCCCTCCTAAGCTTCAAACTATAGAGTTTCCTCATCTCTGCTTGTGTTCTATTCTCCAATAACATACAACACCAACAGTCCAACATTACTCTAGTCCCTCAAAGGCTCCTCCCTGTGATGAGGCAAGGAGGATCAGAGGCAGACTCCGAGTTGAAAACATGGAGTCTTATTCTTAACAAATCATAATGATAATGATGTAAGAATTGCATAAACCGGAGTGCTGCTTCACAATATAAGAAGCGGATAAAATTATGTTTGCTCTAATCCAATATTTTACAATATAATTACAATTACAATTCAATTCAATTATCTTCTCTTGGCCATTTATAATTTTTGATCACATGACGTGATTTCTTGTTTTTTAATTTCTCTTTTTAGCTGAGCTAAGGGCCAGCATCATTGTTGGTCTAAGTTGCCATTGTGATTTTCAGTAGTATAACTTTAACTCAAAAATGATTTGTGGCCTTCGAATATTTTGAAATCGTCTTTTTGTGCCTTTGGTTGTGCATCTGTGGTTGTAAATATTTAGTAATGATCTCATGACATATTGCTTATAGTTGAATAGGTTTGAGATTAATGCTTATGTCTTGATCTCTTGTGGCAAGGTATTCTTCTGTTTTCGCGGCATTTGTAGCTGGTATGGCGTCCATGGTTGGGATTGACTTTGGTGCAAATCTCCTCGCATCCATTGCTAAATGTTTTGAGGTGAAATATCTGTGTCTTTGTTTGTATTATTAACTTTCTACTTTGGGCTTTTAGAACTATTTTTTTGCTCAATAGATGTCGATTGAGCATCGATGTAATGTCCTTGTGCTTTCTCATGAGCCTTATTGAGTATATTACTCCGTGGGTTGCACTGACAGTACAATTGTTGTTTTCACTTTAGGACGAGATCTTGAAGGAAGACAATTTATCACTCAGAAATTTGTCCCTTTTGCTGTCGTACTTGTGCATATTTGGAGTTTGCTCCAGGTGAATTCCTGACCTCTAGTACAGGTTTTACGTGCCCCTCTTTAACTTAACTTGTCTTGTTTGTGACATGATGTTATTTTTGTACATGTGACTCCATGCGTCAGTGTTATAGTGATTCTTGAGCTAGAGAGGTGCACTCACAGGGTTGCCAGTTTGCTACCAGAACACTTTCAGATGATTTAGTTCTAGTATGTTTGTGTTATATATTTCCTGACATTTTCCCTGTGCCTTCTCCTTAATTCATCAAGTAAACATTAATGGCGAGTGTGCTGAGATGAATTGGAGTTTGGAGAGTTCCTTTGGCTCTTATCGGGAGTCCCTTTCTGTACAATATCAGATGAACGACGAAATTGAATTCATTTTGAGTACATACTCCGTATTGCTTAGTGTCCTATTTTGTTCTCGCTTAAAAGATCGGTCTTATCATGTAATTGTACAGCTTGTAAATCATCCTTTTGGACTCCAATTGCACAATCATCCTCTTAGGTGCTGTTTCTTGACAATCAATAACTCATAATTATGCATTTTATTTGTGGCCCAATGCCAGTTTCTCCAGCCTTTTATATTGCTGCTCATTACGGTCTGAGGGTGAGGGCCAGTATCAGTATGCTTGGATACACACGCACTGATTGGGTTGTTATGATTGTATGCTCATATTTTGGGCAATGGGCTGGTAGGATATTTTTTAAATTGGTCTAAGACATCATACCAATCTTTCGTAGTAAGTACCTCCTGTTGTAATGGAGCCGTTGAGCGTCAATTGTGTTAGCGAGGTGCATTTACTATATGATTATCTTCAACTGCTTTCGCAGAATTAATTGCTTAGTACACACTATGTTTTTCCTCCACTAAGACTAGCTTTTGTTTCTATTTTCAGTGACTTGATATATGGGTTTTTGATCAAGTTAAGCAAACGACTGACAGAAGTGGACGTGTCAACTATCCTGTCACTTTTGCATAGTAAGGTTCTTTATTGGTATCAACACTGATAGAATTGCAAGGTGTATCTTCTTTGGGGTCATTCTGGTTCGCAATCCAGAACAACACTCATTTTCAGTTAAAAGTAGCGTTACCCCATTGGTCATACGGTCATACCAAGACTTCTGCTAGGATACGGTATGATCCTAGTTTGGTTTAGAAACAAGCGCGCCTCACATGAGACCTTGGCCAAAACGCCTAGGGAATGAGTCGCAGCGCCTCACTAGTATGAGGCGCACCCGAGCATTTGACTATACACATCCCATACTTTTTTTTTTATCTCTAGTTCATTTCTTTCTGACCTTTTCTTTGCCCCTTAATCGGTACACCTTCCCAGCTCAAACACCTCATACCCAAAATACCCCTGTGATGAGAAGGATGTATGCACTAATCTTTTAATCAAAGTTCGAAAAAAATTATCTAGCTAATTAGATTAGAATCTTAGCTAACTAGCCATGCAATTTTTTTGGAACTTTGATTAACCGATTTGTGTGTACACCATCCTTAATAAGGGATGGTTTTTTATATGGGGTGTTTGAGCTGAGACGGAGGGAGTAATTTTTACTTACTTTACATATTGACCCTCTTTAAAACCAAAAAAAGGGGTAATGTTTGTAAAGTATTATCCGGATTCTGGAAATATCCTGTTTAAAATCAAAGCGCGCCTTGTCACCATGAGCCTTCATCGCCACGGTGCACCTCACGCCTTTTTAAACCACCATCTATGTATGTAGCTTTGCCTGTGCAATCTTAAAGAGGACGTTACCAGTTACCATTTAGCACCACAATTGCTGAGTTATCGTATTCATTAGACCTTTGCTTTATAAAACATCTGGTGATTTGGGACATTTGAGGGATTAGTGTAATGTGAAGCTGCATATGCGCATTCTATGTTTCAATTGCAATTGGATTTTGACAGAGTAGCTAAGTCTGGTTCATAACTCGTTAACAGCGTGTGGAATGAAGTTGAGGGGTGATGATCCTGCTGCCATGAAAGAATTTATCCTTAATGTCCAGCGCAGAGTGAAAGAATTGAAGGCGGGTTCTGAGGATGTGGAAGCAGCTAATTATGGCAAAAGAGTAGGACTTTTTCTCTCCCATCAGCTATGTGTTGATTTACCTTTTCTGTTCTTTGCAACTTTATTCACTGCCAGCTTAAATGGCGCAGATGGAATTCATGCTCGAGACTATATGTGAAATCAAGAACAATAAAAAGAAAGCTAAGGAGGACTCTCCACAGCACACGCGTATAAAGAAATGGCTGCAGAAGGTTCAGTTCCTCAACCCCTACCTTCCTCCCCAATTTCGTTTCATTTGTTTTTGTTCTAGTAGCCATTTTGCACATGGTCATTTAAAGATTTGGTTGTGTTTTCACTCGTGAAAATATTAATTGCGTAAATACTAGGGCTTTGAGTTCATTTATAATTGGTAAAAGAAAAGACTACAAGTGAATAAATTACATTATTCTTCCCATTTGCAGTTCAAATATTAATTTTAGAAACTAGAGGGTGAAGATAATTAATGACAATGCCCAATTATTAGCACAAAGTCCGAGTCCTGAGCTAGAAATTTTCAAAACTCTGTGTGCTAAAAGAAAAGAAGAAAAAAAGAGGAGAGATAATCCTGAAGTGTACCTGTGCTTTAATCCTGCTTTCCTTGAGATACTTGTAGCTTATGTAGGGCTTTTGTCGTCAAGTTCCTCAGCCTGTCTTGGTCGTTGCTTAGAAGAACAAGTGTTTGACGTGTATTTTATCGGACTGGGAATCTGGCCCCAAGTAAAGTTACTGTTACTGAAAAAAGTGTAAAATAATGATCTGTGGAAATGAGGAAGCTGATAACTATGTGGCAGATTCGAAACTAACTTAGTCATCTACTCTTTGATGTCTTAAAAATACTATTATTCTATTAGTAATTAGTATGAAGTTGGTGCCAAGTTCCTCCTGCAGGTTGCCCTTATTATTCGGAGACATGGATTTGAACCATGTATCTTGTGTCTTCTCGGGCCCAATAATCTTCTAAATTATTGTTGGATCTATTTATGCTGATGTTTTTCCTCTTATTCCTCAGCTCAGAGTTGAGAATATTACTATCAGGGGAATAGATTGGAACAAGCTACTTGATCCAGAAAAGAAAGGACAATGGTGGTATTCTGGAGATGTATCTTCTGCAACTGAGAATATTGGCAAAGTTGCTGGTACAATAGACAGAGATGTCCATGAGGCCCAAAAGATGCTCAAACTAGCTGCGAAACAAAGAATGAACACGGACAATAGAAGGGCAATTTTTTGTGTCATAATGAGTGCAGAGGATTACATTGATGCATTTGAGCAGCTGCTTAGCTTAAGTTTGCAAGGAAAACAGGTTTGTGCCTGGCTATACTTGTACCCTCCGTTGTCATTTCAAATCTAAAATTTGGAATGTTATTCTTTGGAGCATGCAACTCAATTGTGTAACATGTGTCATTGCAGGATAGAGATATTATGCGAGTTCTTCTCGAGTGCTGCTTGCAGGAGAAAGTCTTTAACAAGTACTACACTGCTCTGGCGTTAAAGCTTTGCAGTCATGACAAGAACCATAAATTCAGTTTACAGGTTCGATTATAATTTTCAAACTGATCCCCATCGTCATTTCTTTTACTTACAAGTTCTACTGTACTGTAACACTGTAAGCACTCATGTGCTAGAAATGTTGCAAAAGGAGATCTGAACGTTTTGTTAACTCTAATATAATTTTACAATGCAGTATTGCCTGTGGGATCAATTCAAAGAGTTGGAGTCAATGACATTGTTGAGATCGATGCACCTGGCCAAGTTTGTGGCTGATATGCTTGCTGGATTCGCCCTTTCCCTTGCAGTCTTAAAGGTCGTTGATCTCATTGATATCAGCCAGCTCACAACAAAGAAGATAATGCATTTCCGGATGCTATTTGAGGCAATCTTCGAGCACCCAGATAAAACAGTGTGGAACATGTTTACTAGGGTGGCTGTCACCCCTGAACTGGAAGACCTTCGTAATGGGATGGAGTTCTTTATGAAAGAGTATGTGGTGATGGCCAACAAAGATGTTAGTAAAAAGTTCAAGATTGCAAAGAAAGCCCTCAACAATGTTGAAGGCGTATTGATGTAAACTGCATTCCAGGCCAGTTGCTGGAAAAATCGAGGACCTTTTATTCTGAAAGTTAAAAGGATTTTGTTTCTTAATCTATCCCATCAACCAAGTCTTGCCGTCACAGTCGAGACTTCGGAGCTAACAATCTGGCAGGCCTTAAAAGAGGGTGAAGCAACTAATTCAAACAAAGCTAAACAACATTTGATTTTCACAGGGTGGCCGATCTTTGGACTTAAGAGTCACGATTTTTTGCAGCTCGACCCCTAATTGAGGTTGCTAATCTTATACTATATATTAAAAGCTGTGTTTGAGGCAACGACCACGTTCACCGGCTTCAACCATGCCTTTTCCCATGCCACGTGGCATGTCTATCTGAATTTCACTTTAAAAAAATCATTCAAAATATTTGGAGTTGTGTTTTATGGTAAAAAAAAGTAAAAGAAAAGTAACTTAATCTTTGATAAAACGTGTAGAAGTCCATACTTGACAAAACTAATGACACAATTGTTTTAAATTTAGGTAAAAAAAACATCCAAAATATGTTTTATGGTAAGGAGTGTAAGTGGAAAGTTTTTCAAATCTAAAAGTCGACAAATTTCCAAAATAGGATTAAAAAGCTATTGGCAAGTATCTAATACTGACTTATAGAAACCTTTGTTATATAAGAATCGTAAAAATTTACCATGTTCATATGATCATAACCACATATGAATCAATCTAAGATGATGTTCATTGATTTTCGCGTATATGTAATCTTCATAATTTATAATGTTAGATTCATTAATATTTTTTCTAAATGTTCCACTACTTAGTTTACCACTAAAATTGCTAAACTAATTAAATTGTGGGCCTATATAGTTTGTGGGAAATTCAGCAATACATCGAGCAATTTTGACAACTCTTTTAGCAAAAAAAATAAGCCGAACTTTAAACAATATTGTATTTCAGGATGTTACATTAACAACATTTTAAAGGGAACCAGACCATAATTCATGATAATTCATCGAGTATCACTATAGTGCTCATTACAAATTAGCACAAGTATCTACAAATTTTCATCAGTCTCAGGGGTCACAATCCACAAAAGTAACATATTGGAGGAATCACAACTTTAACTCATTAAAATCCATCGATAATCACTACAATATCTCATTAGAAAGTAGCGGGAGTTTTTGCAATTATTCATCACAATTAAAATGGAAATTCAAACAACATCTAAGGGTGAGTCACAATAATAATATTTTAGGAGGAATCACGAGTTCACGACCATAAGGTCCACAAGTCATGAAAATCCGTCGAGAATCACTACAATATCTTATTCAAAATTAGCATTAGTCTTCCACTTTTTCATCAAATTGAAGTCTCGGGTGGAATTCAAACAATGTCTTGGCGAGGGTCACGACAATAACATTTTAGGAGAAATCGCAACCATAACTCATGAAAATTGACTGGGAATCACTACAATATGTCATAGATATTACCATCAATTCCCACATTTTGTCATCAAAATTTACGGGGGAATTCAAATAATTGAGGGTAGGGGAGGGTCACAATAGTAACATTTTTGGGAGAATCACAACCATAACTCATGAAAATCACTACAAAGTCGTATTAGAAATTAGTAAGAGTCTCGACAATATATCATCAATGGGCAAGGGAGAATTATAAATTTATCTCGGGGGTTCACATTTATATTTCGTTGGAGAAATTTTATGTTTGATTTTATTCCGACTCAATAAAACATATGTATAGTTTATTTTGTCAAAATTTGGGCGAATCATATCAATTACATCCTTTCGAAAATTAATGGAAATCATTACAAATTATATGGTGTTTCACAAGGGTTATTACAAATAGTATACACAATTTGTAAGCAGAGTGTAGAAGTGACATTAACATATGAAAGTAGGGGTGAATCATTAAGTTGGTGTCAATCACATCATTAAATTATAAATGAAACTCATAATTACATATTAACATTATACGTTTATTAGAAAATAAACTGATAGAGACTTAGTATTATTACTTAACCAAGCTGTTGATGATTTGAATGTGATACTTTCTAAAGCGCCAAATGACGGGTTCATCATTAGAAGTTGTGTTGCCAAAGTGTCGTGCATTTTCTTAGGCTTGGCTTGATAGTTGATAGCAGCAATTACAATCCAGACCATGAACAAACCAATAACAGCAGCAATGTAGCAAATTATAACAACTTTACAACCATTCCTGCATCACAATCACTTCACTATGTAAGTAATAATACAAGTAATATAAACTCAAAACAAAGATAATGTTCCCAATGATACGTACGAGTTCGTTAAAAAGTGGGATTAAGCAACTCGGATGTTAGGCTGCCCCTTTGTAGATAGGATAATTTTAAAGCTTTTGATGCATATGTTTATTTTCTAGGATATTATGGATCCTTACTAACCCCAAATCAAACTTTTGAAAATCTGCTATTGGAATCATTTTTCTCAGTTTTTGCATTCGATGACCAAAATTCAGCAACATTTGTGAAGCAGGGCCGTCCCCGAGGCGACAAGTAAAAACAGGTCCTCAAATTATTATACAAATATGAAATTACAATAATACGACATATATCGCACATAAATTACACATGTATTGCACAACAACTACTACACAATTATCGTATATTAAAGATAATTTACTAATCAAACAAATTAAGTTGGGTAAAATAAAAACATATGGTATCCGATGACTTTAAGGCGGCTTTTCAGCGTGGGTCCCTAGAAATCGCCCGGGCTCGAGCCAGCCCTTAACAAGCTACAATACGCATGATATTCCCAAATCTTGAACAATTTCATTTCCATCCACTTTTTTTTTTTGCAATTGTTTTCGACCGGGTAAACTAAACCTATATTGCACATCAACACATAGAGAAAAACAAAAGATGATTGATAACAAGACATTGTTGGTAAGCTATAAACTCTGTAGAAGAGTTGAATCTTCACCACACAACTTTGAACGCACATATCCTACTCCAACTCATGACGACTTGTTTGGGAACAAAAGCTTTGTCATCCTAAATGGTCTTATTCAGCTTCAATCAAGACTAAATAATATGGTGCAAGCCAATCTACACATGTGGTTGACGTCCCCATTCGAGATTTAATCAGAAATAGATGTCAAAGAGAAAATAGCACATAGATTCATTGTAAATTTGTGATTAAGTAGGAACACTCCAAACATAACCAAACCAAACCAAACCTTACAAAAAAAAGGGTTAATTTTCTTTGTCTAAAATGCAATGTAAAGCAGAGACTATATCAGGTCCAACTCCTCTTTCCCCTTCTTTTGGTCTTCTTCTTGCTCTTCTTTTTGCCCTTTCGTTGTTGTCGTTCATCTCCAACGTCAGCACAAGGATCTTCATCAAAGTCCAACATGAGAAGATTTTCCACACAAACATGGGCATCCATACATCTGTTGAAAGGAGCAACCTTCACATCCGAGATGAGCATAGTTTCAAGATCAATGCGAGAAACCTGTAATAAGCAAATCCTGACAAACAATTCCTTCCCACTCCTCGAGTAACATATAGGCCTCTGTAACTGCATCCACATATGATGCTTAACAACATCGAACATCCTTGTCCAAGATTCAGTCACGCCATACTCTTTCATCACCCATACCTCACAGTGCTCTAGGTAGCTCACCGAAAGACACAAACAATCATCCAACACTCCTGCATGAATGTGACCATATTCTTCGGTATCATAAGGTGGCAATGGTACAGCACTAAACTTCTCATCCCTAAGATCAAATGCAGTAATCGGTTGGGGAACACTACGAGTATCAGATTCTCCAGCCCAATGAAGAATGTCACGAAACAGCACACTATTCCCATTATGACAATAAAAATAGTAAGGCACATCAGGACCCTTTCTCCAACAACCAGTTTCCAAGCTATAAACCATAACTTCACTCTGAAGAGAACCCGTTTCCTTGTCCAAACACTGAAGAATCCTCACACATTTATAATCCCGGGACACACTATCATAACCAAACCCAAATTCACAATTTGCTTTGCTGGCATCGAAAGAGCCAGGTTCCGGCAGATAGGGGAGTAGCCTGTGGGTTCGTGTAGTCGGGTTGTACACAAGCAAGGGATGACGATATTCATTCGAGTAGACACTAAGGTAGAGCAAGCCATGGCAACATCCCACCACAGACACACCACCATGATCAGGATTCTTAAAAGGGTAATCCAGCTCAACCGGGTTTTCGAAAGTGTCGAAATCAACCAAATGAAGCATCGGGGATTTGATCACAATGTGGAGATTAGTCTGGGTTTCGATGGATCGTTCAAGATGACGATTAGCAAAATAATTACCACTAATCAAATCATGCCATAATTTGCACACGCTCTTGTAGCGTAATAGGGTTTTCGCCGGCAATCGCAATAATATATCCGTAATCAAATCAACAGGAAGCCTTGCCATTATGTTAATTCAACAAATAATTGGATCATAAACCATGGAAATTAATCACTGCGAATTGGGGAAAATATGGGTATTTAGAGACACCAACAACAACATAAGATATACTAGTATGCGTAAATCATGCTGCTTAATAATTCTCCAAATCTAGGGTTTATAATCAGCGCTTCGATTAACTAGAGGGGGGAAAAGTGGGAGAGAGATTACCAGAGATTGGAGACCTGCAGAATTCCAACAGTCAGTTTTTTTCTTAATTTTTTGGGTACAAAGAGGCTATATTGTAAGTCGGGTTCGAATCCACGGAGAACGGTTATGTCATTTAGGTAAGTAATGGACTAATGTTACCATATCGGTAATTGGAAAGGGTAGCAATAATCGACTCACACGAAAGGAAATAAATATAAGTCCACCTTATCCACCATTCCCCTTTATTACATGCAAGCGTTGAGTCTCCCCGTTTGGGCTTTGAATCAACTTGATCAAATTTGTGCAAATTTTTTGTGGGGTTCCACACCTGAACACAGGAAACTTCACCTTGTGTCGTGGAACAAAGTTACTGCTCCCATAAACTTGGGAGGACTTGGTATTCGATCGGCCAAGCTGATGAACTCTGTCTTAATGACTAAATTTTGTTGGTCCTTGAACTGTAAGCAGAACCTCGCCTCAGATGTCTATTATAACAAATATATTGGAGGTCGTGAGGAGCATTTGGCTTTTAATAAAGGTTCTTACATATGGCAGAATCTAGGGAAGGGTTGGGATCTTTTTAAAGAGAGTGCGGAATGGGCAATTGGTACAGGAGAGTCGATAGATTTTTGGGAAGATAACTGGTGTGGTGTTGGGCCTCTTCGCGAAAAATTCAATGGTCCTTTGCCTGCTTCCCTTTGTAATATTTCCTTGAAAGATTTCAAAAGAAATGCCAATTTGATTGACTGCTCCTTATTTTTTGATATGGATGTGTGTAATGCAATACTAGGGGCAGTAACCCCTGATTTTGGATCTGACCTCCTTTGTACTAACCTTGCTTTAGGGAATTTTTTTGACACTACGGTTCTTTATGAAAGAATTTGGAAAAAGAATAATCAGTGTTATTTTGATAAGTCTTGGAGAAAAATTTGGGATTTACGATTTCCCCCAAGAGTTAATTTTTTCATGTGGACTGTGAAAGGGAATAATCTGCCTACCAGGGCGGTTTTGGCTCGTAGGAATATTCCAATACCCCCTTTTTTTGTCATTTTTGCCCTACGCTCAGTGAGAATGTTCTCCATATCTTTAGATATTGTCCCCGTGCTAGAGAAGTCTGGGAACCCTTGAATTTGGATCCGTCTTGGTTTCAATTGGAGGTGAATGATTGGTTAGAGTTCAATCTAGGTCATTCGGCTGATGTTAATTGGCCGGCAACTTTCAGCCTAACTTGTTGGCTTCTCTGGAAAAGGAGAAACACCTGGATCTTTGATCGAAATAATATCACTGAAACTACAATTATACCGCAAGCTAAACTCCTAGCCCAAAAATACTCTCACCCCCCCCCCCCCCCGTTGTTCTTCAACAGCTACCCTATAATCCAATCAAAAATCCGCTTTCCCCGCCACCTTGGTCCACAACTTTGGTTTTTACGCTTCGTTTGTCGAGTCTAAGAAATCTGCAGGGTTGGCTGTCTTTATCTTGGATAGTGATGGACGGTGGAACTCAGGGATAGTGGCGCATACGCTTGCGTCTGATGCCACATTAGCCGAAAGCCTTGCTGTTCTTCTAGCTTTGCATTGGATGAAGATGCAGCACCGACAACATTTCACTCTTTGTTGTGATTGTGAGCTGGTTGTACATGGGGTTGTAGACCGGAAAAGTCCTAGGGATAGATTAGCAAATTTTTATTTGAAATGCAGGGAGCTCCGGAATGAACTTTATGTGGATGTCGAGGTTGTCAATAGGAGGCACAACAAGGTGGCAGACCATATGGCGAAGGCAGCGCGAGTGATGCTTCCTCCGATGGCTTTGAAGATTGTTGAGAATTTTCAATATATTGAAGTGGGAATTTCAGATATCCCGGGGACGTCCTCTTATTTTGATGATAGATTCATTATTTTGCCTCCTTTGGATGATGTAATAGACGGTAGTTAAGTTTAGTTTTCTCGTCTTTGTACCAAAAAAAAAAAAAAAGGAAATAAATATGTTCGACGCGACTGCTAATCTGCCATGTCAAATGTAGCAAGCATACTTGCAAGTTGCGATTACAAACGATGTACAGAATCGCTTGCATGTCTTTCTCCATCACGAGCAAAGCCTGTACTGCAGCTTTGGCAACAAGGAATACTAAACTAAAGCGTTGATAAACAATCCTTTCAGTATCAATAATGCAATCAAGGATGCACGAATCATTATGTACTAGTAGATGGGTTCTTATAATGTTGCAACTTTCATTAAAAATTATACAAAAGAACTTCTCGTCAAACAAAACCCAAAAAAATTATACAAAAGAACTAGTCTTTTTTCCCGAAACTGAGGTACATTCAATCGTGAACAAATTGAGGCAACCATCTCTCTATTACTCCGTACTGTTTTTGGCCGTAGAGAAACAAATGCCAACTGGTCTAAAAAAGAAGGAAAAAAAATTGTGGGGAATACATCCTCTTCCAAGAAATATGTATGGCCTCCTTAGGATGCTTGCTTGCATAACTTAAACACTAGCTTCGTCAAGTTTTGGCAACTTTACGGGTTCTTGCAGTTCCGGATTAGTGGGAAACATTTGACACTGTGCATACTGTGCCATCAGTTGATCGACGAGCACCAGGGCGACCATTGCTTCCACCATTGGTACAGCTGCATGAACAATTTCACGATCATCAGTAACCCTTGTTAAAAATTTATGGAGGGAAATATTGCATACTTTCTGATCACAAAATACTTGATCCAACTTTGATACCACACAAGTTACTATTATCATGTGCAATGTAAGACTCCACATGTGTTCATGCAGGTGAAGTTAGTATATACTACTTCATGTTTCCGCATTTCCAAAATCTACGTCAACAAGATTGCAAATGCGGGACTTGTAAACACGAGACTATAGCCCCTTCACTGAGAGGAACAAAAAGGAAAACGAATAGGAAAAAAAAAAAAAGACCTCCTTTGTGCCAACGAATCCAGCAAACTAATTTGATCACTGAACAGAAATTTAGATCTATGATTATATATCTTTTGGACAAAAGGTAGCTAATTAAAGTTTCCGAACATCAACCTCATGAGAGAATGTACACCTATAACAATGATAGAACAGTGAATTTATGAAACGAGAAAATTAAAATGCTGACACTTAGATTGAAGTGACTGAATTCAACCTACAGGATCTAGTTTATCAGATATGAAACAAGCACACATTTGTGGTGCTTAATAATTCAACCTGCATGATCTAGTTTATTGGATGAAACAAGCACACATTTCTGGTGTTTAACCACTTGAAGCAGCAAAATCATGCCACCTTATGTCTTACTCCGTAAATTACAGTAGATGGATAAAAAAAAATTTAAAAAAAAAAAAAAGAACAGTTCAAATGAAACGCAAGCTTGTTCACCTGGCCTGGAGTCTGGACTAGTGTGGGCGAGTCACGTGTCATATGAACACAAGGCTTCCAAAACTTTTGGGGGATAGAGGGAGATGAAATGAAATGAAGTATGCATCAATCATAATCAATCTGACTGTTTTACTTTGTTTGCATAAAGGAGGTTGGACTGATATGTTTGTGAGAAATGTCCGTCACATCATAACTTTTATTTACTAAACTGTTCGATTTGTCATTTCTATCACTATGTATTCAATAACACAAACTCTCGTCTCAAGAAAAAAGCAGTTTCTTCCAAAGAATGTATCTGTCAGGCAATACAGCCCACAGAAATTGAAAGCTGGATAGAAAGAAATTAGGTCATCCTCTGTGATTTTATACATCTCACACACAACCTAGAATAGGGTGGTGGGGATTTGAGATTTGCAGGAGCAATCACAGAGAATGTATGTTACACCAACAGGTGAAAGTTACTTTTTAAAGTGATGCTTCAATGCAAAGGTTGTTAGTCTTGTTACCGGTAGCCTTTTAAATTAGATTTGAACTAGCATTACCTGCTCCTATGTAACCAAAAAAAATAAGAAAGATTTGAGCTAGCATTAAATGGGAGGTTATGGCCCCACCAATGGCATGCAAGTTTCAATACACCATCTTTTCCTTGTAAACACTACACTCAGTTTCTTCTAACAACAAGAACTGAAAACGCACCTCGTGGAACAACACACGGATCATGTCGCCCTCGGGCAATTAGCTCTGTCTCCTCCCTAGCTCTCGTAACGGTATTCTGCTTCTTCTGCAATTGCAATAGATGAATATCAAAAACCCTTTCTTAATGATTCTTCTTTCAGTACATTCAATTACCCATATGCAGAGCCGCAGAGGTGTCACAATAATCACATTCAAAGTCCAGGCAAGAACATGATAAAGAGACAACTCACTCCTATTGTAGAGGTTGGCTTGAATCCTACTCTCATGTTGATAATTTCTCCATTAGATATTCCTCCCTACTCGTGAGAAGAAAAAAGCTCATCAAAAACCGCAGCCAATCTATTAAAAAACAAGTAATCATCAGATTGCAGGAACGGCCACGTTTCTATTAGAGAATGGCCTGACCTGTATACCACCAGAGCGATTTGTCTTTGTCCTAATCCTAGCATGCTCATCCATGTAAAACTCGTCGTTGTGTTCGCTACCAGTCATAAAGGTACCTGCAAAATTTAACAATTGCAGCTATGACACATAACAACAGATGCTTTACTGAATAAAATGATTGTTAATCTGGAAAATAGTTCCTCTGCACATATATTTACCTGCAAATCCACTACCAAACTCAAAACCCTTAGTTGCGGGCAGAGATAGGACAGCTTTCGCAAATTCGGCCTCAAGTTTGTCAAAAACCGGTGAACCAAGTCCCTGTTATGATAAAGTAAATTGTTCAGCGAAGATATCAGAAATTTGGAATGAAGCTGTGATAAACTCTAATTTATTTTGAAGTAAAGCTACATCCATTGCTCAAGTAAAAATGTTATTGTGTTTGATGATAGTGATGTCTGGTATCTCTGGGAGACAACTGTCTCGAAAGGGAATCACAATCTTACACGTGGAGCGTTTCTGACTATACAAGTAACAACACCACCAACAGAATCCCCTTTTACTCGGACTGCATCAATAGCTGCGATCATTTTCTCTGCATACTCAGGATCAGGGCATCTAACAATATTACTCTCTATCTACAAAAAAATTGAGACAAAGTGAAAAACAAGTCATTGACTGGTAAGAAATGCCTGCGTAAACATGCCTCTGATCAACTGTCATAATTCATAAGTCATGAAATGCAAAATGACAGCAAAAAGAGAAAGAAGCTTTAAGATTTCATAAAAATAAGAAATACAAAGATAAGACAGAGCAAGATAGCAGGAACTTAAATTATGCAAACTAAAACAAAACAAATTGAAAGGCTTCTCCAGTTTCGTTCAGTTAAGCACAACCATTTAAAAAGCTTGTGAGCATGGTCACGCCTTTTTGCAGTTCAGTTTGACTCTGCTGCATGCTTAAGTTGTATCGAAGCACGCCAAAATCTGATTAGCAATAATCGGTCCAACAGGATAAGTACTGACTACTGAGGGTTACTATGAATTTTACTCCCATCTCATATATCATATTTCCAGCAGTTTGGCATTACGCATTAGTCTAGAGAATACAGAGAAGAACCATGTAATCGACACCCCTTGGTTACTTTAAAATTATTGAGATTCAAGATGAAACGTGCTGATGCAGGCACGTTGCCATCCATGCATACCAAAATTGAAATATGTTAAGACACTTTGAATCAAAGGATGAATGAAGAAACTCAAAGAGACTGGTGGAGTGGAAGGCATATAGAATACTTCAATTTAAAATAATATAGGATCACAAGTGCAATTGCTAAGGCAAAGAGATTTTCAGAAACCGCTGTGATTTTAATATTTCTAAAAAAGTAATTTAATATTTGAATTTCACTTTCTTTTTGTCAGTGCAAAGGAGCCAAGAGCAATTTTACACATACTGATTCCATAACCTAAGTCTTAAGTACCACCCCTTTGGTAGCTGATGTCCACATCTTTGAAGTCAATAGTAAGGCCATGAACAAAATCAAAACATTTTGCTAGACAAGAAAACTAGTCCGAGAGTTTGGTGGCCAGCAAACATCCACGGATAAACTTCAGTAACATAAAAAAGATCTCCTACTAATTTCAATGGGAAAGAGAACATTTGGACATCTGTTTCTTATAGAAGGAATACCAACTATGTATTAGTAGTTAAACAGTAATTGGATGAACAAGAAACCAATTTAGTTAAATCCCCTTTGCCGGCGACCACATCAACATAATGACAAAAACTGAAAGCTAAATTCCAAATATAAGACGAACAATGAATCCTGGATAAGGTTCTTTAACAAAATGCATCTGTCTCAAAAAGTTATACTCAATCATTCAGTCTTTCAGTTAGTGAGCGCCACAGTAGGCATTAAATTATAGCACTAACTGAAGTTGATAGATACAACGTTTAACTACAGAAAATTCATGCAGAAAAAAGGCTGAAATCACAATATCTGGTTGCCAAACGTTTTGTAGTAGAGCACGTTTATCATAAAGAACACTGTAAGTAGGAATACCTGTTCAAGAGTCAACGTTTCATGATTGACCACTCCCTCGGGTAAAACAACCTTGTGTACTTGGGATACATAAGCAAACACCTACAAAGCACAAACCAACATTAAAATCTCAAGCAAGCACATAATCAGGAAGAAATAAGTTTATATGTGGTGATATCATAAAGGGGTTGGCAGACCCCAAATTATATTGGGAGTAAGGGTTTGTTGTTGTCCTTGTTGATATTATAAAGGACAATGACCAACAAGCACGAACTCTAAACCCACCAGGAAACCATGGAGCAAATTGTTGCCCACAAAAACAATGGTGACGGTAAGCAACTAGCATTGCCAATTAAGTTGCATTTAAGTTAGAAGACTTAGTTCTCATTCATACATGTGATTTTGAATAAATCCGTGATGTCATACTTGTGTATACGTCATCTTGTTAGCACTAAAGGAATAATGTGTCTTTGTAGAAAGTATACAGATATGCCAAGTATTTGCTGAATGGGATAGTAGGGAGGCACGACACAGCTTATAAAAAAAGTAGAGCAGCCAAACATAGCCTATTGACTTGCTAGAGAGTTTTGAACCATATAAAAACCAGGTTACGTAATAATCTATCCTTGACATAGCTCAATAAAGCACTGCCATAACAAATATTTAAGTTGAAGTTTAATTGAAATTGATGCCAAAAAGAAAAAAAATAAAGACCCCATTTATGACAAATTTGATGGGAAAATAGGAAACATAAACTGTACATCTGTAACGAACTAAATAATGACAAATAGACCTTGCTAATTGGAACCATGTACCACTAAAATTACAAAGGGGGGGGGGGGCTATTTTGGCAACTAAACAATTAAGAAACAACATACCTCAGTTCCTGCAAATTTCTTCAGGATTTTCTTAGCTATGGCTCCAGCTGCAACTCTTCCTATAGTTTCTCTGGCAGAGGATCGCCCACCACCCTGTGTTTTAGTTAATGGAAATATAGAATCATCTATACAAAATTTATTTGGCAGATGAAAGCAATATGAATGCATAGTCAAATAGGAAAATTTGCGTTAATGATTTGTTTTGTACCCTTCTCTTCTATATGGGCTTATGCCCTTATTTTGTAAATGCCCTTTGGTGTACTATCTATCTACTCATTCAGTTATTTTCACAAAGAAGAAAATTACCTGTATTGATCTAACACCATACTTAAAATCATAGGTTGCATCTGCATGAGACGGCCTGTAAGCTATAGACATCTCACTGTAATCCTGACAATTATGCAACACCTTATAAGATCTCCACACACAAAAGTAGGCAGTAATAACAGATTATAAAAGAAAAGGAAGACAAAACTGGGAGGAAAAAAAGAAACCTCAAGTCTCTCACCACAATAAGCAAACTATCTAAATTCCATCATTTGAAAAAGTATTCTTAATAGATAAGAAAAAAAATTGTATTCATGAAACCTCGAGTACAAGGGAGTAGAGTAGAAGTTAAAGGGAAGGGAAAAAAATTAGACATATCATCTTCATATCTAATATCTGGTTCATAAAATAGAATATCACACCAACATAACATTTCAACCCAAGAACAGTTGCTAGTAAAAGAAAGGCAAAAGTGAAGGAAATTATATTCACAATCTTCTTTAAGAAAACTTACAAGTCAACCCAAAAACAGCTGCCAGTAAAACAAAGGCAAAAGTGATGCCAATTATATGCATAATCTTCTAATAACATGCAGAGTTAGAAAACTTACAAGTCCTCGTTGATCTGTATTGGGTACATTCACTGCAATAGGTGATCCCGTGGTCACTCCTGCAAATATATGACCAATTAAGATATTGTAAACTCATAAATCGATATAGAGTAGTGTCCAACGATCGGAAGTTTCGGAACTCACCATCAGCAATACCCGATATGATCTTGCAAGTATCCGTCTCTTTTCGGGGTGTTGTGATCCGACTCTGGCCAGGCCTCCTGGATTCATCACAAAACAAAACTTTTTAAAACATAAATAGGCCTTAGAGATTAAGAGTAAAGTAGCAGTGAACATATAACATAAGATATAAGAGATCCAGCATTCTAGCAACAGCACCAAAAATCGTCTTTCAACAATAAAGCATTAATAATGGAATACACATTTACAGGTATGAACATTGCGTAGACACTTAGGGTTAAAACATAGCATTTAATAGATATAGGAAAATGCAGAGTTTTTCAACATGATGTAAAAACCTACAAATCTGGGATTCAAAAAGGAATACAAAGGTACCTCCGATCAAGGTCTCCTTGCAAATCCTCCTCGCATAGGGGAATCCGGGGTGGACAGCCATCAACAACGCATCCAACACCACCACCATGAGATTCTCCATACGTTGTAACACGGAAATAGTTTCCATATGAGCTTCCTGCAGCCTGGACCGCTGAGATTCAGAATGAAACATTGATGGTTAGTGGATGCATCTAATTAACTAGCTTCACGGAACACGAGTGTGTTGACGAACTTTAGCATAACCCTTGGCCTTCAGCACATATAACATTCTTAGGTAGCTACAGGTTGATCCAGTCTAAACCTAAATCTCCAGATTAAGTCAACTTTCGCAAAGCTTTGTTATATCATGTGGTCCTACTACACACCGTCCGAGAAATGTGATTATGTACCCAGAGAAAAGAAAGAATCCTAGTGTGATCCTTTGAATGAAACAAAAGTGGCATATCTTATTCATCACACCACATCAAATTTTCGGATAATTCTCACGGGAACAGCAATTCAAAATAAAGCACGAATTCTAGCGTGAGACGGTCTCATCCTCCAAAATAAACTACTTGGAGCATATCTTAATCATCACACTACATCAATTCTCGTATAATCCTCACTAAATCAACAATTCAGAATAAAATGGAACATAACTAAACAAAAATAGGAGAGCAAAAGTACCAAATTTACGAGAGGGGCGTCGAAACGAGAGCTGAGACGGCAAAGAAGGGAGGTGGCGGGAGCCGGAAATGGCGGATCCGAGGGAAGAGCAACCGTCAGCGGTTGCGGAACCAAGGAAAGGTTTTGACGAAAGAGAAGACGCCATTGAATTTCTGGTCAAGCTCCTAATCAAATCAACATCAACATAAATAAACAAACCAAAATTCAGCTAAACAAGTCAATTAATCATACTATAACCTACAATTATAGCATGAATTAAATCGAAAATACCAAAACTACAATTAATTAATTAATTTGAACAAAAAATGTAGGAATTATTATAAATGAAGTCCGACACAAACCTGAAAATTAGTGGAAGAATGCAGATAAGATGTGATCAAATTAGGAGTTAGAAGGAGAAATCAGGTGGAGTATTTGTGTCTTCAATTTGAAGCTAGAGTCAAGTCTTACCTACTACTGCATTTCACTGCTCTATTCAAAGATGGTTTTCCCCCACCAACTTTTTTTTTATTTTTTTTATTCCTCCTACCAACTTTCGCCAATTTGGGATAGTGGTTCTCGTTATTTTGTTTACGTATGCCTAAAAATGCAAGGTACTCTAACATTTCTAGTCCGAAGCCGCCAAGGATAAACTCATACCAAACGTTACGGAGTAATTCGAAAGGGACTGAGAGTATCTCGGTGAAAATCTACGTTGCATGAGTACCGACACCGGGAGGACGCGGACAACGGGACACCGCAATCTCAAAATTTAGGATACCGACACCACTATTACTTTTTAATATAAATATATTAAAATAAATTAAATATTATATTTTTAATAACATATAAAAATTTCTAAATTTAAAACTTAAATCAATCTCAAAATGATATTACGCACAAAATCATTGAATATGTTAAAGGAAACGCTAAGGAATTCGAGACTAAGAATGTCTCTTTCGCCCAAATGCTTGCTTAATGTTTATTTTTTGGGTCCTAGAGGTGTCCAACCGGTGTCCGTGTGGAAAAAACCGGGTTTTGTGTACGAGTTAAAAACAAATAAACCGGACACCGGTCCACCGTCTCCGACGCGTGTCCTCCCGGTGTCCTTCCGGTGTCCGTGTCCGACACCGTATTGGACACGGACACGTCACTTGGGAAAGGTGTCCGTGCTTCATAAAAAAAAATTATACCAATACTTATATGGTTTCTCGGATTTGAAGATAGTTTTCTAACGAAAATAAGATAAATTAAGCGGACTACTACACTCTAGAAAGTAGCGACATCATGAAATAACATAATCATGCATCCGATGTTAGTTGGTTAAAAGGGTTTGTTATCCTAATATGACCATGTAATGTCAGCTTAACGGACATCTAATGAACATAAGTTCCTAGAATTTTCACAAAGTATAGATTTCTCCTGAAACTCTACTTAAGTCGAAAATGTCATGTATGATGCTAATAAGCTACTTTGAATTTTTTTTATTTTTAAGTTGCTTTTAAAAATCATACATACTCCGTATACTCGTAACTTTTTAGAAATCATCAGTGATGGATCATTTACTTATTGAGTTTACTCAACTTATACTTTTAAAGTCAGAAATTACTATTGAAAATTAGCTAAATGGTTTCACCACAAAAAGTCGTCTCATCCTAGAACTCGATACTTGTATGAAGTTTAGTATTCAATTATTTTTACAGAAAATTTTAACAGAGAAAAAGTTGTTCTCTTTTTACAGTTAGCCAGGTCACAACAGGGGATACAGTTGCTCTTACAGCAGCGAAAAAAGCTCAAAGATGTGTGGAGTCTTCTCAACTTTCTCAACATCAACCTATAGGTAATTCCATTGCATACTTACTGTTAGACAAGAATTACATTTTCCACACAAACTCGAAAAACATCAGCATGAGTCATTCCAGCATCGTCAATTCGCCATCAGCTGAATCCATAGTTACAGAGATCCATCTCTCGTCTTCATGTTCAATTTTTGCCCCTGGAGGCAGTGTCATATTTGGCATCCGGGGGAATACTATAATCTTTTTATGTGCCGACATGGCATGAGGACTTGCCCGTGGTCCATTGTTGTTGCTGAGGGCTGGGATAGAAGGAGGTTGAGCTGGAGATGAAGACGAGCAAGACGGTGCGCGACTAAAGGGCGGTTCCAGACTAGAGGGTAAGCCCTCGGCCTTAGGTCTGCACATACTTTGATCAATGTTTGAGGTGCCTACAGGTTGCATCACAACATCCATGGGTTGCGCGCCCTTCTGATTTGCACCTACACAGACCCAAAAAAAAAAAACAAGAAGAGGAGTTAAGCGAGAAGATTACTTTCACTCAAGAGTAAAGGATGCAGCATTCTCTATCAAAGGCATTTTCAGACTAATGGAATCGACATTCAATATAGATAAATTGTACAAGTATGCAGTTGTGTTTACTCATAATACATTCCACTGCAATCCAGAACTCAGCAAAACTACTATATATCACCAAATCGGGAATGTTCAAAATGTTGCGACAACTACACACTTAATTCTACTAGTATAACTTAAGATCTGAAGTTCATGCAAAGCAAATTTATCGATTAGGTTCTTTTGAGTTCCCCAACGACTTCACAAAGCAGATTAAGGAACTTGCACCTGCTGGACTCGGCTTGTGAAACTAAACTAGCCAAAGGATTCTAAAATTAATACTACTTCCACATGTGTAAGTTTCAAGGTGAGGCCACCAGATATCAGAACCAATAGAATAGTGATTGTTGTAAAATTTAAAGCTAGCAACTTCCCATGTACCGAATAAACAAGGCAAAGTATTCTACAATTAACCACTTCCACCTGTGTAAGTCTTTTAAGGTGAGGCCACTAAAGGTCAGAACCTACAAGTGAAGCAACTGCCTTGGATGTTGAAGCTAGACAACAAGTAACTTCAAATATACCAACTATGTCCGACATAAGAATTTATCTTAGTAGCTACGTCCCCGGAAAAAAAAAAAAAAAAAAAAAAAAAAAAAAAACATCAAGAAAAAACCTTATTAACATGAAACAGACTGAAATCCGGATCAAATTTGGGTAAGCAATTTGATGTTCTACAGCATGTCACCAGCAAGAAAGGAGAGACAGTGAATGATTAGATCTGACTTCAGAACATAACTGTCCAGTATTACTCCTTAGTCCTTACTCTTATCAGCTCACTCCCCTCCACAACCAAAAGTCAGAATGTCGACTGACACTCTCCCGAGCCGCAACACCTACTTTTACAGCATAAACTTTTGTTGCCAGTGGGTAATATCTTCACCAAACTACCAGTTAGGATGATACCACTATGATCAAGTTCTATGTCCTTGCCAAGCTGAGTTTGATATTCATGATGAATCTAAACTAACGTGAACAATTTAAGAGATCACGCAGTTTACCTTTGCCAAGTACGGAATCTTCTACACAAGCTCCATAGGAACCCATATTTGCGACAGGTGTGCAATTCACATGGGATCCATGTAAGACATGCTTAGAGTCCTGTTTCCATTTACCTGATGAAAAAAAGGGGGGAAACGCCACATAATTACCTCCTTTCAAGGGTGCTTTAACCTCATTTCTGGTTTGTCGTAGTTCTCTTAATTCATTAATGTCATGTTTTTTTTTTCTATCAAAAAAGAAAAGAAAAAAAATGGTGTGCCCTCAAAACTACTGCAAAAAAATTCTATTAGAGGATCCAAACTCAGTTGCCAAAAGGGAGGGTGGGGGGGGAGCTCAAAACCTCACAACCATACATGAATTACAGTATTGCTAACCATTTAAGGCAAGTCAAGTAAACCCCCAGAAGAAAGAGTCTGACGATGTTTCGAAAGAGACTAGTCTACGTACGATCTTTCATTTCTCAAACCGCCGCACCACAAACGCCAAGAAAGTTAAAAACTAAAGACCTCCGTTGCAGTAGCAGGAGAATTGAAGACACGATCAAACCATATTGTTAGGAGCAAAATGTACACACATAATGTTAAGGGAAACATGTACAACAATGGACTTTTGAGAGGGGCAGATGGAAACCTAAGAGGACACTATGAAGGGTGACTGAGAGTGAGACGAGTCTATTTCGGGTAGAAGAGAGTTTGGATCTGGATTGGGCAGAGTCACGAGATATAACTCATATGAGCAGTTGTGCTTGAGTTTGATTGTTGTTTCACCTGATCTCTCTCCTGTTTTCTGGCTGCTTCCTGTAACTCTAGTTTCTAGTTTTTGTCTCATTGTTTTCTTCTTTTATGTGCCATTCCTACAATCCCTTGTGGCAGTTCATGTAGATGACCCTAACTTTCTCATACTTTTATGCTTGTTGTTCTATGTAAAACAGTAAATGCAACCATCTTCAAGCTCGTGAACAAAATATACATCGGAAGAGAAATCTCAAATTGGACTCTCGACTCAAACGGACAAGACCCAAGTGGTCATCACGTAAGTAACTTATTCACATCCCTAACTAGATCAGTCACCAAAAGTCACACCCAAAATTCCCACTCATAAATACGAGTCTACAACTGCAAGAAACCTCAAACTGAATCATTTACACGTTTCAGAAATCTGTGAAAGCCTAAGATTTGCAACAGTGAAAACAGCCATGCACACATGTGACCTGGAGACAGGATGCTGTTATGCTTTATTGCTTTACGATCATTTTCTTACAGGGGAGATAAACGATTACGCCTTTCAGTAAAGGCTTTTTTAGCAACTTTTATTACAAAGAAGTAGTTCAAGTAACAATCATCTGTGCAAAAAAGGTTTTAGCAACTTTTAGTTTTTATTGTTCAAATTAAGAATTCAAGAGTAACCCACGCCAAAATCTCTTGATTAGCTGAAAACGTAAAACTTTTGGACTTTTGAGACTAGTGATGTAGATTTCTCACTTTTCAAGCTATTTGCAGCAGGGAACAAAAGTTCAAAGGAACATAAATTTCAAGAGACAACATACATTTCTAAAAAGAGAAGGCAAGAATTGTAAGCAAAGGTCTTTTAAGAAGAAAACTCATTTTGTCAGACAAGAGAGACTAAAGTCTATCTCGCATATTAACATGGGTTGCACAAGAACTTCTCTAAATGCTATTTTTCAAGTAACAGTTACAGCCCTTCCTTTCAAATAGCAAAGTAACAGTCACAGTGGTACAAACTAAAGTAATGAAATTATGAATTATAATCTTCCCACATAACTGACTCTTACACTTTCGTAAGTCTTGCAATTACTGCAAACCTGCCCTTACAGATGTTCACAATCCTACTTAAGTACCACTGAGACTTTTTTTATGTGAGATCATCACTGTCACTGAGCCTAATTTGGCCTAATCAAGCTGAGTATATTCAAGCACTCCAAAAGAGCAAACTCAGAAAAATACTTCATTGTGCAATTTACGAGGGATCGCATTCTGTATAATTTACACCATCCATCACCAGACAACATTATGTATCTCATCAATATATATAACTCCAACCGTTTCATGAAATGAAATTATGAAATGAAGAAGTATCTTACGTTCTTTCAAAGCAGAATAGGCGACCTTTGCAGCATACATTTCCGCTAATTTTTTCGTTTTTGCTTCCTGACCTACGAAAGACTCGTCCTTTATTTCTACAGTTGAGATAAATACTGGCGCATGAGAAGGCCCAGATGAGGCTGTATTATATTCTGGCAAACAAGAATAGCCTTTCTGTGCCAATTCTTGTAGAAGATTTTTGAAGAAACCTGGGTCTTCCTGAAACATACAAATGACAAGACAAATTCTTAAAATACAGAAAGCATCCACAAAACTTGAATTTTACAAAGCGTCAGATGATGGCCCATTAGTTCAAAAAGCTACCTCTTCTATCCCATCTGAGGATACCGACATTAAAGCAATCTTTGCTGCAGCATTTTCAGAATCTTTAACAGTGCAAAAGTATTCCTGACATTCATATGTCTTTCCCTCGAGCATGACTTTAGATTTAAAACGAGGAGCATGAGGAGGGCCCTCACGCTCAGAAGTGTAAACAGGAAGTTGAAGGTTTCTCTTTTGAGCATAAACTTGCAGTTGGTTCTTGTACAAACGTGCCATATCTGGCAACAATATTGTATAAAAAAATATGAGCAGCGTTCAATAAGCAGAAATCCCCAAATAACATGTTCTGTTAACCAAAATCTGTATATATAGCACATCCTCGATAATATGCATACGAGGCAGACTACAGCAAGAAAACCAGTAATTACAGAATTAAGCAGGGAATGAGATAGAGGTGTTGGGGGTAGGGGCAGTTAGTAAGAAAAGAAATTTAAGGGAAGGAGAAATAAGAAAACAAGGGAAGACGAAAAGGATAGATGAAACTTAGATTAGTAATAGCTACTATAATTGTATTGGCAGTCTATTCAAGCCTGGTGAAACCATTGCAACAAGCAAGTTCGAATAAGTTAGAACAATAAGACTTTGAAGTTATAAAGAGAAAAGACAGTCATTTATCACATACAGATACATTTTATCACTGGGTCTTGGGGTAGACCCAATAAACTAATGGAATAGACACTCTGTTGAGAAAGGGATGATGAGTGAAACTATACAAATAAAGTTCCACTACAAGATAGCCACTTGGTACGTTATAAGAGTTCATATAGGAACTCCAAAACCGCAAATGCCGCACAACGTGAAAAGTGGACGAATGAGTGTTGTCAAAAAAAGTGTTGTTAACAAAATTAAATTTATCCCTAGAAAAGAAATTATCCTCTTCCAGAACAGTTGAACTTGGCTTTATTCAATTAGGGTCTTTGGTTCTTCATAAGTGACGTAATTAACATAGGCATAGCTGATGGGTGGAGCTGGCAATTCAGGTAAACTAGCCGTGTTCCTGTCAGTTTTGGGAAAATAATTATACCAAATGAAATCTAGGTTCTGGTGAATAGTGTCGGAGGTAAATAGTGCCGGAATCAGGTCAGCAGTGCTCGTGTCATGTCGTTCTTGGGTTTTTCTCAGAAACTTTGGGTCGGATTCGTGACTGATACGATTTATGACTGACAAAATCTCAGATTCCAAGAACGGCGAAAACATTTCGAATACAGATTTTAGAGACTTTGTTATCTGTCACACGAAACATCTTTATCAGACAATTCGAACGCTGGGTAGATTATTATTGTTAAGATCTGAATACTTTTTGTTGAGATTATAGTTTCAACATAAAATTAATATTCACCTCTACAGTGCATGGTAGATTTTAGTCTTTTCTTTTCTTTTGAGGGAAGCATGGTAGATTATATAAGAAATAACAATCAAATGTAAAGCACTAAAGCTTCACAAATCAAAATATTATATGATCCCCAACATGCTAAACATCTCAAAAAGTCAACCACCAAACAGGTTTCCGCTGTGCCTTGAACAGCTTATATCTACACAAGTCATTAGTGGAATCAAATATCAATTATCACTTGAAGTTTGAATGCCCACATTCACATCAAAACCAGAAATATCTACGAGTTATCACTAAAGAGGGAAAAGGCATATGAGTTATATCTATCAGTAATATTTTGAAGCTGACGTCTCAAGATGAAATGAAGGTAAAGCAGTTGAAAACTTTCATATGTAAGACACTTGGGAAAACTACATACGAGTATATGGCCACAAGTCCTGTGTACATACTCAACAACAACCAAACCAAGAATTAGTTTCAAAATGAATTCCCGTCGCCTTATACAAACATACGGACCTGTAGGTCTAATGTGGTAAAAACATTGAAAAAGGAATTTAACAATAAACAAACAAACAAACAAACACCTCAACTCACCTTTAAGTTTCATGTTATCACTATTTGCGAGATTCGTCATGCTCAATTGTGTAGCTTGCACAGGTTCATTTGCTTCTAGCTGCTGGGGAGTACTGGAAGGGGATGGGACAACTGATGCAGGGCTTCCACTCAAAGAACCTGCGTAAGATAGCCAGGATGAGTTTCATAGCGAGAATAGACGTAAAGGCAATTTCAAGACATTTGCAAAGATTTAAAGAATGGAAAGATAGCCTGATCATGTATAATAATGGCATTTCTGGAAATCAGATATCAAATAGTCAAACGTCCACATATAGAGCATACGAAGATAATTCAATGGTTCTGAATTAGGGTTAGAAAAGCGTACAAAGCAGTAGCAATGCACAATTAACTTCTTGTAATGATTGAATGGTAACCAGTCCTAGGAGGCTAGGATTCTAAAATGCAGATATTGTCATGAGAGAAGCCAATGGCTACTGAGAAATTCCTAGTATAACTGCAGTTACCTATCCTGTTTCCAACATCATTACGCAAATTGTAAAAACCATAAACGAGACCAGATACAAGAGCACACCATGGTTCGGCTCCAGATTCATTCTCAGCCTTTCCAGGATTATTGCGATAACACTTTACCATGAAAGAAGAAACAGTGATCATATTCATATATATAGACAATCTCATCTGATAGAACACATGAGCAGGTAAGTGGCAGCCAATGCATAGCAACTTCCCATATCCAAATTTAGACATCTGAAGACAACGGCAACAGAATAAGAGTACCTCTTGAAAAGGCTCCTTCCATCTTGCGTAAGGAAGGACTAGATGACGTAATTAAATTCATAAGAAAATCCTTCAGAAAACCCTAAGTTCCTCCACAAACGATAATGAACATACATGTTCATAAATCCAGCCACCCCTTCACCTCTAAATCATAAAATTGCCAATCTTTACAAACCCCTTTTATAAATCCTTTGCAGGTTCTAAGAACTATCTCAAATTCACACTTGCTGTTGCACACCGCGCAAAGGTGACACAACCCAACTGATGTCACACACTCATACTTGCTTTTAAACTCCAAAACAAAACAAATTTGTTATACCACAACCCCATTTGAACATGTCCATTGCTCCGATTTGGCTCCCTAGTGCTCCGGGAATCGCTTACCTAATCTACCGTTCCTTCCATCTCATCCCATTCTTCAAATTTCCATAGAGGAAATTATTCATCTCATTTACTACTAACACATTTCCCCACAATCTTAATTTTGCATGCAATGATGAATACCCAAATTTCACACCTTTCTACATTCACATCAAAATTCACAACCACCAATCAAATATAATTGAAACAAAGATTCACACTTCAACAAAGAAAAAAACACCCGATTTCTCTCGCATATTCAAACTAAACGTTAACAATCCAAAAGAACGAAACAATACGACTACATGCTCAAACGAAACCCTACAAATACAAAACAAAAAATTTGAAACAAAAATCAGAAAAAGGGGAAAATAAATAAAAAATAAAGAAGAAAAATACCAGTAAGATATTCAAAAGCAAGCTTAGCAACGGAATTGTGGGCATCTTTAGAAGACTTGGAGAAAGAAGGGGAGAAGAAAGTGGTGCCATTAACAATGACAGAAGCTTTGAAACGAGGGCAATGGTCGTGTCCTTCTCTTGTTGTTGAATACTCTGGCAATAACCATGCTTTTGCCTGGCAATATTCTTGCAATTTTGACTTGAACATCCCTTTATTTTTTCTGGGTCTCTCTATTTTCTGATTAACTTTGATTTTGGGTGATGAATTTGAGATAAAGTTGCAAACTTGTATAAGAAGTTTATGGCAAATGGTATGGAATTTCTGGGTGTTTTTTTTACTTTTGGGAAAGAAGGAGATTGTTCTGGATTTTGAGGAGATGTGACGGAGTAAATGTGTGTGTGAGTCAAGCTACTCAGGTGAGATTGTGTTTCACAGTCAGCTAGTTTTGTGCTCCAATCCTACTGTTGCTGAATGCTCACTCGATTAATCCTAGGACAACAAGTCAAGAACGATCTTTTTGCTTAAATGCCACTTGTCGTAGATGCGAGCAGTCTAGAATATCTACATAAAGCGTTTCCGTCAATCCGCCAATACGAACAAGTTAGCCGAGGTTAGGGTTACATCGACTTTGAACAAAAATAAGAGTTTTGATTAGTATCAAGTTTTTTTCTTTTTCTTTTTTTTTTTGGCTGAATGTATTTATCGAAACAGGAAACTTAATTTGAAACTACGATGTGGCTATAAAGTTCCGAACTTTAGATTGAGTTAGATATTATTCAGTGAACAAAACTCATACTTATTCTGCTTCTGCTTGTAGAGTTTCTATTGTCTTTTACAAAATATGCAATTTGAATTTCCGTCATGTTTCTACTAATCACCGGACCTGAACCTGGCTTGAACTAGACTTGAAGATTTCAAAAACTGGTTTTGAGAAAAGCTTCGTTACAAAAATCTTTTAGTGATAACTAGAATATCGGCAAGAAAAATTCTTCTCGTCCAATTATTCCTCTTTCGTTGGTGTCATACGTAGTATAAATCTTCTCAATTTCTTTTCGGGCAAGATTTCCTTATCGAAATGATTGGTCTCAAATCCATTTCAAAGGAGAATTTACCTTCACGAAACGATTTTTCCATTTTAGGCAAAATTTCCATTGTAAGGAGCGGTTTTTTGAAAGGAGTGGCAAAAATCTCACTTGATGGGTTAAGAACAATTTCGTCGTAATAAAATGTGCAAAAAAAGACTAGCGACAGGACGCATTGATTTAATCACGAGAAAGGTATTGGTACATTGAGTAGTTCTGTTTCTGCAGGAGAACTGAAGCACAGAACTCTCCATAGGCAAAATAAAAATACAAATACAAAATCGAAAATCCGAAAACCAGCAAACAAAACTAAATAGGCTCATCTGAGGAGCCAAGACTAAGCTCACAGCTATTCCCTACTTAAGCCCAACGATTATTCGGGAATCGACAGACAATCTTAATATTGTGTATGAATCTGACAATGTAGCTGTCTCATGAAACATTTCACTTGGCAGCGGCAAGCTCTTTGCGGAGCTGCTTGGCAGCAGCGACCACGTTGGTTAGGGCAGGGTTGACCTCACCATACTTACGGGTCTTGAGACCACAGTCAGGGTTCACCCACAAGACATTGGACTCCAAGACTGCAAGCATCTTTCTGATGCGGTCAGCAATTTCCTCGGTGGGTGGGATCCTAGGAGAGTGGATGTCATAGACACCAGGGCCAATTCCAGCACCGTATTTAACTCCTTCACGGAAAACTGAGAGCAGCTTCTCATCAGAGCGGGAGTTCTCAATGGTGATAACATCAGCGTCCATGTCGATGATGGAGTGAATAATGTCGTTGAAGTTGGAGTAGCACATGTGGGTGTGGATCTGTAAAAAGAAACCAATACATAAATTTACAATTTGTTTGATTCTTCTTGATTTGGGATCTGCTTTTCAAGATCACTGTCCCTGATAAATGTAAATGAAGGCTAATGTCATAAATAATTACCTGGGTGGTGTCTTGGACGCCAACGTTGGTGATACGGAAAGAGTGGACAGCCCACTTCAAGTAGAAGTCGTGCTCGGACTTCCTGAGTGGCAGACCTTCTCTCAAAGCAGCCTCGTCAATCTGGATAACATTGATGCCAGCCTTCTCAAGATCCTCAACCTCATCCTTGATGGCAAGAGCAATCTGGTAGCAAGTTTCGTGCCTGGATGTACAATACACAGCATTGAGGACGTACTCATTTAACTAAACAAACTGAAAGTGGGGTGACTGTTTTACAAGGTGATCTGTTTGCCGGGAAAAAGAAGCAATACCTGGGTTGGTCATTTCTGACGAAGGACCAGTTAAGAATGGTGACAGGCCCGGTAAGCATACCCTTCATTGGGCGGGCAGTCATGCTCTGAGCCATGGATGACCAGAACACAGTCATTGCCTTGGGACGGCTCACATCACCATAGATGATTGGTGGCTTCACACAGCGAGATCCGTATGATTGAACCCAACCGTTAGCAGAAAAGGCAAAACCAGACAGCTGCTCTCCGAAGTACTCAACCATATCGTTCCTCTACAGAGATCAACATACATACAATTAGTCAGAACACAGATACCTACTAAACACAAGCATTATATTTCATCATTATAAAACCGAACTCACCTCAGGCTCTCCATGCACAAGGACGTCGATGTCAAGTTCCTCCTGTAGCTTGACAACGTTGCTGATTTCTTCCTTGATGGCGGCAACATATTCCTCTTCGGAAATCCTGAGGACAATTTCAAAACCAGCATTAACAATAGAAACAAAATATAGCACCTCAAAACACATTAGGAACATCAACAAGTAACTCACTTCTTTGCCTTGAACTCACGGCGCACCCTCCTGAGTTCCACAGTCTGGGGGAAAGACCCAATGGTGGTTGTGGGAAGGATGGGAAGGTTGAGCTTCTTCTGCTGAGCATCTAGCCTAGCGCTGACATTTGTGGCACGGCGGTGGTCTGACCCCTTCAAGGCGGCAGCCTTAACACGTAAAGAACCAAATATCAGTATCACATACTTTATACGCCAATAACACGATAGCAAGCATTAAATACAAAAGAATGCTCCGCAATACTTACAGCCTTTTGAACACCCTCATTATTGACTCTTGGGGAGGACTTTCTTGAAGCCAAAGCAGCACCATTGGCAGAGAAGATGGCCTGAGATAATGGAACAGGAAGATTATCAAATGCCATGCATTGTGCTGACCGTTAGCTCCAACTATGTTACAAGGACAAATGTAATTAAAGGTTACCTCATCCTTTTGTCCAGCCAATGCCTTAGCCAAAGCATTAACTTCTACAATTTTCTGGGCAGCAAATGCGAGCCATGACTTGATTTCATCATCTAGCTTGGTCTCGTTCACGAGGTCAACAGCAGTGTGGAGAAGTGAGCAAGAGGTAGAGACCACTAGCTTGTCTGCAGGCAAAAGAAAGACTGATTAGAACTTGTTTACAGAAATGAGTGGCATTATTCACTGATTAGAAACACAATCAGGATCACCCACCTTTTCCAACAATACCCTCAAGACCCTGTAGAGTTGCTAGGGAGGCAGCAAGATCGTTGGCCCAGATGTTCCTTCCATCAACAACACCAGCGAATAGGTATTTGCCTGATGGGAAGTCGCTCTTAATCAAGTCCAAGGTCTTTGTTCCACGAACCAAATCAAATCCAAATCCACAAACACCCTTCAAAGAGATGAGGGTCTTGTATGCCTCAGCGGTCAAATCGGCAAAGTAAGTCTCAACAACAACATTCAAACCAGACAAGGTAGATTCCAATTCAGCGTAAGCTTCAGTGAAGGCCTGGAGTTTGGTAGAATCAAGGTCCATCACCAAAAGAGGCTCATCAAACTGGATCCATGAGGCACCAGCTGCCTTAAGTTCGCTCACAACTTCCCTGAAAGCAGAACAATGTCCAATTAGCATATATAGATCAGGTGATATGAAATTCGACCAGTACAAACTGCCAAGCAATACTCACTTGTAGATTGGCAAGATCTTGGGGAGAAGAGAGAGAAGGTTGAATGATTTGTCAGCACCCTTAGCAGGCTTGGACAGCAACAAGTAAGAGACTGGTCCAACAAATGTTGGGACAGTGTCGACTCCGAGCTGTTACAACAATTATACAACAAGCTGTTTAGATCGTGATAATAGAGAGACACTCAAAAGCAGTAACATACAAAAAAAGTCCACGGGGATGAAACATTGCAGGTTGCAGGTTCGCATGAGGTTTTAGCATCAAATTGACCAAAGTTAGATAACCAGCAAGCAATTCAATTTCAGTCGCATAATCAAGTTGAATCTGATTTACATATCATTTTCTATATGGTTATTTAACAAACAGCGGAAGAGAAACACAATCGAAGTTCAGAAACATACAGCCTTAGCCTCCTTGTACTCTTCCACGGCCTTGTGTGAGGAGTAAGAGAATGTCACTTCTGGGCCCAACTCAGGGACAATGTAATGGCTGCAAAAACCAACACCGTTGTCAATACAAGCAAGATCTTCCAACTAACAAGAAAAGATCTTAACAATGGCCAAAGGCGTATGATCACTTACTAGTTGGTGTCGAACCACTTGGTCATTTCCATAGCAGGGACGGTAGCGTTTCCTCTGGCCATGGAGAAGTAGACATCAAATCCGATCTCACCACCAGTCCACCCGTATCTGGGGGGAACAGCACCGAGCATAGCAGTGGTGTCAAGGACCTGATCGTAGTAAGCAAAGGTGTTGCTGGGAATGTACTTGGTACCAGCATCAGCCATCTGCTTCCAGATGGATGACCTGAGGTCCGCGGACACCTTCTTCAAATCCTCGGCACTGCTCTTGCCATCCCAGAAAGATTCGAGAGCGAACTTGAGCTCCCTCTTGGGGCCCATACGTGGGTATCCAACAATGTGTGATGCCATTTTTCTGCAGATCAAGCAACAACAATTCAGTACTACTCACACAACAATGTCATCAAAATTTTCAAGCCATTTCCCATCAACACATATTCACAAGTCACAACATTTTCAATCACATTCTCCTCTTTTCGAATAAAATACAACATCTGATTAATCAACAACCGAAAAGATGTAAGATTTGTATCGAAAAAGGGTACATTTCTCACAATCTCAAATCATATCTTAAATATTCAATCAGAAAAGCATTCTACCAGCTAAAAAGAAGCAAACTTTAAACAAAAGTTGCCCTTAATTAACAAATGTTTAAACAAATCCTATTAAAGCCTGAACATCTACCAGATTATCGATCAAAAGTGGTTCCTATAATTAATCAAACCCAATCATGTAATCAAATGCGTAAAACGTGATCAGGAAGACAACAAATCCAGATCTGACAATCCCACCATTATTGGACTTCCTTTTTTTATTCAATCCTCACAATTCCAACATTATTGGTGATCACACATTTAACTCCCATTACACTCCAAATAATCCCACAACGTACGATTAAACAACAACATCCTCCTCAACCAAACCCCAATTATCACTCCAATATTACAACACTCCCCACGTCCGAAACATTATACATAAGATCGTCTTACCAAAGTTTTTTTACGATACAACATTACAGATCCGTACGTTACATTTTACGTAACACACATCCTAGACCGTCTTACCCAAGTTTTTGCGAAACATTTCATTAAAACAAACAGATCCACTAAACAAGAACACAAAAATGAAATAAGAAATGGGACCCACATGACATTACGAATGCTAGTAATCATATTGAGACGTTACTCCAACACGGCAACACTACCACTAATAACACAGATCTAAACCATAAAAAACAGAAACTTTACAAACAACAACAAATCAGATCTGATATAAATGCTGACATATGATCATTCAACTCACCAAATAAGATGGATCTTTAAAACTCTAGGGTAAAAAAATATGAAAATGTTGGTAAAAGTAAAAACTAGAGAAAATGATGATGATGATGTACAATGAAATGGGGAAAGGGGGTGAGATTATATAAGGGTAACTAAGTCATATATGGGGTAATTAAATTACGGCCAGTAAATAAAAGTGGCAAAGAAACGGACGGTAAATAAAAATAAACACAGTAAAAAAAGAAGGGGGGGGAGAGGGAGAGGGGGGGCGTACCTTGAGGAGGAGGAACCGGAGAATTCCACCACCAGAGATTGGGAAAGGAGGAGGAGAGAGAGAGAGAGAAGTAAGAGAGAAAGGTGAGGAGATTGCAAAGGAGAAGGCGAGGGATATGGGGTGGAGAATTTGGGATATTTATAGAACTTCACTAACAAGTCACACACAATCACCCACTTTTTTTTTTTTTTCTTTTAGTGTTTTTGGGGGGTTGGTGAGTGACTACTGTTTTCTCTGCTTTCCCAGATCTGTGAATCTGTCACTTTTTTTCACCAATAATAATTCTTTTAGGGTTTTTTTTAGGCCCTGAATTCTATAAAAATGATTTTTTTTTTTTTTTACATTTTTATTTGGGTAAGTATTATGAGGAGATTTTTTTTATTTTTTTTACTGAATTGGTAGGTTAGTTTCTTATAATTTGGGTTTGGATTGAAATGTTTATGCTAAATAAGGGTTTTTGTTGATCTGAAAACAAACAAAAAAAAGATGAGGGTTTTGTTCATTTTGAAAAGAAAAAAAAAGGGTTTTGTGAGAATAAAACGAGGGTTTTTGGGTTGATATGAAAAGAAAAAAAATGATAAGGGTTTTGTGGGAAACAAAGAGGGGAGAAGGGTTTTGTGGAAATGTGGTGTTTAATTTGATTGAGATTTATAGGACCTCCAGGCCATCAAGAACAATTCTACTTCATTAATAAGTACTTTGGATATGGAGCTTCCAAAACTAACTGAACTCGGACATTAACATGAACATTTAATCCAAAAATCACGACCTGACACTTGATTTGAACTAGAAGACTGGCCTTGAACTTGAGCTCACTCAATCCGATCCGAAAACTAACCAAACCCTTCAGATTATCTATTTCGATGTGACGATGTTGTTCAAAGCACGATCCATGTGTACCTTAAAATGACCTATGACGAGTATAATGATCTAAATGTACGCGTATCTGACATCAAGCATTGCTTTGTTCACATACAACCTGAAGGAATGTGTCCTTCGATCAAGTGTCATTCCGATAATAATAAGGATTATATCAGAGGATATTATATTAGGTAATATTAGGTGGTCGTAGTGTTTTGCTAGAAACCACCTATGGTCTGTTAGCTTAATAAGCTGATTGCTAACTATTACCGAGTCCTACAGGGTCACACGCTTAGAGTCTCGTACCAGGTCTAAGACGATAATATCTAATGGGTTATTAGTTATTATTGGGCTTAGGGTTTTTACTGGGTGATTAGGTTATTTACTGTATACAATATACTTAGAGTATATATGTATACAGTGTACGTGTATCACGTAATACACAACTAACAGAGTAATTGACTCTAACCTAATCACACGTAAAACATAGCCTCCTCAAGAGCAATTCATGAGACGGTCTCCCGGAGTTCTAGCAGACGAAGCTTGAGGAATCTGGTTTGGTGCTCGCGTGCACTGAGTAGAGGGGTCACGTTTGGGATCCTGTTCCTCCTATAATCCGAGTACCTGATTCACGCATCAAGAGGTATGATTAATTATATTGGTCATATTAATCTATGTATGCGATCTTGGGTCAGATGCACGAAAAACTGTTTTCCAAATTCCGCACTTTTAGCATCTGAAACCCTACACAACCGATATGACCCGGCCTGATTCGTAATGGTCCAATTTAAAATAGAGTATAATTAGGTTTGCACTTTAATCTAACCACTTTGTCTTGAAATAGACCTCAAAAGTTAATTAACCCATCCCAAACTTGATCTATTGTCTCGTTTGTCATATTTCAGAAATGAATCAATTTAGGTTTAAAACTGTTTAGAAATTGTTGCATTTTTTAGATCTTTTTTTATTTGATCTTGTAACACTACGTAATTTGAAAAGTGGTTAATAGAGTTGGTTTGTCGCACATTAGGAAACTAAGACTTATATGATCAGTTTATAATAGACACCTACCATCATACTACCAATAAGGCCTTCACATTTTAGAGCACGGAGAGGATTTACGGGCCTAAGAGGTGACTACCCATCTTATTGGATTGTGTTGCGACAATACTGGTGGGTCGGGCTATTACAGATCTAATCTGATTTTGATGCTCGTGATATGATTTGATTTGAATTAGTTGAATACTTAACTGAATATAGCAAAGTTAGTATTAGAAAACATACTAGATTCATTGATTGTGATTTGAACAAGTATGAGTATTATATAATATCGTATGATTTGAATGAAATTGATCTGATATGAACCAATTTATTTTGAATGGATCTGATATAATCTTTGGAAACACAGTGTTTGTTAAGTTGGATCAAACCAGGTTTTGGTAGAGCTAGAGGAAAGTAGAAATTTTGGTTGAATGGTGGCAATTCAAGCTGGAATGGTAGTTAAAAGTTTTGAGGTGATAAAGCTAGGAGTGTTTGGCAATATAAGTTGATATTTTCAGATTACATAAAATATATAATAGGGAATTGCGTTTTTCTAACGTTTTGCCCATATGGCACATGTTAAAAGTCTTTTTTTTTTTTGCTCATTTAAGTGATATCAGCTCAATTAATTAATGAGGTCATATCGGTTTTTTTGTAAATGAGGATATCATTTGATTGAGGAAGATAATTTACTTTTAACAAGTGCACCGCACTGTGGGCGCACGTTAGAACAAACCGAATTAATATAAAAAATAGATTAGATTTATTGATTGTTTTGATGTCTAACAATTAAATGACATAAAAGTAAATAATATCAGTAAATAATTAAGTTCATTGTAAGACCATGTATGATTTACCATGCAAATTTACATTTCAAGCCAGATATAACGAATTTGGTCACATTACGAGCATAAATACGTTCACTGCTCATATTAAAACAAAGGTTTTGAGTTGAGTTATACAAAGCCAAAAGTTATTGAGTTGAACATGTACACTTTGTTATGTAACTTGTGACTAATCAATAATCAATTAATCATTGTATGAAATTTATCCGTATTTAAATTTTTCTCATAAAAAAAACGAGTTCCAGTCATTTGCATATGAACGGAAGGAGTAAGTGAGTAACCATCACGTAATTTGTTGGCGAAGGGGGCTAAACTAAAAAATTTGAGAGTGATAGGTTAGTACAACGCGCTGGGGCATGGCGTTTGGACTTTGAAGAGGAAGTGTTGGTGCCCTTGGTGGTGTGGTAGTTGGTTGGTTGTTTTGTAACCCAACGTGTGAGACTGTGAGTGGAATGATTCATGAGGATTGGTGTGGGACCCAGCCTAGATTTGCCCAATTGGGTGTGACTTCTGAGTGTGTGACTTTCGAGCGGCTCATTAAACAATTCCGTTATTATAAATGTAGATCCGATCACACCATTTCTCACCATCACCTTAATATATCTGCTCCTAGTACTAGGTTTTTCTATTTTTGGCCAAATTTCAATCAAGAGTTCGGATCACATCGAAAAAATGGATTGACCCCAAAGCTTAGGCGACTATCTTAGTATTTTTTTTTTTTTTGATATGGTAAAAAACCTAGATTTATAATCCCCGAGTGTAGGAACAATCCAATTCATCCTTTCGGATGAGAGTAGTAAGGGAGTAAATAGGACTCTCAAACCAACGAGTAAGAGAGGGGCAGTGCCTCAAATTGGCCATAAAGTCTGCGACTTTATTGGCCTCACGAAAGCAGTGAATAATCTCTACTTTATGAAAATAAGAACAGTCCATAAGAATATTTTGAATCAGATTAGAAATTTCCCAAGTAACTTTCCAACTTTGACGGATAGAGTTAATGACGCAAAGGTTATCTCCCTCGATAATGAGGTTTTTAAAACCTAGGCGACTATCATAGTATGTACTCCACAAGTTACCTTGCATCTAAAAGTGCATCGATTTTTTTTTTTTTTTTTCTGAAACCTGATTACCGTGATTGGAGTTGAGATTGTAACACCTTAGAAGTTAGAACTACACTGCATTCTTCAGGTCTTGTGAGTATCATTTTTAAAAATTTGTAAATGTGTATACAAAGCTAGAGGTTTACACTGTAGACACCTAAAATTGTGTACCATCAGCAATACACTAGCAAAAGAAAGTTCTACCAATACAAATAAATTTATGGATTTTTTAATTAAGTGAAATTCTCCTAAATTATTCAAAAAGATTCACAATTAGCATTTTTCAAGTCAGAATATCCTTTAATTAATGAATGAAATGTAGTTTATCATATGCCCTATGAATTAGGATCATTTGTCCCATTTTGTGTGCCACTTCCTCTACCCCTCCCAGTGGCGGAGCTTAGTATTGCTGGAGGGGGGGCCAGCCCCTGCTGAAATTTAGGTTTTATACATTTCCCAATAGCTAATTATCAATTGACCCCCCTTGGCCTAGTGGTAAGATCTATGGGTCATGAATGGGAGGTGCTCTATGGGCACACGTTAGAAAAGCCGTAAATTTATTACCTATATATTTCATTGCAAATTAATTATACTAATTTGATCTCAATTTTAATACTACTTACTCAATTTTACTACTACATGTATAACACACAATTAATTGTGTCTACACCATAAACTTCTAGCAATTCGCATGTGAGAATTTAGTATTATAATAGTGATTACCATTAGTTCAGTGAAGATTTCATTACATTGTAATTAGCATTGCATCTAACCTCTTATTCTCCTCTATTTTTGGGCTAAATAGGTGGTAATGGCGATTATATACATTACAAAATTAGTCTTTTATGACTCCGACCCCCCTCTACGGCTCTCCTTGTGTTAGAATCTCCTATTCCAAGCACGCCTTGAATCAGGCGCGTGCACGACACATGCGTATAAGAGGAGATTCCTGTTCTAAATTGTTCGCCTTTTGTAAATTAGCGGACACATTATTTTAAGTGTCACGTCGGTATCGGACCTTGGTATGGACACGGACACATAACCTGACAATGAAGGTGGGAAAAGGGGCACAATAAAAGACAAACATATGGATCCGGAATAAATAAGCTAAGCGTCGGTGAGAGCGTAGAGATGACACAAGCGAGCTCCTGAGCCAGAGATTTGTTAAAGGCATCTTCAGAGTGACACCAAATAAATAAGCACGCAGTCCTGCACTATATTGTGCACACTCCCAAGGCGCAACTAGCTATTTATGAACATGTTTAATGAAGTGGGATCTGCTCCAGCTACTCGATTAATTTCACCGGTGATCCACTCCTATATATTATTAACTATATATCGTTACATGCCCTACATCGGATATGTCGGATTGTCGGCGTAGTTATTGCAATATGTGGTATTCCCGGTCACTCCGAATCTGCAAACAAATGATCAAGATACTATGGTGATACTTTCACTCTTAACTCGCTTATCTTAATATTAATATTAATATTTTTTGGTACATATATTAATATTAATATTAACAATTAATGAATCTAGTTAATTTGTTATTATCACTTTTTCTAAATTACGATACTCTGTTACAAATTAAGAGCTAATCAGTGAGATACATGTAAACCAAAACGGATTAGAAAATTGTAGTCCTATCAAAGAGGGCATTATATTAGGCCATGATAAGTTGACTATGAGAAGCGTATGTAGTTTTGTTCCCACTCATAAAGAAAACAAGAATATGAAATTAAAATAATTTTTAGTTGTTGTCGCAACCTTAGCATATAAGCGTGAGCTAAGATTTCCTAATTTTGAATGTCAGGCACATAAGAGTGATGGACATAGGCCCTGTGCGATTCAACTTGTTCAACAGTGTTTTCAAATCAGATCAGATTTATTCAAATCAAATCAAATCAGATCAGTTTTATTCAAATCAAATCAAATCAGATTAGAATTATCCAAATAACAATCAATGAATCTAGTCAATTTTTAGTTATTAATTCGCCTAATTGCAGTTAATTAATCAATTCATTCCGTTCAGATCAAATCAAATTAAATTTATTCAAATCAAATCAAATCAGATCAGTTCAATTCAAATCAAATCAAATCAGATCAGAAAAATGCAGTCCAATCGCACAGAATCTTTATCCAACTGTAGAAGTCTTATATGTGTACTAATAAATAACATTGTTTGATATAATAATTAATTTTGCCCGCAACATAATTTAATTAATGATAAAGTTAATTTTATTACCAATAATTTTCATGCAATCTAATTTTAATTTAGTGTATAAGTTCAGTTTACTTACCTCATTTTTACTATCACCTAAGTACGTGACCATTAGACAAATAATCATTGTCTACACTTTAAGCTATGTTTGAGATGCATAATAAGGTTAACTTATTTGGCCAAATTATTTTATTTGACTAGTATTTTAAGTTCATTGACCAAATAAGTTGGTTTGGTAACACAACTAGTTTAAATAATAAGGTAGCTTATTATATGTTACTCCATGTAACTTATTAAAATTAACTATTTATCATTATTATATTCCTAGGCTATTTTGATAAAATTAGCTGAAATAGTAGTTAAATGCTAAAATAGTAGCTGATAGTTGAAATAATAGTTGAAATAGTAGCTGAAAGTTTTTACCTTTCAGCGGATAGTAATATGAGTGTTTGACAGAATTAGATGATATAGAAGCTGATATATAAATTACATAAAAATGCATTATTTATTTTTAATCTCATTTTATGTAAATAAATGAGGGTAAAATAGGAATAAAATTATGATAAGGTAGCTTATTTTTAAATAAGTTACATGGGGTAACTTCTTAAATAAGCGAGCTTATTATTTAAGCTAGTGGTGTTACTAAACCAACTTATTTAGTCAAAGAGCTTAAAAAACTAGTCAAATAAGCTATTTCGGCCAAATAAGCTAGCTTATTGTGCATACCAAACGTAGCTCTAATTGACGCTCTTCTTTAAATAAAATAAGTTAAAAATAACTAATGTATTTTTATGTAATTTTATATACATCAGCTATTATATCAGGTAAGTTTGTAAAACAACTCTCATTTCGATTGACTAAAAACTTTGGCTACCATTGAAACTACTATTTCTGATGTCATCTACAATTTCAGCATTTAACTAGTATTTCAGTATCCAAATATTATTTCAGCTAGTTTTACCAAACGTAGCCTTAGACTTGCATTGTTTCTCGTTGACCTTATGGCGAATGACACTAGTGAAAACAACTCCTCCCCTATACTTGTAAGAGTACTTTTCTTGAAAAAAGTATTGATATAACTATATAAATTTCACAATTTTGCTTGTTATTAACTACAAAGGGCAAACTACTACCTCGATAGCACGACACAAAAAAAAGTAACACTTTGAAAAATAATGCCTTCCATTTTACACGAGTTCAATTTACACTAATGAAAGTATAAAGATCAAAAGATTATATCAAAACATGATTTTGACTTCTCAAGAATGAAAAGAAATAAGAAAACAAATACGAGTAGGATTGAAAGATTTTGATAGAGAAGCTGAGTAGGTGAGGTTGGTGACCACTTTTACATGTGATTAGATTGATATTAAAAATAATTAAAGTATAAAATTCTAATAATAAAAATAATAATATAAAGTATATAAAAAAGAAGGCCATGATTGGGTCATGCAGGCGAGTTGGTGAAGATGGAAGCCACTCCCTGAAAAGTTCTCTCTTTCCACTCTTTCTCATTTCTCATCTGCCAGCCTTGGCTTTAGAATGTGGTTAGGAATTTTGGGATGTAAATGTTTTTCTTTTCTTTTCTTTTGTGTTTTTTTTTTCTTTGCTTTTATTAACATCGTTGTCAAAGAAGTGTAAAGAATTGGAAATGGTATAAAGTTGAATCTATAAATTGATGTACATACTTGAATATAAACGACTAGATACAATATTAACGAGATAATATCATTTCCTTAAATGCTCTCGTAAGATGAACACTCGGAGAGTCGGAGTGTAAAGCCAACCTCAAATAGTGTATACGGTACATGATATGAAACAGGGAGAAGGATCACTGGGTCTAATCCGATATTTCCGTAGCCACAATGCTTCATTGTGTTATCACTTTGTTAGATTTGAAGTTGACTCAAACTACCGATTGCCATCTTTGGACCGCAACTCTGACATGCGATCACACTTTTGCTGTCTTTGAAGTGCAATGGTACATCGTGCTCCATGAAGACTACTAATCAAGCTACTGTCAGAAAAGTATAAATCTGACAGGTAGGACAATATATGCTGATGGCAGGAAATTTCCAAGAGAAATTTATGTATTAGCACAAATAGCTGTAACTCTGCATTTGTATGTCTAACCATGATGATTGCAATTAGCAGCCATATACACACATATAAGTAGGCCTTTACATCATAATAACAACCAGCAAATGTCCCGAAATAATGCCTACTGAGTGTGAACTTCAGAGGGATCAACAAGGCCTTCCAGTACTACCAGCTGATCCAAAAGTTCAAGCTTCTCATCTTCAAGTGTCCTGATCTCGTGTTCAGCCTCCAATAGCTCATTTCCTAAGTTGCAACTCTCTTCCTCTAGCTCCAAAAACTTGCGCCTTAGGGCTCTATACTCGTTAGCAGCAGCTGAGTCCTGCTGCGTTGACGGTCTTGATCTTTGTTGGGGCCGATAATACAAGGCTGCATCATTCTTTATGCCTTTCTTGGAAGCCTTTTGAGAGTTTCTGAACGGCAGTGCTGGTGAGCCTTCTTCAAATCCTCTCATGTAGTCCACTTGCTCATGGGCACTGATTGTCTTTCTAGATTTCTGTTTACGTTGGTTCAACAGCCTTGGGTCTTGCATTTTTTATGAAGAATGACAATCACACTGCCTAAATATTAACTTATCAGTATCTCAGACAGACCTATTCACACCAAGAAATAACAATATACGCTCAGGCTACTTACTATGTTTCATGACGCAACAGTTCAATCACAGGCACAATATGGGGGGAGTCAGAGTAAAGACATTCCAAAATATTTACGTACATGGTTTTACTTGAATTGCAGACAGAGTGAGACAAAGTGCACTAAACACGAAAAGTTAACCCAAGACTCTTTCATCTGCATGCAAAAACTAAAATTAAAAAGCATTCAGAACAAAAAGAAAAGGAGAGGCATCAACGGTAATGTAATACAATATTCTGATAACCGAAATTTCTGCTATACGTCCACAGTGCACTATTCTAGTTATTTCAAAATTTGTTGCCAACAAACTTATTTCATCAGCAGTGGAAAGACAAGAATGTTCAACAGATACAAACTACATCTAACTTAAAAAAGGCTGCCAATGAGAGAAAATTCTACTCGCTATTGAGGCTAGGACACATGGCTAATTAAGTGGTCCAATGGAAGAGAACGCTCTTACGTATACCTCGAAGATTGGGGGAAAAACGATTTCAAAAAAAAAAAAAAAAAAGGCAGTACTAGCAGTCTAGCAGGCGTAACAGTAAAAATTGATCACATAGAAGCATCTCCTGGACTCCCATTCCACCTTATTAATGAGTTGGTGCGACATAAAATGAAGGAAATCAATGAACTCTCAATGCCCAATGAGGCTTGATCTCCTTCGTTAAGGGGTCAGTGCTGGCCTCATGCCCCTGCCCCCGGCCAACAACCATATCAGTTTTCAGCATTGGCCGCCACCTCTCACTAATATGACACATTAATAGACACCTAAACTTAAGCACAAGATACACTCCACACTCCACACGCAGGGCCATTATGAATGTATTGACATATCTTCAAAGTTCAAAACTTTATCTAGTCTCACTGTCTCAGTGAGAACAAGAGAAAAAGAAAAAAGCTGACTGGTTGTATTTTCCTCCATTAAAGCAAGCACAATATTCAATTAAGCAAGACATAGAATCTAGACAGGCTACTTGCTTGTCTTCAAGAGGTAAAACCCTCCTCCGATTGTAATATGTGACAGCTTCGAATTTTAAGGAGATACGAGAAACCCTGATTAGAATGATAGCCTCCAGGCCCATAGACATGCAAGCAAATCAAGAATTAAGCCAGCTGCCATAAGCACTGTATAGAGTATACATTACAAGCACCTACTGCCAATCACTACATCAGTAACATCTATCAGCCGCTATTTTCGATCTATCTTGAAGCATCTGGAAGCCCTTTGGCCCACCCCATTATATCTTATCTTCCCCATCCAGATACATGTTAAACACTCATACACTGGATACATCTAAACTACCCACCAACAAAGTCACACGAAGGATGACATTGTACAAATGCTGGTTGAAGCTAAGGGGCAAAAGCCCTAAACTTGTTTTCAATGCACCATAGAAATTGTAATTTCTTTCACATACGACTCTTAAGACTACCATTTTTCTTTTAAAACAATGCATAAACTTAAATCAATCACCTAACTAAAACGTTTGCGCTTGAGCAAGAAGCAAAAAGAGCTCGTTCACAAGCTTCATAATTCTCACAATCCCACAGCAGACAAAAGCCTTACATTGTCTACTCAAACTCTACCCAATTTCTAGTAAAGCAGTATCATGCATTTTAATAACCCGCCAATTCGCACCACAAACCGAGAAATCATCAAAAGCCCAAATCACATAAACCATAAATTAGCTCAACGCAAACTAAACCTAAAGTTCAATTCCGAAGTCCAGTAGACCAACATCATACATTCTAAAAGCTCACAAAATCATCAAATGCCCAAATCACATAAACCCTAGATTGGCTCAACGCAAACTATACCCTAAGTTCACATCCCAATACCAATACAACAACATCATACATCATAATAACTCGTCAATCCACCCCGCAAACTGAGAAATCATCAAATGCCCAAATCAAATAAACCGTATATCGGCTGAATGCAATTTATACCTAAGTTGACATCCCAAATTCCCAATTCCAGCAGAAGAACGCCATTCATTATTCTAATTAATCACATAACAAAAAACCAATTCAACATGATGAAATTCACAAATAAATTATTACACAAAATCCAGAAACAATACCCAAGAATGACATGACATACCAAATTGCCCGATTATAAACAGAAATAGGAAAATAGAAAGGCAGGAGATGAAGAGAGAGAGAGAGAGAGAGGGGGAGGTGACCTGTAGTGAAGTGGAGGAAAGAGCGGCGAGGAGAGAGAATGAGACGGTGGCAGAGGAAGGAGATGACGGTGAGTCAGTCGCCGCCGGGGAAGTTTGTAGGCGGGTAGGTAACAAAGTGCACGCGCTGATGATGTGATGGGAAATAATGAACTTCTGCAGTCTCCACCATGTTTTTATTCGTCGGGATTGGAAGAACGACTGTTTACTTCTTTTTTTTTTTTTTTCCGAATGCTGAAATACTTATTGGACCTAAAGAGACCTCCTCTGTCTTTCTACGGTTTTGAGTTGTTATGTTGGAAAAATGGAAAGTTACTTTTAGATTACAACAATCGTTTACTTGTTGTTGAATCTGTACATATGCGCTAGTATGCTACTCCTACCTAAAGAGATTCTTTTTTCAGTTTTAAGTTGTCATATTGGAGACTATTTGTAGACTAAATGAAAGACCCGTTTACCTTGAAATCAATTAGAGTTGGATGACTGGAATGCAGAATGAAATACTTACTAATTATTAAAGCAAGTGAACGATTCACTTGGTCTAAATATAACCCCCAACATGACAACTCAAAACTGCAAAAAGAAATAGAAAAATCTCTTTGGGTAGGAGGGAGTATATTTTTTGAATTTTATCATTTGATAATGTGGAATTCAGTTATAAGTTTATGTGGATTTTGACCCTGTGCGATTGAACTGCATTTTTCTGATTTGATTTGATTTGAATAAATTTGATTTGATTTGATGTGAACTGAATTTAACAAATAAATTAACTGCAACTAGACGAATTAATAACTAAAAATAGTCCACATTCATTGATTGTTATTTGGATAGTTCTGATCTGATTTGATTTGATTTAAATAAAGTTGATCTAATTTGAAAACACTGTTGAATAAGTTGAATCGCACCCCGACTGAGCCGGAAGTAGTCACCTATGGCAGCTCGCCAGGCTGTGGGCTGACCTCACAGACCAACACGGATCCTTTCGACGCATTTTGACCTCACTCATGCGCACCCTGGGAAACTTCCCAGGAGGTCACCCAGCAAAGCACGCTTAACTGTGGAGTTCTTATCAGATGAGATTCCTAAAAGGAAAGTCGACTTTGTTGGTATGAGTACCACTATCAATCTTTTTAAACACATCATATGAGCCTTTAATCTCTTAGGACTTCCTCTGAAATCTGGGGTATTACAAAGACTCCGATCTGACCAAATTTGATTTGAATAATTCTGATCTGAATTTAATAAAAATTATCTGATCAGAATATTCAGTTTATTAAGTCCTATCATACAGGGCCTTGGCAACTGATTTTTTTGATACTTTTATTAACAAAGTTATATAAAACGGAAGTGAGATTTTAGGAGATAATTTTGCAAACAATTTTGGACGAGATAATTTGAATCATATCAAATCATTTTATTTTTGGAGATAATTTAGGAAGTAATATATATAGGCGCAATATATTATGAAGTAACACATCTTGGGTTTTTTTCGTTTTAACTCAAAATACGGGTCAACGAGTGGAGTCAGAGTTAAAAAAAAGTGTGTTAAATAGTAGTCGGAGTTAATATGAATTACAGTTCACAAAAACGGTAGCGGGTCACGGGTCATAGAAGTGAAATTCGTACATAAACATAAAGTACTGAAATAAATTCGGTATACTTATTAATTTTTTTCATTGAATCAAACATAACTTCTCTAAGATGATACCAAATCAAACACGTTTCTTTTCGTCCTAATTATAGAAAATTTTTAACAACGGATCATCTCAAGTTTAGCCCAGAAGAATATTGGTCAAAACGGGTTCGAGTTATCTATGGCCAGAACTTGATCAGAATAAAAATGGGATATTAACCTTGAATAACGAGTCACATCTGGTTATTATTTTTTAAAGTCCTAATATTTTGCGTTAATTATGAGTAATAACAAAGTTCATATAACAACCCATGCAATTTTATTTGCACAGACCAATAAACTAGTATATTATATTGTTCATGAGATTTTGAAAGTTTGAGGGATAAACTTGAAATATTTGTCGGTCTTATTTGAGTCTTAAGAAAATGAAATAACAATATTTTACAGTTTTTAAGACTCAAGTAAATCTTACGGATAAAGGCATCTTTAGTACTTTGTTCTTTTGTAGGAGTACATAGCTTCCTAATAAGGCCCGGTTTGATAACACTTATTTGCAGAAGTATTCAGATCAGTTCACAATTATTCAGATCATATCAGATCAGATCTGATCAGAGTCATTCAAATCAGATCAGATCAGAAATGTTCAAATTTATATCAATGTATTTGGTCCATAACTAATAATAATTTGTTGAAATTCAATCAAAATTTCAACACATTCAGATCAGATCAGTTCAGATCAGTATCATTCAAATCAGATCAGATCAGTTCAGTTAGATGCAGACCTATCAAACGGGGCCTAAGTCTCCTAGTCTTGTTTTGTATAGTTTCCTAGTCTCGTGGATATCACCTAAATCGTATCCTTACTTCTCAATGCAATGTCTCGGCTTGTATATATATATATATATAAATACTTGGGCTTGAATGCAATTGAAGTTAACTTAAATCTTTTACAGCTTAATTCTTTATCGTAATTAGATAACCACAAGTGGTCAAAATGGACTAATCCAAGCCACCATACGTGTGTCCGACGTGTGGACCACACGCGAATGTGAGGCCTATACGCTGAACACATGGTGGCGTGAATGGTCCATTATGTTAACTGTGGATTTAATTAAATATTGAATGACGTCATGTTGCTATGACTCTTGTTGAGTTTCAGAATACCATCGGCCTTCATTTATTCTCATACTTAGTTTTATTACTCGGTATCAACTACCGTAAAACTTCTGCGTCATGAAAGTAAATGTTGCGAACGTATGATTGGGGCACGTGATATATGGGAAGTCGTATGCATCAGCGTCCTTTTAATTTAGATCTACCGTAAAAACAAGTAGCGATCAACATAGAGTCATAGAGTACATTACTTAGGAATACCGATTGTTAATTAATTCCCACACAAACTTAATTGAGCTACAATAAAAGAAAGTAAACGTTTGTGAAAACTACTAGTTCAACATTGAGTAGGATGTAACATCCTCCTCATCATCAATAGTCAAATTTGGTTCTGATTCATAAAGTCCATAACACGCAAGACACATACAGCAATGCTCCTTTCGTTTATTCTTCCTTGTTGGTCCTGATGAGTCAAAAAATTACAAGACAAGTTAGATACTCCGTAATACATATGTAGATCGTGTGTTACTATCAACATTGATGATTAAACAAGTTGTGTTAGCGTCAAACGAGTTACACCCCGTTTATATTTCTTTTATAAGAATGAACACAATTTTCTCTAACCTAGAATTAGCTTTCAAATGGAATCAAATCCAATTTGATCTAAATCTAGCTAGGCCATACATCCCTACTAATCAAATCTCTAAGTTAAGATTGACTGCGAATATGATGTACACAATACCTCTATCTTAATAAGTTCTAATTATTACTCGATTCAATTCCAAATTAAAGTAAGATTAAAGCGGACCATATATATTTATGTAGAGCATATTGTAACACATACTACTAGCTAGTCCTTAATATGAACACCATTGACCATACAAATTTTTTTATTACTACTATAGTAAATCTCCATAGATCAAATTCTCTTTTACGACAAGCATTTATATCATATACTCCCTCCGTTCCAGTTCAAACGCCCCATATTCCGTTTTGGGACGTCCCACTTCAAACACCCCATCTATTTTGGGACATATTTCTCTCTCCTACTTTTATTAAATTATTACATCATCTCTCACATTATATCTCTTACTCTTAATAAACCCCACATTCTCTCTCCTCCTTTATCCTAATATTACCCCACTCCACTTATTATATCAATTTTTCTTATTCCACTACAAAAACGCCTTGGGGCGTTTGATCTGGGACGGAGGGAGTAACTAGGTCATTGACGAATTTAACAAATAACGTGCATATATATCAATAACAACAAAGGATCGATCATTACCTTAAAACGGAGACGAGTACGAAGATGATGATGATGGGGGTAACCTAGTCGCTGTCGCTGCTGCTGCTGCTACTACCATCATGATCATCACCATGTTCCTTCTTCTTCTTCTTGTCTTTCTTGTCTTTCTTCTTCTTCTCACCATCCTTGTGATCCTTCTTATCCTTATGTTCATCTTTATCACCAAGGATCTTGGACATTAGCCCACCTTCCTTCTTGTGCTCATCAGATGATCCAGTGTGGTGACCCTCATCTTTCTTGCTGTGGTCGTCCTTCTTCTCCCCTTCCTTGTGCCCTCCGATGTGGAGGGTCTCTCCTATCTTGTTGATTATTCCAGCCATTGCCTAGTTAAGAAATGTGATTGAGAAGATTTGTGGTTAATGATATGATGTGAGTTTGTAAGAAGTGTATGAAAATGTTGTATGATAGGGTGGTCAGTATATATAGGCGATTAAAGTGGGCGAATAAGCATATGTTTTTTAAAAAGGTATAAAAAGATTTTATTAAATATCTTTATCTTCTTATGCTATTCTTTGATAAGGTGGTGAAAATAATTGAATGCATGAAATATCTTATCCGCGTTGATTGCGCATACGGAGTACTTTACTTCACATGCACTACTACGTGGATGCCGCGTACGACATTATTACAAACCTTTACGGCCTCTTTGGTATGAAGGAATTGAAAGGAAAAGAAAGGAAAGGAAAATACTTTTTATGGGTTTCCGATGTTTGGTACCATGGGAAATGGAAAGAAAAGAAAGGAAATGAATGAAAAAACTTATTTTTTTTATTGGGTAAAAAAATAAAATAAAATACAAAAAATTGTAAAAAATGCAAATTACCCACTTTACCCCGAAATTTTATTTGCCTCCAATTATAAGAAGGGGTAACATCGTATTTTTCTCGAATTAAGATCCAATTCCTATCATTTCCTTCCATCAAACCAAACATTGGAATTACTAATTTCGTTTCCTTCCATTTCCCTTCTTTTGCTCTCCCTTCCTTTCCTTTCTTTTCCTTTCCTTCTGTTTCCTTCCAACCAAAGAGGCTATTAGATTCTCATCATTTAATTCATTATCCACCGTAACCTAAACGAGTAAACGTTAATCTCTCAATTCGAAGATGACTCGTTAGATTGTTGCAATCGATAATTTAATTTATCTTAATCGTGAGGTAAACCATAGTTTCGCATCCAAAATGTCGGTTATAATATATATCAACTCGATAATTAACTATCTTCAAACATTTGGTGAAACCGATCTTTGTACATGTACGTGTATCTTTGTAATCTTAGCTTCTTGACTTACAGATTAGATCGTTGATATCGTACTCCTTTAATTTTTTTTAGTAGTGGGTGTGTAGTTTTGAACAATAACAAAGGAGCATCAAAGCATGAACGACGCGATTTAAGACTAATCATCAAGTTTTTTTTTTGATCCTGTGACCTTGTGGTTGTAGGACTAAGCCTACTACCAGCAAGACACCAGGAGATTGGTAAGACTAATCATCAAGTAGTTATGAACCAATCAATCACATTTTTCTAAGTTGAGGAACAAAAAAGCAGAATTGCCTTCGATTCATCGATAGTATTATTACTATTATAATGGTAGCAAACTAGCAATGCTAAATTATCAATGTTCAGTACTCAAAGTTTAAGAAGAAAAAGATCACAATACAAGTACCAAAATATCCCAATTTAGACAGAATCTTGATCGTAATCATCAAGAAAAAAGGGGGTTCATTCTAAGGCTCTTCTCATTCCTTACGTAGTGCCTATTGCCGACACCCGATCTTATGCGAAACAACATGAAGATTAACAAATTGGTGATCTCAAAAAAGAAAAAAAATGATTGATTAAGAGCCTGTTTGGCCAAATTTTTCGAAATCTGTTTCTATTTTTCATAATCAGTTTCTTTAAAAACTGTTTCTTGAAAAAATGATGAGTGTTTGGTTCAACATTCTACAAAAGCACTTTCATTTGTTATTGTAATCTTTTTTATATTTTTGTCAAATTAAAAATATCTCACAAAAGGAGTATTTTTAGAAAAATAGAAACAGAAACACCAATTTGGTGCTTCTGCTTTTGGGGGTGAATATTTAAAAAAGTGTTTTTATTAAATAGTTTAGAACTTCTAAAAAACACTATGTTTGGCCAAGTTTATAATTTTTGGGTGTAAAAACACTTTGAAAAACTAGGCCAAACACATACTAATTGTGTGCGAGATTAGAAATTTTACATTGAGTCTACTGTGATGACTGATGTGTAAAGATGTACTCCGTAGCTATTATGAGGATTAAGGTTGATTTAACTAAAGGTGTTCCTGATCAAATCCTAATATATCTGTCCGGTAAGATTAATTGCTCCTATGTTATTGTAGATGTAATTATACTGAGCTCCTTCCAAAAAAAAATTGAATAAAAGAATAACTTGAAGCTAATAATACGATGGTCGACTCGAGGGCTCAAGGCTATGAGCGCCACGATCAAAGGAAGCGTCATCCTTAAGCTTAGTATAACAGTATGTAGTCTCTCGACTTTCGATCACATCCATCCGTTTCAGGACTAAATTATTTCATCAACTTGCATTGTAGTCATAATAAAGTTCCACTTGTTCATGTTCGGGAATCTCGAGTCTTTGCTCATATTTGGCTCCACGTACATGTACCTTACACATTCCGTCGGTAGACTTTTTAACTTATTAGTGGGGAGCACGTAGACGTTGTATGTTAATTATACCTAGCTACTACTAGCCCAAGCAAGGTAACTTCCATGAACGCTGCTCCATCCGATCCCTAAGCCTCATTATTGAAGGTGAATTTTTGAGCATCTAAAATTGCTCCCATGTCGAAAACTCGAAATCAACGATGGATCATAACAAATCAAGAGTGGAAAGACAAAAGCAATGTAGCTCGAGTGTTCCTCAATGATGTAAAACTAAACTGTATGGACTGCAATCTAATTAACGCAAGTCCAAGCGAATGAGAGATCTTCTCATAACAAATATAGAGGAAATTGAATATAGTTTTCAATCAAATAAGTACTTTGTACAAGTTTCGCGTCATTCAATTTTGTAACGTCATTCTCTCCTCTCCTTGGCCTTTGCGCAAATTATACTCAAATCCAGAAGTAAACTATTACGTGTTGGATACATTGGCTAACCAAGAGGGAACGGGCCAGAAAATCTTCAACTCCTGGGGCAAAGGATGATGACCGCTTAGAGTGGTAATCCCGTCCTGTTGAACTCTGAATACACCGGATTCAGAGCTAGACATTTGCAGTTCTGTTTCGTATCTATGATCAAAACAGAGATTACAAGGATAATTGGCGTGACATGGATTACCAACGAACCTTTCTCTATTGAAGATGATGCGATTCCCGGTCTCCCACCCAAGTTGCTGAGCCGAAATTGACAAGGTTATGTACTCGCTTACAAAGAAAACTCGGTCGTCCAAACTCCGAGTCGAATGCCAGCTACGAGACGAGCGAGTCACTCCATCACTACCCAATACCCAAATCCCTGAGCATGTTGCGCGCATTGACAACCGAAATAAATTGTGCTCGTGTTTGGGGTTCATGTCTTTGCTCACCAAGTAGAGTTTCCCGCACGATTCTACCAGATAGGTGTACAGTCCATCACAAGAGGCCACATTCGAAGTCGTTACGTCCCTCGACTCGAATGTGGCCGGATTGATCACCTTAAGCCTCCCCTCGACATCCGTAACATAGAATTCGTTCTCGTAAACAATTGCATCCCCAAAGCGGGAACCTTGCTTCGTTATAGTAGTCCATTCCTCTGCTCCGGACTTCCACAACCCTAAGTCTCCATTGTCATACAATGTCAACAGAGAAAAACCCTTTTTAGTGGCTCCGTTTTTCGGAAACATAATTGTTTTAATAATACTTGGTTCGACGTCGCTTGTATGTCTACTCCCTCCGTCCCAGTTCAAACGCCCCATATTCCGTTTTGGGACGTCCCACTTCAAACACCCCATCTATTTTGGGACATATTTCTCTCTCCTACTTTTATTAAATTATTACATCATCTCTCACATTATCTCTCTTACCCTTAATAAACCCCACATTCTCTCTCCTCCTTTATCCTAATATTACCCCACTCCACTTATTATATCAATTTTTCTTATTCCACTACAAAAACGCCTTGGGGCGTTTGATCTGGGACGGAGGGAGTAGTAGATAAACTATATGATCGTGCGATTTCGGAGATTTTACAGTCTAAGAAATGCTTGGAACTCCGGCAAAGGTTTAAAATATGTAACGTAAGACATAGGGTTTTGGAGAGACCAATAATTTGGTGAATTTTCTCCAACACGAGTCAGCCACACATTGTTGCTAGTTGTTTCGGTTTTTTCGTGGCGGGAGATGAGGTAGAATGCGCTCTGGGAGAGGTATAGGCGACTCAAGCCTACATTCTCGCTTTTGCTTCGTCCATCAGCCATTTGCAGCCGCAGAGGTAGGGGAATTTCCACGGGAAATTCGAGAGGGGGGTCTAGAGGGACTAGAGACTTGCGCCATGTGGTGCATACGCTACGAAGGCGGCAACGGTCAGTAGGGGTGTTATCCAAACTCTGGAGGATTGTTGAGAGGAGGTCGGCAGGGAGGCTGCACCAGTCACGTTGTGGGCAGTACATCTCAGTTTAAGATTTTTTTTTTTTTTTTTTTTTTTTTTTTTTTTTTTTTGGGAGAGAGCTCAGTTTAAGAATTAAGACTCTTGGAGAAGTTGACAAAAGATTAACCCTACATTTATAGGAAAATCTAAAAACTAATCGTATAAATTTACCAACTACTATAAATCTAACAACTCATACAATTTTCTCAACTTTTTAAATAGTTTATAGTTTTTTCTTTTTTTGGAAAACCGAAATTCCGTTTTGGATTCCAGGAAAATTGATTTTCAGTAACGCGACCTGAATCCTACCCGAACCCAAAACCCGCCCGCCTTTTACAGGTATAGCTCATACTAACCACAAAAAAAAAACATTAATAATAAAAAATTCAGTTATGGCACTATTCAGAACGTCCGAGTCTCCTGTGAGTCCTCACTACGGATCAGTGCCATATAAGTACACAGTAGTAGTGAGAGCTATCGGTGTCTGACCTTCCGTCAATCCATTTCGAGGTTTTGACCAGAAACTTGGGTCATGAACTTGAATTTTTTTTGGCCTGCTCCCTTCATTCCTCTAAATTGTGGACATGCTCTTAAAACACAAAGGAAAAGTAAAAAAACACAACAAATTTAAAGGAAGACTGGTTGTGGAAGGACGTACTGGTGTTGCAGCTATCTGAACGATGCAAGTAAAACATATGCACGTTGTTTCGTGTTTCTCTATTAGAAGGTGGGAGGAGGGAGGGGGGGGGGGGGTGGGGGAGGGCGAGGGTGAGGACGACACAGTTATTGTGTTGGAGAAAGGTTTCTGTACATTCCATTAAATCCTAGGCCCAAATCGCAGCACAATGAAACTATCAAACACGACCAACAACTAAAGAGTCTCAGTTCATCAGTCTATAACACTGCTGCCAATATTCGAAACTTAGGGAGCACAGGCTCGATACAGACTTCTAACTTTCTAAGGCAATCAAATTGTAGCAAGGAATGACTAGATAATGCAGATGGAAAAAAATAACCACCTGCAGACTGCATGTGCTATCGGATTGCTCCAAGCAAATTGGCACCATCAAGTTTGGCACCCTCCAAGTCCTGAGTTGAGGAAGAAAACGTTACATCAGATAGACGGATATTTCTACTGCATCAGGTTTGCAAACAAAAGTCGACAACGCTTCAATAGAAGGTGCTGCTATAGTACTATAGGGGGATTTTCTTCAACCCAAGAGATCAACTGCCGGAAAAATACGAGTATGATCTTCTACAGAGCAGAATCAAAGTCTTATTATTGAAAATATGAAAAATATTATTCCATGCAGCAAACTTTTACCCAGAGTATTTACTAGTTTGACCACATTCTGTCCTAAAAGTGTTAACTAAGACCAAGAGGTCAACGTAACCAAACTCGCCAGATCTTCTAAGCCAGAAGAAGGTAAGGCTACGGCTACGAGATGCAAGCATTAGCAATAAGCCTAGTTCATCTACCAATTCACAGTAATGCAGACAGAATTAGGTGTTAATCCCTTCCACCAACATTTAGCTGGGATTTTTCCTTTCACAGGGTTACTGCAGAAGTGCAGAACTTTGACATCTCAGCCTAGCATCTGAGAGAAGGCTAGCTATCGACTACACAACAAATAAAGTGAAACATTACAGTTGGATAAACTTACTGTTTCTCGAAGATTGACGTGACGTAAATAAGCTCGTTGAAGGTTTGCCCCCTTCAAGTTAGCATTTGTCAACTTTGCCCCCTGTAAAACAGTGCACCAATTGATTAATTCTCACATGGGAGCTGTCTTATCACTGGCTTATAACTGCACAAGAAACCGTCGCAAGTAAATCCACTAGAACCCACTTCACCTTTAAGTTAGCACCTTCTAGATTGGCCCCCTCCAAGTTGGCATTTGTAAGATCTGCAGTCTACAAAAAAAGGAAGCAACGCACAACATCAGAATTAGCATATTCGGAGTTTTAGAATCACTTGACGAAAACTTACTTTACTGAAGGAAAAGCGATATGCCCCAAAATGGTTGATTATCAACCCACAAAATCTGTTGGGGAAACAGGGATATGAGTAGGGGAAAGTATGGCTACCAAACGAGGGAACCTTGATACGGCACGTCATCACCACAACAGAAGTCAAATAAGACATCAGATTGTTAAGACATTTTAAGAAAAAGAATCAAAAATCATCAACAAAACTGAAGGAAATCTTGAACCTAACAGACTGATCAGAGTGATCACAACCTAAAAAAGTAAAGAGTTTATTCCAATCTCTTCTCAAATCATAGATTGAGGGGCCTCTCTCAGTGAATACATGTGCAAGTGATTGCACAAATAAGTGCTAGTTTTCTTTATTATTGGCAGAAAAATTGATACACAAAGAATCGTTTCATGATACATATGTGGGTAAGATATCGAAGTTAGAGATCAAGTTTAAGGGCAAGCCAAGGTGGTAACAAACTATCAGTAACTTAAAGAGTGATTAGTTTCACCAGTAATATACTTTTACACAGTAATTGGTCGCACCTTCCAATAGACTACGGAGGCGTTTGGTTCACAAATTGGAATGGAAACGAATGGAATGGGTTAAGAGGGGGGAATGGTAATATTTTTGTTACTTCCAAACTTGTTTCGTACATCTTAGGAATGAAATCATTCCATAAACAAGGGGAAATAAAGCTCACGTGACTGCAAGAGTTCGCTTGCGGTGGTGGGGTGGTGGTCTGGTGTGGCGAGGAAAGGAGTGGAGAAGGGGAGAGGAGTGAGGGAAGGAAGGATAGAGAAACTGACAATAGGGAATGGTTTTTGTTACCTAAGGTTGGAGGAGGGGTAACAGATGGTATAACAATCATACATCCTCGGCCATCATGAACCCTGCCACAGAATTTCACACATTTCATCGATAACGAAAACTTTCAATCAGAAGGCCTGTCTCCCCTCCATTTACCTTTGTTTGCCCCATTTGTTATTAGGTAGTTCCAGTCCTTTCTGACTTACCTAAAATAAGTCTTTAAAATTCTTGTTATACCATTACCTTAAAGAAAATATATTCCTATGATCCTCATTCTAGCAATCCTTCATTTCAGAGGCCCAATTGGTACAATCACATTTCCTAGTGTCACATAGTAGAAATGAAGGTAAGAAATGATCTAGTCACTGCTCATCATGGGTTCCCGAACGAGTTCTCATTGATTTAGTAACCACTAAGAGGGGGGCTAGATTTATCGTCCTTTTGGACGTGGAGTACATTGAACATATTTAACTCGAAGTCTATATCCATGACCTTTTTCAAATGAAGTATGAACAAGTCATCTCATATTCGGCTAATGGTCAAATCGAAATAATCACTCCCTCGTATTTTCTACTCCCTGTCTCCCCCGCGCCACACTTGCAGCACAGGAGCAGAGCCTCTTTTGAAGTACTTCAATGGTCACGAGCTGATGATTACTAAGTAGGGCCCTGTAGAACTTATAAAGTAGGGCTGTGTAGAACTTTTGAAGTAGGCACAATAGTGATGAACTGAAGGACAGGCTGCTTACCTACTAATGAACTATTGAACTATGACAAAGCCCATTGACGTAAAAACTCATCAAGATTGAATACTGCTTAATTCAAACCAGATTCGACTTTAGCACAGATTCAACTTTAGCACAAAACCAAATTCAAGCATGTACCTCCACCAGCTAAAAGCAACTCTGGATAAGCAAATTTCTGAACATAACCTAGGATAACTTGATTCATTTCCTATATTGATCAAAAGCTAAACTCAAGACATTTCACTAAGAAGAATCATCTTAGCTTAATTCGTGCATAGTTAAAGCAAGGCATGGGGTGAATACTTGCTTAATTCAGAGACCACCTTTGCACTTTAGCAAAAGGAAATCAGCAATACATGTAGAATCTTCAAGAGGCTGCTAAGAACTTCTAGTCCACACCAGGATACAACACATGTCTAGATACAATTTCCTGCCCATCTTACGACCTCTAGGGAAACAAATTATACATGAAAAATGAAATCATACATATAGTAAAACTAGATGCTATCAGAAATATATCACGTAGGCAACCAGTTGACAGAGAACCAGATGGTTATCTAAGAAAGGAATGACTACTTTAGATGATTAAATGGATATGAAAAACATGAAAAAAGAAAAGGAAAAACAGGTAGTAACAAATAAGAATGATGCTCAACCTGCAAGTGCGCAGAACGTAGATCAGCCCCACAGAAGCTACAACCAATCAAACAAGCATCTGCAAGCAGTGAAAAAGGCAACATAAACAGAAAACCTCAGCAAGGAAATGGACGAACATTTTACATCTTTTAGTCATGAAAACAAATAGAGAGCCAGATCATTTTATTCATAATAAAGTCAACAATGCCTGAAATTCATGTCTAAAGTCCCATCTCCATTTTCCGGTATGGAACTTACAATCAAAAGTTCAACTGTCCTATTGAAACATTTTGGAGAAGTAATAATGTAAAGAAAAGCAGATTATACGCTGATTAGAGATATAGCATCCATGGTGTTTGTGTTACAAACTTGAAATGATAAACCATATTCTCCGTGTAACCAAAAAAAAAAAAACCATTTTCTCCTTATGCACCAGTTCATCAAGCATAGATGAAAATGTGAAAATTAGGGACTCCGTCTTATGACACTACCTTTTGTTGCAACCATTCATCTTCAAATTATTAAATTTCCACATCTTCAAAGTAGCACTTTAGAATTGCTCTTTAGTGTTGGATGTAGGCATGTAGACAACAACAACAACAACCAATCCTTATTCCCAAAATGATTTGGGGTCGGCTAACATGAATAGTCATCTAGTAACCGTCTTGTGTATGCCATAAAATTTCAAAAACATTGTGGACCAAACAAAGAAAAAAGTGTCGAATTAAGTCCTCCGCATGGATAGACTATAGAGTCCCCCACACCGTTCTATCCAACACCATCTTCTCTTCAAGCCCTAGGATGCTCATATCACTTCTAATCACCCTTATCCAAGTCATGTAGACATGATGTAGAAATGTTCAAAATTCTAATATACCACGCATAACCTGATATTTCAAGGAACCTTTGAATACAACAGCAACACAATATGAAGTTCACTTATTATTATTATTATTATTATGCTAGAATTACAAAAGCAAGCACAGATAGCATTGTTGCTTTCATATTGTTGCATAGGTACGCCTCAGGATGCTTTTAAGTGGGTGATATTCTATCTTTATAACCAGCTTCAAAGACTATTACAGAGACTATAGCGAGTCTTTGTATAGCCAAAAGCCAAGTAATCCAACTGACCAGGAATATAATTCTAAAATATATTGTTTTGACAAATTTGAAAAGTTGATAACAAGTACCAAGGTAAACTAATCTTTGACAACTATTAACAAGTATACAGATGTTTCTTAACAAAGTTAATAAAACATGGACTCCCACGAAAAAGTAGGAAGAGATAGGTTCGTTAGGGTCAACAGTAACATAAGACAGTTGGTCAGGTGGAGCAGGTTGCAAGAGCCTGCTTCTTACCAATCATGATTGCCTTGGTTTCCTTTATTGGTGACTCTTCTCATTACCAAAGTAAAAAGATGACTCAACACTTTCAAGCTATCAGATTATGCAATGAAGCTTGAGCAGCAAAACAACTCTTCATATTCTAGTTTATAGGCATAGACCATAGTAGAACAAGAATCAGAATAATAGGAGGATTACCTTGTAGGTTTGCACTCTGCAAGTTCGCCCCAGCGAGTAACGCTCCGCGGAGATTTGCACCAGTAAATTCACATCTTTAGAAGGCAACACAAACCAGTCAGTATGACATCCACCCAAAGGAGGTACAGAATTGCAATAAGGCACAAGCAAAACAAATACATATATAAAAAGAAAATGAATAATCCCGCCATTAGTTGTATCATTCAAATGTAAGAAGTCTCCTCAAGTCTCTTACTCACGCAAAGTTGCATTATGGAAGATTGAACCTTCAGCATCCACATCCTGGAAAAGAAATTAAGATAGTTTTGGTGAAAAAGAAATCTTATGAATTAGAACAAGAACTTACACATATATATTAACGTACCCGAAATTTTGCACATTGAAGGTTTGCACGAGAGAAGAAAACACCCTTGAGACAAGCATGGCTAAAGTCAACATAAGAAAGATCCTGAATTTGTCGAAATTAAAAGAGTCAAGATCATATACAGGCCGTCCTGTCAATTATTCTCAAATAAAGAGCTTATCACATACTCCGTATAAAAGAAAAGCTCGTTGACAGACTGTGAGAAAAGTCTGTTAATTCAAATTTTGTTCTCTCATTAGCACATAGACAGCTTGTATGTTTGATGAATATTGACCTTTCTGCTCTCGTTAACACATCTGGCACTTGTTATTTCATTAGCAATTTTATACTAATAGGCCCACTTCTTCAATCAACTTACAGAGTTTAAACGGCCACTAACAATGACAAAGCCCGACACTTCGCAACATAAAGGAAAATGGAGAAGCGCATTCATTTTAACAAGTTAGAAATAACTGCGCTCCCAATGAAGATTCATCAATTTTCTTAATTAAAAAAAAAGAAAGGAATTTCATTAATAGCTTCTGGGAGCATTGACAGACAAAGAATCCTAGCTATTAGCTATAAAGACAAGGGGGTCTTCATGGGAGACAGGCAGAGTGGTAACAGTATGCAAATAGCTAGTTGAACCCAATTTATATACAGTAGGACACTTTCTAGAAACAGAGTAATACCAGTTTTGAGAGATCGAGACCAGAAAGATTAACCCCACGAAACTTTACTCTCTCTGACTGTATGCAATTGATAATATCACGTCGAGTTAGTTCACAGTTCACCTCGTCTTCTTCTCTTCTCTTACTCAGAGTGGCATTTATTCCTTCTATCAACCCCTAATACAGAATAAAATAAAATAAAAAACAAATAGTATCAGGTACCAGAAAACATGATGGCTTAAAACTTGTAATATGTAAGAATCGAGAATCGTAGACGTCCCTCTATCTTCAAAACTTGTCAGATAAAGTTGTCAACTGTCATCTCAAACCATACAGAAGTGCAGAGCATCTAGTTACTTTTCCATGTAGGCTTATCCCGAACTCTGAAACTTTTAAGTGATATTGGCTGTTGATGTTTCCTTTTGTCACAAGTTTTTATAGTCTGAAACTTAGCTTTGAGAAAACAAAGATCACATTGCTGTATAAGATGTAAATCTCAAAGAGAAGCATGAAATATGTCATGGTTAATACCCCCATTCCCACACACCCACCCCTGCCCCCCCCCCCCAAAAAAAAAAAAACAATAATAAAAAAAGAATAAAATAGGAACCCGAAGATGGAGAACCGTAGGTGAAAGGCACCAAGCTATTAAGGAAGTCCTACTAAAAAGTGTGTTTGCGATGCACACGATCAATTTAGAGTGGGGAAATAGCCTATCATGCTTAGAAGATTGCATTACAAAGTTGGTATGTATAAACCTAATTTGTTTTAAAAGTTTGTCTTTAAGAGTTGGTATGCATACAGCCTATTATTAATTCAAAACTTAATAGATAATGAACAAGCTATGAAGAAGAGAGTATAATTTACAAGTAACTGGAAGTATTCGGCCTCCCTCAGTAGCTCAGCCAAATCAGAGTCCTTTAGAGTTGGAACCACACCATCCCTCAACCAGTTCAAGATATGACGAAAATGAGCACCATCTCTATCAACAAAGATGTAACCCTGGAAAAAGTTCGACAATGTTAAAAAACAAATTGTGGTATATTAGATCGAAAGATTATGTCTGAGACAAACATATGATGTAATTCCAGCATGGAGCACACTGTCACTAATGTACAGCTCACCGTTTCGGAAAGCCAATATAAATTCCAAGTTGTAACCCTGTGAAGGCTCACATTAGAAACAATTCCTACATAGGGGTCGCTGGACTTGAAAATAAGTTTATAACACGAATCTAATATGACATGGGAGAAGTAAGGTTATGTCATACAGACAGCAACCAGCTACGTGAGTATAAAGCAAGAACATAATGCTAAAAATTTCTGTAATGCTAGTTTAGCATGGAAGAAATGTCAGATTGAGCTATGCATTACTGAGCTTAGCTACCAAGTACCACCATTTGCCCTCCGTCCAAGTTTCAACACCCCATACCCAAAAAGGCCCCCGTATTGAGGGGGGTGTACACACTAATTAGTTAATCAAAGTTCCGAAAAACATTACATAGCAAGTTAGATAAGAATCTTAGCTAACTAGCCATGCAATTTTATTGGAATTTTGATAACTGATTAGTGTGTACACCCTCCTCAATACGGTATGGGGTTTTAAAACTTGGAACTTACAAAAGTGCTTTGAGAAATGCATCAATAAGCATTCTCTCCCTAAGCTCCATATTATTTCCAACAGACGGTAATGTTACTTAAACTATTTATATTACTTGTATTTGAGAACTCCTACTCATAAATACCAGACGCAGAGAACTGGTCACCAAATTATCATTTCAAAACTAGACGCAACACTGTGGGTAATCCAAAAGATGTAAGCCATTCTAACCATTCAATTATAATCCTTGAATTGGCCCGACCGTAATTGTCCCTCAGCTTTCTTCTCATCTTCCCTCCCTCGGTTTCAGCCATTGTGCTGATTTCCATCTCACTTGTTTTGCCTGGTTTATTCTTTTTGTAAATACTGGGTTGTGGCTCTGACTCTTGGGTGTGATTATGTGATATACACATACATTTTCTCTCCTTAGACCTTTCATTTTACGCTTCTTATGTTTTGAGCAAACATACACGTGTTCCACTACTTCTTCGTACTTCAGTGCACAGGCAAGGACAACATATCATCCAAATCCTCGCTCACTCACTCACACATTAATGCACTAGCCTAGTTCAAAACTCGATCAATTAACACGCACGCTACAATGCAGCTACCGATAAACCTACTGAACAACAATGTCACTCACACAGTCACACCACATTAACAAAATTACAAAATCAACATTACATGACACATGATCAAATGAACCGTAATGTTAACTCAACAACTACAAGGAAAAGCGATTAAACCGTTTCAGGATCCTTGCAAACGGTGTGACGGCCGCTAAACATGGCGGCGAGCATCGAATCAGGCTCCCGCTCCGTCAATGTATCAATCGTAGTGCAGAATTTCTTACCACCTTCACAATCAAAATTCATACAATCATCATCATTCACATTTACAACAGCAAATAATTAACAAAGCTCAGCTACTAAATTCACACAATAGATATGATTAGAATCAAAATTAGTACCAGTTCATAAGTAGTTAAAATTAGTAGTTAATTTAATTGGGAAACACAAACAAACAAACACAATTGGTTGATCATACGAGAATTAATAAAATTGTAGGAATAAATTTGAATGAAGAGTTGAGATTACCGATGTTGAGACGGACGATGGAAGATGAATCAGAAGACATAGTGATCAGAAGATAATATGATGGAATTGGAGCTTTGGCGTCTTCTTGAAGTTTTTTCAATGAGAGAGAGAGAGAACACGACTCAAAAAGAAGAGGGAAATGTAAAAACGCCGACAAATTTCTGCGCATCTCTAGAATCTCTACCTACTAGAACTAGTAGAAAGTCTCGAGAGTGTAGATGTACTCGTAAGTTCGAGGGACGTGAATTGCGTCTGTCATAGTTGATCCATGTCATTAGTAAGTTAATTTTCGGTTCGATCATTTTGGGTGGGGTCGAAATTTGGTTTTGGTTCGTATGAAATTGAAAAAATATTATTTGTTAATTTTTTGAAAATAGATTGTAAAAGGGCCAAAGGGGTATAGTCGTATAGATAAGAGAATTGAGGTAAACGCAAAATGACAATAATTGAATTTCAAAGTAATGCTCCGTATTTTTATTGAGTATCTATATCTAATCTAATCAATCAATCAATCAATACATACATACGTATACATACATACATACTAGTATACATAAAGGAGGGATTTTTCGAATAGGAGTAGGAATAGGAGTAGGAGTAGGAGTAGGAATAGACGAATAATAGTACGTAAGACTGTAAGAGTACTAGTTGTAGTAGTTTAGCAGTATTAGGACTAGGAGTAGAATTAATCTGTAGTAGTCGTCCGAAAAAACAATCCTACTACGTACATTGAAAAATATCGAGTTTACGTCTTATAATATCTCAATCAGCTTTGCAATACCATTACAATCCTACTAAGTTGCACGTTTTTGCAATACCAAAGTCCTAATACAGTTCTAACTAAGCTAAATGTTTTGTTTTGTTGTGATCAACTATTGGTAAGAGACCATATATATAAAGTCTAATTGTGTTAGTCTAACGTTGATTTCGTTTATACTTTACAATGTGTAGACACCAAATTTTGTCTCACCTTTTTTATTTTCATTTTTTATCAATCTATTTCTATTTCTAATTCTAATTCTATTTCCGAATTCAATTTCATTCTATTCATTTCTATTTACTTATTTCTATTCGTTTATTTGCAAATAAAACGATTTCTCAACAATTTCAATTTCACAATTTTTTCTATTATTTATATAAATTTCGAAAATTGTGTAAATAATATTAATAATATTTATTTTTATCATTTTTAGTTCTAATTTCATTAATTCTTTGATTTAATTCACCCGGTTTTCATTTTTGCGCAAATCGAGGTAAATTTGCTCGAGACGAGCTAAACTCGATTTCATCTTTTGTACTACTAAACCACATGGGCAATGACATCATTTTTTATGTCATGCTCATGTCACTCACATTTACACTAACAAGATGCTAACAATATGCTAACTATTTGATTTTTGATTTAATTTTCAATTGGTGACTCATTGATTCTCTCCCTTCACTACAATTGCAAAAGACAAAATTTTTTTTGATGAGGTGTGTGGCTTGAGAGGGCCGGCCAAACAAGAGCTTGGAGAGCAAGTTTTTGTTTCAATTTATTCTTCAATTAACAAGATATTTATCATGCTCATTCATTCTCATTCACTCATTTTATTCTCTTATCTTCATCCTTAAGCAAACACTCCCCATTTAATATCATTCAACACATTCATTTCTCACATAAACAAAGCAAAAAAAGAGAGAAGAAGGAAGAGAGGGCCGGCTCCTTCACAAGCAAAGAAAAAAGAGCATTTGCTCATTTGCATTTACTCCTACATTCATTCATTTTCTCTTATTCATTTCCACATCAAAACTCCACTTTAATTCTAATTCAATCTAATAAATGTGTAGTATTAGGGTCACCTTAGCCTAGGTAAGTGAAATCAATCAACCTTACCTAGATAAAAATCGATTTAGATGTTTTAGTACCCTAGCATTGGAGGATCTTCAATCATTGAGCATCAAAGGTAGTATTCCTTCGCCATTTCTTCTTTTTATTGTAATTTCATTTTATTTTCATCTCAAATACTCTACTAACTTGTTTTTTGTCTAGCCTTGGTTGGTAATGGGTCTAGTGTGGTTTATTGAGCCATACCAAGGTCCATAAGCCAACTTCTAGGGCCTTTCGGGGGCCGTTCCCTTTATTGAGGGGAACATTAGATGCGAGATTCTTAGGAGTGGAATGCCCTTTTGTGTGATTGTCTTGTGTCTACTTTTTCATTATCCTTTTGTGGTGATTTTGTACTTTTTACAAATTTTTCTACTATTTTTTCCATGTACAAAAATAATCTACAACTCAACCTGGTTTTTGTTCTCTGAAAACTGTTTTTTCAGTCCAACTTTCAAAATTTGTACAAAATCTTCCTTTTGGATAGAAATCCTTATTTTATAAACACTGATTCTTTGGAGTCTTAAACACATTCCTGCAAAATTTCAGATCCAAAATCAAAACAGAACATTTATGAAATTTTTTGCAAAGAAATTGCTCAAAACTGGTCCCAACTCCGACCAACTGTATTCAACGAGGTTTGTTTGGGTTGAAAATGACCTTTTCTGGGCACGTCTTGTTCATGAGAGTTGAAGGGCAGACTCCCAGGTTTCCAGAAAGCTAAGGGTCGAAATTTTTTCATGTCTCTATCAACAATTATCATTTTTTGAAAACAGATCCTATTTTGCTCAGAAATCCGAATTTCAACCTTAAATTTTTTTTGTGAGTAAATGGACTTTTGGGATCATGAAAAAATTCATGTGTGATCCCAAGATGTTCATAAGCCCACCTTCAACCCAGAAAAATTTGAAGGCTTCATTTGATCTTTCAAACCATTCAATTTCCATCGATTTTCTGTTTTTTGGGGTTAAAAAAGATAAAATTTTCACCCAAATTAATTGTCATAATTAATTAAATGGTTAGACTTAATAGGGAGTCTATTTAGTCCACCTCATTGAGATGTCAAAATGTTAAAAACAATTTAGACTTAATTAGGAGTCTATTCAACCCAATTTGTAAAAACAATTAGACTTATGTATGTTTATCACTAAACATCAATAATAATTTACAAGAAGTTGGTGGGGAGCCGAGATACGATCTGAGCCCCCACACCCTTTGCTATGGAAAAACCAATCCTAGTATAAATATGAGCTGCAGCCTGTGCACCGATATCCTGCGTCCTGCAGAACTGCTGGATCCGCTTAAGCAGAGCAACAACTGTGGGCTCCAACTCCCCCAAAGATGAGAAAGAGAAAGGAAGGAAGCCGTAACCCAAAGCAGCGCACCTAGTCTCATACTTAGCACGCTTACGATCGGCCGCTTCCCGCACCACCTTACCTGGTTCGAAATCGGTCAATCCCGTCTGAGTCAAGGGCGACGACCCAGTCAAATCGACGCAAACGTCGCGCCCTCTATCCCAAGAATAAAGCAACATGTCTGCTGGGCGGAGAGGTCGGCCATCAGCACCAATCATACCAATATCAACCTCCTTTCCAGCTGAGATCCTTGACCGATAACAGATATCAACCAGCGTGTCACGAACAGCATTATGCCGATGCTTGACGCCAACCAATCCGGTACACGAAACAGCATGATCCCCAAATATATCACCCACAAAAACCCGCGAGCAAGCAGAGCACGGGCGATCCATGGTGAATAAAGGCACCCCCAAACGGTAGCAAATCACACAACGATAAGTGCGACCATTCATAGTCTGACCCAACCCTGAAATAGGGACCACTCTAAGCCAATCAGAACTGTGCGCACCCTGCTGAGAACTCTACAAAGCCGATTGACGCGGTGTCAAGGAATAAGTAGAAGCAGCATCCCTAGCGACCCGAGCGAAATACATATCTGCCAATTTTTTCAGAAGTCTGGGGGCAGTGATCTCATCAGGATTACCCAAGATATCAACTTCTAAAGTCCGATTAAATACACCAACAGCATCAGCGAACGCAGACCCCAAAGAGACGACACCAGCATGACGGAGAAGCTTAGACTGCAGGTCAGTAGACTGAAGTCGCGACGCTAAAAACGCATAATGAACAGCATCCCCGGCCGTATAAACACCAAGCCCTCCGAGCGAAAAAGGCAAGGTAGCGAGCCTCCACTGCCAGTCACCAAATCCAGGACCAGAAGCAACGACGATGCGCTCTAAGGAAGAGCGCAGAGCCGCATCAAAAGCTACCCGGGCCGACTCAAAAATACGCGGCGCACAAGTACGCAGGGCGAAATATAGCTTAGAGACCCCAGTGCAAGCCCGAAGAAGTAACAACTCGCTCTGAGGATCGTTAAGCTTCGCAACCGCATCCATGAGCTCAATGGTCTTAGCCACCCTCTGCATAACCAAAGAATTACAAAACTCAAAATCGACACTGACTGGCCCGCCTAATAACTTGACCCCAAGGAGGGGCCTAGCAATATTAGGGGGAAAGACACCAACAAGCCGGCCCCGCGGATCCTCCGTAGGCAAAAAAACCTCAGTTTTATCAACATTAAGGTGAAGACCCAAACGAGGACCCTCTGCCTGAATCAGCTCCAATACCTGACCCACAACCAAGGTATCACCGACGACAGTGCCATCATCCAAATACCAAGCCTGCAAACACAAGTCAAAAGAATCTCGAATCTTACACGCCAAAGGGTGCAACACTAGAGCAAAAAGCAGCGGGCCTAGGGGGTCACCCTGCTGTACCCCCTGACACGATAAAAGAGTGTGGTCGTCATAATACAATCGAGCAGGGTTAGAGTAACAGAACTCCACCCAACGAGCGAGAGCGGGGCAGCGAAGACGAACCTCCTGAAGCATAACGGTGCGATCCACCATATTAAAGGCATTCCGAAAGTCGACCAATAACATCGAAAGACCCACCTCATCTCCACGACCCTCAACCAAGCGGTTAACAGCATGTAAGATCGCCTCACCACCCCCTGACACACCCACACCAAACTGAAGGTCCGCGAAATAATCACTCAAAGAAGGACCCAATAAAGAGGCCCCCACCTTGGAGACCAAACGCCGCCACACCGTACCCACCGCGATAGGACGAATACCACCACCTGGCTTAACTAATGGAGTGAGTGGCGCGCTAGCTACAAACGGACCCAAAACAGCAGGACACTGCCCATCTAGAAAGAGGTTAACCACGCGAGTGATCGAGGCAAGCAGCTCATCGGAAAATGCCACAGCGGCACCACTCAAACAATCCATGAGATGCTGAGCACGCAAACCGTCTCGCCCACAAGAAGTACCACGTGGAAAACTCCTAATCCGATCCAGAACAATAGCAACCGGAGCATCCAAATGAGGCTGATCAACAGGTAAGGCAGGCAATGATGGCCCAGGAGCCACGGGGTGTTTAGCCTGCAAATCCTTCAAAGTAGCATCAGAGTATGGAGCAATGCCCGAGGAAGAAAAGACACGAACCGCCGCAGTAAAATGACCATCAGCAACCTTACGCCTACACTGCATGACATTACGCTCACACATCTCCAGGGCCTCATCATCAACATCCAACAAAGGAGGCGAATCCTCAGCCAAAGTATCCTGAATAAGCTGCCAGGCACCCCCAGGCTCAGCCCAAGTGCGAACAGCTCGAACAATAAACTCCTCCTGCAAACGACGCCTAATAGCAGACGGACGCTCACGACAACTCCGCGGTGAAAAAGTCCTGAGTGTACACAACGGTAACACAAACAACTGAACCCAGCCAGAGATGTCATCAGGCATACTAAAAACCCTATCAAGCGCCCCCTTGAGTACGCGAGAAAAACTCAAACGACACTTCGGAGGGATAGACTTAACCGTGCGCAACCGTTTAGAAAGTAAACGATCGAGGAGAGCAACATCAAAACCCGAAGACAAATCCCCTGTAGTAACATCCACAGGCTGTGAGGCAGGGACAGACGGTCTGTTCAAATTATATAGAACAAAACGAACAACCCCATCGCCAATATCAGCGGGTCCCACAAAATTAGACCTACTACCATGACGACACTTAGAGCGAAAAGTGTGGGTCTTGAAACAATCACCACAAAGCCAACGACTCATACGTCTGAAAGTCGACTCGGTCTCATCAAAAAGAGTCAAAGAAGTCGAAAGAGCATGTTTAGTGACATCAAGGGCAGCACCAGTAAAATGATGACTATGCAAATGACCCACCAACGAACTCTTAGTAAGACCCCGCCCTCCATTATTCTGACACCCGTTAAGGCAAAAAAGGGGCAGCGAAATCTCACAGGCTCAGACATACGAACCGCAAAAGACAAACAAAAGAATAAAGAAAAAGACCAAACCAAAAGAAAAGGCTAAAAACAAAAGATCCCCTGCCAAAAATTGCAACTGCCGAACGAAAACCCCCTCAAACCCCGTCCCCCCACACGGCCAAGGCTAAGACAGGCGAGGGGCAGGCTACCGGAGAAGGTCAACCGCGAAGTCCGGCCCCGCCAACGGCGGCAACCCAAGCCCAAACCCCCATAGAACCAATCCGGTTGCAGAACCCCGAAAACCCGAGGAGTTTTTCGCCGATACACCAATCGCCCTTGCAAGTAGCCCCGCCGAACAGAGTAGTTTGTCGCCGATCGGAGATGCCAAGGCGGGTTTGATTGCCGATGTTTGATCGCCGATCGGGGGACGGTTTTGGATCGTTGGTGATGGTTTAATTCAGGCCGATTGCCGATCGTTGCTGATGGTCGCCGATCGTGGTTGATGATCGTCGTTTGATGGTCGCCAATCGCCGTTAGATGGTCGCCGATCGTCGTTTGATGTTCGCCGTTTGATCGCCGTTTTATATTATTTTTTAGTTTCTGTTTTTCATCAATGGTTTGGGTGAGAATGTCGATTATTAGAAAATTTAATTAATCAACCCCCTTGTTTGATGACTTTGGAACACTTAGAAAGAAGTCTAGGTGAACCTAAGTCAAGTCTACCTAAGTCAAGTCAATGAAAGTCAACCATGGTCCAAAACCAATCCAAGTACAACCAAGTCTACCAAAATCTACCGAAATCCAACAAATATTCCAAAGTCCATTCGAGTCAACCAAAGTCAACCAAAGTCAACTAATGTCAAACACATCTATCCAAGTCTACCAATGCCAAATGTCTACCCAAGTCTACCAATGTCAAAGTCTACCTAAGTCAACCCAAATCTATCCAAAAGTCGACTAAAGTCAACTTTGCAAATTGGTGCAAGTCAACCGAAGTCAACCCGAGTCGATTAAAGTCAATAAGGACTAAAATTGACCCTCTATTGTAAATAATGTGATTAATAAAACAAAAAACCCCTAAAAATGTTTTCTTACTTGTTTACAAACGTCTTTTTCTTAGTTTTTCTAATTAAAGTCGTTTCTCCCTTTTACTAAACGTTTTAAGAAATTCATTTCTTTTTTCAAAACCTTTTGTACGTGGAAGTAAATAAGCTTTCTTTGATATGTTTTGCATGTAAAGTTTTCTTTCCCGTTCTTTGTATGGACTTTGGCCGGGGCCCTACCCCAACACTAGGCAAGGATTGCCAATTCGCTTATGCGCGATCATGAGGTCGATCTACATTCACCTCTACCATCTATTCCACCAACACCCAGTGGAATAGAGTCTAAAGAGAGAAATCAGGTTCTTTGAGAGAAAGAATTTGAAGAAGAATTGGCGGGCAAAATGGCTTGTATGGAGCCTTATTTCAAGTGTTTACGCAATCTGGCAAGAGCGGAATTGTAGACTGTTTAAGGTAATCGAAATTGAGGTGGTGGAAATTGTAAGAAGGATTAAAATCATAGTTAGTATCAAAATGTTAGCTTGTACTAAGAATGTATGGCACAATGATGTAGTTGAGAGCCTAAACTCTTAGACAAGTGGTTCTAGTTTTTTGTAAGAGCTTTTGACTTTTTTTGACCCCAAGTGGAAGAATAAAGTCTAACTAATTTCTTGCAAAAAAAAAAAAAGAGTTCATCGTCATTAGTACTAATCATATTGAAGATAGACTAATCCTAAAGCTACTCAATAGTAGATCATTTTCTCAATCTTAATAAAGTTAAAACCTAATATGGTGTGTATATATAGTTTATCACTAATGTTACATCACTCATTTCAGTGATTTTGCATAACAAATTGGCAGTGAAATTTTCAAACGCACATATTTCATTCCATTATCAACCGAATTAATCAAACTCCACATATTTACATTACTCTTAACAATGAGAATTAAAAACGACATGATGAAATTTTAAGCTAATCATCTAATGTCATGCTCTTTGATATATTATTATATTTTTAATTAAACTAAACGTTTTTTTATCTTTACGTTGGGAGGTTAAATGTTTTGGTGATACTACAAAAAAGTTTAATCTATTTCATTCTCTGTTGTGCGGAAGCGTGTATGCGCTAAGATAATCGATGGCAAAAACAACAATAAAAAACATAAGAATTTAACGAGGTTCACTATCAATGTGATAGCTATGTCCTCCGGGGTCTAGAATCAATTTCACTATGATGACGGGAATGTACAAATACAAAATATGATCTGGGTTCTCAAGATCTGCCCTTCCTGAGAACCCGGGTTGGCTCTCCTTAATTCTCTCCCATGAGCAATTAGGCTAAGGTAAGGAATGTTTATATATGAACTCCCCAAATCAAAGACCTAATTACTAAAGAACAAAATAAGGTAAGTCAATTAAACAAAGCATGGAAATCGAACAAGCCACGCGCGGATTTTAGGGAGCCAAAGTATACCATTGGCGGACCGCGGAATACTATCCCCGGACCGCGGTATACCGTTGGCGGACCGCCGAAAACTTCCTGCCCAAAACATGATGAAGGCCACGGCGGACCGCGCCCCTATGCTGGCGGTCCGCGCTAAACATCCTGCCCCGCCTATGCTTTATCCTTGATCTTCACAAGATGCTTTACACCTAAACTCATCTCCGACTTTGCTTATCTTGTCATGTATCTCTTCCTTTGGCGAAACCGTAACCAAGTCACAATTTCCCAACAATTCTCCACCTTGACTTGAACACGCATTTAGCAAACGTAATCCAAAGTCAAACAACCAAATAACCCCCTGCAAGTATTCTCGCAAGAATACCAAATCTGAGTTCTAGCTAATGCCCGCCAAGCTTGAACTCCATAGACTCAAACCGAATCTATAATCGTCCAATATACCCTGGACTGTGTCTCCGTCCAATATACCTTGGACTAGGTTTTCAATCCTCTAAACCCGGATAAGGTCGCTCAAAGCTCCACCTTGAGCTCAACACCCCAAAAGGGATAAGACACACATGTCTTACTACATTCCGTTAGTTCACGCAACAAATGAACTAATAGAACTCCACCAGCTTAGCAAAGAAATAACTGAGATTGTCAGCGTTCTCTATTTCTTCTCACATTCTCAATACCCAAGAAGTAATACCTGACATCAACGTGCTTGAAATTGTGTACTTGACAATTGATCAACAATAAGATAGTTCTCAAACTATCACCCCTTGCCGCATCAACCCGTAGAACAAACTAGCCAACTAGCTCCAACAACTCAACACCCCTTCACTTCTTTTGTGAAAGTCACTTGTCTTTTGTGGTGACAAGTCCATAAATGACAAAACCCCGACTTCTAGCACTACAAAAGAATCCCCAAGTGTCAAGTAACAAACTAGTTACACAACTAGTACCATCTACTCAAGTAACACAACATGGAATCCGCAAATTCCCAACCAACAAGCACCTACGATTACTTCCACAAATGAGAATAACCAAGCCGATCTTCCATGGCGAATAAGATCCACCACAAGCAAGTGTTCTGCCTCAGGTTGAGTCATAAACCTGAATAACACTAGCTATGCGCAACTGCCGGCTACCATATACAACAGTATAAATCATAGCCAACTACCATTCTAGCACATGGTACTCAAAACATGTAGATTGTCAGTTTTAGATAAAGGTAACCACAATATCGAAAGTCCCATACCTTTCATATTGTCAACGCTAAAACTGAACAATGCCAACAAAATGCTAGAAACCCACCTCGGCATCAACAACTGTACAAGTCCAGTAAAGGACTCCACCATGCAAAGAACACTGTTCTCACTCCACAGAATCTCGAACTCCCAAGCTTTATCAGAAAACACATCTTCAATACCACATGAAGAAACACGATCTTGACAAAAATTGCTCAAATTCTCTGTCAAACACATGCTACTAATACTAGCAACACTAACCAGATGTATGTTGAATCTCCGGTGAAAATACTTCAACGCTATCAACTCCACCTAAATGACTGAACTCTATCACAAATCTGACCCACACTATCACTGGAATTCCCCAATTCTTCTAGAGAACATCTCTGCAAATCCATAGCTCTATGCTTCGAGGTAACGACATCAAATCACATGTCTCGAACATATAGCAACAAGTCATTGCGCCCGACTTGCTCCTATCTATTGCTTCACTATTGATGATTCTCTCATGACTCGATCCCATCGGCTACTAAGATGCATAAATCATGCAATAAGTAAGCAATTTCACCACAAAAGATTGTAGTGCGACATCTTCCCAATGAACCTGTCAATAATCATGTCCACACATATAGGTAACACAACAACCACCAACAAACTCATAAGATGTCATCTGTGTATACTCCTCCTCAAAAGAAACACACAGAAGCTCGGCAAACACTGGCTTGGCATCCACCTTGATCAACAAATGCAGCAACATGGACAAAGTGGCTACTCCACCTCTTTCTCGACACCATGTTCTTCTCAACATCTGCAAACACAACCATGAAATAAAATAATAGAATTTCGTCAAAATTTTAAGCCATGTCACAGCATGACGCTTTGAACCCACAATTCTATCTCCGTATCTCTCAAAGTGTCAAAATCATCTCGGCCTCAAATGAAAATACCCAGTCGAACACGATTATAATCTTCATCACCAAGAAATATGTAGACAAGAATATCACCCATGTCGATCCATAAATCACTCGGAATTCCGCAGTCTATCCCACACTATGAGGTCTACATCTAATCAAGTAATCAAGCAGTAATCACAACAATAACTGCTACCAGTATCTCCTAGCATGACCTACGAATGAAAGTATGCATCCAACTTTCTCTTGCAGCGTCCAACTCATATGTTTTGCTACACCGTCCTGCCAATGATGTATATCCCACAGTATGATGCCCCAAATACCGTCACAAAACTCAATGAACTCAGAAGTAACCATACTAGTTATCATCCAACACGTAGCCATTTGATTTTCTTGCAATTCTTGATCTTCGACTCAAAGTCTATTGTTGCACCAAGACTTTGAATAAATAGCTCCCTACAACAACTTGTTCAATCATCCATGAATGAACCCTATCAAGAACTCCGGGTGTAAGCACCCATGCTAAACTTACCCATGTGTTTCCCAACCGAAAAACACACATATCCATCACAACACTAAAGAAGTCACATCTTGAGACCATAAGAAAAAACCACCCCAGATAATAACTACATCTTCCTATCACCCCATGACCCAAGTTCAAATCACATGACTTAGTCAACCCTGGCGATTAGAGGACAGAAAACACTCAGCAGAACTAGTCAGTCAGTCCACCTTGTAAATCATACAAAGTGTATCTCTTGATAATTGAATAAATATCAATACGAAACTTCAACGAGACAATTCTCTATCCGAGCCTAGAACACACAAATCGATTCCAACGGGCAAACCATTAATCGATAATCGTTCTAACTCAGAACTTGAACCTATCTCAATGTTCAAAGTATGTGCTTCTCAAGTCACCTGTCTAAAATAGATCGATCCAACCACAACCTCCTTACATGCAGCATCCATTGTCATAACAATATAACCACAACATAAAGGTGTTGTACGAACACAACCAATCACCATAAGACACACATGACACAAGCAACCCCGAATAAAGATCCAATGATCCATGTATGTACCACTACCACTGCGAAAAAGACATACACCCTAGATCATTCCTTACTCTACTTCGATCAATACCGCATATAACCATATGCCAAGATTCCCTGCAGAAATAGTAAACCACGGTGCCACTATATCTCAAAATTTAGACTCCAACTCCTTATACAAAGGAATTCTGTAATTAGCTGAACCAACAACTAACATAAAACGCACCAAACCAATTTACTACTTCTAATTTCGTTGCTCCACGCAACATCCTAGCAAGACGCCTGACTCCACATCTTCTAAGATACCAGTTTTAATATTGACAACAATATGATCCCACAAGAACATAATACAACACCAATAAAGAAACTCGAGCAGGAAACCAAGCAACATCCTCATCTAACAACTTAACATCTATTTTTGAGCAGAACCACAATAGATTTAAGCATACAAGATGATAGCTAAGTGACGAACTTACATGCAAAAACTGGCAAATAACGGTTGTTCCAAGAACAACTTACCCCAATGAGCGGATTTGTCAAGTCCAACTCTTCCAATTCGCAAAACCCGAATAATTGTTATATCAAAGCGAACCCTAAGATACCTTCAAAGCTAAACTTTGCATGGTGATGGATTGAGCCTCTTCCACCACGACCACCGCAGCAGTCTCAATAAGTTCGCTCGGATGTGCTTCACCTCTTTGCCTACCACAACAGACAAAATCTCATCTTTATCTGTCATAGCCTGAAATTATTCCACCCAAATCATCTCGTCGATCTTCGTTGTCTTCAACAAGCCATCGAGTTGCCCAGGATCTTTACAACCAATCGCTCTGATGTCAATTGTTGTGCGGAAGCGTGTATGCGCTAAGATAATCGATGGCATAAACAACAATAAAGAACAAAAGAATTTAACGAGGTTCACTATCAATGTGATAGCTACGTCCTCCGGGGTTTAGAATCAATTTCACTATGATGACGAGAGTGTACAGATACAAAAGATGATCTGGGTTCTCAAGATCTGCCCATCTTGAGAACCCGGGTTGGCTCTCCATTCTTAATTCTCTCCCATGAGCAATTAGGTTAAGGTAGGGAAGGTTTATATATTTACTCCCCAAATCAAAGACCTAATTACTAAAGAACAAAATAAGGTAAGTCAATTAAACAAAGCCTGGAAATCGAACAAGCCACGCGCGGATTTCAGCGAGCCAAAGTATACCATTGGCGGACCGCTGTATACCATTGGCGGACCGAGGGAATACTATCCGCGGACCGCCGTATATCATTGGCGGACCGCCGAAAACTTCTTGCCGGTAACGTGATGAAGGCCACGGCGGACCGCGCCTCTATGCTGGCGGTCCGCGCCAAACAGCATGCCCCGTGTGACGATCCAAGTCTTTCAAGCATTGTAACTTAGTTATTTTCATGTACCTTAGATCTTCCTTGTAATGTATTTCATATTATGTTTTAGAGTTCTTGTACTTAGTTTATTTTCATGAAACAAAATGTATCCCTCTGCTGCACACTTAATGTGTTTTGGCAAGAGTTGTGTAAAAGTAAATTTCCCTCTTTAGGGGAAGCTAGTCAATGAAATCAATCTTCTCATATTTCCAACTTTGTCCTTGTTGATGCTTGATATTAACTCGTTGTTGTGATCTTTGATCTTCGTTAATATTGAATGTGTGGGTTGTGCTCGGTCCGAGACTAGCGGTCCCGAGAGTCACTCAATCTACAGTCCCGAGTTTAGGCTTGTACGAGTGGGCGATCCCCCACGAGTACTCGTCCGCACCGATAGTTGCCTGTTGCCTAGATAATCGCTTGTCCACAACAAGAATCGCTTGCTTCCTCGTCCGGAGAACCGACGAGGGGGCGCATCACGGTCACTCCAAATTTGGGACCGTGACACTTGGCCTCAAAGCCTAGGTTTACTCGACGCTCATTGTTCCGCTGTTGCTTAAGCTACTTGTCCCTCGGAAAAGGATACGATGGCTGCGATCAAAACAAAGGATAGGGTAACCGAGCTCGAAAAACTATTCTCGGATAAGATCCCGTATCTTGAGACCCTCATTGTGGGACAAGACGCGAGGATCGATAGGTTGGAGAACTCGATACCAGACGAGTACTCTGTCCAGGAGGAACTGCAGTACCTACACCGAAAGTGTGAGGAACTTCAGAACACCTGCACCATGCTGATGAAGGCGGTGGCCGGTGAAGGGGGATCATTGGGGACTCGGAAGGTGAAACCACCCCCACCTTGTTCCTACGGAGGAGCGAGGGATTCGAAGGAAGTTGATAACTTCATCTTCGACCTTGAGCAGTACTTTCGGGTCGGCCAGGTGGGCGATGACTTGAAGGTCGATACTGCGAGCATGTACTTGGTAGACGACGCCAAGCTGTGGTGGCGCTCCAAGTACGCTGAGATGGAAGCTAAATCCATTGTCATTGAGTCGTGGGACGACTTCAAGAAAGTTTTGAAGGTACAGTTCTCTCCGGAGAACACGGAGTTCTTGGTCAGGAAGAAACTGAAGAATGTGAAGCACACGGCGTCCATCCGGGACTACGTGAAAGCTTACTCTGCGTGCATGCTCGATATCAAGGATATGAGCGAGAAGGACCGAATTTTCCAATTCGTGGATGGGTTGAAGGATTGGGCTCAACGGGAGGTGATGAGATTGCGCCTAGAGTCCCTTTCCGCTACTATGGCTGCAGCCGAAAGACTCGTCGACTACCATGTCGAGCGAGAGCCGATCCAAAAGCGAGGCTCGTCTGGGCCGAACAGTGGGAACAAATCTAACTTGAGTGGATCCCAAGCTGGATCGAACTCCGCCGGGTACAACAAGTTCCGCTCGAGCGGAGATGGAGGGAATTAGTGGAATCAAGGGAGTGCTGCCTCAAACTATTCCCAAGGGAGTAGAACTGAGAGTTCCACGGCCAAAAAGCCGTTTGCATGCTTCTTGTGCAAAGGCCCTCACCGAATGTCGGAGTGCCCTCATCAAGGGGACATCAATGCCATCAAGAAGAATTTGTCCAAGATGTGTATGGAGTCGGACAACGAGGGTGCCAACGATATTGGGGATGAGACGAATGGAGATTGTTCGGGAGAAAATGAGGACCAGGCAAGGATGTGTGCCGTCCACATGATGTGCGCTATGGAGAAAGGGGACAATCCTGCCAAATCTAAGCCGACGGAACTGATGTTCGTCGATATGATTATTAATGGGCGACAAGCTCGCGCCATGGTCGACACAGGGGCATCTCACAACTTCATTGTGCCAGCTGAGGCGAAAAGATTGGGGATGACCCTGGAAAAAGAGAAAGGGAGCATGAAGGCCGTGAATTCCAAAGCGAACCCTATTCAGGGGGTAGCAAGGAAGGTCTCGGTTCGAGTTGGGGAGTGGGCAGGTCGGTTGGACTTCACCACGGTCGCCATGGACGATTTCACGTTGGTTCTCGGGATAGATTTCTTGAAACGGACATCGGCTGTACCGATGCCTCACTTACAATCTCTCATGATGATGGGCACCAGTCCATGTCTAGTGAAAGCTTCAGGACCCGGGAAGGGTGACTCAAGACCAAAGGGCCCTACGATCTCGGCAATGCAGTTGAAGCGGGGACTAAGGCATGGACAGCCAACGTTCTTGTGTGCGTTGTCCATGAAAGACGATGCACCTAAGACGGTGAATGATCCCAAGGTAGAGAGGGTGTTGGCTGAATTTGGAGACATGATGCCAGATCGACTGCCCGAGAGACTACCACCTCGACGTTCAGTGGATCACCAAATTGAGTTGCTCCCAGGCGCTCGACCTCCTGCTAGGAGTCCGTATCGGATGGCCCCTCCGGAGTTAGCGGAGCTCCGGAAACAGCTGAACGACCTGCTGCTCTCTGGATCGATCAGACCTTCGAAGGCACCATACGGGGCCCCGGTATTGTTCCAGAAGAAACAAGACGGTAGTCTGAGATTGTGTATAGACTACCGTGCCCTGAACAAGGTCACAGTGAGGAATCATTACCCGATCCCACTGGTGGCCGATCTATTCGATCAGTTACAAGGCGCTGTGTATTTCACCAAGTTGGATCTGCGCTCGGGATATCATCAAGTTCGGATTGCCGAAGGAGATGAAGCAAAGACAGCTTGTGTGACGAGGTATGGATCGTACGAGTGGTTGGTTATGTCTTTTGGATTAACCAACGCACCCGCTACATTCTGTACCCTGATGAATCACGTATTCCACGAATATCTCGACAAATTTGTAGTGGTGTACCTTGATGATATCGTGGTCTACAGTAGGACGTTGGAAGAGCACCTCGAACATCTTAAACTGGTGTTTGAGAAGTTGAGAAACAATCACTTGTTTGTGAAGAAGGAGAAATGTGAATTCGCTCGGGCAGAGGTGAACTTCCTTGGCCATATTGTGGGAGGCGGACGGATCAGGATGGATCCGAAAAAGATACATGCGATCCAAGCGTGGGAGGCTCCAACGAGTGTTACTGAGTTGCGCTCCTTCCTTGGATTGGCCAACTATTATTGCCGTTTCATACAAGGGTACTCGAAGATAGCGGCGCCTCTGACCGAGCTCTTAAAGAAGGATCTATGCTGGGATTGGTCAGGGGAACGCGAAAAAGCCTTCTAGAGGCTTAAAGAAGCAGTGATCAAGGAACCTGTGTTGATACTGCCGGACATATCGAGACCCTTCGAAGTAGAGACGGATGCCTCTGACTATGCCCTTGGGGGTGTCCTGCTTCAAGATGGACATCCAGTGGCGTACGAAAGTCGAAAGTTGAATTGTGCCGAGAGGAGATACGCGGCCCAAGAGAAGGAGCTCCTAGCCATTGTTCATTGTTTACGGGGCTGGCGACACTACTTGCTGGGTTCAAAGTTTATCGTCCGCACTGATAACACTGCGGCGTCGCACTTCCTGACCCAGGCTAAGATCAATAACCGGCAAGCACGATGGCAAGAGTCGCTAGCTGAGTTTGATGTGGAGTTCGTGCATCGTCCAGGGGCTACTAACAAGGTAGCGGATGCGCTGAGTCGACGGGCGGACCTAGCAGCCTTGTGTCAGGTGGCACACTTGTCCTCGACCCTAGTGGCCACGGACATTCGAGGACAGATAAAGGAGCAGCTCCACCAGGATCATACGGCAAAGGCCCTAATTCACCTAGTGAAGGAAGGGAAAACTCGTAAATTCTGGATGGACGGGGACTTGTTGATCACTAAGGGACGAAGATTGTTCGTTCCTAAAGCTGGTGGACTCCGAAAGAGGCTTTTGAAGGAGTGCCATGATACTATGTGGGCGGGTCATCCGGGTTGGCAGAGAACCTTGAGCTTACTGAAGCAAGGGTACTACTGGCCGAACATGAAGGGTGATACCATGGAATACACTAGGACCTGTCTAATTTGCCAACAAGACAAGGTCGAGCGGCAGAAGCCAGGGGGCTTGTTGAATCCATTGCCGGTACCCACTCGTCCATGGGAGAGTGTCTCCATGGACTTCATAAATGGGTTACCTAAGGTGGGACAACTTTGTGTCATCATGGTGATTGTGGATCGCTTCTCTAAGTATGCGACGTTCATTGCTCTACCCAAAACATGCGGGGCTGAAGAGACAGCGATGGTGTTCTTCAAGCACGTTGTGAAGTATTGGGGATTACCAAAGAGCATCATCAGTGACCGTGACCCACGATTCACCGGGATATTCTGGACCGAGCTATTCAAGCTCATGGGATCCGATGTCAATATGTCTTCCAGCTACCACCCACAGACGGATGGGCAGACGGAGAGATTCAACAGTATGCTGGAAGAGTACTTGAGGCATTTTGTATCGGCTAACCAGCAGGAGTGGGTGAGACTCCTTGATGTTGCCCAACTCTGCTTCAACGCGCAAACGAGCTCTTCGTCGAACAAGAGTCCGTTTGAGCTTGTCACAGGGCAACAACCTCTACTGCCACACACTGTTGCCGAACCGTATGAGGGTCGAAGCAAGAAAGCTCATGAGTTCACAAGGGAGTGGAACCAAAATGCTGAAATTGCTAGAGCCTACTTGGAGAAAGCCTCTCGGCGCATGAAGAAGTGGGCTGATCAGAATCGGAGGCCTAGAGAATTCAATGTCGGTGACATGGTCATGGTGAAGATCACTGCCGAACAGATGAGATTCCTCAGGGGCAGGGACAAACGGTTGGTGCGCAAGTATGAGGGTCCGATCCGCATTGGCAAGAAGATTGGAAGAGGAGCGTAAAAATTGGAGAGGCCACCTTGGATGAAGTGTCACCCAGTCTTTCATGTGAGCAGTCTGAAGCCATATCACCCCGATACGGAAGACTCCCTCCGAAACAAGAACAAGCGGGGTAACATCCGTTCGAAGGGTCTGCCGACAACCTCGCCTGAAGAGTGAAGCTTCATCAACAACGTCACCGAGGACGGTGACTAGCTCAAGTGGGGGAGAGTGTGACGATCCAAGTCTTTCAAGCATTGTAACTTAGTTATTTTCATGTACCTTAGATCTTCCTTGTAATGTATTTCATATTATGTTTTAGAGTTCTTGTACTTAGTTTATTTTCATGAAACAAAATGTATCCCTCTGCTGCACACTTAATGTGTTTTGGCAAGAGTTGTGTAAAAGTAAATTTCCCTCTTTAGGGGAAGCTAGTTAATGAAATCAATCTTCTCATATTTCCAACTTTGTCCTTGTTGATGCTTGATATTAACTCGTTGTTGTGATCTTTGATCTTCGTTAATATTGAATGTGTGGGTTGTGCTCGGTCCGAGACTAGCGGTCCCGAGAGTCACTCAATCTACAGTCCCGAGTTTAGGCTTGTACGAGTGGGCGATCCCCCACGAGTACTCGTCCGCACCGATAGTTGCCTGTTGCCTAGATAATCGCTTGTCCACAACAAGAATCGCTTGCTTCCTCGTCCGGAGAACCGACGAGGGGGCGCATCACGGTCACTCCAAATTTGGGACCGTGACACTTGGCCTCAAAGCCTAGGTTTACTCGACGCTCATTGTTCCGCTGTTGCTTAAGCTACTTGTCCCTCGGAAAAGGATACGATGGCTGCGATCAAAACAAAGGATAGGGTAACCGAGCTCGAAAAACTATTCTCGGATAAGATCCCGTATCTTGAGACCCTCATTGTGGGACAAGACGCGAGGATCGATAGGTTGGAGAACTCGATACCAGACGAGTACTCTGTCCAGGAGGAACTGCAGTACCTACACCGAAAGTGTGAGGAACTTCAGAACACCTGCACCACGCTGATGAAGGCGGTGGCCGGTGAAGGGGGATCATTGGGGACTCGGAAGGTGAAATCACCCCCACCTTGTTCCTACGGAGGAGCGAGGGATTCGAAGGAAGTTGATAACTTCATCTTCGACCTTGAGCAGTACTTTCGGGTCGGCCAGGTGGGCGATGACTTGAAGGTCGATACTGCGAGCATGTACTTGGTAGACGACGCCAAGCTGTGGTGGCGCTCCAAGTACGCTGAGATGGAAGCTAAATCCATTGTCATTGAGTCGTGGGACGACTTCAAGAAAGTTTTGAAGGTACAGTTCTATCCGGAGAACACGGAGTTCTTGGTCAGGAAGAAACTGAAGAATGTGAAGCACACGGCGTCCATCCGGGACTACGTGAAAGCTTACTCTGCGTGCATGCTCGATATCAAGGATATGAGCGAGAAGGACCGAATTTTCCAATTCGTGGATGGGTTGAAGGATTGGGCTCAACGGGAGGTGATGAGATTGCGCCTAGAGTCCCTTTCCGCTACTATGGCTGCAGCCGAAAGACTCGTCGACTACCATGTCGAGCGAGAGCCGATCCAAAAGAGAGGCTCGTCTGGGCCGAACAGTGGGAACAAATCTAACTTGAGTGGATCCCAAGCTGGATCGAACTCCGCCGGGTACAACAAGTTCCGCTCGAGCGGAGATGGAGGGAAGAAGTGGAATCAAGGGAGTGCTGCCTCAAACTATTCCCAAGGGAGTAGAACTGAGAGTTCCACGGCCAAAAAGCCGTTTGCATGCTTCTTGTGCAAAGGCCCTCACCGAATGTCGGAGTGCCCTCATCAAGGGGACATCAATGCCATCAAGAAGAATTTGTCCAAGATGTGTATGGAGTCGGACAACGAGGGTGCCAACGATATTGGGGATGAGACGAATGGAGATTGTTCGGGAGAAAATGAGGACCAGGCAAGGATGTGTGCCGTCCACATGATGTGCGCTATGGAGAAAGGGGACAATCCGAAATCCGAAATCAGATGAAGATCGTTGGCAAAGAATTTATCGTTGGCGAAATGCTGATGATCTATCGGAAAATGATGATAAACAATGTTGTTCATGATAAAAATCATTTTTTTTTACGCCAGGAAGCCTCCTTTCAATTTTCGGAAAAAAAATGGCACGCCAAACGGTCCGTACTTCCGTTAATCCGGTCGGAGATTCAGCTATTGTCGGCTCAGGAACTCGCCTTTTTGTATCATCTTCAATTGCCGGCCCAACAACCCGCGTTCAACCGATATCTTCGGCTACCGTTCGTCGTCCTTCCCAGACTGGGTCACCCTCCCAAATTCTAATCGGGCAAGTTTACGTCGATATCTTGCACTTGCCCCTTTCCTTTCCCCTTTCCTTTCGCCTTGTTCCTCCGCCGTCTGCCTCGTCTTCCGTTAACGCCGTCGCGGCCTCTCTACTTCAATCGTCTGCATCGCATGGGGTCTCGTCTTACGCCGCCGCTGTCAAGTCTAGGCCTCCGGTGTCAGCCTTGAAAGTGCCTTCCTCTGCTGCTGCCGTGTCTCCTCCTCCACGTCCGCCAGTGGTGATAGTACAAAATAGGCGACCGTTGACCGCGGCTGAAATACGTGACATGATAAGACGACTGCGCAGTATCAGCCTAGGTCCTGATTCAACTCCAAACTCGGCAAGTTGGGTTGAGACCTCTCGCAGTCAATTATAATGGTCTGCCCGTGATCCAGCGCTTGGTTTAACACCATCTGCTACCTTCCGTATCGGATATCTGCGGGAGTGGCGTTTTCTAAACGGGTGCGGAAAATGATCTTAGGTATCCGGATATTAAATTACTAAAGGGTAAGGATCTCAACTACCTTTCACTGCACTCACTACTTCAGCCCTACAATTTTAAAGCGTGTGCTCCTCCTAATGCTGAATGGGAGAAAGTTCCCAAAGAGGTTTTAAAGAGGGTTGAATACATCATGCAGCCTATAGTTAATTATTGTAGGTCGCGTGACATGAATGAGCGGGAAAAGGATGCGTATTGGAATATTTATCGCCAAGTACTATCATGTATTTTTCACGGGGATTCCATTCCCTGAGTTTGTAGGACTTGTTGATGGTTTGTGGAGGAAATGGTTTACAAAGGTTCCAATACTACATAAGAGTAGTTCATACTAGTATATATATATGTAGGAAATCTATCAAATGAGAAGTATAGTTTCGTGAGAAATGAGAAGTGATCTCAACCTTCCATCTCCCTTATATCAATGGACCAGATTAAACATTAAAAGCAAAGGAAAATGAAATAAAAAATAAACACAAACCCTAAATCATTCACATTTTCTCTCTCCTCTCCTTCCCTCTTCTCTCTCATCTTCCCCTTCCCCCTGTGCCGCCACACGACCACCGGCCTCATGCACCGGAAGCCGTCATTGACGACGCCGACACCACCAACGGATTCCAACAACTCCAGTGACTCCTCGTAGAGCGTTATCGGCCTTCGTCGACGAGTACCCAATCGCACACGACGCTTTCTCTCTCCTTCGCTCACTCTCCTTTTTTTTTTCAGATCTTGCGGCCATGGTTGACCTCGTTCGCCTAATTTCCTCTCTCCTCCATGTTTCTTTTTCCCCAAATTTGGTGCTCGCTCCTCTATTTTCACAAAGCGAATAACCTCCATTTTACAGCAACAAGACCGACGATTGCGGACACTCCATTTCTGCCCAAAGCTTTATAGTCAATCTCTCTACCTCTCTCTTCTCCGTGTTCATCAAATTATAATGTGTGTTCATCAAATTATTTCATGTTCATTATTAGACTTAGATCTTATGTTCATCAAATTTGCACTTGAAATTCATCTAATTTTATCTCATGTTCATCCAATTTAATTTATTGAATGTTCATCAAAATCAAATTAAATCATTTTCACCTTTTTTCCACCTTCTGTCTCCTCATTTTTTATTTCTATGTTCATCAATATTCTTAAAAATTCTACATCGCTATGTTCATTGATTTAACTAAATGTTCATTAATTTACTCCTTTATGTTCATCAAACTTACATGTGTGTTCATCAGATTTAATTCAATGTTCATCCATGTGTAATCGTGAAATATCCATGACAAGTGGCGGACCCAAGGGGTGCACAGGGGGACAGGTGCACCCCGATTAATCTCCGAAATTGAGATATAACTTTAAGCTGTCCATATACAATCATCTCTGATACTTTGGAGTAGTGGTCACCTGAGTGTAATTTGGGGGGCAGGAGTCGGGTTCAAATCCCTCCAACAACATTTTGTTGGTTTTCATAGCCTTTTTTGTCTTGTTGGGATTCAAACCGATTAATCGAACCGGTTGTTATTTTTTACGACCACTTTTAAAACTCTAAAAACACAAGTTGACTACCGATTTTGTGCACCCCCACTTGCCAAATCCTGGGTCCGCCACTGTCCTTGACAATCAATATATATATCAAGAAATGCATACGTCGCTCTATACGTCGCTCTATAAATCAAGAAATTCTCACAACGCACTAGAAATGAAAAAATGCACAGAGAGAGTCCAACTTTTGTAAAACTCTCACATAAAATTATCTAAATGAAACATATAAAATTTGTTATGACTTGGGCTACGTATGTCAGAATATTACGATACATGTATCATTAAGACCGTGTCGAAATATACTTCAATATAAGATCCATTTACACATATTTTTGAAAAGTTAAGAGGCTTATAACTAATGCATACGGCGAGTCTAGGAATGTAAAAATTACCACAATACATCGTAAAGAAATAAAATTTTCTCATAATTTTGGGAAAGATAATGTTCAGATAATTGTGAATTTTGTTTAAAATATTTTGTACGGATAGAGTCCAATCTTTATAAAAGGCTCACATAAGTCTATCTACAAGAATCACAATATAATGTGTTTTAATTGGGCAACGTATATAAGAGAATTACAGTACATGTATCATTAAATTCGCGTCGAAATGTACTTCAGTATAAGATCCATTTACGCATATTTATAAAAAAAACACATGATTTTGATTGAGGTATATCGATCCATATGCATTAGTCGTTGGGAAAAATGGAGAATTATAAACATAAAGTGACATAAGTGATGTATGGAGATAAGGAGACATCATGAGTAACATATATTCAATCAGTAATTTTCATAATAATTCATTTGTTTAGAGATAAACTAATTAATCTCCTTACCTTCTAAAAGCCACTAACTCGGGCTACTGTTCACTTACGAACAGTAACCCCCCAAAACGACGCCCCTTTCTCCTTGAAACGCACGTTTTCTCCCCAAAACGCACCCTCTTCCAACACAAAACGCAGGAGCTTCACTGTTCATGATGAACAGTAAATTAATCAATGGAGGGTCGAGATTCGGGCGCGTCCAGCGTGTTGATCGTGTCCGTCCCCTTCAACCCTTATCAGTTTCTCTTCTTTCTCTCTCCTGGGTGCCTCCCTTCACTCTTCATCTTGCTCTTATTATTGTTTTTCTCTCTCCTCCGACTCTTCGTCCCGCTTCTCTCTGATTTCTGGGTAAGTGAATGTTGAAGTTGTTGATTGTTTTTGATTGAGTGTTAGTTTGATTTTGTTTTTAATAATTGTTGTTTTTAATTGATTTTGTTGGGTTGATCGATTTTGGTTTTGATAATTGTTGGTTTGGTTTTGATCGACTTTGTTTTACTGCATTTAGCGTGTTTAGGTGATCGATTATCCATTGTATCATGTTCTGGGTTTGATTGTAATTGTTGATTTTTAATTATCTTCCCATTTGTGATTATGATTTTCAATCTTGATTCATTTCTAGGTTTTACTGTCCCCACGTTCTTGCCAAGCCGATGACCTCCCCAAAAAAAATTGTTGTCAGGAAAATATGGTATGTAATCTCCTTTCCAATTTTTTGATTGAAAAAAAATCAACATACTTTCATTCAAATCCGACCATCAGTTTTGGTTCTTGTAAGATTAACCCCCTTTTTCGATTTTTTTTAAGGTTTAATGTTGGTTCTGTTTGTTTTTTTCATTTTTGTAGGGTTTACCTTTCTGGAATTTACCCGCCCGAATCTCGCCAAAGGAAAAACTAATCGACAACACTCAGGCTCGGGTTTAATTCCAGGTTTATGATCATATATTTTTTTTCTTTTTTCTTTTTCTTTGGACTGACATTTAATTTCGTTGATATTGGATAGGTTAGGGGTTTTGTTAATTTAGGTTTGGAAAGTGAAAGGGGGAAATAATTTGCTGGTATAATAGTTTACGCTGACATTAGGAATTATTGCTCAACCTGATTGTAATGCCAAGATATCTGTTCTCTCCAGCTAATGCTCTTTTGATGTGTTAGATCAAGTTTATCGTTCTCTGTAGCTCTTTGGTGTGTTGGTTTCAAATTCTTTACTACCGACTTTGTTATTTGTTTTAGTATTAAAATGTGGTGTATCGATGCATAGGGAGAGTGAGATGTGAGATTAATGCGGCTTTGGTGTGGCGGTTATGCGGTTCACACGTGGTGTATATATAATTGGGTTTCGACTCTTCCCAGCTTTTGTTTTATAAATTTTCTTTTCAATTTTGCTTTCATTTTGCATCCAGATCTCATGGGCGTATAATTTATTATCTACCTTAGTTAGTGCAAACTTATACTCCGTTTGTTTGGGCTTTGGTTTTGTTTGCCTGTTGTATCGGATATTGGAAATGTGGTTATTGACCTCTGATTTGCTTAGTTTGAGGGCGACATTCTACTGTCTCTTTACTAACTCATGTGAGTTCATCAATTTCTTTTGATTCATCTGTTTGGATTGCCTTTCTGTTGATTTACGCTTTTTAGTTTTTTTTTTTTGTTACAACGATTTTTAGTTTGATCTATATTATTTCCTCAGTTCTGATTATGTGTGGTGGCAGGGGGTAAACTGATTACAACTGAATTGAGGAAGCTCATGGGCTGCTCTTCCCCAACAAATCAACCTCAAAGATGATCACACTTCCAGTATGTTTTTGTTTTATTGATAAATTGGTGCCCTGATTGTGTGATCTAATACGGCGCAATGTATTCAAATTATGTTCTTGAAGTTGTTTTTTCGCAATTTGATGGCTACTGTTTGCTATGTTAGTGAGCTAAAAAGCTAATTGTCTCGGGTCAGGTCCCTTACTCTTGATGATGAAGAGTGAAAAGGGGAACGAGGGGTCGAGACTCGAGATGAGGCCGCGCTCATCGCGTTGATCCTCGCCGTCCCCTTCAACCCTTATCATCAGCTGCTCTTCCTTTCTCGCTCCTGGGTGCTTCTATTCATTCTTCATCTCATGCTTGTTATTTTTCTCTCTCCTCCGGCTCTTCATCCCCCGTCTCTCGAATTTGTTTTTTGGCCAAAAGAACCTGCCAATGATCTCAGGGTTGATTGCTCCATCTTTATGCTGTTTTTATTAGTTGATTTAGGGCTTATTTGTTTCAACTTCTGCTACTTAGAGTTGTTGATTTGGGTTTTTTGGGTTCTTTGTTGTTTTGTTGATTTCAATTCCTAAGGTCTTGTGTTAATTCCCCTTCATCTGATTAATTATATTTCGATCCAATTATATTTCCATGGTTTATAAATTTACTTGGTTATACTGTTCAGTGTTTGTCTAATGGTCGGATTGTGTTGCTTTAGTCTTGTGTTTTTGTGATTAATTTGGGCTGCATCTTCATTTGAATTAATCTGATTCATTCTTCAAATTTTTTCACTGATTAACAATGTTGTGCTTTGTGGGACCCTTCCCCGGACCCTCGCTTGTCGGGGACGCCAATGTGCGCCGCGCTGCCCTTTATTAACAGTGTTGTGCTTTGTTGTTTAATTTCTGTGAGCTGGGGTTTCGATTTCGCTTGCTTTTGATTCTTTTTGCAGATTGTTATAATGATTTCCTTCTGTTTTTTATTTGTGGCGCAGGAGGTGCAGATTAAGATCAATACTACTTATCCAGGTTTGTTCTGTTTCGTTTTTGGCGTATTCGTACTTCTGAGATGCTTTGCCTTATTTTTTGGCGTTTTGAGCTCTTTCGGTGCATTGTTTAGCTAAGCCTGTTGTTGTTGCTCAAATGATTGGTGGGTGATTGAGATTCGGGTTATATTCAGCAACTCACTAATGTTCTTCTGATTTTTCTCTGCTTTGCTTTGTGGCTCAGCTGATGTACCTTGGTCCCGTTGAGGTGTGCTGTGTTAATTGGTTGTTTTATGTACTGTTCTTTTATATTCTTAAGATTTGCGCCGTGTTTGCTGGTGGTTAGTTGTAGGTTGTTTGGTGTATTGGACTAGGCCAGATTAGCTGATGTTTAGGCAAGCGATTAATCTGATTGTAGCTCTCAACTAATTCTTAAATTTTAATTTCCATGGATACCATTCGGCTTTATATTCTTACCTTTAAAAGGCCCCTTACTGATGTGGGTACTTAATACGTTATTGATCAAAGTGCATAACATTGATGACTGGTTTCTCTATTTTTAAATTTTAGATTTGCTTTGCATTTGGTGATTTTGGTGATGAAGACTCACTTACCTTTGTTTTTTTAGTTTCGTCGGTTTCATTTGCTTGGTGCTGTTTCGCTTGGTCTGAGATTCACCTCAAATTTATTAGCTTCACTTTGGATGCTTAGTGGTGTAGATTGATTAAGTGTTTGGTTGTTTTTGGGTTACTCCGTTCATGTTCAGCTCTCTTACTAATGTCCTTCTGGTTTCCTTCTTTTTTGATTTGTGGTTCAGGTTGTGCGACCCAGTCTCATCGTTGAGGTATGATCTGTTTTGGTTTATGCTTGGTAAGGCGGTATGTTGGCTATCTAAAACCCGGATTCATGTGTTCTGGCCTTGTTTTAAGTTTCATTCTGTTTGCTTTATAGCTCAGGGTGTTTGCTTTGGGTTTAGTTCTCGGTTGTTTGATCATTTTCTTGCATTGTTTGTAAGTAGTGCGATATCATTGTTCACTGCTTCGGTTTAGTCTAGGATGATTCATCACCTCCTATTGGAAGGTCTGTTTCTCATTTCCATTTCATTTGCTTGCTTTCTATGAGCTTTCGTTTAAGTTGCCTTAATATTGTGGTGATTTGTTGTTTACCTTTGGTTAAATTTTTAGCGAAAACTTCACACATACAAGCTGGGTACAAAAAAGGTTGATTGATTGCGTTATAGCTACAACCATATATTAACTTTTGATTATCAATATCATTATTCTTGAGCCCTGGAAATGTGATTCTCGGACTCAAAACCCCATATTTCTTCTTTTTTAGTGTTGTTTGTGTCCATTATGATCATGATCATCCACATTTCAGGAAATAGGAATGCATTGCGTGGTTCGGGACCCATCAGGAAGAGTAAATCAGCTGGGAAGGCCGAGGATTTAGAATACACGTCTGCTGAGAATGAAAGGTAAATAAGCTTCAAACATTGGTAGTGATTTCTAGGCATTATATGTTAGCATAAACCCGCCATATTGCCGATGCATAATTTAGCAATATTAGCTCTATCAGTAGGTATGACTGAAAATATATCTATAATTTATGTGTATTTATAGGCAGCTTCATACTCCAGTGAGGCTTCCCCTTTACGCTCTTTTCCTTCCACAAATATGTTGTGTAGATGGTGGACTGAATATATGGTATCTAGGGGATCCAACACATCCAAAGTCTTCCCCCATTGGTCAAAGATTTTGTTTAGAATTGTTTTGGGAACTATGGTTGATGGAGATCGTGAATGGTTCATTATTTTGTGACAAAACCAAAAAGAAAAGACCCAAAATGCTAATATGAATGACAGCGTATTGTGAGTTAGAAACATGTGCTCGAAACATAACAACGTAATGAACTAGAGTGTCATAAATTAACTTTTTGAGTAGACATTTTTTGAGGTGCCCTGCTTGTGTCTACTCCCATTGTGAGTGCGCTTATATTCAGGAAGAAAATGCTGGAATCTAAGATATGATTGTTCATTTTGCTATTCAAATATGTCGGCTTCATTTTTTGGGAACTTCAACTCACACAACAACTCTAGATGCTGATGAACTTAATTACTCCTTTTATTGAAATAGCTGGAGTCTGATTGCGGGGGTGACTCAATCATGGATTCTGGTCTTGGTATACCTCACTTTTTGGGCATTTGGCTTTTATTTCGTGGGTGTCGGGTCCCTGACACCTTAGTTATTGGGGTTTTTTTTTGGGGGGGGGGTGTGGGGAAGAGGTATTTGACCTGAAGGTGGTGTATTCTTATTCCATTCAAAATAGCTTTGTGGTTGATTGTAGTGTTTCTGCTGTTGTTGATGTTCCATTGTTTCGTTCGATTTATGTACTGTTCTATTGAAAGCTTTGCAGGGGCTGTAGAGTTGCCGGCTTTTGTTTTTCAGTGGGAGTTTGTGTAATTTCAGGAAAGGTAATCTTTTTATTTGGTTGTGTCTTTTCCCTTACACTTTCTTGCCCATTCATGTATTCAGATGTGACTTTGTAGTTAGACTTTAATTTAGGACAATGTTCTGGTTGATTTAGGTTGTGAGAGTTTTACAAAACAGTTGGTCGTGCCAGTGTTATGGTTGTACATGGTTCTCCTTGGCACATGAATAGTTGGTTAGTTGATGTGTCTTACACAGGTGTTGTTCTAAGCTTTAAAGTGGTTTTTTTAACCCTTGCGGGGCTGTCTTATAACCTACAATCACGTCTTGGCTGCATACTAAATGTGCAGCTACATACCAAAAGTTGAATAAAACTAAAAAGCTGTCTCTTTCATGACATACTTTAACCTATTTCAGAATGTTATTTGTGATGCATTACTTCTAGAAAGATATATGTTCTTCGATCAAATAACTAAGAGATCCAATCATTATGCTATGTCAATGATTAAAACTTCTGCAGAATGAAAGATTTGTGTTGTTGTGTGCTATATTAACCTAATCACGGAACGAGAGTAGACCAGAAAATGGAATACACCATCAATCATAGTACCTTTAGTACACCATTGTGTTGGGACCCTTCCCCAAACCTTTGCTTTGTGGGGGCGCGAATGTGCACCGGGCTGCCCTTGATAGTACCCTTAGTCACTGATTCTTGGGGGATACTTCGTATGCTTTGAATGATTGTATTTATCTAGCGTTCATTGATATTTCGGAGCGATAAGTTGTGAATTGTTTCTGATGTTGATCGGCCTTTGTTACTTTGTTATTGACAGTGTATTGTTCATGAATTCCTGTTTGAGGAGGCCTAAATTGTTTCCGGGTGTTCAAAACTTTTTTTTTTTTTTTGGACCTGGGTTTTTCTGGGTTGCTCTTAGTTTTGCTTGTTTTTTTAGTGTAGTAGAATATAGAGAGAAACAGATATATTTTGGTTGTTGATTGTGGTAAAATTGAGAAAAGTATCATAAAAATTGGTGGTGGAGCTTTTGCCTTTCTTCCTTGCTCTTGACTTTATGTTTCTAAGTTTTTCAGATCTGATCCGTCGTTGTCGATTGATTATTGGTGAGCTGCTGCTCCAGGATTCTTCAACTGAAGGTAATTGCTTGGAATTCAGTTCATTGAATAATCTGACCATCGATTTGCATCAAATCGAGAGAGAGAGAGAGAGAGGGAGGGAGGGAGGGAGGGAGGGAGGGAGGGAGGGAGGGAGACGTGTTTGCACTGATTTCCAACACCCTTCCCTACTAAATGTTTCCCTACTAAATGTTGTAAACTTGGAAGCAGTTTAATGTAGCCATTCTTCGACCTTTGCAGGGAGCTGTCTTTACCCAAATATTGAGGAATGAAGGATTCAGTGCGTTGTATCTTGGACTGGCACTTTAATTGACAAGGTCAGTTTTATTTTATATTGTTGGGCATGAACTTTAGAAAAAAAGCATAACTGATCACATCTTAATTGATTTTACAGGCTATATGGGACTTACTGGCTTTAAATGTGCTTCATAAAGCAGCAGGTACTTATTTCCACATGATGCACAGACCTTGCCATAGTTTTAAGCATTTACCTGTTCCTTATTGAGGACTCCTCTTCGGTGAGAAGGTTATCACCGACTACGACAATAGCTGCTTTTCGTCTTTATATGGTGAATTCTGGTTGTTATATACAGTTTGTGATTGATTACTCTGCTAGAATTTGGGTCGAAGTTTTATGTTTAGTTGTGGTCAATAGCTTTGTGAGCGAGCTATATCCTGATTCTCAACTCAGGATTTTTAGGTGGCTTGCTGCCTATTTTATTGTCTGTGGTCATTTAGAGTTTTTTTTTTTAAATAGATCGTAGGTATATATGGAAGGATTCGAGAATGAGGTCACATGGTCATTAGCGAGATTACATTTCATTTTGTTTTATTCGAATTTGCTTCGTTGTTTATTAGTTAGCAATAAACCTTTTTTTTTCCTAGAATACTGTCAGGAGGTCTTGTGGGGTACTCCTCAAGTGCCTGATGTGATGCAATATGCGCTAACTTTGGACTCGATATAATCATCTATGGTAATTGATTTAATGACTTAAGTATATAGCCCTACATGCACCGTGCTGGTTGTTCTTTCCTTCATTCATTTGTCATGGCTTAATAAGAGAGGAGAGGGGGATGAACATAGAGAGGGCCAGAGCGGGGAGAGGGGAGGTATGAAAATTTCTGACAATGAGTGAGTTACATAGTTGTGTTGGTTCGGGTATCATTTTAGTTCTGCTTGGTGTAAGAACTGGATTTGAATTGTCGTGTTAATTTTCTTGCCATCTCAAATCTGCTCGCGTCAAGAATAAGGGGAGCAGACCTGCTACTTTTAAGGGAATTAGGATGCAGTGTGATTGTGTGCAAGGTGTCTTTATAAGTGGGGGGGGGACTCTTTGTTTATAGGATAAAAGGGGGGAGGAATAGAAGGAGAAAGAGTAATGTGGGGGCAATAAAGACTCTTAAGTGGGAAGTTGGACGATAAGATGTTGGATATGAATTAGATGCGGAAATGGATTTTTACAACAAAAAAGAGGAGAGAATGAAGATTGAAGAAAATAATCGAGATGGGTCAAAAGAAAAGGGGGGGGGGGAGGGGGAGTAGAAAGAAGGGATAAACGGAGATAGGTGGTTGTAGAGACCAGGGAGGATAACAAGGGTGAATGGCGGTTTGAAATGGGTTAGCAAGGGCCATGAGGAAGATATGGAGCGAAGAGTGGGCGGAAGCTAGAGTTTTAATTGGATAATGAAAGAAAGGGAAGTAGAAAGTGTTTTGGAAAAAAGAACATAAGAAAACATGGGAAAGACAAGAAAATAAGGGGTGAAAGAGATGGGGAGAGAGGACAAATATATGGGAAGGGGAGCAAAGGAGGAAATCGAGAGTGGTATATAGAGGTGGGAAAGGAACATGGGCAGGCAATGGTTTTCGATTCTCCATAGTAAGAGATAGGGGATTACAACAAGTGGATGGAGGGAGGGACGTTGGTTCAGAGAATAGACTCGTGGTTTTTGGGGGTAAGAGAATGTAAGAGGGTGAGGGAGGTCTTCTGATGGCGTTTAACAAAGGTTGTTCTTTTGACCGCGACCACTTGTGATTTTTTTTGCATATTTACTTTTCAAAGCCGAGTGAAACGCCAATGGAAGGCTAATTACCTTACGCGATGGTTCTATACTTGGGTAACCAGTTTTTGTCCGCATGTGCAGAAGTCAAGTGCAATTATATCTGACTAGAAAAACATCCAGGTTTACGACAATCGATAACCGATTCCGCAATTAGGAAGTTTGCTGGTAATGGTGGCAGTACAATAACATCAGGTTGTCCACGTTGCTAATTGCTAGAGACACCGCACTAATTCCTAGAGAAATGCCCTTAGTTATTGCGTCATTGAGCAAACACTTTTATATACTTGGTGCCTCGTTTTGTTAGCTTAGTTTGTGTGCAATAGTTCAAGTTATGTTCTTTAAAATGATGTTCTTTTAGATTGCTGAAAGTAATTGCTCGAACTTTAGTTTCTTGGGTGTTTAATCCGTTCGACCTGGACTTTTTCTGTGCTAAATTTTTCTTCAGAATCTGAAATATTCTTCGTTGGTTTACTCTTGATTGTTTATCTTATGTCCTTTTCCTTCATATCAATCTTCTTAAGCGTCTGGAGAGGGAGGGAGGGAGGGAGACTTCAAAGAAGGGGGATGAAAAGATGGAAAAGAAGACAGGGAGGGAAGATAGAAGGAGAAGAATGAAGGGAGATAGGGAGGAAGGAAGTGAGGGAGGGAGAGACTTCAAAGAAGGGGAAGGAAGAGAAGATAGGGAGGGAAAGATAAAAGGGGAAGAATGAAGAGAAGATGGTGTAGTAAAGGAACAGTTAAGCCCGGATGGTTATAGAATTGAAGATGGGTATATGGGAGTAATGCATTACCCTAGGGGGGAGGTGGGTCACCCGAACCTCCGCTCTCTTGCATCCCGAATTATTTTGGTAAAAGGCTTTGTTGCCTTGTTGGGGATGGAAAGTTGTTCACAAAACTATGGTTGAGGTGGTAATAGAATCATTTCTATCTTTTACGGCCTCTTTTATGGTACGACGTGAAATGAATGACTGTTATGTCAATTGTCAACCCATTATCTCTATTCCAATTTTCGGCTTGAAGCCTGAACACACATACCACGCCGTACCAATTAAAACTTACCATGAACTTTGAAAATATCTCACATTTTCAAATGGCACGGGAAGTTTAAAGTGGGACAGAGAGGTATCTCATATCTGATTTTGCATATGTTCACTCATTATTAGACCCTGGAGATCAGAATTTAGAGATGAAAAATTTATGCCTTGATGAATTCGTCTTGGTTGACGAGGAATCTGGTCGTTTCAGGCATAAGATTGTCATGAGCCCATAACTTGCGTCTCAGTATATCTTATGTACTAGCTAGCTGCTAGCTTCTTAGTATTTTCCTATGGGGCGAGTCAAGCTAGGTATTAGAAGTTGCAACATTTTGAACTAGCTCTTCTACTGCAACCAGTCCTTTTGGTACTATGTAAGATAATGTTGGGATGGGGATGAAAAATTGCACACAAGACTATGGTGGAAATTGTTTAGAGTTGCCTTTTTCTATATGTTTTCTCCTTTAGTAATTGGTAAGAAGAAAATTAAGTATGGTTATCTCCATCCCCATTATATTTGCTGAACTCGACAAATGACTAAACAACTGTCCATATATTGTATTGTAGTTGGTGTGTCTGCACTTACTTTGGCTTGCCCCTCGCCTTTAGACTATGTTAATGTTTGCTCTTTTAGCTTATAGCAGTTATTTGGCCAACTTAATCTTCGCAATGGAAGACTTGAAGCCTGACCATAATATATATCTGATATTGTGTTAACTCATTATTAGACCGTGGACATCAGACATGAGACATTTATGCCTTGCATTCATCTTAGTTGACGATGAATCTTGTCGTTTCAGGCATTACATTGGTAGGTGGCACTCCAGAAGACATCAACCCGTACCAGCTGAGTGGGGTAAGAGGGGTGTATGAGCACAAGGTTGTGAATGTAGAGGGCGGAGACCAGCTGATTTACATTAGATTGGATGTTCCAGATACCTGTGATAAAACTTCTGTGGTCATGGATAACCTTTCGAGTGACACGGGGTTGGTGTTTGGAGCTTCCGCGTTCAAGAATGAGTACTACTCCCGCTTTGATGAGGCTGCTCGGGAATACTTTGGGATTATAACACCAACTTGCAAGTGTTATACATACAGTTTGGTCAAGTTTGAGAATGAAAATGGTGTGCTTAGGGTGTTGATTTGCAAGAGTGACAACAACTCTGCTGAACCAAATCCTGTTGTTCACTTCCGTAGGATCCCTTCAAGGCAATCTAGACGTATGCAACCCTCCACAGTCGATATGCTTGAGCATCTGTCTGGAACATTGAAACTTCTACTTAAATAAGAGGAGCACCCGGCCTGTCCGTTATTACTCAGGATATTCTTCAGTCAAGAAATCGAAACTTCCAGCCTGCCCGTGACCGTGATATTTGATTTCTTGCTGCTGGAAATCAAAGCGATTGCACTTCTAAGCAGGATTAGTTTTATATATAGACTTGTGTGTATGTACTACCTACTACGGATTAAGGATTTAAGGTGTATCGTGTATGTCTCCAACTTAGCCGTCCCCAAATCATTTTGAGAATAAGATTTGGTTGTTGTATGTATGTCTCCAACTTTTGTTCCAAGGGCACATTAATTTGAATCATGATGACGTACTCGGTATGTTAAATCGGGTTTTCGTCTTGTCTGGGTACATGGTGGATTTGTAATGTTAGAATCTGTCTAAAGAGTGAACCAAAAAGATTCATGTACCATACACTTTGATGTTTACTATGATCCATAGTTCATATCAACTCTAAACTGACAACACTAACTCAAAATCTATACTGTGGACGTACTGACAGTCATGTTTGACTGGGCTTACACATTCGCTCACTTACGCTGTCCCCACGAGATTTGGACTCCGATTTATCGTTCTAGCTTACAACCTTGTGTCATTTCAACAAATCACGAAACGCTTACGGAAACTAACCGAAAATATCGTTATAAGTACACTCAACTCTAATAACTAAGAGCATTAACAATGGAAGAACCGATGGTTATAGAAGATGCAAATCACGTTGATTCGGACATAATTGATGAGGTATGCTTCCTGCCAAGTTGTTAACTGTAAAAGTAGCTACAATCCACACAAAAATATCACGCATTCGGAAAAATTGTGCCGAAGTCATGGCGATTAAATACGAGAAGCGAAAATGTTGGGGGGCCGCGCGCATCGCGCGCGGCCCAACAACTAGTAAATAGAAATATGATAAAGTGTCCCTCACACGGGTTTTCCAACAAAAGGATTTTGGGCAGGATACAGAGAGTCTACATTTGTTCGATCACCTTAATAACTAAACCGTTATTCAAAAAAAAATTATTAAGTACGATATAACATTTTAATCGTGCAACGCACGGGTTTAAACCTAGAGAACATATATTCATGGCGATCTGAAAAAAGTAAAAAAATGGCTCAAAGATGTCGAAGTGAGGAGGATGAGTCAAAGAAATTTAGAAAGAGAGTGTAATTATGACACAATAATAAATCAATAAACAAAAAAAAGAGAGAAAAAAGGAACAAGAGCTGGCCATTTCAGCATTTGCCACGTGAATAGAGAATTTCTTGTCCTTTTTAATTTTTGTAAGGAAATTCGCTTAAAATTACGCAAATCTTTTGCCATATTAAAATCGAAAACAGATCTCACCATAATAAAATTCCAAAATTCTCCATAATGAAATTTACAATATATTTTCCAGTTTAATTAAAACTATAATATATCCTCCAAAATACTCTCACAAAGTTTTGTTTTGGCAATATCTTGACTTGTAATATGATTGAGGGTAAAACGAAACAATTTTAAAATATAAATAAAATGGATGTATAATTAAATTTAAAAAAAAAAACCCCAGCAATTCAAAATATTATTCCATTTTACCTAATGCTGCAAAATAAACGGATATTCCAAAATTGAAATCAAACAATTTTCAAAAATATGGATGTAGAATTAAAATTAAAAAAATAATGTGAAAGAATCATATCTTCCTTAATGGCAAATACCGATAATTCTGCCAAGGGGAATCAGATTTTTGAAGATAATGGTAAATTCATACGCAATATAACAGGGTATTCCTAAATTGAAAAAGAATGTTACATTTCCTCAATCTGCTTCAATTATCACGGTAATTAGCAAATTGGTGTATCAATTTTTTTTATTATAGCAATAAATTAGGAAAGATATTAATTAGTCTATTGAAAAAGAAGAAATTAATTATGTCCTTAAATAATTGCTTTCAAAGGTACTGCCGTATGAATTATCAAATATTGCAATTGTGTGAACAAATTTAAAAAAAAAAAATTGCATAAAAAAAACTTAAAGCAATTTATGCATCATTTCACGTGATTTTATTTTTTAGGGTTTTAACAAACTTATGTCAAACCCTAATACTCTATATACAAGCATGAACATCAAATAACATCCTCTTTTGTTGTCAAAATTCAGAAAAACACAAATGTTTTCTAGAACAAGTTTATTCTCTTCTTACTAACGCCATCTTTGACATTTCCATTGTTCTTTTTTTTTTTTTTTCCAGACCATTTTTTAATCTTTAATGTTTTGGTTAGCTGTAGTATTATTCATCCACAATGAGGAGAAAACTATTACATGAGTCTTTCCAAGGATGGTAGAGTGCCACCCTAGAGAACCCCTTTAGGAAACCTTAATTTGGGATTACACTGCTAAAACTAGAAATTGCTCGAACACTTACATGAAACTTGATAGATAAAGCAATACAATCATTTCCCCTAGCTACATTTCTGAATACTCTAGCATTTCTCTCCTTTTATAGCTCATAAATGGTTTGGGACAGGGCGCATCTCAGTAAGTATTGCATGTCTTGTCTCCGTCTAACCCTGTGCTTGAACCAATTTAGCTCATGTTGTAGGCTCCATTTTCTCTTGCTGTATCCTAGCCAGGCTAAGACTGAATTCCAAACTTCCGTTGATACAGTACAGCTAAATGTTTTGCTTAGTTGTGATCTAATTTGATTGTTTTTTTTTTTACAGATCTCTTTCTGTGATAGACTGATAGCACAATACATATTCTCCTCAACCTTCAGTTTTAGTTACAACCCTACTGATAATTTGGGCTCAGGTATTCTATTCACTTTTTTCCTTGGTGGAATTTCGAGTTGATTGTGTGATAATCTATATCTATATCTATCTATATCTATATAATACCTTTAATAGGCTAACATAGACGAATTACGTGGCGAATTTACGATAGCTTTAGAGGGAAAAAAAGGCCACATGTCATGTAGTATTGACGTATCTACCATGTCAGCATTGTGTGTCTATTTGATGTAGCAAATGTTGTTTATTGCATAACAGAAAATGAAAAGGAGTTATCAATCTTTTAAGTTGTCCATTTAGACGTTATAAATCACTTCACATTCTTATAAATAAATTTTCTTAAAGTTTCATTATTATGAGCTTGGACGAGGGTGATTAGAAGTGATATGAGCTTCCTAGGGCTTGAAGAGAGTATGGTGTTGGATAGGGCAGGGTGGCGAGACTCTATCCATGTGGAGGACTTTTTCTGACCCCTTTTGATTTATTTGTTTGGTTTTTCCAACTATTTTTCCAAAACTTTTTAACTTGTGTTCAAGATTCATCTGTTTTTTGCAATATTTTTTTAAACTTTTTATTTATTTTGACGACCTTCTAAATTTCCTTTGAAAGTGTTTAAATACTTTTAAAATGTTTACAACGTTTTCGAAATTTCTTGGCGTACACAAGACGGTTACTGGATGACGATTCATGTTAGCCGACCCCAAATCATTTTGGGAATAAGGCTTGGTTGTTGTTGTTGTTGTTGTTGTTGTTGTTGTTGTTGTTGTTGTTCATTATTATCATCATAATTTATCTCAATCTTTTATCATTATCATCATAATTTATCTTAATCTTTTATTAATATCATCATTATATATCTTAATGATGATATAAAAAACACCATGTCTCTTGGCTATCCGTATGCCAAATTTGTAGGTTACACATTACTTATGTTAGTATATATACCTTTGAACTTTATTGGATTTTGTAAGAAAAAATATGCATCCCACACATGTACAACCTTTTCAAATACAGAAATCCGACTTGGAGAAGAGCTATATATAGATTATTTGGTGTAAATGGTTTTCCCATATAACCATCGTATCTTTTAGTGTTTATTCTATTAATCATAGATAGACTTCGTATATTATGTTTTTGTACTCCCAAATTATTATTGTCATGAGTTTCAAATGAATTATAATTTTTAATACGAAGAAGTTATATTGTATAATATATTATCATCAAGCAACTCACTGTTCTCATTTCGTTTGCTTTGTCATTTGATATAATTGATCACATTCGAGTCATTTTAACCAATATTAGATAATGCATATGGTATGAGGTTTGAACCTTTCAAACAATTGTGAATCTATAAAGAATATGGGAGCAATGGTAGGAGGTTAGGGAGTCCAGTTTTCAAGATGGTGGGAATATCAATGGTTTCATGGTTGACATAACGGTTTACGGAAGTGTTGTCGAGGACGTCAATGGTTGATTTAAGGGTTTTTTTTGGGGGGGGGGTAAGTGACTATTGTTTGAGTATAGAATAAATGGTTTAAAATGAGAATGATGAAAACGCTGAAGAGAAAATGGATGACAAAAGAGGAATCACAGAAAAGAAAAGAAAAAAGGTTAGCAAGGGGGAAATTATGAGCGCGTCTTAGATAAAAGTTTTGATAAATGAACTTTAACATGTTACAACATTTTTAAGAATAAAATAAAACGATCCCGTGATTTCACGGGACCAAAATCTAGTTGATACCTTTAATTTGTCTATAGTTTGTTTGTTTGAATGATTGTAACAATAACATTGTTAAATTTTCTTTTCACTTCATTTCTCGATTATTTGATCAATCTTTATTACAGGTCACATCGATGCGTCGATCATATACTCTTTGAATAAGTAGGTATTGATTACTTCAGATTTTTTTTTTGTTAGACTCTTATTCTCACTCCATTAGTTTTTTGTTAGAGAAAAAATAAAACTCACCTAAAAAAAATGTCACATATTTCTAGAACGAGGGAGTATAGACATAGCACTATTAGAACTACTTCACACAAACATTTAAGAACCTTGTGCATGGCACGGGTTCATAAGCTAGTTTTTAACAATAATAATAGTATAATGCCAAGTGGCGTGTGAGATGCCTAACTGTTTGGGGTTTATGTGTGAGCGGTTGTTTCACATCGGAATATTAAAGTGGCTCGTCTAGGTGGAAAACCGCCCTAAGAGGGCTGATTTCGACCCAAATGAAAAGGGCGACTAGATCTGGGTTCGAAAACAGCCCTCTTAGGGCGGTTTTCGACCAAGACGAGCCACCCCACTGGGCTCGTGCCGCCGTATGCGGCTCAGTGGTGGCATTTCGGGGAAGGGGGGAGGTGGAGGGGGTGCCGGCGGTGGGGGAGGTGAGGAGAGAGAAAAAAAATTGGGTGTTTTTTTTTTTTTTTTTTTTTATGTTTTTCATTTAATCATTAGTTATTATTAAAAATGTAATTAAATTTACAAATTATGTGCCACATCACCATTTAACATTCAAAAGTTAACGGCGTTAGTGAATTAGAGGGCTTAGGGGCACCACGTGCCTATAGGTGCAAAGTTCGGGGGCACCACAATGTACAAGTTTCAAACATAGGGGCACCACGAGCATTCTGACATAGTTCGGGGGCACCACGGGAATTTGCCGTAAAATTTAACTAGTTTTCTTGTACATATTTGGTCAGTAGAAAAATGTTTAATGAGCTTCTATTTCATAGCCCCTCCTATATGTGATTATTCATATCTTTTAATGTCATTTATTTTTGCGGGGAATCCGGATTTACAACGTACACTTCTTGCATCTGAGATTATTTTTCTATTTCGTTATTGTTTACTTCTTTTAAGTCTGCTTGACACACTTATTGAGGAGGGTCGAGGGTGTCTCTATGATGATTTGCCAGACACAAAAACGTGGATCAGTTGATTGATACCGTAGATTTATTCCTACTCTTCATGAATACCGTAAAATCAACAACACAAAAAAGATACCAAACAATCGCCATAGGGTGAGATTATTTAACATTCATTCTTATACGCGTTATTGAACGACCTACTACGTATAAAGAAAAATACAATCTAGTTAGATCTATAGTTACAATTGTCACTAAATTTTGAAAGACTAATTAAAAAGGTCCAATTTAGTGGTTGAAGTGTTGTTTCATCGAATAACCGGTAATGATCGAGTTAATTAGCATACCGAACAAAGTAACAAAGGTGTAAAATATTGCTCTTTGCTGAAGCGAGCAATTCAAGAAGTTGAGCCTCGTACTAATCTTTGGTTAAAATCCTCGTGTATATACAAAATGAAATCTCAGCTTCGTTGAGTTATATCGTAGTTTAATTTGGGTACGTAGCAGCAGGAGATACATTAGCGTGGTGTTTGCAACTTTGCATGCATGGCATCCAAGTGTCTGCCTCTCAGAACCCTTACATCCACCGTGCGTACCATTGATCCCATGCATCACTTATACTCCTCATCTCTCGGACCATTTCTTCCCATCTCATCTTCGTCCATATTAATTACCAGTATATTTTACGCTACCGTCATTTCTCCTCCCAACGACTAGCCGCTAACCGCCGTATACACGCTGCCGATCCACCATCGCCTTCTCCTGCCCCCAATATTCGCCGGTATTTCTCGCTGGCCTTGTTATGTCACCCATACTCCACCCTTTGCAATTTCATACTCCTCCGTATATGCATGATAATGAATCTGAGTGTTTTTTTTTTTATTGATTTATTCTTGTTAATTTATGTGAATGCGATGTAATTATTATGATGGTAGAATTTGTTTGATTTTGGGTAGTGATTACTAGTGTAAGTAATCGATTGGGTCTCCTTCCCATGATATCTGATAAAACTGTCTGTGCTTCCTATTCTCGAAGCAATTTTCATTTTGGGTCATCTGTGCGTAGCCTCTCTATGTTTCGGTAGGGGTAAGGCTTGCGTGCGTCCGACCCCTCCACCCCGCCTTAAGGCGGGAGCCTTTAAGGCACTGGGGACCTGGGGTTAAAGATGTTGTAATGGTAGAAATGTTATGAAAGTTAAATTACAATCTATAATTTCATTTTGATATCCGCCATATACAGATTGAAGCATAAAATTTACAGAGGATCATGGATGTGCTGCACTTGAAGCATCTCTCAACTACTGCCAATCACGTTCTGAATCAATGCGCTAAGTATGCTCTTACTTGTTCACTTCATTTTATTGTTTTTTTATCACCAAATGAGGGAATTCAAACAAAACAAGCACAATTTCCTTCTTGCTTAATTAAGGGTAATGATAATGCCACAGTGCCTGCAAGTCAAAAACCCGCGCGGTTGTATGACTTGCATGGCACAAAAGAACGTGGATCAGTTGATTCATGTTGTGGCGTTATGGCTACGCTTAATTAATTGGGCGCATTCTTGACATTGATGAGATCATAATGCTCTGCTTATTTTTGATATGTAGCTTAGACGATTGAGCTTTTACAATGTTACCTAGAATGTTCCATTATATTAGATAATTAGATGGTATGAGTTTGAGTTAGTGGCTAAACCGTGGAGTTGTGACTTAATCCCTTTCATTAATCATTATCTAGGAAATTAGACACGACCATTGAAGCACTAGTGGAAGAGTTTAACGCGGCATGGAAGCCAGAGCTCGGTGAATATTCTCGAACATTAGTAGAATATGGATGCGCAAAGGTTTTAAGGCATGAGCCTTATTGTGGAACAGACGAATCTATTAGTGATAGCTCTTTTAGCCGCTTCACATTTGATATGATGCTTGCTTGGCAGATGCCTAGTGCCGCTGATGAAGAATCATACAAGGTATTGTGTTATCTCAGTCATGTTTCATTGTTACTTTGTGCATGAAATATGAAATGGAATGTGTGGGATTCTGTAGTTAATGTCTCTGTATATTAGACATTGTTTTTTTTTTTTTATACGTCAGTGTAGGGGAGAGAGCTAGAAAGTTTACACTAAATGTAGTTCTGAGATAATTGTGAAGTTCTTACTTTTTTTCGAGTCTTTCACCATAGGAGAACCTGATGTCCTGATGTGTAGCATTTCTGCCGATTACTGGTTTTTACAAACAGGAATGCTTGGGTAAAGAGAAAGAAGAGAAAAAATTGCCGCTTAAGGTGGCTCCAGCACATGAAGATGTGTCGCTGTTCTATTCAGACGTCATGCCACTTCTTGTGAGTGTTTATTTTCAAAAATTTCAGTTTTGATTTTAAAGTTCAAATAGACATGACAGAGAAGTTTGCAGGATTTTCGGTGAACCACAATAATTGAATAACAATCTCATGTTGGTAGGTTGATCATGGGCAAGGAGTTGAGGAAAATGCTTTTGTATGGTTTGCGTCATTGCTTCCATTGACTGGAGATGTTGCGAATGGTAGGTTCACCTTTGAAACTCTAACGGCACCTACAGCAAACATTTTGCACTATCCAGCTTATGACAGATATCTCAAAGAAATTGACAAGTGAGATAATGTTCATTACCAAAATTAAGTATGTTCTTTCTTTAAAGAGTAGCATTAAATCTGACCTTTTTCTTATCTATATCCTTGCGAATGTGTGTTAGATGCATAAAGCATCTCCAGAAGCAAGAAACACCAGCAGGAGTGAAATTTGCAGATGATGAATTTATCCTGCATGTTGAGGGAACTGCAACTAGTCAACGAGTAGTGCGCCATATAGGTGGAACGAGCTGGCCAGGTTTGTCAAGTCATTGGACTGTTTGGCAGTAATTGTTAGCGTCCACTTCTTCATGATTATTGACGAGCTAGTTATCTGTGCCTGCAAAATTAGGTAGGCTGACACTCACCAATTATGCTCTCTACTTTGAGGCGTCGGGTTCTATAACATACGAAGATGCTCTGAAAATCGACCTCTCGAAGAATTTGGAGCAAAGTGTGAAACCTGTGGCTACAGGTCCCTGGGGTGCTGCACTGTTTGATAAAGCTATGATATATGAATCATTGGAACTGTAAGAACACCTTTTGTTCCGCCTTTGGTGTTGTTTCTATGACTATAAGTCTATAACTGAAAACCTTGCGTAAAATATGATGAATGCTGACTTCTAATATTTTTCGCTGACTTTGTTGCCTTCATATGATAGCAAACTCCAATCTGATTAGTCACTTAACCTGTAATTTGGCAGAAGCCTAGGTGACCTAAGTGAACCTAACTGAAGGATTTATAACTAATCAAGTGTGTCTATGTGTGAAATCTGGAATGCAGCCAAGTTGGTGGAAACTGTAATATAGAGAACAAAACTCTTTTGGTCTCGGTTAAAAGTATTCTGAAATCCGCTATGAAATTGACTCCTTGATACCTGATGGCTTTAAGAATTGATCTTTTTTCTCAGTTTGTTACTTCTCAAAGTCCTGAACAACTAAAAAATTAAACATACCGAACACAAAAAAGTGTTGAGCAAAAATGGAATAGCCGTTGAGAAACCATGATGTGGAAACAAGTAATGGCTGAAGTTTTAAGCATAAAGGTCACTACAATTTTCACAGATCTGATCTTCAGTTTTATGAAACCTACAGTATCTTTTCTCTTCTTTTTTTTTTTCTTTTTGCGGTCCTGATATTCTGTCGAGCCAGGTTGTACAACATCTGGATGGTAATTGTCCAAAGATCTAGCTAGTCTTGCCAGTGATGATGTTGATTAGAATGTAAAGTACATGCATTCTGTTCTGAACTTTTATGATACTCGTATAGGACAGAAGGTGTCATTCTAGAGTTCCCGGAAGTAACCAGTTCGACAAGACGAGATCACTGGCTTGCGTTGTCCAAAGAAATCATCTTATTGCACCAGTTTTTATCAAAGCATGAACTACTTAAGCCGACTCAGGTGTGGGAGATGCATGCTAGAACGATTTTAGGCATTGTTAGGCTTCATGCTGCCAGAGAGATGCTTAGAATGGCACCTCCCTTGCCCCGAAGTTTCTTGATCTTTACATTATTTGATGAGCTGCCTAAGGGAGACTATATTATTGAAGAACTGGCAGAAACGTTGAAACTGATTGATAGTGGAGAACCAAGTAGTGCAAGTTCTATCTTAAGAAATCTGAACATGCCTCACGAGATTGAACCCAGTGCGAAGTTGGAAGAACCTAATACAAAGTTGATAGAAGAGCCAGATGTGACTGAGAAAAGTCCTCTTATAACTGCTCAAGATGAGAGTCTAGCCTCACTGGACAGTGCAGTAACTGAAGTGAGGGAACAAGCGAAGGAGATTGAGTCTGCGAAAGCTACAACTGAAAGTTTGAAAGGAGAAGGCGTCATTGATAGTGCATTTGTTTTCATGGTACGCCCTGTACAAGATATTCTGTGCTCAATGTCAAAGTCTCTTGTCATGTTTCTTTGATAATAAGAGCGTGATGGTTTGATAATTCCTCAGGAGCTTTTGAAACCGTTGAGGAGCAGCTGGAACTGGTTTCTAGAAGTACTGACTTGGGAAAGACCAGGAGCTACTGTCAATGTGGTAGCTGCCATTCTCTTGATAGCTTACAAGTAAATATCTCCCCCCATTGTTTGTTATTGCATTTTTGGTGAGTTTTTCAGGTTTGCTTTCGTAACACATGATTGATTGCAGGGAGTGGATCGGTAAGGCTCTGGCCGCTGTGTTGTTGTGCGCAGCCTTTTTGATGGAAAAAGCAAGACGTCATAGGATTGGAGACAAGTTTAATAAGGTTGTGGTGTGTACCGCCTCAGACCAGACGACAATGGAAAGCATTGTGTCAGCGCAGCAGGGGCTGAGGACTGCCCATGACCTGGTGCAGCAGATCAACATTGGAGTGCTCAAGGTCTACTCTATACTGCTCTTTAGGGCTCCTAAGGTAATTACACCAATCACCCATGCCGATGCCATTGCTTGATACTTTCTTTATTAGACATCTACACTGGTCACTTTGCCCATGTGTCCACCGTTTGCTTGAAAAAAAGTTAACTTTTAATAACTATTGATCGAGGTGCCTTTTCGAGTTGAGGGAGCTGAGGTTTTGAGATGTCGAGGTGAGTTACTTGAGAGGTGTCTAATTGATTTCTTAAGATTGGCAAGACAGACCAAATGTAACCCTGCAGTCTAATGATGATGTCTCAGTTAGTGAGTTGACTGTAAGAACTTAGGCAGACGTAAGTTCCATGCACGTAGGACACGAGATAAGGGCAAAGGGGGGTTGATGGCAAAAGCCTTTTTCTTCCTGGAGTATACAGAATTGGAACAGTCATTAATAAGCTCCCATATGAGGATAATCTCCTCATACTTTGTTCTATGTTATTCATATTTCTTTCCGTATCAAAAAACAATGTGGCTCTTCAACACAGGCTCATGCTTTTTAGCGTAAGTTTCTTTCATATTCAAATTGATTCTACATGCATATATGTTAGAATTTGCAGCTCTGTTGGTCCTTGATTTTTTGCCTTCGTATTGCAGCAAGCAAAGATGGTTATGATGGTAATGATTGGGACGGCAATCATCCTTGCTTTAGTTCCATCTAAGTATTTAATAATGGCTTCAACGTTGTATCTCTTTGCGATGACCTCGAGAGTTGGGCAGAATATGATGGCGGATGACAAGGGAAATCGGCGGTTGAGGGAATGGTGGGACTCCATCCCTGTCATACCTGTTGAGACTGTAGATTACCCAGCAGACCGCGGTTTATAGAAGACAGGTTTCTGGTGCAGCTGTCATGGTTATGTCTGATCTTTTTGTTTTTCCAAGTCAGGCTTTTGTGTATGATAATATCTACGAGACTACGACTAGATAGCCGTCAAAGCGGTCAACACTTGTATTCCCATGATGTTAAGAAGACGCACGTATACTACTGTATAAAACTTTGTATAATGTAGAGTTCTTCAAATTTTGTTTAAATTTTGAGTTGTAAATTATAATAATGTTGCAAGAGGCTTTCCTGACGCAGTTAGCGTAATATGCATTGTGCTTCTGTTGATCATTGCTGTCCCAGTTAGCGTAACATGCAGTGTGTTTGTGTTGATCATTGCCAATCTCGTCTTCTCGAGGAGGTAAAGATTAATGATCGTATAGCCACAGGAGGGACACCATAACTTCAGCAGATCCTGGTCCGTAGCAGGGTGAATAGATGTCATGATGGTCTGAAAATTTTGATTGGATCTCCTGAATCGCGTATTGATCGAATGATCGATGGATGTACTATCTGATATTGAGCATAATATTTGTATCAAGAGCACTCTTAGTAAGGTGAAAAGAGGTGCCTGGTAGTGAGTAAGTCGAACCTGTTGGTAATGAACTACGGAGTAATGATTAGCAAGGCACCAAGATTAGGTTTTCAGGCTATGACGATAATAAAACGTTCAATGAGAACACAAGTCACTGAAGTGTTGGTCTCTACACTCTCTAGTAGGCTAGTGTTATTAGTTCGCATCATCCTATTATCAGCAACAGAAATAGTTACATGGGTTACAATTAAGATATACAGAACTCCTGTTGTGATGTAGCAATTACTGAACTCTCAGCAATCTCGCTAGTGGACGCCATTCATTTCCCGCGAGCCTTCTCTAAGTCTGGAAGATCTGCAAGGCAAATGTGTAAAAGATTGTCAGAGAGGACAATATAATAACCGTTAGTCGTTACATGATTATTAAGCTCCACGATAGCCTAATTGTCGGATATGTTCTGTTCTAGAAAGTGTATGTAAGCGAGAAATATGCGTAGTAGAATCAGAACTCACAAAGCAGTCCATCGTCATCACTACTCTCTCTTTCACAGTCCTGTAAGATAGATAGTCAAGTATGAGTAACCAGTTAGGAACTAGAACTTAGGAAAGACGGTGTATGAGTGGAATATGTTCCATTACCCCAGTGGCTTCGTCTTCAGAGGTGGAGTCGGCTGTAGGGAAGCAGAAACAGGAAAATGAGATAAATTAAGTGAGAGGCGGCACCATGATGGTATGATATATGTACAATGATAATTGCATAAAATTTAAAGCACGGGAGCGTTAAGTGCAATTGTAAAAACCATACATTTTAAAACAAAACAGTTCTTCGAGTCACACACAAGTCAGATGAGTCTTTTTTTTTTTGTGCGTGAGCTGTGAGGGCAAGTCAGAGGAGTTTCTATGCATAATGGAATATGGACATATGGCGCATACAGAAAATACCTAACCCAGAAATTAAAAACTGATCTTCAACCCTCAAGGGATAAAAAGGTAAGCAATTTGAAGGGGGCTATTGAACTGGTATATGTGTGCTAGGACGACTAGGAGAAACTTCCAGCATGGAAACACCACTCACAGTACAGATCTGTATGCTCAGAAGTGTCCATGTTTATGTAATTACATTAGGTAACAAACAAACAACAACCTAAACAAAACCGACAAAATGCCCATTAGTCTCAAAATATTATAGGGTCGACTAACAAGAATCGTCACATGAAACCGTCAAAGTTATGACAAGTCCACAGATACAACATACAACTATGAGGGTGGCTTTGAATGGTTCCTCTTATGTCCATTCCAAAGAATGAAACTTTTCATGATTTGTACAAGTAGCATTCGGCAAACCCATCCCCAGTCCCTGATATCTTTGACTAGCCAATGGTCTATATCACTATTCTCTATGACTCTACTCGTCAATGGTTGGTCTTTCTAATTATACAACAGAAAGGTAAAAAACCCCTGCAGAACAGGAATATCATAGTGCTTTAGCATATACTGATACGATCATAATTAACATCAAGGTCGGTCTCCAGCAAATTATTCTTGATTGTTGTTTGTGGTTTCAGGTGTAACCCAGTTTATTCAGAACCCGGACCAAAATGAAGGCTCAGAGACATGTGATCCAAACGCATCTGCCTTCCACACCACTCCTTCCCCCCAATCAAGTTGGAAAGGCTAGTGACCAAGTTAGAATGGTGTGATCTTTAATGCGTATTAATACCAAGGACATTTGACAGCAATAAAGCGAATGGAGACTATCTGCCACTAGAGACTCCCCTACTGAAGCCAAGAAAACGGAGAAATAGAGGGGGACTATTGGTACTCATGGAAATCTTCTAGTACTCCCCCTTGTAATATTTTATCCAAAGGTAATTGGGTTCCTGGGAGTACCAGAAGTTTATTGCGGAGTGCCAATAGTCTTCCCCAAAACATATAGAACCTACCAGAACATAAATCCCCCCCCCCCCACAGAGCAAAAGTAGACTTACTACCATAACCCAAACGTATTTAGAACCAAATCACTGCTGACACTTTTCGAAATAAATAATTAAGTTGGCAAATTTAGCAGATGGGATAAAAGGAGCTTACAATCTGACTCCTCATCATCTTCATCAGACCATTTGTTCCAGTCGACCTTGAGATACAGTGGAGGTTTGTCTTCAGACTTCAGCAGCCTTTTCCACCAGCACTTCTGCTCTTTCTGTATTGAGCATAGTATGTTTCTCAAACCTGTTTTGGTTTTACACCCCTGCACAAAGATGACACTTAACTGCGAACAAAGAATTCTCGAGGCTAACGCCAGAAATTTAACATACTTCTTCCATTTATTGAATTTTACGAGTACATGTTTGCTTCAACAATTATCAATGCAGTAGATAGCTTTGCCAGTAGGGCTACCACTTCCATGCCATCTTAGACGACATGACAGTTCATGATGAGATCTAGTACTTCAAATGCACAATATCAACATTTGCTAACAACTTCTACAGTTCTACTGAGCAAATTTCCTGTATAACAATTATATATGGTTACTCAGTTTTGACACTTTCACCAACACTACCAAATCATGTTGACATCAAATTCAACATAAGAACTTGAAGTTAAGCAGAAAATTAACAGTCACTCAAGTACTTAACAATCATGAAGTATATCAAAAAGAAAAAAAAATGAAAATCATCTTCGACTAAGTAGAATTTCGATTCAAACCAATGAAGTAGAAGTTTTACCATAATAGAACTATGAAAACCCTTAAAAACGGCCAACACCTACATCTCATTTGCTGGGAGGCTTCAACTCATTAACTCAGTTATCCTGGGTCTACAAACATATTGGGGCTCAGTCTTGCTGCTTCCTAGAGGTGTGCTGAAAAAGGTGAGGCAAATGTGCAGAGAATTCTTTTGGGGAATAAATGAAGACCATGGGAAATCACTTTTGTCAGCTGGAAAAAGCTATGTACTCCAAAGAGAGAAGGGGGTCTGGGTATAAAGGAAGTGCTAAGCTGGAACAAGGCACTTGTTGCAAAATGGATTATCAAAATTTGCAGCAACCAGGATAGCATCTGGTGTAGGTGGGTGAATGCTTACTACATGAAGCAAGGTGGTTTCTGGAATGTAGACTGCAAGAATTGACTGTTCGAAGCATGGAAAGCTATTATTACTATGAGAAATGAATATTAGCTGGCTCAGATTTGCAGGAAGCTCAAGCAAATGTTGTAGCAGGAGTCTTGTAAATCAGAAAGGAAAAGCACTATACAACTTCTTCAGAGGTGCTCAGGATGCTTTTAAATGGCACAAAACAATCTGGGACAGCTGCTGTGTCCCGAAAAGTTCAATTATAGCGGCAGCTAAAATTCCCTCCCTACTATCGACAATCTGTAAAAAAGAGGGTTCAGCATCCCCAACAGATGTGTGCTATGCAAGAATAACAATGAGACTGTCACTCATTTGTTCTTTGAATGCCAAGTTTCACAGCAAGTTTGGAGTAATGTGCTAGCATGGCTGGGTTATGCAAGCAGGAAATGGAGTCTAGGGCATCAAATTAAGTGGTTTAAGCATAATGTCAACGGGAACCACGGCAGGCAACATCTAATCAGAAGTGCTTTCACCGACACCATGTATGAACTATGGTTGGAGAGAAATGAAAGGATTTTCAGGGACTCTTTGAAAACTTGTGAAAACGTTGCTCTTAAGATTAAATTTCAAACTTGTATTAGAGCTATAAATAGATTAAGTAATTCTATTCCCGAATAATTGTGTATTCTCTAGTGGCTATCTCTAGGGTGACTCCCCGTCATCCTTGGAAAGGCTTGTAATAGTTTTTTTACCCGATATGGATGAATAAAACTATCTATCTCTTTCCAAAAAAAATGAAAAAAAAAACCCTAAAAAACATAGACAAATTACTAAAAGTACTCTCCGTGAAGTAACAAGAACCAGATGTTTGGCAAGAGTAAATAACTCTTTCAGCAATGGAATTACTAACATACCAGCTAGCATTTCCAGTGATGACAAGAAGATTATGCAAGATGACAGAAGGATAATAAAAAGAACTAAATAAGGCACCACAAATACAAAACCTGGGAGTAGTCTTCACATATTGGTACCATACATTTTCCTACTGTTATTAGTTTCCCACTTTCCCCTCATATAGCTATTTTCTTTTAGAACAAACATATAGACATTTTTCTTTGGAAGGTAAAATATCGACGAATTAGTTGGCTCAACAAGATTTAGTGAACACACTACTCGCCCTTGCCAACATACCGAATTAAGAATGTCAAAAGATCCTGTAAACACCTACCAATTCAGCTTGCACGAATGCTTACCAAAAGGAAAACATAGAAGGGACTTTCACCAAAGACAATGAGAATGACGATGTACTTTTGAAAGAAAACTGAGGAACCCAGCCTCAGTAAAAGAGTAAAGAGTCGTTGACTCAAAATGCCTTCCCTAAATGCGGGCATTAGAGGGACCAAACAACGTATTATTCAGCAATGCACGACCAGAGTCAAACTGTCTAAGTTGACCTCAACCTAGAGCAGGCACATTCTACAAAATCTATCTTGATGTAAGCTTCAGTATACCACTCGGAGCTTTTTCTCCCTGTATGTCCACAATAGTAAAGGCTACAATGTGTTTAGGAAACAGTTAGAAAACATTGAAATTCCATTCATCAGTAGAATAGCTAAGCGTGTTTGGTATAATGTTTAAAATCCAGTTCTCAGTTCTGTACTTCTGTCAATAAACTGTGGCGGAGTTTCTGTGAGATTCACAGTTCAGAGTCAGGGGTAGTCAAGTTTTTAGAACCTCATATATGATGAATGGAGGCGAAAATCTTTAACTTTACTGAACAAACTCTTCTATCCATTACCCCGAATATTAGAACTCAACATACTTAAAAAAGAAAAAGAAAAAAAGAAGAAGAAGATAAAGATCCTTAACAATACAATGCTAAATTCACCTCACTCAGCAAATTAAGGAGGGGAACAAAGGGAAATTATAAATGTCTTTTAGCTCTGTGAAAGCCAGACAGCTAAAGTGTAACATCAGAGCAATGTAAGAGATGTGAGCATCAAAATATTGAAGAAGAAGAAAGCATGACCACCAAACATGTCTGTCAGAAATTAATCAACACCAGAAAAATCAAGCTAGCAGGAACGGAACTGCAAATTCATATACTGGTTAACTATAGTTCCTTGAACTTCTGTACAAGTGTACAAGCCTCCTGTGATACTAGAACATATCTATATAACGGACAACTCATGACATTTAGGCATTTGGCTTCTTCTACTGAATTGCAAATAAAGAGTAGAAGAAATTAGTTCCAACGGAAACACACCTCAGGCAGTATAGCACCATAGAGTTCCAGCATACATTCAAACTTATCTCCTTGTGGCCCTGTTCCGGAAAACTTGAATAAACCTTCAGGCTCACACTTCACTGAGACATCTTTGGCATCAGGCAAAGCAACAGTTAAATAGATCTTGTTCATACGTTGAGCCCAAAGAACCTCGGGTGCCCTACTGAACACAAAGGCAAAAATTCTTCTTGTTACTCCAAAATCACAAGACATGAGTTTCCAGATACAAAAGGTTCAGTATTACTGTGGTTTCAACTAATGAAATTGCAGTAAAAATGGCAACTTGCATAGGGTAAAACATCCAATCTAACTTCACCAGTCCAACTTACTTTCGACGATAGCATCAGACGCTCATAATCAACAAACAAATAAGCTCTCATCAGTCGTCATCAGCCCTCCTCAACCCAATCAACGCCCACCCCCCAAAGGAGAGCAAGTAAAAATGACCTATAGCAAGTATCGGGGAAGAACGTCTGACAACGAGACAGATTAAGACTTCACAGTTTTCGATCATCAGCGTCTCATTCGTGTAAGCTCCGAATTTTATTAGGCATTATCTGTTTTTTACGAGAATTCAGTAAATACTGATGAAATTTGATAAAACCCAGCAAGTATTACTGTAGTAGCAATCTCTTTGGCATAAAACATAAAGTGTTACTACGGATAACAATTCTACTACCATATACTCACTGGGTGACTCCATTTCCGAGGATTGTTAACGTTTGGTTTGAATTTCTTTTTTTGAATGAACGCCATCCTTGGTTCTTTTCAAACAAATCCAATGTTGAGCCAAGCCTTTCCAGCCGGTACAATTACAATCCGTATATGCAAGTACAGAAGACATTCTCGGGAAAAAGAATGAAAATTTGGAATCTTTGTGAACAGAAGAATAAAACATTGATTTCAAAGATTAACTACCCAACAAACCCATAAACCCCAGCGACAAGAAACTATTCATCAACAGTTCAAATCGTCCACCAAAACCCAATAATCTTAATTTAACAGAAGAATAATAAAGATTGGCCTATTAATCATATGATCCTGAGAAGTAAGAACATGCACAAAGAAGGAAATATCTGCAACCCAATACTAAAAAAAAAACCGAAGTAAAATTGAGCAGAAAAAATAAAAATAACACAAGTAATAATAAAATGAAGAGAAGGGAAAGAGAGTAGGAATTTACCTCATTTTGATGGTGATTTTTTTTGTGGAGGAAGTGGGTCTGAAGAGTGTGACAGAGTTTTGGGGGTTTTAGGCCAGTGGTGGGTTCAGCGCACCTGTTTCAGAACTGGGTTTCTGTCACAATTTTACCTTTGTCAACCCGGTGATGAAATACTTAGGTCTAAATAAGTAAATATAGGCCCCAACTGCAAAAAGAAACAGAGAGACTTGAACTCTGTGATGCTTTTATCAATGCAATGTAAGACAACGTAGTAAAGTTAATTCAAACACATATATGATAAAACAAAAGAACACTAATTGTCGAAATGGGAAGGAAAATAAAACGTTTGACCTTTTAACAGAGATATTACAAATGTTCATGTGATCAAAAGAAAAAATAAATTAGATTCCTAATTAACTATGAATTGGTCCATCATTTTCGTTTTTCTTGTTCTATGTGACCTGAAAAGATATTAGTATAATTAATAGACATAGTGAAATAAACTACAAAGATAACGGAAGTTAAAAAAAAATGCACCTTATGTTAAAGCTACATGTTATTTGGTAGGAAAACTTTTGAATAAACAATACTAGGATTAATGCCCGTGCGTTGCACGGGTCTCTTTATAATGATTTCTAATCATGATGATAAATGTGAACCAATAGATTAATATCTAAACCTTTAATATGATCTATTAATTGCATTTATTTAGCCTGCGTAGACATTTTTTTTCATTATAAACCTCATTTTACAAAAAATATTAAAAAAATCTGTTTTACTAAGGGGCCGTTCGGTATCACTGTCGTTTTCAGTTTTTTTTTTTTTTTTTTTTACGTAAAAAATTTAGTTAAATAAGTTACAAAATTAACTTTAAATTGTTTGGTTCTATAATAGTCATATAGAAAATGAAAACTGACAACTGAAAACTGAAAACTATTTTTTCTTGTTTTAAAAAACGGGACTTTGGTTTTCAAAAAAACTGAAAACAAAAAACAGAAATAGTGGTAGGATTAAAATTAGGAAAGGTAGGAAATGTAAGTAACATACATGTATAATTAGGAAAATTAGACTTTCTAGAAATCGTTGTAGACTTTCTAGAAATCGTTGTAGGAAAGTTAGACTTAGAAAGTTAGACATTCTAGAAACTTCCAATCGTTGTGGGAGCTCAAAAAAAGTCTGTTTTAATAATATAATAATAATATTTCTCTAATACTGGTAGGATTAAAATTAGGAAAGGTAGGAAATGTAAGTAACATACATGTATATTAGGACAAAATTTAGGAAAGGTAAGAAATGTAAGTAACATACATGTATATTAGGAAAATTAGACTTTCTAGAAATCGTTGTAGGAAAGTTAGACTTAGAAAGTTAGACATTCTAGAAGCTTCCAATCGTTGTGGGAACTCAAAAAAAGCCTGCTTTAATAAGATATATAGATTCTTTGTGTGAATTTCATCTTTCCCACGTATCTTACCCTTGGTAACAAAGATCTTTGTAGTTTGTGAGGTCCCTCTAGAGAGTGCAACATACAGCTGACCATGACTAAATACATGTTGAGGAAGATAGATTCCAACATGAGGAATTGTCCTGTGACTTGTTTATGTTCAACGCAAAACACAATTTTACTGGGATACTTTCAGACCCTCTCGAAAGACAAATTCACATCTTCTGCTGTTTTCAAGGGAATGTGTGGTATAAAAACTCGAGAACCTTTGCAATGTCCCGTCATGATCTCAGCCTCAATCAAATTATCCATAAGCTTGCAACATATCAACCTTGTTCCATCACAAAGCCCATTACTTGTATCTATATTTCTCAAAAGCATGATCGGCAAACCCACTTTTAATTTCAATCCATGAGGTGGCAATCCTCCAAAAGACAATGAGTTTAAAAACTCAGGTTGAGATAAGTTGTGACGATCCTCTTGAACGGAGTCAAATGAATAGTATGTCTTGTCTTTCCCAACAAATTTATTCACAACCTTTTCATTAAACTTATCCACTTCGTCGTTTTTTGGAGTAACAATAGCCCTTTCAACCATATAAGTTGCATGACCAGCATGATCACATAGATTAGGAAAGATGGCATCTACCAAAGTATCAACCGAGTTGTCACAATCAGGTGTGATACACATTGAAGGTGGCAACCTTATCATATCATCTTCTATTGTTGGCTCAGTTCCATCTTCAACTCTTAGTAAAAACGAAGCAAATTGAGGGTCTGACATAGATCTCATGTTCTCTGTCAATCGTAGAACTTCAACATGGGCCCATAAGATCGATCTTACAAAACATGCATTAACAGTTTCCGTCCTAGTACCTTTTGGTATAACCGGAAGAACTTGTCTGAAATCTCCACCAAACACCATAACTTTACCACCAAATGGTACATTCACCTCCATAAGGTCCCTCAAACTACGATCAACGGCCTCGAACGCATGACTGTGAGTCATTGTTGCTTCATTCCATATGATCACGGATGCATGCTTTATAAGATGTGTTTCGACGCTTTGTTTGCTGAATTTCCAACTTGATGATGCATTGAGCTTAACCAAGAGACCAAATGTCTTGTGAGCAGTTTTGCTTCGATGCAATAACGTAGCAGCAATACCGGAGCTTGCGGATGCAAGTTCAAATTTTCCTCTCAGTTTCACTGAAGCTAAAATTGCACGATATAAAAATGTCTTACTTGTCCCACCTGGTCCATCAATGAAAAAGGTTCGACCCTTACCGGACTCGATAGCCTCCATAACTGCATTGAAGGCATGACGTTGGCCGTCATTTAGATGCTCTACACAATGTACATCCTCGGGGGGAATCGGTGCAGCCAATTCATCATGTACCGCTCTGTCTTTATGAATGTCGCCTCCCATTTCGAAGCTGGTTTCGTGAAGCGGAAAATCCTCGATATTCTTTCCCAATTGCCTCAATAATCGATGTATATCAGTAGGACACAATCTTGCACAAAGACTTCATCCGCTGAATAATTATGAGAGAAGTCTTCAGCCATATGAGGGTAGAATTCCTGCCATAAAGATTCAATCTCTGTTGGTTGGCAATAGACTAATATAGTGACAAATAATTTTCGTATAGCTGATGGCATTCTTAAATTTGACGCTTCTCTCAAACATTCTCGAATGCTCCTATCATTGTCCATAAGGCCAGCTTTTTCTGCAGCTTCTCTGAAAGTTGGATAAGTGACACCATTGACAGTTCGAAGATGTTTAAATGATTACGGGCCCTTAACATGGTTCAACAACAAACGCAAGAAATATCTTTCTCCTTGCAACCACCATAGCAAATTATTTTATCACATTCATTAAAAGTTTCACTATAGCATTTGGAGCCTGCGTCATACCAATCAAAATTTTGGAGATCAACGACAAGAAGTTCATCAAGGACTCTACAGTAACTTACCTAATAAGTAGAGAAGATTATGTTGGAGTGACAACGATCCACATGTGAGTTGTGGGAAAGTATCCCACATTGGAGAAATAGAAAGACTGGAAACTAGTCTATAAGGTGGTGGGTTACTCCTCCTATTGCCAATTGGTTTTAGGATGAAACCCCATCAACTTGGGAGCTAGTCTTCCACGAGGAGGCCGACATTGGCCCATGACGACTCTGACATGGTATCAGAGCCTCTTTCCTAGAGGACTCTAAAAGTGGCTTCCGCTGCCTGCCGGTGGGCATGTGATCGATAATGCCTGCCGGCGGGAATTCGGTGTTCACCGGAGACATGTTGTTCGTGATCTAATGTTTTAGGGTTTATTTTTAAGAGTAATATGTTTAATTTTATTTGTGTTTTTGAATAAAGACCCCCCTTGGTCGGTTTATTGCAATTTGAGATTTGATTATGTCAAGATGTCAAAATTGTTCGGTGGTGTTTATGTTTGATTATGGTGGTACGTAGCATATTCTGGGACTTGATTTGTTGCATTATGTTTGCCGTAATGCCGTGGGTTGCTGGCAGGGAAGAGGTGAATTGGATTGATGATATTCGGTGATCATGGGTTGTTGTGTCGTCAAATTTATTTGTTTTTGAGTGTTTACGGGTTGCTACGGCGCAAGTCCAGCCAAGGCGAAGGTAATTCGATGTAGTGGTTGGTTGTCGTTTGATTTTGAGTTCCGATAGTGTGATGATTTTAGGCCGATCAAGGAATGGGGAGTGCCCCTACCAGTCATATCTGGTATTTTTAGGTGAAGTTGATAGGACGACTTCACGTTTTGATACCATGTTTATTCATGCTATTTATTTGTGGGTTCTTTTTAGATGAATCTGATATGGTCGCTTCATAATTTGTGAGACCATGGTGATTCATGGTTCCCTTGTATCTGGCGTTTAGTGGTGAAGTTGATTATTGGTGATTTGTGGTGATTTACGGGACTTTTTGAGTGTTCTTTGGATGACGTTCGAGTGGGTTCGAGAAGAATGGTGTTTTGCGAAGACGGCGATCAATGTGCCGGATTTGAAGATTTGGAGATCTCGACGAAGTTATTTTGGCAAACTCAGTGTAATTTAGTCAAATTACCATGAGTTTGAGGAGGGGTAATAGAGGATTATGGAGTATTCCGGAGAATTCTAGGTTAAGGAATATTATGTGTTTAGGAATACGATATATAGTAGAAGATGTGTTTAGGAATATGTTACGAAATAGGTTTCGTAAGGGTCAAGTCATGTATTAGTATAAATAAGGGTGTTACCCAAGGTCATTGTAAACAAGTTATTTTTACGAGTTATATTGAGTTTATGAGTTCCTCAAATATCGTGTACGTTATAATTCTGACATGGTATCAGAGCCCAAGATTGGTCTTGGGTCCGACGATCTGGTCCATGAGTTTATCCAGTTTGGGAGCCGGCGAATTTGATTGAGGTTTGACCCCAGATAGGGGCTTTGCAAGTTAACCTGACCCGGGCAAGAGCGTTTGAAAATTTTGAGTGTGACGAATTTAATGGGCTCACATGTGAGGGGGGGGTGTTGGAGTGACAACGACCCACATGTGAGTTGTGGGAAAGTATCCCACATTGGAGAAATAGAAAGAATGGAAACTAGTTTATAAGGTGGTGGGTTACTCCTCCTATTGCCAATTGGTTTTAGGATGGAACCCCACCAGCTTGTGAGCTAGTCTTCCACGAGGGGGCCGACATTGGCCCATGACGACTCTGACAGATTAGAAAACAATTATTATCGCTGAGTAATTAAAGTATGCAATGTACGACAATAGAGGATAAGAATATTATTGGATATTTGTCTTACTTTGGATATAAAGCGAAAATTGGCCACGGTTACGCGATGTGCATTCGCAACAGCAGTGGCGGAGCTTGGCTAAAAAAAAAGGGGAGGTCAGGTCTCGAACTCACAACCTCTTCACTGTCAGCAAGAAAGAAAGGGGGCCAAACCACTGGGACAAACCATTTTATGTGATTAGTATGTGCAATAAAACAATTATATTTCCAAATCTAGGGGGGGCCAGGCCCCGGCCCACGATGCCTAAGCTCCGCCTCTGCGCAACAGAGAGTGAAAGTTGTAATGGCTACTTCTCATTGCAACCGATTTCGCCTTTAATTTGCAAAGTTATTGCCTTCGTACCTATTTTGTTATAAGTGTAAATATTTTTTATATATTCAAAGTAGAGATTCGGCATACACTATAGTCAACATTAAATCACCAAAACTAAATAAAATTGTCATGTTAGAAGGAAAGACATAAATTACAATTGGATTAATTGGGTTGCGCTGGGATCATCGGGAGTAATGAATAGTCTAGTCAGACTATCAGTTGAAAGATAAACTCCTATACAGAAAAAGCAATACACTTAGTGGCCTATCTTAATTTTTTTTTTTTTTATGGAATCATAAGGGAGGGTGCAGTTATATACCATTAATTTTTCTAACATGAAGGCCACATGCAAGTAATACATTTGATTTATAGCTCCCTTGTAGACCAAGCCGCAATTCAGTAACAAAGTCGTTCCGATATGTCACCCGCATATATAACAGTGAGGCTATCATAAAAAAAATTAGGTTAGAATACTATAATTAAACCTTTAAATTAAAACTAACAACATAGAAGTTACTGAATCATTACATAATCAAAGAGCATCTCTTGTACGTAAACAAAATTTAAGTTTAGTTATTAGCATATTGAAGAAGTTAATTGTTTTTTACGTACATATATGCTTACGTACATCGGAACATGCAAGGCTACACGATATTAGAGTGGAGACGTTGTAAACATGCATGCGTGTATATTCTAATGTAGTAACATGTCATATGATGCACCGCTTACTTTAACCCATTGAAATTATGCTAAGGATTAGATAGTTTGACCATAACATGTTGTAATGACCCCTCTTAAAATATAGTAGTATGGATAGTGTTGCAAGTTGTAAGACTATTGGTGTTTGCGTAAGGACGGAAGTGTTGAAAAACAAACAAGAAATGGACAAAAGCAAAAGGGGAAGAAACGTAAAGACTAATAATCATAATAGTAGTAGTAGTAGTAGTAGTCGTCGTAGTAGTAGTAGCGGTAGCAGCAGCAGCAGCAGCAGCAACAACAACAACAACAACAACAACAACAACAACAACGATAACAACAACAACAACAACGACAACAACAACAACAGTAAAAGAATCAAACAACACCAAAAGGACAAACAAGAGAAGGGATTTGGAGGATAAAAAGTGTGGTTCATTTTTGGCATTATCCCCTAAAATTAGGAATTTTCACAAGTTCTCTGAGTGTCGTAGAGGGATTTCAATCCCTTGTTGCAGAGTTCTTGTTACCTTCCCTACACAGTTTGTTACCTTCCCTATAAATAGTTTCGTCCTTCTTTCGTTTTTCGACGCACCAAACACTCGAATTGTTACAACAAACTGAAGTGCTTCAGACCATAAGCACACCACATATAAAGTAAGTTACGAGTGTTATAAGATTTCGTAAAGATAATTTACGAACTAAGTAGTTGTTATGTACGTGCGAAAAGTGATATTTTATTAGTGAGACTCTGTCGAAATAGTCATCGTCACTTAACGTAACCAATGTATAATTCTTAAACTATTAAAAAATTAATATCGTTAGACAACGCCGTCAATATTTTCATACACGTTTTCGATAATTAATTAACCTTGTGGTGAATAGTTATTACGATGCAAGTGACTCGGCGGAATTACCCCAATTTGTGAACGTCACCAAATTAACAACTAACCCAAGAATAAAATATGTCAGTGGTAAATAGTAACTCCATGATTAAAAAGTAACCCGGCGGAATTACCCCAGTGGTGAAAATAATCTTAGAGTGAATAATTTCCACTAAAGGACAATTAACAATTTGACTAGATAATCGCCACTTTAGAATTCGGACGTCGTTGGACCATTGGACAGTAAATTAGCGGACTAATCAACTATATAGCCGGAATAACAAAGTAATCTTAAATAATAACTTACGCAACTTTATTAGCGCGAGCGAGCGCACAAAAGGAACATCACGGCAATTCAGGAATCAGCTAAGGGATTTTCTTCTAATTTAGCGTATATTATTATTTTTCATATACTCTATAAATGTTTATTTTTGTAAGAGGATCAAGTACTATGAATTATGAATATTTTCTAATCTGCTTTTGAATTGTGGGTTAGTTAATGTTCTGGCTAACTGTGAACTGAGTATATCCGTCTGGCGTTGCCAAGGGATTAAACTGCCACTGACTGAAAACTTCTAAACTAACCGGAACTATTACTACCCTCTATTAAGAACTATTGTACTTCTATGATTTTATTATCTTTATCTGTCTTACTGTTTTAGCACTTGTTTGATCCGGTTAAATTAGAGACTGTCTTTTACTGAGCTGTCGAGCTCACCCTTTCAATAATAAATTATTTTTTCAGGTGACCGTCACTAGCTTGGAGTGGGAAATTGAGTGAGATACCCGAACTAGTTTAACCTTGTAATTCCTTTGGATGGCAATTATAGCTATTTGTATAGTAATTGTCGCATGTACAATACTTTGTAGTATTTGTTTTGGACCATAGACGATAGATGAATAAGAAAGGCTTAGCCTACTTTTGTGGGTAGCCGACTGTTGTGTTCCAATATTCGTTTTGGGGCGTGACACATGTAGACATTATCTTATGGGAAAACAAAATATCATACATACGTATTGAATCTTTTTGTTTAAAGTGGAAATAGATAGTACCATAAGTGTGTAGTACCTTTCATCTAATAGGACTATATCTTGCTTGAAACGACCGTTATTTCCAACATTCTCAATTTCCTCGGTATAAACAATCAATCCCATAACATCTGCATAATCATATGAAAATTAGATTTGTATTCGACAACACATAACTCAAATTTTGAGTCGGGTAGACTAAAGTCACGTACGAAGGAGGAAAACTTACCAACCAATTTGTCTTGTTTGTCGGCAAAGGATTGGACTCCATGTAAACTTACTAAATTATAGTAGATCATCGGATAGTCATCTGCGTCTATATCAGATTCACAACATCGGTTGTTTTACTTATAGTTAGCTGATATGGATTTGGAACAACTCTCAGCCTTTCATCGGCTCGAATAACTTTTGCTCCTTCAAAACAATAAACTAAGCCATCTTGAATTCGTCCGATAAAGTAATCGACATCGGGTGAAAATATAATACATTGCATTGATTCTCCATGTAAATTTGAAGATAATAAATATTTAGAAAACATAAACGTAATTTATCAGAATAGAGAACATAACCTATAGCAATCAAATTGATACGGTAGAGTACTTACAGTTTAGTCGACTAAAACCATCTTCCAAAGCTTTCCATTATTCTTCTGAGGTATAATGTCAAACATCCTCACCACTCTTGCTTTGACGTTACATCGTTGTCCATTTGGAATTAAGAACAAAAAGGTGCAAAAGCTTTTGACATCCTAGGAATAAAGAAAAATCAAATAATCGTGAAAAAATATTAATTAAGAAAAATTAGATTTAGGAGTTGACTTTTACCAACATAGTGTGGAGCCATGTGATCATATTCATATCATTGCAACATTTGAATCAAAAATCTAAGGGCCTGTTTGGTATCGTTTCTGTTTTCAGTTTTCAGTTTTTTTTTTAAACCAAAATCACGTTTTTGAAAACCAGATTAAGTGGTTTTCAGTTTTCAGTTGTCAGTTTTCATTTTCAGTATGTCTATTATATAATAGAATTATAACGTACGTATTTGGGAATCTCATAAACTCAATATAATCGTAATAACTTGCTTACAATAACCTTGGACTAGACCCTATTTATAATATTACAATAACTTGACCCTTACGAAACCTATCTCGTAACATATTCCTAAACACATATTCTACTATATATTGTATTCCTAAACACATAATATTCTTTAAACGGAATTCTCCGCAATACTCCATAATCCTCTATTACCCCCCCCCCCCTCAAACTCATGGTAATTTGACTAAAATTACAATGAGTTTGCCAAAACGATAAGGAAACAAAATAACTCCGTCGAGATCTTCGTATCTTCTAATCCGGCACGGTGATTGTCGTCGTCGCAAAACACCATTCCTTTCGAACTCACTTGAACGTCACCCAAAGAACACCACGAATCACCAATAATCAACTTCACCACTAAACGCCGGATACAAGGGAACCATAAATCACCATGGTCTCACAAATCATGAAGTGACCATTATCAGCTTCATCTAAAAAGCACCAAAAATAAATACCATGAATAAACATGGTCTCAAAACGTGAAGACGTCATATCAACTTCACCTGAAAATACCAGACATGACTGGTGGGGGCACTCATCCATTCCTTGATCGGCCTAAAATCATCACACAAAATCTCAAAAGAGTGTTCTCAGTTTCTCACCCAAAATCTACTAATAACGAACGACAACGCAACGACCACAACAGTACATAATACCCAATACTCAACCATGAAAATGCACAAAAAAACAACCCCATAAATTGCCAACAACTCACGCCAAATACAAATACTTGAGCCAAGAAGCCAGCCATAATCCGGCTGATTATCTTCACGTACATCAAACCGAAAGTCAAATAAAACTTCAAGTCACGTACAACCTTGTTTGCCGAAATAAAAGCACTACCAATCTTCTCCAAACTAAATTTAGTCTATGTAATTCCGAATCATCTCGACATCATAAATCTCGCAATCAACCAACACACATGATCTCGACATCAACACTTCAAATCGCAATATAACAACGGAGGGGGTCTTTATTCAACGCAAACAAGATTAAACAACATAGTAAATAATAATAATACTCCTAAAATCGAACAACAAAACCATAAATATTAGGACACGAACAATAAAAAATCCGACCAACTACGAAATCCCGACAAACTACGAAATCCCGCCGGCAGGCATTATTGATCACATGCCCACCGGCAGGCAGCGGAAGCAATCTTCGAGAGTCCTCTAGGAAAGAGGCTCTGATACCATAATAGAATTATAACGTACGTATTTGGGAATCTCATAAACTCTATAATCGTAATAACTTGCTTACAATAACCTTGGACTAGACCCTATTTATACTATTACAATAACTTGACCCTTACGAAACCTATCTCGTAACATATTCCTAAACACATATTCTACTATATATTGTATTCCTAAACACATAATATTCTTTAAACGGAATTTTCCGCAATACTCCATAATCCTCTATTATTATAGCAACATACAATTAAAATTTATCTTTGCAACTTATTCATCTATATTTTTTTACACAAAAAAACCAAAAACTTTAAACGGTTGTGATACCGAACGTCCCCTTAATTTTTTTGCGTTAAAAAACTGGATTTCTATGAAGTAAAGTAGATGTAGATATACTTGATTCCCCGTCGTTACTATCAGTTTACGAACCTGAAATATAATAGATTAAACAAATTACTTTATCATTCGAAAAGAAGTAAAAAGTGATGAAAACATAAGATCTAGTTGAAAAATTGCAAACCCCACCTTATTCTGATCAATTCTGAAAACTTTGTCACATATGAATCTTTGTTGACAAATAAACTATAGTGAGAGTTTTTTATACGCAATAAACTCTTCTATTAGGAGGTTAGAGAAAGTGGAGGTAGTGGAGATATGGATTTGGAAGTTGAAGTAGCAGTTTTGATCAAGTTTTATTTTTTAGACTTGAGATTTTTAGTTTGCTGTGTCGTAGGGTTTGTGTTAAAGTAGGGTTACGGGGATACATTTTTTTTTATCTAATTAAACATTTTTTTTAATTTGTTGTTGAAAACATTTTTGTAATCTTAATGAGGTCAGTTTTTGCTCTATTTTTGCAACGGCTGAGAAAGAGATTAGTAGTGTGATTTACTAATATAACCGTTATGCTTTATTTAAGTAAGGGTTACTGGTGGGGGTATAAAGGACAACATATTAATTTGGAAAACAAAAAGGGTGTTCTCTTTATAATAGTACATAGATAATTATATAGTATAAAAGACATTGATGTTGGGGTAATAAATATACATACATAAAAATCAAAATAATATTTAGGTGTGATCGATATAAATCTTGGTATATTATATCCTTTATAATCGTGGTGAGACTAAATATTGAAATAACAACAAAGTGGAGTGGAAATAAGAGAATTAGTATTATGGGGTTCGGAGAAGATTGAAAACGTCGATGACTAATATCGTAATATCTTTATTTTCAAACATGCTAATCAACGAAAGGTGTGCGCAGCACGGTGTAAAGACTAGTACAGTTATACTTTCATACGTGATTGCGACCACGAAGTCTGCGGCAGCTAAATCCGAAATCTCCGTAAGGCCACTATCGACCCAAACCCGAATTTAATAATCAATTGGAGGAAAATGAGATGCTACATTTGCCGCCTTATTTTCCCGACCTACGTACGTGTCTAGAAACTTAAGAACAAAATCTATGAGAATTGTTAACAACATACAAAGCTACAAAATCAAAATAGGACGACCTAAAAGACTGAGAGTTCAAAATTCGTGTTAACTCAAGGCAATCCGACTCAAGTACAATATCTTGAACCCCTTGCTGCCATGCCATCTGAAGACCAAACTCTGCGGCCTTCGCCTCCGTCACATTAGGAGCCCATTGGTCTCTAACTTGCATACAACCGACTCGATGGATCTCACCCTCACTCTCTCTGTTCACAGCCCTCACCCTCGAACCCCTATCACCCAAAACAGCCCCATCGACATTAACTTTCATTATGCCCTCCTCAAGTGGCTCCCCACCTATCACCACCACAATCCGTATTCTCCATGACAATATTGGAGTTTTTTCCGCAATCTTACTCACAATATTATTGTGTCACGCCCCAAAACGAGTATTGGAACATAACAGACGGCTACCCACAAAAGTAGGCTAGACCATTCTTATTCATCTATCGTCGATGGTCCAAAACAAATGCTACAAAGTGTTGTACATCCGACAATAAAAAAACAGACAGCTATACTCGCCATCTAGCAGGATTACAAGGTTAAACAGGTACGGGTATCTCACTTAATTTCTCACTCCAAGCTAGTGGCGGTCACCTGAAAAGATTTTATTATTGAAAGGGTGAGCTCATCAGTTCAGTAAAAGACAATCTCTAGTTTAATCAGATCAAACAAGTGCCAAAACTGTAAGACAAATAATTATAAATCATAAAATTACAATAGTTCTCAATAGAGGGTAGTAATAGTTTTGGTTAGTTCAGAAGTTCTCAGTCAGTGCCAGTTTAATCCCTTGGCAGGGTCAGACGGATATCCTCAGTTCACAGTTAACCAGAAGATTAACTAACCCACAATTCAAAACTAGTTTTAGAAAATATTCAGAATTCACAGTACTTGATCCTCTTTCAAAATAAGCGTTTATAGAGTATACGAATAATAATAATATAAGCTAAATTAGAAAAAAGTCTCTTACCTGATTCCTGAATTGCCGTGAGGTTACTTCTGCGCGTTCGCTCGCTCTAAGTAATGAAAATCGCATAAGTTATTCTTTAAAATTACTTTATTATTCCAATTATATAGTATATTGGTCCGCTAATTTACTGTCCAAGGGTCTAACGACGTCCGAACTCTAAAAGTGATGATTATCTAGTCAGATTGTTAATTTGCTATTTATCGTCCTTTAGCGGAAATTATTCGCTCTAAGATTATTTTCACCATTGGGGTAATTCCGCCGGGTTACTTCTTAATCCTGGAGTTACTATTTACCACTAACATATTAACATTTAACCTTGGGTTAGTTATTAATACGGTGACGTTCACAAACTGGGGTAATTCCGCCGAGTTACTTGCACCGTAATAACTATTTGCCACAAAATTAATCAATTATCGAAAACGTGAACGAAATTAACGGCGTTGTCTAGCAATAATGATTCTATAACAGTTTTGAGAAATTATACCTTGGTTACGTTAAGTGACGATAACAATTTCGACAGAGTCTCGCTAATTAAATATCACTTTTCCCACCTACGCAACGGCTATTTATTTCGTAAATTATCTTTACGATATCTTATCACACTCGTAACTCATTTTATATGTGGTGTGCTTATGGTTTGAAGCACTTTAATTAAACTCACTCTTTAACACTTGTCAAGTGCGATGCGTCGAAGAAAGCATACGAGAAGTGCCTATTTATAGGAACGACTTCCACACAAAGGAACAAACCAATTCCTGAATTCCCTCTAGGACACTCAGAGAACTTGTGCAACTCCTCAATTTTAGCTAGTAATGCCAAAGTGCTACATATTTCTTAAGTTCTTATCTTTGACAACATTTCTTCTTTGTCCTTTTTTTGTTGTTTGATCTTCTCCACTACTACTACTATCACGCATAGTCATAGCACAAATATGGGTTATTACATATTGAGTAGCTAGTTTCAAACTTGTGCATTACACGGTACACATATTATATCGTGCTTAATGATTCTTACACAAAAGTCTCACGTTGAACATTTTTCTTAAATAACCAGACGTAGTGTTTATATTTTGTTTGTTGAGTTTAGTTTAGGAATAAACATAATTTCTTTTTTGCAATTTTCGTTCGATGACATAATTTCTATCAAACATATCATGCATTTTGTAGTATAATGATATCCTTATTTTTGTTTTGTTAGTGAATTTATCGTTTGATATTTATCATATGTTCTGACATTCACCAGTTTAATATTGATATTCATCATATAAAGTTTTATATTCAGTGGCTGAGATTGGATGAAAAGGGGGGGGGGGGGGGGGGCAGGTCTCGAACCCAAGACCTCATGGGTAGAGGAGGAGAATTTCAAGGGGGGCCAAACCACCAAGCCAAAGTAACTTTGTGATATATTTACTCAACAAAATAATAATATCACAAAACTCAGGGAGGCCTGGCCCCCTCCCAAGGAGCCTAAGCTCCGCCTCTGTTTATATTCATGACTTTTACTAGTATGATAAGATCTTATTTTGTTAGTGGATTCATTTTTTGTTATTATCGTTTTAATTAATATATTCATCATACATAACTTTATATTCATGGATCTTAATAGTACGATGACGTCTAATTATATTAGTTGATTCACTGTTTGATAATAATATTCAGCATATGCATTAATAATCATCATCTTAATGCTCAAATTCATCATTGAAGTTATGAAATTCATCATATGTTAGTCTATATTCATCGTATTCAATTTTTTTTTGTATATATATTTTAGGAGATTGTGCAAAAAGATTTTCGCATCAGGCAGTGTATAGCAAAACAATGCACAAGTTCAAAACTTATGTCTGGCTCGTGGAGAATCAAAGTAACAAAGACGAATCTCTTAGACAATTACTGCTTAGTGATAGAAATATATATGTAATTTTATTAGTTGGTTGTTGATGAATACCAGTAGTAGATTCCTGATGATTATGATAGTGTATTTTCATGAATACCACATCTCTTTTAATGAGTATGTTATTTATTTATTTATTTATCATTTTAAATCAATATGTCGATTGGTGAATAAAACATCTGTTGATTAAATATCATTAGTTACATTATCCATGATAAAGAGACGATTTTGTCAAAATATTTCTTATATTTAGAGTTGGCACAAGCTGACACGACACGAACCAAACACGAGAATAGCAGGTTAGTGTTGAGAGTTTTCAACCCGTTTAATTAAATAGGTCAACACGTCTAACACGATTACCTAAATGGGTTGGGTTAGTGTTGAAATATTTGACACGAAACAAACACGAATTTTACCCGTTTATTTGTATTTGATATGCTAGTCTTCTCAATTCGTATAACAACCTTACTTTTAAAGCTGTATAGAGCCCAATTCAAAACTTAAATAATCTACTTGAGGAAATTACTCTTTTTTAAACTAATCTTTGTTATTAATGATGAGTTACATAGACACAATAGCCTCAATTCTACAATTTTTCTCTAATACAATGTATTTATATGAACTTTTCTTTTAGGCGGGTTAGGCGGGTTGTAAACGTGTTACACGTTTAATAAATGGGTCGGGTTAGTGTCAAGGGTTATCGACACGTTTAATATGGGTCGGGGTAGTGTCAAGGTTTTTATAACACGTTTATCTTTGACACGGACACGAACACAACACGAACACGACCACGACCTTTTGCCAGCTCTACTTATATTTTTTTGTAAGAATTTAGCTTTTATTCATCCTCAAGGGGTAAGAGAAAGAACGAAAGCAAATGTATTACAAAAATAAGAACCACTATAAGCTTCTAGCTAGCTTAACTTACATTTAGATTTTCCACTATTTCATCATGAAATTGATGATTAGAGATGGCTAAAAGTCGAACACTAACTATAAACTTAATTTTCTCAATTAACCAAACTTCTGTGTGAGTAATATCTCCAAAAATCCGTGAGTTGCGTTCCATCCAAAGCATGTAGATTGTTGATGACAAGCTCGCGCAATACCATCTATATCGCCAATGCTTCGAGCGTCGACGTTGAGAGCCCCGTTGAAGCTCTCTCCTCAAGCTCCAGGCATTTCGCCTAATACCATTCCATTTCAGAAATGCTCTGCCAAATAAATTTTGCAAACTTACAGTAAAAAACCAGGTGTTGATGGGATTATGCAGCAGGTTTACACAGTATGCACCTGTTCACCATGGTTAACTCCCTTCTCATCAGATTATCTATGGTAGGAAGACAATTCTGAACTGCCAGTGACATATAAAACAATGTCTGGGGAGGTTAACTGAGCTCCAGATGACCTTGCAGCCTCGAAGCTTTTTCTGGTAATCTCTGAGCTGATTATAAGCTGATTTCAGGCTGAATTTTCCACTTATTGTCCAAGATTTCACTGCTTGATCAGCATTTGTAGCATCCAAATATTTCTTATATTCGTCAAACTAACTCTTATATTCATCAAATGAGTCCCTATATTCATCAAATGATTTCTTCAAAAGAGAGAAAATTGGGCTTAGCCACGAACAAGAAAAAAAATATTAACTAGTTGTTAAATTTATCAAATGAATCTTAAGGAGAAATTTAGATCCTCTTCAGTTCCTCAAAAGAACAGGAGTCCCATTCCTATAAATGGCCATGATCAATCTAAGCCCACAATCTAACGACTACAAGCAACTTGCAAAAATCATCCCCACTTCACCATAGCAGCCCAGCCACAAATTACCCACATGCATACCCATCCGCCGCACAGATGTCTCGTCTCCAGTGATAACTTGTCCGGCTATGAAGTCCGGCGACCGTATTAGATGTGCCCCAGCAGAGTCACCGGACACCTTGTCCGGCTATGGGGTTAATTGTTTCTGATGAGGATGGTCGGTAGTGGGATATTATTTTCGTGATGGTCTCGTCCATAGACAACAACTTTGTTTTTTTTTTTTTTTGAAAAGGTAAGCGGAGTACATGAAGGCAATTAGGTGCCCCTAAGGGTTGCACCCAAAAGTCGGTGGGACGGAACACGAAAAGAGAAAAAGAAAAGGTCGAGCCAACCCAATGTCTCAGACCACTTAAAAGGAGGTTGGTTGGACCAGAAAAGCCCAAAGATGGGCGAAAGGGTAAGCAACTAGTCCAACTAAGCTTACATCTAAGTTTCAAAAACACCGCAGAAAGGCCCAACCCAAATACAACGGCAATAAAACCACTAAAATAGACCAAACAAGACCAAAGTTAAGGCCCATTCAGAACCCTAACCATATCCAAATTAAAAACCTAGAAACCCACTAATCCTAAGAGACAAAGCAGACTACCCCCCCCCCCCAGTCAAGTGAACAGTATCCCCGCCGTCACAGCCTACCCGAACCCGCCACAATAGCATCAATCACAACGGACATCCTTTTGACCCCGTCAAAAATAAGCAGTGGTTCCCGGAAGAGCCATTAGCGGCCATCAGTTATCGTAAGTGGCTTAGTCGTCTTCGTCAAAATCGACGCATCCCCAAGAAACAAAAACCGATTCTAAGCAAACGGATGCGGAAGATTAAAAATAACATGTAACCCAGGAAAAAAGTTACAAAGTAAAAAATTTCACTAAAAACACAACTTTGATATTCCAACAAAGGAGCCTAAGAAAAGTTTAGATCTGAAACACCAAAGAGGGAAAAAACTAAGACCAAGATCTATTCCAAAATAAGAACAATCAAAGATAAGATTAACAGTGTAAGGGAAAGAACCGCCATACAAACCTTGACATGAATAGTCGTCGCCATCAAATGTGCTATTGGACGAGAATCGCGGCTTTGCTCGTCGTTCTTCATTAATGGAGTAAGATTAGACCATTGAGAATGGGTTAGCATGAAGAAAAGGCTTGTTTTCAGTAGAAAAAACCAATGGGTTTCGTAGAGTGAAATTTTTTTTAGGTAAATTCTCGTATCTCCCTTGATGGACATCATAGGAGGTTCTAGAGAGAACTCTCTCTCTCTCTCTCTCTAACTCGCTAACTTGAATACCATTGTTTTCTTTCTTAGAACATTGTTAATTGATATGGGTTAAAACTTGGGTTTCGTTTCTCTCCCCTATTCTTTAATTCACAATAAATTATCTTCTCTCTCCAACCTCACCCCTCTCTCTTTGGCCCCACTTTTCCGTTTCACATACCCTTCACCCGGGTACCAAAACTAGGTAGAAACCTTTTGCTTTTCTCTCTCCCCTTTTTTCTCTCTCCTCCATTCTTTATTAATTTTTCTTCCCCAAACCCGGTGTAAAAAACTCTCATTAGAGTATTTTTAATGGGAAAAGTCCCACCAGGTTGGAAGTAGGGGAAGACATTTAATAATGAAAAAGAAAGAAAAAGAGGAGAGAAAGTGTTTATACCTGGTTAGAAGTATTACCGGGTATCAAATTCTTCCACCTGGTCCCACTTCTTTTTTCTTCCACCATTTTGTTAAGAAACAACCATTTACAGGCCGCCACGTGTACAGGTGTGCTGGACAAATTTTTAATACTGTTGCAACTTCGTTAAACGGCCATATTTTTCAAACGACAAATCTAAACAAAATAAAAATTATACCAACGACTTTGTTTTTCTTTCCTCTATAAATAGAGACCAATATTGGATATGTTACTTACAAAAAAAAAATTAGTTTTCCACATTAAAACAAAATTAATTTTATCATTTTTATTATTGTCTCCAAAATTAAGTTAAGTATGAGTAATAACTCTAATTATAGAATACCTCCAAATTCACGAAATAATCCAAATATTCGTAGAAATCAAAATTTATCAAATAATTCTACATTCCAAAATATACCAAATTATCATAATTATATACACGAAGATAATCCTGAAAATGTAAGTAATTATCCTAATCTCAACTTTATCCCTCCATTTTCAACGCAATCACAAAAAAAATTATTTCTTCGAGTAATCCCCCAAATTATTCACCACAAAATCATACAAATTCCCAAATGTCTCCCCAATTCCAAATGTTTGGAGATGGAAGTGCATTTTCCCGATTTGGAACTGTTCAACAATCGCAAATCCGTTCAGGTGGACGCGAAAATATTGCACGGAATATATTTTCAGTAGATAGTGGTAATGAGGAAGTTATTGTGGTTGATTCAAGAACTGCAAAGAAAGACTAGGCTACGGGCGAAAAAAGATGGTGGACTATTGAAGAAGATAAGGTACTGCTTAATGTTTTTGCAGAATTTACTAAAAATCAAGTGAAATCAACCAATCAAAGAAGCTTTCAATTTTGGAATAAAATTGCATTTTCACAATGAGATAAGAATTGAGAGAGACGGAGATGATAAAGTACCAACAAATACAAAATTAAGTGTCAGGGGTAGTGAACAATGTCGGCAACGATACAAAACACTATCCCAAAAATGTGCTTCTTGGGGTGTTGCACTTGATAAACCTAAGAGCTTAGTAAAAAATGGGATGTCAAATATTGACTCAAATGAGATTGCTCAAGGTATTTTAGAAGAGAAATAAAATTGTAGGAAGGGTTTTGTTGAGTTTCATGCATGGGAGGTTTTAGGAGTGTCTCTAAAGTGGAACCCAAGAGCAGATAATGAGGATGATACAAACGAATATAATGCAAATGAGATTGAAAATGATGAAAGTGGTAGCAGCGAAAAAAAGGTCAAGACTCAATGAAAGTGGAGACTGTTCGGCATCAAACAATCAAGATACCCCAACGAGTGGCGATGTTGGAGACTCTAGCCACCGTTCATCCATGAAATCATCCAAAAATAAGGGAAAGTACAAGGTGAACGCCAACGAACTTATTGGACACTCAATTGGGGTATATAGAAGCACTTAACAAAATTTCAATGACTAAGGAAAACGATGTTTCGGTGAATACCCAAATGATTGAGATCCAAAAGGAGAAGCTTTTGGTGAAGCAGAGGAAAATGAATATGGACTTATACTTTAACTTGTCACAAAAAATTGTCTTTCTCCGGAGGAGGAGGAGGAGCTTAAGAAGGACCTGATTAAGAAATTGTTTTAGTAAGGGTATGTTTGGTATTGTTTTATGTTTTCAGTTTTCAGTTTTTTTTTAAAACCAAAGTCCCATTTTTTAAAACCAGAAAAAGTGGTTTTCAGTTTTTAGTTGTCAGTTTTCATTTTCAGTATGACTATTATGGAAACATACAATTAAAATTCATTTTTGCAACTTATTTAACTAATTTTTTTCCAAAAAAAACCAAAAACCGAAAACGGCAGTGATACGGAACGAGCCCTTAGTATTAATGTAATGTTTTATTTATATTACTTTTCATTTAAAAAACCGCAAACTTTAAATTTAATGAATTGTATTGTATCATTGGAGTTCATCAGATTTTAAATATATATTTTATGTCAGATTTTCAGTTTCCAATATTCCATAATGTATAAGTTGTCATCTTTTGTTGTATACATTTAATATTTTCTTTTGTATTATTGGAGGTGACCTATCAATAGCATGACTAGTCTTATCTATTTACACCATTGAACAAGAAATCACAATAATTACCTGAATTGTCTTTTCAGAAGAAAAAAAAGGAGTAATCAATCGTCTCACTGAAATTATACGAGTAGTCTTGTCAAAAAAACATCATGCAATTATTTTTTGAGAAAAATCAGTCAATTATTATGATCAACTACAAATAATTTGCCTATATATTATGATATAGTTCAACCAAATATTTCACTTCATTATCCACGTACCTCACTACAAATTATAAAAATATAATTTCCTGGGAGAATAACTAAATTTTTTCAAGTTTAAACTCCGATTCCTCCAATTAAGATTCCCCTACTACAAATAGAATTGAAAATGATATTACTTTTAATGAGTTCTTAGCTCGTTATGAGCAAAGAAGACTAGAGAATCGAATAACCGATGAGATAATTGATAATGTAATTTTCAATGATACATTTCAAGTTTTTCAACAACCGACTCCATTATCAAGGGGTCCAAGAATCTACATTGATCGAAATCGTGAAGAGGCAAATAATCGTTTATTCAACGATTATTTTTCAAATAATCTTTTATTCCCCCCCTAATATATTTCGAAGGCGTTTCCGTATGTGAAAAGGTTTGTTTTGCCGCATTGTTGATGCAGTGACTACAAACGATGATTATTTTCGCTAGAAGCCTGATGCAAGAGGCAGGCTTGATGCAATTCCTTTGCAGAAATGCACTGCCACATGCGCTTGAAGAATATTTAAAGATTAGCGGATCACTCGCAAGAGAATCCCTTCACCACTTTGTAGAAGGAGTGATCGCTCAATTGAGTGCTCAATATATGAGAAAACACACCGGGGAGGATTTGACGAGGTTGATGCATCAAGGACAGCATCGGGGATTTCCAGGCATGTTGGGTTCGATTGATTGCATGCAGTGGGATTGGAAAAAATTGTCCAGCTTGACTAAGATGACAATTTCAAGGAACAGTAAGAAACCAACCTTAAATTTAGAAGATGTTGCATCATATGATCTTTGTGGCCATGCTTTCTTTGAGACGCCAGGTTCGTGTAATGATATTAGTGTCCTTGATCGATCACCATTATTTGATGATATACTCCAAGGTCGAGCGCCCATTATATGCTTTAACGTTAACGGAAATACATATAACATGGGTTATTATCTCACTGATGGAATCTATCCAATATAAAGTTTGCTGAAGTTCAAGAGGCGGTTACAAAAGATGTTGAGCGTGCATTTGATGTTCTACAAGCTAGATTTGCAATAATTTGAAACCCGAGGCTAGCACATGACAAAAGAATGTTGGGTAGAATGATGATGTAGGCCATCATAATGCATAATATGATCGTTGATGATGAGCAAGATACATATCAAAACTATTCTAATACAATTGAATTTCAAAATGAAACCCCTCCTGAATCGAGCACCTCAGGGCCAATAACTGAGAATGCTTCATTTCATTTCTCTCGGGAGAGGGTAGCAAATTTTTGTCAAGTTACATGGCTAATAGAGGTCGAGTTCGTGATAGTGAAGTTCACAAATCTGTAAAAAAAGAATTGATGAAACTTATATGGGTTAAATTTCGTAACAACAACAACGACAACTGTAACACCCCCGAAATTTGGCCAATTTTAAAACATTATGTATTACAAAAATCGCCAAAATTCGATAATCTTACAATCGATATACAAATATGACAAAATAGAACTTTTAGAAACTGATAAGACGACGCAAGGGCCTATACAAAAATTTCTACAATTTCGCACAGCGGAAGCTAAACACATCCTCAAGTACAACCCACAAGTAAATCCTCCAAATAACCTGAAATCACAAACAGACAAACCAAAGGACCTACCCGATGACGAGTAGCCCGAAGGAAAAATATGTCAGCCGGAAATGCTGAGTAACAGACTCTACCTCGTAAAAATAGTTTGTCATGGTCAATGAAATACACTCACACATAAGTACCAATTATACAATTACCAAATTAATTCAAGTTAATTTAATTTTTTGAAAATTAAGTGAGTCCATCCACAAATTACATAACCAAATTTTAAGATGACTTACCAACCAGTAAAAAGAACTATAAACCATCCAAAATATAAAACAATGAGTAGCATATTTATCCTACCAATCCATACTTAATAATAATAATTGCAAACGCGTTGAGTCACCTCGGCGCCAACCGTCCCAAGACTAGCAATGAATAATAAGAGTTATTGCAAACGAGTTGTGTCACCTCAGCGCCAACCGTTCGAAGACTAGCAAGACATATTACATACGGGTTGTGTCACCTCAGCGCCAACCGTCCGAAGACTAGCAAGGAATAGTAATAATTGCAAACAGGTTGAGTCATCTCAGTGCCAACCGCCCAAAGGCTAGCAACGACCATAGTAATTCTCATGTTCCATTGTCTTCCACTTTAAATAATTAGTGTCTTATTGAGAGGGTTCATCGTATATTACTAATCATAGAGGCAATACTATCAACCCATACATAGTAATCATAATAAATTCAAAATTGAACAATAACAATGAGCATAATATTGTCAATTCTTAGAATAACTCAAATTAAACAATAAGGTAGTCTCTAATACTCTCTGATTGTCCATAACTACAACCCGTATCAATAAACTCGTACAATACACATAAGACTCCCATAAACTCAGTCGGAGCACAAGTCATTCGACCAAATCAAATCACAATAGCATATAAAATCACATAATAACAATCAGGATTATAAATAAACCCATAATAATTTAAAGTTGGTAGACATCGTGTTACCTCTAATTAGCGTATTCAGCTACCAAAGATCACAACTTTAATCCCGCAATAAAAAATCTCGCGCTCAATCACCGTACCCCACTAAAATCGATCCGACGAATCGCTCCTAAATTGTTCCCAAAATAGGCCCATAAACGAGAAAAGTTTGGAATGTGGAGTGGCAGTACTGGTCGATCGGAGAAAGAAGTGACGATGTTGTAGGTATGTGATGGTGATGATCAAGAATATGAGTGATGATAATGATGGGGAAGAAGAGGCAGGGGAAGGGGTATTATACGAGGTATATAGGAGAGAGAGTATGAGGGGTTTTTTTCTTTGTTTTTTTTTCTTTTATATACATATTCATCCAACTAGTCTAGGATTCAGGTAGGTGTTTATGCTAACATTTAGGCTGGGCCAACATTATACAAATCTTAGTTTTCTTAGCCTAATTTGTACACCCGTATTAAAACGACACATATATCCCGATTGAGATGTTCATTACTAAACAAGGTTATACATAATAAACAAACGTATAATATTATAAAGTCGTCTGAAATTTTGGAGTATTACAACAACAACTACTGAGAAATTATTTATTATGTTTAATTTGAAATTTTCTCATTTTAAGCCATTGTGTTTGTGTGTAGTAATTTTAAGTATAGTTTCTCCCAATTGTTCATGTATTTGTTTTAATTAATTGTGAGTTTATTGTCTTTGTATTTATTGTTTTTTTAAATATCGTTAGAGTAATTATTTAGTTAATGTAAATGTGCAACTACTTTGTATATAAAATAATTTTTTCACTAATATTATTTTTTTGAAGATCTTTTTCCGTCTTTTTCTTCCCGATAATTGAACAAAATATTTGAGATAGATTTAAAATGTAAGTAGGAGAGAGAAATTATGGTGGGGTAAGTAAAAGTAGGGGAAACCTTGGTAGATTGATAAACTTGTAGAAATGAAGTAGGTGTAAAAAGTTGGTATTGAATTAGTTGGATGAGATAGAAAACAGGAGAGAGAAGGAATACGAGGTCCTAACCTGGTAACCACTAAAAATGCTCTTAACAACGCTCTTATGTGCAAATACATTTGTGGACAATGGCTTTGTTGATGGCTGTTTTTGGGTGGTTATTGCGGGGTCAATTAGGGGACAGAGAAGAGAGATTAAAGGAAAATCAATTTGGGCCGTTTCATTTGCTAGGGTTGCACGTGGCAGCTGGTAGAGCAAAGAAATGGATCCTCCAGTTTTGTTAGAGGAGAGGATCTCGATTCCTTAAGGAGACCCTCCAAGAAAAAAAAATATTGAGGAGAGAGAAAATTGGGTCGGGTCATAAAAGAGAAAAAAAACAATCAAAGTATGTCCTTGGTAGGAGTCGTCGAATCTTGTGTGCGGGAGAATAAGTGAATGTCTGACCAAGTAAGCTAGGACAACTTATGTTTTATTGTAATGACCCTCTTTGTTAAAGGTTATGTAGAGAATAAGTGGTGCAGTAGTATGCAAATGTAGGAGACAAAATAAGAGGAAAAGAACAAAAATGGAGAAAAGGTAGAAGAGGAAAAATAAGAAACAAACGGAAGTAAGAAAACTCACTTTGGGGAAAAAATCATGGGAATCCAATCCTTGCCCCGAGATTTATGGGGAGCCTCTCAAAACTTGCAGAATATCTCTGCTAAGTTCTTCTGCTCTACTTCAATCGGCCTTCGTTGTTCGACGCACCAAACTGTAACAACCCTAAAATTTACTCAACGAAATATATAGAATTGTCACGCCGCAATTGACTACCAAGGCAATTGCAAGGCTAGTTATTCGATTACAATACTAAATAGAAACGAAACAGCGGAAGTCTTAAACAAATGTCGAACTACAATTCTCAAAGCTAGTCTTAAATTACATAATCCAAATGAAATATAAATTAAATAGTGTTTATAAAATCCCCAGCATGCAGACGACTCTTCAAACAAGCATCCACATCATCAATATCTGTCAAACTACGCCATCGAGAATGACGTAGGACCCAGAAATAAGGTAGGGAACAAACCAGAAGAAAGAACGTCAGCATACAGGCTAAGTAAGAAACACAAAAGAACAAGAAGATAAAAGACACGCGCTGGAAGACGCTGAATAATCAAACGATCAACCATCGTTACATCATCAATTATAGTCATCACATCTATACGGGATTCATCAATCATAACACATTAATATTCATTAAGGCCGGGTTTCTACCCCACAGCCACCACAATCTCGAACCAATGCGAGCTAGAGTACCATAAACAACCCCTAATGACTCAGAGTGTGCACACCCCTCTCTAGGGATCCAGTAGGATGCGTACCCCTAGAAGGAAGCCGAATAGGAAGCCGGTAGCGAACCGACCACAGACTCCCCTCATAAAGAAGGTACAGAGGTGACCGATCAACGCCGAGACACCTTACTCTAGGTGGTAATCGTCAACATTATCATTAGTCATAATCACTATCATTAGTGTACACTTTACGAAATCATTCATTATCATGTTATATAATCAATATCATAATATTTAAATTCAAGAATCAACATTATCGAAACAAAAGAAGAAGACAACAAAGCACACTCGGCCGAAAGCCGCCGAGTGACCGAGAGGGCCGAGCCGGTCACACAGAAGCCGAAGGGCCGGTTGGTAGGAAAGCCGAAGGGCTATTGCTGCAAGGTTAGTTTCAAGAGGTAGATATAATAATAAAAGGCAATGGTATGATAATCTGTGAACAATGGTCATCAAAGACGAGATTAGTTCAAGGAAAGATAGTTTAGAGGGTTGGTCATCGTGGTTGGGATTGTAACCAACGTTCTTACCTTTCTAGCAAGTCACAAATCAACACTAGACTTTAGAACGGTACTTCCTCGAACACACAACCTATAAAACCAATAACAAATCACCAATTATCAACCATCATGCTACTAACACCAATAAGACTCCTCTAGAATCACATTCCAATACTCAAACGATCTCCAAACGTAACCAAATTCGCACAGCAGCTTACTAAACATACCAACAACATAATCCCATCATAAACTTATCAAAACCATCATGATAATACTCAAATTAAGGTGAGACCAGATCTGGAGAGCATTTATTTTCCACCATCAAAACATCATATAACATCTCCAAACCTTAGTCATAAATTATAAATTATAACAAACAATCCCTCCGAATATTACACAATTCCAATCATAAAATCATCATTAAATCATTATAACTTCAATCACATGAACCCTAATTCATAAACTCAATATTTCATGCTTCAAAACATAATTAAACACCATCATAATCCCAACAATAACTAATCACCATGCAATTCATGTTTAAACTTCAATTAACATGAACAATAGTAAAGCCCTAATCTGAAAATTATACTAAGGGGCTTAAAAACTTACAACTTTTGGTTGCAAAACCAAAAGGAAGGGCAAAAAGGCACGGCGGAGGCGCTAGGGCGATCCACGGCGGCGAAGGGTGGCGGCGAAGGGTGCGGCGGCGGTCCTCTGGTCGCGCGCTCTTCTTCTCCTTCTCTTCTCTCTTTCCCGCGGCTCCTCTCTCTGTCCTCTCTGCTTCTCTTCTCTTGGGTGACGGCAATAAGTGAAGAGGGTTTGGGGTTGACCTTTTTATTTATAGTGTTGGGTACGGGAAATCATTAAGGGCGTTTTGGTAATTTTACCTAAAAGACTACCCGATTAGGAAATCGTCCCAAAAAGGAAAGTTACTCCAAACTTCCTAAAATAGAATTTAGAAATCTCAAAATGAATATTTCCCGACAAACTTACTAATTTAAAGTCCTAAAAACACGGGGTGTTACACAAACATTCGAGTGTTACAATAAACTGAAGTGCTTCAGACCATAAGCACACACTACGCCAAAAAACACCAAAGACACCGGGTTGAAAACCGGCTAGACACCGGTTACACCCGGTGTCTGGACTGCCGGTGTCTTATCTTAGACACCGGTTGTCCAATATTACACCCGGTGTAAAAGTGTAACCTACAACACCGGTTTTAAGGAAAACTGGTGTCATATGCGTATGCTAAATGTGACAACGTGGGAGGGCCTTTGACACCGGTTATTCATAAAACCGGTGTCTTAGGTCACAATAAAAATAAAAAAAAATTAAAATAAAAATGAAAAGTGATTCGTATTCTTGTATTCCCAGAAATTCGATCTAAATGTTTCCACAAAATAATCGAAAATAAACAATTAACAAAAAATTAATCGAGTAGCAGTAACATAATTTAAGGATAAATTATAACATAGACACAATGATGAATACAACTAATACGTAGCTGAGATTCGATTGCAGCTAATAGATTACTTGAACAGTAGATCCAACAAATTTGCAGATAAATCCCAAATTGGACAAAAAAATAGATCTGAATCTGGAGAACATTTGTTGATCGATCAGAAATTAAACCAGAAAACCTTCTGCAACAACTGCTACGAACAATCAAAAATTATAAATAACCAAAAACTAACACAAAAGCCCCTTTCACGGCATACGAATCAATTTAATCATAGCTCAATTAATTGGAAATAAACCCAAATTATGAAACTATACAAACGACATCAGATCTACGAAAAAAATTGGGTACATTTGAAGGTAAAGTAGGAATTTGAATATCACAAAATCTAAAAATGTTTACAAGATCTACAAAAGCCCTAAAAAAATTCATCAAACTTACATAAAATAACAAACTTGTATGATATCGATTTGTACATCTTTGATTTGAAACCTTGAGTTCATCCACTTTCAGCCCCTTTCTTGTGTTTTAATTTTTAGGAGTGGAGGAAGCATTCATTTTTTAGGGAACGATTATGGATGAAGAGGGACAGAGGATGTGTAGGGAGGGAGGGAGGGAATAAGTGGGAAACCAAGGAAAGAGAGAGAGAAGGGGGGGAGTCGTGTAGATAACAATGAAGGAGACGGAGAGAGAAGAAGTAGCAATTTTTATGAAGGTGAGAAATTAAAGGGAGTCAAAGGAGTGTAGATAACAATGAAGATTATGAAGTTATAGAGGTTTTTCTATTTTAAATTTTTTCGATTGACATATGACACCGGTTTTAAGCACAACCGGTGTCTTATGTGTACAATTAATTTTTTTATATTTTTTCTTTATTTTTGAAAACACATATAACACCGGTTTTTTTAATAACCGGTGTCTTATATTTTCCAAAGAATTTGTTTTTTAATTTTTAATGCTTTTTACACCGGGTGACGGAAAACCGGTGTCGTAAATATTTATAACACCAGTTTTTACTATTCCGGTGTCGTATATAGCGGTGTCTAATATGTTTTTTGGCGTAGTGACACCACATGTAAAGTGAGTTCCGAGTGTTATTAGATTTTGTAAAGATAATTTACGAAATAAGTAGTCGTTTCTTAAGTGGAAAAAGTGATATCTTATTAGCGAGGCTCTGTGAAAATAGTTATCGTCACTTAACGTAACCGAGGTATAACTCTTAAACTATTATGAAACTATTGTCGCTAGAACACCGTCAATACTTTTGTACACATTTTCAATAATAGATTGACCTTGTGGCGAATGGTTATTATGGTGTAAGTAACTCGGCGGAATTACCCCAGTTTGTGAACATCACTGTATTAACTACTAACCCAAGAGTATAATATGTAGTGGTAAATAGTAACTCCATGATTAAAAAGTAACCCGTCGGAATTACCCCAGCGGTGAAAATAATCTTAGAATGAATAATTTCCACCGAAGGACGATAAATAGTGAATTAACAATTTGACTAGATGAATCGTCACTTTTAGAATTCGGATGTCGTTGGACACTTGGACAGTAAACTACCAGATTAATCAACTGTATAATTGGAATAACAAAGTCATCTTAAATATTAACTTACATGATTTTTATTACTTAGAAAAGCTAAAGAAGGAAATCTTGAGAGAAGATTGGTTCACCCAGGAGGTACCAAATGAAGATAGACAACGCAGAGTATGTTTCCCGTTGCTTGACATGTCAACAGATTAAAGCAGATCACCAAAGATCTGCAGGAAAACTACAATCCTTACATGTACCTACCTGAAAGTTGGAGGAAATTTCAATGGAGTTTGTGGGCGGTCTACCGAGAACTCAAAGTGGATATGAGTCCATTTAGGTAATTGTAGATCGATTAACTAAGTCAGCTTATTTTCTACCCCTTAGATCGGGTTATACCGCAGAATCATTGACTGAGTTGTATGTTCGAGAAATTGTTAGACTCCATGGGGTCCCTGTATCTATCGTGTCAGATAGGGACTCGAAATACGTCGCACGTTTTTGGCAAAGTTTACACGAAGCGATGGGGACGAAACTAAACTTCAGTACTGCATATCATCCTCAAACCGATGGGCAAACTGAAAGGACCATTCAAACCTTGAAAGACATGCTGAGAGCATGTGTACTAGATTTCAGAGGTTCATGGTAAGAATGGTTACATCAGCGATGGGGACGAAACTAAACTTCAGTACTGCATATCATCCTCAAACCGATGGACAAACAAAAAGGACCAATCAAACCTTGGAAGACATGTTGAGAGCATGCGTACTAGATTTCGGAGGTTCATGGGAAGAATGGTTACATCTTGTGGAGTTCGCCTATAACAACAGTTATCATTCCAGTATATGTGTCACCCCATTCGAGGCCTTGTACGGACGAAAACGCAGATCCCCTCTATGTTGGGATGACGTGGGCGAAAGACAACTTTTGGGTCCCGAGTTAGTCCAACAAACAGTTGAAAAGATACATGTCATAAGAGGACGTATGAGAGCTGCCCAAAGCCGACAGACGAGTTATGCTGATAGGAAGAGACGAGACGCGGAGTTCAAAGAAGGAGATAAGGTGTATCTTAAGGTCTCTCCAACAAGAAGGGTGTATAGATTTGGAGTTCCAGAAATTGAGTCTACGATTTATTGGCCCATATGAAATACTCGAAAGGATTAGTAAGGTTTCATATCGATTGGCTCTACCACCAATCTTGTCAGGAGTTCACAATGTGTTACATATTTCCATGCTTAAGAGGTTTGTTCAACCAGACGAGCAGATAGTCGAATTTAGACCAATCCAACTTAAGCCTGTTTTAAGTTAAATTACGAATAACGACCACTAAAGATTTTGGGGCAAGAAGTTCAGGTGTTAAGGAACAAGACTTTACGTTTGTCAAAGTGCATTGGTACAACCACGACGAAAGAGAAGTCACTTGGGAGAAAGAAACAGACATGAGGGAGAGCTATCCACACATGTTCGAATCATGATCATGGTAAGTTTCGGGACGAAACTCTCTTTTAGGAGGGAGGATTTAATGACCCTCTTTGTTAAAGCTTATGTAGAATAAGTGGTGCAATAGTATGCAAATTAATTGTAGGAGACAAAACAAGAGAAAAATAACAAAAATGGAGAAAAGGTAGAAGAGGAAAAATAAGAAACAAACGTAAATAAGAAAACTCACTTTGGGGGAAAAACCATGGGAATCCAATCTTTACCCCGAGATTCATGGGGAGCCTCTCAAAACTTGCAGAATATCTCTGCTAAGTTCTTCTGCTCTACTTCAATATGCCTATAAATAGCTGCATCTTTCTTTCGTTTTTCGACACACCAAACACTCGAGTGTTACAATAAACTGAAGTGCTTCAGACCATAAGCACACCACATATAAAGTGAGTTCCGAGTGTTATTAGATTTCTTAAAAATAATTTACGAAATAAGTAGTCGTTGCGTAAGTGGAAAAAGTGATATCTTATTAGCGAGGCTCTGTCAAAATAATCATCCTCACTTAACGTACCGAGGTATAACTCTTAAACTATTATGAAACTATTGTCGCTAGAACGCCGTTAATATCTTAGTACACGTTTTCGATAATAGATTGACCTTGTGGTGAATGGTTATTACGATGCAATTAACTCAGTGGAATTACCCAAGTTTGTGAACGACACCGTAATAACTACTAACCCAAGAGTAAAATATGTAATGGTAAATAGTAACTCCATGATTAAAAAGTAACCCGACGGAATTACCCCAACGCTGAAAATAATCTTAGAGTGAATAATTTCCACTGAAGGACGATAAATAGTGAATTAACAATTTGACTAGATGAATCGCCACTTTTAGAATTCGGACGTCGTTGGACTATAAACTGTGAACTGTGAATTGTGGGCTAGTTATATGTTCCGCCACTTCTGAACTAATCAGAACTATTACTACCCTTTATTGAGAGTTATTGTATTATGATTATTATTATTATCTGTCTTACTGTTTTAGCACTTGCTTGATCCGGTTAAATTAGAGACTGTCTTTTACTGCTCTGTTGAGCTCACCTTTTCAATAATAAACTCTTTTCAGGTGATTGTCACTAGCTTGGAGTGGGGAATTGAGTGAGGTACCCGGACCAGTTTAGGTTTGTAATTTAAATAAATGACCTTATTTACCGTTTGTACCCTAGTTTCCGCATGTTTGATATTATGTAACTTTTCCCTTGTACCTTTGACATTTGAATTTAAGAAAGGCTTTGCCTACTTTTGTGGGTAGCCGTCTATTATGTTCCAATATTCGTTTTGGGGCGTGACATTTATGCCCTTACCAAATAATTATTACTGGGCACCTAGGAGTATGATATTCCAGACTCCTGGGCTCCCGGCTCCATGGTATAGCAATTTCCCCACGGGGCGTTTGAGTTGGGAAGGATGTGGCTTTTTTCTTCTTCCAACAACACGAAAGCTCTAGTATTTCAGTGCATCATACACAAGTAGAAGACCCAATTTTAAGGTTGGGTTTGGGAGTTGTTTTGGGCTCTTGGAGAAACATAAGGTACTTTTGCAAATACCCCTACTTGGCCAAATTTTTGCTTCTCAAATCCATAAGCCGTTTCAAGAGTTTGGCCAAACAAGCACATACTTAGATCGATAGTAGAAATTAGATCCTGTGCGATTCAACTTATTAAACAATGTTTTCAAATCAGATCAGATTTATTTAAATCAAATCAAATCAAATCAGAATTATCCAAATATCAATAAATACATCTAGTCTATTTTTAGTTATTAATTTGCCTAGATGCAATTAATTTATCAATAAATTCAGTTATGATCAAATCAAATCAGTTTTATTCAAATCAAATCAAATCAGAAAAATGCAGTCCAATCGCACACTGTCTTAATTCGATAAAAGTAGCCAAAATTGAGATTATTTTGTTAATTTTGTTTTTCACAAATTCTATCGTTAACATGCTAATTTATCAAATATAACTAATTAATTGGTCTTATACTCTTATACGATGAGATGGTATCACCGTAGGATTACTCAATTTTTTTGGGACGGTCTAAATACAACAAGTAAAGAGGTTAAATACAACAAATAAATGAAATTTCTTCCAATAGTACCCTTCTCTATGAAATACACTTCTGATTTCCGTTCAAGAGAAAATCACAGGAAATATGCTCAACCATGGCTATTCCTTCCATTAGAAGCCACAATTTTGTCGATGCTCGTGAGTCGTGATATAGCCACAGTGAGTACAACCCTCACATATCTTCTCATGATTTTTGCATAGCATATTCATATTGTAACACTAAGGAATTAGGAAAGTGGTTTATGGAGTTGGTTTGTCCCACATTTAGAAAACTAAGGCTCATATGATCAGTTTATAATAGATTTTTACCATCATACTACCAACAAGACCTTCATCTTTTAGAGCCCACGAGAGGATTTACGGGTCTAAGAGCTGACTTCCCATCTTATTGGGTTGTGTTGCGACCGACGGTGGATCGGGCTATTACACATACCCACCCCGTCGGCTTAGCTTTCCGACTCCCCTACCCACCCCGTCGACTCGAATTTCTGACCCCCCACCCCACCCCGTCGCCTGAAAATTCTGACCCCCCACCTACCCCGTCGACTCCAACTTCCGACCCCCCCACCTACCCCGTCGGCTCCAACTTCCGACCCCCCCACCTACCCCGTCGGCTCATATTTGCGACCCACCCCGTCGACTCATAAATCCGACCCCCACCCCATCCCGTCGACTCGAATTTCTGACCCCCCACCCCTCCCCGTCGACTCAAATTTCTGACCCCCACCCCATTTTGTCAACTCAAATTTTTGACACCCCCAACTCCATTGTAGACTAGTCTTCAATCCTTATTCTTACTACCTAGATCATAACCCAAGTTGTTGTACAAATTGCCCGGCCCCAAACACCACCGAGGTTCATGAACAAATTATATGAAGGAATGCAGTTACAACGATCCGATAAGAGTATGCAGTTTTGATTGAATGCTTGAAAATCCGGAAAAGAGTGCAGGTGAGATGCAAGAGAAAGCTAACCAGGGATAAAATTGTCATTTGTATGTTTAGTGTTGTTGTATTTAACCAATTTAATTGTTGTACGGAGTATTTAGACTTTATGATTTTGTTTTGTTTTGTTTTGGAAGGTAAAGTTTTGTTACCCGACCACATAGAGTTAGGAGTCCTGCCTTCAGTCAGCCCAGCTTCTCTCCCTCCTCCGGCGATACTCTTAAAACCCTAACCCTAAAACCCTCAATTCAATTCAATCCAATTCTCCATCCATGTCGATTTCCACCTAAAAAAATCCTACCCCAAATCATCAAATTAATTAATCATCCCATAAACCCTAATTAAACCCCCCCCCTTCTCCGACCATGGAGATTGATCCGTCGCAGGCGGAAACCGACGCTTTGAGGAAGAAATCAGAAGCACTCAAAACGCTGTCAACGGGCCCCATTTCTTCCTCCATTTCCAAGCTTTCCGGCTCTTCTAGGGTTTTACCCTCGGAAAAAGACTTCCACTTCTACTACAATTTCAACGATTTCCGAGCCCCAATTGATGAAATTGGGCAGAAATCCCAGTCCATGTTGCGTCAAATAGGCTCCACTAAGCCGCTTTGGGGCGGGAAAGAGTTCGCGTTTCCTCAGGATGTTGAGGATGATTCTTGTGATTGGCTGGAGAATGTGAACGACGAGGTTATTGAGAAATTCGACGTGTCGTTGGACGAGTTCTCGAGGTTAAGGAAGGCTGAGGAGGAAGCTGCGAGAAGTCGACCGCTTGTCGATGAGAATGGGTTTCAGTTGGTGTGTGGGAAGAAGCAGAAGGCTGCTTTTGCTGCTGCGGCCGCGAAAGAGAAGGAGAAAGAGCAGAATGTGGGTGGTTTGCCTACGGTTCGAGTAGCCGAGAGAGATAGAAAGACGCTTGGGCCGAAGTCTAAGATTCCGTTTCATATACCGACGATTAGGAGGCCTCAGGATGAGTATAATATATTGGTTAATAACTCGAATCAGCCGTATCAGCATGTGTGGCTTGAGCGTAGTGAGGATGGGTCCAGGGTTATTCACCCATTGGTTTGTTCCGAGCACTGTTCTGTGTATTTGATTTTTCGTGTTGTTAAATTTGCGATTTTCGTTGTTTGTTAGCTTACTGTGGTTTTTGGGATTTGATTTTGGTAGGAAAAGCTGTCTGTTTCGGATTTTGTGGATTCTAATGTTGAAAGCCTAGTGCCTGTGGAGCCGCCCCCATATGAATCTACCCCGTTTAAGATGGTGGAAGATGTCAAGGATTTGAAGGAGATGGTTGCTAAATTACGCGTTGTGAATGAGCTTGCTGTAAGTATTTTGAGCAATTTTGCAATGCAACCTAATTTAGTTTTGTTAGTGTATATTGCATAGCTAGTTGTATAGCTTGGTAGAGTAAGTTATGTTTGTATGTAGCATATTAATGTGCAAGAGTTCATCACAAGTTAAGAATTCTATGATAATTTACATGTCAATTGTACATGCTTCGAAGATTCTGAGAAATATGAGTTATCTCAAGGTAATAGTAATGGAAATGGTAGTATCTGTAGGGCTAGCTTTGCTACAATTATTGATCTTTTGTTGCCAATACTTTGGTGACTTTTCACCAGCATTCCATTGGGTATGTTCTTGTTATCATGGTTTTTCTATAAAGATAGTGATCTAAGCCACGGAGCCTCACTTTATGTAGAGAGCTTTTGCGATACGTTATCTCTTGTCCCGCCGTCACTTTGTCAAGTTAATTTCGTTACTATCTAATGAAAGCTCTACTACGCAGTACACCATATATTTATGCTCTCTGGATGAATTACACAAGCTTCTGCTTTACTCATTGGTGACACTCATCTATGGTGCCCCATAAGCATTGTCCTTTTTTTTTTTTTTTAATTTAGGATAAGGTGTTGTAAATTTGAAAGGTGTGATCCATGAGTAAGGAGTATTTACAAGAAATTTTCCTCAAATTTAGAGCAAACTTCTGGTTTCACTGATAAAGTTGCAATATAGTGATATACTCCCTCCGTCCCAGCTCAAACACCCCATATTCCATTTCGGGACGTCCCACCTCAAACACCCCATCTATTTTGGGACATATTTCTCTCTCCTACTTTTATTAAATTATTACATCATCTCTCACATTATCTCTCCTACTTTTATTAATCCCCACATTCTCTCTCCTCCTTTTTCCTAATATTACCCCACTCAACATACTATATCAATTTTTCTTATTCCACTACAAAAAAGGCTCGGGGTGTTTGAGCTGGGACGGAGGGAGTAGAATCTTTAATAGATCCAACACCGTAGTGCATATGGACGCAAAGTAAAAAATCTGTCTAAAGTTAATCAAGAGGCTGAGAAACTCCTTCAGGAATGCGGGAATTCCTTTCCAACCAAAGGCCCCTAAAGTTTGCCATTAATTTTATTTGATAAGTAAGATAGGATATCAATATTTGTAAAAGGACACCAAGGGGGTGACTCCCATATACAAAAAGACACCTAAAAAGGTGACGCCCATAGCCCCATATGCAATAGAGAAGCTAATCAAACTCTAGGACTATCTTGAGAAATTTTATCCACAAAAAGAAAGAAAGTCAAGAGTTGGTGGGAATGTAACAATTGGGTCCAACTATACAACATTCATGAACACTTCCTAAGACACTTATGTTCCTCTTAGCTCCTGAATCCATCGTACCCTATGTGCAAAGTGCTCCAAAATCTAAGGGGATACCCAATACTCCCCTTTCTCACAAAGAGACATATTATTGTCCCGCAAACCTACAATGTAGAAAAATGGGTCCAACTGGTATTCATTGGTATGAATCTCTTCAAGTGCCCTGACACAAATGCTTCAACGTTCATTGGAGCCTTACATCTCCAAATAGGGTTAGCAATAGGGAATGGTGAATAACAGTGGGGCAAGTTGATTTGAGCCAAATTAACTACCAAGAAAAGGATTGTGTCCCACCAATACCCGTACCCTAGAATAGTTCACATTGGACTATTGGAGAGACATCAATAAAGTCCAATGAAATCAATTATGAAGAAAACTCCTCCATCTCCCATTCATGAGGATCTGTAGGTAGTGTACATACCATGAGTTCCCCATGCTATAGTAAGATGATGCAGTTGACTGCAATGCGAGTCAGACAGTTGATAAATTTGTGGAAATAAACTTGCTGGTCAATGATTTGTGATCCAACAATCCTTCCAAAATGTGATCTATTACCTAGCTTGTATTTGATAGGAGGTAATCAGGTAAGAAGATAACGATATGTGAGACACTGTTGGGTTACATGTGAAGTAGGTTGTGTCTCCCCAATTCCCAAACCATTTTTAGCCGCCTTTTTTGCTCTTGATAGCATGATGCTACAATGTATCAGGCTCCTTTGGGAAGCTCCCTTCAGTAAGTGCCCCATATGCATATATTACTGATATATGTAAAGTGCTTGATTGTACCTGGTTGTGACTTCATTGAGGCAGTTCATGCTGAAGTGCAGAATCCACACCGACTAACATAAGCAGAATCCACACCAACTGACATAAGCAAGTCTAGAGCCATATGTCTGTCTAATATGATATGTTTGGTTAATGTCCTTTGATGAGATCTCTTGTTCGTCGCTGTTTTAATTCTAGTGACCTGGTTCTGAAGTATGGGTTTTAGGAATTGAGGATTTGCTTATTGATACACATTAAAATACATTTTATGCTTTTGAGCACGAGATAATATTCCCTCAGTTGCCTCATGGGCATGTGACCTTGTAGACTTTTAGGTCATGGAGATTCTTGAGGCGTTTTCCTTACATGCTCTGCCATACGGGCTTAAAAGATGTTATATATGTCGTGCCAATATCCTCACTTGAATGCTGTTGCGTTCTTGAACTTATTGCGTCATCGGAAAGATCAATTATGTTCTCTGTAGTGCTTAACTGAACATTGTTTACTGTTGTCTGGTGTTTAGATTGTAGCCTTTATCTTTATTGCATGGCCTTCGCATTTATTGAATGATAAATATTCATACTAGTTCATTGATATGTTAGTCTTTTTCTTTTATTTATGTAGTAAATATAAGGGTAAGGCTGCCTACATTATACCCTCCTTACCTCGTTATAGCGAGACTCGCCTTTGAGGCATTAGGGCAATCTTTCTGCACATTTTTACTCCTGCCAAACCTGTTATGTCCCTACCTTTACTCCTCACGCACTTGGAACCTCACTAAAATCAGTTGTTAAATACTTGATAAGGTCCATTAAACTTTCCTACAACCTAGTCTCCCTCATTGTGAGAAAGCCTTTACCTGCTTATGCTTGCCTATATCCATGCAGGGAGGTAGGAAGACCTTGTATCTTCCTGAGGGTTGGTAATTGAATCTTCTGAGTCAAAGATGAACCGTGAGCACATTGTAGTAGTTCAATGTCACACCTTGTCAAGTGCCCTGTCACTACGGAACTTTTGAACATTCTACAATGGATGTTTCAGACATATTTAGTTGCATTCATGTCTGAGCAAGAGTAAGAGTAATCTCAAAGAATCTATTGAACTATGATGTTTTGACATTGTAACATATCATGTCGATCCCATCTTATATTAAACTTGATCCTTTCTCGTGAAATACTCTCCCAGCCATCCAAATGCCTTGCCAGCATCGCTAGAATCAGTTGCCATATTAACAGAGTACAAGACTCTCCCCTCCCTTCCGTGGTTAATTCAAAATCAGTACATGGAAGGACATCCTGATTCGCTGCTTGCACTTTCTTGTAAGAAATAGCTGTTGAAAGATCTTAAATATCTAAAAGATTTTTGAGCTACATCCATAACCTTGTATTCTGTCCTCTATTAAATTTGCACTGTCAATGACTGGTCTGTGAATCATAAAGTCAACCGCTTCTTGCAAACTAAAGCAGCATGGAAAGCTTGTTGCAAACTGGGGTGCCATTTATTATTCAGATTTATGGAAGAACTTAGGAGGAAAAGTAATTTACTATCCGGGAGAAAGGCACCACCTATCAGGCAAAGATGGCTGACATGGCTTCTTTATTGAATGTGTAGTTGCTAAGGATGTTCGCAAAACGTGTTTTCCCCTAATTTTTGTGTTTTTTAGGCCTTGGTTGCTTACTTAGGAATTAGGATAGATAAGTTTCAAAAAGTCAAATTCCATGGTTCGGATATAATATTTTTCACTGAAGAATTGACGTCCATATCCTGTCTTATATTATGTGTGATTCATACCATTTATCCAATCTTCTGGCCTTTTCAATCTTATACTTCTCCATTGTTCAAGCCTCCTAACCAGTGGATCACTTGGTCTCTATCTCACATGGCCAGTCATTGCATAGGAATGATTAATGATTTTTCTTTCCGAAGAAGGATGAAAATCTTTATGTTTTACGAGCTTAAAGAATGGTCTCGCTCAGCAAGAAGACGGGCTTATCTCAAGATCCTTGGTTGTGCTAGTTCTCATCTGACCTATCTGTTTTGTAATCCAATTATTAGTACCAGGCCAGCCAAGTTACTCTTATTAAATTTACTGCCGATGACATGAGTACATGACTCTAATACCAGGCTGACCATGTTTCTCTTCTTTTGAAGACAATTGCTCGATATGTAGTGCCAAAGGAACTCTGTAGCTCCCTTAGAGATGTTTTTATTGAATATCTCTTATATAAAAACATTACCACACACACTCACTGAGTCATTGACACACACAATCAAGAAGAGTATTCTGAAATCATTAATTAACTCTTTTTTCTCTTAAGAAGTTCATAAAGAAAAAAAATCCTCTCATCTCAAGTCTCAACTCCAGGGGCTTGGAGGAGGTTACAAAAGTGAGGTGGAGGTGAATGTGTCCAAGTGTCCTTTGGGAACTGTGAATAATATGTGTTGCTATGCATTCATTTCTGTGTTTTACAATATGTGTTCTAGTAGATTGTGTTTCATGCCAAGTAGTGGTGGATATCAGGTTCTTAGATATCATACTCTTATGCTGTTGAATCTACACAGACTACACTCATAGTCACAGTGTTTGAATGCTGTTTGGGTATCACTGTGCTGAACAATCTCTCTTTCTGAAAACAAAAAGGATCCCCAAAGGACATATTGGTCTAATTTTGTTTTATGTTTTCCAATTGATTTGCAGGTCGATTTGGAACACAATTCTTACCGGTCTTTCCAAGGGTTGACTTGTTTGATGCAAATATCTACGAGAACTGAAGATTTTGTTGTAGATACCTTGAAATTAAGAATTCACATTGGCCCATATTTAAGAGAAATTTTTAAAGATCCTACTAAAAAAAAGGTTAGTAGTTTTTGGTCAATGTTCAGCCATCATGTTGTCCTTTGATTGCGACATTTAGAATCTTTTTGTGATGAATTACTCAAAATCATAGGTAATGCATGGAGCAGACAGGGATATTGCATGGCTTCAGAAGGACTTTGGTATATATGTATGCAATTTATTCGACACTGGGCAGGTATTTTCATATCAATGTTCCTTGAATATGTTTCTTCCACACCTCCTAAATGTGGCAAATTATTACATGGTCCATGGACCAAAGGGAGGAAGGTGGTCCACTCTCGCAGTGACCATACTTGAATGTTTCTTTTTAAAGATCACGACCCCCAGACGTATATTGTGAGAAGGACCACCATCCTCACCTTAGTCCAAGGATCATGGTATAGGACTTGATTCTGTATGCTACATTAGATGTATGCAGGACCCAGCCTTTCCTTTGAATTGGCTCGTGGTTAAACAAAATTTTTGTGCCTGAGTGTATATAGAAACCATCTTCTTTGTTGGTTTTGATTGTTATGTGACTGGGTTTGCAAATCATGGCTTAATCCTGGGATGGCTTTGCTTTCGAGTCCAGATTAGGGGTGAGGGAAAGCAGGAAGGGAAATGAGAGGGGATAAACTTTATGAGCACATTTATTCAGAGCAATTTTTTTTTTTTTTTTTTTTTTTTTTTTTTTTTTTTTCCACAACATCCACAATTTACGCCATGTTCCTTTCGTTGCCTTTAAGAAAATTAGCATCAGGAAATTGGGCCTAATAGTGTGATATATAACAGTTGATTGACTATAAGTGTATCATAGAAATGTTTCTACGCATATACCCATATGCATCAGTGACATGTTGAATTCTCAATTTCCTCAAATTATTAAATTCAACGCAGCACTTCTGCTATGTGCGATCTGGAAGGGGAATAAGTAATTTTGTTCCCCTCCAATTTAACTTGGAAAACCTACTTCTGTTTTTGTGTCTTATAATACTTCTAGTATAGTCATACTATTATAGTTTGCATATGGAACATGTAACAATAATAAGTTTCTCAGCTTTAGTATACCTCCGTTTACCACTAAAGTGTCCCAAGTTGAGTAAGCTGGAATTGCAAATGCTGGTAACTCATCCACAAAGGATGTGTTTAATAACATATTTTCTTCTGTGGTCAGTTCTTTTTCCGATTTCCAATGGAGCCAAACTATTCTAATGCTTTGAGTATGAAGTAATAAAGCTAATTGGCTCACAAAAGAGTATGCAGCTGTATTGGGGACTATCAATTAATTGAGTCAGGGCAGTTCTCATCAATGGTTCCTTGGAATCAACCTCTCTCTGGTTTCAGGGGTATGGTTGTTTCTTTGAAGTAGTTAAATCTGTGCATCTCTGTTTGAAAAAAGGGCAATAGGAGTAACGGTCTTCTGTTTGCTGCTTCTGCTCTGATTCTGTTGTACGCGTTTTGTATTTGTTATGTAGTTATGTGTATTGATTTGAGTGTGTGACTGTTTACTTTCTTATTGCTTTTCTTGTAGTCTGATAGGCTATGATTTCCCTTCATTCTCAGGCTTCGCGGGTGTTGCAGTTGGAGAGAAACAGCCTGGAATATCTTCTTCAACATTTTTGTGGAGTTGCTGCTAATAAAGAGTAATTTGCTTTTTTGTTGTGTAGTTTTTTTTCTTTATCAGGAGGAAATGTTGATCTGAATTTTGCATAGTTTTTGACTTCCAAACGTCATGCAGATACCAAAATGCTGATTGGAGGTTACGTCCAATTCCTAGCGAGATGCTAAGGTACTTGTGGGATTTTTTTTACTGTTCTCGCTTTGAGAAAAATGTGGGACATGCTGCTTGTGTAACCTGAGATCGGATTGAATCTAAGCAATCACTATGCGTCTTTGATCTCTCTCTGATTGAAACCACTGTGTTATCTTTATTAGTTATTAGGCAGCTTGCAAATGATGCTTTTGTTTTGACTGCTTTGAGTTTCTTGCTTCAGTATTGAAGGCAGTTATAGATAAATAAGTAGATCCTTTATAACATTCTGTTTATGCCTCTTCGTCAAAATTTGGATAGAGTGCCTATTGCTAGTGAATGTGTCCATGTCGCTTGAAATTCTGAGTTTCTAACAAATAGGGTTGCTTCTTATGTTAAACACTGAAATTCTGTTTTTTTTTTTTTTCTTTTTTTCTTTTTTTTCTTTTCTTTTTTTTTTTTTTTTTTTTTTTTTTTTTTTTTTTTAACTTTTCACTTCACTTCTACTGAAGATGGGGTTTGTAAGTCATCATCTTCGATATCCAAGTGCCTCTAAAGAGCTTCTTTTGTCAGGTAGAGGGTGAGTAAAGGGTGAGTGTTAAACTTCCACAACCTCTCCCCTACACTAGCTGAGAAGTTGTATCAGTTAACCCACACATAAGCAAGTGGGATGATAATCCGTCGTGAAAAAGAAGTGCAGTTTTGGTAGTCGTTCTGATTGAGTTCATCACTCCACTATGTCCGAAATCGAAATGAGTTAAATATATGGACTTTCGAAGTAAGTGTGGAAAATGAATTCTCGACAGTAAGCGTCTTTCCTAGGTTCATCCTACTTCCCCTAATTGATCAACGTATCTCCACTTCTCATTATTTATGAGTTGGATTTAGAGTTCTTAGGTGTGCCTTGTGTCTCAAGTCATGTTGTGTTTACTGCAAACATAGAATAATTATCTTAATTATATGGTTGATGTTGCGAACATGCTAAAAATTTGTGGGTATCAACTTAATTGGGTCACATTTTGCCTTCCACCCTCCCGTATGTGGGAAGCCGCGTTAGATGCAATCTTTGAAAGGTCGCAGTATAGGCTCACGTCCTGGAATGAACGCTTTTGTCCAAAGGTGGTAGATTTGGCTATTGGAAAAGCTATTCTTCCTCCATCTTAGTGTCCTTGTATAAAATCATGTCGAGTGTGTGTTTACTTGAGATGTTTATAAGCTGACTTGGGTATGGCCTTGTAAAGAACGGAACATTTGTGTTCCTTGGGTTAATTGGTTGGAAGTTCAATGTTCAAAACATGAACCGCATAACAACTTTATGGGTTGTTGAATGAAGGACAAAGAGCTAAGTGAAGGATGATGATATGGAAGGATGTCTTCATACAAAAGTATTGCGTTGACAGGCTGAGTTGGTGACTTGGTGGAGCAGGAAACTGGTTACTCCTTACGGAGTAGCTCAAAACTTAATGTTGTCAATATAAAACAGACTTGACCGTGTGTTCTTTTAGGCTTGGCCCTCTGTGGACAACAGTCTTTTAATACCCAATCTCCTGGTCTCTTTGCTATCGTTTTGCCGGAAGAGATGGTTTCGAGGCGGAATTTGGGTTTCTAGAATGGAGGTTGCACATGATGGGACTGCGTGATGTCTTGGAGTGGAGGAGAGAACGGTTCCTCTGAAAGTTGAGTTTAGGGTGTTGAAGGGTCCACGGCATTACTCAATGTTTACTTTTTTACTTGGGCTGATCTTTAAGAGTTGGTGCAATCTATGAGTTGTGGAAACCGTTGAGTCATTTTTTGATCTTTTGTACTTGGGTTTAGTGTGTGTCAAATTTTTGGGGATGTTTTTCAGCTTCTGAGAGCCCAGGATGTTCATGTGCCTTGAAATAGGGCGTGAAAGAAGTCTCGCATTTCCAAGAGTGGTTATACTCCCTCCGTCCTCTAATGATTGTTAAATTTTCCTTAATCGTTTGTCCCAAAAGAATGCTAATATTCTCATCTAAAAATATTTACCAAACTGTAAAAAGAAGTAAAAAAGAATAACTTAGGAAGCCCCAACAAAATATGTATTGTTCCTTAAAAATTTTCGTATTCATTTTTTAACAATCATTAGAGGACGGAGGGAGTAGTATTTATGTCTTTCTCCTTCCCCTCTCCGCCCCCTCCAAACAAACTTAGACTCTATTTGTAATGCTAACTTCTCAAGTTTTAAACTTGAAAATATCTGTTGGTTATAATATTTTATGTGTCTCTCTCATTCCTAGAGTGGTTGTGATATTTATGTGTCTCTCTCAATCCTAGAGTGTTTATTATATTTCCTGTGTCTCTCTCATTCCTAGAGTGGTTATAATATTCATGTGTCTCTCTCATAATTCTCCGTCCATGCACCAAGCGCATCTGCAATCAAAATTAGCAAAGGACACCAGGATATAAGGCTAGAAGCTTGCATCAACAATAACATGTTTTGGTAGTGGAAGGAAAAATATGAATACAATCAACTTCCAACTCACCCACTGATTGTCACTGTGGTGGTACTGACCTTTAGTTAAGTGGTGAGCTTGGCGCTACTGACTGCCATCAGTGGTGAAATGGCGGTTGGTGATCAGCTTTGAAGATGCTGATGAAGTAATTATTAGATCAATGATAACATGCAGAACAAATTAAGATGATGCCGAGAATGATAATGCTGAAATGAGCACGATGATTATGCTTTTAGTATTCAGAACTTGGAGGTAGGAATACCAAAGCTAATTAGCTCGTTGAGACAAGGATCAAGAGAAAGCAAATTTTGCTTTTTAAATTTAAAAGCATCATCCTAAGTTTTCGACGGACAAAAAGGAAACCTAAGCTTATTTTTCATTGTAGGGATAAGGCGTACAGTGTAAAGGAATGAGGTCTAGTAAAAACTGCAAAAATGAGAGGGAGGAAGGGGAGTACAAGGGGGAGAGAGTAGTTGATTACATGTAATATTGTAATGACAAATACATGGGTTTTGTTGAACAATGATGATTACCATAGTTAAAATAGAGACTTCATTACATGCTAATTAGGATTACACCCAACCCCCTTGCTCTCCTTTATTTTTGAGCTAAATAAGTGGTAATGGTGATTACATTACACCCCTCCAACCAAACAAGCTGTCTAGCCCCAAGTGCCATTAGACTTGGCCTGTTAGCAAATATTTTCGAACGCTGGATTATTGCTATATCTAAGACAAGGTGGGATTTTTTTATCAAAGACCAACCAAACATTGGATTATCTTTGTAAATATTTCCTAAGAAAATAGATGAACATGAATTGACTTAATATAACATTTGTTATTAGTTATTTGAATTTTAAAAGATGATGAGAGTTCCTTGAAACTCCCAACGTGATCATTTAACAAGTGTCCAAGTTGGGCAAATGCAAGTTGGCTACCATTCAGTTATCAATCAACTAATGTGCATAAGTGTTGATGGACAATGTCATGTGAGAGTTGCTAGCACTACTCTACTTGTTAGTTGACAGTGTCTTGCGTTAATAGCAATGTAAAGGTTCTCATTCACAACATATCTTTTGTAAAGGTAGTTTTTTTTTGCAGAATTATGTATATAGAAGCTAGTCTCTAAACAAAGAGCCCCAGTCTTGTTTAATTTCATCTATTTAACTTTTACATTGTTATTACCCATTCAAAATTGGCTTTATTGCACTGTGGAGTAAACCTGTGGAGCTAATTTACTCGAATTGAAGTAAAAGGGGGCCACCGTACATACACACAAACTCTTGGTTGCCCCACCCCTGTTATGTTAGGTGGAAATATCTTCTGCTTGAAGATGAGGGAATGGAAAGTACATCTTTTTCAATAGCATAGCATGTTTTTCTGTTCTTTTGCCTCTATGCTGCAGCTTTGGGTCTTGATTCCTGACTTGATGTGATCCAACGTACTCTAAAAATCTTTTGATTGATTTCAATTGCTGACAGGTATGCCAGAGAAGATACCCACTACCTGCTCTATATCTATGATTTGATGAGAATTAGGTTGGTTTCTGAGTGTACAGACCCTGAAAATTCTTATGCGCTTCTGCTGGAGGTATGACTTGTTCAGAATTGTAACATTATCTTTGCTGTTTTTGAAGTTCTCTGTCACGCTATGTTTGGATACTTGGAATTGGAATTCAATTCTAGAATTGAAATGATTCTAGGTGTTTGGGAACCCATGGAATTTGGAATTGGAATTGATCCAATTCCCACCCAATTCCATGCTTGAGTAAAATAGACAATTTCAAATTCTTCCAAAATAGATGTCATTTTAATTCCCCACCCCATTATCTCTCCTCCTCCTTCAGCACCAATTTTTTTCTTTCTCCTCCTTTCACCTATCTTCTATCCACCCACCACCAGCCGGCATGATCTCCTCCACCGCCGCGACTGCCCGTCGATAGCCGCCGCCCCTCGACCGCCGTCGTCTGCCCATCACCTACCGCCGTTTGCCTCGTCGACCGCCGCAACCACGGCACCAACCCCGCTTTCCATAACACCACCACGTGTCAAGTAAGTGCCTCTTCGCAAGCCGCTGTCTCCGGCGATCCACCACCTCCGGCCATCAGCGGCCATCCACCGCCGCCACGTCAGCCTCGCAAAACCGCTGCTAACCGCCAACCGGTACACCAATCTCTCGCTTTTATCTCTCTCCCATCCTTTTGGTGGGAATATTTTTTGGGTGAGTCATGGGCATTGGACGAATGGGGGTGCAGGCCAGCGACGGAGGTGATGGTGGTCCGGTGGTGGTGCTTGGGCGGGTGCGGGGGATAGGGCGGTGGCTGGTGGTGCTTTGGGAGGGGGAGAGATGGTGGTAGCAAATGAAATGTTCAATTCCAAGGGTTACCCAAACACAATTTTGGAATTTGAATTGGAATTGAAATCCAAGAATTCAATTTCTAGAATTGAATTCCAACAAATGAAATGAATTCCAAGTTCCCAAACGCTGCCTCAAGGAATTTTAAGACGTTTTCTATCTCTGTTATTTCTCTGACATATTGCTTATTTTGTGTTATTATTTGTATTTCTATTACTTATATTGAGTAAGAACATTCTTCTGGCCACCTTAAATAGCATCGTGCTCCTCTGGAGTTTTTAAGATTCTACGGCATGTCGGCGTAACTAATTAAATCACGGCGTTTGGATAAAATCTACGATAAATATAACTTCATCTTTCAAGCTGCTCTAAGTTTGTAAATATGCTGGCTCACTGGGCGCATCTTGTTCTTCAGCTTTGCACACCTCATTCTTTCATGTTCAATGCAACCAACAACAGACTTGAGTGGTCCCACAACCCTTACCATTTTTTAAGCTGGAACACCACCCTTGCCACCCGAAAGACACAATCAACGCCCATTTCTATGTGCCTGTTTTTCGCGTTAGAGCCGTTGAAAATTATAACTGAACCTCAACACTGATGCTTTTTTATGGTTGCCAGTAAAGGGCTCTGTAAATGTCTCTTTAATCCTTACCTGTTTCACTGTGAGGATGTTCTGATACTTGCAAGGGTTGTAGTCAGTCAATGCAGTGGTTCTTGTGGAGAGAGTGAGGAGAAAAGAGAGTGAGGAGAGGAGATGATTATGGTGGTCATAGAGGCCAGGTGGCTGAGCTGAGACGGCTGTTAGGTTAGGATTAGGTGTTGACTGGTGAGGAGGTGGAAATAATGGCCAAGCATGGGAAGATTGTTTCCAGTTACGTCAATGAGGGAGGAGGTTGTAGGAGTTTGTCAGGTAAGCTTTCTTTAATACTTTGACCGTAGGTTTTTGTGGAAGGATGGTGTAGGTTTAAGAGCTCTATATTGTAAAGCTTTTTTTTTAACCTGTACTGGGTTGAAATGCCTTCATATAGTAGGTAATTGATAGAAATTTTTTCTTTCATATTATTTTCTCTTTCTGGGCTGGGCAAGCAGCCAAGCAGGTGATTTATATTTTATTTCAGACTAAACAGTTTCTTATAATGGGGCTGGGAGGCCAGGGGAGGGGGGAAGGGGGTTGTTATTAATGGATTCTGAGTTGTATGCTTGAACCATGTTTGTAGACTGCAAAGGAGATTATGCTAAGGCAGTTTACTATGCCTAGATTTTTTGTTTTTATTTTTAATATGTAAGCTAGAATATACTCCCTGCGTCCCACTTCAGACACCCTTGGGGGTATTTGTAGTAGAATAAGGAAAAATGATAAAGTAAGTTGAGTGGTGGTGGTGAGGGAATATTAGGAAAAATGAGAAGAGAGAATGTGAGGATTAACAAAGTTGGAGCTATATGTGAGAAAGGACGTGAAGATTAGCAAAATGTAGGAGAAAAAACAGATGTCCCAAAATAGATAGGGTGTTCCAAATAAGAAAATCGGGGTGTTTGAGTAATTATATAAATTTTTTCAAAAGATGACATCAAAGGGGCTGGTGCAAATGTGCAATGATGCCCTACTAGAGAAAAGACACTGTGGGGCTAATGCCTATATACAATAACCGAGCTACTTTGTTAGCTCTTCAACTAACAGAAAAACTGACAAGTGTTGCTGAGAATACTATGCCTAAAATAGCGCTCTGGTATATGCTTCTCTAATTTACTTTTCTTTGTCTGGAGTAAACAGCAACAATTTTGTCATTACAGTGCTAAGTTTTTGCTATAGAAGCATGCGTATCCTCTTCTTTCGCTGTCATAACCTTTGCCTTCTTTTCTTAAGCTCACCATCCTACTTTGTTAGCGTTTTACATGCACGTTGGTTACTTACCCTGTGTGCCATCCTCTCTCCATCTCAGCACCCTTTTTACCTATTTTATGTATTAATGGTGGATGAAAGATCTCTCTTATTTTTAGCGATTCTCATTGTGTTTGTGTAAGTGGTGAACTAGGCTTCAAATTTTGAAATTACTACTTCGTCCGACCTTCTTTCCTTATATGGCTGACTACTGACAAACTTTTACTTGGAGCCTCTTCCTTTTCTTGTATCGTTGTTTATTGCATGTTTTAACCCACTTGCTTGCATTTTATTGTTATTTATTGCTCCTCTCTCTTCAACTTCCATCCGCTTGTTTATTTTTAATGTTGTTTATATGACTTTTTAAATCTTGTACCCAAGGAATCGCGAAGTGTAGATGTTGTTGAAGTACTTACTAAAATAAAGCCTTTAAATGCTCTTTCGAAGTTGTCTTCGTGACCTTTGGTATTATAGATGCTTGTGTACATCTAAGAATGTTTTCATTGTTGTCGCTTATGTAAGACTGGGGTGTATAGGGCATTATCTTCCCCGAGTTCCTCTTTCTGTTTTTCTAATAATTTATTATCTTCTTCGATGCATGGATAGCTTTTGCGAACTAGCATATGGATGCTGTCATTGCTAATGTGCTATTGGTGACTGGTGGACACATGGGAATCTTTTTCTGTATCGTTCTTTTTAGGCATAATATTATGTCTTGTCTAATCGTTTTCTGACAAGGTGTTGATGTTGACGAATAAAACATGTCAGGTTTACAAGCGTAGCTATGATCTGTGCACACAACTTTATGAAAAGGAGCTCTTAACTGATACTTCCTATCTTTATATATATGGGTTAGTCTTTTGTTGGTTTAAAGCTAAAATTAATTGGATGTTGTTGCCTGTTTTAGATCTGATATAGGGCTTTTTTTCAGAACAAATTTGTAATTCGTACCAGACTAATTCTTATCTGTTTTTCTTTTCTGTATGCAGTGTTCAGGGAGCTAATTTAGATGCAAAGCAGCTTTCCGTTGTTGCTGTAAGTGCCTGTTCAAGTTAAAGTAACTGTAGTTGAGAGTTATTTTGCAGTTACTATTGTTGGCTGTCTTTGGTTCGGCGTTCTTTGTTGTGCTTGGATTTATCAATATATGTCATAGTTGGGGTAGTACTTCTATGCATTTCGAATGACGTTAAGTTCACAATGAAATTCAATGAAGTCCAGTGTGATGGAGATCTTCTCTTGTGTGTGTCGCATATATATATGACTTAAGTTCTTTAGTTTCTCTTTATCACCGAGGCCACCAGTCATTCAATCACTTGTCTCCAGTACTGCGAATTGCCTTGAATAGCTGGTGTTTGTCCACAATGAGTTTTTGACTTGCTGGTCTTTGAGGAAACATCTTGTCCACTGGGTCCTGTGCCGGTTAACTTGTCTGTTGAGGTCTTTCCATTGTAATGTTTCTGTTTCAATCTGCAGGGTCTCTTTGAATGGAGGGACGGTGTTGCCCGTCAAGAGGATGAAAGCACTGGTTATATACTACCAAATAAACTGCTCCTTGAAATAGGTACATGGAAGGCTGTGTGTTTGTGTATGAGCACATGCTCTTCAATGTTTTCATCTATAATCAATAAAATTTTGCTCTCACTGCTGTTCTTCCATGTTTTTTAATCTCAAAAGCCAAGCAGATGCCTCTCACTACCAGTAACTTGAAGCGGTTGCTCAAATCTAAGCACCCTTATGTGGAGCGGAGTCTTGGTTCTGTGGTTAATATCATTAGGCATTCGGTTCAAAATGCTTCAAGTTTCGAAGCAGTAGCTGAACAATTGAAGGAGGGCCGCATTCAGGTGAACTCTTTTCCTTGAGATTTACATTTGGAGAGGGAACTTTAAGGGTTATGCATCTACGAATTTAATCTATAATTTATAGCGCTAGTGTTTTTAGAAGCCCTCTCGTGCATCCTAATAGCAAATGTTCACACAATAGGTAATATAGGGGAAGTTGACCTCTATTACATTATACTCTAGGTGTCTCATAGTTAGTTTTCTGTTTCACCAAATGATTAAGGATATATGGGCATAGTAATAAAGATCGGTCAAGTGCAAAGCATTTTGGGATATAATGGGATAAAGCAAAATGGCTCATAATGATAAAACTGTCTGCTTATTTTGTGAAGTAGCAGTCAGTCAGTGCGATTCTTGAAACAGTTTTCATTTTGGGTCATCCGTGCGCAGCGTCTCTATGTTTCAATTGGGGTAAGGCTTGTGTGCATCCGACCCCCCCTTACCTCACCTTATGGCGGGAGACTTTAAGGCACTGGGGTAAAGATGTTGTACATCTTCTGGTTCAGGCCCTTTAAGGTAAAGCAGTAGCATTACAGATGGTTAGTATCTGCCTGTTTATGGCAAAACATTCCCAAGTTTTTCCAAAAGATTGAGAATTTGACAATAATGATCCCAGCTTTCATTGGCCCTACGAAAATAGTCCGCAGTTTCGTATTTCCCAAAAATAGTTTAACAACCTTTGATGTTGCCCCATAAATATAGACCTGGCTGACTGGAGATGGTATCTCTTGCCAATCGCAAATTAGCAATGACGTAGAATTTATTTTTTAATATCCAAATTGAAGCACTAAGTTTTGACTTAAAGCAGTAGCAGCAAGGGCTCAGGGGTGCCAGTGTTTGTCTGTGTCCCACAATCCTCAGCAGTTTGGACTGGGATGTTTTGGGTGTGAACATGGATAATTTTGAAATAAAGAACCCAAAAGCGAAGATGTGAGGAATAAAATATACAAAAAGGAATGATATTTTATTTACAAGAGACTGAGCTGTTGAAGAAAGTAAGCTAGAGGTAGAAGAAAACTAATGGCAATGAGTTTTCAGTTTATTCAGTTTGTCACTTCAGAAAAGAAAATAGCCATGTCATTTGGTATCTGTTGGAGATTTCATATCTAGTCATCTGGGTACATTTTTTTGGGGCCACATTGTAAGATTTTTTCCGTAACATCTTTATATTAGTTTTGGTTTGTTCTTCTAAGTCCTACCTTCCTACTTACCTCTGTTCTCTCCTTTGACCAATCTACAGAATAATGAGAATTTATATATTTATTTATTTATTTATGAAAGTGAAAGCATCTGATTTGTATGTGATTTTGTTTATAACAACGATGATGTGAACTTTTTTTTTGTTATAGAAGGGGAGGTGGTAGTAGAGAACTGCTTTTGTCTTTTCACTTGGCCTATCTGGATATTTCTACTTACATTAGACTTTAGACCTTTTATCCATGTTTTGCTTTTATCAGATTGTGTAACAGAACACATGATTTCAGGTGCCTGACATGGTTTCTGCCGAGGATGATTTTCCTGAGCTTCAGACAGCCGGTGATACTAACGAAGCTGATGCTGTTAGCCAGCATGAACAATTATCTCCTTTGGGTTCAGGAGGATCTGGCAAATTTATTGGCATTGACACAAAAGTCAGCAAGGTAAGATTAGGAGATTCTTATGAGTTGATTGTCAGAATCATAATACAGGAAACGCTGTGACTGAAAGAACAATTTCTTAGTCACAAAGAGCTCATTTGGCTTTTGCCAGCCAAAAAATTCAATCAACTACAAGTACCATACACCCTAGGATGCTAATTTGTGGAACTGGCATTTTTCATGTTAAATCTGCCTGTTCACCTTAGTTGCGAAGTGAAATTTCCGTTTTTGTTGTTAGGTATCCGAAGCTACAGTCCAGGTGTTGAAAAAACCTGGTGGTGCTTTTGGAGCATTGCTGGGGAGTTCTGCCTCAAAGAAGAAGACTGGTCTCTATAAGGTGCGTTGTGTGGTCTGGTAATATATGGCCTTGCGATTTTTGGTCTTGATATAAGTACATTTTACCAAGTATGCCTGTCTCTGTACCATGGTCCTTCCTGGAACCATTTTGGAAGTGTTAATCCTGTATTACTGTAATCATTGTGAGAGGTTCTCGTCCTTCTTGACTGTATGTTGATCTGACTATAAATACTTTTATGCCTTGAAATGAAATGTGAGATTTTGTAAAGTTGCGTTCTTGTATTGTAAAGTAGTAGTCGATCGTTTCGCTTGGGTCATTTGGGAACAACCTCTCTTTGTTTTTAACGTGGTGTAAGGTTGCGTACAATTGACCTCCCCATACCTCGCCGTACGAGGGAGGCTTTTAGCATTGAGGGGGTGTTGTTGTGGTTGAATGGCCATTATAATGAAGGCATCTCACGAGAGTGCCCTTAATGTATCTTCTGTCCTTTCTTCCTACATGCCTCCTCCCCTCCACTATCCTAGATGTTGTACATGTTAGATTGTCCTCTTGGATTCGACCTTGGCGCCATCGTTATTACTGGAGTCTTGTTATGCGACACCTTGGTCATTTAGCAGGAAGTCAAACAATCGTTGTCCATAATATCTCGACCTCTGATGTTGAAGACGTGCCATCCCTATCCTGTATGACTGTATCGCCCATGTATATGTGTTCCTAGGTCCCTTAGTAATTGAATACGAGTATTCTTTTTAGCCATGCCTTTTCCATTTCCAGTGGAGCGAAAGACTCGATATTCTTTGTCTTAGGAGTGTGATGGAATAGAGAAAAGTGAATCACTAAACTGTATGCGCTTCTTGTATTGTGGATTAGCAGTCTTTCCATATAATCTTGATGCAATTTTCGATTGGGGTCATCCTGTAGCAGTCGCTCTATGCTTCTAACATTAGCGCAGGACTGTGTACACCCGTTACCACGCCACAGGCAAGAGCTTTTAGGGCAGTGAGTTGATGTCTTGCTACTTTTAGATATGAGCTAACGTAATGAATTTGTAAGCTCTTGTTTCTTGTTGGTGGTAGGATCGTTGATTTTAATTCGCACCCATGAGATGATTAATGAAATTACTGTCATCATTTTATCCACTCTGGTTGTAACTGGCATTAAAGAATTCTTGTGTGCTTTTGAGTTGTCATTGCATATTGCCTCATTCAAATGCGACCGTAGACTTGGAGCTTTTTATATGTATGCTCATTCACTTTTGTGATGATTCCTTTACATGATTCTCCTTCAATGTTTTCAGGGTGATTTCCAGTTGGAGCAGATCAAATCTTCCGTCAATCTCCCTTTTTATTCATTTTCTCACAGGGATCCAGAGCCTAAGCAAGCACCTAAACAAGTATTCGAAGAACCTAAAAGAACACCATCTGGCACTTTACTTACTGTGGAGCACCCTTTCGAATTTGCATCGAGTAGCAAATCAGAAGATGTAATATTATTGGATGGTGATCAACCCTCGAATCATGCTTCTGAAGAGCCAAGTACAGTGTCGGAAGCTCACCCTGATGCAACCGTAGCCTCGAGCACCAGGTTTGAGGATGTAATAAACTTGGACAGTGACTCTAATGACGAAGAATCAGCTGAACAATCAGTTGGAGAAGAAAATAATGTAAACAGAACAACTGATCATGTTGCTTCCGAGCCAGAACTGGTGGTTCTTGATGAGGAGGATGATGATGAGCCGATGACTGTTTCTAATTTGTCATCCAGTTTTGAGAAATGCTTGCAGCCTGTAAGTGAGGACCAAATAAGCAATCAAGAAGACAGATCCGAAGAAACTGGTGTCTTGCAATTCAAGCCATTCGATTATGAAGCTGCTAGGAAACAGATCCAGTTTGGCGAAAATAAAAAGAACAAAGCGGATTCTGGAGATACTGATAATAATGTGGCGAAGAAAAAAAGTATTGCAGGTGGTAGAAGCAAGCAGGATGAAGTACTTCCACAAGGTAAAAGGCGTCAAGCCTTCCCGGCCAGTGGAAATCGTAGTTCAACATTTAGGTGAATTAGGGTGTAGTTAGTTTAAGTTAATTTAGTCACATGTAATATCTCCTTGATTGAACATGAAGGAATGTGTGCATGATCTTGGACTTGGACTTGGACCTGTTGCTGGTTAAATGGCAATGAAAGAAAATTTCACATGTCATGATGCAAGTTTGATTAAACCATTCCTGGATTAGTTTGTGTATAGATTAAGTCTAGTCCTATACTCCGTATATCGCATGATAGCATCACTCTTGGTCCATGGTATGTCATGGTGATTGGTGTTGGCTGCTATGAATGACCACAGGCTCCGACTCTCCGTCAGCCACCAAAACTTGACATGGTTGCGAGTTAAAGTAACGGGGCACTCACATTCAGTAACCATTGCTTGCTTGTTAGTTGTGGCAACTCGCAACTCACATTTGAGTAACCAGTGATCCCAGAAAGTCGCCACAAATAAATAAAAAACACAAATCGAGAAATAAAATACGGCGAAGAGTTCTCACGAAACAAGGACTTGCAAAGTGCCAACGTTTAAATGATTAACTAGTTTTTGGCCCTGTGAATTCACATGACTATTTTTTAATCTATTTGTACAGTTATCTTAATAACATGTTAGTTGCATCGAAAATAGAAATAAAGTTTCAATCACAATATCGAAAATGAATATAAGTAATATGGTCACATGTCAGGAAAAAAAAAGTTCTGCAATATGAACTATTTGCAATTATAATATCAATTCGCAACTTGACATCATACTTTGATCGTAAAAATATAAACTTTAGAAATGCGTACTACGAAAAATACATAAAAATACGATGTAAATATAAAATATATATCTTCCCCTGACTAAATAATTCTCTTTGATAGGAACCGTGTTAAAGTTATTGGACGAGAGGGTCACACAAAAAAAAAACCTAGCCTCTCTCTAAAAAAAATTTAGTCTCCTTATCAAAAAAAAAAAAGAAAAAGAAAAATTACCCTCTCTTCCTCTTGGCCTCTCTCCTCTTTGATTAGTTTAGGGTTGCCACCGGATCCTTACGCCGTTGGTAAGCCCTTTATTATTCTATTATTGATCTATAGGTTTTATTTTGGTTTTGCAACAACAACAACAACAACAACATCAACATCAACAACAAACAAGCCTTATTACCAAAATGATTTGGCGTCGGCTAACATGAATCGTCGTCTAGTAACCGTCTTGTGTACGGACTGTACGCCATGAAATTTCAAAACGTTGTAAACCTTTTCGGAGTATTTAAACACTTTTAGAGGAAGTTTTATAAAGTCGTCAAAATAAATTAAAATGGTTAAAAAAAAACTTTAAACACAAGGTAAAAAGTTTTGGGAAAAGAGTTGGGGAAACAAAAAAAAAAAAGAAATCAAAGGAGTCAAATTAAGTCCTCCGCATATATAGGTTTTATTTAGGTTTTGCAGAATAAAATTTTCACCATTGATTGATTTCATTCGATCTTTTTTTGGCTCCATTGTGAGTACTTTGTGACTCCTTTATGAGGTTTATTTGGCTTCAATTGTGAGATCCTTGTGACTCCTTTGTGAGGTAATCTAGCTCCATTGTGAGACCCTTTTGGGCTCCTTTGTAAAGTTTTATTGACTCCGTTGTGAAGTCTTATTGGTTCCTTCGTGAGGTTTGATCTCTTGATCAGTGGGGTATTTCTCTATTTGTCCAAGACGAAAGTTGTTCGCAGATCGATAATTCTCAATGAATTCAGCATCAAATATCGTTAACTATGTCAATTGCCTGTTCTTTGTCGAGTTACATAGATTTCTACTGCCGATAAAAGACGCAAAGACGTCGACGTGCGAGGGATCAATTTTGTTAAATTAGCGAAGGATAGTGTCAATTCAATTTTTTTTTTGTATGGTTGCAATTCTTGATGTAAGTGCCGTTTGGCGACTATATTAATGAACTTCCGTTTTATTTCAAAAAAAAAAATTCTCTTGGATGAACTCATTGTATATGAAATGATATTTTTCTCACCAAAATCAAACAAAATTATTACATATACATATTGATTCAAATTAAGATCGAACCGACACCGGTGGCAAACGAAGAGCCAAGAGACACAACATTTAATGTCATTGTTAAGATGAATAATGATTAATTTATGAAACTTTAGAAAGATTTATGTTATGATATTGAAGTGACTCATAAGTCAAAACGTCTAAATGAGCAGTTCAAAAGAATCATAACTCCAATGGGCAGCCCTGCGTGCTTGTGCGGAGCGTATTTTTGAGCCGGTCCGGCTAGCTTTTGATGCGGGCCTACGCTTTTTCATAGAGCGCACCGTCGTTGCTTCCGATCAGAGTTTTGGTGACTGGCAGTGCTACTTTGCCCTTTTCGCTCAGCGAGCTTGGTGTTTATACGGCCGGGGATGCTGTTCATTATGCTTTTTTAGCGTCGCGACCTGCAGTCTAAGCTTCTTCGTCATACTTGTGTCGTCTCTTTGGGGTCTGTGTTTGCTGATGCTGTTAATCGGTCTTTAGAGGCTGATATCTTGGGTAATCCTGCTGATATCACTGCCCCAAACTTATGAAAAGATTGACATATATTTATTTCGCTCAGGTCGGCAGGGATGCCACTTCTATTTATTCCTTGACACCATGTCAGTTGGCTTTGTGGAGTTCTCAGCAGGGTGCGCACAATTCTGATTGGTTTTGGGTGATCCCTATATTGGGGTTGGGTAAGATATGAATGGTTGTACTTATCGTTACGTGATTTGCTACCGTTTGGGGGTGCCTTTATTCACCATGGACCACCTGTGCTCTGCTTGCTCGCGGGTCTTTGTGGGTGATATATTCGGTGATCATGTTGTTTTCTGTACAGGATTGGTTGGTGCAATGCTGTTCGTGACACGCTGGTTGGCATCTATTATCGGTCAGGGATCTTAGCTGGTAAGGAGGTTGACATTGGTATGATTGGTGTTGATTTGAGTTATGGCTTCCTTCCCTTCTCTTTCTTCTCTTTGAGGGAGTTGGAGCCCACAATTGTTGCTCTAGCGGATCCAACAGTTCTCCATGACGCAAGATATCGGTGCGCAGGTTGCAACTCATATTTTTACTAGGATTGGTTTTTCCATAACAAAGGGTGTGGGGGCTCAGATCGTATCTCGACTCCCCACCAACTTCTTGTAAATTATTATTGATTTTTAGTCATTTATATAATAGTATTAACAATAGTGTTGTCAAAGCATCTCCTAGTGAAACAGACTTTTCCATGCTACCAAACCCCCAAAACTTGTTAGAGAACGCCACGTATGACGTTGATACTAGACAATTAAGGGTATAGTATACATCAGACAGTGGATATTGTTCAAAGATAGATTCAGACTAGTGTTGGAGTCATATAGCTTAGTCCGTAGCAATTTCTATATATCCTGACATGGTCGATTAAAAATATGTGGTGAGATTGAGAAGAGAAATGAGATGTAACAGGAAATGTGAATAAAAAATTAGGGTTATATATTTAGAATTGTATATGGATATACAAATAGAGTTTCTCATTAAGTAATAATCCACAGAAACACCAACAAAACAAAGAATGACATAGCAGTATAGCACCCCCCAGAATTCCTTCTAAACCTTGTCGCCTAGTTGGATAATATTTATGAACATTTCCCTTGTGCATACTAAATAATGAGTTAATAAATCCCCCTTTTTCTTTAGTGCTGTTAAAGTAAACACCACTATATAGCAAGAGGTATTGCTTACTTATCTGATGCATCAATATCCTTCTAAATGAAACCGATCCTTCCTTGCCTTGGTACCGCCCAACCCAATATGAAGTAGCATTCTCGAGCTCATAGCCGATCGCCTCTCCACTTTCATGTCCATCAGAGAGAGAGAGAGAGCCGACGCATCTTTCAGTGAGTATTCCACATTGGAAAAGTAGGAGAGACTATGATATGTATATACAGTAAGGAGTTACTCTTGTTGCCAATTGGTTTTGGGATGAAACCTCCTTAGATTCATGAAGTGGACTCTCCAAGCGGTTGCAGGCCATGCCCGATCGTGATTTAACACTTCCCAATGAAATAGCATCTACTTTACGGATATCCCAATGTTGCGCGGGTGGGAGCATGTGGATTTGTACTCAAGACAATCCCCTGGCATGTTGAATTCTTAACCACTAGGTCATACCAGACTTGATCCTCACAAAGATCCAATTGTATTTCGAAAGATCTTATTAGCATTGGTCGTGAGAAGCTCCAAGTTATTGCTTTTTCTTCAGAAATATATAATGCCTGCTCCCTCAACTCGTTCTAAAAATATAGGATTTTTCGTACTATATAGTAGTACTTGGTATTCATCTTTTCAGTGAAAAAAATTAACAAGAATCTGAACATGCCTCAAGCCACTCGTAAGGTACATCGACAACAATTCCTCCAATACGAAAAATAATTATGCATGATTCTCATGCCGATGGGAGCTTCAAATAAATCATATATCAATACTTGTTTTTTAAAATTATAGAATAAAGAGAATTTGCACGACAAAATATTTCAAAAAAAAAAATCTTTCATAAAAGAGTTGAGTCAAAACAAATTATAAGTTATAACTCTGATAATATTTCATGGTATTTCATGGTATTTGGTTATATATATATTGGTATGGAACGCATGAAGTTATATTCAAAACGGCGAAAGTAGTAAACGAGCCTCATACGTTTGCTCATATGTGAAATTAACCCCCTTAACTTTTGATTGGAGTAATTTACCCCCATATGTTTCCCAATGTGTGAAAACAAACCCCACCCAATTTCTCACATGAGAAATTCAATATCTCACAAATTTCTCATGGTGTGCTAAGAAAACCGTATTTTTCTACATTTTAGAATACATTGGGAAGAAAGTAAAGGACAAAGCACGTAAGTCACATTTCAAAATTCTTCAAGAACTGTACCCACTAAGTTTCTACCCTACTTATCATGCTCATGTTTCTACGTCTACAATAGGTAAATCACCTTCTCTGCCTCCATCAACCTGCCTGGGGGTTGTCCCGGGTTCAAATCCTCATACCCCCACCCCCCGCAGCATTAACTGCTCCTTTGTACCAAAAAAAAAACCTTCTCTGCCTCCATTATTTATTTACTAGTTAGAACTTCACATCTGCAGAATATTAACTACAACTTACAATTGGTTAATAAATTCATAGTACACACAATTAACTAAGGAATCTATTGATGTTGCAATGCATATGACTTTGTGTATTAGTGAGTGTAAAATTCAATAGCTGGAACTAGTACTAGAATTTATAGTCACGACGAGCCCTAAGCTAGATACTTATTTTTTTTAACAGTAGACCTTGAATGATATGGAGCATAATATTTGTATGAGAAATTCGTGAGATATTGAATTTCTCATGTGAGAAATTGGATGAGAAATTGGGTGGGGTTTGTTTTCACACATTGGGAAACATATGGGGGTGAATTACTACAATTAAAAGTTAAGGGGGTTAATTTCACATATGAGCAAACGTATGGGGCTCGTTTACTACTTTATCTCATACCTTATTATTGGGCCTAGATTTAAAAGGTACACAGACTGCGTCAATCGACATTTACCTTGTTGTGAAGGTGTCAACAGCCATTTCTGGCATGTGCAAAATCATTATCAAAAAGAAACTCGGAATCAAGATATCAGGACATTTCGTGTATTTATATAAGATTACCTCTTAATATGCTTTTGTAGATGTGTTTTATGGCGGATGTGTCTTTTGTTTAGCCCAATTTTATCTCGATTTGTCACGCTTCTTGGTTCTATTTTTACTCGGTTTCTTTCATATCTATTTTTGCCTAATATCACTGTGTGGGCGGATTTGTACTTATTTTGTGTGGAAAACGTGACTATATGCAAGTACCTTACATGACTGGAGTCTACGCCGGCTTTATTTTGTTTATTGAGGAATCAATGGCGCGGATTCCAACATCTCGAAAAACCGCACAAAGCCATAGTACACGTACACGAACAAAAAATGAAATTCAGGGCAAAGGATCGAAAAGAGGAGTTCGGCACGAGCCCAAGAGTTAGAGACAATCACCGGCCCTGACAGCCTGCACCGATCACGGTGAGTCGCGGCAGACATACCCGTATGATGCAAAATAAGGAGTCATACATTATTTTCACTTTAGTATAATCCTAGATATTTTAGAGTAAATTTTTGTCTCGCTTTGTATCTCATTCTGTGTGTCACATCAATCAGAGACAATCATTTGACTCTTCATAATACTATCTGGCACTAGGCAATAATTTTGTGATATATAAGTTTAAATGTCCGTTTTGGAATTTTACGTAATCTCTAACGGGTGTGGGTTACTTTGTAGAAATAAACAACAAGACGAGTACACATGTAGAATCTAGGATCACAAACAATGTACAGTTGAATACGTTTAACTTTCGGTGTCAAATCCAATATTCCAAAACCCTTCAGGAGTCATTGGAGGAATATACTTATACCGGTGTCTTGAAACACCATCATGATGCTCACATCGAAGATTCTGTTGCTTCATTTCGACATCGGTACCATTGTCATCACAATGTACAGCATCATAAAACTTCTTGCACTGTTTGCATTCAATTCCATTCAGGTTTTCCCTCTCTGCCTTTTTCCTGACAGGTTCCACATATTTGAAGTCTTTCGGACCAATCCTAGGAGTTTTCGCTGGCTGTCTGTCTGGCCCAGGTTTCGGGTTCATATCTTGTGTCTCATCATCAGAGCTATCAGAATCTGCCCCTTTTAAATTATTTGTTGGAGCACCATGTTGATTGCCTTGCACAGATTTCAGTAGATTTCCTCTGATATTGTCACAGGGAGTATCAAGAAAATCATCATGCGGATCAGCCCCACCAGGACTTTGACGAGTTCTGGTCTCCCTCCAGCCAGATGCAGGGCGCTTAGTGCCAGCTGAACCCAACTTCTTTGTGGTCTGGTTCATTGCAGCAGGAGATGTGGAACTAGGCGGGGAACGGGAGTTTGACATCTGATTTAGTCTGCCGCTTATTTCATCATCTGAGGTCTCCATAGAATCAACCTCTTTCTTCACTTTGCTTAGCTGAGCAGCGAACACATCGCTTACAGGATTCTTTATACTGACTTCTGCATTACATTATTCAATTATCAGAGACAACATACAAGAATGCGTTTCCCAAAAAAAAAAGGCGAGAGGAAGCAGATGAGTATAAAGTTTTTAACATAGGAGAGATGCTGCAAATGTGCCACAACGGCCATATCAAAGCAACGCTGTTTGGTCACAGAACGAGCAAGCCTTGACATCAGGGAGCAGAAGTGCAGAACTCAACATGTCGAGCAATATATGGAAGAACTTTACGTATGCAGGCGAAAAAGAGGACATAGAATCATGTTTAGTTGAAATAAAGATTAACTTCAGCTACGAAATTCAGTGACACTTCTTGTAACAATTCTTACCAGGTGGCTTCGAAGTTCTGTTATCATTGCTGTTTTGATCACTTTCCTCTCCTGCTTTCATCTGTAGCAGCATCTCTTCAGAGGTTAGGCCTAGTTTCTTAAGAAGGAAATTTTGCTGGGATTTAAGATTTTTGTAAGCAGCGATAGCATCTTTTCGTCTCTGGGTTTCTATTGATAACTCGGAACATTTAAGTTCAAGCTGTTTAGCCCAAACATTAATATTTGGCATGAGAGAAATCCCATTTGTGAGACTCTCTTGACATCCTCGAATTTTGTTTTCCGAAAGACTAATTTTGGACAGAAGTACTAGCTTCTCTTTCTCACATGCTCTCAGCAGCTGATCCTTCTTCACCAAGTCACTCTCGTTTCTATTGACTTGTTGGACAAACTGTTCCTGCAAATGTTTAGCCTCAGTGGTTTTACTCCTTAGCTCGTTTTGTACACAACTAAACATGGCTTCCACATCTTTCAGCTGCGCTGCAATTTGTATCTTTTCTTCTTCAGATTTACTGAGCCTCTGCTCACAGCTGGAAATGTTCAGCATTTGCGTATCAATCTGCCTGATCAACTCCTGTGCCGACATTTTACCCTTGTTTACCTCTTCATCCTTTTCCTGGAGGTTTTTAGTCAGAGCAATGATCTTTTCCTCCTGTTCTCTGAACTTTCCAAGGAGGGCGCTCATTTTTTCTTCTTGCTCTTTCATCTGCTTTTCTTTGCTTACAACAATAGCCGATTTTGACTCAATAACACCAAGCAATTTAGTGTGCAACCGCGATCCTTCATCAACCTCCTTCGTCTTGGCTACCAACATCTCTTCCAGCTCAGCAACTCTTTCAATTAGCATCAACTTCTCCATCTTCACAGCATTGCATTCTTCAAGGGCTCGTTCCTTAACAACACAAACATCATTCAACTGATTCTCGAGATTACTAACTCGTTCTTTCCACTCTTCTTCAGCAGCTACCCTTGCTTCGGAATACAACGTCTGAACACATTTAGAGCTCTTCTGGTAATTAGGGTAAAGCTGGCTACAAAAAATATATTCAACTTGGGAAATTCTATCTTTGGCTTCTTGGAGAGTAGCCACTAGAATAGTGCTCATCCCTGAGACATACTTTGCGTCATTTGCCTCCACAGGAAGGCGTATCTCCGGACTCTTTTCCGACTCCAAGTGATATTCATTCTGCATATTCTCCCTGCATTCACCAATCGAAAAATCGGTTCATACCTACTCAACCTAACGAAATGGCAGACTCACTTGCCTTAATCTCACAAAATCATAATATGACAATCAATATTAACAACTTTGGTAACACTGATCTGATAAAATGACTATCAAATTATCAATTAATGACACCAGTATATCAACTCTTTCGATTAATGTAACACCCTCGATTAAATAAGTACATAACACGAACAAAATCGACCCAGTCAGGGTCGTCTAGTAGATTCGAGAGGCTCTAACTCTCCAAGTAAAAACACTATCACTACGCCTATTTGAAATGGAATTTTTCGGACCACACGAAAGTTGTATGTAGTAATTTTCTAACTTATCAAAAGAAATGCAATTGCCTCTATCTCCATTTCCAATAGCTTCCCCAATACGACAACTACAAGCACAGTTTCTAAACAATCCGCAAAATCGCAATTGAAGAATTGGACTCATCACTCGAAAATTTGAAACTAAATATAAACATATATAATGAACATAAATCAGATATATAATCAAATTGAAATAAAAAGGGGGTAATTAGAATTAACCTGACAATTCCTGGATTAAACTGGGCGTAAATGGCACGATTAATTTGGGCGTGAAATTGCTTGATTGACTTGAAGTTTACGACTGTTCCTCTCTACTATCAGCGGATTATTTGCTCCAAATTTCTTAAATCTTTCCAGAGAAGCTGGGGCGTGGTCTTTTGAGCAAGCTGAAGCGCCGATTTACTTTCATTTCATTTCATATTTTTTTTTCTGAGCGGCAAGCTTACGTCGCGGTGGTGGGCGGTCGGCCTGGATAGTCGGAGGTAGGCGGCGACGCGGTGGTGGAATGGGAGGAAGTAGTGTCGCTCGATCGGATAAGAGAGAGGAGAGAGGAGAGCGTTACTTGGGCGGGAATTCTGAGAAGTGAAGCGCGACGAGTTTTTGATTTTGCTTTCTTTTTTTTCTCAAAATATAAATGAGATTTTTTATTATTCATTACATAACCGTAGGTCTGGTGTGGCTCTCTCATGTAATTGAGGTGGAGGCCTTCTCCGCTACCCATTTCTCTTAATACAACACCGAGTTGACCCTAAAAAAAATGTACATAACCGGTACTATGAAATCCGTTATATCTAGTACTCCGTATATCGACCGAAGGGCTAGTATCAGCCTAAACCCGAGTCGAATTCCTTGTTTGAGGCAGTGAGCCAGTGACGTTGGCTCACTCCGTCAGTTGACAGTTTGACACCACCTCGTTAAGCAAAAGTAATCAACTTGAACACTATCTCACCGCTGAAGTTGCTACTTTGGTTGGAGTAGATTATAATGCACCATGAGTCCATGACTTCCTAGTGTCGTTCATCATGATGAACCCACACATGTAGACCTGTCAAACGGGTCGGGCGGGCGGGTTTCGGGTTCGGGTCACTACGGGTCGGGTCAAATACGGTCGGGTCAAATATGGGTCGACTATACGCGGGTTTATACGGGTTCGGGTCGGGTTACGGGTTGACCAACGGGTCAAAAATACATGCTCGCGCCTTTTTTTCTCGGTAATTATTATAATCAAATTATTATTTTATTACTATTTTACAAACATTTTATGTATTATATTATATAATAATAATAATAGTTTAATTATATTTTATCTTATATGTCTTAAATTAATCAATTATTAATATTTAATTAATATTTATCTATTTATTTCTTATTTTTTTATTATTATAATATATATTTTGCACAATTTATTTGACCCAACGGGTTGACCCGGTCCGGGTCGGGTTATGACCCAGACTTTCGGGTCGTTTTCGGGTTCGGGTCATGTTCGGGTCCGGGTCGAGAAAAACGGGTTTTTTCGGGTTATTTACGGGTCGGGTCCCGGGCGGTTTTTCGGGTCGGGTCAGTTTTTGACAGGTCTACACACATGTGTTTATATCGATATGTAGTACTTCGTGTGCAACTTGTATTATTTCGAAGGCGATGGAGAACGCTATGGAGCTAGTCTAATCAAGCACACCCTTAGATGTTTTTACTCTGTAGTCAGGGGTGTACGCCTCTACGAGTTATCCCGACTTTCTTGAAAACACGTAAATATTATCTAAAAAAATCTACATACAACAACAAAGTGTTGAATATAAAGAGCCTCGTGTTCAATATTACAAATTAAAGTGTAGGTCACACTAACCAACCTCGTATTCAAGGAAAACATCTGTCTCGGTAGTCGGTATAGATCTAAAAGTTAAAAAAAAAAAAGGAAAAAGAAAAAGATAATACGGAGTACAAAATATACAATGACAGAACACGCAAAATACGTTTGGGTATCTCGGGTGGTGATTCTAGAGCAAATAATCGCTGAGAGTAGAGGAACAGCAGTCGGAATCTTCAAGAGTGAATTGATCAATTTCACGCCCTAATCAATCGTGCAATTTCCGCCCAATTTAATCTAGCCACTGCACAGGTAAAAGCTCAATCCCTTTTCTGCATTATTAGATCGTTTTTCCCCCCTATTTTGATCAAATGTCTGATTTCTGTTCATTATAAATGGGTAAAAAAAAAGGGTCAAGTCTTCCTTGAGTTGGGGATTCCTAGCAAAATTACTGTGGATTGAAATGTGAATCTGATAGATAGATTTTTACAGTTTGCTCCCTGAAATTCTCAGTGTTTTTATACTGTAATTGTGCCTGTTATATTGGAAAAATTGAAACTTAAAATACAAAATTTGCATTTTTATTATATTAACTAAAGATGATGTTTAGGTATTTGATGTCGTTGGTCTATTATTAGAGTTTTGCACAGGACCCCTCAAATCTACGAGACGACCCTGGATGTCATTGTTAGTTTTAGATGGTTCTGATTTATTTGTTGTGCTGGAATTGTTGGATTTGTATGTTTCCGGCTGCGTGCTTTTGAGCACGAGTTTGTGCATGTAGTGGTGTATTTGGTTGCTCCGTAGGTGTAGTGCTTACTGTTTGAGAAAGTGGTCGAAAACGAACTGTATCTATGCTTTGTTTAGTCGTGTTTAGGCCGGTTGTTGCTGAAAGTGGTTGATGTTTGTTATGTTTGGATTACGATAGAGCGAACTCTTCATGAATGGCTATTGTTAGAAGTCTGCTTTTGGGTTTCTGATGGCGAGCAATTCGAGGTGGGGAGGTATGGAGGCTTTTGTAGTCATTTGTTGTAGATACTTGTCAATTACATACTTCTTTTCTAGTCTATTGTTTGGGGAATTCGGCGAACTTTGGTGGTTGATCTTATGGTTATAGCTTATAGGCAGAGTTGTGGAATTGAGCTCTTGAGAGCTTTTCTTTCGTCATACTATTGGAAATTCCTTTGAGAATTAAGGGCTTGAAGGATGTGTTACGGTCCCTGGTAGAAAGTCGAGTTCAGGTTGTTTTACTTGTTATTGGTCGCCATTCTTTTATGACTTCTTTGGAGCAAATGTTTTATTAATTTGTCCATTTGTATGCTACTGTCTTTGGCTCTGATTCAAATGATGAACTGTTAGATTCCCAAGATCTCATAGTCTTAGTGCATTATAAATGTAGTGCAAAGCTTTCATGTTGAAAATCTCTGATTTTTCATCATTATGAAGGCTAAAGTGTAGTTTACGAAATCTGGGTGAAGTCCTGGTTGAGTTAAGGAAGCGGAATAAAAGTTGCTGAAAGGATATGCTCCTAGAAATGGCTGATGGGGTTGAAATGCAATATTTAGAGTGTTTGGAAACTGTGTTTGTAGTTTATGTTTTGGGAAACAATTGCAACAACAACAACCAAGCCTTATTCCCAAAATGATTTGGGGTCAGCTAACATGAATCGTCATATGTACCGTCTCACGTAGGTCATAAAAGCTAAATGCCATTGTGAACAAGTTTAAAGAGTATTGAAACACGTTTAACAAGGGTTTTAAAAAGACATCGAAAGAAAAGGAAAGCAATTGAAAAATAACAATAGGACATTTGCATTTTGTATTAGTTAGATAGTAAATATTAAGAAAAGTTCGTTTTGCAGGGGCCTATTAGTAGAGTTGTTCTCTCCAATCTACGACACGGCCTCACCTACAGGATGATCGTTTGCGTTGCTGTTGTTGGCCACCAGGTTTATTGTCTTCTTATCTCTCTTTTCCTTCCTTTATTACATAATCAATGTGTGACTAACCAATTTGAACCTGTTATGTTTGTCGCAGAACAATCCACTGTATATCCAAAGCTTCACGGGGGCTGACGATGCGCTCAAACTTCATCACATCGTTCACTGCTCTTTGGACGTCGTCGATGAACGAGGTCCGTCTCCTTAGTGTCATTTTTTTGTCCAAGTTTCTGTTAAAAATCCTCAATAATGAAAATTTTCTTTAACATTATGTCCTTTGATCCTGTTCAATTAGTTTTAGAGTTTGGTGTTTCAGATTGTTTATCTTGTTGTAGTTGGCCAAAATACCTAGAATTCTCCTCCCTTCCCCATTTGTGATAGTGAGTAGTGCGAACTGGAAGGTAATGTCGAATCAAGGTAATATAAAATGATAAAATGGAGTCGCATAAGATGGTTTGATTTCTGGAAATTTTGTTAATGAAGACAGCGGTGGTTAACTTAAGTCTACCCTGCATAGGAAGTGAGGCCTTGATGATGGATGCATTGGGATCACTTATTTAGGAAGTGAGGTCTTGATGATCATGTTACTTGCATGCATCCATTGTCAAATGTGCTTTACACTAGTCTTGGCATGATAGCTTGTGGAGTTGCTTTCTATAAGCCATTTTTTATGAGGCATCCATTGCTGCTTAGTAGCATGTTTTCTTTGTTATTTTCTTCTTATTTTTTTATTTTTTTATTTTTTTATTTTTTTGCGTGGGAAGAGGTAGGGGGGGGGGGCAGGGGGCTGGCTTATAGTTACTGCCACTTATTGGATCTCACACTCTCAGCCAAAGACTCACGAACCCAAAAAACGGAATAGTTTTTTTTTTTTTTTTTTTTTTGCAAGCATATTAGTAGCAGTTTTTCTCATCCGGATCCGGAATAAAAAGCGTTGGGAGTTTACAAAAATCGGCCCTCTAAACAACTAGCCATTTAGTAATCTACTACTTCCTCTTGAGACTCTCCCTTGACAATATACAACACTTGTATGCTGACATAATACTTAATTCTACTAATAAGCCAGTCCATAGTGTGAGCTATATCCTTGAAAATTCTCAAACTACGCTCGCTCCAAATTGCATAAATTGTAGTAATCAGGCTGCATCTTGCCCATTTTGACTTCCAGTGACATCTGGATATGTGTCTTGCATACCATAGAAGCTCCCTCTCCAAGCTTGTACCCTTATGGCAGGTTTGGAGCAATTGAAAGATGTTATGCTTGGCTTCCTTAGAATAGCTACAGGAGAAGAACAAATGTCGATGGTCCTCCGCTACTGCCAAACAAAGACTACACCTGTTTACCAATACCATCCCTCGTTTACAAATGTTGTCTATTGTTGGCAATAGTCCTTGTATCGCAACCTTTGCTTTGACACTCTGCTTAGGAGTAATATCGGATCCCAGATAACCTTATGACTCTGCAACCCATTTTATCTGAAATGGTCGCATTCTTTACTGACTTTTAGCTTGTGATTCTGTGCCCAGCTCGTAAGTCCTAACTAGCTTGCTAGCATTTAGTTCCGAACCAGCGTATTCAAGAATTTGATCCCTTGCCTGAAGGATGCCCCTCCAATGCTCTAAATCTTGATTTCTTTTTTGGACGTTCCATATAGTCTTCTGTTTTAGAACATACCTCCTGACCAATGGACAATTGGACACCATATTCCTGTGTTAGCAGTACTGTGAATTGACCAGATCCATTTGACAATGAGGGCTTTATTCCATCCTAAGACTTCCTCAAAGTGGAAACACCCCTTCCTTCCTTGGAGCACAACAACTAGACCAGCTCTTATACATCAATTTCCTTTTGCCAGGCTTCACATTCCAAATGAAATCCTTGCAAATTCTATTTTTAGTCTTGAGTCTTGACAACACCCTTTGGTAGCAATAAACTTGAGCACCAAAAATTCTGTACCCCAAATATGATCGAATTCATCGGCTGAACTTAACCTGCGTATGACAGCAATTTGGTAGACCAGTGAGATAACTGAGATTTCATTTTCCTAATGAGGCCATCATATGTCTCACTCTTGAGCCTGGATGTGTTCAAGACTTCAAGGGAACACCCAAATATCTGAACGGGAATCCTTCTTCAGCAAAACCAGAAGCAATGAGGATTTGAGCCTTCAGACTCTCCTTAACACCTCCATAATACACCTCTGTTTTGGCCGGGCTTGCGTTTAGTCCGGGCTTGCGTTTAGTCCAGAAATATCAGCAAGTTTGGTAAGACAAGAAGTTGCAGCAGTGACAGAGGGCACATTACCTCTGGTGAAAACCATTAAATTCATCAGCAAAGATCAAGTGGGTGAGATTAAACCTTGCATATTTCGGATGATAAGAGAAACGAGATAGGCTTGGCATTCTCCTTAAGATTCTGGACAGCATTTCCATACTCATAACACATATGTAGGGAGAGATTGGGTCTCCCTGTCTTATGCCACACTTGCCTGGAAAGAAACCTTGGTTTGATCCATTTATTTCGAGTGAGTACCTTGGTGTGGTAAGGCAAGCAATAATCCAATCAGAAAAGATTCATTTGTGCATATCGTGTCCCTACAGTTGTTGCTGACACACTCTTCTTCAACCCTCTTCTTTGAGTCTTGCTCAAAACCAATTTGAACTCCATATCATCTGTTTTATCTGGAGGTGGATGAGAGGTGATGGGGTCCCGTCCTGGAGAGTCAGTCTCCACCAATTTTTTTTTGCAAAATCCCTGTCCTGTTGAGATTTCTCCGTTATATCAGTTTTCTCCTCCACTGTTTTAGGCACTGATCTATATACCTTAAAAGGTGGAGCAGCCTTCTTTTGGAGCTTGCAGTGATTTGCCACATGCCCTAACTTCTTACACCTGTGGCAGTAGAATGGAACCCATCCATACTCCTCTATATGAACATTTTGACAACAGAAGGGGGTATTAATCATCAAATAATCAGGCAAATCTTGTGCCACATCTACCTCGATCATGACACGAGCGAAAAACAGTCTTTCCTGTGATGTGGTGGTGTGATTAGCGTACAAAGGACCCCCATCTTACTTGCCAGTTCACTGAATGCAGCTTTTGACCAGAAAATAGCATCAAGCTTGGTACCTTTGACACACAGTCAATCTCCTGAGAAAATTGGGGAGATCAGGACTAATGCATTTTCACCAATTTTCAGTTGTCCTCCCTTCCATATCCTCCTGATTCTCAAATCTTAAGGTAAACCAACCTCTCATGTAATATTGTACTTTAGGTTTAGTGACATGGTTTCATGATCTCAACAAAATCCATAACAACCTGCATTTTCGGTTTTAGACCCAATACATTCCCAACAATTGTAAACTGCCATAACTTCAGCTCAAGTTCAATGTCTTCCTCAGTGATTATGATTTCATCAGCATTGGATGTGTCTTAATCAAAGAATAGTTACATCCCTAATTTTGGTTTATTAATAGCAATGTTCTTCCAATTTCCACCATTTTTAGTAATTTGAGGTTCCGGGTTCCATTTTTAGTACTAATTTTTTCTGGGTTTACTTCAACATTCACAGAAGCACTAATAGGAAAATTTCAGGATTAACAGCAAAATTGGGGGCTAAGTTTGATTTCTCAATTCTCACCTTCATTTAGAGAGTTCCTGTTTGATGAAATCCTATATTTCTGGAATGCTGACTCTGAATGGTATCCTAATAAAATTCCTGTTGTTGGTTTCGTCTGTCTAAGTTGTAGTTTCTCGCCAAATCATTCCCCAAATCCTTCAATATTGCTATCACTAGATTAATTTTCCTTCATCTATCTTTGCGTTCTTTTTCAGTCTTCCTCTTGCTTTAGCCATGAAATCAAGCTAAACACGATTATTAATGGATTCTTAGCTTGGAAGAAAACTTGCACTTCGCTTCATGTTTTTCTTTTTCTTTTTCAATTTGATTTAAGAGTATAAGTTGTCCAAGAATAAACACGCAACAGGGTTGTTAAGCTGCAAAGGGATATTGTAATTGGGTTATGAGTAGTTGTCACTTTTGTTTGTCATTTAGGATCACGCTTGATTTTGACACCATATGGCGGAATGTATTGATATACTGCTGTACCTTTACCATGCAAAGTTCCCTATTGCTTCTTTCTTTCTTTTCTTCTTCTTTTTTTTTTCCTGCGGTATACTGGTCTTGCATGGTAAGCTGGGTATAGTTGCCAAGTGATATCACATGTACTATGACCTGAAGAAAAGAAAATGCAACCATAAACAAAGCTATACATGCTTAGGGTGGGCCTCACTTCACTAAGGCCCGAGTCTTTGCCTAGCGCCTCACCTGAAGGCTGTAGGAGGTTGCTCGTTGCAGTGCGCCTCATGCCTTGAACATTGAGTGATGATGGACATGAGGGGTTGAAGAGCATAGGCAGCGAAGGTTCGTTATAGGATCTTTCGCCCACTTGTCCTCCTATCATGACAACCACCACCTGCTAACTTCAACCTTATTATTTATGGTTTCTACCCATCATCACCAAGTGAGGAAGGGGGGTGCTATGTTGCTCAGGCTTTAGTGCAAGTTATGATTTGTGCATGTAGCCAACTTTGGCCTAAATTAAAAGGTTAAATGTCCTTACCTGACTAGCTAGTGTCAGATACGAGTACCTATGAGAATATGGAGGGGCCGAGCAACATAGGGGGAAGGGACACTGTTAGACATGTGCAGCCTTGCTCGTGGAGTATAGACTATAGAAACTGTGACCAATAACAGAAAGCGGGACGACCATCTTCAGAGATTTGTACTAAACATTTGATTTAGTCAATTACACTGCAAAGCCAGATTAATAATGTCTTTGCCTCCACCAGAAATGAACAGTATGATATTTTGATACATCTAGTGTTTTTATTTTGAAGTATCCTATGTACGGATGTCACGTTTAGTTTTTGTAGTCTTTCATGATATATTAGCCGACCCCAAATCATTTTGGGAATAAGGCTTGGTTGTTGTTGTTGTTGGTTGTTGTTGTAATGTGCAAAGGTAGTTTCATGTTCGTGTTGCGCATGATTTGGTTTAGATTTTCTGCCGTAAAATGTAAAAAAGGTTGATGATTGGCATACAGTATCCTGCATGTTTCAAGTTTCATCTTGTAAGTATCAAATTATCTAGGATATGCTTTCCATTTATTAGTTTATCCTGAAGTTACTCGATGCTTGGTTCTATTGTAACACATCTTATCGGCCTCTCAGTGAATAATCCCAAGAAATCCGGGCCGATGCTGAATGAAACATTTCTAGGTCTGCTGTACCCAACAGAAAATTACAAAGTGTAAGTATCTTAGGTCCCTTAATGGTTGTGATGTGTATGGTGATATATTGATTTGCTTGCACACTGACGTTTGTCTAGGTTCATGGCATTGATGGTATTAAATTTGTTGGTTGTAGGTATGGCTATTTGACCAATACAAAGGTGAAACTCATCTTGGTGACCACAGACGTCGATGTTAGAGATGCTGATGTGAGAAATGTAAGAATTTATCTATGATGTTCCCTGAGACATTGTTGATTTTTCAGGCATGTTATATTTTGTTTCTTTCTTTGCTTATCTAATGCTACAAACTTTACTGATATAGTTCAGAATGAAATATCTTTGACTAATAGGATTTGCTTTCTTGTTCTCAATTGTAAGAATTGGCCTGGAAGAGGTGAATTGTGAATTACGAATTATGTCTTGTGGATTGGTTCTCTCTCTTTTCTTTTCTTTATCTTTTTTTTTTTTTTTTTTGGGGGGGGGGGGGGGAAGGGGGGCCGAATTGAAAGGCAATGTCCAGTGTTTGATCTGTATGGCAGTATAGTTGAGTCATGAGTGCTTTACCTAATCTCGTTGGGAAGACAGACAACCTGTGAAAGAGATCACAGCTTTAGGAAAACTTGTAACTGTTTGAGTCTACTTTTTGTTGATGCGAGCATGCGGCTGACTTTCTAATCACGTGTCTTTTGGCTTGAACAGTTCTTCAGGAAATTCCATGCAGCATTCGTTGATGCAGTTTCAAATCCTTTCCATGTACCTGGTAAAAAGATAACATCTCGAACATTTGCTGAGAGTGTCAGCAACCTAGTGAAGTCCTTTGGGCTGGGTTCATCCGGATGATTGATTGGCTTTGATTGTGGAAATTATGATTGTGGAGGTTTAATCCACACTGATGCATGGGAAGATTCCGGCAAAACTCAATTTGTGAAAATAGGGGTTTTGAGTTTAACTGTAACAGTTCAGAGAGTGGCCTCGAACAGTGGCTGTGGGCGGAACAGAAGAGAACAGCAACAGTTAGAAGAAAAAATTTCTTGCAAAATTTTCGAATGTTACATTTTGTTTTCTGCGCTCTGAAGACACGACTTTCGTTCCTTTTCGATATATTGACCACCTTGCTTATACGAAGCACTCACACGATCCTTTCTCTTCGTAAAATGTATGTTTGGGTTCATTCGGTAAACTTTTAGCTATAAGAAAAATGTACTCCATAGTTGGGGCTAATGTTTTCGGTAATTGTTAGCTGTAAATGAAAAATTTGTTTGGCACGAATAGCTGTCGAATCACCAAATTTATACGGTGTACGAAATAAAAATCCTATGATAAAATAATCGGTTTTGCTAGCATAACCGTAAATAAATACCGAGAATTTCTGTTTACATGATCAAAGTAGAGTTTAACACAAGTATGAACTACCTCTTTTTTTTAGATCAAGTATGAACTACCTCTTGAATCATCCTAGGTGACGGTATGACTAAAATGTACAAATAGGAATTAGTAGATTCATATCCGACACGTCACGAATCGGACTTGTTGCGTGACAATCGTGACATAAACATGACACAGGTACGATTAACCTGATTCCGACACCCTAATTTAAAACGATCAGAATTATTTTGAAAGTTCGAGAGTCTGAGTTGGTGTAGAGTGTAGACCACACCATCGGCTGACCACCGCTAAAATCCATTTCCAGAGCGAGTCTGATATTTCTCCAAACGGAGAGACCGAAAGACGAAAATATCCTCAAAGAAAACCGAGAGCGAAATATCTGACCGGAGGAACAATGAACGGCGGCGTAAGCGGCGGCGAAGGCGGCTTATCGGAGCTTCACCATTACGCGAAGAAAATCCTGTTAAAAACGCAGGCGACCCTCTCAAAATTGGAACACCTCGAATCGTCAACCTCCGCGGGCGCCGCCGCGTCGCCGGAACAAGAGTTCGTGATGAGAAACGACTTATCTCAACTCCACCCACTCTGCCTCGACATGGACCGTCTTTGGCGTTCCATCTCCAACAAATCTGAACGCGATCGCTGGAGAAGGTCCTTTTCTCTCTCTCTCTCCTCATCTCAATATTTGCTTATTTTATTTCTGATCGCATCTTTTATTTTTGATTTTGATTGTGGTATTGCTATTTTCTGGAATTTCGATCACATTTTGGAGATTTTGCATGTTAAAGAGTTTGATCTTGGATGTATGATTGAATTTTAAGTTGCTTGTTGAATACGACAGTGCTCATGGCATAATAATTGTGTGTTCATAAGCGAAATCGGGTTTTGATTGTGATTCGATCATCATCGCTGCAATTTGATTGATTGGTGGTTGAGCTGCATTAGTAGAGTGCTCATCGCGGATATGCATAGTTAGGGATTGCGAAATCGATTAACAAGGAACTGAGTATCAACACTGGCGTTTAGGGAACCTCTAGATGACCTGATCAATAGACAAGGAGTTCTAAACGATTAATTGTCAAATACGACAATGCTTATTGCTTGCAAATTGTGTGTTTGTAAGCTCGCTTTTTCGCAAAAGATGGTTTTGATTGTGATTAATCGGTTAATCCCGTGTTGAACATTGCTGAAATTCTCTCCATTATGAGGTCTAATAGATTGAGTTGAATTAGTATTGCTCATAACCACAAAAAATAAGTATTGCTCATAGCCAAAATTCAGATTTAGGGATTATGAAATTGACTAACAAGGAACTGAGTATCAAGAGTGGTGATCCTCGAATCTCAAATGTGCTTGTATTACAGGTGTAGAAGTCCATTTAGTGATCCTTTAGATGACCTGATCAATAGACGAGTTCTGAAGGATTTAATTAATGTAATGTACGGAGTAAAGTCTGACGCAACCTTGTGATTGCGTTTTTTGATGATGTGGTTGTTTGTTGCTTCCATCTGCATCTATGTGGAGGCGACACAATGTACTTTCTGCACGCAAAGACAAATTTGTCACGTTAGTCCAGTATATGTCTGTAATCGCTGTTCCAGCCTGAGTGTCTCGGATTTTGGAGAAATTTTAGAGAGATATTTTTGTGGGCTTCTAAAGATGGTGGGAGAGGGCTTCGGTTTGGTCAATTGGAAAGATTCTGTCATCCTCAACAGGCTGGTTTGGGCGTTTGTCTTCTTAGATTCATGAACAAAGGCAAAGGTAAATGGCTTTGGACGTTTGCCAAATGCCTTGTGGATTTATGTCATAACTGATAACTGTTATGTTAGGTGTTGATGGCCGAGTTGGTGGAGCAATTTAATTTTATCTTTGGAAATTGGAAGTCTATCTCTTTCTGGTTTTGGATAACTTGAGTCATTAATTGGGTTTAGAGTTTTTGATGGTGTCAAGGCAGTGCTTTGGCTCGACATATAGTGTCTTGATGCTTCTTTAAAGGATCAATTCCCTTATTTGCTAGGGTCGCTCACTTGGTTAATTCAAAGAGGCTTCTCTTCACGATCTATCGTGCTGGAATACTGGTCCCATAGGTATTGAGATGTCAACTCTTCTTGACCCGCATTGGGTTTGAAGAAGCTCTATTAACTCTTTGCTTGAGACATTGGAGAGAAGTCCAAGATTGAGGGTGGTGGTCTGAGCTCCCTAGTCTGGCTCTTGTTGGATGACTCTTTCTTTTCTGTTAAAATCTTTCTGAAGTTTGGGAGGAAATCAATATGGTGATTTCCCCTCCACGGTTATATAGATTTCCAAGGCCCCTCCAAAAGAATCCCTATTTGTGTGGGCTGCTGTTGTTCAGAACACTCCAACTGAGAGCATGTCAAAGCCGTGTTTTTAATCATAGCTAGTCGTTTCTGCTAGTGTATCTGGAAGGAGAGGTTTGTGGGCAAAGAGTCTACTTACCTCATAGTTAACTCTACTTGAGATAGCTGTATAAATGGAGTCTGCCAATTTGTCCTAAGATTCACTTGTCCTTGCTTTCGTGTGTGGAAAGACTTATGCTTGATAGTCTATCGGCCTGATTTTGTTTTTGCTTCTTGCCTTCTAAGTAAACGTGTCACCACCATGAGTAGCCTTCTATATACTCACTTGCTTACTTATCCAAAAAAGAAAGAGCGAAACATATCAAGATAAAAAAAATAGATTGGTTATATTACTTTACTTTGTTTTTTTGGTTGGTGTTAAAAGAATATTACTAGGTACAGCTCAACATAATCAATGATTTGTGGGGGAAATTTATTTAAGGGTTCAAGTCCAATTTAAATATTTTTAAGTTTAGGGAATATTATTATATCTACTAGAAACTTCTTTTAGTTTTCCTTATGGTAGTAGGGTTGATTAAGAGAGGAGTAACTGTTTGTTTCTGTCTTGATTTTTTAATCTTTTTGGTTGAAAGCAGAATGGTTGAGCAAGTTGCTGAAGAGGCGGATTCACTCAAAGCAAGTTTAGAACAGTACTCCATGAGAAATCAAAGACGGACCCAGGAAGCTAGAGAGAGAGCTGAATTACTCGGAAGAGCAGTATGTATTCTCTTTATATTCCAGACTGAAGCTTCACATAATTTTGATATTTGTTCTCTTGTTTTTTCTTTTTGTTTTTCTGCTGTTGCTTGTGTTTGTTCAAGTTTTCTCATTGGCTCATATGATTTCTCGTATGACAGAATGGGGAATCTTCTCATGTTTTGAGGATCTTTGATGACGAAGCAAAAGCATATGAATCAGCTCGTAATTCGTCCAGGATGTTAGAAGAAGCATATTCATCTGGTGTGGCGATCCTTTCAAAATTCTCAGAGCAAAGAGAAAGCATGAAGGTATATCTTCTCCCTTGTATGTTTGACTAAAGAAGATTTATAGCTAAAGAATCATAATTGAGGTGGTTTGACACAATTTAACTTCTGGACTTCTTTTGAAATAACGTAAGCTCTCTTAGTCCTTAATTGATTACATGCTTTTAATTTTGTTTCTTACCATTCAGTGAGTTGCAAATCTCAAAGCTTGCAAACAGTTTGGGAAGGGGGGACTAATAGGAGTGACTGAGCATATAGATTATAACTGAAAGGGGGACTGCTTCGTCAATCTTGTTAAGTTTGGCTGTGTCAATTTCGATCCTGTGAGGCTCTTTATTCCGCGCTTACTATTTTGTCTATCATCTTGTCTGGCATCTTTAGGCTTTACCAATTGGGGGAAGGGCGAGATGGCTTATTTATTAGTAATTCGTTGTATAAGTGGCATTTCCCAAGACTTCAGTTACCTCTATCCTTGGATTCGTTCCAAGATTTCATGTTCTTTTGAGTACTGAAATCTTAGTTAGCTGACAGTTGAGAGAGTCCCTCTGCAGAACATTCTTTGCATTAGTTTGATAGCTCTGAATAGTTGCCTTTTAATGGGAAGTTCTTATGAAAGGAATTTTCCATACATGTGAATGACTCATAAAGTCGTAATCTTGTAATTCTTCTTGCTGGGCAAATTGCACTTGCTTCTTTCTGGGCAAATTGCACTTGCTTCTTTCTGCCAGCCATTACAAGCTGGTAAAAGTGTAAAACTGCTGGAGAGTTTTGGATAATTGATCGCATTTACGTTATGTCATGGTTCTGGCCATTTCAGCCTTTCTATTATTGTCAGATATGAAACAAGTTTCTAAAGTCTTCTTCACGGCGTAGAGCTTGAAGCATTAATAAGTTTTACTACATTTCTACTCGCCTGAATTTGTTCTGGCTTCATTCTAGTGCTACAGTTAAAGTTGACTGAGTGGATGTTGATTCTCTTCATATTGTGTTTTTGCAGAGTGCACACCGTAAATTACTTGACGTCATGAATACAGTAGGGCTCTCCAACTCGGTATTAAGATTGATAGAAAGGCGGAATCGTGTTGATACATGGATAAAATTCGGTGGAATGATTCTAACTTTCATCGTCTTGATTGTGATGTGGAGGTGGAAACACTGATCAAGCGCCATATTAGGTAATGTAAGTGGAGCCTTGCAGTTTAACGGCCACGAACTTTCGCTACTAGTTTAATTGCTTGATACTTGAGATTGTGTATAGACGTACGGATCTGGAAAATTTGTGTATGGTATATATGACAACTCTAGCGAAGGAGGAATTTCATGATGATGATGAAGAAATGATCTTTTTGTAGAATTAATTTAATGTTGCTTGCTTATGACAATCCTGGTTTTTTTTAAGAGAATACGCAGTTTCAAAGTCTTTCTTTTAAGCAAGCTGTGTTCCGAAATTTCATGTGCTATTCCTTATATTAACTGTGGATGCTGGTCAAAACTGTTGCCCTTTGTTTGATTTTGAGCTGGTCCTTACTTTTCTAAAAGATTTTTGTTCACACTCCCTTCAAACAATCAGGTCTAGAGTCTAACTAGTTCTTTTACCCGTGCAAAATTTGCACGGGGTGTTATAACACGATTATAATATGACTGGTTTTAATTTTGAACTATTTATATAAGTAATTAAGTAGTTACTAATACCCGTTTCAAAAAAAAAAAAAAAAGTAGTTACTAATATTAAAAGTATAAAATATTGTTACGTCAAATTTACAACTATAGTGCTAGTAAGTTAGAATAGGTTTGAGCGTTTGACACACTGGCCTGGAGTCTACAGAATATGCAGTGGACAAATCAAACGTATTGACCGGGCAATAATATTAGCAGCGAAGAGATATCACAGTTGGAGACTGGGTTAGATAACTGCACCAGATGTTGGAATTTTTTTTTAAAGAAACACATGGTAACATCATCAAATGCCGTGAACATATTGATTTAAATAAAACAATTGGCATAAAAACAATTGATGTCATTTATGATTACCCGTAATTAAGGCAACTGAATCATGTGGAACTCAAACCTTGAAGTTAAAAACACTATTTCGAAGTGTTTATTTCAATGTTAATAACTTGCGTAACTTCGAAAAAAATATTCTTACATGTATATGTGTGAAGTACATCCTATTTAATTTTGCTTTGTTTAAAATATTCTCTTAACAATTTTATGCATGTTTCATTAGTCTTTGGCATCGTTGTCTATACTTTGACCCATCTCCAATCTCAATTGCTACTTTGTTTTTAAATGAATCTTTACATATTGTCTTCATTTTGGAGAAATTCATTAATAATTTAAATTTTGATCATTTAACCCGTAGGTGATAGGAAATTAATAAAGTTAAGACAACAATAGTTTCATACACCCGTGCTAAAGTTTATAATGTTTATATTGTCCTAAAGCTCTATGTACTAATTTTTTTTTAATGATTTCTAGGAAAGTATTATTATTAGTCGATTTTTTTTTTTAATCTTGCCTGCCGTTTTTCAAGGTATATATATTCTTGCGAAAGTTAGTGGTCATAGCTATTTCTTTGTTGTAAATATAGCAACACAATATATTAGTATCATAAATATGGTGTGTATTGTGTGCGTGTGTCTTACGTATCCGTACGTGTGTCATGAGCAACCATTAGAGTAGTATTTACGGAAATTTTCATTTGACATCAGCGTTTATGTGAATGGTCTAAGAATTGCACACAGGTGACACAGCGCATGACTGTTATATGATATGAAGATGATAACCTTATTTTTATTCATAGGCCCAGACGCCCAGATATGCTGACACTATTTTTAACTATTGCCAAACAAATAGACGGGTAGTAAGTTAAAAAAAATAATAGGACCCACGAAGTTATATATATTTAAGCCTCATCACAAAATTAGATCATAATCTACATCGTCCGCTTTTCTTGGTCATGAAGCATGAATTTTTTTTATTTTACTTGTGACCCGTATTAACCTAGCTATGATCTTTCGGAATATAATGGTGATATGTATTCATCCTCAAATTTGATCTGACCTATGCAATTGGACATACAATATATTCATAAAAGTTTTATACCTCATTTGGTTTAGGCTTGCATTGTTTATACTCTAACCCTTTTTTTTCTTTTGTCTCAACTGCCACTTTTTATTTAATAAATCTTTATATATTGCTTTCGTTTTGGATAGATTTCTTATTAAATTTAAATCAAGGTCACTCAACCCATAGGTGATATCGTTGTAAGACATTAGTAATACAAATAAAAGAACATTGGTTATCGTTGTAAGACATTAGATTTCTTATTATAGACGTGCTAAAGTTTACAAAGTGATTATTGTCTTTACGGAATTATGTTTTTTTTCGACGAATAAATCTGGTAGAAATGAAGTAAAATTATTTATTCACAACGATAATTAGTTTACAGCATATTAAATAATAATATTTCAAGTGAAAATATCACTTAATTAGGGTAGGATTTGGAGGTTTATCACGTGTGGCTATGCCATATGGGCACACGTTAGCAAAACCGTTTTATAAAAAATAAAAAACCTAAAATTGTTTTTTTTGCAAGAAGTGATTCTTACAAAAAAAAAAAAAACAATCCTGGAATTATGTGATGGATGAAAACACTCTGTACATGGTGTCCCTGAGTTTTACACTATCGTGCATATGATGTCCCCCAAATTATTCGGGCAAATTCATATTTTAGTTTTTTTTTTCTTCTCTTTAAACTATCTGTTCTGTTAACTAAACTTCATTTTATTTCGAAGCATTATACCTACGCTAAAGACTACTACCATGGTTTTTTTAGTTTCAATTAGATGTCGTTTCGAGTAGTGCAGTGGTTTTAGATTATACTTAAATATGAATTTGCCCGAATAATTGGTATCCGATTAGGATTAGGTTCATATGGGACCGGATAAGGAACTGAACCCTACCAGGCTCTATATATTAGTATCAATAAATTAAAATGATTACGTATCTTATAAGGAGTACGTGAGATTATATGAATCTCGAGAATTGGAAAAATTCATCCGCAATCTTGTACAATCAAACCTTTACAATTTACATGAAAATAAAGCTAAAACCAAAACAAAACAAAACAAAATCATAAACCAAAACAAAAAAAAAAGAACCATATCCATGCATGCACATCGAACATACCACTACATGATCAAATAATCAAAAGTATTGCTCGCCATTTCCTTCATAATGACCAAGATTTTGTGGTGAAGGTGGTTCAATGAGCTAGTGAATCATTCATGTCGTTCACGTATTTCTAGAGGAGTTTAGTTAAGGGCATCTTCTTCATATTTTTTCTTTGCCGATGAACATGAGTTAGCGAATAATTAGTTAAATCGTGACATGGATTCATATATAAATGCGAATTTGAACTACGAAACCCTCTAAATTGTTATGGGTCGTATATGTGTGATGAAATTTCAATACGGGATGTACGTGATAACATGCAAAAGCCTTATGAGATGTGTGAATTTCTTATTTTAGGAAGTTATATGGCATTATTTCAATTTTAATTAGATATTTTGCTTATTCATAGACGAAATGAAGGGAGTTATTTTCTCTACACAATTTTGAGTGATATTATTTTTGCCTAAATTGGATTAATAGATTATTTTCACAACATTTTATAAGATTTTGCAATTATTCGTTCATAATCTTGCCATTTTTGGTCGTAAATTACAGCTCCATATAAGTTGTGCATGTAGTGTTGCGAATTTTTCGTTAATATCCTTGCCATTTTATTTTTCATAAAGTATGCTGCATATGTTATTGTGAATTTTTCGTTAATATTCTTGCCATGTTTTTGTGAATACAATATATTGTAGCGGTGAGTATTAAAGGAATATTTCATTTCAGCATTGACGTAAAAGAAAAATACTAACCAAAATATATTAGTACCATTGTTGTCGTTTATTCTTGCCTAATCAGTGTGTTGTTTGAAGAATTTTTGCATATTTTATGATATTCTTATCGATTTTAATAGTAACAGTTATATAACCGTTGTAAATATAGAAATGAAATATACAGTTTCCATTAATATAGTGTGAATTCCTGTGCGTGTGGCATGCGTGATGTTGCATGTGTCTGTCGCTAACATGTGAGAGCTATTTGCGGAAATTTGTATTTGACATCAGCGTCATACGTGGACGTCCTAAGAATTGCTCAAAATCACAGCTATTAATAAAATACTAGTATATTGACCCGTGCAAAATTGCACGGGCTGTTTAATGAAATGATTATGTAAACGAAATTAAAAAATTAATAGTATTAGAAGATATCATATCTATAGTACTAATTTTTTTTTCTATTTAAATTGATTGTTATTAAAAATGTTAGTCTAGTGATTATGAATTTATGTCATAGATTGTTTGAAAAAACGATGTTGTAAACACAATACAAAAAAAAAAGTCATTACAAAATTAAAATGAACAAATTAAGGTGTCATCTCTTAAAAAACATAAAAAAAAAAGACAAATATAGTTAAGAAAATATTTCCCGATGACTAAACCGACGACTCCTGAAATTACCATCCCTTTCTCACAACCCGTGTTTGACCCATAGTTGTTTGCTCGTGCAAATTTCTTCAGTCTAACTTAGCTCGACCCACTGACGGATAATACTCATATTAAAACAAATTTCAAATGTAATGACGCTAAAATAATACTTCACATTAGAAGTATAATATAACCATTACAATATTTCTGGTCTGAGACAACCTATCTTGATAACCTGTTGTGACCCGTAATTAGCTCATTAATTTATGATAATATGGTAGTAGCTACTATAGGAAATCAGGATAATTTGTATGTGTCTCAAAACTGCATTTTTTGAGACCTGCCAAAACTTAAAAGTTTAAGTAAAAAATGGGGTTCGATATAGGGAGTCTTTGCTGTTTACTGTTTACTTTACCTTTACCCAGCTTAAAGAACTGTGCCATAAATTCATAAGAACTGCTATTTGTAGAACCGAGTAACTCAACTCAATCTGATCCGCTTTTGCTAGGTAATGACAATGCTTTATATGACCCGTGACCCCTAACTACCCGAAACTGTCTTAGCCCATGTAATCTTTTCGTCTAGTTTGACCCGACCTGTTGACCAGATTAGACACCGTGCAAATAACCTGCATCTGACCCGTTTGACCCATTTGACATGTCTAACTAATTGTGAACCAGTTCAATTTGCACTATATGTATATCATACAGAGTGTCTATATCGAATTGTGATTACTAAAGGTGACTGATTACGCGCGTAAATGGAGAAAACTATGTGTTATATATTATTTTAAAAACTTTTATACTTTTTTTGATAATATATTTCGGCTAACTCGTGATGGACAATATATAAAATTAATGTGAATGGATATATTTCAGGCTGGTATATATATAAGGTACACTTTCATACTCGGCATACGATATGTGATATGTAAATATTTGATGCCTTTTAAAACATTTCATTTCGTTTACGATGCATATTTTCTTACGATATTGTCATCTTATATGCAACGGACGGATATATCTATTCAATGTTATCGCAAAAAATAACTGTCCAAGGACTGAGAAGAATTTGAAAAACGCAGTTTAGTCATCTAGGAATTTAACTACGCAAGAGACCAAATAACAATTAATCTGATCTACTGCAATCAGATTGAATTAGAGGGTCTTTTTTCATGTCTTTTTGAAAGCATACTTTAATACTTAATTACTAAATGATACAAAATTGTTGATTTCTAAGCTATGATTGTCGAACAATTCTAGGGTGACATCAGAATTTCATTGTCAAAGCTCCTGAGCCTTATACCTTCGCACGCATAAGAGCCATATTGTTTAAATGCCAATAACCAAGTAGTCTACTAACTATTGTAAGTGCGTTTACCACTCTCATCCTCTCCTCAAGAAGCTTTCTCGGCATTTTTCTTATTGTACAACCAATGGTAGGCTATCATCATGCCCATGACCAGATTTTGATCTTTCTTTCTTAATCATCTCGCTTTACTTGCTGTCCTTATACTTTTATGATTCGCGTCAAGGAATATAGTAACGGAAATCCACTTATAATCTGCCAGTTTAATGCATAACGTGATTCATTCATACGCAATCTTGACGCAACATGCAGTGATTTACGACTGCGGTTCGTTGATTGTTGCTTCATGCTGAATCATAAAAAAAATGAAGATCAAAGGTTATCATATATTAAGAACGCTGATGATAGAAATAATGATCAGAGGAGTAATATAATGGAGTACTCTTCATATTGATCTTACTGTCATAGGCAGTGATATTCTTGCTATATTTCGTCTTGCTTCATCCTTTGCGGGACCTGTAAGAGACGATGGTATCACAACGATGTAATTAAATTGAACTAAAAACATTCCGCAAAGTTCACCAACAGTGTTTAAAGGTTCAGCTGTAAACTCGCAATTGCGCTGATCTCACGGGAATGCATCTCAATTTATGTTCTTTAGGATGAAAGTTGCATTGCTTCTAATAAATCTCAAAAAAAAAAAAAAAGAACTCACCGTATAATTGGAAAACCTTCTGCTACAATAGTCCTACACCAATAATTTCGGCTTTATTATTGAAAATAGATGTATATTCTTTGTCGCGGATTTCATTTGGGGAGTGCTGCTATCTGACCCAGAAGAAGCTTTGATCAATCTATCAGTGGCTCTCTGGTGACGTTCATATTTCCTCCAAACTGTAAAACCCACCAATTAAATGAAAATTATAAGTAATTTGGACCAAGAGACATATGAGAAGACAGAATTAAGAGTTTTAGATTTTGTACAATCTAAAATGACGACGATGGTGATATCACGGTGATAAGACTTGAATCCGCTTGATATTAGTGGCTCTAAAATTAAACATATATATCAAACTCATTTTAGATAGACAAATGGTCCATATGCTTGATTATTAAAAGATTTAGGGGATTGACAATTATGAAACTTACCTGATGAGCAACCAAATAATGCAACTCTGTTTATGCGCAGATCCAAATACTGAGATTGACCCAAATGAAGCTTTGCTCAATATATTTGCTTCTCTCTTCTTCCGTAATACTTCGAAACTGAAAAAAAAGCACAAACTGAATCAGAAAAATATCAGAGTTATATTGAAGAAACAGCCGATAAAAAGTACATGCTAGGGCCGAAAATTTTTTTTGCTCACGGATTTTTTTAAAATCTTCGTTAAGGTGTTGATGTAAATAAGTTATGTTTCCTAATTTATTACCTTAAATGAAATGTAGCCGAGAATGTACCTAATTGGAGATATTCATGGAAGAAATATGAAGATATTCATGGAAGAAATATGAAGATATTCACGGCACGTAAATGGTAAATTAGCCTAATTTAAAAATATTTTGCTCTTTTCAAAATGATTTTGTTTATTAGATTGCACAAAAAAAAAATTCTTAACGTGTGCACCAAATTAGGGCCAAAATGTAATTTCCGGTTAAGTCGTCATGGAATATATTTAAAATTAATGTGACTGAACATATTTAAAATATCGCACGGGTACGTAATTTCTTCTTCTAGGAAATAAATACGGATTGCTTAATATCCGTTTTTACCTTGTTTCATTTAATTAAGAAAATATCCGTTTTTTTTCCAAGGTTGATGTAACTAAGTTATTATTGTTACCTAAATGATCTCAATTTTGCTGACTATAATCATATTTGCTTTCCGAATTTATTTTTGAATCTGTTTAACTTAATTACTTATGGAAAAGATTTGATTCCGTTTTTTTCATAAACGGAATATACAATGTTAATGCATATTTATTTACCAAATTTATAAGGAGAATATACAATTTTTCTTGCCTAAATCGATTTTCTTGCTAGACTTAATACAATTATTATAAATACGGTACAAATATTTATTTACGGAAACTCTTTTTTTATTCTGTAGATTTTTATGCCCAAATTTTTTTATCTAAATTTTTTTATTTTTATTTTTAATTGTTATTTTTATTTGTATGGAATGTAATATTCGTACTCGAGATTTTGTTACCAAAAAGAGCGACTGCTGATGTCATTGATGAGGTGTCGCCGATGTCATTGTTGAGGTGGACGCTCTAATATGCTGCGAAAAGGACCGGTAATTATATTATACTAGTTTAATGACCCGTGCAAAATTGCACGGGCTGCCATTCTTACGGTGTGCACAAAGCCATCATAAAACAAATGTTTGAGACTCGACAAATTGTTATTTACGTATTAATAATCGTTTAGAAAAAGAATACGTATATTTGGTCCTTGAACTATAAAAAAAATAAAGAGAAAAAAGAAAATTAAATAAAAAAAATACAACATCACCATAATAGGACAAAGAGAAAGTGATAATACTATTTTGGGTTACCAAATTAATAAATGCATATGATAAAAACATTACTTTGAATAAAGTTAGACCGCTTACTTGAAAGTTTAATAAACCTAATTTAATTTGTCAACCCAATTGGACCACGGTTTTTTTAAATCACGAAATATTTTAGGACCCGGACATGACCTCTACATGATCATATTCAAATTTAACCCCATATTTTGTCTAACTTGACCCGATCTATTTATCGATTGCATGGACTATTATAATCAGATATCATTAGTATATAGGCAATGTGCACAAAAATTAAGGATGAAAACTGGTATTGTGCTGTTAAAGAATGGAGACATGACTTTTGACGTGTAAAAGATCTTTTGTTTTTTGGCCCGTGAACCTATATTTATGGCCCGTAACCAGCATTACAGGTTATGACCTTGTTACTTTTGGGTCATGAACCTGTTATTTATGACCCGTGAACTTTATTAACTCGAAACGTTTTGATACACATAATTTTGGGTGTAACTGGCATTCCGGGTTATGACCTTGTTATTTTTGGGTCATGAACCTGTTATTAATGACCGGTGAACTTTATTAACTCGAACCTTTTTGATGCACATAATTTGGGCTTAAATTGACCTAACAAATTGACCCGTATTTGAGTTTAAAATAAAGCGTTCATGAGTTTCATGGCTCGAACCCGGCCCTATTTGGATACAAATATTTTGGGGTCATGATCCTCTTTTATGTCTCGTGACCCAATTTTTTTAGTTATGAACTTGCTTTATATGACCGTGATTCGTATTAACCCGAATTTATTTAGATACACGTACTTTTGGGTCTAATCTACCGTACCCGTTGATCTCTAAGTTAAACATCATATATATATAGGATATTCATCCTTATTCGACCCATTATGAGTTGTAACCATTAATGACATTAACCCGTTTTAACTCATATATTTTCAACCCTAATCCCGGTGCGACTTATTGACCTGATTTATACCATAATTAAGACGAAATTAAAAAAATTGATTTTCCAAATTAAAAGATTTGATTTGATTATATAAGAAAATGATTTCAATTAGTTTCCGTTTTTTTTCAATTGACTAATCAATATCTTTAACAGATTATATGACTAATTTTTTACTATCTTGCCTGTTTTCATGCGGAAAAAAATCTGTTTGTAGTTTTTTTTATTTAAGGAATATTTTTTGTTTTGTGAATAATATCAAAATCATAAGAAATTGCAATATATTGTTCAAATTTTATTGCCTTCAAATCCAGTAAATAATTAACATCAATTTCGGGATAATTAGACCAGTTAGCTTAGTGAATATAATAAGTATTGATTGAAATGGCACGATGATATACTCCCTCATATCCGTCTCGTCTAAACTGCTTACCATTTTTTGGAAAATCTCGTTTAAATCCCGCTTCTATTTTGGGACACTCTCTCTTGCTTTTTGTTAATCTTTACATCACTTCACATTTTCTCACTCCTACTTTTATGTTGATTCTCATATTCGTTATTCTACATTTTTCTAACTCTTTCCATTACCAGTATGTTAAAGTTTTTTATTTGTTTTTTTTATTCCCGTGTCTTTAACCTGCTATTTGACCGACTTGTATCTTGCCCGTTTCTATATACTAAGTTTGTTTAACATGTAAGTCATTGATAATTCAAAAAAAGTAGGATAATATTGGTTCACAAAATTATTTTCAGTGCGACGTACCCGTTCCCCTTTCATGTCTCATTTCCTATACCCACCAAACATGTTCCACTCAAATTAATATCTTTCTTTGATAATATACAGACATAAAAAAAATAAGAAAAATCGTCAAGAACCACCTTATAAATACAACTTTTAGTGAGGAACCACCTAATAATTTTTTTTTTTGTAAGGAACTACTATATAAAAAAAGGATTTTTCTAATGTGTGCTCATAGGGCACATGATAAGACTCAAATTCTTTCCCTAATTAAGTGATATTCTCCTGAATTAATCAATAAGATTCCATTATTTGTTTTTTCAAGTGAGAATATCACTTAATTAGGGAAATATTTGGAGTTTTATCATGTGCCCTATGGGCACACGTTAGAAAAACCGAAAAAAAAATAAGTTCGACCAGTCACATCTTATTCACTTTTCCAGTGGATTAAAGTTGTTGACTTGTCTAAATAATCTAAGTTGACTAATACCCTTGATTAAGACTTTCAAAATTAGGTTAATTGAACTGATTATGTAAGTAATTGATTTTTCCCACTGAGGCCTTGTTTGATCAGACTTGGTAAAAGTAGTTGATCAAAATAATTATCAATGAATCTTAGTCTATATCTTGGTATAGTTCGTCGAAATACAGTTAATTAAATTTAACTTAATCTAATTTAAACTAATCTAACTTAATCTTGAAACACCCAACTAATGTAAACTAATCTAAAAAGGACCCAAATTTTCACTTTTACACTCTTAAATAAGCTAATCTAGTCACCCCACTCCACACACCTCCGTGGCTTGTTCTTTGTGCAAGAGCCACCCATTTTCTTCCCTCCACTATAAAAAGTATGGACAATATAGAGCAACCAAGAGGAACATGAAAAAATATTGTGAATGCAAAATATACATCTTGTCAGCGTGAAAGTATTACGCAAAGATTAGGCGCAATAATAAGAATGATTAGGCGCAAAGAATAGTGTTACAAACAATGTACGGAGTACCACAAACTTACAATAATAAGTAGGGCAATTATATTAGATTAGAGCATTTAGGTATAGTGTAATATTTTTATGGAAAAAAAAAAGTTTATCATCAAAACACAGTTAAGCTTATTGAATTAGAGCCTTAGAGGTATATGGCACAATTATGTTTCGGGAAAATGTTGTTGAATTAGAGGTATCATGTTGCAATTATATTGACTGTATGTGGAAAAGGAACACGACCAAGAAATTATGACCATTAGATGGTTATGTACATGATTGAAATTTTACAATTTGATGATCAAAATACATTGCATACGTAAAGTATTGAATTACTAAACTAAAGAGAAAGAAAAAAGACTCGTAAGATGACCCATGATCACAACGTCCCCATTACTCAGTACTAATTTGTCGAAGAAATCAAGTGACAGTCGACTACTGTCGGAACCACCCCTCCGATACGATTTGGACAATGGTTTGACTTTGGTAGGCTACAGATTGGTTAGCTATATATGGAGTTATGTTACAGAGATGTATTAAGTGAGCAATTTGTACAAAGAGGCGCAACAAACTATGCTTGGTATATATATTGAGTTTTGAGGTTGTGTTAAGATCGAAACCCTAATGATGGTTCTTTTTTGGTAACCATATTGTTATATATGCATGCTAATCTAGTAAATAGGAAACAATAACACTTTTTATGGGTAGATTGATTAGTAGAAATTTAATGCCCTTTATCTAGGAAAATTATTAGTTTTAGAATATTGTTTAACGATGAACTTACTGCACATAATTATTTGCAGTCTGATCTCTTACGGGTAGATAGATTATTTCGGATTATATTTCGGTATTGCTTTCTTATTATAGTTAGATTTTATTTATATATGATTCCGATGAATTTGTTTATTAACGGAAACCGATGTTTATTCCGTATATGACGGTGTGAATGTAATTATATGGGTCAATGCAATATAAATTCTCATCTAATAAAGGTAATTAGTATCAATTATGTTTATTTGGTTGCCGTAAATAGCTGTTGATGACATCAGCTATGACGTGTCACTGATGTCACAGTTGATGTGGACGGCCTGAGAAGGTTGGAAATGCACCGCTAATTATATTATATAGATATGATATGATATGATATATGATATATACCAATCAATTACCGAACATGCACCTCTATCAATCGTTTTTTAAGTTTCCTAAAAATCAACAATGACGTATTACCTAGGTGCCTCAAATGCTCTCGCTTGCATTGACGAAACTAATTGATCGTCTAGCATAATAGTATTCCTTGCCATAAAAGTAAGAACAATTTAGTATGCATATTCCTTGACGAAATCGGGCGGGGCGGGTCGGGTTCGGGTCGGGTTCGGGTCGAGGCGGGTCAAGATGAACTTTCAGGTCGGTTCGGTTTGACTCGGGTCGCTTTCGGTTCGGGTCATGTCGGGTAAATTTTGTGTCGGGTCGGGTCGGTTTTGGGTCGGGCCATAATCGGGTTTAGTATTGGTTATTAATCCGCGTCATTTCAAGTTTTGGTTAATATTTTTTGGTTTTTTGGCATAATTAGGGGATTTTATTTAGTTAGTAAGTTAAAACCATCAATATGCATACTAAATTGTTTTAATTTGGATCATTATTAAGCTTAATTATTATCGGGTCATCAAACGGGTCGGGTCATTGTCGGATAACGGGTCACTACGGGTCGGGTCGGTTCATTGTCGGGTTGGACATTATCGGGTTGTATCGGGTCATGGGTCGTTATCGGGTTGAGTCGAGTCGGGTTTGGGTGATCACAATTTCGGGTCCAAACGGGTCGGGTTTTCGGGTGATTCGGTCGGGTCTCTCAGGTCGGGTCAAAGTTGTCAGCTCTAACCATGAGTAATCTGAAAAGCATCACGATTTACCGAAAAGATTACAATAGTACACATGCGACATCAAAACTGAGAAGAGTATGATCTCCAAAACTGTTTAATCACAATTTCGCTGCTCGTGTCTCATATTTTAACAGTAGTACTCAGAAAACAGGACGGCATGTTCATTGTTTTACTTTGATTTGATCACCTTCTATGCTAATTTAGGTAGCGCCGGAATGGGTATGAACATGCGTCACATTCCCTAAAAATAATGTGATAGAGGACTTATCTAATGAAATCAAATTTGAGAGTAGAGCTTATCATTTCAAGAAGATGATTTAGTGTCGCCTCTTAAATACTCTGAAACTTAGGTGATTGCTATTTTATCACAATTTATATTCCAATGTACCGAAAGACATGGCTACTTGTTTAGAAAAGATAAAAAAAATAGACATGGTTTTCTGTTGAAAATGTTTTTCAAATTACATTAGGCTGAACTTTAATTTTAGGGTCCAAAGTTGTTCTTCAATGTTTAAACTGAAAAATAAGTAATGGTTATAGTTTGTGACTGTTAGATACATTTTTAAGTGTCATGCTCAAATTACCGTTGGTGGAGAGTTTGTATAAATCACAAGCACACTAGATGGTTGAAATGTATATGATCTATAGGTGGTAATTGTCATACAGAGGTACAATGTTTTCAATGTGAAACATGTGATCATATGATGGTAATCATGGTATGAATGTAAGATCGAAAGTACGGAGTATGTATCAACATTGTTACGAACTGAACATAATTCAAAGTGATGTCAAAAGATGAGACTCTTGTTTAGGGGTGTTTTTATGTAAAACTATTCCAATCTTGTCAATATCTAACTTACACTTCACTTGTTTAGCTGAACTAGTAACTGAGCTCTGAAAGACTGAAATAGTAGCTAAATGCTGAAATAATAGCTGAAAGCTGAATTAATAACTGCAATAGTAGCTGAAAGTTTTTAGCTAATATTAATAGGAATGTTTGGCAAAATTAGCTACTATAGGAGCTGATATATATAAAATTACATAAAAATCCATTAAATATTTTTAATCTCATTTTATTTTAGTAAATAAGTACGGGTAAATTAGGAATAAAATATGATAATCTAGCTTATTTTTAAATAAGTTACATGAGATAACATCTTAAATAAGCTAGCTATATAAGCTAGTGACGTTACCAAACAAACTTATTTGGTCAAACAGTTTAAAAAACTAGTCAAATAAGATAGATTATTGTGCATACCAAACATTATATATATATATATATATATATATATATAGGAAATAAATCCAGTCAGAAGTGATGATTTTGTCAGAAGTCAGAAGTAATCTGGTCCATTCATCTCACTTGATCTAATGGCCTACATTAAATACTAAAAGAAAAGAAAAAATAAAATAAAAACATCATCCAACCCAAAATCACTCCCATTTTCTCTCTCCTCTCTTTCCCCTTTTCTCTCCCCGATTCCTTCCCCAACTGCCGCCGCCGTCGCCGCTGCCGGCGCTCACCACCACCACCGCCATAGTGGTCGGCTGCAACGAATCCGGCGAGTCTCCCGGTATCACCGGCCTTCTGCGAGCCCCTTTCCACCGCGAAAACCTCGTTCTTCTCCCCTATTTTCGCCTTCTCTCTCCTTCTTTTCGCACGCGTTTTCTTCAGATCTCGCCGATGTGGTCGCAGAGGATGGTGGCGTCGCCGTAGGAGGTGGCCGGTATGATTTGTTGTGTCTAAGGTTGTTTTGGAGGAGGTGAGGGCGGTGGTTGGGCGAGGGAAACAGAGGAATTCGAGGAGAGAGAAACGGGCGTGAGAAAGGGGAAATGGTGGCTGAAAAGGTGGTGGAAAGGCCGCGGAGGAGGGGGCTTTTTATCGCCGGAGCGCGGAGTACGTGGTGGTGGAGGTGGAGCGGGATAAGGTGGTGGATGGTACGGCTATCGGTGGTTGCGCGGGTGGTCGTCAGGTGGTGGAAGGGGAAGGGGAGGAGAGTGAAAGTGGTGGCTGTGTTTGCCATTTTTTATTTTAATTTTTTAATTTTAATTTTTTTTTTTTGTGGAGTTATCTATTTTAGTTAATGGAGTTACTGGAGTTACGGTTTTAATTTGTAGAGTTAAGTTGGAGTTACGTGAAGTTAAGTTGGAGTTACGTTTTCTAGTTAGCGGAGTTACGTTTTCTAGTTTGCGGAGTTAAGTTATTAGAGTTACTTCTTTCAATTGTTGGAGTTACGTGTTTTAGCTAGAAGAGTTATTGAAGGTTAAGTTGGAAATTTGAAATTATTGGAGTTACGAGTTTTAATTATTGGAGTTACGTATTTTAGTTGGAGTTAAGTTGGAGTTGCGGATTTTAATTTTTGGAGTTAAGTTGGAGTTATGTATTTTAGTTGATGGAGTTACGTTTGAGTTATTGGAGGTACGGGTTTAAGTGAGTGGAGTTATGTTAGAGTTACGAGAGTTTAGTTGAAGTTGGTGGAGTTCTGATATTACTGGAGTTATACAATTTAAAAACTGGAGTTAGACGTCTGGAGTTACGCGTTTTAGTTGATGGAGTTATGTGGCTGGAGTTACTGGTAACAGTTGGTGGAGTTAGGCGACTGGAGTTATGCAGTTCAGGTTGTGGAGTTATGTGAAATCAATGGCTGAGATTACTTTTGACTTCTGACAAAAATTATACTTCTGACCGGATACGCCCCCTATATATATATATATATATATATATATACAATAGGCAAACCTTTAGACAATTTTTAGGCCATCCACATCACTGCAGATGTCACTGATTATGTGGGCTTGAACTTGTGACCTCTGGGTTATATTGTAACACTTCAACCACTAGGGCAAGTGATGTTTTGTTGATTCTTTTATTAGCCAAATTATATATAAAAGATATTAATTCCTAATATTTCGTCCAAATAAATAACAAAGATTTCGCCTAATTATTATACTACCATATATTCTACACTAAGTTATTTAGAAATAAAATTTGATCATTTCTTCAATTTTGACCAAAATTTTACCATATATAGTAAGTATATATGACATTAATATCAAATTTGAGAATGATAATTTCTTATGTGGAACAAGGAATTATAGATTATGTTACGTTTATGCTGGAAATAGTAGTACATGATTGTTATGCAAAGCGGTGGGTGTAATCAGACTAATACATACGTGCATCAAACAAAGAATATGGGCGCGGGTAGTTAAGCCGAAAGTTAAGAGCTTCGCGGGTGATACCAACAAAATGTTCCGCGGGTGATACCAACAAAATGTTTAGCGGGTGAGTTAGGTAGGACCATTATATGTTAGCTATGTTTAAAATCATACGGACTATACTGTATAAGTGTACGTATAAAACCAGTTTTGTAAGAAAATGCTTAATTTCTAAATTTTTAAAGATAAAATAATATAATGTTAATTTCATACTTCGTTCGTTCCACTTCATCAAACACCTGTGGGTATATGTAGTGAAATAAGAAACTATGTGAATATTATTTTTTATTGTCTATTATGTGCATATATAGCAAATTCACCCAGTTCGATCAATTGAGATGTTTTGGTCCTATCGAATAAGGAGTTTATAATAATTCGTAAAACTGGACCTAAAACTAACAAGCAAATACTCCATTTGGACCGCACGGAGTAGAGTTTAGGTGGTGTTGTTTAAATTGAAATCCATGAATCGGCGTAAAATATTTAACTAAATCTCATACTTATTAAGTTGTTTTAATTTTACCGAATCGGGCATAACTTTTCTAAAAAGATATTAAATTAAATATGATAAATTTACAATGAAATAGGGCAACCGTGCAATTTTGCACGGGTCTACGACTAGTACACATAGTTATGTTACCCTATTAACTATTAAGTGTCGACTACATTTCTACAGTATGCGATGTAAACCTTTGGGTGGAAGTTCTGCATCCATTTTTAAATAAGTGTAAATGTAGTCGGAACAGCATCCGATAGATTAGATCATAGGAGTAGATGGGATTATGGGAAGGAAAAGAAACTTGTTGACTTCGAAAAAGCGCAACCTGATCCATAGACCCAACAGCCGAGAGAGACGTCGTCACCTTTGCTGGTTGAGGAAAACTTGACTCAACAGCCCACCGTTTATGGAAACCCTTTGGCCCTGAGCGGACCCCACATGACCAAATATAGTAAAGAAAACCCATAAACCCAAATAGAATGGGCCCCATCTCCACCGTAAACTTCCTTGATTTATCCACATCAATTCTAAAGTCTACTCTTTTGCCTTCATTCTTCCACGAGGGGTGGCTTTAATGGATGAAAAAACAAAAAAATAAATGTAATACTATGCAAAATCATGCATGTGACATTGGGAATTAATTAGATCAAAGTTTGGAGATCTAGCGATTTGTAGTACAAACTATGGGTTATGGTCTAATGGATTTATGATGCTACGACAATTATTTGATCTTTACAATGTTCTATGTAATGACTAATGAAATTACCATTTCAAACGTAGGAAATAGAATACTTGATGTCTCTATCTTTTTATTTAGTAACGTATGATTTTGATATTACTAGTTATTTGACCCGTGCAAAATTGCACGGGTCGTTTCTCCTCTGTTGTCTAAATGTTGGTTATCGTTGTATACTACTTATATTGGATGTTGGATTATAAAATGGTATTAGTTAGACTTTCGAATAAATATGCCTACTAAAATACCAATAAACACTCGATGAGTAATGAATAATTGTACGACGTTGACCAGGGATAAAATGGATTATAAAATGGTCTTAGTTAGATTTCGAATAAAGTAGGCTTTGACCCGTGCAAAATTGCACGGGGCGTTTCTCCTCTTTGTTCTTTGAACTGGTTTTAGTTTGGTAATGTTTGTACAGATGTCTAATACTGTAGGTATAAGATGTTAATAAGTCCAATTTACAATAATGGTGTTACTTAGATTTTCGAATAACTTGAGTTTTTGACACACTAAAATAGACTCGATACCCATTGGATAGACGAACCGTATTGACCAGCGAAGAACCTCACAAAAGAGGCAATTATCTATTAATGTTTGAATAGTACTGCATAGGAATTGCTAATTATAGATGTAGTAAATTAATGTCAGTTTTATCAACCAAAACCCTTAACCACACAAAAGTTGATCATATTTGACCTTGCCCGCTTCTTTTGGTCATGAACCCGTTTACTATTATTATTTGTCACTCGTGTTGAACCACGTATTTAATCGTAAAATCGCTGACCCGTTGACCAAAATGATTTTAAGTGATTATTATAACCTTGTTTAATGCTATCGTACAAAGAAATTTAATGACAATGCTTTATAGTTTATATGACCCGTGACCCGTAACGACCCGCACCTGTCACGACGTGCATATCACGTTGTCTAATTTGACTTCCCTCCTTGACCGGATTAGGCCCGTGCAAATTAACCCTTATTTGACCTTTATCGGACTCGTATCAGACTGTATTTAACTTGATACCAAATTGATATATTTGTACCTTCAATATTATCTGACTACCACAACCTTATTCAATACAATAATCGGCAATTACCCGCACATGTATATTGTACATGGCTAAAATGGGCTAGACTACGCAAGTCATTATGTGAAACCCAAATCTCAAGGTTAAAACACTATTTTGCGGTGTTCATTTTATTTGTTATTAACTTGCGTAACCTACAAAAATTATCCATACTTCTATTGTTGTATGCATGTATGTGTGTAGAGTACTTCCTATATAATTTTTCTTTGTTTAATATATTCTTATAACTTTTCTATTTCATTTGTCTTCGACTTGCCTCCTTTCTACTCTGGCCCATTTTGATTTCGTTTTGGAGAAACTCCTTAGTAATTTAAATTTAGCTCAATTAACTTGTAGATGATAGGACATTAGTAATTATGAATAGAACAACTGGTAGTTATTACACCCGTGCTAAAAGAATTAGATTCATAAGATTATAGGACTATTCTAATTTTTTTGTTTTAAATGTATATCCGGACCTATTAATCGTAGTGCGCTTGACCCTAAAAATTAAGTAGTTTAAGTTTGTTAACTTTTTTAGGTTAAATTACGGGTTATTCAAGGCAAATTGTAATTATGTTTTCATCGGTTTACGATGTATACAACTCACCTGTATTTACTCAAACCCAAAATGCATTTGACCATATTCCACCCAAACCATAAGATACTCGAACTTGTATATAACCCGCTCGCCCAACCCGTGTGGGCGAGACGGAACTGGGGGTCGTGGAAAATTTGGGTTCAATTCCCATAGCCCCGATGTGGCGAAAAAGACAGATTCAGACAAATCTACATGGTAACTATAAGATTTTTTTTATGTAATACACGTTCGAAAAATTATTATGTTGATGATATTTGTCCCTACAATTTTAAGGGTGAAATTGCACAAAGTACTACTCTATTTGAACATCAAATGACCCCAATTGTTAATTTTACCATTTGAGTTCTACTCCAAAGTACCAAGTGTAGTCATATGGCGTAAATAGCTATTTGGCCCCAAGATTTTAACCAATTGTGCAATTGAACAGTCTAACTTTCAATGGTAGCAATTTGACCCCTTTTCTTTTTCAATTATGTGCAATTCAACCATTTTCTATAATTCTCATTCAATTTTAAATTAAATTAAATTTGTGTTAATTAAAAAAAATGTAATTACATATACATCTATAACTAATAAACTCAATGTAATATCTCAAAAACCATATAAGAATCTTAAAAAGAAGTTCCATTTATTTTTGTTTAAAATTGTTAATTTCCCAAAAAACGTTAAAAAAAAAAACTAATTTTATTTTTCATTTATGCATAATTTTCTTTTTAGGCCCTGTTGGATTCAACTTATTAAATGATGTTTTCAGATCAGATCAGTTTTATTCAAAGCAAATTAAATCAGTTTCATTCATATCAAATTAAATCATATTAGAATTATCCAAATAATAATCAATCAATCTAGTCTACTTCTAGTTATTAATTCGTCTAAATGCAGTTAATTTATCTATAAATTCAGTTCAGATCAAATCAAATCAAGTTTATTCAAATCAAATTAGATCAATCAATTCAATTCAAATCAAATCAAGTCAGATCAGAGAAATGCAGTTGGCCTAAAGCATGTCATTTTCGTGGTTGAATTTTCAAGACTTACCTAATGTTTAGTTAACACTGGTGCTGAACTGCTAATCTTGTTGACTCATTTAATGAATGAGATCAAAATGTGTCAACTTATGACTCATTTAACACCCGTAATTTTTCTACTTATGACACGTCATCGTTGGTGACTCAAGCCCATTTAGACTGCCCATTTTTAGTAACATATCGACCTACCCTGAATAGCTTGGCCCAAATAATTTATTGAGAGACCACCCTTATTGTTGATACTTGATAATGGATCTGCTTCATATAATTAGCGACTAATATACTACTTTTGGTAACCGTCTTAGTTACTGAGCATGACATTAAACCTGAGAACTTGTAAAGGGGTTACGCTATACTCCTTCCGTTCGGCTTTAAACTTCTTACTTCTAATTTTTAGGTGTTCATAATTACACTTTCTACTCGAAATCTTTCCTTATTTGTAAACATATATAACAAAATATATTTAGATGGGCACACGTTAGAAAAACTATCATTTTAATTTTTTATTGAAATTGCAAGTTGACATACAATGAAAAGATATATGGAGTATACTAAAACGATCACTAACTCACTAAGAGTATAAACACGGTTACTAACAATGTAGCAAATGTCACTTTGCGAGAGTCGGTCTTTAGTGAGCCTTTGCAAATAAAATATAGTTGATTTAAAGAAAACAAAAATGGTTGACTTTAAGCTTAACGTGGTATGTGTGATTTTTTTTTTTTTACTATATTTTGTCATTTTGTGTCCTTATTTGTAGCTATATTTGTGGTATCACTTTAAATACTTATAGTTTCGGTAGATTATGTGAAATGTACGGAAATTACATTACGGAAAATATAAGCGAAGGGTCAAACAGCCAAAGACCAATAACATCACTCATTCGTATTCTGTGTATGAACGTTTCGTCACTAAATTTATACCGGCTATGAAACAAATGAAGTTATATTTTATTTTATTTTATTTTATTTTTTTTGGTACAAAGGAGCAGCTAATGCTGCGGGGGGTGGGGGTATGAGGATTTGAACCCGGGACAACCCCCAGGCAGGTTGAGTTCCTATCCACTAGGCCAACCTTGAAGTTATATTTTATTGAAAGGTTTTTCTACCCTTTTCAAGAAAACAACAATAATTAATGACTCTTATTAGACACTTGCTTTACACAAAGACCCTTGCATATATAAGAGGACACAATACTCGTGTAAAACCTCGGACAAAGGGTTACATCTCCCTGTTGATCTAATCCTCCTTACTATCTGCATGAAAATTTTCCATTCAAAAACGAAAATCTTGTCAGAAAGTCATAACTAACATGATCGGCAAATCAAAATTAGCAAGCCAAAGCAAAAAAATGAAAGAAAATGAATTTTATCACTACGTATGCATGTGATAACAATATGGAGAACCTGGGGGGAGGGGGGCGATATTCATGTGTATTATATAGTATTTGTAATCTTTGATGATTAAAATAGGTTATGATTTGTTGGTAAGTTTTTCAAATTGATGATGTATTTTTGGTATTAAATCAAAATTGTAATTGATTCCATTTGTTATTAATTTACTGCCCAAGAAGGCTATAGTATCGGCATTATTTTCTTCACGCAGTTTAGATTTTGTAAATTTGGATGATTTTTTTAGGTATAAGGAATATGATTACGTATTTTGATTTTATGAAATATACGGACTAATGCTATTTTCATTTCATATTTCGGTATATTTAGCATATGTAATTTACTATTTATAATTAATAATATCAAAATAGTTTAGCATATATTCTTGCCAAATTTTCGTTTATGGCCGCATATAATTTTATTAGAATCTTTGTATATTCTTGCCAAATTTTCGTTACATAATTTTATATATCTTTCGAAAAAAAAAACTCCTATAATTTTAGCTCCTATAATTCTTTATATACTTTTATTAACTCCTATAATTTTAGCTGTTATATAATTTTATATTATTTATAATTTTTATATAATTTTATTAGAATCTTTATATATTCTTTACATATAATTGCTGTAATTGCCGAAATGATATGATTATAAAAGATCTCTTTTATTGATTTTACAATTGTTTCCTTTTTTTACTCACTTGATTTTTTTTTATAAAATTAGCTAGATTATCTTCGGAAAATATTATTTCCGAGATTATCCTAAGTTGCCTAATTTTCGGAAAGTACTATATACTAATTATTTAAAATACGATTCAAAAGAAAAATTATTTAAAATAAGGCAAAAACAAATATAGATGTTGCATAAAAAATTCAAAATGCTAAAGCTAAACATTATATCACATGATTGATTGATCTAGTCCATCGTTCTATCTTTTTCTTGACTCACAAAACTCCCTCTATGCTACTTTTTGATTTTCATTGATTTCATTTCAGCTCAGATTTGAAGGGGTATAGACTCAACATTACAGTTAATTAAAACAGGTTAAGATTCTTAATCCGATGTGATCATGGCTCCAATCTTATACTTGCTGGGCCATGATGAAAATTATTCATATGATCAATGCTATAGTTAGTTGAGAATGATTATATTGTTGCTAACCAAAAAAGACAAATACGTGAATACATACACATTTAAAAAAATGGTTGTAGTATAGTGTACAAATGAAGCCATTAGGGAGGCATCCCTTGACCACTAATATAGATATATACTGGTTTTCTCAATATTCTTGTTCTCATCTGCTTTTTTGTACCTTAAATTGCTGGTAACTTCTTTGATCTGCGATCCAAACTTTAGTCTGTTTGTTGTTCAACTTCCTTGAAATTCGTCCCCTTCATAATATTTTGCTGCTTACAATCATAGCAAAGCAAAGGTGAATAGGTGAGATGAATGATTACAAATTATAAATTAAGTTAATTAGTGCATGAGGGTTTCAACATATATAATCGGATAGACCGAAAAAAAAAACCTAGAAAACGAAATCACATACTCCCTCAGAGTAGACGATATGATTTTATATGATTTGTATTCAGCTCTAGATATCTTTTTTCTTTTTTAATTTAGGAATGTAACTAATTGATATCCCTTTTTGGATGAATCAGTATCCCTTAATTGATTCTTGTGCATTAATATAGGACATGAAAATATTTCATTTTTTATTTTATTTTTGCATTAAATATTGATTTATTCCTATAGCGTAGCTTATATGGTTATTTTTTTCCAGTTTTATCGAGGAAATTAAATTGACCATATTTCTTGCCAAAAATTTCAAGAAATACAATAACATTTTCATAAGATTCTTGCCATTTTTTCGAGAATAATATTGCCAAAATTTCGTGAATAAACATAGCTTGCCTGATCCACGTTTTTTTAAAAGTATATTTTTACCATTTTTACTGATAAATGTTGCATTATAATTATTGTAAATATAGCAATGAAATATTTGTACCATAATTATAGTGTGAATTGTGTACATCTACATATGTAATTAAGGGCAGCCGTATAACTTATTGGCGTGTGGCAAACATTAGATGGCATGTGTTTTTCATAAGCTTTTTTTTTTTTTTTTTTTTGGTACAAAGACGAAAAAACAACAACTAAGAATCTATTACATCCTCCAAAGGAGGCAAAATAATGAGATTATCATCAAAGAAAGAGGAGATGCCCGGAAAATCGGTAATCCCCACTTCAACATGATTAAACTCCTCAATAGTCTGTAAGGTGGCCTGTGGAAGAATCACTCTCGCTTCCTTCGCCAAGAGATCCGCCACTTTGTTATAATTCCTGTTGACAAGCTCTACACTTACATTGAGTTCCGTCCCGAGCTCTCTGCATTTCAAGTAAATATTAGCTAGTCTATCCACGGGGTTCTTACGATTAGTAACCCCATGAACAACAAGTTCACAATCACAAAAAAGAGTGCAATCATTTCTCCTTTGAACTTTCATCCAATGCAGCCCCATTAGGACCGCCAAACTTTCCGCTAAAGTGGCATCCGTCGCATAGATATGCGCAACAATTCCTGACATCCATCTACCATCCTGGTCTAGAAGGCAAGCGGCCAGCCCTGCGGAATTCTGACCCTTAATGAAAGACGCATCAGTGAACATCAAAGGGGTCTGCCAAGGGGGGGGATTTAATCTATTCTTAAGGGGGGGAGGAGGGAGCTGTTGAAGAACAGCTGGGGGATGAGAGTATTTGTGGGCTAGGAGTTTAGCTTGTGGGACAATGGTTGTTTCTGAGATATTTTTTCGTTCAAAGACCCATGTATTACGTCTCTTCCATAGAAACCAACAAGTAATAGCAAAAAAGGGTGGCCAGTTTACATCTTTAGCTTGCTCAAGGTTGCAGCTAAACCAATCATTTCCATTCATCTGAAACCAGTCCAAGTTGAAACCAATGGTATCCCAGACTTCTTTTGCTCTAGGACAATCTCGGAATAAATGGAGGGTGTTCTCAATGATGGTTGGACAAAAGGGGCAAGTTGCAGCAACAGGGATATTCCTATAGGCTAAGACAGCCCTGGTGGGCAGATTGTTTCCTTTGACCAGCCACATGAAAAATTTCACTCTAGGAGGGCAATTCATTTGCCAAATCATCGCCCAACTCTTATCAAAACGACTAAGATTTTTAGTTTTCCAAAGTTTTTCATAAAGGGCAGTAGTATCAAAAAAATTACCCATTGCAAGATTAGTACACAAAGTGTCAGTACCAAAACCAGGAACAATCGTGCCCAAAATGGCATTCATCACATCCATGTCAAAATAAGAGGAACAATCAATCAAAGAATTATCCACATGAAAATCTGCAACAGACACATCAATCATTGACTCCGGAAGGGGGCCAACAAATTTACCACGTAAAGGACCAAGACCACACCAATTATCTTCCCAAAAGCTAATTGAATCTCCAGGGCCTATCCCCCACTCCGCACTCTCTCTAAACAGATCCCACCCTTTCCCTAAACTTTGCCAGATATACGAACCCTTCTTGAAGTCTAAGGGAGCCTCACGACCTCTAACATACTTATGATAGAAGAAGTCCGAGGCCAGGTTCTTTTTAGCATTCAAAGCCCAGCAAAGCTTGGTCATTAAGATCGTATTCATCAATTTAGCCGACCTAATACCTAGGCCTCCCAACTGAGTAGGAGCAGTGATCTTATTCCAAGCCACAAGGTGAAGTTTTCTATGAGTAGGAGAAGATCCCCACAAAAAATTAGCACAAATCTGGTCAATTTGGTTCAAAGCCCAACAAGGAAGGCTAAGAGCTTGCATGTGATAAAGAGGGATCGTGGACAGGGTAGATTTAACAAGCACCAGTTTACCAGCTCTCGAAAGTGTCTCACATTTCCAAGTGCTAAGTTTATTTCTAACCTTTTGCACAAGGTTCAAGACCGAGGCTTTGTTAGGTCTCTTATCTGCAAGGGGAAATCCTAGATAAGTTCCGAGATCAGCACTAGCTTTCACTCCTAAAGAGGATTCAAACTTCTGTCTGACCTCAATTTGAACATTTCTAGAAAAATAGATCTTGCTTTTATTCTTGTTCATCTTCTGACCAGAATAATAAAAGAATTGACAAAGCATGCTATTAACACTAAGCAAGGTACTATCACTAGTATCACCAAACAAAAGCACGTCGTCAGCAAAAAACAAATGGGAGATCTTAAGGTTACTTCCCACCAATTGGAAAGCTTTCCAATCTCCACAGTCACAAGCATCATGAATAAATTGAGAAAAGACCTCCATACATATAATGAAAATGTAAGGTGATAAGGGGTCACCCTGTCTAATACCCCTAGAGGTCACAAAATTCTCTGAAGTAGAGCCATTGATAAGCACATTATACGAAGTAGTAGAAACACAACTCATAATAAGTAAGACGGTGTCATTGTCCAAACCAAACTTCCTAAGACAAAACTCAATGAAAGACCACTCCAATCTATCGTAAGCTTTTTCTAAGTCAATTTTAAAGGCAAACCAGCCTTTTTTACCTTTCTTTTTTTTCATGGAGTGTAAAATCTCATTGGCAATCACAAAGTTATTAAGTGTACCTCTACCCGGCAAAAAACTCCCCTGATTAGGAGAAATATAACCATCAAGATGCGGTCTGATGCGGTTGACTAAAATTTTTGACACAATTTTGTAACTGTTATTACACAGGCTAATAGGTCGAAAATTTTTCAGCAAAACAGGGTGGCCAACTTTGGGAATCAGACTAATAATCGTCTCATTGCAGTCTTTCGGAATCTCTTTGCTAGCAAAAACATTGTTGACAAAAAGGAGTAAATCACTCCTTATAGTCATCCAATGTTTTTGATAGAAAAAAGCATGAAAACCGTCAGGCCCAGGGGCCTTCCAAGGGCTTAATTGAAAAACTGCATTTTGAAGCTCATTTAAGGTCACATCAAAAGACAAGTTAAGCACCGCATTAACATTAAAGTTATCATGCAAAACAGGGGTAAACGGGTCAGCTTTGAAGAGGTTACTAAAGTAATCAACCGCAAGTCTTTTGAGATCAGCAATATCAGAGAACTCTTCACCCACATCATTTTGGAGCTTAACAATTCTATTAGAATTACGCTTGACAACAACCGACTTTTGAAAAAAACTAGTATTTCTATCTCCTCCCATCAACCATTTATCTTTGGATCTAAGGTATTAGTGCTATTTTAAGTAGCTTTCATTTGACATCAGCATCTTGCATGGCGTGCCTCATTAGTCTTCAAAGGCACGCCTATTTATAAAATATATGATGATTCGAGATCATATACAATGGGGCATGTTATATATACGTCAAATAGTGTATAGATTCAGAAATTTTTATACCGTTCTCACCAAGAACACGCCCAGTTTTGTTTGGACTTTTTTCCACAAACCTATCGTATCACATTCTCATTCTGTTCTGCGTTATTTGAGAATATGAATCTCCGTCAATACCCTGGTGTAGGTTCGCGATGACATTTGTAGTTTAGATTAAATATTCTCTTTTTAAGCTATACTCTCTTCTATGCAAAGATAGTTCCCGATTTTGTTTTGCTATTTTGATTGACTATTGTGGGAGCTACTTCTAGACCACTTGAAAGATCCGCTTGCCATAAAATCAAGTGGAGTTGGTAGAATAAAATGCAGAATATTATATTTACTGGTTCTTACAACAAGTAAACGATCCATTTGGTCTCAAAGTAGCTCCAACATAGTCAGTCAAAATATCAAAACAAAACGAGGGAAAGATAGTTAGATAGGCCAGGAGAGAGTACATCTTAAGTTACACGGAGTAGGTTGTGAAAGTATAGGAATGATATGTGAAAAAGAGACAAAACATTAGCAATTGAAATCGTGCATGTTTGGTGTTTCGAACCTTCCTATCACCCAAAATTCTAGTAATTTCTAAGTTATGAGATATGTTAACGAATAAAGGGAACTGTCATACGTTATCAAATACCTTTTAACCGTAATGATTAGCATATATTCTTTTCGGCCAATCAACTACCGTAGTTTAAGTGCAAAAACAATTCCTTAGTTGTAAAGGAAACAACGTTCTATAAAACTAATTTGTTGTGAAATAGGGTAAAAATGTCACAATGTCAGGGCTAACGTCCATTTGAAAAACAACTCATAATACTCTAATTCACGACCTTAAAACCCTAAATCATACATTAATCAGAATACAGTTTTACTCAAAACTTCTCTACACGAAATTATTAGTCCCACAATATCTCTCTAACAACAGATATTTTGTTAAGGCCTAAAGGGAGGAGGTACCCCTTCAAAACAAGTGACTCAAGTGTGTCAACTGGTTTTGCTTAAACAAAAGAAAAAGTCCATCTGTCTTCCTCAGTACTCAACTTTTCATGCTTATGTAAAAAACATAAACACACAGTAAAAAAAATAGCAAAAAATAAAGAAACAAAAACATCCTGGTATTCTCTCGAACTCATAATCGTGCTTGAAAAACATGGCCCCTGGTTTTGCACCTTCTCCATCTGTTTATAATAGCGTCTCCTTCACTTTTCCCCTTCATTCACACAAATATCAAAATTCTCTCAACCTTCATCTTTTCCGACATACCCAACTGGATTTTCTCATTCATTCCCACAGATCTGCAGGTGGGTTCATCCCAGATTTTCGAATTACTGTGTTCTTCCTCTTGAAGTTTCATACCCACCAAGTGTTTGTTTAAATACCCAAGTGAACGAAAGAGTTTTAGTTTGTGGCGAAATTCATGAAAATGGAAGGTGGTTTGGTGCAACATAGGAGGCAGATAATTGCGCATGTTAATAGTGGTAAGGTTATTAAGAAGAAAAAAGTGAGAAGAAGATCATCATTATTGGCATCTTCATCATCACAATCTTTGGTTAGAAATGTTAGCGTAAAGAGGGAAGTTCCGGTTTGTTTGGGGTTGCAGAAGCTTTATAGTTGTTGTAAGAATGTTTTTAAAGGTGCTGGGGTTGTTCCTCCTCCTCAAGATGTTCAGAGTCTTTGCAATATCCTTGGTGAGTTCTGACTTCTTTTTTCTCTTCTTGTTCTTATTATCATCATGTAGTTTAAGTGCAATTCTCGACGTAATTTTCATTATAGGTCATCCGTATGCGGTCTCTCTGTGTTTGAAAATAATATAGGGGTAAGGCTTGCGTACATCTCATGACCCTGTAGCCCTTTGGGCAGTGGCCAGTGGGGTAATGTTGTTAGTTGTTCTTATTTCTTTAAGTATGCTTGAATTTTATTGCAATGCTAGATGGATATTGTATATGTGTGCATATGATAATTTTACATGGTGATAGTTTCGTGTATATAAGTCAATAAGTGTAACAAACAGATGTTGTTTTAAGACCTGTTAATGTTGAGCATGTTAATTGATCCAATTATCGGCCAAATATCTAATCACAAAATGCTAAGCTTTGATGTTTACTTTATAAAGGCGTTTCTTTGGGTAACAAGTAAATATGCGTTACTTAATGCACTGTTACCATTTAGAATCCTCACATGTCTAGGTTAGCATGTATAATTTTGCATATTAGATTAAAATTTAGCGCCAATTTTAACTTTGGTTGTGGTAGAGCACTTCCGGATGTACGCAACCTTACGTCGTAGCCCCTAGAAGTTATCGATGGTTTTACATTAGGAGTATGTGCGAGTTTGCACGATGCGGCATTGTAATTTGCACAGTTTATGCTCCTTGGAAGTGAACTTTGGTGCTCGGCCTTTACCTTTTCCTTTTAGGATCCAAAATCGGTATGGGAATCGGGACGATTTAGGGTAAAAGTTTATCTTTCATGAGCTTGGAAAATCAGCTCTAATTCTAGTGAAGATATATATTTTTTAAAGTGTCATTTTGATGACACTCAAATAGCAAGAATGGGTGCAGAAAATCACTCCTGTTTTGTTGACAAAATCATAGTAAGGAGGTTCTATTTTTTTTACACAAAATCAAATAGTTTTTACATGCAAACAAGCAGCCCTAGATTCTTTTGTTGTTTTTGGAACAGCTAAATCTGGTAAGTTTCGACCTAGAATTATATTATTTAATGCATTGCCCTGCAAGACCATTCTGTGTTTATCACAAGGGTCATCGGTTGTGTGTGGATAACCTTTCAAGGGGACTTGGTTCTTTTGGTGTTAGTATTTTAATTGGTATTGGATGTATTTACAGTTCATGCTATAGTAGTCCTGTGTTTTGGCAGTTTTGCTATTAGTACATTATGTGGTATTGGACGTATTACCAACTTTATGTTTGAAACTTAAGTGGAATGTTGTCGGTTTGGTTGATGTTAAATAATTGGGAAGTAGAGACTAATAGTAAGGCCATTGATTGAGACATTCAATTTATAGGAGTTACAGATATCATCAAGTTAGTGCATCTGATATTTCGTCCTCCTCCAGAAAGTAAATAAAGATGCGGTGGAGTAAATTGTTATATGGTAATAGAAACATCCTGAAGTTCGAATAGATCATACGCTTATGCATAGCCAGTCAGTGGGTTCAAAATGCATAATCTCATCAAATCTCACTTTTATGCCTCAAGGCACTCTACAACTTTCCCATCAACAAGGAAACAAGATGCTTACTTTGTTAGATATGTTACTCGTGTGGTACATTTATTAGTACCTATGAATCAATTTTCTTAGTCACTGCCTTTTTTATGATAAGGTGGGGTGATGTAGTAAGTACTGTTGTGAAAATGACTATAACTTTTTTATATGAACTTTGATGCGAGTTTTGCTCATGGAGTCATGGCCTGTGCACATTTCCCCAATGCTTGTGCACATGTGTCGCCACATGTGGTGTGTTTCAAAATTTCGATGCAGTACAGAAATCATGCTCCTGCTAATTTTGACATGTATTGGTTTCTTGTGTGGTATTACTTTAGCCTAGATGCAGCGCATAGACAGAGTTAGTTGTTACTCGTATAAATCGGCCCCTGACTCTCTTCTTGTGGTTTTGGGATGTTGTAGCTCCCTCTTTTATTTCTTCCCTTGTAATTTCAGAATTCAGATATTGGGGAATATAGCAGATATAATTTTTTTTACAAATAGGTTCAAACTTGTCACATGGTTATGCACTTTGAAACTTGAAATTACTTAGACGTCTGTTCTCAATGATTTCTCAGATAACATAAGGCCTGAAGATTTGGGACTGAGTAGAGAACTACAGTTCTTCAAGCCTGGAAGGCGTGTCAGCGAAAATCCTAGAGTTACATGTACCACTGTGTATGAATGTCCGAAGAAACAATTTTCGGTATGTTTGTTGACATAACTCATTCTTGGTATTAATACATTTGTATCACTGTGATCAATTAGGCGTTCTTGTTTCTAATTCTGGTTTTCCTCTGATAGATACGGTTACTTTCTTCTGATGTTCTCCTTTTCTCGCTTTGCAGTTGGTTCTTTTCTTTCTTCCAGCATCAGCTGTCATACCACTTCATAATCACCCTGAGATGACCGTTTTTAGCAAACTTCTTCTGGGTACAATGCACATTAAAGCATATGACTGGGTTGATTCTACAGATGTTGAAGGTGAAAACTGCAAACAGTCTTCATCATGTGAGTCATCATATCTTCCTCCTGCATTGCTTCCAATGGACTTTATTTATCTTCTAGCTAACTTGGATTGCTTTGCAGTGAGGCTAGCAAGATCGAAAGCTAATAGTGTATTCACTGCACCGTGCAACACATCAGTCCTATATCCCACCTCAGGAGGCAACATTCATGCGTTCACTGCTATAACACCATGTGCCGTACTTGATGTGATCGGACCACCTTACTCCAAAAAAGATGGACGTGATTGTACATATTACACAGATATCATGTACCGATCTTCAGGCAAGTTTAAGCTCCTGTTTCTGATTTTAGCTGAAACGAATGCATGTGGCCATGTGGGTTTATTCCTTTGGTTATCGTAAATCATAATTAGTCCAGTATCGGGACTTCATGATATTATCATCATATCATTGTAGTTTGAATAAGACTTGATAACTGCTAGGGAGTACAGCTTTGTAGGGAGGGGGTACTTTTAAATGAAAGAGCTGGCAAAGATATGCATGTTATGCATCAATCAAAGAATTTGTTTTCAAAAACTCCGTAGCTGGGAAGCGGGAAAGAATTTCAGGCTCACTGAAGCCTTATATATTGTTAAGTAAAGGATCAGGTGTAACTATGTGTAAACTATACAACCTCATCAATCAGGCTGATCCTTCTGTCCTACAATCTTTAGCAAAATTCTTGTGTTCAGTGAGGCTGATAGCATCTAATTAAGCTAGGACGGGAACTGCTGAGTGCTGACTGTAGCAAGGAGAGTGAAACTGATTGATTTAACCTCAACTGGCGCCTCTTCTCTTGGTGTTTGAACACAAATTTTGTTTTTGTTGAGAGGAAGTAAATACGTGTGTTAACGAAATGATCTTTCACAAATGCAGATGGACAGTTGGAAGATCTAAAAGATGATGAGCAGTCATTCGCGTGGTTGAAAGAGATTGAGGTGCCAGAACACTCAAAAATGGACTGTATAGCGTACTTAGGTCCCCGGGTTATTGAGACTGCTAACTGACCGTGCTCTTGATTCGACATGTTTTTTGTTGTCTTCTCTTCCTCCACAAATATAGGCAAATGTAGATCCTTTCCTTTCATGTATTAGTCAGCCTCTTTCCTCAGCTTGTAGGAAATGTTTTAGGTGTTATCAAAACCACAGTTTAAAAACCGGGCACTACTTACTGTACAAAGCTGAAAGCTTTCACAAAGGATTGTTTTTGGTGTGTTTATTGGTTGCGAAATGTACTGGTTTTCTTCTAGCCATTCCTCTGCAGATCATACAATCATCTTGCTTGATTTACGGTTCTTTAGTCTTTAAGATTTGTGATGTACCCCTGCTTGGCTTTCTCATCCAGGATAAATGTGGAAGCAGAGTGGTACTTTATCGGTCTTGGACTTTCAAGTTCAACGTAGGGTGAGACCGTGACTAACATGTTTAGGAAATCGAGATTTAGAGCTCATTTCTGAAATTGGCCCAAATACCGGAATATCAAAGAAACAATGCTTATTCTCGGAACGAAGTGTAGGATACTTTTACAGTAGTTTTACCTAAGATTTACGCGAGGATGGTGAGTAGGTGATGGCCATTCCCATCAGTAGTTGGTCCTGTTAAAGTGACATATGACATATGAGTATATGACATACTCCCTAAGTAGCATTTCTAGGATTCTGAAGCCCATATCATTGTTTGTATGACTTATCTTTCCTAGCCTAGTGACCACTGACCAGCATGGTGATGGAGTGCACCAAAGTTTGTTGAAGCCAGCAAATCAGAGCTCATCAGTAAGGGGCTGGTAAACCCAAGCTCGGGGCCCTTGATATATACTCTCCTTTTTTTCTTTTTTTCATTTGTTTACGCGATGTTTTAGTCGCGAAATAAATAAAAACGCATAAGATAAAGGGTGTGTGTTCCTCCTCTTATTAACTCCCAAATTTCAACATGCTTAAAACAATACTCCTATGAGATTTTGGTCATAATATCTTTTCGTTTTGCTATTGCTTCAGGGGAAGTAGAATATCTACTAACTATAAATCACCTCGCCGATGTGTTTAAACTCATTTTAGACCATTGAACTTACATTTACCGCCACCAAAGATGAAAATGACGGAGAACAAAGAAGCGGGTCGAGAGAGGTTAGACTCTTAAGAAGTATTGGAATAATTAATCATGAGCTAGGTAAAAATACAAGGCAAATTGAAATCGAAAATAAAAAAATAAAAGTTCAATAAGAAAGAAAGAGGATTTCACCAGAGATTCCAATTTCGAACAAAACTCGAATTTATTTAAAACACTTTAAACCCTGAAAATACTTACGAGAAAATGTGTGAAACTTAAAATCATTTATCGACAATTCAAAATAAATCGTAATAAGTCGCCTGACATTTTAATTGCCACCAAAATATAATCCATCTTTCCTTGACTTTACAAGTATTGAGAAGCCCCACCAAAAGCACCACAAAAAAAAAAAAAAAAAAAGCTTGTGAATGATGCAAAGAATCTCTGATAAATCACAATAATCTGTCTTTAATTTTCCCACCTTTTTCTCAGCTTTCCACCACTTTCCCTCCACAACTATGGTTTCTTTCATATCCCACCACCAGAAAAAACTGTCGGTTTCTTAAGTACTACGGAGTTATAAAACAATTTAACATGCACTTTACCTTTTTCTTCCATTAAATAACATCATTATACTATTAACAAACAAACGTGTCCTTGAATTTTCATGGAACTTTAATTTCTCTCTTTTATAATACTCCCATAATTTCACCATTTGCTTACAAGGGTGTTTTCAGAACTTCTATTTTTATTTCATTGGGATTATAATTCCATGGGTGGGTTTTGAACTACATGTTGATTAAAATGCAGGGAAATTGTAACAATTCAATAAATTCGGCAAGATTTCAGCTGCTCTGATACTGAAACTTCTACTGATGACAGGTGAGCTTGCCTTCAACTACATTAACTGTACCGTTTATTATTCTTTTTTTTTTCATCCGAATATAATGGAATAAAGCGAAATGATTCAAAATGGTGTTACGCTTCTTGTGTTATGAACTTATGAAGTACTCTAATAATTAGTTGATGCGATTCTCGACTTAATTTTCATTAGAAACATAAGGGTAAAACTTGCATTCAACTCCCATTACCTCGTGGAGTCGTGGCATTGGGTGATTGGGGTAATGTTGTTGTTGTTGTATGTCCCTATAGTAGCTGTTACTGCTAGTGTGTTGTATAATTCAACCACGTCACATTGACGATTCCATATGACGGTTCATGTTAGCCAAACCCTAATACGTTTCTTGATGAAGGGTTTGTTGTTGTGCCTGTTGTCAATTTTTTTTTACTGAACTAACATCAGCATGTTATTTGTTGTTGATTGTTGAAAATCCAAAGTTCAGACCTTTGTTATTTGTTTCAGTGTACGGAAGCTCTATCTCCAAAACGTGTGCAATACTCTATTTCTTGTCATTGAGAGTTGAAAGTTATGAGGTTTTGGCAATCAGTAGTACTGGGTGTATTTCTGGTTTCGGTTTCATTTTCGCGTTCTGATAAGCTGGAATCACCACAAGCAGAGACCCTTTTGAGAATTCAAGCAAACCTGAACTTCCCTTCTGCTTTACGCAGCTGGAATAAGAAAACAGACTTTTGCAACTTGAACCCCTCTCCATTTCTGACCGTTGTATGTTATGGGAGCAATTTAACTCAACTTCATATTAGTGGAAGTGAAGGAACTCCTAGGTTGCCTCGTAATTTTTCAATGGATTCTTTAGTGAGTACCCTTGTCGAGTTCCCGAGCTTGAAGGTTCTTACTTTGGTTTCATTAGGCTTATGGGGGACATTACCTGGGAAGATTGCACGGCTTTCCTCGATTGAGATGCTTAACATAAGCTCAAATTACTTATATGGTGGCCTCCCTGAAGAAATGTCGTCCTTGGTGAACCTACAAGGAATCATACTTGATGATAATATGTTTAGTGGCCAAATTCCGGATGTGTTGGGGTCATTTCCTGCTCTGAATATACTGAGTTTGAGGAACAACTCGCTTGATGGGTCTTTGCCGAGAAGTTTGAGCAAACTGAGTGGTCTCAGAGTCCTGGTTCTGGCAAATAATCACTTTTCTGGAGAAGTGCCTGATCTCAGAGTCTTGAAAGACCTTGAAGAGCTTGATTTGGAGAATAATTCTCTCGGACCTGAGTATCCTCAGCTTGAGAATAAGTTGGTGATACTTGTCTTAAGAAATAACAGGTTTAGATCTGGCATTCCTGCTGAAATTAGCTCATTTTATCAGCTCGAGAAGCTGGACATTTCATCCAATAAATTTATGGGTCCGTTGCCACTTTCATTGTTATCTCTTCCCTCGATTAATTATCTGAACATTGCGGAAAACAAATTTACTGGAATTCTCAGCAGAAGTTTGTCTTGCAATGATGCACTTAGCTTTGTGAACTTGTCATCCAATCTCTTGACTGGGGATTTGCCTGACTGCCTTGACTCAAAGTCCAAGCACCAAACTATCCTTTACGGAGGAAATTGCTTGAATGCACCAAATCAAAGCCAACATCCATATTCATTTTGTAGAAATGAAGCTTTGGCTGCAGGGATTGTGCTGTTTCATAAGAAACAGGATCGTGCTCGGAAAGCTATATTAGCCTTAGGGATAGTAGGTGCAGTGCTTGTAAGCGCTGTAGTTGCCGTTTTGATCTTCTTTCTTGTTAGACGAGTTCATGCGAAGAAGAACATGGGTTCTCAGCAACCTAGGGTAATAACAGAAAAGGCTTCAGCTGGATACACATCGAAGTTGCTAACTGATGCAAGTAAGTATCTTTGGCTCTGAATTAGATTAGAATTGCCACTTTATTGGTCGACCTACAATTAAAATGCCTTCATAGTCCTTATTTATCTTAATGCATTTGCATCTGATGATTATGTTGTGAACTTCTTAACTGCAAGAAATAAAGTTCAGTAAGTAAGCATTTAGCAAGTGATAAAAAAAAAAAAAAAATCAAAGGTTCTAACTTCAAGCAATAATATTGAAATCAGTGATAGAGGATGAATATAGACTTAGTCGTGAATACGGAGTACGTTATTATTATGTACATTTACTTTTTGCGATCAGTGAATCACTTAGCTCAAGTATTCTTTTTTCCGTATCTGCTGCCCTTTTGTCGACCTTGCCACTTTCTTAAGATACATTTGTCTGGCACAATAGAGATGCATTTCATAGCTTGTTGCATTTAACACATCTATGCCTCGATCTATATAGCTAACCCTTTGAGTAGTCTCATACACATCCTGTTTGTCAAAAGTCCTAGGATGCGTGTTATGTTCTACACTAGACTCCCATTTATCAGGGAGGTTAATCTGATGCACCTACTTAAAAAAAAAAAAAAGTACAGTAGCTCTAGATGCTCAGTGATCACTGGCATAAGCAACTGAATACATCTTGACCAGATTGTTAGGCATTTCGCATGTTGTGCTTTCTTCATGTGGCTCTAAAATCGCTCATGGAACGTGTTGTAGGATACATAACACAAACAATGAAGCTTGGGGCACTTGGGATTCCAGCATATCGGACATTCTCATTAGAAGAACTTGAGGTGGCCACAAATCATTTTGGCTCAACAGCATTTATGGGAGAAGGATCACATGGTCAGGTATTTGAATCAAACTTTGTAAGCAGACAAGCAGTACCTTATTTTCACTTGTTGTCTACTGCAAATTCAATCTTAGCATTTTTCTTAAGGCCAAACAGATATTTGATGCAGACCTAAATTGATGTTCCAGCCAATAAGGGGAAAGCTTCCCACTTGGTTGAGAAGCCTTCTTGATATCTTACCCTTGAGGGTCTTGTTCAACTTGATCTGTTTTTCCCTCCAAAAGTCGAGCCAAACAAGTCATAGTAATTCAGGATGTAATTTAGTGACTAATCAAAACTAGTTAAGGCCTAATCCCCTGAATATGACTTAATTAAATCTAATTATATGATATTTATAATTCAACATCCCCTCAAATAATTACCAGCCTCCAAAGGCTCCATTTGGATTAGACACCATGCTAAACAAACCGAAGTAGAAGAGTAAACCTGAAACAGAGCATTGCAGCTTTCTATACAGTGCGGCAACCGCTTTCAGACATAGAAAAACACATCCGATGAAGCTCTAACTGCTACCATTGGAAAACTAGCTTCTTTAACTTAAATCTGCATGCAAATTTTATGCCTCCTTAAAACCAAGCCGTAAAAGCTGCAGTTTCTGAACTTATCTGCCGTGGCTTGTAGTAGATAATAAGCTGGCGCTAACGCTAAACCACAAGTTATTTCAATGTACGTCCAATTACATGGTTTAGTTTTATGTCTTAGATTTCCAAATTGGTATGGCACGCCCAAAGTAAGCTTCGTTTGAACCTCCTAGGAGGCTCTCAAACCCAACTGCGCAAACCTGAAGCTCCTACCCTTGTATGACCACTCCATTTTGATTTCAATGCTATTTGTTCCTGCATCAATATTTATGGTGGTTGGTGTGTACCTTGCTCTTTCTGTTTCAATTCCTTTCCATAGTCACCTCACCCAACGGCAGCACTTCAATTCGTTCATTTTTAACTGACATTCGTTTCCTCACTTGATATCAGAATTCGAGTAGTGTACAGGGTTTGATTCAGTTTCTTGTATCAGATGTACAGGGGACAGCTCAATGATGGTTCTCTTGTTGCCGTTAGATGCCTCAAGCTAAAGGAAAGCTACACCACTGAATACTTTATGCCCCATATAGACCTTATATCTAAGTTGAGACACCGCCATTTGGTGAGTTCAATTGGACATTGTTTCGAGCATTACCTGGAAGATTCAAGTGTCAGCCGATTATTTCTTGTATTTGAGTATGTACCTAATGGGACTCTAAGGAGTTGGATCTCTGGTAAGTGTTTACATTGCTAGATTCTTTCTTTCTAAAGACCTGGTTATAGGTACTAATTACTGAATCGTGATTATTTTATTGTTTCGAATGTGTCAGCTGGACGTGCCAGAAAAAAGCTCACCTGGTCCCAACGCATATCTGCTTCTATGGGAATTGCGAAAGGAATTCAATTTCTTCACACAGGAATCATGCCAGGGATCCTCTCAAATAACCTCAGGATAACAGATGTTTTAATGGACCAAAATTTTGCTGCTAAAATCAGCAGCTATAACATTCCTCTGTTGGCCGAAAATATGGGACAGGTACCTACATACAGTATGACATACGAACAATCGCTTTTCATCATATCTTGCGTAATTATCTACTTCATGGTCTCATGCTGTCCTTCTTGATATTAAAGGTTGCTCCTGGCAAATTGACGAGGTCTAAAGAATTTCACAGCAGGTAAGTCCGGACTCTAGACTCTTTGTTAATCTTGTTTTTTTTTTTTTTTTACCAAACATGACATAATAACATCAGGATATGCAATTGTGCAAAGGTTTATTCATCATTTATGGTCGTTGTAGGGTAGAGCATGAAGATAAAATGGACGTTTATGACTTTGGAGTTATTCTACTGGAAATGCTCATGGGAAGGCCTGTTAAAACAAGGAGTGAGCTCAATATTTCGCGAAATCAGGTACAAGAAAGCCTTGCAGGGGATGATGAAGCACGAAGAAGCATCGTGGCAGAAGAGATAGGAAACACTTGTTCAGATCAGTCACTGAAGACAATGATGGAGATATGTATGAGATGTCTAATGAAAGATCCAAGTGCAAGACCGTCCATTGAGGATGTACTATGGAATCTGCAGTTTGCTGCTCAGGTGCAGGATGCATGGCAAGGCGGGGAATGTCTAAGCAGCAGAAGCGCTTCTGTCTCGCCTCCTAAACTCCCTCGGCTGAGACTCGCATACCAGTAACCCACGTAGAGTCGTAGACTGGGGTTAGATCACGTCGAAAATGTAATTAGTAACCATGATTATGTAAGCAAAACGTTCAATACCGATCATTCTCGACTCCTTATAATATGCTTTCCAGTATCATTTCCTAATTTTTTGGTAAATTAAAGAGTGAAGAAAACAGAAAAAAAAAAAAAAAAGAAATTTGGTAACTTGCAGAGGAAAATTTCCACGATTATAGCTACGTTTCTTGAACCATTTGCTCATCTTTTTCCAGTGAAGAGTGAAGAAGAAGATACTGTATAAAAAATGAGGATTTTGGTTGTTGTGAAGAATATAATCAGTGAGCCTCTAAGGCAAAAAGTACAGTAGGAGTAAGTATTGCTGTCATATTTTGCAGAAACTGTGATACTTTGATTTTGTTGCCAGTTGTGTGAATTTGACTATGTGTTTGTAATCCTACCAAATCTTCACTCATAAGTTTGTTTCAGTTTAGTACTTGCAAAGTCCTCTATACGAATGAATAACCTCTCGTTTCCGACTTAAACAAGACATAGACAAATGTCGTTACTAACAATTGTTCAAACTTGATGTCATCAATGATATGTCCTTATATTGTGTTCAATCCTTAAGGAAATTAGAAAAATAAAACCTTGAATGCGAAACAAGTAAAACCCGACTTATAGTTACATACACGTAAATGTGGTTAGGTGAGGAATTCTGATAAACTTCTTAAGAGAATAGATCAAATAATGTGATGATGCAATCTGTTACTGTATAGAGATTCTACTACCTGCATCCTGCGTCCATACTCAGTCTCGTTGAATAGACACTTTCCTTTCTCTAATAATAAACCCGATTTTTTTATAGATCAAGACGGGATTAGGGGAGCATTCATTCACACAAGTTTCACGAGGGAGAGAACACCCTCGAAATGTTGAACTAGCCACAATAAGAGTTACAATAATGTTACCCTGACATGAGGATAACAAACCAACACAAATAATAGAAGGTCTTTGATACTCCGTACATACTAAGATAAGTTCAACACACAATAGCAATCGTCTAGAAGAAGCTAAGAGTTGATAATAAGAGACCATACATGTTTTACGACTCCAAGTGATAAGAGAGACTCAGATTTCAAATGTGATCAGAATTCAACTCCCTTGTGACCAACCTGAACATCAAACACATAGTGTTCGGCATCAATTAGCTCGAACAAGCACACATCTTCAACCTCAAGAGACAAGTCTCGCGCAAACAGAATCCACCCTGTGCCAAAGGTGCATCTCCCTGAATCTCTACAGCATCTGATCCTCCACTTCTTTTCCTCCTTGTCCCCCTTCATCTTCAATATCACAAATTCCCCTGCCTCACACCTGAGATGTTTACGAGCAAATGCTATGGGCACGCTCTGCAACATTATACAACGACAGTTAGTCGAATATAATGACATTTATTTAGGTTAATGGCTGTCACTGTACTAATCCAATTTCGGAACTGAGAATACTTACCAAGAACAAGCCTCTATGGACAGATGACACCTTGATCGAACAGACAAAGTACGGATTTTCAGCAGGCATTGAAATTCCGGCAGCTCTTAGATTTTGTAGTGCTTTCCTACAATTCCAGTTGCACAACCAGACAGGCAACGGTGGAGCATCTGCAACACCAAAAATTTAACATACAGTAGGTGTTAGAAATTAAGTACAAATTATCCTAATTAATTACACACCGAAATTACTATCCTATATATAATTACACACCAACAACAATGAAAATACAACGAAAAGGAAATGGCTTCAAGGCGCGCACGCAACACTTTCCTTTAGGCGAAATTCGCACCCAATTTCGTGCATGGGTCCAGCAAATTACCGTAGGATACAATGAAGCCTAACAACATTAGATTATCTGCACTAATAATCTAACCCTCGAATCTTAATGACTTAACCGTGATCATAAACATAATCCATTTTGTGTGTTTTGTAAAGATTGATTTTTTCATACCATCCCAATGCAGGAAGAACAATATATAGAGTAGTATGATAGAGACACAACATTAACTCCCATTGGATAACTGTCGACAGTTACCTTAACCGCTAATAACTGTTTTTAATTATCCAAAACATTAAACTTAATTAAAACGTTAATCCTTGTTAAGCGTCTTAATCAAAGACGTGCTCGTGCCAAGTCTATGATTAGTATTCATAATCATATTAGCAATATGCACTAATCAAGCCCAAACCATACCAGGCCCAACTCATGCTCAAAACCACATTTAATAATGAATAACAAACCCACTCTTATATACATACAAGAACTTATCAAATCTTCCAGTGGGACAAAGGGGGTTGCTAAACGTAACCCGAAAAGTACTAGCGTAACTCTTTTTTCCCCATTTTCTTCCTTTATTACCCTTAATGATTCCCTTAATTCTATAACTTCTACAAACAAATTAAACATTAACCGATTAACATTAACTTCACAATATTTAGCATTATCATTTGATCCATCATCAACGAGGTCAAAAGACCTTCAAATGCTACCACAGTACGTGATCAAAAAAAGTGGTTATATTGAGGTAAGTATGTTATATGTATATATCCATCAGTTGTTCATATTCCAACAAACTAAAACAATATGATAACGGATATAGTGTTTGACCTAATCTATATATTGATTTTAATTTGCTACTGAAAAGCAAAATTCAGTGTTCGCTTGCTAGAAGTACACCAATTAATTTTATTTCTTATATATGAGGAATGCTTATTTAATTGGTACATAATTCAAGATGAAATTTGTAGTAGATCACAACAATTCACCAGGAGCTACGTAGTATACGTACTAATAAAACTGACGAGAAAGGCAAGAACATGAAGGCGAACGCACTAACCGATGGCTCTGATGGACATGAAGGAGAACGGTAAAATGGAGTGGCGATAGATGGATACTTGGAGAGTCAGAATTATGCAAAAGTCAAATAATGACAGGATACTAAAGGGTTATTTTTTTGTAATTTTGGGGAATATAGGTATTTAGTTAGGTTACGTTAGTAAAAAAGTTGTTACGTTTAGCAATCATGCAAAATAAACTTCCATACACCATTTTAGAAAATGCTCCAACAGTAGGTTCCGAATTCCAGCTTTAAGGCAAGAATATAGTGTACTATACAACTACTAAGGAAAATTAACATGCGTACACATTTCACAGATGTATTTCGACAAACCTGATGTCATTGAGTCGCTGTTCCAGTCCATAGTATTATCAGTACTGCTAAGCTCGCTCCCTGATGCTTCCGAGTTTGTGCAAATCTCATCTTCATCATAATCATCTTCGCCATCCAGTAACTCCTCCTCAGAACCAGCAGAAGCATCAGCAGAAACACGTGCCTTTGATGAAGCTTCACCTTCATTCTCGACTTCTTTGACAGGAACCTGATCAGCATAAGGCTCATATGATTTCTCACAGCCAGTAACATCAAAGATATTCACACTAAAGTTTGAATCCCCATCATATGAAAACAGCATGAAGCATCCATATCTTATGTTGTAACACTTGACGAATTCTTTCCAATCACCAGTGAACCACAGATCACCCTTCACCTCTTTTACCAGTTTTACCCTATGGGTTTCACCTGTGGGAACTGTCAGAATGCATCTTGAGCCGAGATCGTGGCCGTGTTTCTCTGAAAAGGCCTGTGGAATCCTCTGCAAATTCACAAACGAACGTACAGTGAAATAAAAAAGAATGATTGTACTAGCAAATGTTAGCAAATGTTCATTTATGTGTAGGATGTAAGACCGTCTAACCCAAAGCTCGTTAATACTCTTAAACATATAAATCGAAGAAGGATCATCATTAAAGAGCAAATTGTAAACTTTCATTTTTGAGCCAACCCTTACAACTTTACTGTTTTCAACTTTTTTCATGTTATATATGGTACTTGTAGTATACTAGGATGTAAGACAGTCTAACCTAAAACTAGTGACCTAGTGCTATACATTATACATATATTTGAAGAAGAAAAAATTATGCTTGTACTTGCTTGCAAATGTAAACTGGTAAAGTTAAATCTCCCTTCCCCCCACAGCACGTACACTTAACATATAAACGCATCGATTTCTTATGTAAGACAGAACAATAATCAAGGTCTCAGAGTGAGATTCGGGGTTTCAAAGTTTAAAGTCGATACTCAACCCAAAACCTTACAAGCACCATGTTCTTATGATTAATATCGTAAAGACCGTCATAGTCGTTACAACTTCATTTTAGCATGGATTTTGGAGCACATGCTACTACTACATCAGATCTCCTTACTCAGGTATAAAAGCAAAACTCAACAAAAATGTGAAGAAAAAAACACAACAGCAACAACAACAACATGGAAACAACAACATCAACAACATGAAAAACACACAACAAAAGCAAAACTCACAAAGATGTGAAGAAAAAAAAAAACACAACAACAACAAAAACAAAAACAACATGGAAAAAACATCAACAACATGGAAAACACCGCAACAAAAACAACAACAACATGGAAACCAGAACAACAACAGAAAAAGCAAAAGCAACAACAACAACAACAACGAGAGAAAACATACCAGCTTATTAGCAGGGAAGGTGGGAGAGAGCATCAGTTTGTAGAAACAATACGGCATAGAAATCTGAGAAGAGGTCATAGTTGGATTTGGAAGGTTTCTATGACTTTTGCTGTGTTTCTTGCTCATCTTTCTGAAGTGAAGAGCATTCAAGAAGGATCGGAAGTGAGCAGAAGTTAGAGAGAGAGACAGAAACTTGGTGGTTGTGAGAAAGAAATGAGTGAATGAATGAAAGTAAAGATGATAAATGAGTAATGAGTATGCAGTATGTGTTTATTTTCAGAAAATCTGCAACATTTCTTTACAAGTTCCATAGTTTTTCGAGCCAAACACACTGGATATTACATACACTGGGTAAGTTGATCACCTTAACTTTGTTTGCATTTATCTTCATTTTTACTATATTTAGCTGTAGTATCAGTATGTCTATGACACATCATAACTTCATAAGTGTCTAGACTTATGAGTATGTTTGTATCTTTGTTGTCAGAAATGCAGGCCAGTTATTACTAGTAAGAAGTGAGAATCGATAAGTGTAGACAATTTTTACGTGATCTAATACCGTACGTAACATTGTGTTACACTTATAGCCGTTGTAGGAGTACCTTCTTGCATCTTTGTCATATGTGTGTGATTTTGTCGGGGCAAAAATGTTATTGGTCGATATTTTGTGGTCTCATTTATTCATACTCCTAATATTTGATCATCAAATGCTCAACAACATCATACATACCAATGTTTTTATAATGTGAGATCTTAATAGTCAAATTTTGATGATTTCTTGCTACCTTGATTAAGAAGGTCGATTAATACTTACTACTTATATAATTGTAAGATTAGCATGCCTTTTGGCTTAATAATCATGCTGTTAAAAATGCACCCTAATCCTGTCTTTGCTCTGCAGCAGCTCAAAGAAGCACTCATCTCCCAACTTGAGCTTGTTGGCCTGCACAAATGCAAGCCATCCTCCACAAAGACAGTATGTTCCATTGTTCATATAAGCATTCACCTCTCATGCTCCACCCTTCGTGTTTTCGAGGACGAGTTTCAGTTTTTCTGATGCTGAGTTAAGCAACCTCCTTGAAAATACAGCAGGAAGCCTCTGCAGATGAACTCGCATAAGCCAATGAACAACATATGTGTACATCATAAACTTTCTTCTAAGACTTGTTACTTTTCTGATTGGCCTACTTAAAGGATATAATGGACCAACACTAAAATGCCAAGACTTTTAAACTCCCGAGTTTACCTTAAAGGCTAACATATACTCCATATGACCATAAGTTATAGTCAAACCGTCTTACACAAGAATGTGACTGAGATCATTGTATGTCAACGTAGTAAAAAACATAGAGAGATGGTTTACGGAATTAAAGAATATACGGTACTCACTAGAATATATTGTCTTTGGACATGGTGTTGTTTCATAATGATCTTGAAATGTGGATTCTGAGAGTTGCTAGGCTCAGCATTTCTTGATCAGCACTCATAAGAACGACAATTGCGTAAATTCTTTGGCAGCCAGTCTTTTCGAAAATTTTAAGATTGAAGCACATATTTCCATCATAGTTGAAGAGCAAGAACTCACTGTCTTCCACAAGTTTTGCCCAACCTTCCTCTATATATGTGTAGGTGCTGGTTTTTCTAAGTTTGACAGGCCAACAACCTGCAGCATTCCTGATTCTGGCATCTGTTGTTGCTGTATCAGACATGTCCTTGGATAAATGCTTCATAAAAGCTGGTGGAATTGGCTGTATTCAAAAGAAAAATAAGTATCACTTCTAAGTTCTTAGCCTTAATTACGAGATTAGGGGGTTAGATATACGCAACCTTAACCAATGTTGAAGATATGAGCGTTTTGTGACCACGATGAAAAATTGTGTTGAGAATTGTACTCATCGACTGTTGCATAATTCTCGATATAAGAAAATAAGAATCCCAAACAACTTAATTCTCAATCAATCAAACCGAAGTCAAAGGGGTGTGGTATGTAATGTAAGCATTTACAAAATAGACCGTTTTCGAGTGACCAAACAATGAAAATTGCATCGATCGACTGACGACTATTATTACTTTTCACTATCACAAGCGCAAATAACTTTCTAAGCCATCATCGTATTCCAAAGCCAAAGAATAGTAACGAAAAACACGAAATCTCTAAATAATTTACGAGTATGAAAATTACCAGTCTCCGAGTGAGATAATCACCAACAACGACATGGAAGAAGGCAGGCTTCTCGTTCTCCATTATTTGAAGCTTGACACTTTTGGCCTCAAAACCTCAAAATCCACTGCTTTCTTTTTTTTTGGCTATTTTATTAACTTGCAGAGGAAGCCACTAAAACTACAACACTATAATACTGAGCTTCAGGCCTTCACCGTGCTCACAAACCCCGGCCACCATGAGCAGCAGAGGAAGCGGAGCACGTTACGACCGACGCGTCACCATATTCTCACCGGATGGGCGGCTTATCCAGGTCGAGTATGATGACTGTTTTAAAGCAGTGGAGTCGTCTGGAATCACATCAGTCGCAGTCCGCGAGTCAGATTGCGAGGTTGTCGTAACCGAGAAGAAACCTCAAATTCCTGTATGTATTACTACTAATTCTTCTTGTTCAATCGATTTTATTAGGGTTTCAATCAAGAGCACTTGGGTATGACCATCTTATATATCCAAGTAATGAAACTGTCATCGGATTGTTGATTCATGTAATACTAATTAAGCTAAAGTTTGAATCATGAATTGCGTGTTTATGAAGTTTTTTCATTATTTCCAGGAGGGAGTGGTTCAAGCAGAAGATCCAGCTTCTAGGGCCCCCTCGACCGACGAAATTGACGAGCATCTCACAGCGTAATTGATTTCATACTAACAAATTGGAACCGAGGTCTTGTGCTTATAATCAATTAGTAACCATGATAGCGTAAGCAAAACGTTCAGTCAGATGTAATTGAGCATTCTTGTAATACCATGCGTTACCTGGAACTCTGGAAGCCGGGTTTTGAGACTTTGTATGTGTGTTTTCGATCAACCTCTACTCACGGCGGAATCTGGCCCCAGAAATTTAGGGTAGCCTTCTTAGTCCAAGTTAATTTTAAAAAAATAAATTCATTTTTTGGGAATTCTTTTAGGCAATATTTTGACGTTTTTGGGCAAATTGTGGTAGCCGGTGCACCCCAGGCTACCCCCTAATTCACCTATGCCTTTCATTATCGAGAAAGCCGGTTTCTGAGATACACTTATCGCGCATCGAAAACCATAGGTACTAATCAAACCAACGAAAACCAATCGGTGTATAAATGTATAATCCACGAGAAGGATGGATGGAGAGTGGGATTCAAAGCCAAGTAGTTTCAGTAATTAGGCCGGAGATGGGGTCAATGGAAATAAAAAGTCAATGTCGAAGTTTGATTTTTTTGGCCGATATAGTATACGGTATTGTTTCGCAAAAATAAAAAAAATATGCAAACTCAAAAGTCGAATTGCATGAACAACGCGCATACCCGAGGCTTGGGCCTTAGTCAATTGGGACTCGGGAGTCTCGTATTAGTTTTTTTTCTTTTTTTTTTTTTTGCTCTTGCTCCTGTCATTCTTTTTATATTCTTTTAAGAAATAAACACTTGATTTCAAAAAAAGAAATAAACACTTGATTTTCCCCGTTATACAACATTGGAGCTATAAGCCTACAAGTCTATAACGACCAGAATCAAATACGAGATTTTTAAATCCGAGACAATATATCGACAGACCAGAATTTCCTAACCACGAGCCAACCTTGTTGCTAATAGACTTGTTTATAGTGTCTTGTTGCACAAGACGGCTTAACACATATAAAAACCAAACTCTTGTTCCTACTCTCCACTTTTTCACTGAAAAAAAATCCTCAAAACCAAAAAAGCAAATCACCAAGAACAAGAAAGCGTAACGAAGAAGAGAGCAACAACAACAATGGAGGAAGGAACAAAATCAATCTCTCACCAAATCGGAGGAGTTCACAACGACGCACTCCGCTTCGGTTTCCATGGCGTCAAGAGCGATATCCTGGAAGCCCACCCTCTCCAGTCCGCCCGCCTCTCTGTACGTTTTCTTCTAACCCCTAAAATCCCTCTCTTTCTCTCTCTCTCCTACGTGTCGGGTTCTGATTGGTTTTTGCAGGCGAAGAAGACGGAGGAAGAGATGAAGAGGAAGGTTCTATCTAACACTTATGGGTCAGCTTTCCCTATTAAGATGGACCTTGATCGCCAAATTCTTACTAGGTTTGTTTTCTAATTTCGATTTTTTTTTTTGTTTAATTGATGATTTTTAATTGCAATTTGAATTGGGGTTTGTTTGATTTTGGGTTATAAACCCTAGCTGATCTGGGTTTCTAGGATTCAATTCAATTTTCTAGGGTTTTGCTTTTGTGTTTTGTGGTGAACAAGTTAAATTAGTTAGAAAGACCAGATTTTTATGGGGATTTAGTAGATGCAAGTTGATTTGATTATGATAAAATTGTACTTATGATGGTTTACTAGGAGATTGAACATTTTGTTTGTATAGATGAACTTTTTAGGATAGGCAAGGATTTATCAAGGAAGGTGCTCTAGATTCTGCGACGTCTGTATAGACTAAGATGTGATTAGTAGAAAGACGAGATTTTTATGGGGATTGGTTGTTAACTTTTAGAATTGCGCTTTGGTGCTGTGTGCTAAGTGAGTTGAATTAGATAGAACGATGGTTGTTTAAGGGGTTTAGTAGATGCAAATTGCTGCTCTTTGATTTATGCAGCTGTCTATTATCGGCCATTTTGGCTTTTTTTTTATGTTAACTGATTAGATTAGATCGTTACTTGAAGCTCAAACACCTTGGGTTATCTTGGGTTGTCTCGTTTTCATTCTGCCTGGGACAACTGAGCTGCTAAAATGCTCTTGTTGCTGTTCCTAGGATATGGATTTGCGTGGTGGTTTCTTCCATGTGTATCGAGTGTTTTTGTTCAGAATTTGTGTTGAGTGGTAAGGGAGTTGATTTAGTTAAAGAGGCGTTTTTTTAGTAGATGCAAATTTCCCCTATTTGCCGTATGCACAAATGATTGTTCCTCCATGACTTATGCTCTGTTGTGGGATTTGATAAAAATTTATTAATGATGGTATTTAAGGAGATTCACTCCCCCAGATAAGCACAAATCTATTCCATCAAATTCGTAAGGAGTGATGTTCTATCTTCCAACATGTGGTGCGGTAGTGTTGTTGAATATCAATGCAAAGACTGAAACGTTGACTCTCTCATGGAAGAAAATAAAGAGTCACAATGGCTGTGCGCATCCTACAAAATGTTTATATTTATTCTTTCACCATAGGCGAGTCTTGCCTAAGTTTATTTTTCCTAGTTACTATAAAAATTTTGAGGTAAATTTATTTCTGCTGTTAAGGGATCTAAATTTTCGCAAGCTAGGGCATGGTTCCACACCTTGTTAACTCTGTTGTGTACAGTCTACTATGACCCATCAAAATCTTTCAACTAAGTCATTTTAACTTTGGATAGCCAAGAATGACTCGAGTGAATCTACTTGTGTTGTTTCCACTATCTAATCGGGATCATATGAGAAGCTTGGGTGCCCTGTAAAAGAATAATTAGGGAGTCCATTATTTTATAAAATTAGAGTTCATGAACAAAACGTTATGAATGATCAGAGACAGCTTACTTATCTGATAAAAATGTTCTGGTAATGTTTATTTAAGTACTTCACCGGTTCTTTGACTTGTGCTTGTTAATGTATGTTCATGGCTGTCATCATTTTCGTTTGTTTCCTGTCTCTGTAGTCTGTGCATCTTGACCTGTTACTTAGCGCAATTGTTCCCTTATCCCTGATTACAAGGGTTGGGTACTATAAGCCTTTTGTCACATTTGTGTATACTTAATGCTTTCTGTGTTAGAAGTATTGTGGTTCAGTGAGTCAGACAGTTTTAAGCTCACGGTGCTGTGGGCGATGCTGCATGTGTTTGGCAATTTGTTTAACTATATTTCCACAAGTGAACTTGGTTATGTTTCTGTCAGCAGCCGTCGACCCGTGGTTGCAAGCTGTTTAGTTAGTGCGTACCATGAGCTGTTGGTTGCATATAGCTTAGGACTTTCTCTGACTAGACGGCCTGGTCTATTCTATATGTTTAAGTGGGCCTATATCTTAGTTTAGCAAACAAACTTCTATTTTTAAAAACCATATTTTGCCAAAAATGACCCTTTTTTTGGTTTTTAAAGAAGGCGAATGGGTAAAGAAGTATAAACTACGGATGAAGGGGCAAAGGGAAGCATATTAGTAAGGATACAAGGGAAATAAATTGGAAATTGCTGTCAGTGTGCACCTTTTTGCCTGCGCCTCATGCACACTTGTGCGCCTCAAGCTTCTGAGGCGATGCCAGCTGCTTAAAGCGCGGTTTTTAAAACTAAAGCTTATATTCATCTTCGGCAATAAAGCAGAATCAATTTCTGTTTTCATTTTTCCTACTCTGTATTTGCATGCTTAATGTTTTACATTAAAACATTGATTTTAAACAGACAAGTATATTTAAAGTGGTCTTATAGTATGTCATTGGCATCTATGCACGACATTCCCCTATTCTTTAGTTTGAGTCTTGGCAAGCTGTAAAGGGACTCCTAAATTTTGCAGGTTTCAGAGACCACCTGGGCCAATTCCATCTTCAATGCTAGGCTTGGAAGCATATACAGGAGCTCTTGATGACATTGGTTTTGAAGATTATCTGAATGGTAACGAAAGGCTTTTTGCTTCTTCTCTTTCTCTGCAATGTATTCCCTTGTTCATACTTGCATACTAGTAACTCTTCTGTTATCTCTTTTTGTTATATCGAAAGTCGAGACGTATTGTTACTGCATTTTCATTTGACATTAGTTCTCCTCTTTAGTTTTCTGTGGTATTTGTATGTTGAGAATGTTGTGGAGTGAGGTTATAGATTCTCTGGCGTTATTTGTAGTTGAGTTGTCGAGGTTTTTAGATGTATGCGAGTCCTCGAGTCTATTGACTGTCTCCAGGCTGTTATTTTTTTCCTCATCAGTCTATATCTGCTGTATGGTTTGCTAGATTTTCTCTGATTTAAGTTGCTGCGTCATGCCTACCCTGTAACTGGCTTCCTTTCCTAGAGTTTTTTCCTTCCCAGTCCTCGAGTCTTCTGCATATCTTTTTGATCATCTAAAAACATAAAGAGCAATTTCAATTCAAGTGCTTTTTTGCCTAGAAAAAGATTTTCTACATGCAATTGAGTTATTATCTGTGTTCATGAAAATTACTGCTAGAAAACATGATGAAGGAAACTTGGTTTTGTGTCCATCTTGATTCCAAAGTGTGTTCTAGTTCAGATAAGCATGCTGAAAAGTGTGTAGTCCCAAGTTTTTCAATTACTCTTCCTGATGTTTTATTGACTTGTCCTATGTAGATCCACGTGATTCTGAAACCCTTCGGGTTCCTGATATGCACCACGGTATGGAGGTTCGCCTAGGCCTCTCAAAAGGACCAGTCTGCCCTTCTTTCTTCTGATTGGAAGTCCGTGTTGCTGAGAGTTGGTCGTTTATTGTTTCAAATGGACGCATGTATGGACATCTGTTTTACACATCTGAACATAATGAACTGATGAATCTCAGTTTGATTTAGTGGATGTTGGCAGTTCTTATGTGTTCATCCTCTTTTTTTCTTTTTTTCCTTCTTTCCTCGAGTGTTTCGCTCTTTATTCATGCTTTCATTGAACTCTTTATCAAGTAGGTCTTGTTAAGAATCGAGGAGTGAGCACTAATGGTGAATACCTTCTCTCCGACTGAGATCGCTAGTTTGGTCTGTACCATCCAACCCCTTCCCCTAAACTACAACAGAAAGCCATGGATGTTGCAGCACTTGCTCTATGAAGGGTCTCTCAACATTGCGCGATTTATTTGACCATCTTTATACTAGGACTTCTCTCCTAGAAGTTGGGGCTCAAGCAGTTTCCCAACGGAGGACCTCTTCAAACATAATTAGCTGCATTCCAATTGCGAGAAACCTTTGAAGTGACTCATTGAACGAGAGTATGCATATCGTCATTTCGCTTGACCTACGACCGTCCATGGTCGAAAGTAGTCACAACGCTTGCGTATTGTCTAGCCAAACGAACAGAGAACCATTGTCCTGAGAGAACAAGAACCTCACAGATTATCGGATCCAAAGGTTCATGTAACGGCTTGCTGAAGTTCTGGTAGTAGTTCTTTTCAACAACAACAAAAGAAAAAAAAAGTTTCTGTGGTAGTATTACGACATGCATTATAGACTATGGTGCATGTTTCTTACACGGTTGAAGTAGAACAAGCGTTGCTGCATACTAACGATTTTTTTGCATGCACCTCTAAACGATGAGCATTAGTATGAAGTATGAACTAGGTAAGCTTGGTGTCTCGCATAAATCAAGTTTAAGCTTCAAAATCCGTCTGCATTTGTGGTCAATCTTAGCACCGGAGCGGGACAAATCCATTCTAAATAGAAAAACCAACAAACGACTGTATTATTAGTCTGTTGTGCTCTTACAGTCTTTGGGGGGTTTTTTTATGACAATTCATTTTCAGCTTAATCACAAGAAAACCACAGAAAATCCTGCGAACTTGTTCAGTAACAAAGCTTGCTCATGAGAAAATTTGAATTCTATAATAAATGTTTGAAACTGTTGGTCTGGTTTGGTTATAAGAAACTATCTAGAATGCATGAGGTGGTTGGCAAAAGGCAATATGATTGCGGCTGCTTTCTTCATCATCGTCGTCATCTTCCTGAGACGGCCTAGAAAGCTGTAGGAGCTCAAAGCTGTGGGAAGACGGAGCAGCAGAACTCTCAGCAACAGGAGCAAAGTCATAGGCAGCAGAAGCATTGTTAAATGCAGTATTCATGTTTAGAAAGTTGTTTGAAGCCGAAGAATTGTTGGAAAAAGCTGGCTGTTGTTGCTGAGGAAGCTGCATTACTTCGAATCCGTTGTTTGGATGTTGTGGCTGGGAGCTCTGAAGGGCATTCGCCACGGCCATTCGGCTGTTCACTACTTGACTCTGCACCATCGCTAACTCGGCCTGCAGGGTTGTCACCTGGAAATTTTCGCAACCATCCAGTACAATCATTCTTATTTGATGAAACAAAGCATGTTAGTATATGCTTATGTGATCGACCAGCACTATTTTTCAAAGAGGTGTAATGGTTAAGATACGTCGAAAAAAAGGGGGACTCAAATCTGTGACCTACTAGACCGATAATATCTTATGTTTAACCATTAGGCCACGACCTTTAAAATAACTTAGCACAAAAGTTTGACAGTAAAATAGAGGATGGAGAATTTGATGATCACCTGCTGCTGCAAGGCAAGAATGGTGGAGACACAACCATAAACCGGGTCCGAAAGCCTAGCCTGAGCTTCATAAGAAATGGTGACCACAGCGTCATGCCTACGGTTCATAGGAATATGGAGCAACAGCTTTGACACATTGCTAGCTCCAAACACCTTGTGAACCGCGGCAAATCGAGCTGCGCCTTGGTCAGTCCCGAAATGGGGTGCAAAAATACACCCGCTCGTACACTTTCTCCTAAGAAACTTGCAAGCTCCACATGGAGCTGCAGCTGGTGAGGCCCCCTCCACCTCCGCGCCACTCGCCTTTTTCCCTGCGCCCTTGCGCCGGCTATTGTCGCCGTAGTGATCAGGCATGAGTGGTGTTGATTACAGGGGTTGATGGGTGCTAAAGAGGGTCTTTATAATGGGGAGGTGCACGTTTGTTTCATGAGAGTGGAGGTGGGGTTTGGCAAGGTTAATATGAATAATAACATAGTATTAGAAGGAAAACGTTATGGTTGGTAAAAAATACGAGGGGATCGAAAAGAGGGTGTAAATGTTACTTTGGTGTGAAAATATCGTGTAAAGGGAGTGCTTGATTTTGCCCCCCATTTCCCCATATAAGTTGGTTTTGTGTGACTTGGTTTATGCTTGAATTAATGCCATGTAGTAGTGTTGTACTTGTATGTCGTTTGTTAATTTATTAGTGGTAGTTTCGCCAATGAATGAGATAATTTGACATTGCCGAACCATGCACAAGATTTGTGCTTCCGTAGCGTGTGGGAGATCATGGTAACTTGAGACTTTATATGCATTTATTATTGTGGTTTTATCACACCCCTATACGGTAAGTAGCTCCAAATTTGTAGTGTAATTAACGTGAATACAAAAGGTTTATTATATGTATTTGCTGTTCTAGTTGAAACTTTCTACTATTTATTTATGATTATTTGCTTCAAGTTTCTCGTGTGCCATGTAACCTGCTCAACTGCTCATGGTAAAACTGAATTTTTCATTAGCACCTTCCTGAAGTAACTGATCACTGATCACAAAAGGTATCTCTGTTCACATGTAAATGCAGTACATCTTTTGAAACACATGAATAATGTTGTGATATATCGAGCTGTTACAACTTACGGCGTCAGGTGTTTTCTGAGGGTAAGATCCGATAACAACTTGAACTACCACAGCAACAAGGCAAGCCCTGCGGCCTGAGTCTGACGTCCCCATAGCTAAAACTGAGCTCTTCATCTGCCTGAACATCTCTAGATGTGAAGAAGCAAACTCGAGGCACTACAGCTCCTGAACTTCTAATCAGTACTGTGTTTAGATTGCCGCCATCACATGAATGGTTTATGAACCGAGCAATATTTCCAATAGTTGTGGCGTCAATGTTGATCCTGAAACATGCTTTTCTTGAGGGAAGATACTCTCGCACCACCAAAAGGGCAGAACAAAACTGGCCACCTCTTGAAAGTTCATCGTACAATTGTTGTCGCCTCCTCGCATCTTGAGTAGTCAAAAGTTCCCCTAATTTGGCAATAACAAACACCAGAAATCAGCTCAGACATGTACATAATTGTCGCCCATACTATATACCAGAAGACAGTATTTCATTACAGTTGTTATTAATTTACCATTATGTAGGGAAAGTATCAGCTCAATCATCATATCAAAATTCAATTAAATACATATAAAAGTCATATTTTCCACAAAGAAAAAAAACTGTAGTGTACATTGGAAAAAAGAAACAAGATACGGAACCAGATATCTCCCCTTCCATCGAAGACTGAGAAACCCTTTCATATGCATAGTAGCACCATAGATGAACCAATTTATCCTTTCTACAAGTTTTTTCTTTTTGTGATTCAGCTGATTTAACGATTATACTCAGGATCACGGCAAACTTTCACTCACACACACACAAAAAAAGTGCAGGATTCCCCAAAAGTACTACTCGTAAAATGTTTTGACTAAAGAAAAAGTAATTTGTTTTGACAAGTGAATAATGAAGATATAGATGGCACTAGCAGCCACAGTATTTACGGAAAATGAAGGCACTTGAGATTCGACACTTGAAATTTAGATACGAGAGAAAGCCACGTTTGGCACTCTTCTTTTTGACGAAGGAAAACTGAAAAACCACAAAAAACATCAGAGCAGGTGACTGAAACCACGACCAGCACAAAGCCCTTGCTTAGCCACGCTGTGAGCCTGGGCAACCTCAAGTCTGGCAACCTTCCTAACTTGACAGGATGAAAATAGAGCATTCAAACTAAAAATTTCCTTCACACCCCCCCCCAACAAACCGTAACCACCCCCGAAGTGGGATTCTGCAGGGCCCAGACAAGGTCGTGACAATCCATCCAAACTTCAACCGCGTTTGACATGATGACATCAAGACCTCAAATACACTGATATAATACTATACATCACCATGGTTGACATTAATCAATCCACAATCAGCACAAAAATACAAATCAGAAGCATTTTGCATGCATGCTAAACCAGCGTCCTTTGAAGTTGCCCAGAAAGATTAGCAGCAGACAGCTAATAAATTTCAATCATACAAAAAAAAAAAATTGTTATAAGTTCATTTTAAAAAAAAAATACTGATATCTACCCTTTCATCAAAGGCTGATAAATTCATTTCATATGCATAGCACCACCATAAATGAACTAAATTACCAGAAACACCAAAAAAAAAAAAAAAAAAAAAAAAAAAAAAAAAAAAGTTTACCAGCACAGATTTGTCTAGTGGTTCAGCTGATTAAGGAAACAGTATGAATATACTTCAAATCCAGGCAAACTTTCCAACCAGATAATGAGCCAGACTTACCTTCATTAGGTCTATAAGGTAAGCGTTGACACCAATAAAGAATACAAGAAGAAGCACACAAAGTTGGACATCAATCACTCCCAATCAGACCAAAAAATCACATCAGAAGCACTACTTGCATAATGCATAAACGCTAAATCGATCCTTTAAAATTGCCCAGAAAAATCAGCAGCAGCCAGCAAATAATTTTCAATCATAGAACAAAAAGTCAGGAATCAGAATGTATTAGTAAAAAGGTGAAAATGTAAGTAGGAAGGCTAAGATAATTAAACCATTTTGCAAGAAACAGAATTCTAATCGTCCTAATTTTTCACTGTGAAAACACCATAGCAAAAAGTTTGTTGCAGGACCATGGCATTGATGTTACATTGCTAATTTCAATTTTATATGTTTGGTCTTCATCTCAAAAGGAGTACATAGTCTGCAAAAAAAACAGATTATTGTCACGTTGGTCCATCTTATTCATCCAGAATTTGCCAAATTGGCTCACAAAACACTCTACGCAGTTTATTGGGAAGTAGAAGTAGGTCGATGCAGCTCTCAAAGACTATGGGTCATCAAGAAACAGCCTTCCACAAAGAAATAAGATTAGGTATATCCAACCCCACCTTATCTCACCATTGGTGGGAACCTTAAAGGCATTGGGATAATGTCAAAATCACACACACAACTCTTTTATGTTTATGTCCATATAAATTCAACTTCTGAATAACTATGGTAAGTCTCAACTCTCAACTGTATATGTCAGCCACAGTGAGCTCGGAAAATTTTGGCAGCATTGTTTTTGAAAAGTCATAGCAAAGAAAGGTTACTTATAATGGCTAATGTTACAAAAATAAATCAATAATTACTATATTCAATGGTAGATGGAATCTAGTGACACTAGTCACCCGTAAATTTGGCTCCTCCATAGCCCAGCCAAAACCATCCTTGGATATGTTCCCACAATTCCTTCTAATCAAGCGCCAGAAGTTCAACGAAATTACTAGCTAGGCACCAAGGATGTTCAATTATCTAAGTCATCCAATTTGTAATAATAATAGTTGGGCCACAGATTAGCTTGTATCCAAGCCTGTACTTGTAATGTCTTGTGCTATAAGGTAATGCAGTGAGTTCAGACCTCTTGGCTATAGATACACGCGCTAGTTGATTAGTCCATATAGAGGCCAACACTATATAAGGTAGCCTCACAAAAAAAAAAAAAAAAAAAAAAAAAAAAAAAAAAAAAAGCTAAGTGAGCCAACACCGCAACATCTAGTACATTTAATACTAGAAATCTATACCACATTATATGATGATACTTTCACTTTCTATCACTCATTATCAACTACGTATGACCACCTAACTGTGAATAAAAAAATCTTAAATGTTCCCCTAGAACCAAATTCTACTCACTCACTACAGCCAAATGCCAATATACCTGAATTTAAGAGTAACTTTCAGTTTCGGACCATTATAAACAATAGCCACCCACAAAGCAGCACCATCATCGTTCTAATGCACTATTCTTCATGCACTATTCTTATTTACTAAAGAGTCGTCCAACCAAAAAATATACGGAGTAGCAATCCTCCTTCTAACCCACACAGAACAAAACCTACTTTGAGCCCATTCAAATACAAGGAATCACATTAACCCTCCACCCAAAACTAGCAAACATTAGCCTGTCACCCACATACCTTAAACCAAAACCAAATTTAAATATCGGGCATGATTTTACTACAACGCTCCAAGTTGAACAGCATCAATCAACTCTTTTCTAAAAGGCTTCAACGAAACCCAATTAGCTGATGACCAGCAAAAATGGCAATGTACACAATTATGCAACCTAGAACAGGATTTAACTCGCACACACGAAAAGTCGCAATACAGCAAACAATTACTACACTGCACATTCATATGAACTCATACATTCTTTATTCAATAGAATATGAGTAAAATTATCAATCAGAGGCGCATATGCATATTATTTTAATCAACAAAATTCAAAAACTTTCAGGATATATACCTGCATATTCACAGACGAAATTTCCAGAAGGAATGAATTGATCAGCAAATAAACCCCAACCCTTTTTCGCAACCCGAACAATCTTCAATTTCACAGAAACGCCCTTCTGGGTGACCCGATTCCCGCAACTCAACCCGCAGCTACAACTCGGACCACACTCGGTCGCAACCTCAGCTCCATCACTGAATTCCAATGCCGAACAAGGGCAATCGTGAGAGTCACACTTATCCCCACAATCACACCCGATTCCCCCAAAACTGAATTGGGGATTAGGGTTAGGGTTAGGGTTTGGGTTGGAATTAGGAGGGAAGCCCCAGAATTGGCGGGAAAAGGAGGGAGGGATGAGGTGAGAGGGGGAGTAGAGGAAGAAAGCGTAGGGGTGAGAATCAAGGGTGTTGATGAAAGGGGTGGGGTGAATCTCAAAGGATCTGGTAGCGTCGGAAGATCGGACGGTTGTGGTGAGTTTGGAGAGGTGGGATAAGGTGCGGCAGGTGTAGGATAAGGAGGATACCTCCTTTGGGGTTAACCATGGCAGAATCAAGTCCGCAATGCACAGAAATGGGGTGCTTGTTGTGTCTTCCTCTTTACGCTTTGAGGATGAGGAGTTGCTCATTCTTTGTTTGGAAATGGCGCCTTTTTCACTCTCTTTCGAATATCTGACGTTGGATCGAATAATGGAGGTGCCGAGGTAGGTAATGGATGATTGGGTCTTGGGTCAGTTTCGAGTCGGGTTTTGAGGAGTAGGGTCAATTTTGGGTCGGCTCGGAAGCTATCTAGTTTATTTAGGTTGAGATACGGTGTTCTTTGGTGAGTCGAGATTTCAAGTGCGGTTATAAGTTAAAAATACGTGAGCGAAATTCAAACCAAACGATTGGGCGAGTGAGGGAATATGACATTAGCAAAATATCTTGTTCTCGTTGACATTTAGTATTTCTAGATTCAAGTGTTTTGTCATACACTATTTCATTTGTTACAAAATGCAATTCCAATTCATAGGAATTAAGAGTCATAAAGGCATAACTCACTTGTTCACTAGTTCTTAGATGAGTTTAATTGATTTCAACACCTTCTTAAATGATGTAGTCATTGATTATACAAAAACTCATAAACTAGTACTATATCATGCTTATTATAGAATTTTTTTTTATAACTGATTGCTATTGGGAGCCCTAATATTCTTTTTTATTAGGAGCCCCAAATATGAAATGCCGAAAATGCCCCTGATTTGGTTTTTCTGGATTTTCTTACTTTCCCTTATTTACCCTTCTCTTCTCTATCTTTCTTCTTCAGCAATTTTGACTCTTCATTTCATCATCAATACTTCATAACCAAACACATTAAGGCCATGTTTGGTAGGACTTATTTGCAGTAGTATTCAGATAAGTTTGGAATCATTCAGATCAGATCAGATCAGATTAGTTCAGAGTCATTCAAATCAGATCAGATCAGATCAGAAATGGTCAAATTTCTATCAATGTATGTGGTCCATAACTGATACTAATTCGTTGAAATTCAATCAAAATTTCAACACATTCAGATCAGATCAGATCAGTTCAGTTCAGAGTCATTCAAATCAGAACAGATCAGAATCATTCAGATTAGATCAGATCAGTTCAGAAAGATGCAATCCTATCAAACGGGGCCTAATTGCCGAAATAATATTTCACCTGAACTCACTATTACCTTCTCTCCCCCACCTTCTTCTTCACTTACCATATTCACTTCCTTCCACCTCCATTGACATCATCTTCATTCCCTCACTTTACATCAACTCTATCCTTCATTATCATCATCATCATCATCATCATCATCATCATCTTTTCTCCCTCTCTCTCTCTCTCCTCATCAACCATTATTATTATTTTCAATCTTTCTCTCTCCATTACAATACCCACAAGATAATAGTCATTAAATTAAAAGTTATAATAATTATCAAACATGATATGAAGATATGAATATTTGAGATTTAAATTGGCACATTGCATCCTTCAATCAAGATATGAATATTTGCGATTTAAACATAATTAAGTATTGAAATATATGGTATCAATTTTTCCCTTTTCATGGATTACACGAATAATTAAGCCCATAAAAATTGTGGGTCGGATTGAAAATATCGTTGCACCCAAGTCAAACCGTATAATCAAGACGATTGGACCTAGGTCAACCTTATTGGCAATACGGTTGGGCACTGGTGAACCCGTAATGGCATTCTGAGTACGCATGTTGCATGTGTGAGTAGTTTTAATATGGTTGTAACCAAGTAGTTCTTAGTTAAAGGTCCGAGTAAGCACAATGATTATGTGAGTGTGTTTATATGCTTCTATTTTTATTTTCAAAATCCGTAAGACTAAATTTATAAAGTCAAGGTCTGTGTACGCATGTTCATAAATAATTCAAACGAAATTTAAAAAATCATTATTGAACTTTGTTTAATAACGTCAACTAAATATGCGAGATGAACACGTAAGAATGTGGTCTCTATCAGGGGCGGAGCCAGGGGTTGCGGGACTGGGCCATGGCCCCCCCTGAGTTTTCAGAACATATACATATTCTTGCTGTATAATAGCAATAACTTCTCTTTGCTCCAGCGGTAGAGTGGGCAAAACTGTTGGCTTTGGTTGCGGGTTTGAATCCTGGCCCCCCTACTTTTTTTACCTGGCTTCGCCACTGGTCTCTATCCTAATAACGTCAACTAACCCGACGTGTGTATATGAAATACAAATGACTCGACTTGGCGTTTCCATGGTGTTAGAATAAATTTTGATAACCATGACTTTGAGTTATATTGAAATGACATAGGGATTAAAATTAACTTGCAACTCAAGATTAAGATTAATCTTCTAATCAATTTTATTAGTTTCGATTACTTGCAATACAATCTCAATTCATTGAGCGAGATGTAAAAACGTCAACGTGACAAATCATAAGATAACTATATTCAAGTAGTTTGTATTGCACATTTTCGATGTTGTAAACAATCATTACCCACATATAACTCGAGAATAAAAATCTCACAATATGAATCTCTTATTGATCCTACTCCAATTTCTCATTTTCGAGTACTAATTACATGCACGTAAATAATTCAATCTAGATTTCACAAATCTTCATAAATATTTGTTCAATAACGTCAATTAAAATACATGAGGTGACCATGTATTAATGTGATCATTGAACATATTGACATGAGCATATGACATATACATATTACCATGGAGTATGTTCAAATTACCATATAACGTATAAGATTTCATTTGTTTCACGAGTAATATTTTCATGAGACATTGTGTAATCGTAACTTTTGAAATTTCATCCATAATTTAGTATTTACAAATAGTTTTCTTATTTTATTGGTAATCCGAGTAGGTTTACCAGTAATAATCTGAATATGTGTGCAAGTTGAAAACGCTGAAATATGTTAATCTAAACAAGTGTAACACCAAAAATATCTAATAAAAGATCTGGTATCTATTTGTCTATTAAGTTGAATCGATTATAATATCCCTAAATAAGCATGTTAATGTGATGCCAAAAAAGAAGAAGTATATGTGTGAGTTTCATGCTACTTATTTGTCTTTTAAGTTGAATCAGTTAGGATATCCTTAAATAAGCATGTTAATGTGGTAGATGTGACTATGTGAGAGTTTCACAACATCACCATTTGTAATAAAACAAGTATAAGCATAACCATGATTTTCGGCAAGAAAAAAAGTATATCGCATATATAATATCCGTATGTGCCATATCTTGACATCTAATTTTTATTGTTTTCGTGAAATTTATTTTAATTATTGTGACCGTTTTATCGTCATAATTCACATTTTTTCATACAAACGATCCGCAAATTTGCAAGTTGTAGAATACTAATCGTATCCCAAACATTTTAAACACGATCGATTATTCAAATTCGTACCATACATACTCAAGTTACGTATATTGTTATGGTAATTACCATGAAGTATGTTTAGATACCAACGTATTCAGATTATCAAGGTTTGATAGTGACAAAGCCTTATTCTTGACAAGACTCAACGAGAGCTACACTATAATTGATCGGAATTATTCAGATTACAGTAAAACATATTCAGATTACCATACAACATATTTAGATTAACATATTTCAAAATTTTCAACTTGCACACATATTCAGATTACTGTAAAACATACTCATATTACCAATACGAAAACTATTTGTAAATACTAAATTATGGGTGAAAGTTGAAAAGTACTACGGTTACATAATGTCTCATAAAAATATTACTCGTGAAACAAATGAAATCTTATACGTTATATGGTAATTTGAACATACTCCATGGTAATATGTATATGTCATATGCTCATGTCAATATGTTCAATGATCACATTAATACATGGTCACCTCATGTATTTTAATTGACGTTATTGAACAAATATTTATGAAGATTTGTGAAATCTAGATTGAATTATTTACGTGCATGTAATTAGTACTCGAAAATGAGATATTTGAGTAGGATCAATAAGAGATTCATATTGCGAGATTTTCATTCTCGAGTTATATGTAGGTAATGATTGTTCACTATAAAAAATGTGCTATCCAAACTATTTAAATATAGTTATCTTATGATTTGTTACGTTGACGTTGTTTCGTCTCGCCTATTGAATTGAGATTGTATTGGAAGTAATTGAAACGAATAAAAATTGATTAGAAGATTAATCGTAAACTTGAGTTGTGAGTTAATTTAATCCCTATGTCATTTCCAATATAATTCAAAGTCATGGTTATCGAAACTTAATCTTACACCATTGAAACGCTAAACCGAGTCCTTTTTATGTCCATATACACACGTCGCATTAGTTGATGTTAGTTGACGTTATTAGGATAGGGATTTTTTGTCTAACACTACCTAATACATCGTACTCTTTGTGAAACACTCCCTAATACATTATTTTTTGTCTAACACTACCTAATACAACGCATTTTTTGTCTAACACTACCATGATTGATTTCCGGCAAAAAAAAAAAAATTCAAATTTTCGACTTGACCCGCCTGTGCACGTGGTCTTTTACCTCTCCCTCCATTTTTTCGAAAATTTCCCCCTGCCCCTCCCATTTTCCTTCAATTTTCTGGACATTTTCTCTCTTTAATTTCATTAATCCTTTATGTCTCTCCATTTTAATTGTATCTAAGAATAATTTTTTCTAGGACCTTTTCTCTTTCTATCCCTCATTAACTTGTTATGGGATTTATTATGATATTACGAATTAAACCAAGATGACTTGCGCAAGCGGGTCAAGCCAGAAAGTTGACTTCTTTTTGGCCAAAAACCATTTATGGTAGTGTTAGACAAAAGATACGTTGTATTAGGTAGTGTTAGACAAGAAAAAATGTATTAGAGAGTGTTTCACAAATTGTACATTGTATTAGATAGTATTAGACAAAAAAAATCCTTAGGATAGAGACCACATTATTACGTGTTCATCTCAGATATTTAGTTGATGTTATTGAACAAAGTTTCATGATGATTTGTTAAATGTCATTTGAATTATTCACGAACATGCGTACACAGACCTTGACTTTGTAAATTCAGTCTTGCGGTTTTTGAATATGAAATAGAAGTTTACAAACACACGCACATAATCATTACACTTACTCAGACCTCTAACTAAGAAGTACTTGGTACAACCACAATAAAACTACTCATACATGCAACTTACAGAATGCCACTAGTGGTCAATCCGACTCAAAATTTTTATGGGATTGATTCTTCCTATAATCCATGAAAAAACAACCATAAATAACATGCTCACGCACTCACACAGTCATAATGTTCATTCACACGACTAAGAAAGACCTATTTCGTAAAACCATACTAATAATACTCTGACATGCAATATCCATACTCACACTCAATACAACCACACCTCGACAGTACTAGGAATACTGCTCGTTTTAAGTCCGCCCGTACTCTAAAGACGGCTGATCCGATTTACACGTAATTTCATTTCAGCTATCTTGGTTTCAATTGCTTCCAATAATACAACAAAAATCATGCTCCAGAATCATACAAAAATCCGGCACCCTTTACCAATGTAAAATAATTACATTGACTACGCTCATGATGTTCCACTTAATGCAACCACAATAGTTTCACGGCATGCTACCAAAAAATTTCCACGCTAAATCATCATGTAGAAAATCTCAAATCTCACATCTTCATCACGATCGATTCGATACGTCGACTTAAATAACAAACCTAATGAGTGAAGATGGTGATAATGAGGTAAGAGATATACGATAATAATGAGTGAACAGGGTGATTGGTGTGTTGGTGAATTTCATTAATGACTGAAACTGTGGAAGTTGGGAGGAAATGTAGGAGAGAGATCAGACTGAGTTTAGTGGGAGAAGGGTAGAATAGGAAGATGAACTTATGGGTTTTCTTAAGCAAGGGTAGAATAAGTACTTCCAGGGCATATTTGAGGCTACCAATTACCTTTATGGGGCTCCCTATAGCAACTACATAAATGGCGTGGAGCCTTGGACGTCTAATTTGTGTGGATTATGGTTTGTAAAGAGGAAAAGAATTTATGCCTGTAGTCAGTGATTATCGCTTAAGTAAAAAGTTGTATGAGACTCTGATTCAAGACGTAAATCTATCTCATATTGGAGCATGGACCTTTTTTCTTTCGTCTTATAACGTCGTATGAAATTAAGAGTATATATAAGATGATAATAATATTTTAAAAGCAAATTTAACAAAAACATAGCAAAAATGATACCGAGTTTTGCTTAGAGTCACAAAAAATAGTCCAATTGTTCAACATTTAGCATTTTGAATATGCTCTCGTCATGTGGCCTTAATGGTCACGATTGTAGTAAAAAAATATAAATTCATACGGAGTAGTTTGGAATCGATATATAACTATATAAGACTATGAGTTTGTCGTAATAAGCAAGTCTGAAGCACGACCTAAAACTCTAATTCGATATTCAAAAATGTCACACTAAATCGTGAGGGAGTAAAGAAGTTATCCGAAACCGAGAAAAATGTCATATGCTTGTTCCCCAAGACAAAAACTTGCCTTTGGGAATAAGGCAAATAGTTGCCGTGGAGAAGAAGGCTACAATTAATAAAAAAACATAAAAAAATAAAAAGATAAATAGTACTCCCTCAATTCATATCCAAATGTCACATGACATCATTACACACTTTTTAAGAAAAATAATAAAGAAATCAATAATAGTGCAAGTGGATAATGTTTAGAAATAAACAATTCAATTTTAAATGCAGGTGGACAATACTTAAGGATAACCAATTCAGTTTTTGTGCAAGTGGACCATTAATTAGGGTTAAACAATTCAATAATGGTGCAAGTGGATATTATTTTATCAATAAAAGGTTACTACTAGAGGGAATGGAGCATTTGGATGTGAGTTTCCCAATAAGAAAATTGAGGCATTTGGATATGAATGGAGGGAGTAGTATTTAAATAATTGAAAAACTCCTTCCCATGAATTACGGCGAAATCCACGACAACTCCTCCTCAAAAAACCGCCACCTCTCCCTGTCCATTACTTCCACCACTCCAAATCCCCATTACTCCACTTTCAAATTTTCCACAAACTCTCAGCTTCAAGAGTTTTCCATCTCCACAGCCGCCGATCCGCCACCACCCCTTGCCAAAACCACCGCCATCACCACCACCCCTCAATTATCCTCATCTCCACCCATAAAAAAACCCTCAAAAAACCTCACCTTCTCTCTCCTGGCCAAATCCTAGCCAACCACTCGTACCCGCCGGCCATCTCGAAGGCTGCGCGCGAACTCGATTCCGGCGCCGCGAGCCTGGGGTGGTTTGGCGACAGTCCAATCACGGTGTTTGTTGCATCTGTCGACGATTGCTCCCCTCAAATGCTTGCGGCTCACGCTACACCACGCTGCTGCACTTTGACTTATGCTCCGGCTTCCCCAGCAAACGAGGTTACCCTCCCTGTTGCCAGGGGTAACCATATCGGTTTCTGTGAGCAACCGGTCGGAATTGATGGTTGGTGGGTCAAGGGTTACAAACTCTGATTTCTATTTCAGTGAATCCATGTTGCTCCACGGCGTGACCAAGATGACACATGTTGCTGCTCAGTTTCTGGTCAGCTTGACCCGTAACGGTACTACAATGATGTTGGATGACGCCCACATCAAGTTGTTGACCATGGGCTATGGCGTCACTGCCATAGCCTTGGCTCAACACACTCATCTCCTTGTTGGGCTTATTGATTTTACTGTATTTACCTCACCTGATCTGGCTTTCTACCGCTCTCTCAAAACTGAGTATTTCATCTCTAACTTTGCCAAGTCTGTTGTTCCTAATCGCTTCTTTTCCGACGAAGAAATTAGAGATGGTTTATGTTTCCCTACACTTGAGGTGGACTTCTGCTCCGCCGTGAGTTCTTCGAATGGGGCCGTCATTGAGCTTTTCCGCAATTCTCGAATCAAGATATATTCTCCATGCGATGTCCCCTCCTTCTTAATTCAAGAGCACAATGTATAGTGCTTTAGTTTAATTGTGATGTGAGTGATATGAATATCTGGTTGTAATAGTGAATGATGCTACTTTTTTTTTGGAAAGAATTAGCTTTTTATTCTTCCATAAAGGGTAGAAAGAACAAAATACAAAATCCTCACCAAGGATAGCAATGTGCTACCCTAAGAAAAAACCGCTAACTTACTACAAACTATGGATAAGATCACTATATTTGTCTATTGATCGGACACAGACTAAATATTTGACGTACAATGAAATTTGCTCGACATTTCTAGCACAATTTCTAAAGAGCCTGACATTCCTTTCTCTCCAAATTTCGTAAATGGTGGCTGAAAAGGCGCTTCTAGCCACCCGTTGCTTGCCAGTTTTCCCTTTGATTTAGAACTTGAACCTATTCAATTCATGAACAAGACTTCCAATTTTTCGATTGTATCCAGTCCATTTAAGCACACTCTCCCAAACAGCCCTAGAAACCCGACATTCAAAGTACAAATGATCTCTGCTTTCTTCTTTGCATTCACACAAGCAACATCTGTTTGGAATATAGATGCCTCTTTTGCACAGATTATCTGTTGTAGATAGCCTATTTCGGAGAGCCAGCACAGAGATAATAGAGCATTTTGGGCTTTTGGCACACAACAAGTATCCCAGACAAGCTTATGCCATTTGACAGCATTATGCTCACCATTGAAGAAACTGTAAACCAGCTTACTATCAGCTTTCTTAAACCAGACTTCAATCAGGCTTTTTGCACCATCTGTAGAGCCAGCCTTGTCAATGATTCATCCCTTAATGATAGAAGAGCTCTCCATGTAGCTGAGCAGTCCTGTTTTGGCATTATGTACCAAAAATCCTCCTGCTTTAGATAGTATGCCTTAACCCATCTGCACCAGACAATCTGATCATGATACATCAGCTTTATAATCCATTTTACATAAAGCGTTTTATTCAAGCTGAGAACTTCTTTAATGCGTGCCCTTTTGGTCATTATACCCCAGAAAAACTCTCGACAAAGTCTGCTGATTTTCTTTAGCACAACAGTGGGCAGCAAAAGTACAGAACCCCAATAAGTTTGAATGCCCTGAATGACTGAATTTATTAGCTGAGTCCTTCCAGCATAGGAGATAAAAGCATTGGCCAAGTGCAGTAATTTTGCTTTGATTTTATCCAGTAGGGGGTAATACATAGCAGTAGATAGCCTGGAGGAATGAAGAGGAACCCCCAAATACTTGAAAGGGAAAGTGCCAACTTTATACCCAGTCTCGTCAGTGATTTCTTTTGCTATTCTATCAGAGACTCCTCCCAAGTAGACATTGGTTTTGAGAGGATTTGCAGCCAGTCCAGATTGATCTTGAAACTCCTTCAGAGTGTGGGCAACTGCTACTATTGAGCTAGCATCACCTTTTGCAAAAACAAGTAAATCATGAGCAAATAGGAGATGATTGAGCCTTGTCTTATTGCATTTAGGATGCTGATGTAACCCACTTGTCTGGCTAATTCTTCTTAGCATTCTTGAAAGTCCTTCCATGCATGTAACAAATAGGTAGGGAGACAGTGGGTCTTCCTGCCTCAGGCCTCTTTTTGCTTCAAAAAATACAACTTGAGAACCATTTATATTCAGAGAGAGATGAGTTGTGTTGAGACAAGTCATGATCCAGTCAATAAATCTCTGAGGAAATCCAAAAGCAGCCAACAAGTTTTCTAGAAACTCCCATGAAACAGAATCAAATGCTTTTCTGATATCCACCTTGATGGTAGCTCTTTGAGAAACTCCTTTTCGATCATATTTTCTGACTAACTCTTGGGAGATAAGGATATTATCATGTATATTTCTCCCAGGCACAAATGCAGATTGCTCCTCTCCTATAATTTCTTGCAGAACAAATTGAATCCTACTCACCAACATTTTGCTTATGATTTTGTACAAAGTGTTGCAGCAGCTGATAGGTATGTAGTCCATGACTGAGTGAGGAGTAGAGACTTTAGGCACTAGAGCAATTAGGGTGGAATTTACTTGTTTAATCATCTTCCCACCCCGAAAGAAATCCAGCACAGCCTCACTTATCTCTTCACCCAAGAATGCTTATATAAAGCTGAGGTCAATCCATCTCTTTGCTCCAAGCAAGGTCTTGTACAGAGGCGGAGCTAGGGGGCGGGACTGGGCCATGCCCCCCCCCCCCCCCCCCCGAGTTTTAGTACTTATGTATATTGTTGCTTAATAATAGCAACAACATCTCTTTGCTCCAGTGGCTGTGTATGTAAAACTCTTTACCTTTGGTCACGGGTTCGAACCCTGGCCCCCCCCCCCCTAATTTTTTTTCCTAACTTCGCCACTGGTCTTGTAGTAATTTAGGAAAGCATCATTTACCCCTCTTGGATCAGATTGGAGAGTATCATTGGCATCATGAATCTTGCCAACATAAGCATGAGCTTTTCTTTCATTGACCTTTGCATGAAAATATTTTGTTCCTGCATCACCCATTTTAATGTCCCTGATCTTAGCTCTTTGCTGCAGGAAGCAGAGTTCAGCATTAAGAAGTCTAACCAGCTCAGCCTTTTTCCTATTCATCTCAGCAACCCTATGAGGAGAAGTGCAGAGGCTCTCTTGAATGTTGAGCAGATCAGCCCTACTTTTCTCAACTCTGCCAGAAATATCAGAGTAGCTATTCCTGTGAAAAGTTTTGAGAGCTTTTCTAATTGCTTTCTGTTTTCCAACAACCCTGAACATCTTTGTCCCTCTGATACTTACATTCCAATGATTTCCAATAATTTCCTCATACTTTGGATCAAGGCACCAAGCATTAAGAAACTTGAAGCTTTTTGGTAGTAAAGAAATGCCCAAACTGATTTCCACCAGCACAGGAGAGTGGTCTGAAAGACCAGGCTGGAGAAATTGAGCAGTAGCTTTGACATTACTAGCTAACCAGTAAGGGTTAACTAGGGCTCTGTCAAGCTTAGCCCAGACTGAATCATCTCCTTCTTGCAGATTGTTCCAAGTATAACTACAGCCAGAACCTGGGAGGAATGATGCTACTTATAAGTCAATGATGATGATGATGATGATCAATGCTGTAATCTTTTTGAATCAAGCTGAGTTTTATGGAAAATTATCATTTAGTTGTTGGAATAAATATGTGTGTTGGTAGTCTTGGTACTACTTTTAATACTGCAATCATGGAAATTAAATTTCATAGCCTCTTTTGCAAATCTCACTTTTTCTTGTTTTGTCAATCAACACATTCGCAGCTTCTGGATACCATAACGCTAAGTACAACGGAAAAGGCTACACATACAACCATTGTATGAAATCTTTTCTACAACACAATTTTATTGGTCATTAACATTAGCATTAAAATACTTAAAAAAAAAATTCTGTTTTCAAAAAAAAAAATTGAAGAATTAAAAAAAATGATTGGAAATTTAAATTTTGCCAGTGGGTCATGACCAAGTTCCAATGCAAATTCCATTTTCTATGTGATATGTTTATGTTGTGCTATTTCCCGAGATATATTCATGAAGAACACAGGAAAAATCAATTGATACTAATTATAATCTGGTGAAATTATATTATAAACAATGAAGGTTTATAAGTTTCATAACGGAAACTAATATAATTAAAACTTTGCAAAATGGTTATTCATGTAGATACTTGTTGCTAAAAGTTTCATTTATCGTGAAAGAAATGCCAATAATATTATTTGAGCGGAAACTTTGTACTTTTGGGAGGGTTTGCCAACTTACACATATCCTCAGTATTAAGTTTATATTTTTTTAATTTAAAAATGTCTCACCATCCATAATTTTGTTAATCATGTGGCAAAAGTAAAAAAACATGGATACAATTGTGTAAATACAAGTAGCGCCCACGATCTAGTTGGGCAATAGAATATTTAGTAGAAAAACGCAACAAAACTACCCGAATGTGGTATCGTTACATATTAGGTAAATAAGTTAAATAGTAGATTAGAATATAACTTTGTCTAGTTTAATTTCATTATAATAATAATAGTTTTGAAATGTGTTTCAACCAAGAATTAAGTCACTTCATTAGCAACAATTGAGTTTATATGTATCGATGATAATGTGGACAACTATGCCTTGCAAGATAAAGTGTTTATGGTCAGGTTGAATATGTATATAATAATTTATGTCAATTAAATTTGCTTTACATATTTGATGAGATTTCTAGTAGGTATGCATTCGTGTAGTGACAATTTCGTGACAGGGGTATACAGAGTAGTAGTTAAAGTTAGTAAATTTAAGAGTGTGCGTGATACCTAATATAGTTTGCAATTTATTATATATAATTCATGTTAATAGTAGTTTCAAATACTTGATTCGTAGTGTTAGCAGCTATCACAGATTATACGTAAAGCACCACAGCTTATGCAAATTGAACAAGATAGTTGTGTTCAAAGTTCCAATCTATATTACATTCGAAAGTGCGTTTGAAATCAGGGGCGAAGCCAGGGTGGGGCTTGGGGCCGGGTAGCAATTTTTTTTGCTTCGATAGGGTAAGTAATCTTTTAGAACGGTTTTTTACGGACCCGTTCTCTTACACCATAAGAGATCGGTTTTAATATTCTCCGTTCTCTTATGAGGGTTCTGGAAGCCCATATTTGACGTAGTATAAGTATATATGTATACATTGACAAGATTACACAAGCACAATACGGTGGCATGTCGGTCCGAATACAAGACTTTGGATCCTAAGTCGGTGTTTCGAATCTCTTAATAGAAGCTTGTTCATCATCTTTTATTACTTTTAGCTTTTTTAACCTTAAAAAAATGGTCCATAGGTGAACCAAAAAGTAACAAATTCTTCTCCCCCTTGATATGCCATGTCCACCTTAGGCTCAACTATTTGATCCATACTTGAATTTGTGTTTATTACTTGGACTACTTTTGCAATATAATCGGGGGGGGGGGTTCACTTCTTCAATTCTTCGTCTACACCATAATCTTTTTGGATTTCGTATTGCTCATCATCTTCGATATACTCTGGCAAATCCTCATTAAGATCGAGCAAAATCTTTGGATTGGTGTTCAAGTCAATAGCGTTCGCGCCATTACCAGAAACCATAAAGACACTAGTCGGATACTATATAAAATAGATATTTGTAATATATATCACAAACTGTGACTAATTAATAATAACATTGTACAATGTATTCACCTTTTGATACTAAATAAGTTATATATATCAGATACAATTACAACTATTGAAACTAAGTAAAATATATTCGACCTTCTACATTTTTGTCACAGATTAAATGAGGATAAAAATCGCCATTGAAGCAACGATGTAACATCAACATGCTCTTTGGTTCTCTCTAATATATATAAAAATTCCCAATCTTATAAAGACGTTATTCCAATTTTCATAACCAAATATCTTGAACTTAGAAAAACAATGATGTATGGAAAATAAATAAGTCATCTTCAAATCAATTACTTGTTTATTTGTTTCGGGGGATTGAAGGTGCCAAACGTTGAAAATAATCTAATAAGAGTCCGTGCCGATAAAAGATGAAGAATTTAGTTTATTTGAATGTTGCACTAGTTCATATGAAACATGGTGTTTAAAAAAAAAATTGTTGACATTTGGTTGATAATGGAGGATGCTAATTTAGAAGATGACAATGGTTTAGGCATGGTGTACGAGTAATATTTCTGATTTTACATAGATAATAATAATTTACTTTTTAATCTTATATATATACTTTTATCGTCAAACTTCGCCACAGTAAACTGAGACCCCTTGTTTGACATCCTTGCCGATTTACCACAGGTACCTATATTAAATCCAAAACCTAACTCTGGTGCCACTTGTTGGGAAATATGACCAATTTCCCACGCGCCACGGAAGCAAACTAAACGACAATAACAAACAAAGTAGAAAATACGCAAGCTAACTAGACGAGACAAGAATTTTAGGGACTAAACCTAGGGCGAAACCATCCAAATTCGGAGGTAAAACCCACCAGCAAAACCGCTGAATTTCACTATGCAAAATAGCATCAGTACAACCACCGTATCGAATTACAACACCGAATTCGAAACACGCTTTAAATCAGGATCAAGATAAACTACCCCTAGCTTCAGTATAATTAATAGTCACCAATTGATAATGCTCCTAGAGATAAAACACACCTAAATAGATGTAGTAACCGTTCCTGTATTGTGGACGAACTTTGTACTGAACCGAGATAGAAATCTCAACTGCAAGAGTCGACTTGCGCCCGCTGCTACGCTCCCACACCAAGACTTGAACCGTCTTGAACACCCGCTAAAACTAGCCCTTGTATACCTCCGTGAGAGAAGGAGACCAAACAAAATACGACTATTTTGTTTATTGTTTGCCGTAGCTACATACGTACCAAAGGGTGTTGATTCCCTTTCTATACTAATTAGCAAAAGCTAATTAACCGACTTCAAACTTGCCAAAAACAAGTTGAAGTGCCAACACACGTGATTTCCAAATTCTTGCCATATTCTAAGAGTTACCAAATCGCATGTACGGGATGGATCATCGGTCTTAACCCAACACAACCTACTGTGACTTGCCATTAGCAACTAAGCGCGCCTTATAGCGCTGTAAAGACCCATTAGAACGAAACTTGTGCCTAAATAACCACATGCAACGAATAACATGAGCATTTGAAGGTCGGGCCACCAAGTTCCCAAGTCTGGGTCTGAATCAATATCAATATATATTATTAAAGCAGGCTTTTTTTATGCTCCCACAACGATTGGAACATTCTACAATGTCCACAATTAGGAGATTAAACGAATTATTTCCATATATTAGAAGTTTTATGCTTGATGTAGAAGCCAATTAGGACTAATAATTTTCCTAAACTTTATTTGTCTCCTAAAGTGTAATCCTAATAGTCTTAAGTAGTGCATACGTGTTGTATGTATAATCTCTTATGACTATAAATACAATCCTGTGCTGCCAAAAGCCACGTTATGTATTTTTGTTTTTTGTGCGTGCAATTTTCTTTTTTTTCTCATTGTCTAATAATTATGTAATTTTTATGATGTCATCTTTAGTACTGATGTTACGTTTTTATGCAAAAATTTCAGGTACCAATACGAAGATACATAGAAATTAGGTTTATTGAGAATCATGCATCCCCGTAATAAAATCAATTGGTGAGTTCTTATTGATTAATTTGTTAATCTTACATCTATCATCATAAGCTAATTTGCAAGCTAAGAATACGGCCAATTTTTTTATTTTGGTTGATGTTGCTAGCTACTCTATCACTAACACTTTCAATTTAATTATGGTGGTTCGTGTTCATACTAAGATTTGCTCTTCTTTTAGTGCTCCTCAAAACAATTGGACATTGATGCAGAATTGTATTTTTTGATTGTATTGTCGTTTCTATATTTATATTTGCAGGTTAATTAACAAGGTGAAATTGATCATACCAATTTTACTACAAAGTTCAAACAACAAGGGCAATTTCTTTAGTTTTCGTCATCTTTTACTAAGGACTTTTTTTTCTTTTTTTCTTTTTTTTTTCTTTTTTCTTTAATTCTTGAAGGTAAGAAAAGAGCCTACTTAAAAAGTTGATTTTGAAGCTCTCGGAAATTTCTAAATTTTTATTTTTGTGATGTCAGAGAGTCCATATTACGTAAGTTGAAAAAGATGTCTACGGTAGGAGAACAACACGGTCTAATAGGAGATATAGAAAGAAACATATATTATTACGTCTAAACGTTACTCACCTATTCATAGGGATGGCAAACCTGACCCAACCCGATTCATATATACTCAGATCATATTTACGTACGTGCATCCTCAAAATGTGGATACGATTTTTTCTTTTCTTGTGTATGTGTGAGTAATTCGTTTTTCTTTTTACCTGTACTCAGTAGTTTTGAAATAAGCTATCTCTTTTTTGAGTCATTTGTCCAACCATCACTAGCACGGTAGCACTCTAAATTGTTGTTGCTTTGTGAAGCACTACTGTTGACTAAGTACGTAGCCGGATCAACCGGCTATACTAATTTGTTTACACTTAATTTATTTTGTTTTTATGTTAATCATGATACTAATTTGTTTAGATGTTATTTTAATCATGATACTAATTTGTTTATACTTAATTTATTTAGCTGGACTGATTTGACCTAAAAATCTGATTTGATCTGAATGACTCTGATCTAATCTCATCTGAATGACTCTGATCTAATCTCATCTGAATGACTTCTCAAAAATTAAGTCACCATATAATAGATCTTGAAGAAATTAATCGATCACCCGTAGTATTACGAATAGGCTTCTTAGTACGAATAGTAGTGAATAGAAGCAGGAGTAGGAGTTGTAGTACAGTGTAGTAGGATTAGACGAGTAATAATAGGAGTTGGAGTAGGAGTAGTAGTAGGATACGAACGGGAGGAGAATCATGAGTTGTAAAAAAAGGTATTCTTAATGTATTCGAACATTTTTTCAAATACTAAATAATAATATTTAAAGTTGTGTTTTTGTATAAAAGTACAGTTGTAATGACATTAGAAGTTGCTGATATAAAGTTGAACAATGAATACGGAAATTTTATTTCTGTTATAGTATTTGTTTTTTTTTCCAATTATATGTTCGAAGGGAATAATTAATTTAGGTAAATATTTTTGTGAAATTCTCATAATTAATCAGAGCGGACTCTTACATTGATTTACACTCATATATAAATTTCATATAGATAAGTCATGTAACATGCCTCTGGATCACTCTATTACAGTGATTATTTCATATTTGGCACTAAAGATTATTTAATATTTGATACTAGATTATATACATATCTAAATATAAAAGGGGGTTTGTAATAAAAACAATTGTCTACACAGGTTAAATAAAATGCAAGTAATATTTCTCACTTCGTATATAACATTTTAGATATGCATCGGTTTAATTTTATCGTCAAGAATAGACATCATAACTAAAAGACCCGTGCAACGCACGGGCTTTAATCCTAGTCAAGGCAGTGGTGTCCGGTCGTGTGGTGGCGGCAAGGGCGGTGCTGGAGGGCTGATTGTCCTTCAATTGCACCAATCTATGTCGTTTCTCATAGTGAAGGTTGATGCGAGCAGTTTCAAATTCAGCCATGGTTTGGTGGATGAGCGACGCCGCAACATTGTATTTCGATGGTAAGCCATTCACAAGTTGAATGACAACTCGTTTATCATCAATTGGGAATTCAAGCGCCGTCAAACGATCAGCAAGATCCTTTAACTTATCGCAATAATTATCGACATCGGCACAATCAACCATTTTGAGGGAAACGAAGTGACATTCAAGGTGAGTAGCCCGAGACCCTTCTTATCTTGAAACGTTGGTTTGACAGCATCCATCATTTGCTTTGTTGTGTCACATTTGCGCATCATGGCAGATAAGAAGTCCTTTGTCATGGTTGCACACATCAATTGTTGAACAATGGCATCCAATTGGTCATGAGGGTCGCCATCAATACCCGTAGGACGAGCGGTACCGTCGATGAAGTATTTCAAGCGCTGACCACGAAGATGAAGAAGGAAAGATGTGCTCCAATCATTATACATACTAGTCATTTTTTAGATCAAGAGTACAAGGGACAAGTTGCTTGATGTTGTGGTGGCAGTAGCAGGATGCATTGTGGTCTTGATAGAATTGGATTGGTCACCAGTACTCATAGTGGCGAGGCATGTTTGTGCTCAGTGGGGAGAAAACGACGAGACTTGGGTCGACACCTAAGGCTGTCGACGTGGTAGAAGGTAGGATATCGGGACCAAGCCTGATACCATGTAAGTTTGTAAAACTCCCTGAAGAGGTATTCCTCTATTCATCAAAATATATACAGTACAAGAAAGGTATACCAAGAGTTTTGGCTAAATACAGAGTACAATAGACAGCCTAGGTACGACATATTGCTACAAAGAATCACAAAAGTACATTGAAATAAACCTAAATATGTTCATATTCTATCACAATCTGTTAGTTTGGGTTCTTGAATATAATTGAATATCTAAATTGGGTTTTGTTCAAGTTTTGTAGAAATTGCAAATAGGGGTAATTTTGATAAATTGTTTCTAAATTTGGTTAATTTGCTCAAAATAATTGTAATTAAGATTTTGAAATTCAGTAATTAGAAAGTTATAAACTGATTTTTCTTAATTCAAATAATTTTATTCGTTTTTATGTAATTTAAACATGAAATTGGTAATTAGAACATATTATAAGCTGCTTTAATAAATCCTAAATAAATTATAATTATTAAGAATTGAATTTTATGAATTACATTTTGTTTTAAAAGTGATTTTAATTCTTTGAGAATTTCTCAAACAAATTGAGTGTCATTTGAGTATCTTTAGTTAATGGGTTAATTCACGTGGTACCCTCGTGTTTTTACGATTTGCACGTGGTACCCAATGTTTGGATGAATGATTGAGTGAATATTAATTTGGGTTATAATTGAATTAGAATTATAATTGTTGGTTAAAGTGATGATGTTGATTTCAAATTCATATTTTCATGGCAATGCAATAGTGCTAACATAAATAGTTGGATGAATGATTAGGTGAATATTAATTTGGGTTATTGGCTGTATTATTGTAGCCCCTGAGTTCGTGGACGAAGAGTACTAGTGAAAATTGTGCTGCAGTGTTCTTGTGTGCATTAAAAATGTAAGCTAGCATGCTCAACCTTTTTTAAATTTGTAGAAACCTTTCAAAATCAATATGATAAGTGTGCATGTTTGGTGCAATGGATAAGAAATTAGTATCATGCTAGTTGGAGATCGATTTAATTTGCTTTATGGTTATCATGTTGTACTTGTTTGGTTTATTGCAATGGAAAAGTAAGGTTGGTTTTGTGTGTTTAATATTGGTTGTGGTTGGTTTGATATTGCTTGAGTTATGATTGCTAAACTATGATAGTGAATATGGAGATTGGTTGAAGCATAGTGATATGATTATTGGTCGGAGCCATGGATGCGGAGTTGCTCCTGATTATTTGGTCGGAGCCGTTGAGTTGTTGCTTCTAATTATTTGGGCGGAGTCGCATCGACTCCTAATTATAGCTCCACCGCAACGGTCTTTAAGTGGGCTTGACTCTAGTACTACTCTATTAGGTTAAAAATACGTAATAGGTGGTGTGCACACTTACAGTTTAGTAGTCTTGGATTATGGATTATGGTTTGTTGTTGATACGGTGAATTAGCAAAAGATTGGATTCTTCCCAAATAGATGAATTACGGAATACGGATTGTGGATTATGGATTATGACGTATAACTTCTTACTCGTGATTAAAAATAATGTTCAATAAATATGTATTGTTGAATGTTTCTTATACTATTGGTTAGTGATGAATGGAATTGTGGGTTGAATATGACTTTTAACTGTTGGTTGAAATTCTCGTTGCTTAGTTTATATAATTATGTGCTAAGTGTGTTTTCGAAAATAAGAAAACTAAAACGTTTTCAAAATCCAGCTTACTCAATTTCACTGACTTTTTCAACTCGTGGTTTTTGTGCTTAATTAACAAAGCTTAACTTCTTTGAACCGCCACTCTATTTTCGCAAATCGCAAATACAATTATTACACGAAAATTCTTAACCTAAGATCAGAGCTTTAGTGGTTTTAAAAGAGAAGGGAATTTAAGCTCAAAGAAGATCCATAAACTTACCATTATAATGTCAAACAACAACAACTAAGCTCAATCAAATAATATAAACTCGGGAACGAAAAAACTAAATGAGCAATATACAACACTTCTTACGCCGTAGAGGCCAAAATTAAAAATGTATCAGTGACTTACTATGTGATCGGATGTCGCTGTCAAAATTGTAGAATCACCTTGCATAAGTAAAAGAACGATCATGTCAATTTAAGGTGTCCCTCTCATAAAATCTCTTCTTAAATAAAAGTATATATTTGATCAATTTTCGATTTAACAGTCTTGAACAGTTGATTTTAACACCTTCCCCATTTCATACAAATCAAGGTTTTCACTCCTTAATCAAGGTTATCACCTTCACCTCAATTACCAACTACTGCAATTAAATTGAAGGATTACCTTGGTTCAACACATATCATAAACAGAACTTTCGTGCACAACCCAACTCGAAACGATTGCATTCTCTAAAATTCCCAAACAAACACAAAGTTCAATCACATTAATCTCCATCAACAATACACCATATACAATGTAATAATTTCTATGATAGCTCAATCTCATTCATCTCTATCAACAACCAAATCCCATGCGCATTCTTCTCTAAGTAGTTTTTCCGATAGCCCAATCCCATTAATTTACATCACAACGATCTGGAGGCAGACTTTCCATCATCAAAACCCAAATCGCATTTAATTACAAACAAAACATCAAAACCCATCTCTTGATCACAAAACAATCAGATAAAAAACACAGCAAAAGCGAGAAGAGAGAAAACAAAAACACAAACCTTATTGTCGGGAATTTGTTGAGAAGCAACGACGGTGAAGATGTTTAGGACCAATGATGTTTATTTTGATTTTGTCCTTGGAGGAGAAGAGGGTGAAAGCAAGGAGAGACCTTTTTTCAAAAGGGCAAGATGGAAGGCTCGAGAACCGTAAATCTCGTTTTAGAATACCTTTCGTTTTCAGGCGTTTAATGGAGGGGAGAACTGAGAAGTCAGTCGTTTGAAACTTTGAAAGAAGAAGATGAAGCGGGAAGGTGGAGTGCACTGGGGGTCACCAGCTCAGTCGTACCGGGTTTCGCGGAGAAGAAATGGATGTGAACTATTAACCTGACAAATAAGCGTTTACTTGGCTTTTTTTTCCTTCACACTCTCCAACATTACGCCACGTCAGCCCAGATGTTAGCCTATTAAAGATATAGTATAGTTTGAACCTAATTCTCTAGTCAATCGACCTCGTCCTCGTGGATTTGTATCTAGCTATACTGAGACTGATTCTAGCTTATGATGAAGTTAATCATAGGTTAAGATATTCAACTCATAACCTAAAAACTAAGGACATGAACTGGCTTGAGAAAAGATCTAATGTAATGAGCCAGCTTCTTGGTCCGAGAGTTAGGAATTGTCATGTATCTGTTGATATACAGGGGAATGCCCCTCAGATTTTTGTAATTATTCTTTAAGCAATATACTTACCTTTCAACAAAAAAAATAAAAATAAAAATAAAAATAAAAAAATAATAATTAGGACCACCACTACCACCCCATGAACTGTTGTCGCCATCTCCACCCATAAGCAACTCATTTCGCAACTCACAAAACTCCCACCTTCTTTCTCATATCAAATAATATAGCCAACCACTCTGCAGGTCTTAGTTGGTTTGGTTATGTCCCCATCACGATATTTGTTGTAATTGTTGACAACGACACCCGCCAACTATTGGCTACGCAAACAACTCCATTGTTGCTGAATTTCGATTATCTCCTCTAGTTACCCCTAACAAACAAGGTTACAATCCTTATTCCCGGGGTAACCATACCTATATCAGTAGTCAATAGGGTATAATTGCATATCGCGGGGTCTTGGGTTTCAAAACCAGATTTCTTCTACAATGAATGTATACTCCTCCACGGAGTAACAAAGATGACTTCCTCGCTAGCTGGCCATTTCACCATTTGACCATGAGTTCCACCCGGAATAGCATCGCCTTGATGCTAGCGGATGCCCACATCAAGCTGATGAATATATATATATGTTGTGACATCACTGCCATAACGCTTAGTCAACCCATTTCCCTCCTCACTGTGTTGGACAGGTTCACCGACTCCCTTGATTAGACTTTTTATTGCTCCCTCACAACGAAAGAAATCATAGCAAATTTCTCCAAGTCAATGGTTTCCAACGGCTTTGTCTTGGAGAAAAAAATTGAAGATGTTACCAGCTTCCCCACAACAAATGCTACCAGCTACCCCCGACTCCTGCTCTTCCACAAACCCATCCTAGGGTGCTATTGTGGAGCTATTTCAGCAACATGTTGCATACAACAACACATAGTTGGCGTAAAAAAAAAAATTCGATTAGGGCTTTGTTTTTTTATTTAATTGTTGGTGTCCTTGCTTTGACAATCACATACCCCAGCTACGACAATTGTGCCAGCCCCAGCCGCAACAATTGAGCCAATTTTCCTTCGTTTGGGGGACCTTGTAGAACATGTTCCGTCTTTAGTTGTTTTTGTAGCCCAAGCTGTCGTTGATATTGATTAGATGAGACCCTCCCTTCATACATAGATGATGAGGCATACACAAACAACGAAAATGAAACAGGTTGCTGCCTTAGCTTTAGGTTCAGTTAAACTTTCTCCCAGGGCCTACATACCTTTCATCCACCTCCACACCCCTTCTTATTGGATTGACTTGTCTGAACTTCTCGATCTCGCAAACTCGTAGTACACTACAACAACACCTAGTAATAGAAGCTGGCGCTTGATATGCTATATTTTCCTCGATTATTTTTTCTCTTGTGATGATTATTATGACTTATAAATATATTGATTGATTAATGTGTTGTAGTAGGAGATTTCTATTAGCAACTATTTTTCTATCTTAGTGAGGGATGCCCCAAGTTCATGGAATCTAAGCCAATTCAAAATATCTTTTTGATTTTTTGATGAGAGGATCCTTTCAGTGGGGTTCAATTAAATTAGGACCAAAGTCCTGAAATTACAACTCCAAATCTTCGACTCCGATTATAAAACAAACAATGTTTAATCAATTTTAGTACAAATCGTAATTTAGCAACTATAATATCGCAACTCAAGGGGCAGTAGTTCATTAGTACCTTCCAAATTACGAATTTAAATAGTCAAGTCAATAATGAGTATGAATGTATGATGGCCTGCAATTAGGTTTATTGCATGCGAGTCATGTTGAAAATTGTTTAGTGTCAATTTAAACATAGATCGGTTGACTCGAGTCACATAACGAGCGAGTCAACATAACGATCGAGTTAGATTGTTTTGGGTTCTCATCTTAACTTCAACCTGTTTAAATCGTAGTCTCTTCAAATACAAGTCTTTCGAGATAAACCGCAAATCAAGTTAGACCATGTCTTGGTGGTTAACTCCGAGTTCGAACGCAATTTTCACGTATAAACGCTAAGAACAAAGGCACGTGCTTTTTTCCCGAACTGTTCCAGGTTCACCACCATTGGCTATTGTCATCGGCGACCACCGACCACCACGAAAACGCCACACTCACATCTCTTCTCCTCTTCACTCTCTACCTCAGCTCCTCACCGTTTCTCCTTCTGTACTCTCTCTTCCTTGCCTAACTCCAGCGCAACCACGCACTCCGCCACTCGCGCCACTGTCTAACATACTCGCCGCCGCGCACGAGGTTTCCAGCAAGAGCAGGGTTATGGGAATCGAGTGTCATGTGCTAGGTTCGGTAACTTTCTTCTCAATTAACTTGTGAATCTCACCGTTGTTTTTTCCAACAATTTAATTTTATGTGAAATTTAGGGTTTCAAACTTTCAATTTGATTTTATTAATGTTCTTTTGTAATATGGTTTTTGTTGCTAGTAATTAATTGCTGTGTTTTGATTGAATTTAATCCGAAGGCGCGGGGCAAGAAGTAGGGAAGAGTTGTGTGGTAGTGAATATAAATGGGAAGAAGATTATGTTTGATTGTGGGATGCATATGGGGTATCATGATCGCTGGCGTTACCCTGATTTCTCTCGCATCTCCGACTCTGGCAACTTCGATGAAGCTCTCACCTGCATTATTATCACTCACTTGTACTCTCCTTCTTCCTTTCTAATTGACTGTTATTTTTGCTTTGAGATTACATGTTGTAGGTTCTATGTCATGACTTGTGACTATTTCGATTGCGTTTTGTAGTCACCTGGATCACATTGGAGCGCTTCCTTACTTCACCGAAGTGTGTGGGTATCGTGGACCATTTATATGGCGGTATGCTATTGCTTTACTTGGCTGCCATCTTGTGTTTTATAGCCTATGACTGATCCAATTTAAGTTTTCAGGGATTGTAAAAGTGTGTGTGGCTTGGTGTCATTTCCTAATGTCTGTATGAGTAGTTAACGGCATTTGTCACTAGGGGTGTTCGTGGTTAGTTAACCTAACCGATAACTTAATTCGGCTCGGTTAACCGATTTTCCGGTTAGTGTATATTTTGAACCTTAACTGAACCTCTTTGAACGGTTAACCTATGAGACGGTTAACCGAATAAATCGGTTCTCTTACACGGTTAACTTGAACCATTAAAATTTGACAACCATGTATAGACGCGTACAAATTTAACCATCAGTATTTGAAATGTTCAACTTAATAAATTTCTAGTATCATAAAAACTAAATCCGACAATCTAACATTGTCCAAAAGAGAGCAAAAACACAAATTCAAGAAACTCGATCATGTCGTCAACACACAATGAGCAAGAAGCACGACAATAGCATTCATATAGCATCCATGATCTCCATATGTCTACTTCATCTTTAAAGGGTTTAATGTTTAATAGTGGGGTTTGGGTGACTGGTTACTGTGACTCTGAGAGGGTTTTTAATTTAACATAATTTTTTTTTCTTACATAATCTTTTATGCGGTTCTTTGTTATAGGTTCGATTTCGGTTAACCGAAATAAAAATATTTCGAACCTAAACCTAACCGTTAAACACATGTACATTACGGTTCGGTTAACCGAACCTATTTTGAAAATTCGGTGTGGTTAACCAATTTGTTAAAAAAGTGCGTTTACCGGTTTTTTCGGTTTGGTTTTTTTATTAAACACCCTTATTTGTCACCCTTCTTCACATTTGCCTAAACTAGCTTACTGCATTCGATTTCTGTTTTTTATTAGCCTTGGTCAATTCTTTTTTTATTTGTTGTTGTTGTTGTTGTGGGCTTATTTGCACTTTTCATGAAGTCCTCGTCTTAATTAGAGGAATAGAGCCGATAGGGGCAGAGGTTACTGACTAGAAAAATATTTCTACTGATATATGTTAAGAATCTGCAAGAGTCAAGTATGAGCTATTAGTTAGGCCTTTCGTGGGAAACTTATGTTTTCATGGGCTATTAGCTATGAACTTTAAAATTAAGGTGTTGACAAACTGCGTAATAAGCATTTTATATCCTGTTCAATATGACTGGTAATTGAACTTGGGACTTCAAGGTCCCCAAGTTACAACTCCATATCTACAACTGCAAGTAAAAATCAAGCAATGATTGATCAATGACCTGTAATATAGACACTAGTGGTACCACAACTTCAAAGGTAGTAGTTCATTACTACCAATTCCGAGTTTTATTAGTCCAAATCATATTGCGTGGGGGTGATCTCGGGGATTGGTTTCGGATTGATTTTTCAAACATAGATCAACGACAAATTATTAGGTACCCCGGGGGTACCTAGAGCTACATACCCCCCGGTTTACAGTTCACGCATGAACAGTAATGAGCGAAAATAATGAGTGAAAATTGGGAAATAATTAGTGCAAATTGAGAAATAATGAGTGCAAATTGGGAAACAATGACTGCAAATTGAGAAATCATAAGTGAAAATTGGGAAATAATGAGTGCAAATTGAGAAATAATGAGTAAAATTGGAAAATAATGAGTGAAAATTGGAAAATAATTAGTGAAAATTGGGTAATAATGAGCGAAAATTGGTTAACAATGACTGAAAAATAAATAATGACTCTAAAGTGGTATATAATAATGAGTGAAAATTGAGATATAATGAGTGAAAATTAAACAATAATAATAACGGTTGGAAATAAATAATGATTATAAAGTGGTACATAATGAGTGAAAATTGGAAATAATAAGTGAAAATAAATAATGATTATAAAGTGTTATATAATGAGTGAAAATTTGAAAATTAATGAGTGAAAAATGGGAAATAATGAGTTAAAATATATAATGACTACAAAACGGTATATAATGGGTGAAAATTGAACCGGGGGGTACGTAGATTGAACCGGGGGTACGTAGAAATATTCTTTTTATTTGTTGTTGTTGTTGTTGTTGTTGTTGTTGTTGTGGGCTTATTTGGATTTTTCATAAAGTCCTCGTCTTGGAGGAATAGAGCCGATAGGGGCAGAGGTTACTGACTAGAAGAATATTTCTACTGAGATAGGTTAAGAATTTGCAAGAGTTAAGTATGAGCTATTAGTTTGGCCTTTCGTGGGAAACTTATGTTTTCATGGGCTATTAGCTATGAACTTTAAAATTAAGGTGTTGGGAAACTGCGTAATAAGCATTTTATATCCTGTTAAATATGACTGGTAATTGAACTTGGGACTTCAAGGTCCCCAAGTTACAACTCCATATCTACAACTGCAAGTAAAAATTAAGCAATGATTGATCAATGACCAGTAATATAGACACTAGTGGTACCACAACTTCAAAGGCAGTAGTGCATTACTACCAATTACTACCAATTACGAGTTTTATTAGTCCAAATCATATTGAGTGTGATGGGGATTGCGTGGGGGTGATCGCGGGGATTGGTTTCGGGTTGATTATTCAAACATAGATCAACGGCAAATTATTAGGTACCCCGGGGTAACTAGAGCTACGTACCCCCCGGTTTACTTTTCACGCATGAACAGTAACGAGCGAAAATAATGAGTGAAAATTGGGAAATAATGTGTGCAAATTGAGAAATAATGAGTGCAAATTGGGAAATAATGAATGAAAATTGGGAAATAATTTGTGAAAATTGGGAAATAATGAGTGCAAATTGAGAAATAATGAGTGAAATTGGAAAATAATGAGTGAAAATTGGAAAATAATTAGTGAAAATTGGGAAATAATGAGCGAAAATTGGTTAACAGTGACTGAAAATAAATAATGACTCTAAAGTGGTATATAATAATGAGTGAAAATTGAGATATAATGAGTGAAAATTAAACAATAATAATAATGAGTGGAAATAAATAATGACTATAAAGTGGTACATAATGAGTGAAAATTGGAAATAATGAGTGAAAATAAATAATGATTATAAAGTGTTATATAATGAGTGAACTTTTGAAAATTAATGAGTGAAAAATGGGAAATAATGAGTTAAAATATATAATGACTACAAAACGGTATATAATGAGTGAAAATTGAATCAGGGGTACGTAGATTTACGTACCTTTGGGGTACCATATACCGATTGTCAGTTGACTAAATTTTTGTCAAGTTTTGACTTGACTCATATAAGGTTGTTATCAACTCTCATCCGGCCGTTAACCTTGCAAAATTAATTGAACAAAAATCTAGGCCGTCTCTACAGGTCTTTCGAGGTGAGGCGCAAATAGTCCAACAAAATACTAAGGTTTAGGAACAAATGTTTAGGCCATGTACAACGCTGAATCACACACTCCATACAACACTAACATTTCACCAAAGTCTTTGTCTTTGGAGAGTCAATACCTTACTTCACCCCTACAATGCTATCACTCTTCTGTCTAACTCTCCACCTCATTTTTAGTGGGCGTAGTTGTATTATTTTATCATATTTTCTCACTTTGCACTCATTTTTTACTATTTTATTCGCAAATAATCGTTATAAGTTAGAATTTTTTTCAATATCACATAAAATAAGTCGATATCAGAATTTTAATATATTATAAAATTATTTTTTAAAATTTTTTATTGACATATTAAGTATAATTCATAATTTACAAGAAGCTGGTTGGGAGTCGCGAAATAATATGCGCCCCCACACCCTTGGCTATAGAAAAACCAATACGAGTGAAAATTCAAAAACAGTTAATAATAAGAAAAATGAGTCTTTAATAATAAAAAATAACTTTTTTGAGTAAAAAACAATTATTTTTGAAAATTAATTATTCTCGAAAATTATTAAATTAATAAAATAGTTAAACCGTGATTGATTGTCGTAATTTGGTAGCATATTATATGAAAGTGGTGGGGTATGTGAGAGGAGAGAAAGTTGTAGCTAGCTAATGCTGCAAATGGAGAGTTAGCTACATCAAATGTTGATGGAGAGTTAAATCTCCATTTCGTTAAATCTCCATTTCGTTAAGTCTCTCCTCTATCCTCTCTCCTCAATAGTTAAATCTCCATTTCGTTGAAGCACACCATTGTACGTGCTCTTAGGAAGGATCTTATTACTTTCTTAAGTAGAAAGGTACGAGGATAATGTAGGAGTGCTGCAGTCAGCCATTCAAGGGCATCAAATCGCTCACATCGTGCCGAGTTTGTTTAACTTTGGGTTTCTGTTAAGGTTTGCACGACAATCACGGTTGCCATCGCTGATATCCGGGATCATCCCCGTCTTAGTCAACAATAAGACGGATTTACTGATTTGGGGATCTAGAGTTTTGTACCCTAAAATCTATCTCAGCGAATCTGTACTTATCCACCAAGTCACCCGAATGACTTCTCCGGCGACCCATTTTACCTCTGATCCTACCGGCGTAATACATCAAAATCTCACCACTCTCATGCTGGCGAATGCGCATCTCAAGCTTTTCTTTTTGGGGTACGGAATCACATCGCTTGTAGTGCAACAGTATACGCGACGCCTCTTCTCGCTCCACAATCTCACTATCTTTAATTCTGATGATTCCGCATTTTTTCGATCCCTCACCACGAAGCAGTTTATCGCCAACTTCACCCGATTCGTGATGCCAAATCGGATGTTGTCAACTGAAGAGATCGCGTCAACACTTGTATTGTCAATCTTGACCCTCCTTGTGTTCGTCTCAGCTGCGCTAAAGGTGTTGTGACTAAGCTTTTCACCAACTACCGCATCAAGGTGTTCAAGATGCGATCTCCCATTCTCCTCGTTTCTAGTTTGAATTAGGTGTTAATGATGATGATAATAATGTAGTTTCGTGATAATGATGATGAAAAATTGAAAATAATGTAGTTTCATTGATGATGATATATGTAGACATGTAACATACCAATGATTAAGATGATACAGTTTTGGTGCTCCTGAAATACAACTTTGGTGCTCATGTTCTCTGTGTTTTCCTATTTTTTGTTTGTTTTTGTTATACAATTTGATTCTGTTATTGATTTGGTCCTCTACTATGGTTGAGCTAACTAAATTTCATATCTGATCTTCAAAGTTTATAAAATTTATACCTCGTTTTCAATTGTCTTAGGGATTCTTGGTTTCATGAATGTATATTTGTACTTTAATATTTGTGGTAGTGACAGTGTTTGGTTTCGGATAAAGTTGCACTTGTATGCATAGTGCACAAATTTACGTCTTATGTGCAAATGGGAAAATCAGATCATCGGGTATTCGATGTCAATTCCTGTGAAGTAATGGTCTGAAATATGATATGTAGGTGGAACTGTGTAAGAGTAGGCTCAACCACCGCCGACTGAACCCCATGACCACCTAACCATCTCCTAACACCACCTCTGGTACCATCGATCGCCGGCCACCACGCCCTCCACTCTTTGCAACACCGTTCCGACGCCTAATGTACCTAGCACCACTCTCTCTTCCATGGGTGCAACGATTTCGAGAGGCTGGGACATTTGAGGCTCGAGGTGGTTTAGTGGGGCGGGGAAGGGGCGGGATGTGGTTTCGTGGGGGGCAGTAAGGGGGTGCGAAAGGAAATGTTGAGGCGCCCGTACGTGGAAAGGAAAGGCGCGAATGGTGGACCAGGCGCGAGGTCCTTAGGGTTGTATATCTGAATGGTGGTGCTATCGGGTGTATAGGTAGATTGAGGTGTGGGGCCAGCGGTGGCGCTAGGCCGCTAAGGCGGTGGCAGGTTTGGGGAGGAGGAAATGGACGGTAGGATTTTCTCGTTTTATAATGGCTACCGTGGCTTGGTAGCCGGAAACCCTCAATATTTTTATAATAAAAAGGAAAATTTGCGAGACCACACCTTATAAAACTAGTTTATTGCGAGACCGCACCTTTTATGTTTAATTTTGCGAAACCGCACCTTTTAAGCTTGTTTCTTTGCGAAGCTGAACCTTTTCTCATTTTCGACCAATTTTGACCACTCTCCGATGTTGACTAGACCTAACAATTTAGGGGGTTTTTGGGGAGGGGGGGAAGGGGGAAGATTGGAGGGAGATTGAAGAAGAAGAGTAAGGTGGGGTCAATGCCGGATAGTGGTCAAAATTAGACGAAAATGAGAAAAGGTGCTGCTTCGCAAAGAATTAGAATTAAAAGGTGCAGTTTCGCAAAATTAAACATAAAAGGTGCGGTATCGCAAAAAGTAGGTTTTATAAGGTGCGGTCTCGCAAATTTTCCTAATAAAAACCAAAAATTAATTTTTTTTTTGTTTACCCAAACTTACCGCTCGATCAAACCCATCCACCCACCTCCTCCACCACCACCTACCACCGTCGGCCACCACCTACCCTAACCATAGCCGCCCCAACTCCAACCCCAACCACCAGACGCGTCTCTCCGGCGGCTACCGGACCCACCCCCCCTCACCTGCAGCCCATTTTCCTTCTCCTCCTCTCTTTTCTCTTTCTTTCTCCTCCATACACGATTTCTCTATACTCCAGTGCACCGACTTCCTCCTCGACCTCGGCGGTCATCGCCACCATCACTCTCGGCCGCCGACACCAACTTCCTCACCCTTTCTCTCTCTTCCTTGCCCAACTCCAGCGCCGCCACGCACTCCGCCACTCGCGCCACCGTCTATCATACTCGCCGCCGCGCACGAGGTTTCCGGCAAGAGCAGGATCATGGGAATCGAGTGTCTTGTGCTAGGTTCGGTAACTTCCTTCTCAATCAACTTTTGAATTTAATTTGACCGTTGTTTTTTCCAACAATTTAATTTTATGTGAAATTAAGGGTTTCAAACTTTCAATTTGATTTTATTAATGTTCTTTTGTAATATGGTTTTTGTTGCTAGTAATTAATTGCTGTGTTTTGATTGAATTTAATCCGAAGGCGCGGGGCAAGAAGTGGGGAAGAGTTGTGTGGTAGTGAATATAAATGGGAAGAAAATTATGTTTGATTGTGGGATGCATATGGGGTATCATGATCGCCGGCGTTACCCTGATTTCTCTCGCATCTCCGATTCTGGCAACTTCGATGAAGCTCTCACCTGCATTATTATCACTCACTTGTACTCTCCTTCTTCCTTTCTAATTGACTGTTATTCTGCTTTGAGATTAAATGTTGTAGGTTCTATGTCATGACTTGTGACTGTTTCGATTGCGTTTTGTAGTCACCTGGATCACATTGGAGCGCTTCCTTACTTCACAGAAGTGTGTGGGTATCGTGGGCCCATTTATATGACGGTATGCTATTGCATTACTTGGCTGCCATCTTGTGTTTTATAGCCTATGAATGAACAATCTAGGGTTCTTTGCTTATCTGAATGAGTGCTTCTGTCCTAAGTTTTCGGGGATTGTAAAAGTGTGTGTGGCTATGTGTCATTTCGTAATGTCTGTATGAATAGTTAACGGCATTTGTCACGCTGCTTCCACATTTGGTTAAACTAGCTTACTGCATTCAATTTCTGTTTTCTATCAGCCTTGGTCCTTTTTTTTTTTTTTTTTTTTGTGTGTGTGTGTGTGTGTGTGTGTGTGTGTGTGGACATATTTGCACTTTTCATGAAGTCCTCGTCTTGGAGGAGTAGGGTCGATAGGGCGATAGGGGCAGAGGTTACTGGTTAGAAGAATCATTGTGCTGATATTTGTTATGAATTTGCAAGAGTCAAGTATGGGCTATTAGTCTGGCCTTTTGACCATGTATTCGTGGGGAAATTATTTAAGCTATGAACTTTAGAATTAAGGTGTTGACGAACTGCATAATAAGGATTTTATATCCTGTCAAATATGACTGAGTAGGCTTTTTCGTGCCTTTGCTTTGATCATTTTATTTTTTTCGCACCCTTCAACTTTCTTCCTCCTACAATCTCAATTTATTTGTTTTATTGATTTAGATTAGATTGTTTCATCTTCTTGACTTACTCTTTGGTTATTGTATCTATTCCAGCATCCAACAAAGGCATTGGCTCCCTTAATGTTGGAGGATTACCGTAAAGTGATGGTTGATCGAATGGGAGGTGAAGAGCAGTTTACATCAGATCAGATTGCTGCTTGCATGGAGAAAGGTAGCGTCCCTTCTTTGACTGATTCACTCTGTCATACTAAGGCAGAGCATTCAAATAATTGCAAAACGTTGATAGATTCTTTTTTTTTTAAATGTTCATAAATTTTAGAAAGTCTCAGGTTTCCCTCTATTTTTCACATGTTCTTTTTCATCTGTTCTTTGCTTTTGTACAGTTATAACAGTTGACTTAAAGCAAACTGTGAGGGTTGATGAAGATCTTGAAATTCGGGCCTATTACGCGGGTCATGTAGGGTTGCTATACCCTTTTTTTGTGCTTGCAGTTATATATAACTATGTATAATATGCTTAGTACCTCATGATCTGATTTTCTGGACAAGCAGAGGTTATTCTGTCAATGCTTGTGGTTCGGACTAGATACCATGTCCACAGCGTTATTCTTGTGCCTGATTTCCTCTTCCCTTATATCGTAGAAATTATGTAATGTTGAAGTGTGATCAATAGGACTCAGATTAAACTTGTCATTAATGTCTTTGGATCAGCTAGTACTGGCGTTTGTAAGAATCTTCGTTAGCTAGATGACTTATATAGTGATTCTCACTTGAAGAACCATTCATTACAGTTGTGAATAGGCGAAGTCACCTTTTTCTGTTCTTTGCCATTATAATGTACATTGATTTGAATAATAAGTTATCACTCAAAGACGAATTAGATTAAGGGCCTGTTTGGCCAAGCTCCAACTTCTGCAGAACTACTTCTCAGAAACAGTTTCTGAGAAACAGTTTCTGGAGGAGAAGCCCCAAATTGGAGCTTCTACTTCTGAAGAACAAATTTACACTAGAAGTGCTTCTCAGAAACCAGAAACAGTTTCTCAGTTTTGGGTGTTTGGCCAGTTTTCAGTTTCTAGGACCCAGAAACACTTCAGAAACACTTCAAAAGCTTGGCCAAACACACCCTAAACATCTAGGGCCCCTTAAACAAAGGAAGCTGAAACCCTTGTGTGTCCGTACTCTATTATGTTTTTTCCCTCTTCACCCTGATACTGAGTTTTGCACACTCTATCAGAAGCTTTCTGGTTTTTTTCTTACTAGGGTAGTAGGGTTCATGTAACTCACATGTACCTTCATTAAGTTACATCTGTTACGAACAATTTATACTGTATGCACAAACTGTAGCCCTTGTATTTTCTGCATTAGGACTATGTGAAATCAAACCTAGTCTTTAGTTTTTAACTTTTCTTTTTCCAAGTTGGTTGTGGTTCAGTATCTATAGACTCTATTCACTGGATTCAGTTACCAAATTGTATATGTATTTATTGAAAGGTACATATTTTCTTTTGCAAGTCAGCGACTCAGGACAAGGACTCCCACCTAATGGGAGTTCTAAATATTATTGTCTTATTGTAAACTGATAGAAGGATGTATTTTTGTCAAAGGTGCTTTAGGAATATAGTTACTGTAAGCCTTTGTCAGACCATAATGCTACTCTTAGACCTCTTTGGTTCTGATTAGAATCAGGAATGGGATTCGAAATGAAACCAAGAGGGATGGTTTTAAATAAACTTAGAAACTCATTCTGAAATCATGGTTTCACCTGGTGTATATGATGTTTGCGATTTGGTGTCACATTTTATTAATGTTATTAACAGTAGGTGTTGTGTATCAGAAATTCTCAAAAAAGAGGTCATGTTAATCACAGAGACTACAAGGGACCAGTTTCATTTGGGAATAGGCAATTTGGATCCACTTATAAGCACGAACAGCAAAATGCTTTTTTTTTTTTGATAAGAATTGTCCTTTGGTCTTGGAATATAATGGAATAAAGCAAAATGGCTTAAATAGAGCCTCTGAGGCACTGGGGTAACGCCGTTGCTGTAGAAGAATTATTCTGTTTATATTTAGTTCCTGCTCTTTCCATCAGTCTGCCTAAACCTGTTTAAATTAGAGCTTTTGCCTTTTCTTGATCCTTGCACTTAATGGCATTTACAGGTTATTGGAGCTGCAATGTTTTATGCCAGGGTGGGAGATGCTAAAATGGTCTATACAGGGGACTATAACATGACTCCAGACAGGCATCTTGGTGCTGCACAAATTGATAGTCTGCAGTTGGATCTATTAATCACCGAGTAAGTATTTGTTGTATCAGTTATTCTTCTTTTGTCAAAATGTTTTTCCTGCTCGATCATGTCTGATTTTGGGTTGTCCAGTGAAGGCTGTTGCAGCTGGTCAACAACATTATCTTAATGTTACAAACAATAAAGTTGCTCTTTCTACATTAACAATCCATCTGGCCAAAATGCCAAATTTATATGCCTAAATGTTCTCAGTGCTCCCTAGCGTAGCGAAATTTCTATCATTGCCTGAGTTCATTATCTCATAAGGACGCTAAGTACATGTATCACTATCAACCCCTAAGATACACTAAGAGGCTGTCAAATTCCTGACAAAACATTACTCTTAAAAAGTTTACAACTATCAATAGACATCACATCACTTGCTTGATATTGTTTGCTCATTATGTATCGTACTATATGAAGCGTTTCTGTAAATGGTGGACTGAACAAATCCAATGCCCCCATTCACATCAAATAGGCGTTGCTTTTAAAGAGAGCTACAGGCCACCTTGCACCGAAATACTTACCCTTTTGTTTGGATACCCGAAATAGAGGGAAGGGGTGGTGATAGAAAAGGAGGGGTCCAACAATTGTTTGGCCAGACGTGAGAGGGGTTTGGAAAGGTGAGAGGGGAACCATTTTCCTCGATGCATCACAAATCCCATGGTTGGACATTTGTACGAAAACTCTTCCTTCTCTATTCCAAATCTGTTTCATGAATTTTTCTTCCCCTCCTTATCTATTATCCCCTCCATGAGTCCATATGGGGAAATTATCGCTCTCCCCTTGCCTCCCTCCCTTGCTGCGTTGCCCTCCCCCTACTGTCATCCGTTTCAAAATAAGTATCTGAATAAAGTTTGCAAGTGATCCATTTTCATTGATGTTGGAACTAATTGAACTGTTGCCAGAGAAGTGGTTGTGCAAAATTAGCGTTGCTCCCTTTCCTTGGAGCTTGGATCCGTGTTGTTCCCTTTCCCTTGGGGCTTGCTAGGAGCCTTTCCATCCTAGCGATAGCGAGAAGCCTAAAGTTTGAGCAATTGCCAAGGACAAGGAGAGACCCAATCTCTTCACCAATCAACTACCTTGAATCATTGGAGTTAGGGAGTGTGGTTGTATCCTAGAGATTAAACATAGGGCGATCATGAGAATTATATGAATTTGAAAACGCCTACCGTGTACATAAGCACGTTAACAAAGCCAGAGCTTCATACTTCGTGGAAAGTTGGCAATCCAGGGAAAGATACTCATAACATTACTAACCCACTCTAAACACCCCCGGGGAATCTAACTTTGCATCCATTTCTTACACTATGTTGAACAAGTGGAAAGATGAGATGAGACTATGAGAGTGGAGATTTGTGCAAACTTGCACTAGTAGGCGTATGTAACACAAACTTCTTTACTTTTGATAGGTTTGATTAACCTACGTTCTTTGCATACAGGAAGTCATAAACACGTGGAAGTCATTGTCCGAAATTTGAGTTCTATAAATGTACACTATAGATGGAGTTGAAAGAGTAACTGATTAGTGAAGAGTAGCTTTTGGCAATGCGTTGCCAAATTGTAGTGCCTTAATTATATAGATCAATTTTTGTTGACTGTGGGCTTGCTGCGATTATCGAACCACTGTAGTTGGGGCAGGATTTGTCAAATATGATCAGCTTTCAGATCCTTAACTGGCCATTGTCTTATTTGGGTCTGTCGTTAGGGGAAATCCCCTTTTATCTGCATTACCGTGGCATCTAGAATGACTAAGAGGTTAGATAGGTGTGGGATGAAGATTACTCTAATTCGATTGTGTCTCTCCTCTACGCTGTTATACTATTTATCTTTGTTCAAACTTTTGGTTGCCGTAGGATCTCGCATAGAGAAGATAGTAGGAGTTTGTTTGCAGTCTGGAAAATTCTCATTGTAAGAAAGACCATCTCGGTAACTTGACTTGGTGGGGTGTAGGCCAAAGTTGACTGGCAGTTCAGGGCTTTGCATCTGACATTCGTTGGGCTTCCCTATTTTTAGGCTTAGTTGAGTACGAACAAATGATTATGGCATTACCGTCGAGACCCGACCTTAGTATTAAAGGGTTCGAGGTGCACAAATGCGTTGAAAACCTATGGCGAACAAGGTAAGATGTATTTGTAAACAAGCCTACTCCCTCCGGTCTAGATTAAATTTCTCAAACTCTGTTTTAGGGTTTCGACTTTGTTTTTCCCATTTCCAAAATATTATCTATTTTGTCGAGTGAATAATTACGGAGGCAAGATAATGATGTTGGTGATAATTAACTTTTAAATTTTGAAGTGCGCAAAAGGGAGCGGGATGTTTAATCTGGACCGGAGGGAGTATATCTTTGAAAACAATATTTTGTGAAACAGTGTGCTTTTTTGGTTTTGACGATAGAAAGGGTTGAATGAAAGAACAAGAAGAAAAATGACAGAAATTACAAAGTCGTGCACGTGGGTTTGCATCAGTACTCCTTGTTAGATGCTCCTTGTAGGACATCTTGCACGTCCAGCTCCCAGAGGTCTTTCTGCAGGCTGCTCACTGTGCTTTGGGGAACATTGTTAAACTAAGGGGCCTAAGACTTTGGGACATCTTGCTGTGCAGAGCAGATTTGGTTTTCACTGTAACAAATGGGATTCTTTTTGGGGAAGCTCCACAATGATGCATCTCCCTGGAAATTCATATTAGACATTGCTAAGCATTTTCCTCCTTCAAATTTTTTTAAGGCTTGAAGAGGGGATATAGTGAGATTCCGGGAAGATTTATGGAATGGTAATATGTGTTTCTCAACGTTGTTTTTGCAGTTCTCTCTACCCACCACCATGAGCTGCTTGCTCGGAGGGAGAAATGTCCTGGGATTTACGTTTCCATAGGCTTCCTTATGACTGGGACATAGAGAATATTGCTTGTTTGATTGCTTAGATACTGGCCACCATTCAGAGAGGGAGGATTAACGTGTGAGAAGGCTGATGCTTCTGGGACTTTTTCTTGTAACTCCTTTGTGTGGTCTTTAGATGCGCCAGTGGGGACTTCCATGACTACGGTTCTGACTGGACTTTGGCACACCAAAGCCGTGCGCATTTTCTGTTATCTTATGGCTCTCCGTAGAGCGAATATAAGGGATATACTTTAGCGATGCGCTGATGCTGGTCTTTAACTGGTCTTAGTTTAAATGTTTGTGCTGTGTGTTGAAAAAGCAGTGAGTTTGGGCTCTTCTTCATTAGTGACTCATTTGATGTGGGTCAGATTATTTGCCATATGGAGGGAGGAGTGGGTGTGTGTTGGCTTTGTTGTACAGCTACAAGTAAAACTTGTAGGTCTGGAAAATTTGCACAAATTATTGCGCTTCTTAGGGGATTAGACATTGTTTATGTTAGTTGTTTAGTTACCTCCTTGGTGGTTTAAGGCAGCTGGTGCTTTCAAAGGGGTTCCCCTTACTTGGTTTCAAGACATTGGGGCGACTAGTAAGTCTGTAGCTTGGTGGACTTGTCTTCCAATGCTTTTGTGATTCTTTATAGAATTTTTGTCTTCTATTAAAAAAGAGATGGACTAAATTAAATGAGTTATTGGATTGAACGTAGCACTTTGGTGCATGAACTTTCTTTTGTTGCTTGACCTTAGGTCTGCTCTGGGAACCTTGTTTACTGGCATTTGTTTATTATATTGTGCATTTACAGCTGAAGGTTGAGTATTATCCTGCGGTGTTGATAATATTGTTTTTCTGTTACAGGTCAACGTATGCAACAACTGTACGAGACTCTAAATATGCTCGTGAAAGAGAATTTCTCAAAGCCGTAAGTTATTGCTTGTCTAATATATGTCCCTAATCATTGGCGTCACCATCATTTGAAAGTATTGCGATTGCCATTTGTGTCTTTCGACTGGCGTGTACTTAGCTACGACAAGGGGAAATTTCTCCTGTAGTACATCTGAACATATTAGATACTCTGACAGATTGCTATAAATATATTGTCTTCCTGTATATCTTAAATATTTAAACACGTTAGTCTTGTCATCTGTAAGAGTATGTATATCAATAGATTTTAACCATAAGAAGTATTAGCATGAGAGACTGCGATTTTAATCATCTATTTTGGCCATGTATTCGAAAAGGCTACTTATTTAGCTGTTCTCAGTCGGTTCTAGACAACCTAATGAGTAATGAGGCAACTAACAAGCCCTTTTGGTGTCTTTTGTATATGTGCATCACCCCTTTAGGTGTCATTTTGTATATGGGAGTCATCCCCTTGGTGTCCTTTTGAATATAATGATATCCTATCTTATCAAAAAAAATATGAGGCAACTAACAAGTCTGTTCTGTTGTTAATGTTTTGTTCCGAGCCGCTCTAATGTGCATGGTAGGGGCTTGGCCTCTTTGTCTCTGCAAACCAAAATTACGTGTTTTCGTGACTTCTGTTAACTTGTTACCGTTGTGCAGGTACATAAATGTATTGCTGGTGGAGGAAAGGTGCTTATTCCTACATTTGCCCTTGGGAGGGCTCAGGTATTGAAACTCTTCTGAGACAACTAATGCTCTTCACAGATCCGTAGGTGCTCCATTTTCTAGATAATGTTAAGTAGAGGTTTCCTTGTCCAATATGTTTCTATGGCCTGCTGGACGCCTCACTTTTCATTAGGGTTGAGGTGGTCTCTTCTTACTGGCTTGGAAATTATTTTGAAACTCACTTGAATTTTTGCTAATTTACTGTGTAGGAACTCTGCATCTTGCTGGAGGATTACTGGAAACGGATGAATTTAAAGGTTCCAATTTACTTCTCCGCAGGTTCATTCCTGTTGCTCTTAATTTACTGAAATGAAAAGAGTTGCTGTCACTGTCAGTTTTGTTGTCGTATCCTGGTACACGTGTATTGCATATTCACACTTGTATTACTGAGATTCCTTTTATTATCTAAAAGATTAGATTTACCTAGGGGACAAGGCGAAGCACGAAAGACTAATGCGATCAATTATGCATTTTTTGAAATGTCTTAAAGTCTTTTCCATGAAACACAAATATTGTTGGCTTAGAATACTAAGATTGCTGGCATTTAGATAACTGTACCTCAGTTCTAAGATTGTAAGTAAATGTTGCTTTTGATTTAAGTAAATTTGTCCACAGCAGTCATCAAAGAGGACTTTCATAGCGGTTGCTTGTTCTTCAATCTGGCTCCTTGAAGTTTGCTTCGAGAGGGTCAAGTTCATTACCTCTTGTCACCCATTCGCTTCACCCTGATTAGTCACTGACTTGCTTTTTCTCTCAAGGACATTGGTTTTTTTTACCCGGGGGGGGGGGGGGGGGGGGATTTTAAAAATGCTTCCTCTCTATAGTGTGATAATAAAATCAGTTAAGTATACTACCTTTGACCCAACAAATCGCCCAGATGGATTTTTTTTGGCACATTTGTGTGTTTCCTTCTTAAAAATGTACAAAATCCTATCTATGTACTTTGGTAAGAATTTGTCAGTTGAAAGCTTTTTTTGTTTTGCAAATGGTTTTTATAATGATTTTGCTAGTTCTTCTTTTGTCAAACCTTATTTTCTTAACATTTGTAAAGACGTTTATACATTTTTCACTTGTTTTATGACTAGATTTTTTAGTTTATTTGCGTTCCTTTTCTTTTAATTTTATTTAAACTCTTGCTAAACGTATTTTCAGTACTCTAAAACTTGCTTGCCAAGGTCTTTAACTTTAATAGCCCATACATGACGGTTACAGATGTCGATTATTGTAGCCGACCCGGGTTCATTTTGGCAATAAGGCTTTGTTGTATCTTCCTAAACTGCTTATCTGGAGTTCTGATTGTTGGTTCTTGTACTACTTCTACTCAAGTAGAGAATGGTCTCAGTTCTGCAAACAGAGAGAAAATATTTTACTTCTAAATAGTTACACAGTCAAGTCTAACTACGCTCCAACAAGCAATTGCAATCTGCAGATTACCCCAGTTATGTTCGAAGATCGTAAGAGGGATGTCTTTTTAGAATCTAGGAGTCATAGTTCATAAGTTGGCTGAGTAGTTCGCAAAAGTAGCCACAAGGATGAGATTCTTCTATTATTCTAACCTCATTCTGTAAAATAATAATAAAAAATTACAAAGTAAAAAAAAAATATCACACTAGACGAATATTTAGATATACAATTAACAAATGTTTATATTAGGTTCATCTCAACAGCATACATGTTTTGTGAATTCACTATTTCATCATCGCATAGTCAAATATTAAGAAACAAAAGCATATGATGATGAAAGGCAACCCAATATCGAATTTTGGCTTTCAAACCTAACTTGACTTTTAAACATGTGCCGAAGGTTCTTAAGTAACTTTCTTAACAGAAGAACTTTCCCTCATATCAAGCAAGGACACTCTAAGAGTGTCCATGGTAAAGTTAAAGAAACATGTGCCTTCTTACTTGATGTGTGAATTTCTCTCCTAAGTAAGACATTAAACTGCTGTATGTGAGTTTTTGATATAGTGATGTCTTTTCTTATCTGGTTTCTCTCTTATAACTAGACCTTCTTCTTCAGGTTTGACAATACAAGCCAACTTGTATTATAAGATGCTTATTAGCTGGACTAGTCAGAAGGTGAAAGAGGCATTCACCACAGGCAATGCATTTGATTTCAAACATGGTATGTACGCTGCACAAATAATTTTTGTAGTGATAAAATTACTATGTTTTCATATCGTAATGCATTCATTTCTTATAAGGTGTTTTTGATTTTTAAAGTATTGGTTTCAGGTCCCTAGTTTCCAGGTCTTGTATTAGAAACCATACTAGCAAAGTAGCAATTCTCATCTTCTGTTAGGCAGGAATTCTTTTTTTCTCCGATCCCTGGTAATTGATAGCCACGAGAGAACCTTGCGACTTCCTATTAAAAGAAAGTTGAATTTATAACTCGGGCCATTACTTAATACATTCATCATCTTTTTGTCGTGCTTCAAGCTTCTGCTCTATATCATCTCGGTGGTGGTAGAGTTTATGTGATGATGGAATCAGTTCATTATGGGTTTTCTTCTTTCCCCACTCTCTGTGAAGCTGTATTTGATTGCCATGGACTCATGTCACACGTCGAGGTTTGTCAAATGAGGATTTTGTTTCCTGGCTAATGATCACAACTCATCTACTACTAGTATATGAAATTACGAAGTTGGGTTCATTTACCTAAAAGTTAGTCCTCGGCCTTGAGTTCTTGCCAAACATGTGTATGGATTTGCGTGAACAAGTAACAGATACTAATAACCCTGCCATGACTTCATGAGTAACACTTATGTCACCACAGCTCAAAGATGAGTGGACCAAAAGTTAGTCTAAAGAGTCAGGCCATATTTTTGGATGTCAGAAAGTTATTGTGCTTTCTTTTTTTCTTTTTTTTTTTTTTGACGAGCTCATCACAGAATAATTATCTGTCAGCCGTTCTGAAAAATCACTGGAGCTAGCTTTCTGTTACCTGTTCTTTTACAGTTCTTATATCAGCTCCACTTTAAATTCTGTTCATGGTTCCTTTTGCAGTTTATATCACAAATTCGTTCTGGTCTGTCAAAACATACATGGTTCCCCTCTGTTACAATTAATATGTATTAGTTCTGCAATTTACAGTTCTGGGAGTGACACTTAACCCTAAACTTTCTTTTTGCTTCTGAAGATAAAAGAACCTAAAATCATGGTTTTGCAAGTTTTGTTACCTTGCTTAAATATGTGGAAGTTTGTAGTGATGGGTGCTTTTTGTTTGAGATGTTGTGCGGAGTAGCATCGTATGTAAAGTAATGGTCTCCCAGCCATTATCAGGTCAAGAAGACTTGACTTTACTTTTTATTGTTATTGTACAATTCTGGGATGCTCTTGCCTTCCGTGCTAGGCTCTTTTTTCATTCTTTACGGCAACTTTAACCTGTCAGTTTAGATTTGGAGTCTCTCTTTATTATGCAATTACATATTCATATTAGCCTTGCAGTTTGCAGTTTTGATCGTTCTATGATAAATGATCCTGGTCCATGCGTTCTCTTTGCAACCCCGGGGATGCTAAATGGGGGATTTTCGCTGGAGGTTTTCAAACTGTGGGCCCCATCGGAAAAGAACCTTATCACTTTGCCTGGGTAACGTCCTCAGACTTTATCTCCGTATATGATTTCTGCAGTGTTATCCAGATGATTTGCATCACAGCCCTGGAATTTTTATTGCTTTTGTTTTATGTGATTTACTGTGGGACACTGAGAGTGGTATGTGGACGTCCTTCTCACCACTGATGTCAAACCTCTTCGAAATCTCGACGTTCTTCGTTAAATGATTGTACATACAGGTGAAGCAAAGTGTGCAGCAGAAATCCTTCTAATATTTGATTGTTTTGAATAAAAGTTTGCCTTCCTTTGAGTTATATTATGGCTTTGAACTTGAAGTGACTTTGTTGTTGCTCAAAACTGATAGTTATAATTAGTAACTCTTTGTGAAGCCTTACTAATAGAGATTCGAAACAAGTCATAGTGTTTCATTTCTGTGAGTTTTTGAAGTTACATATAACGTGCTGTAGTTTCTCACTTTGCAAACAACTTTTTGTCCTCTAGGTATTGTGTTGCTGGAACTGTAGGACATAAATTGATGTCTGGTAAGCCAACAAAAATTGACCTGGACCAAGGAACTCAGATAGATGTGCGATGCCAGGTTATTGCTTCTCCTACATTCCTCCATATTTTAGTTTCTTTTTCATCTTTTTGTTTTCTTTTGTTTCTTGAGGTGATGTGCGAGGTCATTTTGGCATGGTGTCCTCAATATATATTACACGGCATTGTCCTGGTTTTTGTAATCTTATTGACTTGGCCACTTAGAGATATTCGGCTATAGTACCACGATGTATGTCTTTTTGTGGATAGAATTATGTATGATGGTCCAAGGGCGTGCTTTTTCTTTTCTCGCCTTCTTTTCTTTATGGCCTTAGGCCCTTGCTTTGTTAGTGCTCAGTTGATCACTACCTACCAGCCAGAATTACCCACATTATGACCAAAGCACATTGATTTGCCTCAATATTTCCCTGCCTTTTTTGTTCTAGTTGACTTGCATCTAATGTTTTATAGTAGAAGAGCACACTCTATGATCGCCATGACCCGACTAGTTCTCAAGGTTCAATGATATATTACTCTCATTTTGTCCCAATAATTGTTGAACCTCAAACAAATGTGGAGTACATCATTCTATGGAAGAATTAGAGACGCTTAAACTTTTTTTTTTGGGGTATGAAAAAGAATTTGAAGTGCTAATATGTGGAAAACAGGGCACAAGCCTCTGCATCTTTAAGTTGTCAAGTTTTCTTACCAAAAAAAAGGAAACAAAAAGAAAAAAAAAAACAAACAAACTTTTAGTTGTCAAATTTTCTTGTAAGAAAGTTATGAACAAGTGGAAGTGTTCAAGGTATGGTAAAATGTTGTCAGCTGAAGAAGTACCAATTAATGTTGGATAGTCCACTAGTCCAGTGTATATTATTTTCGATAAAGCAGTTAACAAAACCATATTTTTCGATAAGGATTATCCACTCGTCTAATTAGCTAGCCAGCTAACCAGCACAAGTGTTAGGACCTTGAACTTTGAAGTTGGCATAGGAGGAGTTAACTAGTTGTGGGTTTGTGGAAATATTTCATAATGAATTCAAGAAGATTCTTTGTGTGTAATACTCAACATTTTATGACTCTAGAAAGTTAGTACTTTCGGATCTCACAAATCATTGGAAATCTAACTTTTGTTTTAAGTTCCCTACCTTGCCTCTTTTATAAACAGAATCTATTTTTCAGCTCCCATCCCTGTTTTTCCGAAGTATAATGCTGTAGCAAGCACTCAAGTGAGTGCTCTGGCTACGCCTTTTGTCTTCACCTCCTGCCAATTCAGTAGTGCTCATCATTGCCTGTTCCCAAGTCAAAAAATTGTTGAAAAACTAACTGCTACCATTCTTTCATCTGCTTTGCATGTTTTTGCTCTAGTATCGGACATGTGTAATACGCAAATCTGAAATGAGAAGATTTATATTCTGATATACTTTTTCAGATACATCAACTGGCATTTAGCGCTCACACAGACAGCAAAGGAATCATGGATCTTGTGAAATTTCTCAGCCCTAAGCATGTGGTACTGGTTCATGGCGAAAAGCCAAAGATGGAGAAATTAAAGGGAAAAATTCAGTCAGAACTCAGCATTCCTTGCTACGACCCAGCAAATAACGAAACAATAAGAATCCCATCAACTCACTTTGTGAGGGCAGATGCCTCAGGCTCGTTTGTCCAAAGTTCTTTGTGCCCAAATTTCAACTTTAAGAGCAGAGCTCGGGAGTCCGAATTAGATGGCAGGGAAGATGAGACTTCATTGGGTCTGCAAGTATGTGACTTGAGGGTCGCTGAAGGTCTACTAATTATGGAGAAGAATGCAAACGCAAAAGTAATCCACAAGGACGACTGGTCTCAGAAAAAAAGCAAAACATATATTGAATCACCTTCATCCTGACATGTATGCTTTGCGGCTCGCATATTTTAGCTGTGATTCGCAAATTCATCAGTTGCTCAGCCTGTCTATAGAATCGCCTCGGCCTTTGACCCTTGACTTATTTTGATGGGGGCCGTTCTGTTTCCACCCTTGGATTGTAATTTATAAGTTAGCGCTTGAGGCACATTAGAATGTTGAACTCTCGTGTAGTGAACATATGTCCTGTGTGAGACGGTTTCTACTTATCGTAATTGTTTTAATTTATGATTATAACCTCCTTTTTTTTTTTTTTGAGAGCTGATTATAACCTCCTTGTTAGTATTGGGTTACTTTATATATTACGCACAATATCATCACGTTATCCTTTAAATCACGAGTAATGAAATTTTAAAGCGAATTAAAACGATTACTAAATGCAATACAATGATCACAAACAATGTTAAAACGGTCACTTTCTAACCAATTAAAGTGGTCTCATAAGTTATTGTAACAAAAAAAAAAACAATAAGTTATTGTGAGACCGTCTCATATGAGACTTTGACCTAAGCCATAGATTTCTAAGTAGAAAAATTTCCACAATGATAGCTCATTCCTTTGTTTTTGTAATTCGGTTATTCTTCTCTTACCTAATGTTATTTTGCTCAACATTTTGAGGCAGATTGGCCTGTCCCTAGGCCGGGACTCTTGAGGTATTAGATTTACTATCTATCGAACGCCAACTTTGAAAACCAAATAATCTCTCCCATGTCATGGCAGTTCTACAATTAAGATTGGAGGGTGGGCTGCTCCCAATGAAAACTTAGCATTGGTGGTACTTCCTACAGGCTACGAGTAGACGAATTATTCTATTCGAAATAGACTCGTATAACCGTCGTGTTTCTCAACTGTACCACATTTTATTAGCATAAGATGAACTCAACAAAGCAAAATGATGATTTGTGAGGTAGGCTACACAACTTGTCAAATAGTTGTTTACATCCGTGTTTGCTAAATCTAACCATGAGTCGCTTTAGTGCACATGCATTACTTAGCAAGTACCTGACCAACTCCTCCTCCTGCTCCACCCCCATGAGCCAAACTTCCACCACCTTGATGCACATTGGCAGACACAAAGGTGTACAAGATCCTCCACCCACCCAGCTCACATAGCTGTTATTCGTCTCAGGTAACGGGACAACCTTAATCGACAGGGTCTCGAGTTTTGGATAGATTCGAAGAAACCCCAGCACTGCTTTCAAGCAAACATTGTCTTGTAAGATAGACACTGAGAGATCAGTGAGTTGATCGAATGTGCATAAATCTTGACTGTCGAAATATTGGAGAACCCCCGTGATTACACTATGATCCAACTTAAGCCCTTTCACACGAGAAATTACTGCTAGTTGGTTTCTTATCAGCTCCCGCCGATCTACTTTTGTTGAAGACTTAGAAGAAATTTCTGCTTCACGTAGATGCCATAGTTGTTTCTTGAATACATGCAACTTTAGTCTAAACATATCATAGACGCGTGAATATTTACAATTTGGAGCAGTAAGTACAATCAATTTAATCTTGTCGTCTTTGCTCCGAAAATTGATGCACAGCTTAAGGTTCGGAGCCTTTATGATGAAAAGTTGTTCACCCTTCTCAAAGTTTCCGTCCAAGTTTAAGTCTTCAAGTAGAGGAAAAGACTCACGCAGCAGATTCGGTCCTAAGGGAGAATCATGTAAACACGGATGAACCTTCTTTACGTAGGGTAGTACAATTGCCGGTTTGCTCATCAGTTCAGCATAGTCTAGGCGTAAAGTGGTGAGTTGAGTCCAGAGACCACGCCATTGACGAGATAATATGCCCGTCATGGCTGCTTGTTCGAGTGGGAGGAGAGCCAGAATTTCCAGGAGAACACACTCCGGGAGTTTAGAGGTTAAACAGTCTTCTGCATCTACATGACTATTGTTTGTCTTTGCATCTATAAACGCTTTCATTTTGCTTACATATAATTGTGCTTTCCTAATATGCTTCGATTCCCACGAAAAGAACACTAGTTGTGTGTGGGAACCATTGATAGATTACGTTTTCGGGATGCCTCAAGGGTTTTGCTGTGTTACAAAGAGATATTCAAAGTCCTAAGCATATATGTTCTCGGAGTAATGATCTTTCATGATAAGTTTAGGAATAACCTCGCAGATTTTGAATATCTGTAGAAAAACACAGCAAAGCCCTTGAGGAATAAAGAAAAACCTATTACGATTACTGATATCAACTTCACTTTCCATTATAATAATGTATTGAACATACAATCAAAAAGTAATTTGACAAAGATGGCATTAACTTCGAAAATTTTGCATGAAAGAATAGAGATATAAGCAGTCTAACTCCTAGAATGCATAAGCAGATTCTAAATTTTACACAGAGATTATCAATCCAGATTAATTAACCGACTCCTTAACTTCACTAATCCCTACCTCTAACCCCCTTTCTCCAACTAACTAATGAGCTATCCTAGAGTTCCTAGTCTGTACACTACCACTTTTTGAACATTCCCTGCCGGGGACCATTGTCGACAACAGTCTCATCTGTGGAATCTGAGCCGCTACCAATTGATCCATCAGAGCTGTCATCAGAGCGAAATTGTATACGGTCTGCATTTTCAATTAACCAATCAGTGAATTCGGGACTGGAGGTTAATCCTGCCATGGCTTGTCGAGTTGATTCCCGTGTAAATTCCTCCCACTCCTCCTCCGACATCTTCCGCTTTGGCATCCCATGGTACGTTGAGTAGAAAGTGTTATCAACATTCGGTCTCCTATTAGTAAGTGGTGTTGTCAAACCTGCAGTGACCACAAGTTCAAAGCAAAACATAAAACAAACGAAAACAGAAACTCATTAGGAGCACCAGCTCAGTAACTGAAAGAAAGGACTTTAGCCAGAGGTATACAAATTTGAAGAGGTCACACATAAAGCCGTGAGTCATGACAGTTTACCTTTGACAGGAGATCCCCACCAACTGGGCACACTATTAGGAGACTTCAAAGCCTTCCCTTGAGCGCTGTTGGGAGACTTCAAGACCTTCCCCTGCGGACTAGTCTTTGGCGACTTCCTAAGAAATTCAGTACGTTGGTGTTTTCGTACCTCCTTTCCACCCATTCTCCAGCAACCACTCCAAATCCTGTAAAATTAGTTGTATTGTATAGTACTGTAAGCATGTATAAGATAACAACGAAATGTTGATCCTGTCAAAATAAGGGTGCTAAATGTAACAAGACTGCAAATATTACTAGATAATGCCGACTAATGATACTACGACATTTCAAAATGGTGTTGTGGGATAAAGCAATACTTGTGTGACAAAATACAGGCACATGTCAGATTCACCATAAGTAGACACGACACTGACAAACACATGAAGGGAAGACGTATTCCATAGATTAAGATGCAGGAGTGTTCCAAAGAAGAAGAAGAAGAAGAAGAGGCATTCTAAAGAATACTGGAGAAACAGTGAAATAAGTATGTGTGACAGTTGGGGAGAGCATATTTGTTTCTTATGAAAAATGGGAGTCCAGCATTTGTCTGGTGGTTTATTATTTCTGGATAATTGAGGAAAGCAGAGTTCGTTTCTTAACTAATTATCATAAGATGATTTAAAGGCTGGTCGAGAAACCTGATTGCTTGTATCCCTGTGCCTCAAAATATTTCAAATTGACAAATTTTAGTATCACACAGAGCGGCACATGGTGTCCAACACTTCTTTGTAGTGTCAGAGTAACATAGATACTCACAAATGACCATCCAAATTCAAATCTCAAAAACTATCTCTATTCGAACATGCTCAAGACAAAATAAATTTTTCAACTCCCCTTGAAAAAGACCAAAATTGTAAATAGCATGCTGTTTTAGAGCAGAAACCAACGGAAATAAATCCACATCTTAAGATGACAACAATAGTAGAAGTTGAAGATGTTGATGATACAGAGACTAGTTGATCCAATATGAGACCTACTTATATGGGAACAGGTAAGTTATATGTCTTCTACTTTTTTTGACGAGCAGGTCAGTTTTATGTCAAGCAACCATTACACGCATCCCAGTTAGCACGGCTCTTGGGTATTCCTAAAATGTGGTCTGGCTCTCTTGAGAGCATTATAATTGGAGATCTAATATACAAATAGTGTATGATCTGTTGTCCTCACCAGCCCAAACTTTAGACCTAAGTGACACCGTTATTCAGTCTATATTGATCACTCAGGCTTGCAGTTTGATCGCCTATTATACTGAGAAGATTATAGGCTTTGATTAGACAATGTCAGCAGATTGGCCTCGGCTAGTTCACTCAGTGAGGAAAAATCTGTTACTAAAAGGTGATTAATTTGTCAATTTCTGTTAAAGACCAGCCAACTGTCCCGATTCACAACTATATCAGTAGCTAAGAGCTTAAGGCATCCGATGAAAAGCTAGTAATAAGCAAAAAGAAAGCACAGGAAATTTGGGAGTGTCAGGAAAACATACCCACAATCTTGCCAGTTCAAATGAGAAACTGATGAGCATATCACCCAACATAACATCATTGTTGCCCACGCAAAAAGAGTATCAGCAGAGCTCTGCAAAAGAATAGATGGCCAGCATGTCATTAAAAGTCATAGACAAGGATATTAGTTGAGCTTTAGTACTAGTGTCATACACTATATTAATAAATGTCGCAACTCGCAAGCTCTTATACAGTCTCAACAATCATAAGAATTTATTCACATATCAGATACTTTCCTTTTTAATGCTATGTGTGCATGCTGATAGATTACAAAACATCCTTCATAGCGTCAACTGTTTACAAACAAGAATTGCAGCCCGCCAGCCCATGTTACTTGATCTTCCAGACCTAGCTTCTGAAAGGTGCTTCTTGGCCATTCTAGATAACTTAACTATCTTCCCAGTGATTAAATTCATATAGACAGTAACATCCTAAAGTAGATAGCCACTAACATAGCAACTGCATGTTTTCTATGATTGTATTTGTCAAAGAAACAATTAGAGTGAATGTATAAGTCACCTGAAGAATAAATGTACTTGCAATTATGCGCATGGCCCATTTCACGAATTGAGCAATTCCAACATCAATACTTCCATCATCAGATATAACGTATCTCCGGACAATCCAGTAACCTAATGCAGCTCCGGCAAGGCCAATGAAAACAACTAGAAGAACCGAAACCTGCAATGAAAGAAAAGATTTAACATGAAATGCTGGAACCCTGCTGAAGGGACAATGAATCAAGAAATTCAAACAATCAAAAGAGAAGCTAATGCACACAAAATCAAAGAAAATGTAACTATTATTATGACAAATAACAGTAGCACATTAGAACTTCCGGAACATGACAACGGATATATGAAAAAATTAAGGAACAAACTTAATGTACCAAAAGGCAAGCATTAATAGCTTACGCAAAGGCTACTTCAACCTGACCTAATTACAAAAAACGTTCTGGCTGAATGCAATCAACTTCATTGATGTAGCACAAACTCAACTTTATCATTCATCTCATCCATCAAAATCTTAAATTTCTAAATTTTTTGTGTCCATATGCTATGACCATCTTTAGTGTGCAGATCACTAACTCCCTGACTCCAGTGAGTTAAATTCAGCAGTACTTGTATCATTGCACTTGTTCATCGAGATTTTGGTCGGAAAAAAAGGGTTAAAGAACACTTCGTATAGAAAAATAAAGCTTGTATAAAATCAGGTTGGGATCATATCTCCTTGGGTTTTATCCAAATAAGAAGACAGCAAAATGCAATAAGGGTGATGAGTGCTAATTTATTCTGAACAAAGGGGGGCAAAGTGTATCAAGCAATGACATTATTGGTCAAGTGTTACAATGCAACGCATTCATTGTTTAAAGTCTGTCAACAAATTTAGAGACACCTGATTAATCATCCTTCTCAATGACTTCTATCAATTTGAAACAACCTCACTACTACATCACCAAAAATCTGATGAAAGCTTCTCCATCTGTTCCTAGAACTGTTATTGAAAAGAACATTTCCTGTTTCACAAGTATGTTCCGACAATTTCGATACAATTTTCATGTATTTTACCCATTACCAACTTACTCAAACTATTTTTATGCTTTCCCCTTCAAAAAAAAAAAAATCTTATGTGTTAGTTCACTTTTGTTTGTAACTCCAAGACAGGTTAAGGCTGAAGTGTGTGAATGTGAATGTATATCCCCTGATGAACTGCCATTAGTCAATTGAGCTACTTAAACTTACTAATACCAACATCTAGCAAGGACATGACTTACTACAATGAGGAGAGGAGCTAGTTCCCCTATATTCACTGGATTTGCTGAGAGGACTAATCCTAAGTTTTACAGATCAGTCAGGACACTTAATAGTTCCATTTATCAAGGTTAACCCAAAAACTTGGAAAAGCTAAGTGAGAAAGGTGCAGAAGTAGGAAAAAGAAACAAAACCTTTACTACAGTTTTTGTGGGGAAAACCTCTTAATATCTCAGCACATATGCTACATCCATTATCTCTCCCAAAGAGTAACAGCACTACCCTCTCAGTATCAGCAGCATATAACATACTGCTCCGTTAAAGAGAATACTTCTGTCATTTCGAAGTCTTACTAGTGCCTTCCTACTCAACTTCATGCAGAATATAAAGTATTCTGCAATTAGTTATTAGACCTCATAAAATTTGGCACTTAGATGTATGAATAACTTAAAACCTTCACTACACAAAGAAAATAGCAAAAGTAGGTTTTGCCTCAGGCAAGCTACTGTTAACCATGTACACAAAGCAAAAAAGAGTGACAAAGATAATGTCATCCACCAACCTGGCAACCATAATATGTGTTACCACGTGGACCAACAAAAGCTGTGTGTTCTTATATTAGTCTTCAGCTTTTGTCAGAAAAAGGGCAGCCTCATTGGCGTCCTCGCAAAGCGAGGGTCAAGGGAAGGTTCCCACCACAAGGGTGTATAGGGGGCAAGCCTTCCCTTGTCATTCTTTGGACAAGAGGCTGCTCCCAGGACTTGAACCCGAGACAAAGGCCCCCTGATTGCAAATTACATCTATTAATACAGGAGGGATGAAGGAAAATGCAGAAAAAATGTGTGCCATTTGTAACAAAGCTGTGGTCTTCTAGAACCATATAACTAGAGAAGAGAAGAATCTCAATCATGAAACATTTGAGTAAATTGATTCTTGTTCATGTACTATTCTTACAACCAAACCAGCTAAGCTTATTGACAGATGGGTAACACAAACATCCTCCACAACACTTACTGCTAATATTATATTCCAATCAAAAGTGTCACACTGAACTGCACACAAGACCAACAAAGACTTTGCAAACATTCTACCTCCATGTTGTTCTAGGATTTAACAAATATGCTTGTTGAACACGCTGCAAACAGCTAAATAACAGCGGCCACCAAGAGGAAGTGCCTATACTTGAGCTTCACTTTTGCGTATAGGCGACACAAGCCAGGTTCAATAATCGGATCTAACACAACACGGTTACTGACTTTTCTTGACATAGATTTCAATTACAATGCCAAATAGACTAAAAGTCCCAATAGAATTTAGCAGAGCTACAAAATTTACCTGTTTAAGTGTTTAACTTCAATAAGTTCCAAATTATTCTGGGACCCTCATTACCCATAGCAAGCAGATACTATAATGAGATAATATTATACCATTACCCCAGCCAATGATCTAACTACAATAAAGTTTACATCCAACATGGCGTTCATTAAAAAGCCAGGCATGTCTCATAGAAATGGTATTCGTTAACTTTCTTTATCAGATAAAAGGCTTGACAATGAGAACTGCTCTAATTTTAATGATATGATGTTTGCAAGAACACTCACAAACTTATGAGTATTAGAGAGGCATGGTAAAGGGAAAATACAATGAGACTTACGGGATTGTGCATCTCTTCACTAAAGCCAAAATTCACAAGAATCGAATTCACGAGCAGTGAAAAGTGATGCAAAACAAATGAGCCTGCTCCCACCTGATGTAAAAAAGAGGGAAATGTTAGAATACCATAGAGATTAGTCTACAAAAAAAGAGGAAGGGAAAAAGGAATAAGAGAGAGTCGAAAACAACACTTACAAGTGATCCGTATATGGTAAGGTAAAAAAAACTCTTACGGCCAGTTGGTAAAAGTTTCATCCCCTGAAAATCAAAGTGACGAAAAATAAGTTTGCGACCAAAACCTCAAAATTTGTTGAGAGAACATTGCTGGGAATAGAATACAGAAAGTTAAAGCTGTGGTCTGCATAACAAGATAGCATTTCGTACAATGACCAAAATTACAAACATAGCTCCCTGAGTCGTAGGAATTGTGCAAACAACAAATTGTGGGGATATGTTATTACGTCTTAACAAGTTCATTACTGCAACAATATTCAGCAGGAAACGAAACTCAACAAAGAAACAAGTAATGAACTCAGAAGCTGCAGTACCTGAAAAAGAAGGATTATGACAACAAGAAGAATCCCAATGGCCATTGAACTGCTATAATAGAAAGGCACCCAATTGCTAACAATAGGAGCAACCACTAGCAGCATGACTCCAAATGCAAGACAGATGAGACGCCAACGTTGGAATTCTGCAAGAGGTCCATAAAACAAGATAACGTCAAGAAAAAAGGGAGACCCATGTAAAAGAAAGAGAACTGAACTACTGAGAGAATGAGAAACCTTCTTCAATTGTAACTGTGACTGTGCCTGCTACATCACCAACAAATTTCACATCAATGTATCTGTCTTCATATGGAGAAACCAAAGAACCCCATATGCCCTTCTGGAAAGACTTCCATGCATCGTTTTCACACTGACACATTCCATTAGAAGCATTCCTGCAAATCTTTACTTTATTAAACATACCTCTCTACAATAAAAGTCTCAAAGTTTCCCCTTTTTCGTGGGTAGGTAGAAAAAATGATAAAATGGAAAATTAATGAACCGGCCAAATAGAAAGGTGCACTTACCTATGAAGACAGATCTGAATTCTACTATGCAACTTTTCAGGAATGACTACAGGAAGTGCTACTGTTACACGGAATGCACTAGCATAGCTTTCAAGTTGAAGTCTCGAGAGAGGAAGAACGTGAACACGTTCACATGATATCGCATCCTTCTTGTCTTTGGCTGAGTAGCTCCCTAGAAGCTTAGGTTTGATAGTGATTTGTGGATTCTCCAAATCAATACCTGAAATAGGATAAAAGCAAGTTCCGTCAAACTCCCGCAATAAAATTAAAAAGTATCCACGCAGCAAAGCCCATGTAACCATATTGTGCATTTACATCAAAATATGGCAACTTTCCGAAACAAATTCAAATTATACCAGAACAAAACATAACAGCTAGCTCAACTATTCAGCCACATTCAGCAGTTTGCAATTTTGCATTGTAAAAAGGAACTTTACGGCACCAATAGGATTGACAAACAGTCACAAGAGGGCTACAAATGACAGTGAGAATTTAATTACCAAACACCCCAAGTTACATTGCAAGATTAAGGTGAAGCATAAAAACCTCGTAATCTTAGTAAGAGAGCCCAAATGAATAGCAAAATTAGGGGAGCCTTGTTCATGACTTATTGACATCCAATTAAACCTAAAAGGCGCTACTTTTTCACTAGTTTCGATTTCAATACAATAATTAGCAACTACAAATTCCATTCGTGAAGCAATGTTCTATAAATCGATCATTTGTTTCGCCCACTCTTCCCAAAAGAACCCAATCTGTATGGTTCAGGTATGAGTGTGTACTTAATCGGCCACGTTTGAATACACATTTAACTATTTAAGTGCATTTGGTTTGGCTAATAAGTCCATAATATGTGAAACAGATTTACCTAAGACTAAAATCTATAGGAGCAATGATGCCGAACCATGTCCAATAAAATTTGGCCATATTAGCCGAGGCCGAGGCCGAAACGGAGACAGAGGATTGAACAAATGATAATCAACTTCATCAATGCCACTATTTCTCAAAGAAGACCAATTTCCTCAATCATCCACTTATCAAAAAAACCCACAAAAAAAAAACAAGAAAATAGAATAGAACCCTAATACAAAAACAACATGAAATCACAAATTAACCAAGAAAATAAGAAGTACCCAGACAACTAAGCACGAAACTGTAAAGAACCCAGAAAAATTTCGATGAGATACACACAAAAAAAAAAAATGAGAAAGAGAAAGAGCATACCGTTGGCGGAAGGGTCAAGTCCGGAACAGAAGACTGACGCTGAAAGCAGAAGATAAAGAACTTGAATGAGAAGTTTCATTCTTTTGTTTTGTTAAATGACTCCCAATCCCAGCATCTCACGATGATTTCTCTCTGTGTACGGAACAAGTTTGAATGTGCGAGTAGTTCAGAAGAAGAAAAACAAACAACACCAATTTATAAGTCAGTCGTAAACGAGTCCTGAAAGTGTTTGCTTCGGTTTTACGCTTTTCGTCACTGGCCTTTTCCGTTTGCTGAGTTGGCAAACAGATAATAATTAAAAAAAAAAATTAGAAAAAAGGCCTCGACTTTTCTTTCTCTCACCCATTTCTCCAATTCCGACCTAAAATAAGAAACAACCCCTAAGGTGTCATTTGGATACACTTGTGAAGTCAGAATTCCCATGAACTTGTAAATCCTATGAATTAAGAAAATATGAGAATTGGGGAAATTTGTTTGGATGAACAAGGGAATTCAATTCCCATGGAAATTCCTACTTACCTAGCCCCCTCCCCCCAATGTAATTAAATTCATACATTTTGGGTTTGTTTTTTCCAATTTCTACACTTTATGGTAGATTGGTAACCAAACAACTCAATAATACAATTATTAGGAAAATAAAATTCCTATAGATTTAGAGGCTATCCAAACGACACCTAAAATGGCCGGAAAAGGGGTTTATGGTTGAACCCTAAAATAAAATAAAATAAAAAACCCTAAAAGGGGTTTCAGTAGGTTTTTTTTTTTTGCAATTTCCAGCGAGTGTTTGTGTTTTGACCGCTTGTGGTAGGCGGTGAGATGGTGGTGACTCGTAAGGCTAGAACTTGTCCCTTGAATGGACAAAATTCTCCCTGAGATATGATGTGAAATGACCTATTAGCCCATCCTATTGACACTATTCAATCAACAGCAGTTGTTGATTTTTCGCCCCTCATAAACGCGGTCCAGAATAGGGATGGGCATGGGTCGGACCCGACCGGGAAATTTTTACCCGAACCAGTCCGGTCGGGTCCGGGCCTCGAGGGGTCCCTTGTACAAAACCCTTTTAGCAAATGATATTTTCGGTTAATAATGTAATTTGATTTCGATATAACGTCCCATACAATACACAAAAAGAACTCGCAAAATTTAAACCTTCATAATCAGTTCAACTAATCATCAAACAACAAAGATGACTTTACAAAGGTGATTATTATTAATATATACACAAAGGAATTGTCGAAACAAACCACCCAGTAGTACTAATAATTTGATATTAGTAATACCCAACAATCGAACACAAAGAAAAGGATTTAAAGCTATGAAATCGAGAACATAAAAAATCAAATGTAGTGTCTAACACTTTCCTTCTTGTTTTTAAAGCAAAAACCTTGAGTTTTTTTATGACCGATTTGTACCTCAAACCTAATGATTTGTCGTCCCTATTAAAACGGAGGAAACGTCCTGGATGAGATGCCAGACGACGATTCGTGGCTAAGTAGCGGTATAGGCAGCCATAAAAATCGGTTGCGGCAAACGATAGTAGACGTAGTTAGATTTAAGGTATGGTAATTATATTGTATTTTCTAAATATAATATCTTATTGTGCAAACACTAAGAGCACTTTTCAAGCTCTTACCATGAAGACTTACTTCATTTTTTTCAAGCTTATTGGAGATCTACTATTAAAATTCAAAAGTTTGGCCGCTTAAATATTTATAATTGAAAAAAAAGAAAAGAATTCAGAAGGAGAATGCTTAACCTTCAAGCTGCCGAAATCGAGCAATTTCGTTAACTGAATTCTATGGCAAATACTAGAAGAACTCAAAAAAAAAAATTAGATTAGAATCCTCGCGCCAGTCCGATTCTAATGGTGGTAATTTTAGCAAGAAAGGTGAGATGGGTATTGGTGAGCAAAACTGTACGGACGAGCTTCAAGAGGCTCCTATGGCGGAAATGGAGGTTGATCATGCGTAGAAACCTCAAGCTACTACATTTGCAGAACTTTTTGAAATTGTTCATCCTTCAAAGGAAAATGTAAGTCCTAACCCTCACACTCTTAATGCATCTGGAACAATTGGTAAACAGGGTAACGGTGATAAATTGAAAAGGGGGAATGATTTTAAGAATGCTTGTAGTCAAAAGCAAGGTATGCCGCTTGAATTTATTCCTAACGATGGATTAGATGTCACAATTGATTTGGATAATATTTCTGATCAAATGAAATACTGGGAAAACACCCTTGTTTGTCATGTTATTGGAGCTAAGCCAACTGAGAAAACGCTAAATGACTATGCTGCGAAAAACTGGAATTTTGCTAGTTCTCCTTTGATTCTATACTTCAAAAAGGCTGGTTATTTCTAAATTTTGATGATAAGAGGGACATGGAAGAGGTTTTGTGGGGTGGACCATGGTATTATGGAGAGTGTGCCATGATCTTGAAAGTTTGGCCACCAAATTTTAGTAAAGAAATGGAGACAATTGCCAAGGTACCAATATGGGTTTGTTCCCAGAACTAGAGCCCCATTTCTGGTCTCAAAAAGCCCTTAGCAAAATTGCTAGTTTCATAGGCCAACCTTTTTTTGCTGATCTTAGAACCACATTGAAAGAGAAATTCGCTTTTGCTAGGGTCCTTATAGAGGTGGATGTTTCAGAAGAGTTGCTTGAGACTGTTGGCATCAAAACCCCTTTTGGTGACATTGTTCAGCCAGTTAAGTATGAATGGGTCTCATACTATTGCAAATGCTGCAATAAACTGGGACATATGACACAAAGGTGCAAGTTCTAGAAAAAACCTGCTGCTAAAGTGCCAAAAGCTGTTTTTGTGAGGAAAACTGCAGGGGAAGCTCAGGTTGTGGCTGAGTCAGTCACTCCACAAGCTGAGAAGGTGGTTTAAAATCAGGAAAAGGAGATATCCTCTCCACTGAAACCTGATAAGGCTGTAATAGTGGATGAAGAAGGGTTCACTCCTGTCATGAGTAGGAAGGCAAAGCAATCACTAAGTAAAAAGTTTGCTCTGGTGGACAATAGATTCAACATATGCAACCTGAAGTTGAGCTGCAACCTGGGAGTATTTCTAAAGCTGGCAAGATTAAAATAGTGGCACAGTGTGTGATTGAGAAGGGGGAGGACCCAGGAGGGGGCTTCTCAGCCTAATGATTCTCTCTTCTTGGAATGTCAGAGGCTGCAATAAGCCTCATAAGCAGCAAGAAATCCTTGAATTCTTGCTTGCTAATAAGATAGATGTCTTCGTAGTATTAGAAACTAGAGTTAAGCAGGATAAGGGGCTTAAAGTGCTTAAGAATAAGTTCAAAAGGTTTAACACCTTCAATAACTACTCTAAGCACTGTAATGGGAGAATTTGACTGATTTCGAATCAGCATAGTGTGACTATTCAAGTTCTAAACACTGGTAATTAGTTTATCCACTGCAGGATCAGCTGTTTAAAACTCACTTCACCTGCTTGGCTACATTTATTTAGCAATGAACAAAGAGGAGGAGAGGAGAGATCTTTGGAGCTTTCTAACTTCAATAAAGAGTGCTGAGCCTTGGATTTTACTTGGGGATTATAATTTTGTGTTACATAGTGATGAGAAACTCAGTTTAGGAGCCCTGAATAAGAATGACATTGAAGAATTTCAGAAGTGTGTCAGTAGCTGCAATTTGGTTGATCTACCCGGGACTGGTTGTTCATACACTTGGAATAATTTGCAGGATGGTGAGCATTCAGTATGGGCTAAATTGGATAGGGCAATGGTGAATCCTAGCTGGCTAGCCAATAATGTTACAACTACTGTGCAATTTCTGCAGCCAAGAGTTTCTGACCACTCTCCTGTGCTAGTGGGAATTAACTCTGGGGATAATTCTCTTCCAAAGAACTTTAAGTTCCTTGATGCCTGGTGTCTGGACCCTGAGTATAAAAATGTCATTACTGATCAATGGAATCAGCAGAAAAAAAAAGGGACTAAAATGTACAAGATAGTGGAGAAGCAAAGGAAAATTCGAGCAGCCCTGAAAGCTCTTCATAAGTGTAATTATTCTAATATCACCAGAGAATTGAGGTGTGTAGAGAGGATCTTTTCAAAATTCAGGCTGATTTATGCAACTCTATGCATAAGTTAACTGAAATGAAGGAAAAGCAAGCTGAATTAATAAAGCTGCAAAAGGCTGAAATCTGTTTTCTCTATCAGAGGGCAAAATTTAGAGATATTCAAATGGGGGATGCAGGTACTAGATATTTCCATGCCAAAGTAAATGAGAGGAAAGCTCATGCTTACATTGGTAAGATTCAGAACACTAATGGGAGTTTGCAGAGTGATCCACAGGGTGTGAATTAGATCAGCCAATTGTTGCATGTGACATGATCTTTGAAGCTAACAAGAACAATATGATGTTGCCTTTTACAATTGACAATGTCAGAGATGCTCTATTCTCCATTGATGAAACAAAGAACCCCGGACCAGATGGTTTTACCTCTGCTTTTTATTAAACATCTTGGGACATTATTGAGCAATGCTGTTCTTGATTTTTTCAAAAGTGGAAAAATGTTGAAACAGATAAACTCCACTCTTATTGCACTGGTGACAAAAATGCCTACTCCTTCTTCAGTAATTGATTATAAACCCATAAGCTGCTGCAATACTATTTACAAAATCATCAGCAAAATGCTGGTCACCAGAATTCAACCAATCTTGTTTGAAATAATTGGAGAAGAACGGTCAGCTTTTGTGCCTGGTAGGAACATACATGATAATATTCTGATCTCCCAGGAGCTGGTCAGAAAATATGACAGGAAAGGTGTGTCTCAACGAGCTACCATAAAAGTTGACATAAGAAAAGCTTTTGACTCAGTCTCTTGGCATTATCTGGAGAGTCAGCTGAAAGCTTTTAATTTCCCTGACAAGTTTATATGCTGGATTGTCACTTGCCTTAATACAGCTCACCTTTCTCTCAGTATAAATGGGTCTCAAGTTGGTTTTTTTGCTGCCAAAAGAGGGTTAAGACAAGGGGATCCACTCTCACTATACCTATTTGTTATATGTATGGAGGGACTTTCTAGAATGCTCAGAAAACTTCTTAAAGATAGCAGATTCCATCAGCACCCAAAATGCAGCAGGCTCAAGCTCAATCATCTCCTTTTTGCTGATGACTTGCTTATCTTTGCCAAAGGTGATGTTGAGTCAATAGATGTTGTTGCTAAAACTCTCAAAGATTTTGAAAATCTTTCTGGTCTTGCTACAAACCCACTTAAAACTAATATCTACTTGGGTGGAGTTAGTGAAAAGATTTCTCAGATGATTACTGATAAGACTGGTTATGTGAATGGGAAATTCCCCTTCAAATACCTTGGGGTTCCATTGCATTCTTCCAGGCTGACTACAACTATGTACTATCCACTACTTGACAAGATTAGAGCTAAGTTGCAGAATTGGGCCAATTCTTTTATTTCCTATGCTGGTAAGCTCCAGTGATAAATTCAGTCATATTAGGCATTCAAACTTACTGGGGATCTGTTCTCCTTCTCCCTAGTGTGGTTTTAAAGAGAATTAGTAAACTCTATAGAATCGCCTCGGCCTATCTATAGAATCGCCTCGGCCTTTGACCCTTGACTTGTTTTGATGGTGGCCGTTCTGTTTCCACACTTGGATTGTAATTTATAAGTTAGCGCTTCGGGCACATTAGAATGTTAAACTCTCGTGTAGTGAACATATGTCCTGTGTGAGACGGTCTCACAATATCTTATTTGTTTAAATAGTGACCTCTTTTACATTATTAGTGACCATTGTACTACTTATCGTAATTGTTTTAACTTATGATTATAACCTCCTTGTTAGAATTAGTAAAGGGGTTACTATATATATTACGCACAATATTATCACGTTATCCTTTAAATCACGAGTAATGATATTTTAAAGCGAATTAAAACGATTACTAAATGCAATACAATGGTCACAAACAATGTTAAAACGGTCACTTTCTAACCAATTAAAGTGGTCTCATAAGTTATTGTAACAAAAAAAAAAAAAACAATAAGTTATTGTGAGATCGTCTCATATGACTATATGAGACTTTAACCTAAGCCATAGATTTCCTAATTAGAAAAATTTCCACAATGATAGCTCATTCCTTTGTTTTTGTAATTCGGTTATTCCTAGGGGTTCGTTTGGATACCCTCTATTTTCTGAGGAATTTCATTTTCCTGGAAGTTTGGTTTTGGATGGGTTGTTTGGATACCTCTTTTTATCCAAAGTGTGAGTATTGGAAATTTCTTGGGTATTTCTAATTCCTATACACCATAGGAATTTAATTATCCCCCCCCCGGTCATTCAAAATTCCCATGCTTTCAATTTTAGAAAATGACTCTTTTGCCCTCAAAATTTTAATACTCCCCTTACATTTGTGTGGTTGACCACTAAAAAAAGTATAGGGAAAAATAGTCTTTTTAATAAATTAACATGGGAATTGAAATAGTGAATCCAAACAACCCATGGAAAAAAATGCTAGTGAATTCTAAATTCCTACATGGTATCCAAACGCACTTAGACAAATTCCTACGAATTTACATTAGGAATTTAATTCCCGTTAATTCATATTTCCCACGGTAATTTAATTCCCGCGGTATCCAAACGACACCCTAATGTTATTTTGCTCAGCATTTTGAGGCAGGTTGGTTTCTTATCAGCTCCCGCCGATCTACTTTTGGTGAAGAGTTAGAAGAAATTTCTGCTTCACGTAGATGCCACAGTTGTTTCTTGAATACATGCACAGTCTAAAAATATCATAGACGCGTAAATATTTACAATTTGGAGCAGTAAGTACAATAAATTTAATCTTGTTGTCTTTACTCCGAAAATTGATGCACAACTTAGTCAGATTCGGAGCCTTTATGATGAAAAATTGTTCACCCTTCTCAAAGTTTCCGTCCAAGTTCAAGTCTTCAAGTAGAGGAAAAGACTCACGAAGCAGATTCAATCCTAAGGGAGAATCATAGACCACGCCATTGACGAGATAATATGCCCGTCATGACAGCTTGTTTGAGTGGGAGGAGAGCCAGAATTTCCAGGAGAAGACACTCCGAGAGTTTAGAGGTTAAACAGTCTTCCGCATCTACATGACTATTGTTTGTCTTTGAAGCCGACTCTGCATCTATAAACTCTTTCATTTTGCATAAATATAATTCCACTTTTCTAATATGCTTCAATGCCCAAGAAAAGGACACTGGTTGCGCATGGGAAGCCATTGATAGATTCTGTTTTCGAGATGCATAGAGGATTTTCCTGTGTTTTTATACAGATATTCAAAGTCCTTATCACAAGTGTTCTAGGAGTAATGATCTTTCATGTTAAGTTTAGGAATAACCTCGCAGATTAGGAATTCCTACACTTTAGAGGAATTGGCAATGCCTAAGAATTTCCATATCCTACAATTTGTGGTAACCATACAACTCATGGTAATACAATTCCTAATCAAATGGATTTCCTATAGATTTTGAGGGTATCAAAACGACACCCTAATAGGATTTCCGTTAGCAATTACCATAATAATAATGTATTGAAAATTACAATCAAAAAGTAAATTGACAAGATGGCGTAACTTCGAAATTTTTTATGAAATAATAGAGTTATAAGCGACAGTCTAACTCCTAGAATGCATACGCAGATTCTGAAATTTACGCAGAGATTATCAATGTAGAATAATTAACCGACTCCTTAACTTCACTAATTCTTACCTCTAAGCCCCTTTCTCCAACTAACTAATGATCTATCCTAGAGTTCCTAGTCTGTACACTACCCGTTTTTGAACATACCCTGCCGAGGTCCATTGTCGACAACAGTCTCATCTGTGGAATCTGAGCCGCTACCAGTTGATCCATCTGAGGTGTCATCAGAGCGAAATTGTATTCGGTCTGCATTTTCAATTAACCAATTAGTGAATTCGGGACTGGAGGTTAATCCTGCCATGGCTTGTCGAGTTGATTCCCGTGTAAATTCCTCCCAGTCCTCCTCCGACATCTTCCGCTTTGGCATCCCATGGTACGTTGAGTAGAAAGTGTTCTGAACATTCGGTCTCCTATTAGTGAATGGCGTTGTCAAACCTGCAGTGGCCACAAATTCAAAGCAAAACATAAAACAAACGAAAATAGAAACTCATGAGAAGCACCCAGCTCAGTAACTATAAGGAAGTACTTTAGCCAGAGGAATACAAATTTATATAAAGTCGTGAGTCATGACAGTTCATTACCTTTGACAGGAGAGCCCCACCAACTGGACGCACTATTAGGAGACTTCAAAGCAATCCCCTGAGCACTGTTAGGAGACTTCAAAATCTTCCCCCGCGGACTAGTCTTTGGCGACCTCCTAAAAAACTCAGCACGGTGGTGTCTTCGTACGTCCTTTCCACCAATTTTCCAGCAACCAGTCAAAACACTGTAAAATAAATTGAATTATATAGACCTGTAAGCATGTATACAGTCACGAAGAAATGTTGAGCCAGCCAAAACAAGAGGTTGGGGGCTAAATGTAACAAGACTGCAAATACTACTAGAGAAGTAGGTATACCAACTTGTAATACTGTGAGTCTGACACTTCAGAATGGTGTTGTGTGACAGCGCAACATTTGTGTCGGCAACACACAGGGCACATAAGTAGACACAGCATGCCCTGTGTTTTGCAGACACATGTATTCGTTGTCTTACAACGGCATTCAGAAGTGTCTTTAATAGCATGTGGCACTAGTGTCATGTGGACTTATTAAAGGTTGTCTTGTTTATGTAAGTAAATTGCAGGTTTCATAGTCCCTGGCTGAGTCCTGCTGTCATGTAAAATGGGAGTCCGGCATTTGGCTGGGTTATTTTTTTGTCGAGATACAAATATTGATATTTGTAGGTATACAAATTATGTTAATCAGATTACATACCTTTTGTATGATACTCTTTAACTAATTTCAGAAGACATGTTGTGTTCCGTGTTTGAAAGTTGGTTGAGAGACCTATTGTATATGCTGTTTGAAAACTTTTAAAAATTTAAGCATCAGACACGCTGACACGGTGTGTACAACAGTTCTTTGACCAGTGAGAGTACCATGAATACACATATGACAATCTAACTATAAGCCCTCACAATCAATTTTCATGGGAAAATGCTCAAGACAATTAAATTTCGAACTCCCCTTCAACAGACCAAAAATTGTAAATAGTATGTTGTTTTAGAGCAGTAACTGATTGAAATGAACCACATCTTCAGATGATTACAACAGTGGTAGTTCATGATACAAAGAGTAGGCATTTTGACTCAACATAAGATTTACCTTCTATGGAATAGGTGAGCTTTATGTCATGCCCCTATTACAAGCATCCTGATTAGTACGTCGGTTGGCTTAACTTTATAGGTTTGCACAAATCCTAAATATGTGGTTTGGCTCTCTTGATAGCAACACAATTGGAAATCTAGGTACACAAATAGTGTGTGATCAGTAATCCTATCACTTCCAACCTAAACTTTCAACCTCAGTGACACTGTTAGACAAAGTTAACACGTGGGTCTCAGTGAGGAAAAATCATTTTGTTAAAAGGTGTGATTTATCTAACTTCTTTCATAAACCTGCCAGCTGTCCCAATTCACAGCTATAACAGCAGCTAAGAGCTTAAGACATCCATAAGAATAGCTAGCAATTAGCAAAAGGAAAGCACAGGACAATGAAATTGCCAGGAAAACATACGCACAATCTTGCCAGTTCAAATGAGCAACCGATGAGCATAGCACCCAACATAACAGCACTGTTCCGCACGCAAAAGGTGTATCTGCAGAGCTCTGCAAAAGAATAAATGACCAGCATGTCAACAGAGAGAATATTCAACTATTCAAGGATGTCAATTGAACTATAATACAAGTGTCATGCGGAAAATCAAGAGTCGCAGCTTGCAAGCTCTTACACAGTCTTAGCAATCATAAGAACTTCTCACATATCAAATACTTTTCTTTTAAATGTTATGTGTGCATGCTGATAGATAACAAGACATCCTTCAAGGCGTGAACTGTAGTTTTAACCCATGTAATTGGTCCTCCAGACCAAACTTCTGAAAGGTGTTTCTTGGCCATACTAAAAAACGCATTACCTTCCCAATGACAACATAAGTTTAATCTACAGTGTGTGATAAACTAATAACATCCTTGAGTAAATAACCCCTAGCATAGCAATCTTTGATTGAATCGTCCAAGAAACAAGTAGGATGGATGTATAAAAGTCACCTGAAGGATAAAAGTACTCGCAATTATTCGCATGGCCCATTTCACAAATTGAGCAATTCCAACGTCAACACTACCATCATCAGATATAACGTATCTCCGGACAATCCAGTACCCTAATGCAGCTCCGGCAAGGCCAATGAAAACAACTAGAAGAACCGAAACCTGCAAGTAAAGATAAGGTTTTTCATGAAATCTATCATTCATCAATTTACATAAACAGAAATGATAGACGCCCGTCGAAGACCCAAAATAATTCAAATACTCAGAAGAGAAGACTTCCTAATACACACAAAATCAAAGAACACAGTAGTAAACATTATATTGACGAACTAGAGCTCCGGAACAACATGTTATACACAGATCGAGAGGGAGTTTATGGAGCCAAAGAATGGCTTTGGGATACAATGGAATAAAGCAAAATGGCTCACAAAACTGTTTGCGCTTCTTGTATTGTTAGGTAGCAGTCAAGAGGCACGATTTTCAAAGCAACTTTCATTATGGGTCATCCATAAGCACCCTCTCTATGTTTTCAAAGTAGGGGTAAGGCTGGCATACATACAACCCCTCTATCCGGCCTTGTGGCGGGAGCCTTTGAGGCACTGGGGCAATCTTAATGTAATGCATATACAGCTATCAAAGGCAGCATCAATCAACCGCAGAAACATATCCTACTTTAGCCAATCAACTTCATTGATATAGCACGACTCACCTTCATCACTCAACCGATTCATCAAAGACTTATCACTTAATCTTATTCATTTGTCCAACATCTTGTTCCTTCCTCTTGCTCATAGGCTCAAAATTGCAGGAGAAATGTCAATCTTGAGACGGCCAAATGACCAGATTGGTATAAAAAACACACAAGCCTTTACCAGATTGGGATAAAAAAAAAAACTCTTATGGGTATATTAAAATGCAATGGTAGTCAAATAAGCCTAATTTTTCACAAGGCAGCTCAAATATGCTATGGCTTTTAGCTTTCATCAAATATGCTAGTGGGTACGTGAAAGTTAAAACGCTATAGAACTCTCAAGTAATCAGGGGTTACCAGGAGGAAGAGCCTATAATAGGGCTTATGAATGCTTGACACAAGGCAGCTCCAGATTGAGATTTGAGCATCACACAGACTAAACAATTCCGAAATATTTGGCTAAGCTAAAAGATGAACCTGTTTAACTTCAACATATTCCAAAATTATTCTTGTACTCTTGCTACTACTACTATGCAGCTATACTAGAATGTGATGAAACGAGATCACTACCCCAGAAGAGAATCTTGAAATTTGTTTGGACTTCATAAACTTTACACCCAACATGAACAGTGCATATACCTGATAAGAATGATGTTCACTAACTTTTTCCCTTTTTTGAGATAGGGGCTTGACAATTGTACTCTTTTTAATTTACTTTTTTGCTAAGACACAGGGCATTGAGTGCTTGACAATGAGAACTACTAACAAATAGTAAGATGATGCTCACCCCCACAAATTTATTATGTTTAGGTATGCATGGTAAAGGAGAAAAGAAGATAAACTCACCGGATTGTGCACCTCTTCACTCAGACCAAAGTTCACAAGAATTGAATTAACGAGCACTGAAAAGTGATGCAAAACAAATGATCCTGCTCCCACCTGATTCAAAAAAAAGAATTTTTTTTATAAGACTAGAAAGATTGGTCTATAAGAATGGAGACGGAAAAAAGAATGAGTGAGAGAGAGAGTCCCAAAATATGCTTACAAGTGATCCGTAGATTGTAAGATAAAAAAAAACTTTTGCGGCCAGTTGGTAAAAGTTTCATCCCCTGAACATTAGAGTGATAAAACATAAGTCCGAGATTGAAGCCTTAAATTGCTAAAACCTAAAAGGACATACTGAACATAGACTACTGACTACTAAGTCACTGAAGAGATAGAAACCATTCAGAACTACACACTTATCTGGGAACCTGAATTGTCACACATTTCTTTCAGTACTTTGCTGAAGGCGACTTTTACCAAAATATATCAATAGTACATGAGCAACTTCCTATCATCAGGACTTTCTCACAGAAACAAGAATTCGCTACATTCACTTTCACATAGAACAATACCTTCAAATCATAATCCAGTCAGATGTATTTGCTCAGTGGACAAAGGCTAGGGTCAAATAAGACAGCAAGGAGAAATAACACTTTACAATAGATTTAAAGGAATAATATTAAATCAAATGAAAGATGATCTTCGGTTAACCCATAATGAAACAGCATTTCTTCCAATGGTCATAATTAAACACACGGATCATTGACTCATAGGAGAGCTGAGAAACCAAAAACTGTCACAACACATTATCAAGTCTTTGAAGTTCATCATCGCAACAAAAGAAACTAATCTCAGAGAAAAAGATACCAGTAACTAAATCAACTCAGACTCTACAGTACCTGAAAGAGAAGGATTATAACAACAAGAAGAATCCCAATGGCCATTGAGCTGCTATAGTAGAAAGGCACCCAATTGCTAACAACTGGAGCAAGAATCAATAGCAAGACTCCAAATCCAAGACAGACGAGGCGCCAACGTTGGAATTCTGAAAAAGGTCCACGTAATTAGACAATGCCAGGGATATATATACATATACATACAAAGGGAAAAGAAAGTAGAGGAAAGAACGAGATAATCTACTGAAGGAAGAGAGAATGAGACACCTTCTTCAACTGACACAGTGACTGAGCCTGCTACATCACCAACAAACTTCACATCTATGTACCTGTCCTCATATGGAGAAACCAGGGAACCCCATATGCCCTTCTGGACGGACTTCCATGCATCCTTTTCACACTGACACATTTCATTTGAAGCATTCCTGCAAAGCCTTACTTTATTAGGCATCACTCTCCAGTCCGCAAAACAAAAGTCACAAAATTTCCTTATTTTGAGGGTGTATAGCAAAAAACGGAGAAAAAAAAAGCATACGAATCAGCAGCAGACCTATGAAGACAGATCTGAATTCTGTTGTGCAACTTTTCAGGAATATGTATGTACAGAAGGAGCTACTGTTAAACGGATTGCACTCGCGTAGCCCTCAAGTTCAAGTCTTGAGCGAGGAACAACGTGTACCCTTTCACATGATATCACATCTTTAGAGTCTTTGTTCAAGTTGCTCCTGATAGGCTTAGGTTTGACAAGGAGGTGTGGATTCTCCAAACTGATCCCTGAAATAAAATAAGAACCATGTTCAACAAAAATCCGGAAACAATATTAAGAACTGCCACCGCGGACAAGCACAGTAACTATCAAAATGTGGCAACTTTCCAAAACAGATCCCAAACCACGACAGAACTCATAACTGGAATATCCAATCACGTTGGCAGATTCGCATAGTAAAGGGGAACTCTATGACGAATAGTAGCAATGGAGCTAAAATGAAATCAAGTTTTGTCAACCAAGACCAAGCATCCCAAAAGTTAGACAGTTGAACTATTCAAAAGCACGAAAATCTCGAAAATTTAGAAAGTGATTAGTATACATATGACTTCTCATCGTTTCCCATTTCAAAATACTAATTACAAACTAGAACAAAGTGTCCATTTGGGGAGGAGTGTTCAATAAATCCACTATCCCCAAATATCAACCCAAAGTAAGAGAGAAATTGTCTATAAAGACGATTACTTGCCCCGAGTGCGTAAAATTGTCCTCTTGATCATATAAACAATAAACCCTAGTGTGTTTAACTCAATTATGATGAAACATCAGAATACAAAAATGAGATCATCATCATTCAGATTAAAACCCAACTGCATACCTGAAGAACCCCAAACAATAATGTAATAAAAAAGTGCCCACATCATAATAAACAATATTAATCAAAAGTAGCTTAATGAAGAAGATAGGGAGAGAAGGAGAAGAGTGAGCACACTGAGCGCAAATGAGTCAAGGCCGGAGCAAAAGACTGTTGTTGAAAGCACAAGCGTGAGAAAGAAGACATGAAAAACATGAAATCATCGATAATAAAAATATATAAGGAGTACCCAGAAATCTAGACACAAAGCCCTGAAGAACCCAATGAATTTTCGATGAATTACATAGCTACCCACATAAAAAAAAAACCCATAATAATCAAACAATGACAAAGAGAAAGAGAAGAGTGGGCATACTGTTGTTGTTGTTGGGAGATGAGTCGAGGCCGGAAGAGAAGACTAACGATGAAAGCAGAAGAGAGAGAAAGAGGAGACAAACTTGAGCGTAAAGTTTCATACTTTGTTGCGTAATCCGATGTCAATTGAGTCCCAACATCTCACGATTCTCCTCTCTGTACACAAGTCGGAATAGAGAGCGCAATTCGATGAGCAATGGTGAATTTGTAATAATGAACCCAACAAGGACAATTACAAAAACAACACCCAATTTATAGAATTATTATAGCTCATCACAACCGACTGCTATGAGTGTTTGCTTCGTTTTTCTAGTCTAATAACAATCGATCTATGGATCTTTTCGTACCCCCGCCCCAACTGGGTTGATTAAAATGAAACACAAATTTTGTAAATAAAAACGTGACCCATATAACAAAACGTGTTAGGATCCTCTAGAGTTGAAACTTGGTAGAGTTTGCCTAAAAAGGCAAGAATAAATTTTTTTAACAATTTATTTGTGACCCTTAAAATTCTTTTTATTTTGTCTTATTACTTGTTTTGGTAAACTCTACCAACTCTACATAAAAGAAACTCTAAATGATCCTTCTTTAACAAAACGCGACCCAAACACAACATCTCTTGCCCAAAAACAAAAAAAAAAAAAACCGTTTCCCCCAATTCTTCTGAGAGAAGTTTTTCAAACTAGAATAGACATTTTCTCTCTCTTCCAACGGTTAACTTCACCATCATCATTCATTCTTCTTCTTCCCACTAAAACTCTACTTCTTCTGCAAGGTTCCTCCCGCCTCAACCAAATTTATATAAAAAATGTCGAAAAAAATGATTAAAATGCCTCAACTGTAGCTAAAAGAAAAGTAGAAGATATGATTGTATCCCAAAGTGAAGATTGTTGGGCAATGATGTGACTTGGTCACGGTTTCTCGACATGGTGTGATAGGCAAGTAGCGTAGATGTGTGATGCTAAAACAGTAGTAAACGACTACTAGCCATGGGTGGTGACGAGTAGTCGGTGTTGAAACGGATTCGGGCAACTTCGGGGGCATGGCAGAGGTAGGCGGCTAGTAGCCGGTCAAACTGACGACTAGCCGGTGCCTTCTGTTTCTGATTCTGGAAGGCTGTTTTTTCGGGCAGCAGTAGGCGACGACTAGCCGGTGCCTACTGACGACTAGCCGGCTGTGTCGGCTAATATTCTACGCGGGGTTTACTTGCTCCTTTGTCTTACCTTATTTTGAGTATTGTTTTATTAGGTCTTTGTTAAGAGGGTTAATATATAAAACCCCTCTAACCTAGCCTCAATTCGTCAAGGGAAAATTAGAGAGAGTCAAATTAGAGTTTTTCAAGAGAGCAGGTCTAGAAAAACTCAGATCATCTTTTGTGTATCTGTAATCTCCGGAACATAGTGAAGTGATTCAAGACCCCTGTGAACGTAGCTATCACATTGATAGTGAACCACGTAAATTCTTGTGTGTTCTTTGTTGTTTTTTGTTTATCGTCTCATACGCTTCCGCACAACAATTGACACCAGAGCTTGGTTAAGATTTGATCCTGGAGGAGACGATGCCGTCTACGACAACGAAGATTGACAAGTTTACTTGGTTGAATAGCTTCACGCTATGGCAGATAAAGATGAGGGCTTTGCTGAAGCAGCAGGGCTTATGGATTCCGCTGGTGAAGGACAAGAAAGACCCTAAAAAGGCCGCTGGCCCTAAAATCAAAGGCGGGGAGGATGTGCTAGCATTGAGCGAACTGACTCCGTACGAGTTAGCAGTGATGGAGGAGAAGGCTCACTCCACCATATTGCTTTGCTTGGCAGACGATATCATCACTGAAGTTGTTGATGAAGACACGGACACAGCCATCAAGTTGTGGACTAAATTAGAGAGTTTGTACATGACAAAGTCCTCACCAATAAACTGTTGTTTTGAAACAACAGTTGTTTTCTCTGTCTATGCAAGAAGGAACGTCACTTCGAAGTCATCTTGATAAGCTTAGTACTATATTATCAGATCTGCGTAATATAGACATTAAGATAGAAGATGAGGATGCTGCACTTATTCTGCTGGTTTCTTTACCATTGTCATATGAAAGTTTTAGAGAAACTTTCGTAGTTGGTAAGGAGACAATTTCCCTAGAGGGTGTGAAGGCAGCACTACACACTAGGGCGTTGAGTATGAAAGCAATGGGGGATGTAGTAGATAATTCGGGGGCTGGGTTGGTTGTTAACAAAAATAACAACCAGTCCAAGAAGAAAAACACTTGGAAGAAAAAGGAGAACAATTCTCAATCCCACTCACCAATAGTTTGCTACGAATGCGAGGAATCCGGGCACATTAGGTTGAATTGTCCTAAAGAAAAAGGGTAAGTCTAATGTTGCTGTTGTTGTTCAAAGTAGAGTTGAGTCTGATGATTCGGATGAGGACTATGCACCAGTTGTTAAAGCACGTTCTAATGATCGTTGGATACTTGATTCTGGTTGTTCTTATCACATGAGTCCGCGTAGAGATTGGTTTAGTACTTATGAAGCCTTTGATGGTGGTAACGTTGTTGTAGGCAATAATGATACTAGTAAGGTTGTTGGTATAGGATCACTTAAGAATGTGACTGTTGATGGGAAAATATGTACTTTGAACAAGGTGAGACATGTACCTTCGTTGGGCATGAATTTATTATCACTTGGCATGTTGGATGATAAGGGGTACAAGTTCCAAGGCTCTGAGGGTGTCCCGTTTGGAAGGGTTCCAAGTTGATACTCATGGGTACCAAGAAGAACACCTTGTATGTTCTACAAGGGGAGACACTGCCTAGTTCTGCGGTTTGTGCGTCCGTCGATCACGAGGAGGTGGTTAGTCTTTGGCACAAACGACTTGGCCACATGGGTGAGAGAGGGATGCAGCTATTGTCCAAGAGAAATCTTCTTGCGGGTTCCAAAGTCAATAAACTTGACTTATGTGAGCATTTCGTGTTTGGTAAGAAGCACAGGGAAAAGTTTAGCACGGGTGCTCATGTCACAAAGGAGGTTCTTGATTACATCCTCAGATTACTAGGGGCCGTCACCGGATATAGGTATGAATGGTGAATATTATTTTGTGACTTTTATTGATGACTATTCTAGGTACACTTGGCTTAGACTCCTTAAGCACAAGAGTGAGGTTTTTAATGCTTTCAAGCAATGGAAGGAATTGGTGGAAAATCAGAAGGGCAAGAAGATTAAAATGCTACAAACGGACAATGGCATGGAATTCTGTAAGGATGAGTTCGATAAGCTTTGTGCTGATGAGGGTATTGGAAGGCATCATACCGTCCGGAGAACACCACAGCAGAACGGTGTTGCAGAGCGTATGAACTTGACTTTGCTTGAGAGAGTAAGATGCATGCTCTCTAATTCAAAGTTACCTAAGAAGTAATGGCCTGAAGCTGTGACCATAACTTATTACTTGATCAATCGTGGACCTAATAAAGGGATAGACTACAAGATTCCTTATGAGCTATGGAGCGGCATGGTTCCAGATTATTCTATGTTACGGGTATTTGGATGTGTAGTTTATTATCATGTACGTGAAAGTAAACTAGATCCAAGGGCAAAAATACGGAGCTTCATGGGATACGGGGATGGTGTTAAAGGGTACAGGATTTGGTCTCGTTCAGAGAGACGTGTAATAATCAGTAGAGATGTAACCTTTAACGAAAATGCTATGTTTATGTCTCATGTTAGTTTTATAGGTGGTGACAAGAATAATAGTGCCGAGATTGAGGTGGAGTTTGAGGTGGCTTCGGACTCATTGTCCATGTTGCCACGAGTGACGATCGAGGAAGATGTCGAGCCAGTTACTTTGGGTGCGCCTGTGACTACTCCAGTTATGGAGGACAGTCCATAGGAGACATCTGATGAACCTATTGGGTCACCAGACTTGCCTAAGCGTGTAAGTAAGACACCCAATAGGTTGATTGAAGAGATGTCGGGCCGCAAGATTGGTGGCCAGAATTGCTATGTTGAAGAGATGATGGGGTATGCATTACAGGTAGCTGATAATATTGAGATAGGTGAGCCATCATTCTACAAGGAAGCAATTACATGTAGTGAGCCCGTGCAATGGCTTGCTGCAATGGGGGAAGAGATGAAGTCTCTTTACAAAAATCAGACATGGGAGCTTATTTCGGTACCACAAGGTAGGAAGCTGATAGGTTGCAAGTGGATCTTTAAGAAGAAAGAGGGAACTACAAAGGCTGAGAAAATCAGGTATAAAGCTAGATTGGTTGCTAAGGGGTTCAGTCAGATTGAGGGAGTGGATTATGTGGAGATTTTTTCTCCAGTGGTTCGTCACACTTCCATCCGGGTGTTACTAGCAATAGTTGCACATTTTGATTTGGAGCTTGAGCAACTTGATGTCAAGACCACTTTCATTCATGGTGAGTTGGAGGAGGATATTTTGATGAGACAGCCCGAGGGGTTCGGGATTCCGGGTAAGGAACAACATGCTTGCAAGTTGAAGAACTCTTTGTATGGACTCAAACAGGTGCTTAGACAGTGGTACAAGAGGTTTGATACTTCTATGGTGGAGCCTGGGTTTGAAAGGAATCCGTATGATTGTTGTGTCTATCACAACAAGCTAGCGGATGGGTCCTTGATTTATCTATTGTTCTATGTAGATGATATGCTTGTAGATGCGAAGAGTATGATCTAAGTGGATAAGCTGAAGACTATGCTTAGTTCGGAGTTTGATATGAAAGACTTGGGGGCTGCTCGCAAGATATTGGGGATGGAGATTTATAGGGACCGTTCGAAGAAGAAGCTTTTTTTGTCACAAAAAGGCTACATTGAGAAGATACTTTCCCGGTTTAAGATGAGTAGTGCGAAGCCTAGAAATACCCCATTTTCAAGTGGTAAGCTTTCTATATCTCAAACACCTCAAAGTGAAGAAGAGAAGTCCTATATGTCTGGTGTTCCATATCTAGTGCGGTAGGTAGCTTGATGTATGCCATGGTTTGCACTAGGCCAGACATTGCACATGCAGTTAGTGTTGTAAGTAGGTTTATGTCTCAACCTGGGAGGGAGCACTGGCTAGCGGTAAAGAGGATTTTCCGCTACTTGAGAGGAACGTCAGATGTAGGTCTTAGTTACGGTAATGATACGGATTGTTTGGTTGCTCGGTTTTCTGATTCGAATTATGCTGCAGATGTAGACAGTAGGAGGTCCCTGGCAGGTTATGTCTTTACACTTGGTGGGTCTGTTGTTAGTTGGAAGTCGACACTTCAATCATCTGTGACTTTGTCAACCACGGAGGCGGAGTATATGACTTTGACTGCAGCGGCCAAGGAGACCATTTGGTTGAAGGGACTAGTTAGTAAGCTGGGTTTATATCATGATGTAGCTACTGTATTTTGTGTTAGCTTGAGTGCTATCTGCTTGGCCAAGGATCAGGTTCACCATGAGCGAACCAAACCCATCGATGTCAGGTATCATTTTCTGCGTACTGAGAAGAGGATCGAGGTAAAGAAGGTAGGAACTGCTGACAATCCTGCAGATTTCTTTACTAAGCCGGTTCCGTTTAGGAAGTTCAAACATTGCTTGGACTTGTTAAACATAGACAGGTATGTCAAACCCTTCGGGGTGGTGAGCCCAAGGTGGAGCTTGGGCAGCCCCGGTCCAGGGTCTAAATGGGCTGATACCCGAGTCCAGGGTATAAATGGACATGTAGGCTTTTAAGGGCCTATGGAGTTTGAATTTGGTGCACATGAGCTAAAACTCGAAATGGTATTCCTGGAGGAGTACTCGCAAAGGGGTCGTTCGTTTCTTGGTTTGGATATCGTCTGCTAAACGCGTGTTCAAGTCAAGGTGGAGATTTGTTGGGAAATGATGTGACTTGGTTACGGTTTCTCAACATGGTGTGATACTAGTATGATGAGACAAGTTGCGTAGATGTGTGATGCTAAAAACAGTAGCCATGGGTGGTGACGAGTAGTCGGTGTTGGAACGGATTCGGGCAACTTCGGGGGCATGGCAGAGGCAGGCGGCTTGTAGCCGGTCAAACTGACGACTAGCCGGTGCCTTCTGTTTCTGATTTTGGAAGGCTATTTTTTGGGCAGCAGTAGGCGACAACTAGCCGGTGCCTACTAACGACTAGCCGGTTGTGTCGACTAATATGATACGCGGGTTTTACTTGCTCCTTTGACTTACCTTATTTTGATTATTGTTTTATTAGGTCTTTGTTAAGAGGGTTAATATATAAAACCCCTCTATCCTAGCCTGAATTCTTCAAGGGAGAAATTAGAGAGAGTCAAATTAGAGTTTTTCAAGAGGGCGGATCTAGAAAAACTCAGATCATCTTTTGTGTATCTGTAATCTCCGGAACATAGTGAAGTGATTCAAGACCCCCTGTGGACGTAGCTATCACATATTCACATTGATAGTGAACCACGTAAATTCTTGTGTGTTCTTTGTTGTTTTTGTTCATCGTCTCATACGCTTCCGCACAGCAAAGATGATCAACAACTTGAAAAACAGCCAAGGTAAAATCAAACTTCGAACATGGATATTACGATTTTAATTCTTTTTAAGTTCAAAATTTTGTTTGTAGCTCAAATGCAGTAACATGGATTCTAAAATTGCAGCAAAAAATTAACATGGACACAGAAAGATGATCTACAAAAGTTGGGCGAGCTCATGTGCACCTAGGGAGGAAAGGGGGTTCAGTATCAAGGAGGTTTTAGATTGGAATAAGCCTTGACAGCTAAGTGGTTATGGCTGATTGAGTGTAGCAAGAATATCTTGGAGGTGCGCAGGCAAAACATTATTATGCTGAATCATTATCTAACATTTTGAAAGTGAGGGATGAGATTCTAATCTTTATGGTATTCTAACATTTCCGTCTTATTTTGAATCAGGTGGGAGCATGCTCATTTGTTTTGCATCACTTTTCAGTGCTCGTAAATTGGATTCTTGTGAACTTTGGCTTGAGTGAAGAGGTGCACAATCCCGTAAGTCTCATTATATTTCACTCTTACTATGCCTATCTATTACTCACAAGTTTGTGAGTGTTCTTGCAAACACCACGACATTAAAATTAGATCATTTTTCATTTTCAAGCCTCTTATTTGATAAAGAAAGTAAATGAATACCATTTCTATGAGGTATGCCTTGCCTTTCAACGAATGCCATGTTGGATGTTAACTTTATTGTAGTTAGATCATTGTCTGGGGTAATGGTATAATATTATCTCATTCTTGTATCTGCTTGCTATGGGTAATGAGGGTGCCAGAATAATTTGAAACTTATTGAAGTTAAACACTTAAACAAGTAAATTTTGTAACTTTGCTAAATTCTATTGGGACTTTTAGTCTATGTGGCACTGTAATTGAAATCTTTGTTAAGGAAAGTCAGTAACCGTGTTGTGTCAGATCCGAACTTTGAAGCTGGCTGTGTCGCCTATACGCAAAAAGGAAACTCTAAGTATAGGCACTTCCTCCTGGTGGCCGCTGACTATTTAGCTGTTTGCGGCATGCTCAACAAGCATATTTGTTAAATCCTAGAAAAACATGGAGGAAGAATGTTTGTAAAGTCTTTGTTGGTCTTGTGTGCAGTCCAGTGTGACACTTCAGATAGGAGTATGATTCTAGAAGTAAGTGTCATGGAGGATTGTGAGATGCTGTACCGGCGGGTTGCCGATCTGCTCTACCGAAAAGATGTGTGAATTACACGGAGTCGCCAGCGGGATTTTTTATAGGTTCCCACAAACCTAGACTGGGGTTCGTTGCAAGGTTACGAGTTAGGAAGGTATTAGGCACCCAACTTGCCCATCGAGATCGATGGTCTCTACTAATTGATCCGAATTAAATATAAAAGTAGTAATTAAAGACAGAAGCACATACAAGTAGCATGCGAGCGATAGTAAATCATGCGACGAGATAGCGTATACGAAGTATGCAATAAGTCACATAGCCACGTAATTATATGAAGCATAAGCCAAATAAGACATGGAATTTCGTGGGCAAGAAGACGAGTGAGCATGCATATTTAATTTATTAAAGTGTTATACTACTATTGATCAGGAGCAAGACGTATGCCAGTTGATTAACAAAGCAAAACATAGAAGAATCATGAGAGAAATTGTCAAGCAATAGCCACGTACTTAAACCACATTATTTATGTCCATGCATGCATTGACTTAATATAAGGGTTAAGTTTTTACGTACATATATGTATATAATTTGCTACGACTACCATGAAGTAATATATGTGCGATAGAAACACTTACAGTAAATCGATACGACAAACATCATAGATCATAAGATAACAATAGCCAACAATAAGTACGTTGAAAACCGTTTTATGAAAGAATTTGGGGCCCTCAGGTGGACGTTCTTGTGTAGTCGTATCGCATATCTCAGTATCGTTTGCCAATAAGCCCAAGGTATAGTCTTGACCCTCATATTCCACGTAGCTTAGTTGTCTTGTCTTGAAAGTCTACGGTCGTTGGACGTCGTAGGTTAGGTGTACGGGTGCATATGTTTATGGTGATAAAAGGTATAATGCTCTTTTCCCAATCTTCGTGTTGAAGATGTAGGTAACAGTTTTGTAGGTAAGATGCACGGGTATGCGGGACAATTATTATTCGAGACTCATGTGCTTGTTCATGGTCTCGTCTCTTTTGCATACTAATCGGAGAAGTATTGTAAGTGTGTTACGTGCCTTCTGTGCATTCTTTGCCTTCTGTCCCTTCGAAAATAAGGGGTACAGAGAGCGCTATTTATACTACTCCCTCCGTCCCAGCTCAAACACCCTGTGCCGAAAATACCCATGTGTTGACAAGGGTGGTACACACTAATCGGTTTATCAAAGTTTCAAAAAAATTATATAGTGAAGTAGATAAGACTTTTTGCTAACTCGACATACAATTTTTTTGGAATTTTGATTAACCGATTAGTGTGTACACCCTCTCTAATATTTCATCGTTTTTTACATGGGGTGTTTGAGGTGGGACGGAGGGTGTAGAAGGTATATGGCATTCGAGTGGCATTGGGGCTCTTTTGGTGATGTCAACGCACCAATCAGAGGGAGTTTGATGGGGGAGTTTTAGGACGAAGAGTATTTGAATGCTGGTGGTGGAATGGCATTAGGAAAGCTTTACGGAAAATTCTAGAAGTCAATAGTAATAATCCTTACGGAGAGCAGAGGATTCTATTAATTTCGAGGCAAACACCAATGCCAATATGCCATTGGGTGACTGACATCAGCGAATTTCCCACATATGCTACGTATAACCTTGGCCCAAATTACTAAAGAACTATCTAATATTTTAAGTCCAATTGGTACTATTCGCATATTGGTCCAAACTAAATTCTCAACCCACAACTATCAGTAACAAGACTATTTTGGCTAAACATGGTAATTCGGGACAAAACTGATAAATCGAACCCATTGGCAAACGATACCTTTCAACGCGTGTCCACTGTCCATCTCATCATCGGGCGTTAAAATGGGTGCAAAAGTAGGGTGTCTACAGGAGCCCCCGCTTTGACTGAGTCTTTGAGTAGACGAAAGTCAAAGGTTTGAAAAATCAGTTGCAACAAAATCATGACAAAGAACATTCCTCTAAGTCACACATAACATCACAAAAGATTTAACCGTAGTCATTTCGATCGGGCGCAGTAAGCGATCAAAATGTAAGTGTCTTGGAGTGATATCTTGAATGGGCGAAGTAGTCATTCAAGACATTCATCGTGCATTTGGATAACTTGTATGTTCGGGATGGGCGCAGTTGTCATCCGAGAGAAGTTGCTGCCATTTATAGTCCGTGGACTGCTGAGGTTGTTTTATAGTCTGTCGACCGCTGACTTTTATAGTCTGGCGACTGCTGGATTTTATAGTCTGGCGACTGCTGGATTTTGAGTCATGCGACGACTGAATTTATAACTTGATGGTTGCTGGGCTTGATGTTGCAGTTCCGTTATCAAATTCAAGTGGTAATTTCATATGAAGTCAAAGTATTTCTAGCCCCCGGGCGTAAGGATCGGATTTCGGGTTGTAGTTTGCTATTTCTTTTGAACTTGACGAGAGTATGCTAATCGTTGGGACGCAAAATTCCATCTCGAGTATTGCTCTCCATGGTGGTTGCATATATATTGAACGGACGATGTTTTTTTTTATTTGATCGCTTCTCAATTGTATCATATTATAGCTCATACAGAAGGCAGTGTAAATGCATAGATAACCAAGCAAAGATGACCAACATAATGCAAACTTAAAGCACATTTCACACGTAGTAAATCATGCAAGCAAAACACACAAGGACAGACAAGTCAGTACGTACGTGCCCTAGCAAGGATGGAAAAGACCGCTCAAGCTAAGGTAGGCTAGACAAAATGTGGTGCACTAAGATTATGCCTTTCGAAGAGAAGTTGGAATTTGCAGTGTACCGAATTTTGACTTTATGGTGATGGGTCTCAGTTCCCGTATATGGTTTAATTTGTTCCACCACATATACTCTAGAAGTAGCATAAAGTTTCAAGCGAAGTGGTGTCTCGAAGTTGCTAACGTCGAAGGTGAAAGGCCTACCGAAGTGGCTTCAAAGGACATTTCATCACTTGATGGTACCAAAAAAAAGCCTTGAATTTGTATTAAACCATGGGTGGTATTCCCTTGCTTTTGTAGGTAAATTCGAATTCGTATAAGTTTAGCCGAATGTTCGTATTACCCACCATAAACAAATGCACATGCTATCACTCTAACAATGGTAAGAACCTTTGGTTTCTGTTTTTTTAGTGACTACTTATTCTTGAACAAAGGTGATGATAGAGTGATAGTAGCATTAAGATTGTCTGCCATAATTTCAATAGTTCACGGATTGTACGTAGCAAATTTTCCTTTTGGCCTTTGACTAGTTGATATGCAATGATCGTACGACGGACGATGAGCACAAAAATGTCTTGAGTCGATGACGATAGACCCACTAGATACTGAGAGTCTAGTTAAAGATGTAATCACGAACTTACCCTCCATCTAGAGATCAAAGAGTGCCTAGTACGAGACCTCGAAAGAACAAGCAAGACCAGAAGTCGTGCTTAGCCTATCTAATTGCAATGAACTCATTTACCTTTGTTATTTTGAACACTTAATTTCAAATTTTCCATTTAAGCAATGTTAGGACTTACTTGTGAAATGGACCAAAATGAGTCAATGGTTTCGAAAAGTGAGTAAAACTTGCAGAGCCAAAGAGTGTTCGGCGTCCGTGTGCATGATCTCACTATTCGTGTAAAGACTTTAAACGCAGGGGTGGAAATGCTAGAGAGTGTCTGGCATTTGTTCTTAATTCGTGGGAATTAGCAAAGGCGTGATTATACGTACACAACATTTAATGAGATAAGAAAGTTTCACTTGTACGTAAAATGCATGCAAATGTTAATGACTGTTTGACATTAGTGTTCACTTTGACTAATTGACGGGCCAATGATTTTCTCATGCATATTTGGCGCTCAAAGGACTCAAGTGGGTCCAAGATTTGCCTTGTATGTAGAGTTATGTAGGTGATGATTTTGATATGGAAGCCCCCGAGTTTGTTCTTGAAAATTGGACCCCTTTGACATCATTTAGAGGCATCTTTGGTTTATATCTCCAAATTTTGGTCTTTTATTTGCTTTGGATAAAAATGTACCTAATGGCTCAGATTCGTACTCACAACTGTGGAACTATGAACAATGTACAACAAAGTAGCTTGTGACTCAATTCTTGTGACAAAGATCCTTTGTAAGGGTAGGCAAGGTTGGTAAATTTAGGCATATGGATTTGGAAAGGCTCATGTCATTTGACTCATGAACATTTGTGAGGTAAAAATGGGCTGGAGGTCCAAGGCAAAAGTTATTAGTTAAATGTATCATGGCTTGTGATCGAAAAATGAAAGCTATTGGATATGAAAGAGGACGATTGATCGTAGGGCTTTGATTGAATCTGGGTAAACGGGTGGGTCAAGATGAAAGGTAGTAGGTGAATTTGGAAATGGTTAAGGTTCAAACTTCCAAGTCTAACTTTAAGAAATGTGGACATGGCTTATTGAAAAGGATTAATGATCCAATGATTAATGATATGGCTAGTAGAAATTTTGACATTCGCTTGATTGTAATGGTGCAACCATAACGTAGCCGAAAAAAGGTCTCTCAAATTCTCATGGCTTGATTCGAAATAGCTAAAAAAAAATGACGAGCTACAAGAATGTGTGAACCACGATTGATTTCTAGGTTGGCAACAATGATGTTTAATAACGTAGAAGAATTTCACAAATGCGTATGTTTAGGGATCACAAATGTGTGCCTCTTCCAGGCGCCATGACTAATTTGCCTGAAAAAAGTTTAAAAAACAGGCGTCCCATTTTCATGTTGCCGAAATCGCGAATTGAGAGCCTTAGAAATTGACCATGATATGAAATGGATTTTAGAAATTTACTAGCCATAGTGATATAAAATGTTGGAGGGGTCATATTTGTGGTTTAGAAGTTGCAGACCATGATGGTCAAAATTTGGACACAAAATTGTGAACAATTGAAACGTGTCAAATGATCTCAAGAATGCATGGGAAACTTATTGATCGAAAATGGCCAAGTGAGTGGTAGGTAGTGGGTATCCTATGTTAGACTTGGAATAGGTAAAGAAGATGGGTTACGGGATCCTCGTCACAAATTTTAAATCACACTCTACTTGTTGAGTTGTTATTAATTCCATTGAATAATTTTGCATTGTGAGTTCTTTTCTGCTTGAACACGAATGAAGACCTATTAGGTAGACGAAAGAAGATCTCTTATAAAAGTCTGAGGATATGAAAGGCCAATGTTTAGTCCTTTTATTCCCTTTTAAGGTCCAATGTGTATTTTTTTTGTGAAGTCCTTTTTCTTGTTTTTTAAATAAAGCAATGAATTCATTGCTTTATTTTTTTCTTGGTAAATTTGGTTCATTGCAATTATGAGTCATATGCGAGACAGGCAAATGAAAAGGTAGAGGGTATGTACACGGAATTCATAGTCTTAATATCAGAACCAAGCAAGTAGTACATCGAAGAGGGAATAAACGTCTCTTGAGTCTTGACTCTTAGAACTAAGAACATCGTTATCGCTAGACTCAGTAGACACATAATTGCTACGTTTGGGTACAACTGATCATACATAGGTACAATTCCTATAATGATGATATTTTCTGGCCGTTTTTGTTGTTCGATATTTGGTGTGCCCCTTTGTTGTCAGAGGTATTCCAAATATCGTGGTATTCACTATACAAATGCTTGCAATTTGATCGTCATACGCTTGAAGTTGGATGTGGACTCTGGCCTACGCAAATGATATGTTTGAGTCTTTTCCTCCACTGGCATCTCAATAGCATTAGGATTGACCTTTCTCCAATGTGGACTACTGAGCTTACGTAGTAATGAATTTCTTCCAGTATTGGCATTTTGTCGGCATTAGCTACTTAATTCTGGACTTCAGGCTTGTGCGACCCGGTGAGCCACGTAGGAATTTCGTTGGAGAAGGATTCGCTTCTTTCTACACTTGCACTTGAATAACATTAGCTAGTGAATCTTGACCCATGTGGGCTTGAATTAGTATGAACTTCTCCGCTATACTCTCGGCACTTGAATAGCATTTGCTATTGAATTCTGGCCACACATATTTTTGGGCATTCGTTGGTGTAGTCTTACTCCACTAACATAAGAATAGGCGTTAATTCTAATCTCATCTTGCTGAGAGACTATTTTTTTTTTTTTGACGTAATTCTTGACACTTATTAATTTTAAGTCCATGTATACGGTGTAAAAGTCATCTTCTTGATACTTAATTTCCAGCTTATTTTTTTATATTCTTGGATTTTTGATCATATTTGTTTGCTCAATTGATCTAAGAGAGGTGTCCAAAGTGGTCTTTTACCAGGCTATGGTTTCCTTACTATGACCCTAAAGCGACATGACATAATTTAGACACAAAGGAGTACACACAACTAAGGGAATCCTATAACGCTATGAATTTGTCGATGTTGGGATAAGAACAAAGTCAAAAACATGACGAACTGTACACGGAGGTACGGAGTTCGTAGGATACGTGAAAAGTTAAGACTCCTAAAAACATTAGGATCAAATTTTAGTGCGAAAGAAACCTAACTGAGCTGGTTTAACCGTAAAAAACAAGTGTTTTGAAAACTAGACTCCTTAAAATACTAGAATTAGGGAGTTGATCAATATGGGCTCTAGTCTAAAAAGGAAAAAAAGATTCCCTAAAACACTAATCGTAACAATTAGCGGACAAAGGTTCAGAATGTCTAGACTTCTTATATTTCTAATGTTTTGGCATATGTGTAGAAGTCTTATTACCTTTCTAGGACACGTACGTACACTATACAAAACTTTTGGTCAAAACAAGGACAAGTAGCATACATTGGGGACCCACGCAATTAAAGCAAGCTAATGCAGGTATACGCAGACTGAAATTACGCACATAAACTGTCCTAGTTTGACTAAATGGGGTAGACGATAGGGTAAGAGATACGCCCATGACTAGGACAAACTCTATTAGGTTTCGGTACGTCAGACCGTGCTAATGAGTCCAACCATTTTGTACTATGACGAGTACAAGCGTCACGGGGTGAAAGTAGACCATATTTCCATCGCATAAACCGAATTGGTCCGACGGTCAATAGTCATTCTTTCGAGGTCAATTGGCCTTGTCCTAGGGCGCGGCGTTCTAACGCGGCATGCAAACTATATGAAATATGCAATGTTAATTACGCATTAAATATTTAAAACGGATCAATTTTCAAGCTTTGCAACTATTCCCCAGCGGAGTCGCCACTGTGAGATGCCGTACCGGCGGGTTGCCGATCTGCTCTACCGAAAAGATGTGTGAATTACACGGAGTCGCCAGCGGGATTTTTTATAGGTTCCCACAAACCTAGACTGGGGTTCGTTACAAGGTTACGAGTTAGGAAGGTATTAGGCACCCAACTTGCCCATCGAGATCGATGATCTCTACTAATTGATCCGAATTAAATATAAAAGTAGTAATTAACGACAGAAGCACATACAAGTAGCATGGAGCGATCGTAAATCATGCGACGAGATAGCGTATACGAAGTATGCAATAAGTCACATAGCCACGTAATTATATGAAGCATAAGCCAAATAAGACATGGAATTTCGTGGGCAAGAAGACGAGTGAGCATGCATATATAATTTATTAAAGTGTTCTACTACTATTGATCAGGAGCAAGACGTATGCCAGTTGATTAACAAAGCAAAACATACAAGAATCATGCATGAGAGAAATTGTCAAGCAATAGCCACGTACTTAAACCACATTATTTATGTCCATGCATGCATTGACTTAATATAAGGGTTAAGTTTTTACGTACATATATGTATATAATTTGTTACGACTACCATGAAGTAATATATGTGCGATAGAAACACTTACCGTATATCGATACGACAAACATCATAGATCATAAGATAACAATAGCCAACAATAAGTACGTTGAAAACCGTTTTATGAAAGAATTTGGGGCCCTCAGGTGGACGTTCTTGTGTAGTCGTATCGCAGATCTCAGTATCGTTTGCCAATAAGCCCAAGGTATAGTCTTGACCCTCATATTCCACGTAGCTTAGTTGTCTTGTCTTGAAAGTCTACGGTCGTTGGACGTCGTAGGTTAGGTGTACGGGTGCATATGTTTATGGTGATATAAGGTATAATGCTCTTTTCCCAATCTTCGTGTTGAAGATGTGGGTAACAGTTTTGCAGGTAAGATGCACGGGTATGCGGGACAATTATTATTCGAGACTCATGTGCTTGTTCATGGTCTCGTCTCTTTTGCATACTAATCGAAGAAGTATTGTAAATGTGTTACGTGCCTTCTGTGCATTCTTTGCCTTCTGTCCCTTCGAAAATAAGGGGTACAGAGAGCGCTATTTATACTAGAAGGTATATGGCATTCGAGTGGCATTGGGGCTCTTTTGGTGATGTCAACGCACCAATCAGAGGGAGTTTGATGGGGGAGTTTTAGGACGAAGAGTATTTGAATGCTGGTGGTGGAATGGCATTAGGAAAGCTTTACGGAAAATTCTAGAAGTCAATAGTAATAATCCTTACGGAGAGCAGAGGATTCTATTAATTTCGAGGCAAACACCAATGCCAATATGCCATTGGGTGACTGACATCAGCGAATTTCCCACATATGCTACGTATAACCTTGGCCCAAATTACTAAAGAACTATCTAATATTTTAAGTCCAATTGGTACTATTCGCATATTGGTCCAAACTAAATTCTCAACCCACAACTATCAGTAACAAGGCTATTTTGGCTAAACATGGTAATTCGGGACAAAACTGATAAATCGAACCCATTGGCAAACGATACCTTTCAACGCGTGTCCGCTGTCCATCTCATCATCGGGCGCTAAAATGGGTGCAAAAGTAGGGTGTCTACAAGGATGTTTGTGTTTACCCATTTCTCAATAAGCTTTGCTGGTTTGGTTGTAAGAATACTACATGAACAAGACTTCAAATGAAGTCAAATGTTACATGATTGGGATTATTCTCTTCTTGAGTTATATGGTTCTATAAGACCACAACTTTGTTTCAAAAGACACATTTTTTCTGCATTTTCCTTCATCCCTCCTGTATTAATAAAAGGAATTTGAAATTATGGGGGCCTTTGTCTAGGGTTCAAATCCTGGAATCAGCCTCTTGTCAAATAAATGACAAGGGAAGGCTTTCCCTGCTACACACCCTCGTGGTTGGAACCTTCCCCGCACCCTTACTTTACGGGGACGCTAATGTGCTCCCGGCTGCCCCTTTTCTGAGAAAAGGTGAAGACTAATTTAAATACACACAACTTTTGTTGGTCCATGTGGTAACACATATCGATGTTGCCAGGTTGGTGGATGACATTATCTTTGTCACTCTTTTTTACTTTGTGTACATGGTTAACAGTAGCTTGTCTGAGGCGAAACCTACTTATGGTATTTTCTTTGTGTAGTGAAGGTTTAAATTCATTCATACATCCAACTATCCAAGTGCCAACTTTTATGAGATCTAATAACTAACTAGTTTATGTACCCGTGCAAAATTGCACGGGTAGTTATGTAAAATGGGTAATGACTTTTTTTTATCTATATATATCTACTAAACCAGAAGCCGCTGACATTAGCACCTCCAACGTGGCAGCAGGAGATGAAATGATTTCCCGCCTATTTGCTCCTGAATTCTGATACTGGCTTTGGAGTTTTTTGCTTTTTCTTTTTTAATAAAAGTTCTGCATTTTCAATACTCTCCTCTTCCCAACCACTTCCCAAGTTCCCAGGTTCCAATTCCCCTATAACTTCACTCCCAAGAAGTCTTATTGGTATACACACAATTAAACTAAACATAATTTTCCCACTTCCTCTAATTTTCCTTGAAATGTTGTATATATATCTTCTTCATCTTCATATTGAGTCGCTGCGAAATCATGCCTAAGGTAATTAACATAATTTCATTTTCAATCGCTTGAATTTAAACTTATTTTCATTTGTAAATTTATACCTGATTTAATTTATCGTAATCGACTCAAGCGAATCAATTCATACCAAGCTTTTTTTTTGTAAGAATTTAATTACTTGTTTTTATTTTTGCTGAGCTTTTTGAGGTTGTAATTGAAGTGGGTGCTCATGAATTTTGGACGTTGAAGGCTTGAATTCCAGAGGGTATATCACAATTTTTTTGCCATCGTAGATTCAAATTTGACATATGGTAACTTCATTAGTTAGGATTTTTTTGGTTAGTTATATGCTTTAGAACATTAATTTTGTGCCGAATGTTGATGCATCCATTGTTTTTTTTTAGACTAATAAGCTCTCTATTTTCCCAACCATGGCTTAAAACAAGAAACTACCAACTAAAGTGGGCATTTTTGGACAGTATATCTTTTTCTTTCTTTTGGCCTTATCTATGGAGTTTTTTTATTACAGTCTTTGCATTGTATCTAGATAGACTTGATTGAAACCTTCTTCTCAATTTTAACACCCACCTGAGCTGTCACCTTGATATTATGATTTGATTAGATTAATGGGTCATGCAATTTAGGTGTCAATGGAAGTGGTATACCATACGGGTTTGAGCCTTGATAGTCCAATGGCTACTCTCAATCAAATGATCATACTTTAGAAAGGCAAAGGTTGTATCGTAGAATAATCTTTTACTTTATTTTTCTATGAAAAATTGTCCAGATTGCATTTCATATTCAATTGTTGAAGTAACTTTGTTTCAATGCGTGCGGTTCGGATCGGACTTTCGTTTATATTTTAGTCAATAAAGGTGAAGGAGTGAAGGAGTGACTAGGAGTGACCATTTTCACTCAGGTTATTAGATCAATGATCAAGGTTATTCTTGATATACAATTATACATGGTCGGATGGAGTAAGAGATTAATATTACTAAACTTTTGTGAAATATATTAAGATAATATAACTTTCAATTGTTTGGGGTTGCTGGAGGAAAAAGAGAGATACATACTGTCATACAGAGTCTAGCTGTGGCATTATCACACTCAGAAATGAACAAGACGATGGGCATACTTTCCTACAACTGTCAAGCCCTTGAGTCCCTGGCCCAATTCAATCAAATGTAATTATGCAAATTATCATCACATTATGTGTTTTTTGACATTCTTCATTAATCTAAATTGTGATTTTAAATGGTATGTTTGGTTATGGAGTTTAAGCCGCAAGTATCTTCCTATGATTATTAATAAGGGTAGTTTTTTTTTTTTTAGGGTTGTCAGGTTTTGTAAGAAACTTCATATTTAATGGCACATTCTTACTCCTACTGATATAAGTTTGAATTTTTGATTGCTAAGGTTGAAAAGCAAATGGTAAGGAATTGCCCTTGTGTCGACCATTACTTAGATCATTTTTAAATTATTAATTGTTAATGAAAACACTATGATATTAGGGAAATCAAACCGCGTAAAGTTTATTTTGATATAACATACTACGAGTTCGAGATTTAGGTGTGCAACACCAATTAAACTAACGCAAATAAGCTATGCTACTTCAAGTGGTATTACTTCTTCCAAAAGAAGTGGTATTGCTAGGCCCAAATTCGCAACGGGTTGAACAAAAACTGTTTCCCCAAACTTTCGAAATTTAGGTGTTTAGCAAAAATAAAAAAGCTAACTTATAGATAGCATTCAAAGGTTTCTAAAGATTGATGTTAACCCATAAGAAAAAAAAAAAAACGAAAGAGTAAAGTTAATCTTGAGTCTGAATTTGTCTTACACGTATGAAATAAGTATCTTTAGTCATTCATTAGAAGGAAAACTACACCATTCTTTTCGAAAACTTGCAATTCCTTCTACTTTTTAAAAAGTAAAGATGATTTTGTTTGACAAAGAAAAATTAGTCCACGTTTAACAATCGGTTGTTACAACCGTGCAACGCACGGGTCTTAAACTAGTTAATTAAATAAAATATTACAAATAAAAGATTAGAAATTAAGGATGTGCATGTAAATAAAAGAAAAATAGGAAACACAACTGAGACCTGTCAAAGTCTGTTTCTTAGTCACAAATTCGCTTTCTATGACCCGTGATCCTATGTTTTCAAGTCACGAACACGCCATTTTGGTCATGAGCCTGTGCTTTATGACCAGTTTATTTACCTGACAAAATTGTAGGGGTTGTTATGAAATCTAGATGATGACTTGTTTTTATATTACATTTTCTATTATTCGAATAAAGCATTAAATTTTCTAAAAAAAAAACAATAGAGATTAATGGTTGTACCCTTAAAAAAAAACAACTGGACACATGTCAAAATCTGTTTTTTGAGTCACAAATTCGCTTATAAAGACTCGTGACCCGCTATTTTTTTGCCAGGAACACGCAATGGAATTATGAACCTGTGTTTTATAACCAGTGACCAATAATATTCCTAATCTGTTTGGACCCACATATCTTTGGGTCGAATCTGCCCGACCCGTAGACCCGCAATTTTTAGAGCATGAATCGCTTTCTTAAGCCAGTCACCCGCTATGTTCAATGTTATGACATACTAATCTGACCCCATTTGACACACATTTTTTATACGTCATTATAACCCTCGACTCGCATTTTGGCTATAGAGCCATTTTCTTTTAATCAGTCACCCGCTATGTACAATGTTAAGACTAACCCGGGTTGATACACATTATTTCTGTCAAACCTAACATGATACGTTAGCCTAATTTGACAAAATAAAGTAAATTATACATACAGTTAGTATAAAAAATCCATCCATGTTAAAATAAATAATACGAAATGAAGCCAGAAATATATATATATATATATATATATATATATATATATATATATATATATATATATATATATATATATATCTTATTTCTTATTACTTTTGTTATATAATCTAGATAATAATGTTTATCTACTCATTTTTTAAATATTCGAATAAAGTAATATTAGACATGCTGAAATCCGTTTCTGAGTCACCAACTCGATTTTTAAGACTCGTGACCCGCTATTTACGGTCACAAACACGATATTTATAAGTCACAACTCATGAGCCTGTTTTTATGACCAAGTAGTGACCCATATTGTTCCGAATTAATTTTATTCCATATATATTTGGATCATATACAACTCGACTTGTGACCCGTAATTTGGAAGAAACATGATCTCTTAAAAGTTTTATAAATGAAAGGAATTTTAGATTGATGGATGAATAGTTGAATACTTAAAAAATGGACCAACTCGTAATTTTTTTTACTCTAAATCTGAGATTATTGTATAAGGTTATTGGTTACAATAACCCGTTTTGACCTTATAAACCAATGTTCGAATATTGCTGTAGATTAACTTGTCACCAAAAAAATTAGCAATAAAAAAAGAGTGAGTACTAAATTAAAGGATATTAAGATCAATGTTACAGAAAAACGTTCCTAAAAGAAATTACATTTCTTTTGTTACTTGCACATACTAACTTATACCAAGAGATTCGTTATTATCTACTTTATTGTAGATCTCATGTCTATGTTGAAGCTAAAAATAAGTGGTCGTTTGGTTGCCACTCAAAATCATGAGAATTTTTTTGTTGCCTAAATTTATGGAAATTGGGAAATCATGGGAATTCCCACTTCCGACAAAATAGAGGAATTGGCTTACCTACCACCCTTTGGTAATTGACAATTTCTGTAGGAATTCAATTACTACATGCAACCAAACAGTTTTGATAAATTCATGTGAATTTCTACAACATGTGATCGAAGTGGAACTTCATGGGCATGTAGAATTCCCGTGTGCAACCACACGACCACTGAAAATGACATGGAAATAATAAAGAGTTTACTACTTACCCATTGATATGCAACGTCAGAAGGGAATTTAATTAAAATATCACAAAAGATCATAGGAGATAATCTAGTCTTATTTAATTCTGACTTGATTTGTGTTCCATTGTGAAACATTATGCATATAATAGAACCATGCAAATGAATAAGTACATTAAAAGAATTGGTACTAATTACACTCTTTACTATCTATTTGCGTAGCTAGTTATTGATCTTCCAATAATTACTCTGTCAACTTGTCCACTCTAGCCGGAAGTACACTCATATTGCCCCTCTCACCAAGGGTTGGAAAAAATCTGTGTAAAATGTCGTCGAATTCGAACCATAAAGACGAATCTTGATCATCAGACAATCCACCATCTCTCACCAAGGGTTGATTTTTTTTTAAGGGCGACAACCGAACGAAATTTTGAGAATGAAGGTTTGGGGGTTGAACGTTTATAGAAAGTGAAGAACAGAGGCCGATCGTTATTATTAGGTTTTAACTGCTTACAGAGTTACACTATATTGAAATATCTTGTTGCCTAATTTGTAGCAGAGTCAAGCAATTAAATTACTTGTAATGATATAAGAATCTTGAGCCTAATTAGGTGAAAGTATTTTTTTTCTTGCGTAAATTGCACATGCAATCTCAACCCAATATCATACCTGTACATGTTTGTATATACCTTCTTAATGCGTAAATGGAGAAAATTACGGAATTGTTGCCTTTTGAAATCGATTTCAGTTTGTGTTGCTCTTTATAAACGAATATTCCGTTTTTATTACGGTTTTTTTGGCTTAAATATATTTTTTAATCTTCAGCTAAGATTACTTTCTTTTTAAAGGAATATAATCTATAGGCATTATTTAATTTAGGTATAGAATACAATTTAAATTATAAGATTCCGTTTAAATTCGGAATTAGCTTTGGCCCGATTCAATTAGTATGTACCACGTTAACTACGATTGTCATCCTCTTCGTCAATGTCTTCTTTTAATTTCGCTTCATTTCAATCTTCTACACCTGCCCATCAATATGAATGCAAAATTGAGCCATGACACAAAAAAATTCATCAGGAACGTATGTAAATATATGGTCATTTTATTTGTTACACGAATTTAGGAAGAAATTTGCACTATTTTAGGGCCTTAGATAAATTCTTGCCATTAATTTCGTAATGACTATAAATATTTTATCTTTTTTTCCTCATAAATTATGGTTAATGTATCTGACATTTAGGGAAATTTAGATTTTTTTCAAAATATATAGTAGATTTTGAGCATATTGGCAGCGATAATATAGGGATATTTTGCCATCAACTGCGTGTATATCGTTCTTCGCGTAGCTATACTTGTATTGCCACGTCATCGATGACATCACCTCTTACGCGGATAGTCTTAGGGATGGCCATTCAATTGGCTATTAGTATAATTAATATTGTTGAATACTTCATATTTTGCATGAAGTTGAGTAGGAAATCACGCACTAGTAAGACTTCGAAATGACAAAAGTAACCCTTTTAATGGAGCAGTATGTTATATGGTATGTTATATGGTGCTGATATTGAGAGGGTAGTGATGTTAGTCTTTGATAAGAGATAATGGATGTAAGCTTATGTGCTAAGATATTAAGAGCTTTTCCCCACAAAAACTGTATTAAGAGTTTGTTTCTTTTTCATACTTCTGCACCTTTCTCACTTAGGTAGATGGAACTATCAAGTGTATGGCTGATCTGTAAAATTCAGGATTAGTCTTCTCAGCAAATCCAGTGAATGTAGGGGAACTAGCTCCTCTCCAAAGTGTAGTAAGTCATGTCCTTGTTATATGTTGGTATTAGTAAGTTTAAGTAGCTCAATTTCTAATCCAGTTCATCAGGTATTAGATGTTGCTAGATGTTGGCATTAGTAAGTTTAAGTTTTAAGTACTCTGGTGGCAACTTCTTAGTTTAAAAAAGCACACATTTGGCACGCGTGGCGCGCCTCCTCCCTCTTTATCTTCACGGTCATAAGCCTCACTGATGTGAGGCATACCTGAGACGTTTGACTATGCAATTTCCATGTTTTTTTTCTTCTACCCTTTTCTTTGCCTCTGACTCCATAACCTTTACTTTTTTAGACATTGGCCCTCTAAAGACCAAAAAGGGTCATTTTTTGCAAAATAACCGTCTGAGAAATAGAAATTTTTTTGGGAAAAGAACCCCTCGCTTCCATGAGGCTCATGCCTGGAGCCTTGTCCCCTTAGGGCGCCTCTTTTTAAACTAAGGGCAACTTTGCAATTAGAAGTTTTTTTGGTTATCGTTTGTTGATAATTGTTTAAAACGTAAAAGAAGCAAAATTCTTGTGGAAGTATTTGCACCCAGACCAGGAATTAAATGTCCTCATCCATGATTTAGGGGATGTTTGGTTAGAGGGTATTAAGGAAGGGAATGAAAAACGTTCGGAAATTTTTGTCCACATCTTTTTTGATGAAAAATTCACACCAATTTTTTCTTTTCACTCAAAATTATTTTTCTTTTGTACTCATCTAAGTTTTTATGTCGCTCTGTATTTTTGCAGTTTTACTACTTCAACTCATTGGGATCTCATCCAGCGGAAATGTCGGATCCATGTGATCTGAAATCCCTGAAAGTTGCTGTGATGCCCAAATTTCTGTGTTTGGAGCCAAGCTTCAGAAATAACTCGAGGAAGTCAATAGTTTTAGTTGTTGGATATGGTGTTCTGGGGTGAATTTCTGAGCTTTGGTGAGACTTTTGTGCGACAGTGAAGGCATTTTAAGTACAACAAATGATGATGATGTTTTAGAGAAGAGCAACCAAGCAGACAATATCTTTTTCGTGATTGGATTATTGGGAAATGAACTGTATCGGCTGTTGAAGCTGTTTCGATGAACTCCCGCCTTCGCACTATGTTGACTATTACTGGACGTGGGCACGCTCCGAGTTTGAGGGCCTCCTCGAGAAATGCCTTCTGGAGTAGATGCCTACCTAAGCAACCCTGGCGAATACGCGTGTGCCAGGACAAAAGCTATAATGCGCGTCTAATCAAGTGTCTTGACCACCAAAAGAAGTGAGACATTCCATCACCTGCTGCTTTCCTCTTTTCTCAATTGCCAAGCATGTGCCACCAAAGGTGATCAAGCACCAAGACATAAGCTAGACGGTTCGGTACCTCTGGATATTGACAGACAATCTGACACTAGAAGAGCTTCTCGGCTCCGAAATCAAGGTTTTCATGCTTACAGTTATGTTCCCGAGAATGAGAATGGGAATGAGAAGATGCGTTAAACACAATGATGCACGGTAAAACATAGTGATGCGGTACAACATAATGTTGCCAAGTTCTGGAGAATGTAAATCTCAAAGTAACATAGCGGTTGTATCTCACAAGAGCAGAAAAAGCTCTAACACAAAAAGTAAAACTTTTGGTTTGCTACAAGCAAGGCTCGGGTGTTCATAATCTGACCTCTATATCTTGTAATGTATCGGCATGCTTGGGTCAAATTCTGGCAAGTAAGGGTTTAAGGCTGGAATAACTTCAAAGTTGGAGTCGACACAGAGAAAATTCTGGTACAGATTCCAAACCCCATTCGATTTGACATGTTAAACAATTGGCTGCACCTCAAAGCTATGGTGAGATCAGCTACGAGTTGGCCCAAAGTAGTTGTACACCATCTGGGTTTTATAGCTTAAGTAGCTACTCCCTCTGTCCCCCTTTAAACACCCCGCTTTCCTTTTTTGGGTGTCCCCCTTTAAACACCTCATTTCAAAACTTACTAAATGGGGTAACTTTTCACCACTCATCAACCCTCCACTATCTCCAAAAACAATAAACTAACCTCCCATTATCTCCAAAAATAATAAACAAAACACTCATTATCTCCAAAAATAATAAACAAACCACCCATTATCTCCAAAAATAATAAACAAACCACCCATTATCTTCAACAATAATAAATAAAACACCCATTACCTCAAACAATAATAAACAAATCACACCACCTTAATCCATGTAAAAAAGGGGAGCGGGGTGTTTAAAGGGGGACGGAGGGAGTATATTAGAAGTACCTTTGTTTGGGTCCAAGTTCGTGCGCAGTGCTGAAGCAAAGGATTTGGTTGGAGTGTAGGTATTTAGTTGGGGCTTGGCTAAGGAGCCAAATGCTTTCATTTGGTATATTCTGGCGAGAGCTTCACTCACATGTTTCTTCATGCCAACTGCTACAAATCTGGTGAAGTAGACAATGTAGTCGAAGCCTGTCACATACCCATGTTTTAGCCAAAGATTCTTCCAAAATTGTGTGAATCCTTACTCGACAACCCTGGTAACCAATCTTTCATTCTCCTCATTAAAACATCCGGTAGATCCTGCATGTAGACATTAGGTGGTCATGCATTATTATAATGTACTGTAGTAATTATGCGATATTCCGTATCGTTTAACTTACTGTGATCACAAGCTTGGGAGTGTGTGGATTTGGTGGAATGACATCCTTGGCTATGAAATTGTGCAGAGTTGCGGATTCCTTGGTGGAGCAGCTGTTCTTTGGATTAAGTTCATGGTAACTACTTGTGAGCTGTAAACAGATGATGATAGTGGTCAAATAAAACACAAATAGTGTTGGTGTACAAGATCCTTCAAGCAACCAGTGGTGCTGTACTTACCGTCCAGGTGATGATATATGCTGTTAATAGATAATATATTAGGAATATTGTATTATGAATATAATAGGAATATTCTAGGTATAGAATATTTTGGATCTAGGGTAATTGGAGTATTCTCCAACACATGTGTACTATAAATACACATGATTTATATCAATAATACATACACGAATTATTCCGCAATATTCATTGCATTAGTAATTCTATACGGTATCAGAGGTTTAGGTTTTCAGAAATAAAACCCTAAACTAAAATTCCTATTGCTGTGCTTCCGCGCTCCCGGCCGGAGATGAATCACTCCAATCTCCGGCCAGGCTCCAATTGATATACTTATTAGGTAGATTATTCCCTTAGTTTCTTTACCCAATAAAAAAAAACCCACCACGTTTTAGCCATAGGCTTGATACGTTTATATTCTATATCAAGCAATTTCCACCTTCCTCCACGCTCTACGGTGTCAGATCTGTCATTGACTTTTAGTCCGGTCTCAACGTCGCCCTCGCAAAAGGCCAGTTGTCATACCAGCAACCACCATAACTCTAGCCCTGTCAACCCCGCCGAGTCTTGCGCCCACTGATCACCACTGACCGCCTTGCACAGCCCAGGGCATGCCGCCTTGCCAGTTTCGCCGCTCCAGACGCATGTCGAGTAGTCCACGATGACACTCACGCCTCTCAGTCGCCACTGGTGCTGCTGCCTTCATCGTTGTTGCGCGTGTCGTCGATTCGGGGGTAGTCTATTGCCTCGCACATACAAGGGTCCGTGTACAGTGGTCCATGTTGTTTATTTGTGGTTGTATTTATTTATAATTAAGTCTTTGTCTTTGGATCCAGCCGAAGCGTCCGTTACCCTACCGTTTCGATTACAGGGGAGTAATAGATAATATATTAGGAATATTGTATTATGAATATAATAGGAATATTCTAGGTATAGAATATTCCGGATCTAGGGTAATTGGAGTATTCTCCAAGACATGTGTACTATAAATACACATGTTATTCCGCAATATTCATAGCATTAGTAATTCTATATGGTAATATTCCTAATATATTATCTATTAGCTGTGAGGGAACACACCAGGGGGAAGTTTTTGAGATTTTTGTTTGTCATCTTGGCCTTATTCTACCACAAAAAAAAAATTCACAAAGTAGTCAGTTAACAATTATATGAATATATCATAAAGTAGTCAGCTAACCCTTATTTCATACAACTAAAATTAGAATGAAGGGGGGTAAGGAGGAAGAATTCCCTGTGAAGTATGCAAAACTGTCGTTGTTCTTTTTTTTGAATGTGGGAGATTGGGGCATGGAGTTCGGGGCTGATGAGGTGGATTAGGATTCTGAACCATTGAGGCGCAACAAGGGAATTGTCGCGTCCCCATGGAAGACGATGCAAAAGGATAAGATGGGAGAAGGGTCAGAGTCCAAGGCAGGTTTGCCTCGTTCTCTGTTTGTCACTAGAAAAAGGGACACTTGTGTGAGAAAGAAGGGGGTTCAACAGGAGGAAGTGGCGGCCATAGTGGAGGCATTGGACAACTCGTCACTAGAGGATGCTCCCTGTAATAACGGCATGAAGGCTGGGTCAGAAAGGGATGAGATCCCGAGTTCTATACCGTCTGAAGTAAGGCAGAACCAAGTCAAGGAAACTAGGAGAATGCAAACCAGGTTGCTTCTCCACCTTCTACTGAGACTGAAAATGTTGAGAAAGGAGCAGAGCCAGGTAATTGTAAGGCAAGGAAATTTGGACGCCTTCAGAGGCTTGCGTGAGGAGGGGCTAGTTGTGTGTGACCACCCCTCGTGAATTTAAGCAGAAGACTGCAGGGGACGCTGTTGAGAGAGACTTAGGGTCCATGAGGTTTCTCAGCCGAAGAAGTACCTTGGACTCCCAACGATGGTCAGGAAATCAAAGAAAGTGATTTTCGCTCCAATCAAGGAGCTCTTATAGAAGAAACTCCAGGGGTGGAAAGAGAGACTCATCTTTACGGCGAGAAAGGAAGTAGTCATTAAAGCCATTGCACAGTCTATCCCCACCCATGCAATGAGTTGTTTTCGCCTTCCCTCAACGCTATGTGATGAGCTCCATGGTATCATTGCGAAGTTTTGGTGCGGTCAGAGTATAGAGAAGTGGAAGATTCATTGGCTAAGTTGGATAAAATGTGCTTACCATGGACGGGAAAGGTGAGTTTTTCGGGTACTAAGGCAGTTCGAGGAAGGTGGGAGCCGAGCGTTATTAAAGGACTGGCAGCCCTGTAGGCAGATGCTAAGGGGGTGCGTAAAGTGGTCCTTTGAAGGGGACTGTCAGGGTGTAGTTAATGTGCTCGGGCGCAAGGAGGAGGTTAGCTAGTCCCCTAGATGACTGCTTGTGATGGTTTTTGGACATTGTTGTTGGTGATGGTTTTTGGACATTGTTGCTTCGCTACAATTTGTGATTACGTGATGTACACCCTCCGTCCCCCTTTAAAGACCTCATACCCAAAACGCACCCCTAATGAGGAGCGTGTACACTATAATCAGTTAATCAAAGTTCCAAAAAAATTGCATGGAATTGCTAAGATTCTTATCTAACTCATTATGCAATTTTTTTGGAATTTCGATTAACCGATTAGCGTGTACACCGGAGGTATTTTGGGTATGTGGTGTTTAAAGGGGGATGGAGGGAGTATGTGATTGTCAACCTAAAAAAGAGGGAAATCCGATTTTTTTGTCTTTTCCCCCTTCTCCTGGAAAAAATTGAAGAGACAGAAAATGAGATAGTCACAAGTGAGGTTGTGACAACCGAAATTCAATCGCCAGCTCACACGAATGATGATGACGAAGACGCTGCAACACAAACCAATGGGAAAAGGAGCTCGACAAAAATTTGAGCCATATTGGAGTTAGTGGCTTTAATTATTATTGTACATTTCTATTTTCCCAATTCTAGAGAATTACTGATCATGCTTTGGATGTAGGATAAAACAAAAAATTGCATTAAATGTAGCAGTACCTTGTTCTTGTTCCTGTTCCTCCGGCTCGCCATTTTCGCTGCCTTTGATTTGGGGGTGATTGCTCCCTTGATTTGGGGGTGATTGCTCCTGACAAATGTATAAAAAAAATAAAATATTTTTAGTCTGTTATGAGATAATAAGTGGATATACATATACTAATAAAGTAGCTAGGCCTATATATATGTTACCTCCCTCATAATAATGAAGTAAGGTTTTTCTCTTCTCTCTGACTACGCTCCATTCTTTAACACGTTATCAGCACGAAACTCTAACCCTAATTACTGTTCCAATCACAAATCCCTTCGGTTAGCCCCAAATTAATTCTTTCTCAAGCGCACTATGAACATTTTCGAAATCATATAAAGTCAAGAGATGGTTATGTGTCCAAAAGACCATATTAAGATAAATGGCGAGATGGAGAAAGCAAATAAAGACCAAGATGGAGTCACGTTAGAAATAAGATTAAACTCAAGTCGTCAACATTAAAGTTTGAGCAACAATTAGACATCGAAAGAGCACGATTTGATGATTTGTTTATATCCTTATTGATCAAGAGGTAAGTTCTTTACATTCTTATCTTACTTTAGCCAACCAACCCTGATTAAATATTATGGCTTTTTCATTACACTATGCACTTAATCCATGTGCGTTATTTTGCTTCTTGTTAATGATGTCGTCGTTAATTCATTATTGTAGCAAGGTTAATTTTGACATCAAGTCTTTGTTACCGTGATAAAAGTTTATATACTCCTTCCGTCCCCCTTTAAAAACCCCGCTCCCTTTTGTACGTGGATTAAGGTGGTGTGATTTGTTTATTATTGTTTGAGGTAATGGGTGGTTTATTTATTATTGTTGAAGATATTGGGTGGTTTGTTTATTATTTTTGGAGATAATGGGTGGTTTGTTTATTATTTTTGGAGATAATGGGTGGTTTGTTTATTGTTTTTGGAGATAGAGGAGAGTTGATGTGTGGTGAAAACTTACCCAACTTATTAAGTTTTGAAATAGGGTGTTTAAAAGAGGACACCCAAAAAAGGAAGCGGGGTGTTTAAAGGGGGGCGGAGGGAGTACTATTTAACCTAATTGTTCCATTATATTCGTGGTTCCTAATTGTTGTGCCTTGCATATGTCTAATAATAATGATAGACTTACTTTATGTTGGTAAGAGGTGGGTTTTGGATATGACGTTTTGACATGGCCACTTTGGTATTGAGTTAATTATTTAGCTTTGGTTTATGTCCTAGTTCTATAATATATAAGACTTTCTCAACTTCTTTAGTTGATCATGACATTAGTCGCATGATTTCGTTTAGTTGTTGATCAAGGATTCCTTAAGCATTAAATTTATGCAATTCGCTTTTAGGTTACGAATAAGTTTATATTTGGTTTAATTTGACTACGTATACTGCAATTCGATCTCTTACTTTGTTGATCGATGCAACTTCTCACCTTATAGCATGTACTCCATACCTTATTGTCGTATCTAGTTTTTAGTTCATCATACCTGCTTTAATGTTGTCGCGGAACATTTGTGCATCTAATGATCGAATTGAGTATGTATTTTGCCGCACGTCATTTTCTTTTCATCAAAATTGGTTAATGGTGTGAATGTGTGATGATGTGAATACGTGTAAATCCAAAATAGTACCTCTAGATATCAAAGGAAAGATACATTTAGAGGAATTAGTATAATCTGTAACAACACCTGTATGCCCTGCCCTTCGTCGATTTGCACTTGGTTTTACCATAGCTATCTTTTGTCGCCTTTGAATCCATGATTTGCCTTGATTTGCCGATTTTTCATCTTGCACGTTTTGTATTGAAGATTTGTTACTCTTTTACTTAATTCATGATCCTTTGACTTAGTTAATCAATTATTTGTTTAGCACGGCATGGTCCTTTGACTTAGTTCATGTTTCAAGTGTACTGGCGCTTGTCTAAGTTTACTGCTTTTAGTCTATGACCTTAGTTGATCCTATGATATGGTTATTCACTCAATCTATTATGTTAACTAATTTAAGTATTCTATCGCGATCAATATTTAATGGAACGAGTATGTTTCCCTAACTTACTTTTGCTTGCTCGGTATATTGCAACTCGGATTTTGCTTCCATATTTGCTGGTTGAATAATATATGTACTTGAGCATATCATAATCTCACAAGAAATAAAGATGGATTCTTTCTTGAACCTCTATTTCACATATTTCTTACTTACAACAAATTTGAAGTTCTCGTTCGATATGAGGATCACATACTCCAGGTATGTTTTTACCAGCTTTCTCCATGATTCTCCCCCTAAGGTGGTAAAAACTATCTTAAAATGATAGCTTTATGAGGCCAATAATCATCAACAAACCCACCTTAAATAAATTACATATCCATAGGCTTAATATATCATGTGCTGCAAATTTTGCCCCTACTCGGAGATCACTTGATTTATACCAATTTAGTCGTAGTTCGTAACTAACCACGTCAAACTTTCACGTGGACTTCTAGCCAATAAGTTGCTATCATCAACTTTGATTAGTGTATAACCTCACTTATTATTAAGATATCCAAATGAGCTCTATCCATGTTGTGCCTTGCATAAACAACATGAGAGAGCTGTCAGCACATTATTTAATTCATGACAAGAATTTTAAGTTATTATATACATTGATGCCCTAATTTTATCACGTCAAATAAACGCACATCAAATAACATTTTCGTGTCAAAATTTCATATTTCGTCGTGATCATTACTCACATATCAAACTCATAGCCGACTAAAAACATGTTGATCATTTCTCATAAGCCAATCTTCTGGTTGACAAAAGTTTACAATTCTTTTGTGCACAATAAAATTACATTATAATTTCGGCTAAGCAAATGATGCGACTTTGGGACACAATCTAGTGTCTTATTTCAAATTGGCAAGACTACAATTTTATTACCTCCTTCAGGGAGTAATGATTTTTACTCTTCTAGAGCACATTGAAAATTCACATTGAATAGTAATTGACATCTTTTGTCTTATTTGAACATTTCAAAGGTACATACAATTTTCAATTCAGCCATACTCTTCTGGAGTATCTAACTATGATACTTTTATATTACGCCACGATTATTTTATAGCGTAATTCATGATAGTTCACCACATCTTTATTACTTATTAGAAAATGTCGTCGATCAGCAAACTATGCACATTTCCGACCTTAAGCATGAGTGACCCGCATTCCTCTGGGTACTAAATTTACAATAATAAAGATAAAGAATATAAATATCAAACTTCACAAACACTCACATTCTTACCTACTTATTAATGAAAACTAATTATGATAGAGGTATTGAGAACGTCAAAACAAACTTAAAATCAATACTACGATAATATTAAAGACAATGTTATATTGGGATGTACAATTGTATATCAATATAATGAAATTGTAACTTAGCATTAATATTGATAAAATGACAAGAAAAATTCAAGATATACTAAAAGTGAGTATTATTAACATTAGAATCTCTTAAACCTGTCGTTTGAGTAACATTAATAATGCTTCTTACAGAATACATATTGTCTGTTGTGTCACTTTAAATTCACTTCAACAAGTCAATTACCTTTATTAGAAAGATGTTCACTTAGTTCAATAAATCACTAGATCCATTTGGTCGACAACACATGGCATCCCTTTTGTTACCTTATGCCACTCTAGCTATACTTCTACATTCACTTCGGGGAATGAGCTAGATTTATGAATTTTAACAATATCTCCAATTCAACTTCGTCATGTCAAGCACACAAATTAAACCATTTATAAGATATCTTCTCATGATTTTACAGCAACAAGAGAGAATATGCAATATTTCTATACATACTCCACACTTAACTTTGAGCTTCAGGTCAAAGATTTGCTTAGTTACGAGGACTTGCTCGTTATGGAAATAAATTTGCTCTTGGGACTTCTGACCCACAATACATGATCATATGATTGACAAACTATTGATTATTTGACTTCACAAAACATAAAAACTTCTAGTACAAATATATTCGCACTTTACACGAATGATAACCATAACCTCATCACAACAGACAAGTAGTAAATTAAATGTCCAAAGACACTTAAGAAAACAAGACAATGATAATTCCAATAGAAGAGTTCTTGGTTCTAGTTTATCCAAACAATGTGTACATTCCGTGCTTAGTATATATCAAACATTGTCCTAGTGTATAGGTTTCGATACTCTGGCCATAATAAAACTCATGAGTTATTCACATCTCAACTTAATATCATCTCAATCAAAACTTCTTAACATGTCATTAATAATCCTTGCAATAAACTCCCAAGCGCAGAATGTCACACATACCATTTACATAGTAGCAAGTTACACAATATATGTAATCACGACACTTTACCTACTTCCGGAATAATCCGTCTTCGACTTCATTAATTAGTATCCTGATCAACCCACTCTTAGAGTACCAACGACTATGAAGATGGTTATATACTTATATGCTATTAAATTTCGCTAAATCAAGTGCAAAACATGTCACAAGAAAATCAAATGGCGGGAAAACATGAATCAGGGACACATACTACGTATTATTATTGTAATTTGATAGTTCATACTTATGACAAATTAAAAGGCTTACGGTAACCAGCAATAATAATATATGCTGGAATGCTAATATGCAAATTGGAATACGATCAAAGCAATCATCATACGATTCCAAAAAATTTCCAACTAACACATTTCCTATTCAAACAAATTCTTAATAATAGAGTATTGGAAGATCTTGCCAAATTGGTGATGAATGGTATCCTTGAAGTATTGTAGAAAAGTTATATAATTCGGTTCTAATTTTATTGATAAAATTATATGGCAAGATAGCGAAGTTGGTTTGATACTCCTGTAGAGTGATAAGATACTCTTAAGTATGAAAGTAAATATTTTACGCATGGATAATAATAGATGGCCTATATGAAAGAAAAGGTAACTCGAGAACAAATATTCAGATATCATGGATGGATCCTAACTACAAAAGATTATATAAAGAGTTTTGGTAAAGTTATACCGGTATATATATGGTGTAACACCCCCAAATTTCCTTCCCTTTTTTAAAAAAAACATTTTATGGCGAATCAAAACACAAAATAAGGAAATTCAGAGATGTCACTTTGCACTCGAGTCAAAGACCTGAATGCAAGGAGATTTCAGAAGCCGAACTACAAATGTCCAATGATCTAAAATAGTCTATTACAATCCAATAATTAAATTACAATAGTCCAAAATCCGAAATATGAAATAGTCTAAGTATTAGTAATGGTTTAATAACTGAAAGTCCAAATTTTATTTAATCCAACTAATATCTAGTGAGTCGTCGTTTCCACATGCATCATCTACTCCAAACCTGTGGTGGATTTAAAGCACAAAAAACCACAGTTGAAAAAGTCGGAAAATTGAGTTAGCTAACACCACAACTCGTTGAAAACCAAAACTCTTACCTTGATTTTAAAAACGTTTTAATTTTATTTCCGAAAACCACACTTAGCATGTTATCACATAAACCAATCATCAAGACAATTCAAATCATCAAGATAGAAGTATCACAATAAATTCAACAAGTAAAAAACATTTTATCAACATAATTTAAATAATTATTTTATATCTTTTAATGAGGATTTCATATCAAATTTATAAGTGGGATGAGGCGGTTTGTGGCCAACTCATCCAAACCATACCAATCATATTTTTATAAGTGGGTGAATCGGTTTTTACCGAATCACCAAACCATATCATTATATACGTGGGTGAGCCGAATCTTTGGCGACTCACCAAACCATACCATTATATACGTGGGGAGCCGATTCTTTGTCGACTCACCAAACCATACCATTATATACGTGGGTGAGCCGATTCTTTGTCGACTCACCAAACCATACCATACAATACTACTAGACCTTAAGTGTGCACACCCCTATTAAGTATTGCTAAACCAATAGAGTAGTACTAGAGTCAAGCCCTTATAAAAACCCATGTGGTGGGGCAATAAAGTGGAGTTCATGTGACTCAATCCAATAAAGTGGAGTCTAAGCGACTCAAACCAATAACGTGGAGTCGATGCGACTCAAACCAATAATCATTGTGTATCCTCATACTTTGCTTGTTCATTTTGTTTGACAATACCAATCCTTTAAACAACTTATATTTTAATAATCGTACAATCATTCATAATTCCATCAGAACAATATCAAATATCCAATCAATCATATTCCAAGCGACATTCTTTGAATCATACCAAACAATATACCAATATGATAATTCAATCCAATCAAGATATGATAACCAAAACAATAAATCATTCTCCACCTATCATGATACTAAGTCTTCATCCAACAAACCAATCACTTAGCATATAATTTTGAAAGGTTTCTACAGTTTAAGAAAGGTTGAGCATGCTAGCTTACCTTTTCAATGCACACAAGAACACGACAGCACAACGGTCACTAGCACTCTTCGTCTACGAACTCATGGTCTACAATTACACAACCAATAATCCCAAATCAATACTAGTCTCGCCCAATCATTCAACCAACTACTTATGTTAGTACTAGCTATACGTAATGTCCATGACAATACCAATTCCAAACCAAAATCACCAATTAACCAACGATTATAATTCTATTTCAATAATTACTCGATAATTATTAAATAAGACCCAAATTAGTATAAAATTCGCAAAGACATAAAAATAGTTTTAAAACAGAATCTAAATTATGTTGGATTTTTAGAGTAATTAGGCAGCCAGATCCATGGTTCAATGGTAGTCAACATCAGGGTGTGTTGTATGTGACACGATGAGAACAAGTTTAGAGATATAATACAATGAATATAGTCATTTGTATTGATATCACTTGGTGATGCATGGTTATTTGGATGTTACCTTGGTACTTATTTGGAAGTTATTCTAACATAAGCACCAAGGGACATGTGTCCTCTAGAGGCATGACATTCCACAAGTATGACATGTGTTATAACATGTGTTCTTCTCCAAGTATGACATGCGTTACTCTCCGAGTAAGCCATGTGTTATTCTCCATGTGAGACTAGTGTTTCACTAAGGGGATGAATCTTCTCTATAAGTAGGAGGTTCTCCTATCATGGATGTGATGAAAAATCATGTTGGAAAATGAGATTGTTCAGATATCAAACACATTTTATAGAAAAAGTCTTGCAAACTTTTGTCTATAGGAAAACACCATAAACACCAAAAGGAAAACCAAATTTTGTTTCTATTGATTATTATACTAAGAGCAAGTATAGCAATTGTTGAATCTTCTTTGTATCTCAAAAGTGGATTTCGTGATACACGCTGCTCTTGTAAGGGTCGAAATACTACTTTTAGGAAAGTGATACACGCCTAGAAGATTGTATCCCCAAGTCACCAAATCGTTGTTGCGATTCAATTTGCTTGTAACCCTTACACTAGACTATTATCAAGAAATAGTTCTAACAAATTATAAAAATCAACCCTTAATTATTACAATTTAATTAGAAAATATTCTAGCAATTTAAATTATGTTTTAATAATTAAAAACAGTGTTTTATTATATAAAATCCCATAAATTCGAGATTAACCAAAATAAATTACAAAATCAGTAAAATAGTTTTTATAACCACCACCATATTTCGAGAACCCTAATTAGTATTATGATTTGAGCTAATTAAAACAATTTTCAACACTAAACTCTTAATTAGACTAAAAACAATTTTTATAAACAATGACAAACTAAAAATCAAATTACCCAACTAAAATTATAGTCCCAAATCAACAGAATCTAATCACCAAAATCTATATCAATAGAAAATCAACAAAACGAATTCATTAGATTGATTTGATTAACCCTTAATCACAAATTAACCCAAAAACTCAAAAACAACTCAAAACTAATCAAATGATCAAAACTTTAATTAACAAACTACCTACAATCGATTTACCCATCACCAATAAAGTCTAATAACATCAATTAAACAACATCACCAATAAAGTCTAATAACATCAATTAAACAACAAATTAGGCAATCAAAATCAACATAAGAATCGTTCTAAATGAAGAACGAAAACAGGGGATGAAGAGGAAGAAGCGTTGCTCACGAAAATCGGACGAGGAAGAGGAGGGTGGTGTGGTGGTCCCAAAGAGGGAACGACGGCGACGACGGCTGGGTAGAAACGGCGAGGGAAGATGGTGTGTGCGTGCGTGCGGAGTGAAGAAGAAGCAGGGGAAAAACAGAGGCGACCTGTTTTGAGGAGAGAGGAAAAGAGGGTTTATTGTTTTATTATTTTCTTTTTCTTTTTCTTTTTCTTTTCCAATTTCTGATTTTCTTTTTATTTTGGGTTGGGTATTGATTTTGTGTTTGGGGTAAAATATATTGGGTTGTGTATGGTTGTTGTAGTTAGGGTGACCCCAATTAGAAAATACAAATCCAAATAGAAAATCCGACTATAAAACTCAAATCGCAAGTCCAACCTTATTCCCAAACCCATTTTCGAAAACGACTCATACAACTAATTCATTTCCCCCTAGAATAATCTAATTAATAATTCTAAACAATTAATATAAAATATTACGAAATTTCGGGATATTACATATGGAACCGATAAAAGTGTAAATTCATTATAACGTAGATGGACATGTAAACTTGGACATGTAATTGGGGACCGTACATGTTAAGTCCATACATTGTCGACAAATTATTAATAAGATGGGCTCTTGGACCTGCAGTCCAAAGAATTTATAATTTCAAAATCTGTACGTACAATTGCATTATCGAGTCTAATATCACGTGCATGTATATTTACTTATAGTAATGTATTAGGCATACTTATTTCTTGTTTTATATCATTTGCATCATTAGTTTATTAGCCTTTGGTTTTCATAGTGCATGTGCATATACCAATCATTGCGTTAAATGCTACTTTTGAATTAAGTGTGAAATATATGAATAGTCACTGAAACGACTAGTTTGATTTGTGATTCGAGAACCTCTTTGAATGCGATAATCTTTGATGAGACAATTAGTCATAGGCAACAATTGGTTCCAGAAGAACTAAAGTTCACTTAACTATGTGGTTTAATGAAAAGTTCCCGAAGAACATATTATCTCTAGGTTTTCTCTTGAAGTGAACTGAATGAAAACATAATTAAATTTATGTGTTAAGAATACTAATACGAATAATATTATTACTATCATTAAGGTTTATGGTCTAGAAGCACCATAATCACTAGTAGTAATATAAAAGAAGATTACCAAATTATGAAGGTCAAGCATTAAACAATTTCCTTTTGAATTTGACATTTGTTGTTTAAACGCTTTACCTCTTGAATAAGGTTAGTAGATATATGATGTTGAGTGGATGATAGTAATATTATTTAGATAATGCGCATTGTACGATTCGATTGTTGTACTCTTTTTCCCTTCGGTAAGGTTTTTATCCCATTGGATTTTTTCTTCCAAGGTTTTTAACGAGGCAGCATTAGACGCGCACATATTACAACTCCCGTAATATAAGATGGTGAGAACAGTACGAATCGTAGCAGGCTTAACCACATGACTAAAAGTCTCGTCACAATCAATGCCAATCTGCTGAGATTTACCGTTAGCAACAAGCCGCGCTTTATGGCGCTGAAAAGACCCATCAGCATGAAACTTATGGCGAAATAACTACATACAACAGATAAGATGAGCATCAGGAGGCGCGGAACCAGGTCCCACGTTCCAGTCTCAATCAAAGCATTATACTCAGCTTGCTTGGTGTAGACACCAAATTTTGTCTCACCTTTTTTTTTATTTTCATTTTTATTAATCTATTTATATTTTCTAATTCTATTTCTATTTTCTAATTCTATTTCATTCTATTCATTTCTATTTACCTATTTCTATTCGTGTATTTGTAATTCAAACGATTTCTCAACAATTCCAATTTCACCATTTTTTCTATTATTTATATAAATTTCGAAAATTGTGTAAATAATATTAATAATATTGATTTTTATCATTTTTTATTCTAATTTCATTTATTCTTTGATTTAGTTCACCCGGTTTTCATTTTCGCGCAAACCGAGGTAAATTTGCTCGAAACGAGCCAAACACGATTTCATTTTTGTACTACTAAACCACATAGGCAATGACATCATTTTATATGTCATGCCCATGTCACTCACATTTACACTAACAAGATGCTAACAATATGCTAAGTTTTTGATTTTTGATTTATTTTTGAATTGATGACTCATGGATTCTCTCCCTTCACTACAAGAGCAAGAGACAAAAAAAAAGAGGTGAGGTGTGTGGCTTGGAAGGGCCGGCCAAAGAGGAGAGTGGAGAGCAAGTTTTGTTTTAATTTAATTCTTCAATTAAGTAGATATTTACCTCTCACATTCACTCTCATTCACTCATCTTATTCTCTTCTCTTCATCCTTAAGCAAACACTCAACATTTAACATCATTCAACACATTCACTACTCACAAAAACAAAGCAAAAAAGAGAGTGAGAGTGAGAGAGGGCCGGCTCCTTCACAAGCAAAGAAAAAAGAGCATTTGCTCATTTGCATTTACTTCTACATTCATTCTCATATTCTCTCATTCATTTCCACATCAAGCCTCCACTTTAATTCTAATTCAATCTAATAAATGAATAGCATTAGTATCACTTAGATTATAACTAAATAAAATCAATCTCATCTAAATTAAAATCAATTTAGAGGATTTAATACCTTAGCATTGGTGGATTTGCAACCATTGATCTCAAAAGGTAGTATTTCTTCTTCCCTTCTTCTTTTTATTGTAATTTCATTTCATTTATTTTATCTCAAATACCTTACTAACGTTTTTCTTTGTTGAGCCTTGGTCGGTAACGATGAAATACGTGTTTATTGAGCCGTATGGATTCGTAAGCTTGCCTCTAGGGCCTTTTGTGGCCGTTCCCTTTACTGAGGGGAACATTAGATGAGAGAGTTTTAGGAGTGGAGTGCCCATTGGTGATTTTTCTTATGTCTACTGTTTTATTGACCTTTTGTGGTGATTTGATATTTTTCACAAATTTTTCTACAATTATTTCCATGTACAAAAACTATCTACAACTCAATCCGATTTTTTGTTCTCTGAAAACTGTTTTTCAGTCTGACTTCCAAAATCCGTATAAAATCTTCCCTTTTGGTAAAATTCATGATTTTATAAACAATGCTTCTTTGGGGTCTTAAATGCAACCCTGCAAAATTTCAGATCCAAAATCAAACCAGATTATTTATGATGATTTTTGCAATAAAATGACTCAAAACTGGTCCCTGCTCCGACCAGTTGTATTCAACGAGGTTTTTCGAGTTGAAAACGACCTTTTCTGGGTATGTCTCCTTCACAAAAGTTGAAGATCAGACTCCCAAGTTTCCAGAAAGCTAAGGTTCAAAATTTTGTCATGTCTCTATCAACAGCTATGATTTTTTGAAAACAGATCCTGTTTTGCTCAGAAATCCGAATTTCAACCTTAAATTTGTTTTGTGAGTAAATGGACTTTTGGGGTCATGAAAAAATTCATGTGTGATCCCAAGATGTTCATGAACCCACCCTCAACCCAGAAAAATTTGAAGATTTGATTTGATCTTTCAAACCATTCAATTTCCATCAATTTTCTGTTTTTGGGGTTGAAAATGACAAGTTTTTCACCCAAATTAATTGTCGTAACTAATTAAATGGTTAGACTTAATAGGGAGTCTAATTAGTCCACCTCATTGAGATGTCAAAATGTTAAAATCGATTTTGACTTAATTAGGAGTCTACTCAACCCGATTTATAAAAACAATTAGACTTAATAGGAATTTTAATTGATCAATCCATTTGTTTGATGACTTTAAAACACTTAGAAAGAAGTCTAGGTGAATCTAAGTCAAGTCTACATAAGTTGAGTCTACCTAAGTCAAGTCAATCGAGGTCAAGTCAATGAAAGTCAACCGTCGTCTAAAACCAATTCAATTACAACCAAGTCTACCAAAGTCTACTAAAATCCAACCAATTACTCAAAGTCAACCAAAGTCAACTAAAGTCAAACACGTCTATCCAAGCCTACCAATGCCAAATGTCTACCCAAATCTACCAATGTCAATGTCTACCCAAGTCAAACCCAAATCTACCTAAAAGTCGTCTAAAGTCAACTTTGCAAATAGGTGCAAGTCAACCGAAGTCAACCCGAGTCAATTAAAGTCAATAAGGACTAAAATCGACCCCCTTATGTAAATAATGTAATTAATAAAAACAAAAACCCCTAAAAATGTTTTCTTGTTTGTTTTCAAACGTTCTTTTCTTAGTTTTTCTAATTAAAGTCGTTTTCTCTCTTTTTCTCAACGTTTTAAGAAATTCATTTCTTTTTCCAAAACTTTTTGTACATGGAAGTAAATGAACTTTCTTTGATGTGCTTTGCATGAAAAGTTTTATTTTCCCGTTCTAGTATGGACTTTGGACGGGGCCCTACCCCAACACTAGGCAAGGATTGCCAATTCGCTTATGCGCGATCATGAGGTCGATCTACATTCACCTCTACCATCTATTCCACCAACGCCCCAGTGGAACACCACTTGATCGAACATAATCGAATCGGCGATTTATTTTCCTTATATTGTTGTAGGGCCTACACGGGCAGCTCTATCGATACGGCCAATTCCACCGAGCCCTAAACACCTAACCCAATCCATTTTCCATTAAATCTCCCCGCGAGAGTCAATTCAACCTTAGTCAAACTATTGAGAGGTCTAATCTTTAAACTCGCCTTAGAGAGGTCGAGTCATCCACTTTAAGACCTCGTTCAGGAGGCATGCCTGGTTCAGGAGGCATGGTGATCATGGCGATCGCCGTCTCGACGAGAGACACATAGATGCAAGCGGAATATACCTTGCTCTATTCTACGTGGATCGACTTGACTCTAATGTGAGTCATCTATAAAGTCTCTCAATAGTACGACTTTGAGTGAAACGACTTTCTACCACTTCCAAGCGAAGTAAAACCCATCTCTACCCCCACATAGGTGATATCCCCAGTGGAATCAACCCGATCATTTCCCCCAGTGGAATGATATCTACCATGTGGATCCATCCATCCACCCTCGCGGATATTAGCCGCTACCCCCCAGTGGAAAAGGCCGTTGTCGTGGGGCTGCCCGTCAGAACTACGTAGGGTTTTGATCCTCGAGTGGATTCCAATCCCACGATGAAAGGTACGTAGGGCAACTTTGGTGCTCAAACCCCCCAAGTCCGTACCCAAAAGACTCGGGAAATCTTTTGTAAATTCTTTTTCTAAACTCTTGCATGTGAATGACAATGTGAATATATATGCTTTTCTATTTCTACATGTTTATATGGATCTTAACGTAACCAATTCACCGAGAATCTTTAGAAGGATATGATGTATTAGTAAGTGCCCGTCCTTAGGACGGAAGGGGAGACGAGTTCCAAATGTTCGCACCCCTTAACTAAGGCCCCGAACCCATTTTCTCTATTTCGCAGACTAGTTTTCCAAAAATGTGAATAAACACTTAAACGGAATTTTGCCTTAGGGCGCATGGAGTCATTTTTGGTTTTAGAAAGGTTTTCCGTAAAATTCTTTCATTTGTTTTCGAACTTGTGCTTTTTAAACTTGTTTCGAAACCCTTCCTTGTCGGGGTAAAGACAGGGTGGCGACTCTGAGTTTTCAACGATCCAACTTCGGTTAGTTCAATAACCATTCAAACCTCAAACCATTTTTTGCGGGCGCCGCACTTGGCAGCTTTCCAGTTAGGATCCTGAAGGACGGTAAGGTGGGACTTAGGAAGAGGAGAAATGGAGGGAGGGGCTTGGGTGTGAAGGCTGAGAGGCTTTTTAGGCTTATGGATACCATGCATAGCGCGGGTGGTCATGGAACGGGTAGGGGCAGTGGTCCGAGGTGGGGTTGGCAGGGGTAGGGTGGTGGAGGAGACGGGGACAGTAGAGGGGTTGGGTTTGCGACGAGAGTAGGTGAGGAGGGGAGGTGGAGTAGAGCCAGGTGAGGGGGAGGCAGAGGGATCACGACGATGAAAAGGAATATAACGGGGAGGTGGAGAAGGGGAAAGAGGAGAGAGGGAGGTGGAGAAGTATGAGGCGGTGTCGGAGGAGGTGAGGTCGGCGCGGACGGGTAGGCATAGTGACCCGAAGGAAGGGGGGAAGGTGGAGGAGAGGTGAGAAAATCAAGGGAAGTGGGGGAGATAGGGGGGAGCTGGAGAAAGGAAAAGTGGATTCATCAAAAGTGACATGACGAGAGACAATGATTTTATGAGTGGAAAGATCAAGGCAGCGGTAGCCCCGTTGGTTGGAAGAAAACCAAGAAACACACAACGAATGGAGCAAGGTGAGAGTTTGTCGTGAGCTTTAGCGGAAATGTTGGGATAGCAGAGGCACCCAAAAGTCCGGAGATGGTCATAGGTAGGATGGCGAAGGTAAAGATCGGAAGTGGGGGAGCGGAAACGAAGAATCTTAGAAGGAAGGATGTTATGAAGATAGACGGCCATATGGAGGGAGTCAACCCAAAAATGAGCGGGAAGTGAGGCATGGATGAGGAGAGTACGGGAAATGTCGTTAATACGACGGATCATGCGTTCGGTGATAAGTCCTTATTTTGCATAGTTATATAGGACTTTACGATGTTATAATTGCTAGATTTGTCCCCATTCATACTTGATTCTCATTCATTCCCGCAATATTTCACGTCCTTGGTATAGTTGTTGGTTTTTAAGGTTTTCAGGCATAAAGAGGGCATTTTGGAGAAGTTATTAGAGTGTGGGATTGAAGTTCATATGCACGGTGCCAATTTCGGAGCTCAATATCTCTTAAACCACTTTGAATTTTGCAGTGAAACCAATTGGAGGTGAAGATTATGATCTTACCTTTCTAAGAAGTGGTCACACGCCCAAATCGGATGAGTAACGAAGAAATTAGAGGCGTTTGAAGTTGGACTGCAGAACCAGTTTACACGACTCGCGCCAGAATTGCACGACTCGTATACATGAGGGCACGAATCGTGCATTGTTTTGCGCGACTCGTGTAGCTGCACGGGTGATGTGTTCCGTGATTTCTTTATTTAGTCTCGGGGGTTTATTTCCTATTTTCAAATAGGTAATTGTAAAATAACCTTCTAGATATTTATACCTAGTTGAGGCCTTGTATTAGATATCTAAGCTTTGATTATTTTCTGCGGCTACTTTCAAGACTACGACGCTTATTGCTCTTCGGATTATTTTCATTATATTTCATCGTATTATTCAGACCCAATTGAGAGTATTGTTATTTCTTCCTTTAATCTTTTAATCATGTTTTGCTTTAATTCAATTATAGTTGTTCTTGATTTCAATATGTGTGAGTAGTCTTCTCTAGGGGTTTGATTGAACCCTAACATGTTTGATGCTACGATTTGATTCATGAATTAGCAAGTTATATTGTTCATATGATTAGGGCTTATTATGGCTAGATTTAATTCTCAAGCATGAGTTTGATTTATGTTGTCTAATCTATATGCGTTGCTGCGATTAGGATTGATATAGATTAATGCTTGCTTGACCTCTTAACGGAGTTTATAAGTGGGAGTTGCAATTCTTGGTTAGTGATTACACCTCTAATATTGATTAGGACTGTTTCACCACGGGAGTGGGTTGCTAGGACCAATTGGGAATTATTATGCGTTCTAAATGCTTCTTATTACTTGATCACTTCACCACGGGAGTGGGATTTAGGATAGTAATTGGATTAGACTATGATAGCCTTGGCCGGATAAGTAGTTCTTTGCATAATCTCTCCTAATCTATGTGTAATTGACTTGCTATGTGTTTTATGATCGTAGTAGATGCATGTTAGTGGGGATATCTCCACCCTAGGCCTTTAGTATATTGTTTTCATCTTCGTTGTCTTTACCATTAATTGATACAATCACAAATCATTTCGACCATAGCGTAGGTGACTTTGCAATTCTTTAGATGACCTAGACATTTTCCATACCTCCCTGAGATCGACCCGTTAGCTACAATTACCCGTACGCTTGCGGTTAAATAAACTCGTAACAAGTTTTTGGCGCCGTTGCCGGAGAGGTAACGGTACTAATTCTAGGTTTCTTTAGGATTTGTTTGTCTACGCATCTTTTTATGTTTTCCTTTTTGTTACTGACTTGTGCTTCTCCATGAGACCATGACTGTTTTCAGTTTTCCCCAATATGATGGTGAACCATTTCACCATGATTATTCTCGATTTAAGGAGTATGTGATCTATATCAATACTCTTGGTTATTTTTATTCATGGGGGGAATTGTACGATGTGATCACCGATGGCATGACCTCTGAAACCATATCTCTAGCATCGAGGTATGTCGATCTGGTGTTCTTGAAGGGTGATGAAGCTTGGAATTTCCTTGATTACTTGGCCTCACACACATTACAGGTTGAGTTGGCGACTCTACCTCCTAAATCTGATCTTCAAATTACTCTAGAGAATTTTATGGCTCAATGTGCTGAGTCCCAGCTTGACTTTGAAGCAAACAACAGTGTTGGGTTTGGTTTTGATGAATCTCCACGATTATCGGATTTTGAAGTTGGTCCACCCCAAACGGATCATATGAGTGATTTTGTGCTGCCATTGTTAAAGGTGATGCGTTATCTGATGATGATGATGATTTCGTGGATGATAGTGAGTTAGATTCTAGTTTACACTAGTAGAAATTGCAATATGGCGTCCCTTTAAGGGCGTCGGTCCTTACGGAACCGACGCATTAAAGTATTTTAGGCGTCAGTCATAATTGTGAAATGAAGCTAAAAGTCGAAAGGAAACCCGCACGCTTCTGGAATGCATTTTAGGCGTCGGTTCTAGTTACAAACGACGCGTTATGTGTTACTTTTGGCGTCTGTGAAACCAGTAACTGACGCCTTAATTTTAGTGTAGCAACAAAAGACGACCCAACCTTATCCCTTCGCTCCCGCTACCGAAAAACACCATCATTCCCTCGTGCTCAATTTTCGCCAAAATTTTCCCCAAATTCGAACCAAATATTGCGCTCAAATTTCTCCCCAAATTCGGACCAAATATTGCGCTCAAATCTTTCCCTCTCGACTGCCCAAATTCCGACCAACTATTCACAATAATTCCAACCAAATATTCACAATAATTCCGTGCAGATTTGCTCAATATTTCGGCCAAATTCCGACCAGATTCGAACTAATTCTGACCTCCACCTTCTCCGACGACGACTAAGGTAATTTTTGAGATTGTTTTTTCTTTTTCTGTTTTAAGGTAAAGTTTGAAGATTTTCAATTGGTTTGGGGGAAAATGAAGATTTTCAATTGATATGGGGGGTTTGAAGGTTTTTATTTGATTTGGGGGAAAGTTTGAAGGTTGTTAATTGATTAGGTGGAAAGTTTGAATCTTTTTAATTAAGTTGGAATAAAAGTTTGATTGAATATTTTTTTTGATCGAGGAAGAGTTATTTGCGTCGTTCGCCACGTTACTGCCGCCGCCGTTCGCCACGTTAACCAACACCACCTTACCGGCGCCGTTTTCGATTCACAGGTACATTATAATCTTCTCGTTCTTGTCGTTGTCATGTGATGCAGGGAGGAGCAGTCTGAGATAGATTTTATGTCCTTTTTGGTTCAGGTAAATTTGTGCTTAAATTTTATGAACAGAACTTTGGAATGTGATGAGAGCTTTGTGATGACAGTCAACAAGAATATACTACGTATAAAAACAATTAAAATCTAAAGATATGTGCTGTTGTTCAGTGTTCGAAAGTATTACGTCACTGAGAGGAAGCTCAAATTGAAACCTGTAAATTAAATTGTCTAAAGATAGGTGGCTAGGTAACAAACCAGAACTGGACGAGTAACCAAATTAGAGCCTATACTTTGCCATTTTATGTTATAGCTGGCTAGAAATCGTCTTGCTACTTGCGTCTCTTACCTAAAATAAGCCACCTATTTTTTTATTTTTGGGGATTGTTTTGTGATTTTGTGTTGCCATGCTACCCCCAAAATTACTGCTTTTGATTACTATCTTTGGTACCTGATATTAATGTGAGCCAATTAATGATTACAAATGCAACTCAATATTAGTTAAGTTATTGCCTAATTGCGCACCACAGACAAGTCGTCGTGCAACGTAAGTATTCCTCTGCCAAATTCAAAATTTGATTAGCGAGTCTTACTTCAATATTAATACTTTGCTATATAGTGCCTGTTATTCAATTTCTAAAATGATAAGTATGGTGATTTCGTGGATATGCTGCGTGATTTTGTTCTCGAATGCTTACCTTTTGTTTTTGAGACAGTATGTAGAATGCTTCTTTGCGTGACCATGATAGTTATGTTATGTTATGTTATGTTGCAAGTAATTAGCGACACCATTGCTTTTCGCTGACTTATTATACGTGGAAATGATGCTGATGTTAAGTAGATACCCTCTTGATATTATGGATAACATTTTGCATAATCTCATTCTATAAAGCTCTCTAATTCTTATCATAATCTTGGTTATTGAGCATGTAAACTGGTCAAATTAACACCTCCATATCTGAATAACGATTATATGGAGTATGTTGCATAACTTGATCCATTAGATCTTGAGGTTTTGTTCGTGGGGTGATGGCACTAGTTTGGCTCTTTTTGACAATCGTTTTTTTGGTGATTGTGAGAGGAATGCCGTCGGTTTGGATTTTTATATTTTTTGATGCTACTAGTTGTGCATATGTTGGTAAAGTCTCATTTGATTTAGCATGTCAAGTTGGGTTAGTGAACAGTAAAATCTTTAATTTATTACATTTTCATTTACTTCCCCTAGTCTTACTGCTTTCATGCAACCCTGTAATGCAGGATTGAAACCCTGAAATGCATGATTGAAAGTGCCATGAATTAATTACTGCTGTCAACACCCACAAAATTGCAAGTTACGCAACCTGATTTTAATTAATTACCACTGACAGGGTCATTAATCAGTGTCATTTAGAAGTTAATCAGGGTCAATCTTTATAATGTGGAGCTTTTTGATGTAAAATGTGTCTATGTTATTCGCACTAGAGTTTTGAGTATTGTGCACTGTAAAAGTGAGGCATCGAGGAGTCTTGGAAAGTCGTCTGCATTTTTGCATTGGGGGAAGTTGATTGCTGATTTCATGTACAAGTTTCGTTTTTGACTGATTTCAAGTACAAGTTTCGTATTTGACTGAACTCGGCTGATGTATTTACATAGAAGAATAATGTTTGCTAGTGTGCTTTGTTGCTGAGCAAATGAATCTTAGTTATGGACGATCTTTTGCTCATTCATGTTCTTGTTGTTCTTGTACCCGTGTTCCTGTCTAACTAGTGTTTAGAAATTAGAATACAGGAGCAGATTTACACTATTGTTACTACGGTCTTTGTTTGTCGCCATTTTAAGGCTCTTAAGCGTATTCTACGTTACCTTCAGGGCACTCTAGATCATGGTTTAACTCTTTCAGCTTCCCGTATATCTGGTTTGACTGCTTATTCTGATGCCGATTGGGCCGGTTGTCCTGATTCTCGGCGATCCACCTCTGGCTATTGTGTTTTTTTGGGTGATAATCTAGTGTCGTGGTCGTCCAAGCGTCAACATGTTGTTTGTCGTTCTAGTGCGGAAGCTGAGTATAAGGGGGTTGACAATGCTGTTGCTGAAGCCACGTGGCTCCGTAATCTGCTTCTTGAGCTTCATCTACCACTGCGTCGAGCTACCGTTGTTTACTAAGATAACATTAGTGCAGAGTATCTTTCCGGCAACCCTGTACAACACCAACGCACCAAGCATGTCGAGCTCGATATACATTTTGTGCGTTAGCGTGTTCGTGTTGGTCACATCCGCGTACTCCATGTTAGTTCCTGCTGAGTTTCAGTAGGCTGATATTTTTACGAAGGGCCTGCCACGGCAGTTGTTTCTTCGTTTTCGCTCCAGCCTGAGCGTACGTCCTTCTCCCGCTCCGACTGCGGGGGTGTGATAGAAAATTAGTGTAGATTATATTTGTGTACTTACCTTATTATGTAATTACCATAACTCTCCTTGTACAATGCTATATATATTCGATATGCAATACAGAAATCCCTCATTTTTAGACGGTTTCGTGTTATTTTTTTTTTTTACCAAAATCTGAATGATAACAGAAGTAATTAGATAGTGTTACATTGGAGAATTGGTAGGCATGTTTGATGAAGTCCATTATACTCTCTTGTATACAATTGAACTTGTGATCAATGTTCGATTGTAAACTATATTTCGATGGTTCAGTGTTGAATTTGGATGACTGGATTTAAAGTTTTACTTGTGAATTATTATTGTTGGAGCGCAGTTCTTGGAGGTGATGTGCAAAACGTCAGGAAATTACAAGACGGTTTGCTCCGGGAACAAAGGCAGGTTTTGCATTGTCTATGATGAATAATAAGCTTGATGCTGGTGAACCTCTTGGATTGTATATTGAGGCGGTTAAGGATGGCGAAGAGCCCATCAATTTCGGTCCAAGCTCTATTCTTTTGCGCTATGGCACTGGCTCGCAGATTGTTACAGATGGTCAACCAGGTATGTTCCTCATGGATCTTTTTGTTTTTCCCCAGAATACATTCAAGAATTGTGTTGGTCTGAAGTCTATGGGATCAATCATGGTAGTTGTCTTGGTAGTTTCATGATGTATTGCTATATTGAATTGACTTTTGTTGCCAATTTTATTTGTTTTTGCAGGTGTCAAAAAACGCGAAGGCATTAAGGTAATATTATTACGCACATGTGTGTATGCAATGTGAATAACTTTGTTACTGTATCTAGATATTCTTGCATTTGTAACACTATAAGAGTTCCTTGGAAATAAAATCTAGGAACTAAAATTAGATAATGCTAGTTCAGGAGGGAAACAGTATGCTTTTATCTGGAGAATCTTAAGTTTGACAAACCGTAGATGGAAACTTTTAATTTAAAGAACTCGTAGTTGTCTGTTACGGTGTTACATGTCGAACAAGAAGTTAAACAAACTTTTCAATGAATGAAACCATGAAAATAAATCAATTTGTCGAAAGTAGTAGTTTACAAACTAGAACTCTTTATGGAGGCTATGCAATTGTTAAAATTTCTTTAAACTGACATACTGTAAGCTGCCTCTTTATGTTGAAGCAACATAGGGGTAAGGTTTACATACATGTGACCTCCCTTACCTCGCCATAGGTTCAAACCTTTGAGGCATTGGGGTAATAATGTTGTTGTTGTTTCCATTAGACATAATCTCTATGACAATGCATAATCTCAGAAGATGGCATCATCATTCAAGAAAGTGAAAGTACACTCACTTAGCAATACAACTATTGATTCATCCATTGGCAACACTAAAAATTAGCGCGGTAAACTAAAGCATGTGCTTCATTGATCATCTATCAGCCTAGTTATCTTGTCTCTAAGTAGCATATAGAGAGTGAGCTCATCACGTGAAATCATCACTCAAATTATCATCATAATCAGCCTATATATATAATAAGTTTGCCCTATTGTAGATTCCACGGATGGTCTCTATAGCGACGTACGTGCGAGTCGTGCGATGATTGCACTAGGATAGGAGTCGCCACCAAACAATTGTGGGGTGTTTGGAAACCATGCAATGAGATCTTGTTCCTTGTTAACGAGGGACTACGTAAACGCTTGGTGAGTCTGTACCAATTGAGCATAAACACTTGGAGAAGCGAGTCATGCCAAGTACAAAACACGTTCGCGAGTCGTTTACCGAAAGGGACAAAACCGAGGGACGTAAAGAACAAGATGCGCATTGTGCCCCACGCCAATATGCAGCCTACGGACCGCAAGACTTGGTTCGGGGGTGACAATACGTGTTGGGAAGCCATAAGACACCCAACCCCGCCCACGTATAGCGGCCTCTACTAGTTGAATTATCGTTTACAAGTCATTGAGAAGTTAGCCATGCAAGTTTACAGTAATTTACAAGTTAAATACAACCTAATAAAATTTAGCTAAATCGGTAGTTTAGAACATAAAACTAGATCTTAGGTCATAAAATTATTAAAGTTGATTTAGGGTCCCTAACTACCAATTGTCCAAGCGCTTTGCGCTATGTGTGTTAGGCGTGATTCATGTAATTCGTTTTAGATCTAAATCTTGGTTAGGCAAAATATAAATCTAGATCGTAAAAGCAATAAAATGCGCACGTAAAGAAGGGGTAGAAGATGAGAATAAAGTAAAAGAAGAGTTTTGAAAAGAGGGGGCGCCCTCAGGACTTACGTGTGTCCGCGATACCACTACTTGCTCTACTATGTTTCGAGATCGTTGCGTTGATCCTTAGTATGCGTCGTAGGGGCTAGAAATGGTTTTGATGCGATGCGTTGCTCTTCGAACGTAGGTGTGAGAGGGGCTTTGATTTTGTTGTGTCTTGTGTCTAGGGGTGCCCTAAAGTTTAAGGGTGCCTTAGGGTTTTGGTGTTGTATTAGGGTTTTTATGTGTAGGTTGCTAGGGTTTTTGGGTTGGTAGGGTCTTTGTGGTGGTTAGGGTTGTTGTGGTGGTTAGGGTTTTGTAGTGGTTAGGGTTGTTGTGGTGGCTAGGGTTGTTGTGGTGGCTAGGGTTTTGTAGTGGTTAGGGTTGTTGTGAGATGAAGGAGTAGTACAAATTTAGGGTGGAGAAATGGTGTGAGAGAGGTGTGTCAAATGAGTGGGATGGAGAGGTGTATTTATAGTGTGGAGATGCTAGGGTTTTGGGTAGAAACCTAGCAGGCCGGCCACCTTGGGTTTCGTGCATCAAGCCCACGATGGCGTGCGTCTAGCGCCTGCGCGAACTGGCTTGCGCGACTGTTTTGAAACGGTCATATCTCACTCGTCTGTGGCTCAAATAAGGCGTATGACCTATCGTTGGAAAGGTAAGACAATGAAGTTTATCATGAAGGTTTATTTTCAAGCCAATTCCATATGGTTTAGGAGTTATTCCTGTTTGAAGTTGAGGCTATGTGTTTGAGTAGTTGAGGTGGGTCAAACTCTCTTTTTTGCAAATGGGCTATTGATGTCATGGTTTTGGGTTGAGACGCATTATTTGCTAACGGACTCATGGCAACGGTGGTTCACATAGTAGAGCAAGTAGACGCAGTTCACATTATAGTGTCCTTTCATCATCGGGCATTTGGGTAGGGACAAATGCAGGTGTCTACACCTATACACTCTAGATATAACCCCTCCAATCAGCTTACCCCATATCATATTTACTTTTATAATAACTTTTCTCTCTTGCCACATAAAGCATTCTCCTTAAGAAAACTCTACAGAAAAATACCCCATTGAATACGCTGTAGAGAAACATGTAAGAGATATACCAGAGAACTCTTCTGTACCAGAAAACCTGACAGACAATGATGACAACATATATCATTTCACTTTTACAGTCTATAGGCTATAGATGCTCTTGCAGATATATACATTAATGCAATTGGGTTTGGAACTATGAAGGTGGGGGAACCTGGGGTTGAAATCAGCATCTATGATCTTGACTTTGATCCTCACTCAGGCGATGAAAATATTGTATATGGCCTGCTTAGCATGCACTCTTTAACATTGCTCGACTTCAGGTGCAAAAAGAACTAGATATTTCTTGTGAAGTTAGAACTTAGAACAGATCGCCCGTTTCTTGGACGGAGGCTCTAGTTGTAGAAACTGTGCAGCAATTGGAGATAACAGAGTACTCTGAAGACTCATTGCTCATTTACAAGAAGGGTGATTCTATGTTCCTGAACTTACCGTGCTTCGGATGGTAGTTTTTCTGAATCTCTTCGATTTCTTGATAATGTATACTAGTAGTAAACAATCTTTATGCATCTTTCCATTTTTAATCATGGTTTATTATATATAGATATGCCATATGGCCACTTTTGTGAAATTAAAGTCCAAAGTTTTTTCAAGATAGGAGAATTCCCTTCTATTACCTATGGTTTTAAGGTCACAATTCCTTCTGTAAAATTGCGGTCATTGATGGTGAAAGATCAAGGTATGTAAATCCTTAGATCAGTGCTTTTAATTTGATTTTCATTTTAGTTAGTTCTGGCTTGTCTTAGTAAATGTATATTTCATGTAGTTATTACTATCCAATTCGGTGAACATATCGCGATCATGGCTCCTTATGATAAGGGTTTTAGTATTGCTGAGAGCACGTTTGTTATGGTGTGGATGGGAATGTGGGATTCACTCATTTCAGCTTTGCATATTACTGAGATGACGGAATTATGGGTTGTCACTGAGCCAAGTGTGGGCGTCGTGTTTCGTATCCAAGGTTGCGGAATCCTGCTGTTCTACAAGACCTCCTTCCTCTATATTGATATGGAGCTGTCTCGTCTGGGAAGTTTCACCCCACTGCTTTGAACAGTAGTGTGATTCTACTAATGTCTGTTCATTTACTCTTTTACTGCAAAATTTACTCGAAGTAGTCTACTCCGTATGATTTTTGTTTGTTTTTAAGGCTTGTGCAACTAATGTCGATCTCTGAGCAACAGCCCCTACGATATACTCCTATGTCATTTGTTTTTAAAGCTTTTAAACTAATCTTAGAATTCAATGACAAAAAAGTTAAGGCGTGGAAGATGAATCATTATAAATAATACAAATAAATATTGAATAATGTATGTCATTTTCTTGGTATATAATAATTTTTTTATTTACTAATTTTAACGTAGTGTAGTATGACAAATCAGTACACTACGTGTTTTTTTTTTTTTGCTAAAAATTTAGCTATTATACTCTGAGATGACACGTAAGATTAAAAGATTTTTGATTTTTGATGTTAACCTACTGATATTATTATATAGATAGGTTGTATTTCCAGTTCTGAGTCTTGTATTTTGCTTTTGGCGCAATACACAAACTCTGCCATTCCCCCCCATTAAACGGCGTCGTTTCAACCGAGATTAGAATGCCTATTCTAATCACGGTGATTGGTGTAGATTTCGTGGACAATTGTTGTAGTTAAATACTAGCTTATTAGCCCGTGCAAAATTGCACGGGTTGTTATATGAATTTGGTTATAACTCTATTTTATTACCCATACTTACCGCAAAATATTAGGACTATAAAAAATTTAACCGACCAAATGTGACCTGTTATTCAAGGTTAATAACCCATTTTTCCCTGATCAAGTCCTGGCTATAGAAAACTCGAACCCGTTTCAACCAGTATTCTTTTGGGTTAAACTTGAGATGGCCCGTTGTCCCAATTTTTCTATAATTAAGACGAAAAAAAAACGTGTTTAATTTGGTATCATCCTAGAAAACTTATGTTTGATTAATGAAAACAATTTAGTAAGTATAGCGAATTTTTTTCAGTAGATTATGTTTATGTACGAATTACAATTTTTGACCCGTGACCGTTATTTTCGGGTCCCGTTTTTGTGAACTGTAATTCATATTAACTCCTACTACTTTTTAACCCACTTTTTTTTTTTTAACTCTGACCCCACCCGTTGACCCGTATTTTGAGTTAAAACGAAACAAACCCAAGATGTGCTATTTCCTAATATATTGCGCCTATATATATTATTTCATAAATTATCTCCAAAGATAAAATGATTTTATTTGATTTGATTCAGATTATCTCGTCCAAAGTTATTTTCGAAATTATGTCCTAAAATCTCAAATCTTTTATATATAACTTTATTAATAGAAGTATCAATAAAAATCAGTTGCCTTGGTGGTGGAAGTGTTAAAATTGTAACTCGGAGGTTACAGGTTCAAGCCTTCACAAGCTTAATTTTTATGTAGTCAAACAAATGCAATAATGAGGTGGCGATGATGTCGATGACATCATTGCTGACGTGGATAGTGTAATTGAAGGCTAATGGGGTGGCTAATGGTTAAATTAATATTTTCTTTTTCTTTCACCATTGTAATATGTGGAAGGTAACTTATACGGAATATTTGTTTTGGCGAGGGTCAGATTATAGTCAAGTGATCGAATAAGTTCTTTCCTTTCGTACGGAAAATTTGTTTTACCGAGTGTCAAAGTATAGTCAAGTGACTGAATTTACAGTTGACCTTGCAACGTTTGGATACTTCTCCTAAGTTGTGCGTCTATATTGAGCCCGATTATAAACCGACATTTAAGAGGATATGGGTCAGACACGATCTTTCTTTTTACGGTTTTTTTTTTTTTAAACTTTTACACAAAACCCGTGTTTTTAACAGAATGGAGTTAGGGACATCAAATGTGCAACCATATGGACCATATTGAGCACAATTATAAAACAACATCCAAGCAGATATGTCTCACACACGATCTTTCTTTTCTTGACAAAATATTAGATACATTCGGGGTATGTAGAGCTAAGTATCCCGTGTCCTATACCGTGTGAAAGTTCACATATTTGTTTTCGAAACCCAAACAAAACTAACAGTTTTAATAAATTGGGCCTAGATAAGTAGAGCCCACTATCTAGTAAATGAGTAGTACCCTCCCAATTCATCTAACAAGGATCCGTCTCCCAACCATTGGAACTCATTTCCCGCAGGCGACACAACCTCTACGGTCTCAAGTCGCCAGCAACTTTGCCCAGACCACCAGCACCACTCGCACTCGTCTCCCCTATCCCGCGCACCGTCTTCTCTCTATTTCTCCGCGAGACAACCACCATTTTCCGAAATGACGATGACGACTACGACATGGTTGGGCGCGGCAACATTGGTCGTTTGAAGGGCGGTGAGCTGGTGTCGAGGGGCGGTGTGCAGGTAAAATGGTGGAAATACGAGTTTCGAAAGGAAATCTAATTGGTTGTGGGGGAGAAAAGAGCTGAAGGCGTCGGGTGGGGCTGAGCCAAGTGGTCTTGTTGGCCCACACTTTCAAGGTGGTGGTGTTGGACGACAGATAGGTAGATGCGGGTGCTGGTGGACGGCGGCGCCAAGGGTGGCCGGTCGTTGGGGGAAAAGAGAGGAAAGAGACCCTAATTATTAATGATAAAAAGAGTCGTGTTTGAGGCAACGACCACGTTCACCGCCTTTAGTTAGACCCTTTCCCATAATACTGATTTCACTGTATATTTTTTTCACCAAATAGCCAAATTGGTATAAAAAATACATGTTTTCACCACATTGGTATAAAAAAAATTCAAGAAGACAAATTGGTATAAAAAAATGCAACGAGAGTCAAATAGGTCTAATTTTACGTCGTAGTTAGAAAATCGACAAAAAATTTCAAAAATATGCAAAATAATCTCTTTACTAATTTTTGAATATAAGTTTTGAGAGTATGAATATTCTTAAAAAAAAAAAGAAGAAAGTACTATATTGCAAGTTTTTTGGAAGAAACAAATAATTCTGTTTTTGTCGATTTTGCCACTCGGTGAAAAATTAGGCTCATTTGACTCTCGTTACATTTCTTTATACCAATATGTCCTCTAGTGTTTTTTTTTGTCTTGTCTTATTAAATGTATATTTTATGTAGTTATTACTATCCAATCCGGTGAACATATCGCGATCATGGCTCCTGATGATAAGGGTTTTAGTATTGTTGAGAGCAAGTTTGTTATGGTTTGGATGAGAATGTGGGATTCACTCATTTCAGCTTTGCAAATCTTTGAGATGACGGAATTATGGGTTGTCACTGAGCCAAGTGTGGGCGTCATGTTTCGTATCCAAGGCTGCGGAATCCCGCTGTTCTACAAGACCTCCTTCCTCTGCAGTGATATGGAGACATGGAGCTGCCTCGTCTGGGAAGCTTTACCCCACTGCTTTGAACAGTAGTTTGATTCTACTAATGTTTGTTCATTTACTCTTTTACTTCGGAATTTACTCAAAGTAGTCTACTCCGTATGATTTTTGTTTGTTTTGAAGGCCTGTGCAAAGCGCCTACGATATACTCCTATGTCATTTGTTTTTAAAGCTATCAGTTTCGGAAGTGAAAATAACAATACATATTGTGCATTGAATCCATTTGGTACTCTCTTTTGGTTTTTTATTTCTTAATTTTGTTCAATAATCTATTTCCATTTTCAAAGGAGCCACCCGCAAAACTTTATGAGCTTCTTGCTTCTTGGCGTTCTTAAATTGTGAATTAGTCGGTCAATGCAATTCTCGACACAATTTCCATTATAGGTCAACCCTAGTTCTCTCTACGTCTTGAGCATAAGAGTAAGATTGGATTGGCGGGTACATCGGACTCCCCTTACCTCGCATAGGTAGGAGTTAGGACCGTAGGCATAATGTTGTTCCTAGTGTTCGGGGCTTAGAACTGAGAAGGACAGAAGGAACTGAAAAAATCTCCTCCACACAACAACATACACAGGCGTCAATCATTCTTTTTCGAATTGTACTTTCATCGTTCGGTAATTCCCAACCCCTCAACTTCATTTCAAATTCATTGGAATTTTGTCTTCCTGCAGTATTGAATTGATCCCTACATTACCCAGAATCAAAGTCGTTGACTTTTTTCGTTTTGGAGTAAACAAATCAAAAGTATCAATTTTGGGTCGTCCTGAGAAATTTGGGGTTGGTTAAGAGTGATGGTGGATGAATTTGGAGCAAAATGTTTGATGGGTATTCGAGGTTTAACAAGAAGAAAGCAGGTTGACTCTGATAATCTCAAAATTAATCATGCTCATCAACAATTAGCCAAGAGATTAACTGTCATTGATCTTGTTGGAATTGGTAATTACTGCCTACTAATTACTATTCACTTTGTGTATCAATACTTGTAAATTAAATGCAGTTTTAATTTCTTATATGTTTAGCATTGCAGAATTCATTGTTATTGTCATCATTTTGCTTCTGGTTGTTGAATCATGTTTAGCTCTCTCATATGAAGTTCTTTCTTAGCCGAAACTTATTCGAAAGACTTTGACAATCATTTTGCTTATATCTTGCACGCAGATTCATGTCTTTGAGATGATCAGTACAACAGTTTAGATTGTTTTGGAACTTTTGATCAACTTTTGTGTGTTTGTTTATACTTCTGTTACTAATTGAGTAATTGTACTTCCTCCATGTTCTGGCTCTTTATTACATTTGGTTTGAATGCGTCTGTGTTAATTCCTTATAGTGACGGTTTTAGATGGCTCTTTACTTTTTGTTGTTGTGCTTGTCCTTGATAGAAAAAAATACTTTGCTCTGTTATTTATCTTGTACACCTTGATATGGTCTTTAAACTAGTTTTGCATTTGTCAATGTGGAATGAATAGAGCAGCGAATTCGACTTGGAGAATAGGGAAATAATGAATACTAATGCGTATTAGTTTCTCAACTATTGAGATTGTTTTTAAATTTCGATCTTGGGTAAAGGCTTCTTTTGGAATATGAATAACATATGTAAAGATATTCTGGTTCGTTTCCTACACAGCTTCTGAGGACTACATGTTCTAGTATCTTTTGCAAATGTATTTTTAAGAAAGATTTTGTCTTCTCATGCTCCTGATCTCATGTTATTGAAGTTTGTGGGTTGTTTCGTGTACTCATGCTGATCATGTATGTATGTTTTTTTCTGCAGGTGTTGGCACCACCATCGGTGCAGGAGTTTACATTCTAATTGGAAGTGTTGCAAGGGAGCACACAGGCCCGGCCCTTGCTGTTGCTTTCCTGATAGCCGGAATCGCTGCTTCCCTCTCTGCATTTTGTTATGCAGAGCTCTCGTGTCGTTGCCCTTCTGCTGGAAGTGCTTACCATTACTCATACATATGCATAGGTGAAGGGTAAGTAATGCCCATCTTAATCTGAAATATTATGACCCTGTAAGTATAAGGTGTGTCCTAACCCCCAAATCAGTGTTTTAACAATTGTCTCCGAAATCAAGGTCTGAGTTGCTTTGGAGCTTTCTATGAACATTTCTTGGCCTAACTGTTTGGTTAGTCACGTGTAGTTGTTATTCCCTTGATAGTGCTGCTTCCAACAATGATGTGCCTATTTAACTGCAGTGTGGCCTGGGTGATTGGTTGGGGTCTCATCCTGGAATACGCCATTGGTGGTTCAGTTGTTGCTCGTGGTGTCACCCCGAACCTGGTAATGCAATTTTTTGTTATGCTTATACACCTTGTTAGTGATTTTCTTTACCGCAAGAACTCTGCTACACCCTTCTAATTGGTGGTAAAATCTTGTCTCTCAACCATCTTCCATTTCCAACGGACCCAACTTGTTTTGGCCTTTGAATAAATAGATATGGAATAAAACAATATTGGCTCACTAAACTGTACGTGGTTCTTATATCTGAACTCTGAAGTAGCGAAGATGTAACTGTACAACAATATATAGCGTGTTTATGTTTTGCAACATAGGGGTGAGGTTGTGTACATTCCACCTCCTAAACTCTCCACAGGAGGGAGACCTTGATAAACTGGGTGATTTAGGTGGTACTTGTTTGCCATCACTTTATAGCCACTAGCCAGTAGCAATCTATTTTCCCACCAAGATATTGGAGGCGCCACAATTCATAATTCAGTGCTTGTACTTAATAATGACTGCATGAATGGACGAGGGATTTCTAAGGAATCATAGCATGTTGTCAATGAGTGTCACTAGATATAATCTGGAATTCCACAGTAGTTGGCATTAAGGAATTTAAGCAGAGCATGTAACTGCTTTCTGACACCAGCTTTTTCTATGCTCTCAGGCCTTGTATTTTGGAGGAGAGGCTAATATGCCATTACTCCTAGCTCGTCATACTGTGTTTGGTGTTGTAATTGACCCATGTGCTTCAGGCCTTGTCATCATAGCCACGATACTATTATGCATTGGAGTAAAGGAAGTATGCTCCAAAACTTTTGTTTTCTTTTCTATTGTCAATTTCTATTTCTCACCATGGTAAGGCTCATTTATTTCCTTCAGTAAAATTGGCTTTTGTTCCAGAGCTCATTGGCACAGACAATCGTTACTTCAATCAATGTTTGTGCACTGGTTTTTGTAATCGTGGCTGGTGGGTACCTCGCCTCTAAGAATGGATGGGTTGGATACGATTTGTCAAAGGGGTAAGTTGCTTCCCTTTCGGATCAAAGCTATTTGTATTAAAAAAGTAAAAATTGATCATTGATCATTGATCTTGAGTTCTTTATGTTAAGGTTTTTTCCCTACGGAGTAAACGGAGTGCTTGCTGGATCTGCAACTGTGTTTTTCTCATACATCGGTTTTGATTCAGTGACGGCTACAGCTGAGGAGGTAATTTTGTTAAAGTTATGATTTGGCGTTATAAAAGTAGTTGGTGATCATAGAGCTAGGTTAGGGGAACTATCTTCCTTAACCTTTTCTTGTACTCCTTAGTTGGTGCATTGTGTTTTGAACTTATGATAGATCTTCTTTGGTCCAACAGGTCAAAAATCCTAAGGAAGACTTACCTTTGGGTATAGGGATCTCATTATCCTTGAGCTGCGTACTTTATATGCTTGTTTCTTTTGTTATTGTTGGGTTGATCCCATATTACGAATTGGATAAGGACACTCCTATTTCCTCTGCATTTTCAAATTATGGCATGGAATGGGCTGCGTAAGTTCAACTGGTCCTTTTTGGTGATATGCATATATCCAAAGTATGGTTTGCTAGTATCCTGATTTGCTTTTAATTACTCAAGTACTCCATTGGTTTTGCTTGTCAACCTGCAGCTTTATTATAACATCTGGAGCAGTTATGGCTCTGCTTGCATCTTTGATGGGCTCACTTCTTCCGCAGGTGTGAACATTTGTGTTATTGTGCTCATCATTGATTTTGATTTCGATATGAAGTTATTACCATCAATTAGCTCCAAAATGAAGTGTTTTTTTTTTCCCCGGCTATACAATTCTTGTTCTGTTCCACTTCCAATATGTTTAGTCCAACTTTCGAGTGTGTTGGGAGAAAGATAGCTAAATTATAGTGATGCATGTTCATTTACTTTTTGATGCAACATTAATTATTTTATTTGCTTGGTAGAATATGTTCAATATAGTGGTCTACGATATTTGGTTTTAGGTCCAGTTATGCACACGATTTAGAAGGTCTCAGCTACAGTGCCAATGGTCTGTGTCATTTAAGCTATATAACATCAGTTTAATTTTTGGAAATAACAAAACAACAATTCGAAGAGAGTCTTGTTGAACTAGGAATTTGATAGAACCAATGTATGTAATACATCGACGAGCAACTGTTTAGAAAGACCTGGCAAATACAGGAAAGACTAAGGTATTAATTGTTTAAATTTGTACTGGTACTATATATCCAAAATATTTAATTGAATTCCTTTGGTTATCAAGACATTTTTGCACATTTATTGTTTTGGTTGTTGAATTTGTTGATGTTTTGTAAAACGCCTTGCTCATCTCTTATTAGGTAAGTTGGGTGACAACTTATTAAGCATGCTGTCCCTCCTTTTCACTGTCCATGTCTTAGGATATGATAATTGTGTTAGAATTTCATCTGTCTACTCTTATAATTGTTTATTATTTTCATCTTACAACTCACCAGTCCCGAATACTAATGGCCATGGCTAGAGATGGATTGCTCCCATCCTTCTTTTCTGACATCAACACACGTACCCATGTTCCAGTGAAGGGCACAATAGCAACTGGAATTCTAGCTGCAGCACTGGCGTTTACAATGGATGTGTCAGAGTTGGCAGGAATGGTATGTTTACTTTCAAACACTTTAAATGGTCAGGTCTTTTTTTTCCATGTGTGTGTGTGTGTGTGGCACTTTGAGCACTATTGACAAATAAGCTGAACCCACTTCTTAATTGCAGGTTAGTGTGGGCACGTTGGTTGCATTTACCGCTGTTGCAGCATCAGTATTAATTATCAGGTATATTCCTCCAGAACTTGTACCACTTCAAGCATCGATAGGTGAATCTTCTTCTCCTACTGGCGGACTTTGTTATAACTTGAGTGGGCTGGAGGAAGATTTGGCTAAGGGTCCCTTTACCTTGTCTGAGGATGATTGTCAAGATTTACTTGCAGAAAAGGAGCCATGCGATGCTACATCTGTCAAGAAAGAAGCATCTCTAGGTAAGATCTCTTATGCGAGAATCAGGGACCCTGCTCAAATTGCTGTTGAGTCTTCTGTTTTCTTATCAAACATCGTTTTTTCCCTTTCTTTGCTTCTGAGTTTGTTGGACATGTTTGCCTGGTGTCTGCAGAATGTTGGCTGAAAATCTCCTTTTTTACTGGAAAAATTAAACAAATAAAGCTCCTAGAATTTTATTGTTTCACCTGCCAAGTTTGATGCAAATGGACATTGCCTGAATAAAGAGTCAAAACCAATTTCGTGTTTCGTCAATATGGTCATAGATGACTTGCTGGATATGATTAGGATGGAAGAGTCTAATGAGGCAAATAAATGACTCCTCTAACCTACTCTCTTTTACCTACTAGTACTAATGTTATTCTGTAGTGGATAGTGCAGATAACCGAATGAGGCGGCGAAAACGGAATTTGGCTGCCTGGTTTTTAATTATCATTTTTGTCGGCGTTTTTGTCCTTACGGCTGCTGCTTCTGTTGATATCCTTCGTAGGTAGGTCGTATTTGGAATTTTTTATGCTTGAAACTTACCTTACTGATGTTACGTCTTTTGATATCCTTTGTAGGTGGGTTGTATTTGGATTTATGCTTAAAACTTATATCACCTGCTCCTGACGCTGTGATCTCTATCTTATTGTTACGGCATCTAGCCTTAATATCTGTTTGGAAATATGTTGCTTCGTATGCTTCTGTTAACGAAGCTCTAATGAAGCTTTGGAGCTTTTGTTGCGTGCTGCTGTGAAATTGTAGCTTTCTCATTGATCATGGTTATATCATACCTTCATCTCTTCTGTATGGAACATATGCGCAAATTCCTGTAGATCACCTGTATTCAAATCTTGAGCTCTCGTTGTTATGCCTCTTGAGACTGGGTTCTGTAAAATTACCTCAGAAGTTTATACTTCACTATACTTTTTAGTTGATTCTCATTTATAGCGCCGATAGGAAAGAGAGGAAATTACGCTCGTGAATCTATGTGGCTTCTGGCCTTGTTATTTTAACAAGAGTTTTCACCTTCGCTTCACATCTTATATCATGTTAGCTTATGTCTGGATGTATATCATGACATCATAACATGGCCATTATCTAGCATATCAGTTAAACAGTTTAATTGTGTTGGTATGTTAAAGCATCTTCCCCTATAAGCTATTAGTTCGTCAAGGTCAGACTGTAGGTTAAAAGTATGGTTATATGGTCAGTTTTGGCTTTCTTTTGTTTATGACAACATTAGCAGTGATCACTTTCGCACAAGTTACCTCCTGGTCCTCTGGTTACTTCAGAGAACTGGTTATCTCTCTGACGATTCCCCTTCTGTGGCATTATGCGTTTTGATATATAATTCTTACTTTGGTTTATTCGATATCTTGAACCAGCACCTACCTCAAGGTTATTCTATCCAATAAAGGCAGATCGGTCTTTTTTGTAGGCTACCACTAGCTTCAACAAGATCTGACAATTTTCTAATGTTTTGTGATGATGAAAATGTTTTTACTTTTTTACTTCTTTAAATGCTTGCCTATCTGTTATATGTAATCCTAATAGCCTTTCTTTCCTCTGCCAGCTCTTCTCAAATCACTCTCTGTGGAGTAGGTGCTGCTATATTCTTAGTCGGAATTGTTGGCCTCTCTTTAATAGGTGAAGATGTTACATCAGAGAATTTCGGACATAAAGGAGGTAAGTCAACGAATATGTCATCTTGAGCTCTTTGTCTGGGCTTAGTATGATGGCTTCACAGACTAGTTTACCTGTACCTGATTATAACCAGACACTGGTAACTTGATTTTGTCTTCATTTCGACATTCTTACTGAAACTGACGAGTGTAGATAATAATTTGAATTTTGTCTTCTGCGGTCTTTATATTGAACTCTTGGTACTTTTTTGATTTCAGGTTTCACCTGTCCGTTTGTTCCATTCTTGCCAGCCGCCTGCATACTTTTAAACACATACCTTCTTATAAATCTGGGGTGAGTATCATCGCTTGATTTACACAATTTGTTTTCTCATTATTGCCGTATTCTTTTGTTGAGTCTTATGTAAGCGTGACTCAATTGTCTTTCATGTATTTGGTCTGTGTAGGGCTGGGACGTGGATTCGTGTTTCTATATGGCTTCTGCTGGGAGCTGTGGTTTACCTGTCCTATGGCCGAACACACAGCTCATTGTCGAATGCAAGTTACATACCCATAACTCGCACTGAAGACGTCTGTTCTTCCTCATCACACCATTCTTAGCGTTTGGTATTTGCCGCTTGCCCTAGTCTGGGTTCCTACGTACAGTGTTGTATCATAGGCAATCTTGTGTAAAATGATTCATAGAAAGACCACAGTCAATGTCAATTTATTTGTACAGTCATGAATATACATTCTTTGGAACGTCAACAGATTGGTCACTAAATTGACCTAATATTCGGCGTAAATCTAAGAAAGAACTAAGCAGGGTTGAGTTGCGAATTTGGATCAATTTAACCACATTGGTTTTGTGTGACTGTGACATAAGGGTGTTAAATCGCCATATTGAGTTCAAATGTGCGTCTACTAGAGTTGGGCAGTTGGCTCTTGCTCTAGCCTGTCTCATGTCAAGCTGTACACCAGGACTCATTTCGTGTATTCCATGAGCATATTTGTTCCGGTTCTAATTTCCAATATACGCTCTTATAACCATCGAACAAGGCGTACTGGTAACTTTTGCAATTTCTTAGCAAAAACATAGCATTATTAAAAATCGACCAATAGTTCAATTAGCATAACTGATTAAAGATTATTCACTTCTTCAGTCATACGAACAAACTATAGTGGCAGATTTCGTGGCTAATCTGGGGTATTAGTGTCCCTTTCTATCATGTTGCATTATAGTCGAAAAATCAATCTAATAAAACCCCAACTTAAGCTTAGTCTAACCGAGTCGAGCTGAAACAGCTCATGTATTGTCTAGCCTTTTGAGTTTTGACACAGTAGGAGACTAGGAGCTGGAGCTCCATACCGAGTCCTCCATATTCCAACAGTAAAGTACTCCGTATAAACCATTACCTTTGATTCGGAACTCAAGCGTTAAACCCTCAGCGTGAAACATCAGACATTTCTCCTTTGTTCCTGTTCTTCACTTTCCTTGTCTATCCACACCGTTTGCAGTCAGTTAAAGGGTAATTTCTATCACTTCACATCATTTCTTTACCAATTTTCTTATCGTAACTTTTTTTTTTTTTTTTGTTTTTCTGTGTTTTTGCCTTTTGTTCGAATGTTTGATTCAATCTTAGTTCTAATTTTTGTTTAGAATATGAATTCTGGATATCTATAGAGTGAATTTCTGAAGAGATTTTAGTCAGTTTTATTTTTCATTTTTTTGTGTAGTTGCACCTGCAAAATGTGGAAATTTAGAAGAGGGTATAAGCTCCTGAACTCTACTTACTCCATGTTTTTGGGGAGGACCCGAGTTGCGGAATTGGTAACTGGTGTCGGGTTGAGCCCGTTTGCCGAAAATCTCAGATACCCTTTAACTTATTATACTCATCAGACCCATTTCTTGTACTGCACTAGCTTAGATTTTTCACGTAATGTCGCCCTAGTTAAACATGCTGGTGCTTCTGGCAATAATGAATGTGACAATGATGAAATTGGGTGTGCCGATGATGGATGTGATGAAGGCGGTGTTGGTGTGATTAAACATGCTGGTGGTGGTTTTGATGACAGGAAATATGATAATGATGAAATTGAATGTGGTAATGTTGGATGTGATGAAGATGAAGGGGGTGGTTTAAGTGATGAAGATAATGAGATTGAATATGTGAAATCGGGTTTAAAAGATGAGAAATTTAATCATGAAGTAGGGACAATTCTTGAAATACTGAGGGGTCGTGTGCGTGAGAGTGAGGAGGAAGAGATTTGTGATAAACCGGAGGTGGTAAGTGGTGCTGAAATAGCCAAGAAGTTGAAGCAATGTGGAATTAATCCCACTCCCGAGCTAGTGATTGAGGTTCTTTCAAGAACGAGGAATGATTGGGAGGTGGCTTTTATGTTTTTTCTTTGGGCTGGTAAGCAGTCAGGGTATACACATTTGGTGAGACAGTACCATTCGATGATATCTATTTTGGCAAAGAAGAGGAAATTCGATACTGCCTGGACTTTGATTGATGAGATGAGGAAGAGTGGGATTGTGACCCCTAATACTCTCCTGATTATGATCAGGAGGTACTCGGCAGCTCATGATGTTACAAATGCTATCAACACTTTCCATGCCTTTAAACGGTTTGATTTAAGCATTCGGATGGAGGAATTTCATAAGCTTCTCTCTGCGCTCACCCGATATAAGAATGTGCAGGAAGCAGAGCACTTACTGTTTAGTAACAAAAACACATTTCAGTTTAATACCAAGAGCTTCAATATCATTCTCAATGGATGGTGCAATATTGTAGGAAGTCCACGTGAGGCTGATAGGTTTTGGAGGTTGATGATTGATCAGCGGATAAAACTTGACGTCATTTCATATTCAACTATCATATCAGGTTACTCAAAGTTCAATAGGGTAAAAGAGGTGATTAGATTGTTTAACAAGATGCAGGATTTGGGTCTTAATCCAGACAGGAAAGTTTATAATGTGGCCATGTTTGCCCTTGCTAAGGGAGGCCGGGCAAAGGAAGCCTTGAATCTTCTGCGTACCATGGAAGATAAGGGAATTGCTCCAAATTCTGTAACATTTAACTCATTGATTACGCCATTATGTAAGGCACGGAATAGGGATGAAGCACAAAAGGTCTATGATGAGATGCTACGCCGAGGCTTGCAACCCACTATCCGAACTTTCCACGCTTTTTTGCGCATCCAGAGAACAGAGGAAGACATATTTATGCTGCTGGATAAAATGAAGGAGTTGGGCTGTCACCCGAATAAAGATACCTACCTTTTGTTGATCAAGAAATTTTTTAGATGGCAAAAGCTTGATTTTGTGTCTATGTATTGGGAACAGATGAAGGATAATGGATGGAATGATGATAGATCTTCGTACATTTCCTTGATACATGGATACTTTTTGAATGGAAAGCTTGAGGAAGCACACAAAATATATTCGGAGATGAAGGAAAAATTGTTACTTCCAGATGCAAAAACAGATGAACTCATCCAGTCCTGGCTGTCTAGCAAGCAAATGGCAGAGTCACAAATGACAAATTCAGATACCAGTTTGGTGGATAATGACCATGTCTCCAGAGGAAAAGGCCTCTCTAATAAGTTAAATAAAGAAAACCATCCTCAAAAACAACCTGAATTCAAAAAAGTTGTGAAAGAGCGGGGCTTCTCTTTCTGGGAATGATTCTGTTCTTTTCAGTAGCCCATTGCTGAACAAGTGCATAAACATCCTAAGCAGAAAAAGGTTTGTTCTGAGCTTGTAGTGAATTGTACGTAGTTCTAGCCTTGGTTGTACGAGCTGCTCAGAATTGTCATTTGCTCTCTTAAGAGTGACAAAAATCAAGAGCAAGGTGACGTATTGTTCAAGTTCAGATGCTGTCCGTGTTCCTGCTTCAGTTCAAGGTAATATGTGTGTGTGTGGTTTTTTTTTTTTTTTTTTTTTTTTTTTTTTTTTTTTTTTTTTTTGCGCTTATTTTCCCTCTGTTTCATTTTCAAACTTCTTTGCTTTTGGATTTTGTTGTCCCTTTTTCTTCCTATGTGTTTCACCACTGTTCTTTTGATTTTTCGTAAAATCCTTTCTCCAAACTTTTAATTTCCACTCGGGTCACAATCGTGCATCACTACTTTTAACTTCTTATCACTCACATATGGTGGTTCAGATGATGAATCATACTAACCGACCCTAATCATTTTGGAATAAGGTTTTGTTGTTTTAGTTGTTGCTGTTGTTGGGTTGATTGTTAGGCTATTACAATTTACCAAACTGTTTAGGTTCATGCGCAAGAAACCAAGGGTACTCTTCGCGAACAGAGTTAAATGCTCAAAAATCTCTTGTTTTCAAATTTGCATCCTATATAATGTTTTGATCAAGGAATTTTTCAGGAATTACTTTCTGTTATCAGTTTATCACTAGACTAACTATTCTTTGGCTTTGGAATATAATCCATAAAGATGGCTCACAAAACTGTATGTGCTTCTTGTATTGTGAAGTGGCACTCAGTCAGTGCGATTCTGGAAGCTACTATCATTATGGGTCAACCGTAAGCAACCTTTCTATGTTTCCAACGTAGGGGTAAGGCTTGCATACATCCGACCCGCCTTATGGAAGGAGCCTTTGAGACATTGGGGTAATGCTGTTGTTGTATCAGTATCATGGCTATTGGCTAGTGAGAAGGACCATGTAAACTAACACAATCTAATTAATATTAGAGGCTTCTGAAAGTACTGTATTCACTATATGAGAAATCTGCTTCTTTATGATGGGCATCCTAGAGGACCTAGGATACTTACAGCTGCTTATAACATGCACTGAAAGTTCAAAACCTGTGTTTGGCGCTGTAAGATCTTATTGCAGGGTACTGTTTAGGGACTTACTTACTTCTCATTTTTCACAAGTCACATGATATATGAGAGAAAACATTGTTTGTAGAATATAAGGTTATTGACCAGTTATTTATAGACTCCTGATTCTCATTTGCGCCGATCTCTTGTGTCTGGCTTCCATATGCCAATGAAAGTTGTAGTTGGCTACTTGGTGCATTAGTCAAGAATAAATATACATCATGTTTTTCAACTGGGATAGTGGGCAAGGTTTGGTGTTGTGCTACATAGTGTATTTCGATGATGTCACGATGTTATTGACTTCCCATCAAAGTTTACTCAATGCATCCCCCCACCCCCCTCTTGATATATTGCTAAATGACTCTTTAGTATCTGAAAGCATTTCTTGCTCCTCTTCAAGGGCAAACTTATATCATTGGGACCTAGGCACCAAGCTATGTTTAAGTTTTACTATAAGAATTATGAATAAGTTTTGGTGGTTAACTGGTGTCACATTGATGTTTTAGGTTCTTCCATCTGATATGGTTGTTGAAGCAACAAAGTTCAGAAATTAGGGAACTACATAAAAAGCTCCTGGTGAGGCTAATTTTCAATTTCGTTTTAATGGCTCATCACAGTATAATACTATATTATTTCTCAGCGGTCCTTCTCAATTTGCTAATGAGACTTCTGTTAAGTTGTCGATAAGCAAAAACAATTCCTTGTTTCTTTTCTGCTCATTTTGTTGGACACAAATACATGATACTCGTGATCTCTTGATCGAGGTGGCTGAATTTTTTCTGTCAATCAAAAAAAAAAACAAAAAGAAAAGTTGAAACTGCATTTCATGGAGTGTCAATTTATTAGGCTGCATATTCCTGTGGTTGGCTTCAAGACTCCCTCTAAATTTTGATTTTGGAATATGATGGAAGAAAGCAAAATGATTCAGAAAACTGTCTACGCTTCTTCTATTGTGAATTTGTGAAGTAGTAATCGGTCAACGTGACTCTCTATGTGATTCTCATCATGAGTCATCCATAAACAGCATGTCTATGTTTTTAACATAAGGGTAAGGCTATCGTACATTCGACCCCCCTTACCTCGCCATAGGTTGGACTGTGGGATCCGTTGAGGCATTGGGATAATGTTGTTGAAATCATATGGCTGGCTTCCATGATATATTGTTGGATGTAAGGGTTAATGATGCAAGTAATTGCCTCCTCTAACCTACTCCCTTTCAGTTCTGAGTTGTAATAGTTTTATTTTATTGTCAGATAAACAAAAGCAACTAAGAAGGCGAAAAGTTTTTTTTAGTGTGTGTGTGTGTGTCCTTGCAGCTGCTACAGCTGTCGACAATGCAGGTAGGCTCTATTTGAGGTTTCTTATGCTTACAACTTTTTTTTTTTTTTTTTGAGAGGACTTATGCTTACAACTTAGATTGCCTGCTTTTCCAGTAGATGTGTTTTTCATCTATTTGTGAAGGGGCACTAGCTACATTTGTTTGGAAATATATATGGGGCTTTGCAGTGTGCTGCAGTAATATTATAGGGTGTTCTATCATGTCGATATCTCTATCTTTCCACAAACATGAAGATATAATTGTTTGTATTCTCAAGTGGCCGTAGATTACCAGTCATGTTTGTTTTACAAAGTATTATGTAAATCTTGAGCGCTTAAATGGTATGGCTCTGAAGATTAGATTTCGTGTATGTAGCAAGCCTTGGTACTTGGAAATTCACATTTCTGTCATTGGATCTTAGCTGGTTTTCGTTCGTAGTCCCGATGGGATAACTGATAACTGATAACTGATAACTGAGAGGAAACACCTCTTCTTTTTTTTTTCTTTCTTTTTTTTTCACATTGCTTCTGCCCTTTGTGTATCTTCTCATTAAAAAAAAAACATCCTTTGCTCAAAATATTTTATCTTCGTTCTCATGTTTGCTAGGTGAAGCAACTTCCACTAAAACCCCGTAACAAAAAAAATAAAAATCTCTGGTACATTTTAGTTTGTCGAGCTCAATCTGTAAATATCAATTTGATCGTATCAGCTTGCCATTCTTTTATTCATGACAATTTCAGTATTGATCTGTTCCACCATCATAACTCCTGGTCCCCTTTGTATTCCAAGGAATTGGTCATGTGCCTAGCCCAAGACTTGTTTGCCTCTCTCACTACTCCTCTGACAGACTGTGGTAGTATGGGTCTTGAACTTGATGGCAGTGTTCTACGCTTATTCAATAAGTTTGAACAAGCTTCTCAAGATTATTCATATCCGAATAAGGCGCATTGGTCCTTTTGAAATGACACAACTAGCTTAAACCACCTAGGCCCTCTGCTGATACTGTTGTAGAGTTTAGGGACGAAACATGTTGAAATGATTGCCCATATGTTATAAAACCCTAACTTCGTAGATCTTACCTGTTCTTCTTGCATCATGCTTTGCAGAATAGGTGCTGGCGTGATGCTATATTCATGGTTGGAATTCCTGGCCTCTTCTTAATATCGTGCAGCAGATACATTGGGACATAGATGAGGTAATTTACACATTTTTCAATCTAACTGCTAACTCTTAATTATAGCATGACCTCTTCACAGTAAAGTTTACTTTGCTTAAAAACTGTTGATGGACACTTATCTTTCTATAAGCGTGGCTTTTTAATGAGAGTGCGACATTTTGTCTGCTGATTTCAGGTTTCACTAGTCCGCTTGGTCCATTCTTGCCTGCTGCCTGCATACCATTAAACGACTGTTTTCTCATAATTTTTGGGCGAGTATCAAATGCTGGACTCATGCACATAGTGCAATTATTCTTGTTGATGTCATCTCTCCGATTGCAACTTATGTTCTCATGTACATCTGTACACACAACTCATTGTCATAATGCAACTTATTTTCGCACAGAAGATGTTTAGTCTCTCTCATTAGTCCATCCTCTGCGGTTGATCCTGGCTAAAGCATCATCTCAAGGTTGAAGTAGTATTGCATCGTACGTAATGTCGTGACTTCGTGATCTTCTTTACGAATGATTATTAATTGAATTACCATAGGCTCAGACAACTGAAATACTCCGTAGATATGTTAACCCTGAATATATGTAATTCTTAGCAAGAATTCCTCGCGATTTTTTTATTTTATTGGTACAAGCTGACCAGATCTTTGAACTAGTTACAAAATGGATTCTTTCTGTAAAATATATATTTGACATTCCAACTTAAGCGTGCAATTACATTATCTAAATCAACAAAAAAAAAAAAAAAAAAAAAAAAAAAACTTTTGATACATCATCACTTTTTCAGATTTGGATTTTTTCTGTAAAATTTATATTTGACATTCCAACTTAAGCATGACCTAAAAAAGTAGACATATGTCCACGACTTCAATCAACTACTCGTAATTGATTACGCGACCGAGGCAAACAACCGGGTGCATTAGCACTCCAGCTGTGTTGCCTTTGTATATGATGCTCCCTTGGATCATATCATCATACGACGTTTTTACTAAAAATAGAAAGCGCTTGCCTCATCACCTCGCTTATACACCGAAAATCCCTCGCACAACTCAGATAAGCAAGTCTCCTTATAAAAAGTAAAAGAAAAAAAAAAAAAAAAAAGCGGCAGTTGCGTATATCAGTCAACCTCTCTCGTGACGTCATCCGTCATCGCCCCCATTATTTAGACAGGTCTCACAGTCATGGCGGACAAAATTCCAGCTCTACCCTCTTATCCATTTTACTAAAATTAAATCCAAAAAAAAGTTCAATAAATTCCCTTTTTTTTAGGATTGTGAATGATTTTGGTTGATAAATAAGAATGGAAGGGAAAATGGGAAGAAATTGGTTGAATATTTTGGGAAGGAGAAAACAAGTTGACTCACTCAATCCCAATCATTATAATCAGCAACAACAACAACAACAACAACAACAACAGCTTGCCAGAGTTTTAACTGTTCCTCATCTCACCGCTATTGGTATCAACTCTTTTCTTAACTTTGTGATTTCCGATCGTTTCTTATTTTTGTATGTATGTCATTCCGTGTTATGTTTTAATTATCTTGTTTGTGATTATTAATTACGGAAAATGAGATAACGTCACCTAGTTGCCCAATTCGTAATCGGTCACGTGTTTTCGAGTTTCGTCTATGTGTGGTTAGTGATGGAATACCAACCACGTGAAAAGGTGATATCGAAATTAAGTAACTCCTAGTTGGCGTTCTTTGGTGTTGTTTTGTTTATAGAGCATTAGCATTGGAAGAACTGAACTGGACTGAAATTCGAGTTCTTTAACATTCCATATACGCAAAATATTGAAGGACTAACTCAAACAATGGATGAACTCTTTATTATTGTTGTTGGTGATCATAGTGCTAATATCATAGGGCTCCCTAATCTCCTTTAATTGGTTTATGTAGTAGAATTAAATTAATTTGAATATGGCTTTCGAGTTTCGATGTTTTGTGCTCGACTATGAACAAGGTAGCTAAGATTATGAACCAGCTTCTATCCAAGATTTTCTATGTACTAATATGAATCAAACTGTCTGCGTAACATAGCATATCCAATGATTTAACATGGTGTACTTTAGTATTAAAATGAAGAGTCTATGGAAAAACAACACTTTTGTCACAAAATCAGCACTAAAATGGGCTTACATTGTGTTATCCTAATTTCGGAACACTGAAGTTTATTGGCCTTTTGATTTTATGATTGGTTTTCATGTTCAGGCATTGGCACAACCATTGGGGCTGGAGTATATATTCTGATTGGTACAGTTGCGAGGGAGTGTTCTGGACCAGCTCTGACTTTATCATTTCTGTTTGCCGGTATTGCTGCTGGCCTCTCTGCATTTTGTTATGCGGAGCTTGCCAGTCGTTGCCCTTCGGCAGGCAGTGCTTATCATTACACATATGTATGTGTTGGAGAAGGGTGAGTGTCTTAAGCATTGTATTCTCTTTCATAAAGTGATGGAGCTTATCAATGGCTTTCGGAAAACTCAAATAAGTTAACTCAAATGAACTGATCAATGACAAGTCAGTAGCTCTTTGAGAACTTTAATATCTGCGCTTCTGGTGTTTTGTTCCTGGTCACTGTCATAAGCTTGTACTCAATGTCAATTTTTCACTTTTAGTTTCTATGACACTATCTCTTTCATCGATTTGCAGGGTGGCCTGGTTGATTGGCTGGTCTTTAATGCTGGAGTATACAATTGGTGGCTCGGCAATTGCCCGTGGCATATCTCCAAATCTGGTGCTGTAGACTCATACATTTCTGTGCTTCTTACTAGTGTTTTGTATGAATGATGGGTATCTTGAAGAGAAGAAATGCCTTTAAACGTTTTTAGTTTCATATCAGTCTTGGGAGCAGCCTCTTGTCAATTAAATTGACAAGGGAAGGCTTGCCCTCATTACACCCTTGTGGTGGGACCCTTCCCCGGACCCTCGCTTGTCGGGGACGCCAATGTGCGCCGGGCTGCCCTTTTATCAGTTGCCTTTCTTCCAATTCATGCCTTTTTTTTGTCTTTTGGGCTCTTATTTTGGTTGAATAGCGGAAATAGTTATGGGACATAGTCAACATGAGGTTTGGACATTGCTTCTTTGAGGCCCCAATGGCCACTAGTAGTCGTTGAATAAAAGTTCGACTTGCCACTCTTTCAATTAATGTCTGACTATTATCATCGATTTATTCATGAGAGCTTCTTATCTGACAGCACTTGGCTTAAACTCAGACATAGTGTCAAATATGCTTATTGGTCCTTTCATGTCTTTGTCTGCAGATTCTAATTTCAAATTTGCAATTAGGCTGACAGTTTAACCACATCTGGCTTATCAAACAGTTGCCAAAAATGTCTGTTTCAAATTTATGGACCAAAATTAGAACAGAGATTTGAGTTAAAGAAGCATTTATCAATTAGAAGTTCAGCGAGACCACACTTCTAAATTTTCAGTATAAATTCTCAGCACTCTGTTGTTCAATGGTCATTTGATCCTCTGTATATTCACCAGGTCTTGCTTTTCGGTAACAACAACCTACCTGCGTTTCTGGCTCGTCAATATTTTCCGGCTCTTGGTGTGGTTGTTGATCCTTGTGCGGCGATTCTTGTTGTCATTGCCACTGCCCTGTTGTGCCTTGGAATCAAAGAGGTTATTTTTTATCACTCTGTACACTTTCTTCCGAGTAATGAAATATTTTGTTATCTGCCTTTGCCTGTGCCTTGTGCATCCCCATTGACCTGAGCATCCAAATTTGCAGAGCGCATTAGCACAAGCTGTCGTCACAACAGGAAATGTATGCGCCTTGATATTTGTCGTTATTGCTGGGACATATCTAGGTTTCAAAACCAGATGGACTGGCTATGAGCTTCCCAGAGGGTAGTAATCACGATTTCTGATCTGGATGATTCTCGGTGGCCTGTGACGCCTGTCCACATTATTAATCTTTCTGAATCTCCTTTCGCAGATACTTCCCGTTTGGAATAAATGGCGTTCTTGCTGGCTCTGCAACTGTATTTTTCTCGTATATTGGTTTTGATGCTGTAGCGAGTACTGCTGAGGAGGTATATGTGAACTCTTTGAATTTGTGGTTGCTATCATTCAGGAAATTATCAACTCATTGTAACTACCCATTTTGTAGGTTAAGAATCCAAAGCGAGATTTACCATTGGGTATAGCATTTTCACTGTTCGTATGCTGTGCCTTATACATGCTGGTTTCTGTTGTTGTTGTTGGTCTGGTACCGTATAGTGAACTTGATCCGGACACCCCTATATCTACTGCATTCTCTAGTCACGGAATGCACTGGGCAGCGTAAGTTGTCTTTACATATTTCATTAGTTTGTTTATTTATGTGTTAAGATTAATTTGGGCAGCCTCTCTATGTTTTCAACTAAGGGGTAAGGCTTGCGTATATCTGACCCCGCCTTAGAGCCTTTGAGGCACCGGGGCAATGTTGTTGTTAATTAAGGGTTGCTATTTTGGTAGAGCTTAGACTTACCATGATCCTATCATGTCTTCTAAGAGTTGTTTGCCACTTCTGAAGGTACATAATCACAATTGGAGCATCAACAGCTCTCTGTGCGTCTTTGTTGGGCTCGTTTTTGCCACAGGTAGATATATTGTCACGTTATCTCAAAATCAGTCTCTTTGTGATGGTCTTAAACTCTTAATGATTTGCTTTTATATTATTAGTCTGCGTATAGTTGTCACTTTGAAATTATTAAAAGAGAGTAGGATTTGATGTACCAGTTTTCAAACTTCCTCTTAATTTTCTGAGCTGGTTATTGGAAGTCTGATGCAAGTCTAAAAAAACTGAGGATTTAAATGTCAAGTGATTCCTTGTTAGTCCTCTAGGATGTAAGACTCATGTCATGTGATGTACGCAGAGGTCGACAAATAATATGGTTTATTATAAAGAGCACTTGGTTTCGGGTCAGAGAACAATGCTGCCTTAATCAACGGAAGGTAATGTTAAAAGATACCACGAAGAGTTTAGGATACTAAAGTTCTGAAGAAACCAGCAGTCTGAAAGGAATATGACAGAATCTTACCTGTGTGATGACATAGGCTTTCTGGGTGTTTTAAGAGATTGTATGCTTGCTCTTGATGCTCTTAGCTTCTTCTGTGAGCTACTATCCGACAAACACCTAGAAACTTCTCACGTAGCCTCAACTCCCTATTTATATTAACAGAAGATTTCTTACTCGGCTAACTTAGGTTTTTATCACTCTCTGCTGAAGCCTCGAGTTCTCATGGCAATGGCTAGAGATGGTTTGCTGCCATCATTTTTCTCAGATGTTAATGCACGGACACAAGTTCCTGTGAAGAGTACAATTGCAACTGGAGCATTTGCTGCAGCACTCGCCTTCTTCATGGATGTTTCACAGCTGGCAGGAATGGTATCTCATCTATAGCTTTGCGTTCAACTTAGCAGACTTTTTTAGGTAATATGATTTGCATGTATGTTCATCATCTTTATTTTTATAATCATTGACGATGATTAACTCCTCCGTTTAAGTCAAATCCTGAACGCTTGTTTGGATACCGAAAATACATTGAAAGGGATAGAAATAGGAAAACATAAAGCGTGAAAAGACGATGAGGAGGAGAGAGAACAGTTTGGAGGTCCCTGAAACAGTTTGAGAGAGAGAGAGGGGATATCCATGGGTTAGTGACTTAAGAGACTAGAGAGATTTCAATTCCAACCTTTTCAACTTTTGTAGGCTTTGATTTACTAATGAATACATTATATCTTCAGTTCTCTGCCCCCTATTTTCCCCATCCACCTCGCATGCGCCATTTTCATCTAGGCAAGTGGTTCACTGTTTCGAACCCTTTGCATTGTAAATTTAAGTTCTAAACCAAGGAGAAGAATTGTTTTGGTCTCATGACTCATGAGTGAATTTCTAGGTTGAGAAAATTGAGAATCATGCTTCGCTGTGCACAATGTGTGATGTTCACATACATTACTTAGATGTATTGAAAGACTCATTGCAATTGCAACTAAATTCAATAATTAGTTAAATAGAAAGTGGGTTGCTGTTGATGTAGAGAATTTAGTTTGTTATGTTCAACAACATTTATAATTGAAGAGATGATGAAAATTGGTGCAGGTCAGTGTAGGCACCCTCATGGCGTTCACAATGGTTGCCATATCTATTCTAATTATAAGATACGTTCCACCAGATGAGGTGCCACTTCCATCGTCACTCCAGGAGTCAAAAGGTGTGGATTTATTGCATCATAATGGCTATGTTGAGGTGGCTGATGAGGTGCATTCCATAAAGCATGTCGGCACCTCCGAGGCTGAAAGGCAACCTCTACTGGAGCATGGGAATACATCGACCGGGCATCCTCTGATATTGAAGCAATCTACTGAATGCAATAGTGAGTTATAACTTTCAAGCATTTGGCATTTTAGATAAATTCATGGCTCTGAGTTCTCCATTGAGCGAATCAAATTTACTTCCATCTAAAGACAAAATAAGAAAATACAACGAAAGTTTTTTGGCTGGTGTGTTCTTGATTTAAGGTTTTTGCGTGATCTGGTGTTTTTTATTTTTTGAGCTAAAGCCAAAGATCTGGAAATTATTAGGTGTCGTTTGGATACCCTCAAAATCTGTAGGAATTTTATTTTCCTGGGAATTGCATTATCTTGAGTTGTTTGGTTACCATTAAGTGTAGGAATTGGAAATTCCCGGGCATTTTCAATTCCTCCAAAGTGTAGGAATTTAATTACCTTGGGGGGGCTAGGTAAGTAGAAATTCCCATGGTAATTGAATTCCCTTGTTCATCCAAACAAATTTCCCCAATTCCCATACTTTCTTAATTCCTAGGATTTGCAAACTCATGGGAATTCCGACTTACCGAGTGTATCCAAACGACACCTTAGTCTTATGAAAAATCTATTTTTGAGATGCGAGTGTACCATCTATTGTTGAAACCGTAAAACCGGACAGGCAATACAATGTAAGGTCTTTTGGCGCCATCATAGTATTTCCATGGGCCGGGTTAACTTGTAGCCAGGTCCATTAACAAGCTCTAGACTCAATGAACCCTTTCATAATAATTCCAGAATTCCACTATCTAAGTGGTTCGAGTGGTACGGTTCATTCACATGACCCTCTTGTTCTGACTTTAATTTAAGTATATCCTAACCATGAAACCAAATTGGGATAGTGGATTTCGAATAAGGTGTTTTGCATCACTTTACTAAGTGTGAGTCGTTGTATGCTCACGAACATATGTGCCAGGCTTTATGAATGAGGTCTTCAGTCACTGGAGAGTGGAGACATAAATGATATATAATCACTATGTCAGATGATTAATTCAAACTGTAATTGGTATTTTGTATGTGTTTGATAATTCCTTGACTCGTAGCTTTTGTTCTGTGTCAGATACTCCATATGATGAGAAGAGGAGAAAAATTGCTGGCTGGAGCATAATGGTTGCTTGTCTTGGTGCACTACTTCTGGCGATTGGTGCTTCAGATGTTGGTCTTACAAGGTAGGCTATTAGGCCTTGATATTTATCTCTTTCGAACTGTGCATGTTTGCTAACAGTCTCATCTTCAGTTTTCTTAGATTTCGTCCATCTCGAACTCTATGCCTGAACAAAATGCCATTATTACATGCTTGGATACTCCAATGCTCAACTTTAAACCAATAATTTTTAATCATATATACTAGAGTACTTCTCTATGAGCATAAAAGCACTGCTCGATATACTGCTGGAATAATGTTAAAGTTGCGCCGTCAAGGAACTGCTGAAGGAGGGCTAACAGTCCTGAATGAATATGTAGATTTTTTTTTTCCATGTATAGCATGTTTTTATGTACGCTTTTATCCAGAAACTACAGGATACTTAAGAACGGAGAACCTGAACAACCTTAACAAAAACTTATATTCTCAACCAAAATTTTCACTGTCCTCCTCAAGATAATGTGCTTTCTTGCTTTTCAAATGGAATACAACAAGCTTTCAGATTCAATAAACTAGGCCTTCTTGATGCCCCTTACAAAGCTTGTACGTGTTCTCAACTTGTAATTCAACTCTACCTTAATATTTACCCTCTATCACATGTTTGGCTTGTAGCCTGGGTTGAACCCTATCCTCCGACTAATACATCTTATGTTGAAATGCATGAAATTGATAATAGCCCATTAGAACTCTAAACTCTTTAACTCTAATTTTAATGTGCTGTCTCTTTTGTCAGTATCCCCCTGTTCACGTTATGCGCAGTGGGTGCTGCTCTTCTAATATCTAGTTTGATAGTTCTCTCTTGCATCAATCAAGACGATGGAAGGCACAGTTTTGGCCACACTGGAGGTAATGTTTCCTTTTCTTCTGGAAATCTTGATTCTTCCTCCAGTAATTTATGCGTTCATGTATACTCTAGTAACTAGAATGTAAAAGTTTGTGAATTCTTATATTTTGAGGTGTTTTGAACGCGTTTCAGGTTTCATATGCCCGTTCATTCCACTGCTACCAGTTGCTTCCATCCTTATTAACGTTTACTTGCTGGTGAATCTTGGGTGAGCATTCCACATTTCACCATTTGTGTTACTTTTCCTGGTCCTTATATCAGTCTGTTTCAGATCGACCATACACTAATGTCTAATGCACTAATTTCTCCCTCACTTATAACTGTTGTACATAAGTTGTGCCGCAATCAGACACAATCCTTCATTACATGTATGCAGAAGTATGTTAGATGAACCATGGTGGTGGACGCGACCACCACCAGAATCCTCATCATTTGCTACGAATTCTTACCTATGACTTTTTTTTGTTTTGAGCCACATCTGATTAAGATGTTTCGTTTTATGCTTCAGTGCTGGGACTTGGGTTCGTGTGCTTGTATGGATGACAATAGGAGTGCTTGTTTATGTATTGTATGGAAGAAGCCACAGCGCACTCAAAGATGCAGTTTACGTGCCAGCAGCTCATGCAGATGAGATCTTTCGTAGTTTGTGCTCTAGACCGGAGATTCATATACAACAACCAAAATACGTTGAAAGAGATCACTAAACTATTGATATATATGTACATTCTTCTTCTTTTTATCCATCCTGCCCCCTCAATGATAAGTTTATTAGAACTTGTCAAAAGTTGCGAATAACATGAATCATGAATGTCGTAAATTATCACATATATGCGAGACCATGCCCAACTTATATTGTGATTTTTCACTCTTATGTCAAGGGGGGGGGGGGGAAACTTTTTGTCGTTGGGTTCTTTGATGCGTGATTGTATTACGCAATAGTGCACGACTCAGTAGCGTTCGAGTGATTGGCTTGCACCTCAAATTTCTTGGTTCGTGTCAATTTTTAGCCGGTTCATCTTTTTCTTGACGGAAAATCGAAATCTCTCCAAGTAGCTAAACATTTAACTACTAGAAGATATTGTCATTTGTATGCAAATATTGAACTCAACTTTGGATTCAAATAAAATCCATTAGGATGGGAAAATATGTAATCTTATCCATTTGGTAATTGATGGATATCTATCGCATATTGATCGACTAATTCATAGGCAAATTAACCATTGCACTTGAGTACCACTACTAAAACTGGTTTGTTCAATATAAACTCGATTCAAGATACGAACACAACCCGAATGTGCTAACTAATAAACAGTCAATCATCATCCTATTTCGAAATATCTACTATACACAAAACAACGGTTTTATCATTCATCTGTGAACCAAAGACGTAAAATAAATGCCTAAATTCTGGATCACCTCCAAGGAAATCAATTGGGACTTGTTTAACCATCTGAGTAGCATTACTAACTAGGGTTCGGCAAAAAGGTGGACAAGGACAACCGCCAATACCGAACATTTTCCAGTGTAACACAACGATATCATCCTCCTCCTTTTTTCCAGGAATAAAGAAGAAAGAAGAAAAGAGGAATGGATACCACTGCCCCTGCATTCAAGGTACTTTCTTTTCTTCATTGTTACGCAACCCATCAAATCAAAGCTTCAATTTTTACCATCTTTACTTTGATTTTACTATCTGGGTTTTGTTCCTTTGTACTATGTCTATCCTTCGTATTGTTTGAACTAAATTTTACTGTCAAATTTTGGGAATAGTTGAATTTGACCGAGCATACATAGAGAATATGCAAAGATTGATGCTGTCACTACACTCATTGCATTGGATTTCAGTATCGAAATTTGGTGGTTTGTTTGGAATTTTAAGAGAAATTAGAGAAATCGAAGCCTTTTTAATTGTGAAGTACATGTATCATAGATTAAAAAAAGGGTAATGATAACGCTACGCTAGAATCAACCGAGGCACAAAAAGAGCGTGGATGAGTTGATTCTAGGTGGATTTATATTTACCCTTTAAAAAGGTTCTAACTTTATTGAGTTGAATTACTCACATTGGAAAACTACAACTGTCAATTAATTGGTAATAGCATCTGCGTAGTGCGTATGTATGGTTATTAGGCTCGTCTGCTCACTCTGTGGATGGTTTGGGCTGAATAATTTGTGAATTGTTTGTAATGCAGTTGATTTTGGGATCAAAGTCAGTAGCGCGCCGGAAGATTGTAGAGGAGATGGGGTATGAATTCACGATAATGGTAATGTCAAGGGCCTGTTATCGGGTTTTTATCTTGCATTGTGGGGGGTTTCAATTTGACTCATTTGTTGTGTAGACTGCAGATATTGATGAAAAAGCCATACGTAGAGAAAAACCTGAAGATTTGGTCATGGCCCTTGCTGAGGCTAAGGTGCAGTTTCTTTTGTTGTTTGAAAGTATTGACCTTTATCTTTTTGTTCCTGTTATGCCAACTTTTTGCGTAACCTGTAAGGCGCACCCTGCTACAAAGCTTACTTGACTATGTGGTTCCCTTTACCCGTTTAGTTGTACAAGCTAGGGTTAGACATATCTTCTGGAGTACGGTGTTTTGTTTATTATACTTCATGCAATTCGTGTAATCTTTCAAGTGATACTTGGTACTTTGTATTGCAAAATGGCCACTGGTCAGTATTCGAGGCTTTATATTGAAGTCCGGCATGCTTGAATTCTTTTTACCTCTTATTTCCGTGTTTGATGTTAGATTTGAAGCTGTCATTTTTTATACTCGGGATTTATTTTTCTGTATCGAAAACCTTACAAGCACGTTATATTATTGACTGCAAGTTCAGGCTGATGCCATCATCTCAAAGCTTCAAATAGCCGACCAGCAAGTGAATGATAGTGAACCAACCTTGCTAATTTCAGCTGATACGGTATGTGGTTTGTTCTCTTGGCTGTGTATCGTCATTTTATTACCGCTTAACTAGGATGATAGTAAATGTTATTGCTTGAACACTATTGCTTGGGAAGTTTAAGTAAGACCCTGAGTATTTAAATGTGGATGTGGGCTTCCTTCTTAGGACAGGGCCTTTTGCTGCATGAGTTAGACCTTTCAAATTGTGAATGCTGTTTATTCTTAATGCCATACTCTGGGATCTGTTACTGGCTATTTTCTTCAGTTCAATAGCTACGTGAACTTACTGTACATATTGGAGACAGCTTTCCCTAATATGATGAGATCCTTTTGTTCTACTAGTTTAATCTCGTTGATATTTCGAACATGTTCTCTGTTTTTTCTTTTCTTTTCTTCTTCTATTTTGGCGGGAGAGTTCTCTCCTGTGCTTAATGCTCTAGGTTACTCTCCTTTGATGCTGTTTCATTGTCGTCGTTCACACAAAACCCATTTGAATCCAAGGCAAGCTTTTGATAATTCAGTTATCGTACTGGATGCACAACAATACATAATCATTTTGTTTCATTAAGCTATTGATTGAGTTGGCAGTTTTAGGCTTTTAGCTTGATTGATAGTAATCCCTCAGTGCTCCGACTTCTGGCTGACCAATGTTGACTGCTTTGCTCTTTGTGAGTCTGGATATTGTCCCACTCATCTGTCTAGTCGAACTTTGTGCATTAGGAGCAGGTTAATACTACCTGAGAGAGAAATTTTTTGAGAAAAATCACCTGCCACATATGTTTGATGTACCTACTTGTATGATTGGCACTCGTAGCATTTTTATTGCTTTGGTATTATGTCCAACATTCATGCTATCCTGTGAGGCAGTGGCTTTAACTGTTACAGCTGTGTTAGTGACACTGTGGATTCATATTTACTTCAGTTCCTCGCGCTATCTTCTCAGGCAGAAGCCACGAAACCAAAGCTTTTCACTGGTGATCACAATACTGCTGCTGCACCCTCAATCTTAATTACAGGCGACCAAGTATAAATAGTTTTTTCTTTTGCCGTATCTTTGGGTTTAAACAGTCATGATAGGATTTTTGGTTTTGTGAAATATTTGCATCAGTTTCTCTGTGACTAATTGGGAGTGAGTTTAATGCACTAAGTAGAAGTTCTCTTGGCGAACAAAAGGGGCCACTTTAAGGAAAAGCAAAAAATGTATTATACGGAGTACTGGAGTAGTAGTTATCAACTTATCATACATAAAGAAAAGTGGTTTTTTCTTCATATGTCATACTCCGTATATGGCTTGATACAAAGCACATGTTTACATCAGTTGTCTTTTTTTTTTTTTTTTTTTTTTTTTTTTTTTTGTACTTTCCATAGCGTCACAACTCACAAGCTTTTCTCGGGAAGTTTTATCAAAGATATTCTATTTCTAAGTAGGACAAAATTGTCAAGGCCGAATCCATCTTATTAAGATAATGCTTTATATTCTTCCTCCTCTACCACTTACTCTCTTGGTGTGTTGTAACTGGACCGACAATTTTTTCTTGGAAAGGTCGCTGCCAGAGTAATTCTAGTGCATACATTTGGACCTATCTGATATAGAAGGGTGTCCCAAGAAACATAGGCCTCTAAGAAGCCCCTCGTTAGGTCTGCTATGTGTTTCTCATGCAAACTATGTGAAGTATATCAATCTCTTTATCTTTTAGAAACCATTGGCTGTTTAAATATCGACTTATCTGATTTGAGCTCATACAAAACTATCTGCTTGCTTATATTTACTCATATATGTGGCATGTTTACTCAATAGCGTCCTTTAAAATGTTTGGTGGTAGTATTTATCCTAGGAAAACCAAACAGGATGCATATTTAAGGTGAAGTATAGACTCTCAACAGTTAAACACAACTAGTTAAAGTGCTTGTTATCAAATATGAATGATTGAAATGTGCCTTGAATATACTTTTGGTGAAATGAAGAGCGAACTATAAGTAAACAAAGACTTCTAAGAACAAAAATGATCAAGTATCTTGAAACCTGACCTCTATCCTTTTCCCACTTGTTTTTATCTTTAGTTTCCCTTTTCTTATCTGTCTCTCATTTTTTCTTGTCATGATAGGAACTCATATTGTAAAGTACTCAAGAACTATTAGTTTTTCTGGTAGCTGTTTAAGTTAGGAATCCCTTGCTTCAAGACTAAGGCTCTAGCAGAAATGAACCATAGCTTAGCTTGAGCATAGGGTCTTGAATGCGGTAACGTGTTAGCTCACACACTATCCTTGGCAGCTATTAGCAAACATCCAGACTCTGGCTGTCCAGCACACACTCGCCCTAGATGTAGATCTGATATCTCTTGTCATCTTTCGTGGTCTCGAAAAGCTATCTCTCAACTACAAATTCAATCAGTTATTGAAAATCAAAGTTTGTAGCACTTATTATGTTGGCTTGTTCGTTCATATATATCCGTTCCCATCTCGAAGGGTGTGAAATTATTTTATCGTCGATATTCATCTGTAGCTTCACTTTTGCTTACCTTTGATTTACTATGACCAGGTGGTGGTCTATGAGGGCATGGTAAGGGAAAAACCATCTAGCAAGGAGGAAGCACGGCAGTACATGAAAGGTTTTGTATTCGCTTATGTGTTTGTGACTGTGTCTAATGGTTATCTGTCTGGGGTCATGATGTATCCTTGCGTATTTGTGAAACTTGCCATGCTTATTATTCCGAATTCTATCTTCATTCCTTCATTCTCAACAAGTTTATTAGTAGATACCCCAAACATAGAATTAAATGTCATATTTGTGAATAAATATGCGTTTATTAGATTCTAGATCTGAACTCCTTCATTGGCTTTCTGCCGAACTAGTAACTATTGGTAGCTAAAACATTGGTTTATTGACTTGCATGCACAGTGTAAGAACCACCGTTAGGAACGTTCATCTAGTAGAGAACTGGGAAATATAAAAAGGGCAAACAGGTATTCAAGCAAGTTATACACGTATCTTATCATCCAAGGAAATTATGTGTATTAACTATTAATTAGTTTGACACTGTCTTTTTGTCTGTGATTTAATTATATCTTGAGCATATGTTTTATATCCAATTATCTCATTTTCTAACATCTTTATTTGTTTAATGAAAATATTGATAGACTACTCTGGTAAGAAGGCTTCAACTCTCAGCTCTGTTCTAGTGACAAATCTTCAGACAGGATTCAGGAAGGGGGAATGGGATAGAGTTGAGGTACATGTCATTTGTGGATTCATTCAATGCATTTACATTTCTGATACAAGTTGTGATTGGTTAGTATTGGACATGTAAAGTGAATGCTTCTTTGTTTGCCAATTATGGTATTACGATTCTTAATGTCGCCTTTAAATTCTTCCACTCTCAGAATCTTCTCTGCCAGGGTAGGGAAATGGAGAAATGGAAGGGAGGGGTTCAAGCTTTGTTTTTTTAGCTTACGTACCTGGTCGTTCCTCTTTGTGTTGGATGATAAATTCTGAAGTGATGTAGTCATGTGTGACTTAAATTGGGTGATGTGGCTGTTTACAGAACGCTCGACTCTGCCCTTTACCCGAATGAATGGTTTGTTCAGTCGGTTGAAGAAAGAGTTGAGCTAGCTTTAGCTCTTTCATCCTTATCAGGTGGATGAAAGAAGTAACTATTGGGCCACAAGGATGACATAATACCCTCAATAGTTAGGTGTTAATTTACCATTTAACAACTCATGAGTAGTGTTAGAAGAAGGAAATTTCGCATCCCTTGATACCTGAGCAGCTGAGCTAGCTATGTTAATTAATGTCAGGTGGATGAAAGAAATTACTTGGTAAATATACCCCCACGACCCCACCTTCCTTCTGGCTGGTGCGTGATCCAAGAGTGCACACCATATTAAGCTTTCAGATCAGTATTTTTGTTGTGAAATCAGAATATGTCGAATACGGGTATATTCAATGGAGCTTAGACATTTTCTGATATCTTGGCAGATTCTGTTCGATGAGATACCAGATGAAGTTATTGAGAAGCTTGTAAGCATTTTATCCCTGTTACATCCAAGAGTTGCAATATAACTATATTTTACGAAAACAGTGTAGTAAATATTTGTTTGGCTTATCAGATTGAAGAAGGAGCTGTACTTCATGTTGCTGGCGGATTAATTATTGAGCACCCACTCATCTTACCCTTGGTTAAGGAAGTAGTAAGTGTCCTCTTCCGTCTTCCTGCTTTGTGAATTCGTTGAGCTATTTTTTGTGCGTTGACATTTTATTTCATCGCGGAACTTAAATTTGCCATTCACTGATGGACCCTCGCTTAGCGGGGACGCGGGACGCCAATGTGCACCAGGCTGCCCTTAATGATTCAAGTCGTGTGTAGAATCTTAGCATCCCATTCAAGACAAGTTAAATCATTTAAAAATTGCAGCATATGCCATGTACTAATAATTTCATGAGAGATACTCCGTATACTGTATAGACATAGAACTTGGACGTAATATGTGAAGGATCAATAAACACTAGTTAATAAACCATGGTATGAAGTGTCGTAAGCATGGGAGCTTTCTTGCATCAGTCCTTTGATAGAACAAAAGAGAAAATAACTTATCGAAGATTAACAGAAGTTCGTGTTGATTGCGTTGATAATTACTTGTGCAGATTGGGACCACTGACAGCGTGATGGGCCTTCCGAAAGCTGTCACACAGAGATTATTAGAGGAGTCACTGTAGGACAAAGTGAAGCCAAGCACTTTGATGGTTGCCCAGGGTTGGTGTGAATTTACTCACATTTTTTGTGCAATTGCCTGCTCAATTTTATTAAGCAGATGCTGCTGCTTCATGGTATTATGTTTCCAATCCAACTGTTCGTGGTATAGCTGAATCTTGAGCAGTCTTTTGCTGCGTAAATCCAATTTTTTCGCTTCTCATTAGTTGTTTCTAATGTCTCTTGAAAACGATCTAGTGGCATTGGTCATGCTTTCCCATTTGTTAGTGATCATTACTTCATTTTGCTGGTCAGTCCAAAGGTAGGATCTGTTCACAACTTATGTGTACTTTCTCTTCCTTAAGTTGCGCACCGGGATACATGTCTCAGGAAGCACTTCGGAACGTGGAATTGTATGTTCTTACGATCCCCCATCTCGCAACATTAGGTGCTCCTATGAACCCAAAAAACAAAAAAAATATCTTCTGTAGAAAACAAAATGTCTGGTGAATCCTGTTGCTTAACCGAGTCACAAGTGAGCTCTGAGCCTGACTCTGTGAATAAAATGAATGATTGAGTAATTTAGATAATGGTTTTGTTTTGATATGAGACGCTGCAATGCAACGCGTAGGAAGGGAGTAGGCCATCCTTCTCATTCTTGACCTTCCATATACAAGAGGAGGCATTAATGTTTGCCCACCATATCTTAAGATTAATCACTAGGATTAGACTCCTGTGTGTCTCTAGTCCAAACTATCGTCCCGTAAATTGTTAATGTCTTAAATTTATGCATGTAGAAATCATAGCCCTTATTATTGAAAGACCGTCTTTTATGAGACTTTGTGAATTACATGAAAGCATTGTTAATATACAACAACAACCAAGCCTTATTCCCAAAATGATTTGGGGTCGGCTAACATGAATCGTCATCCAGTAACCGTCTTGTGTACGCCAAGAAATTTCGAAAACGTTGTAAACATGTTAGAAATATTTAAACAATTTCAAAGGAAATTTAGAAAGTCGTCAAAATAAATAAAAAGGTTTAAAAAAATATTGCAAAAAACAGATGAACTTTGAACACAAGTTAAAAAGTTTTAGAAAAATAGTTGGAAAAACCAAACAAATAAATCAATTTTCAATATAAGTTCACATTTTTAGTTGTCAATTTTCAATGTATCGACAATTTTTCGGAACAGATAGAGAATCAACTCATTATCACTTTGAGAAAGACCCTTTGAATCTTGGGGATCTCAGGCCTATAGGTTTACAGGAGCGTGGATATGTGGGACTACCATTGTCAATATGTCAATATGTGAAAACAAGGTAAGCAGATTGAAGGAAATTGGAAATTTCTGGCTTCGATCCTTGTCAAATGTCACGTATGTACACTGCACTTTATCTCTTTTTAGAAGGGAAAGAGAGAATAGGGAAATTCTTCACCAATCACGGTGATTAGAGCTCCCCCTCTAATCACTGCAAATAGTGTTTGCTATTGAGTCCTTCCTCACAACTTTTCTTTGCACTTTGGTCCTTCTGCTTTTCTTACCCACTTTTTATTCTTTAATCTTCCTTTTTCTTTTGTTAATCTACATTCTTACTTACTTAGACTCTTATTTAGCTTTTAATCACTATTATTTAGCAAGAGTGCAATTTGGTATCAGAGCCATTTGGCTCGAGTTCAAGGATTAAACTGGCTACTTTGCCAGATCCTTGTCCTAATCCTGAATATACTCATATTCAGCACAGTCCTGACGGAAGCAAAAACCATGTCATTAGGGTAAAAATCTTGAAGATGTAAAACAAAATAATTTCTATAAAAAATACTCTAGCAGAAACTGCTAAACTTCAAGCGGCTCTCGGAGAACATATACTTGAGATACAACATCTCATAAGAGCAAACCATCTTGTTTTGATAAACGAAATAAGACATTCAACTAACTTAGAAGACAAAGGACAAACTTCTAAGAAAAACGAATCTTTTAAGTATAAATATCCATTTCAAAATCAAAACGAAAATAAAAAGTTTACAGTTATTACACCACCTAATAATCCCAAAAATCCTATTAAATTAGAAGAACAAAATGACAACTAATCTTAAAGATTACTCTCTAGCAAACTTACAAGATTTGTTCGAAAAAGAAAAAGACCCACAAATGCTTAATGAAATCATGAGCATGATATCTGAAAATCAAAACATAATAGACGAGGATAATCATGAAGATTATAATTATGCTCAAATTGAAGAAGACTTATATCATCAAATGGGATTACTAAAAATGGATGATCTAAACACCATTCCAATTGAAGAAATTAAGAGACGTCTAGATAAGAAATTAGGAAAATTAATAATTGATCAAAATGAAGTAGGAGAAGAAGTCATCCAAGACGAACTACCTACGGAAAACAATTTCTTCAACAATAATATCACTCATCAAAAAGGTTCAACAAGTTGTATGAGACCTAGAGAAGTTTTTGGTAGATCGACTCGTTTTAATGCTAGGATTATGCCTAATCCAATGCCTAAACCCGAAGAAGTCGAACTCGAAAGCATTAGCCATACAGGTTATAAACTGAATCTAGATGGAGTAAGAAATAGAGAGGACATCTTAACCCAATGGAAGAAAAGCATGACTACTGTTTTAAACTTAAATACAGCTTGGGAAGCCGATCAATTTCTAAACTACATTGAACACAGTCTTTATGGTTCAATTGCTGATTGGTACGACGGTCTATTAGCTACAAAGAAAGCTGAACTGAGAGAATTAGCTTCTCCAGATATAATGTTCAGACAATTATGTGGCTACATAGAAGATGAATTTATTGGCATAATAACTGAACCTAGAGGAAAGATTAATGAGTGGCAAAGAAAAATCAACAACCTCACGATGGATAACATGAAATACTTAGACAGTTATATTGCCGAATTCGAACATTACTATTATAAAATTGGCGAAAACACTACAAATTTAGGAATGTTTTATGATAAACTTCCAGGGGCTATAAATGAAGAAATTAGCGAACAATTTGAAGAGTGGAAATCAAAATACAACGCCAAAGAGACATTAGGAAGTAAAGTATCTTTCCTAAGAAGATGGGTTGAGAAAAAATGTCGAGAAGTCGTAGGAACTCAACACATGAAAAAACAATTTCTTACTTGTTAGGATATGCCCAATAATTATGGAACAAAGAATTATGATATGAGAAAGAAAAAGTATTACAGAAAGAAAAGTTTTAATAAACAACGAGGTGAGAAATATAAGAAAAAATATTTCAAAAAACCTGGTTTCAAAAGTAGAAGATTTTTTAGAAAAGCTTCGTATTGTCCTGAAAAGAAAAATAATTGCAAGTGTTGGGCATGTGGTGAAATTGGTCACTATGCTAACGACTGCAAGAAGAAAAATAATAACAAATTAATAGAAGCTATAGGAAGCCTTGATTATTTCGAAATTTCCGAAGAAGAAGCTGTTAACTTGGCTTTAAGAAATAACAAAGGAATAATTGAAATCATTGAGGATGAAGAGGATTTAGAAGAAATAGAATACGAAGAATTAAACGAAATGAGACAAGATGAAGAGTTTGACGACGAAGAAGAGGAAATGTCAAGCTTAGCTCAATTACAAAGCGCACAAATGTCCATTGATGACGACCAATTAAGTGAGATGATCGGGAAAGGGATAGATTTCCCTAGTATTACTAAAAGTAAAATATTCAAGACACCTTTTATGAAATTATCCACAAAATATGTTTGTGAGGAAATGGCAGGAGACATTGAGGTAAAAAATTGCGATAAAAAAGCTGCTGAAATAAATATTATAAATTGGACCAATATTCAGAATCATAATAAGGATAATAAATATAAATATATTTATATTGGAGCAATTCAAATTTACATAACTCCTTTACAAGATTTTGGAAAAAACGTTCAATGCATAAGTTTTGTTTGTGACATTCGACACAAAGAACTTTATGATCAGATAGTAAGCGGAGCTAATTGCAATTTAAGCCAAGGAACGGTAACTTGGATATGCGAACCAAAATACTACGTAAGTCTTCACGATGCTTACGCTTCAAAATTTCTAGCAATTAAATTATTAACTGATGGCATAAATATGCATAAAGGAACTTGTCCTTTGCGTATTAAGTGGAAGGTTATATATAAGCTAGAAAATACAATAGATCCAAAGATGAAAAAAGGAATTGTAGATGCAGAAAGGTATGAATCAGGAGGCCCAAGACAAAAGATTAATATTGAGAAAATAAAACCTGAAGACATTAAGTTAAAGAAAACTTGGGTAGAATCTTTCATGAATACAACTGCAACAAATAAAAACATATTTACAATTGATGAAACAGGAAAAATATTTACTAATAACCGTATTCCAAGAGGTCCAATTATTACGAGAAGTCAGAGTTCTAGATTTAGCCGTTTGAAAGGCGTAGAGAATGAAATTCCTAAAGAAGAGGAGGATATAATTAAATTATTGGCAAATTTAGGTCAAAAATATAATTTAACTCATATGATAGAAGCCTCAAAACGCTATGAGACTGGATCTAGTAGCAATGAATCAATAGAACCACCTAGAGCAAGCTTTGATCTTCAGGAATCACCAAGATTAAGTTTTGGTACACCAAGATCGAGTTTTGATCTTAGAGAACCACCAAGGTCAAGTTGTGATCAAAGAAAGATCATCGGCCACAGGACTATCACAAAGAGTGAACCTGTTTATGAAGATGAGGTTAATGAAGTCAATATGACATTAGAAACACCTCAGGAAGTTGTCGGAACAAATCCAAATAGTATATACATTCCGATAAATATATATGCTTAGAAGGATACAACGATTATGAGTTGTGTGCCTACATAGACAATGGTTGTTCATGCTGTTTCGGAAAGAGAGATCTTTTCCCAGAATTTCTTTGGAAAAAGGCAAAATTAAACCTATGCATGTTAAGATCGCTAACAATAGTCTTATGACTCATACCGAGATCATAGAAAATTTACCTATAGAAATTGGCGGGGTCCAATGTATCATACCCAAATTATGGGCAACAGACCAGCCTTCTCATGATATGCTTATAGGGAATAATTTTCAAAAATTATATTCACCATGTACTCAAACAATAGATCACCTAATATTTACAGTAAATGGTCATTCTGTGCCAATAAAAAAGATGAGTAAAGCCTATACTCATAATAAAATTGAATTTACGCGCAACCAGCGTGGTGATAAGGTTGTTCCAACACAAAGAGAAGTTGTTTAAGAATCACTGTTCATGAATTATCTTTAAAAGATAAAATTATAAAGCAACAAGAAGATTTGTGCAAAGAGCTATATTCGGATAACCCACTTAAATATTGGGATAAAGATAAATCGGTTGCTAAGATAGCTTTATCTAATCCTACTACAATTATAAGGGTAAAACAAATGGTTTACACTTATCAAGATATTAAGGAATTCAAAATCCAGATTCAGGATTTATTAGATAAAAAATTAATCCGTAATAGCAATAGTTCTCACACCAGTCCTGCTTTCATGGTAAGAAATCACTCAGAGGAAAAACAAGGAAAAGGTAGGATGGTAATTAATTATAAAAAACTAAATGATAATACCATCTTTGATGGTTATTACATTCCTAATAAAACAGTCATATTCAATAGAATACAAGGAGCTACTTGGTTCTCAAAAATGGATTGTAAGAGTGGCTACTGGCAGATTAAGATGGAAGAAGAGAGTATTCCTTTAACTGCTTTTAGTGCTCCTCAAGGTCATTATGAGTGGATTGTTATGCCATTCGGTTTGAAGAATGCCCCTCAAATATTTCAAAGAAGAATGGATAATATTTTCAAAGACCTAAATCATTGTTGCTTAGTTTACATAGACGATATTCTTATATTTTCAAAAACTCTAGAGCAACACATGGGCGACGTTAAAGCGGTTACTCAAAGATGTTTAGATCATGGTATTATTCTTGGTAAAAGTAAATGCAGTTATGCTGAACAAGAAATTGAATTTCTTGGATTAGAAATCAAGGCAGGCCAAGTGATCCTACAGAAACACATCCTTGAGAAAATTGACAAATTTCCTGATAAAATCGAAAACAGAAAGCAACTAGAAAGGTTTCTAGGATGTCTTACTTATGCCTCTGATTTTATACAGGATTTAGCTAAGTTCCGAAAACCTCTACAACAAAAACTTAAAAAAGAAGCTCCATGGAATTGGAATCAGTCAGATACGGAATCAGTTATAAAGTTCAAGAAACTATGTCAAAATCTTCCTGTTTTAAATTTACCTACTGACCAAAATGATCTAGTACTTGAAACAGATGCAAGCGATGAACATTGGGGTGCAGTACTAAAAATAAAGGAAGGAGAAAAAGTGTGTAGATATTGTAGTGGAAGCTTTAATAAAGCTGAATGCAATTATCCCACTATGGAGAAAGAAATCCTTGCAGTCATAAGAGGAATTGAAAAATTACTAATCTTTTTAGCTCCAAAACCGTTTTTAGTCAGAACTGATTGCAAAGGCATTCTTGGATTTATTAAGAAAAATTTATCTAATATGCAAGCGCAAGGGAGACTCCTGCGTTGGCAATTATGGCTTAACCAATTCTCGTTTTCTGTTGAACATATACAGGGGTCAAAGAATTCCTTAGCTGACAGTCTCACAAGAGAGTTAGCAAATGGCAAAGAGATCGAAAAACTGCCAACCACCTTCTGCAGAACAACTTATGCGAATATCTGCAGAAAGGAAGCAACTAGTGGATGAAACCAACATAGCTATGAAGAGGGTTTCCACCTCCAGTTGGGCTCTCACAGAAGCCCTGATCGTATCCTCAAAAACTAGATTGAGAGATGGTTTAATTAAAAGTGCAAATAAAATTGTCCACAGATTCTTAATCTTGGAAATAATAATAAATATGTTGATGCTACCTCACGAGCTTCAACAGATGATAATAAATAAAATAAAAGATAATAATTTCCGAGCTTGGTACTCGGAACTGGTAGGAGGAAACACTCCATATTATGACATTTGGGAAGGATGGTGCAGTTGGATTTACTATGGTGCTAACAACTCAGGAGTAAGAACCTTGTCCATACCACCAAATCTTATTAGAGAAGATGATGACGTCTTAAAGGCGTGGAAGTATGGTTTGATAACCCATTTCAGAGAGCCAGTAGATCCTAAAGGATCAATATTCCAGGAAATGACAAAATCCCAAAAATACATATTCCGTAGACTTCATAAAATGAAGAATTTGATTTTTGAACGCATCACATGCGCAAATATCGAAATGGTAAATGGAATAGTGTACCCAGCACATTATCTAATCATACTGGGATATGGAGATCTGATGAAAGATCCTATCTGTATCAAGCCAAAAACAAGAATAAGGAATCCAACAGAAGCAAGAGCTATGGGGTTTTTCTATATAATCCAGAAGAATGATTACTTTTTGGTAAAGATGAAGGATAAATATCCAAACCATATAATACATTGTGGTAATACAACTCTGATATTCCCAAAGGATATGGCATGCGCAAGTCTCTTTTCAGGAGCAATTGACAAATCCGAATCGATCCATGATTACATGTTTAATTTAGAATCTGGAACATTTTTGTCTGATGAGGGAAAGGACTTTCTATTTGATACCCTAATGACATGGGATCAAGAATATGCTGCTAAGACAGTCCAAGAGCTTTGCGTTGATCAAGACGATCAAGAATACGAAGAAGCTGAAGGATGGGAAAATAATATCGGAGATGAAGGCATGCAAAATATGCTAATGGAATAGAATCCCTACCATCACATGTAAAATAGTTCATTTTTACAGTTGTAAGCTTTATTTTGTGTGGTGTAGGTTTTTGCTTTTACTATTCACGTCTTTAGGATAAGTGCTCTCCCAACAGCAAGAGCCAAAGCTTCTCTATAAAAGCAGAGCTTGGCTTCAGATGAAAGACACAGCAAATCAGAGCAACAAAGCCTCAAGCAAGAAAAATCTGAAAATCTAGAGAGAGAAAATTTTAGATGAAGCTTTCAGTTAGAGTATCCAAGAACTAAGAGAACAATAGGGAACTCCCATATCTCTTAGATCAAGTATACTCTGTTGAGAATTTCATAGTTTGAGAGAGCATCAAATGTATTTTATTTTTCAGTTTGCAATCTTTCAGTAATCAATAAAAGTTTCTTTTCCAAGGGAAAACTATCTCTTCGAACCTTATGATGTTTAATCAAATATAGATTATCCAACTCCGAAAACTGATATCTTAAACTGAGACTACGATTCGAGGTAGGAAACGAAACAAATCTGTGCTGTGCCTGATCTAAGGTTAGACGTGGTTGGGATTAGCTACCCCTGCAAAGCCGAAAGCTATAGAATATCGGAGGATCCGGTTAATTAAGTTCAGGTATCGGTCGAAACTCTCCAATTAATCTATCTTTAATCACGGAGCATGGTGGGCTTATAAATTTATCATAAGTAGTAGATGCATGATAGTGAGTACCATAAAAAGTTATATAAAGAAAAATCGTTATTTCACTAATTACTCCTTAATTACTCCTTAATTACGTTTATTAAACTAAAACACATTTAAGTATCGTAATTTATTTCTAATATTGTTGTATTAATATACTATTGCATCTTTAATCGTTTGTATTAGCATTTTATTTTGTTTTACATGTGTTTAAAAAATTAAAACAAACAATAAAAACATCAGGGACTAAACTGCAAAAAACAAATCGGTGATTGACACTATTCACCTAATCACGGTGATTGGCCAAGCCTCCCCCGAGAGAATAGGGTGCCTCAAGAAACACTCTGTTATAGATTGCTCTACAAAAAATATGGTGATGACCAAAAATAGTTAAATAATTTACGATCTAATGTTTTTTATTTTATTTTATCAAAGTCAAGAATTCTGGCTTATCTATGCAGCTAAACACAAGTAGAACCAATCCTTTCCTGGCTGCTTCTACACCATTTTCAAGTTGATTTCCTTTGGTAATTTAAAATAAAATCGTGTAAGTTGAACTCCAAGAAATTAAAAGTATATCAAAAAATTTAAGCGAATAGAAGTGGCTAAGGTTTATTTGCTACTGAGTTCTGTCTTTGACAAGAAAGAGTATGGGATGAGAATCACATTACATTCTTATCAATTCGTCGTAAAAATAACATACTTTTATTTGAAATACTAGTATTATATTTGCATGAAATGAAAAAATTACATGACCATGCAACATAATCTTTATGCCAAATCCCAAAGATTGGCCCGACTAACTAAATAGAAAGAGAATCTCAGACATGTTCTCTTAAAAACTCTATAATCGCTCTTCCATCTCTTACATAGTGCCTATTTGGCCAGACTTCTACAAGTGTTTCTAGGAGTGAGAAGTAGAAACTAGGCCAAACACCACAAATAGTAAAACAACTTCTCAATTTTCAGAAACACTTCTCAAGTAAAATAACTCCCTAGAAGTAGAAGTTCAAAATTGGGGCTTCTAGCTTCTGTTTCTCCTTCTCCCCCATATTCTCAAAAAAATTTCTCTCTCCTCAACTACATTCATGATTCCACTCATTTTTGCTTCTAGTCTACATTTTCAATCTGATTTTCACTCAAGGTTATTACCTTCTCTCTCCCCAAGCATAGAAAAATTATCACTACACCTCCTCTCTCCTAAAAAACGTCACTTTCTCTCTCCTCATCAATCTACTACCACCATTTCTTTGCCCATTCGATTTAACAATGATTAGCTTCTCTTCACGTAATGAGTTTGGAAGAATCAAGAATGTTTGAAATCTTTTAGTGAGCAAATATATCATAATATTGATTCTTATTATTGTTTCAAAGATAAGAATATCAATTTCCTAATTAGTGGGAGTGTGCATTGTGGTTAGTTATGATTTTGATTTGATGTGGAGGTGGTTTTGGGCAAGGCAGGAACAAATCTGGTGGGTATGGTTGATGTGAGAAGAAAAAAACCGGGAACATGATTTGGGCCGAACACCTTAAAATTTCTCAGCAGTACTTCTGTAAAAGGGTTACCAAACACCCTGAAATTTCTCCAGAAGCTCCTTCTCTAAAACTACTTCTAAGAAGCACTTCTAGAGAAGTTGGAGCTTGGCCAAACAGACCCATAAATGTCTATGACTTAACAAAAAGAACATTTGGGTGGAGTTTTTTTTGGCCACTCAATCCTCAAACCGAGAATAAATTTAGTTAAGAATTGCCTCAAAGCATACGGTACACAAAACTACTCAAGCAAACGGTAATGTCAACCGGCCTTTATAAAAGATAGAAGTCTATTGGGTGATGAAGTTTCTAAAATGGTCCAAAGCTATTTGACTAGAGTTACAACATTAAGACATATTCCAAAATTGGTACACCCGCCCCTTTAATATTAACAATATCACTTGAAAAATTGTTCTCTCTCATTGTCCTCCCAAAAAAAAAATTATGACTAAAACTATAGTTACACATTCACACAGTCACACTTCAAGAAAAACTTATCCATCATGACATCGTTGCTCTAAGATTCGAACTTTCTCAAGGCTATGCTTACATTCACACAAATGCTATTTACTACATGATGAAGTTTCTATGAGTAAACAATAATCAAGTTCATTTCTATCTTCTTGAGCTACTCTATCACATTACAAAACTTTCATTGGCGGTCTAATCGCATAATTCCGTGCACATAACTTTCGCAAAGAGATAATCTACTCAACACGCACCAACAACAACAATTTTCTTTTTGTTTGAAATGTTCGCGTATCATGTTATCATTAGCTTATCCAAATGGACATTAAAAAACGATCACCAGGTTTACAATCCATCCAACATTGCTCTATTCATGCTAAAACTACCCTAACCATATAATACACGATTTCATTACCTTCTCGATCTTCTAATATACATAAGACCATGATCCGACTCAAAACACGAAACTAAAATATTAAAGCCATTGTACAAGTATTACGTCATCAATCACTCAAGCTAGATTGCCGTTAACGTCTCAAGAAAGCGAAATTGGCACACAATCTCCCCACATTTGGCAGCAAATACTCAATTATTTTTTATCAAATTGGGGGGTGATTAAGGTCTTAAGGGTATCGTATGGGATACTATCACCATCCTTAAATCCCTGAATTACCCTTTTACCATCTCTAATTCTCTACCCTATCCACGGGCAGATTCTTGGGCAGCCACCGCCCCCAACCGGTCAGCATTATAGTACAATTTTACTGATTCCATGATTTTCTGGACTTGGGCAGAAAATTCAGAATCCTTGTCATTATAAGCAGAACCCCCTTTCACCCCACCATTTATTAGCTTCAAAATTCAATATCAAATGGCCGCCTTTTATCTCTCATCCTCCACCAAGTAATTCTTTTTCCTATTTCTTTTCGATAATACTAATTTAATCGAGACAGATAATTAAACCGGTGTCCGATAATTTATCGAGAGACGTCTTTGACGAGACTTTATTATACTAATAATTATCTCACAGATATTGGTCATTTGGAGCAGCATATATACAATTTTCTGCTAACTCAGCAAAGCTTTTTTCTAGAGAGGGAAATTATCTCACTTTGCCTCCTTTTCTCTCTCCTCTTTTCCTGCCTCCATACTTTCCTATCAGAGCTACCCATATCATAATAAATTCACTGTTAATTCAACAATTTCTGGGTTTTTTGTAACTTTGAATTTTAGTGACTGGGTACCCTTTGAATTTTCTTAAATTTCATTGAATTTTGAAAAGATTAGAACTTTGAAGTATTGTATAATTGGGGGAAGTTGGAATAAAGTTTAAGGGATTGTTGATAATTTGAAGATGGGGGTAGCTGAATCAGGAAAAAGTGAGGGTGGTCCAAATATATTGAGAAGTTTTGTGAGGAGGAAAAGAGTGGATTCTGAACAAGGCACTTCTTCTTCTTCTTCTTCTAATGGTCACCACCAATTAGCTAAAGCTTTAACTGTTCCTCACCTTGTTGCTATTGGTGAGCTTTTCTGGCTTCTTTGTGAAGTTTTGTATTGAAATTCAGTTCATTTCATTTTAGCTGAATTGGTCTTGTGAAATGTTTAAATGTTTATTCGAAGTAGTAAGGTTGCGTGCATCTGAACCTCTTAGTCTCGTGACAAGTGGATCTATTGTATAGAATGTTTATTGGGTTTGTTGATTATTGAGTTCATTTGTTATTGGGGTACTAGTAGTCTAGTACTACTGCTGTCAAATTTTCATTTTTTTTACTGCATTGGGTCTGTTAAACAGTAAAAAAATGCGACTTGTCTTGGTTTGAGTAGCATGAGTTTGCTGGGTTTGTTGACCACCCCTTTACATCTTATTGACTGCAAGTTTTTTCTATCTGTGGTGCTGGTGCATTACAAGTGTGAATATTTTCCCTGTTAGTTATATGCTGATCAGACTTGGTATTTTATAAGAGGCTGTTAGAGTTTTGTGTAAATGAAGTCTTGAGACTAGTAAGTGTCATGCCAATGTCCATGCGTCGAGGCTCGAGTGTCCGACCGACTTGAGGGAAATGAAGGGTCAGAGGAATGTAGTCTGTTAGAAGCTTCTTGCAGCAGGATTAATGCCTGTGTAATGACAATATTCCTGATGCTATTTTTAGCTTTCGGGTTTTTAAATGGACTTTTTGGGTACTTAATGTAGGTGTTGGATCAACTATCGGAGCTGGAGTTTACATTCTTGTTGGCACAGTAGCAAGAGAGCATTCCGGACCAGCACTTGCAATTTCATTTCTTATAGCTGGTATTGCTGCTGGCCTTTCTGCGTTCTGCTATGCAGAGCTCGCTAGTCGCTGTCCATCTGCTGGAAGTGCTTATCATTACTCCTATATTTGCCTTGGAGAAAGGTTGTTATTATTAGTATTATTATTATAAGCTTCAAGAGATTCCGAATAAGAGTTTGTGTGATATCAAGGTTATGTCTTAATTTCTTTTGATTGTGACCTTACAGTCTGGCTTGGTTGATTGGTTGGGGTTTGATACTGGAGTACACTGTTGGTGGTTCTGCAGTCGCCCGTGGTATATCGCCAAATTTGGTGTGTGTTTCAGTTTCTCATTTGCATACCTTCATCACCACGTTGTACTGATGCTCTATTGATCTCATTTTCTAAATTCCCATTCTCGTCTGTTTATTTTTGCTAGGCCTTGCTCTTTGGTGGTGAAAATGGCCTCCCTTACTTTCTGGCTCGCCATCAAATTCCTGGAACTGATGTCACAGTTGACCCTTGTGCAGCCGTACTTGTATTTGTTGTTACTGGGCTGTTATGTGTTGGAATCAAGGAGGTTCGGAACTTTCAGCTAGGTCTTGTTTCAGTTTCAGCTACATTGCTGCGTAGTTACATGAACTAACTCTTTGAGACATCACTAAACCATGCAGAGTACATTTGCTCAAGGTATCGTCACCATAGGAAATGTTTGTGCTATGATTTTTGTCATTATTGCTGGAGGATATATTGGATTCCAAACCGGATGGCCTGGATACAAGCTGTCTGCAGGGTAATAAACTAGACATTATGGTAGCATTTCTCACTAGATGATCCCATATTCGATGATGATAACCTTTTAGACCGTTTCCTGCTTAGATTTTTCCCGTTTGGAGTGGATGGTATGCTAGCTGGGTCTGCAACTGTCTTCTTTGCATATATTGGCTTTGATTCTGTGGCAAGCACTGCGGAGGAGGTAGATTACTAGCTGCGTGTATTGTTTAGCAATGATGCATTGCATTTTACTTGCTCAAGGAACATAAATGAAAATTTTTATATGAACTTTGCAGGTGAAGAATCCCCAAAGGGATTTACCGCTTGGAATAGCTGCTGCACTTACTATATGCTGTTCATTATACATGCTGGTTTCCATGGTCGTTGTTGGCTTAGTACCCTATTACACCATGGATCCTGACACACCCATATCTTCTGCATTTGCTAGTCACGGGGTGCAGTGGGCAGCGTAAGTTGGATCAGATATATGGGTGTCTCTTACCTATAATTGCCAGTGATATGAACGCATGTTTCTGATAGAAAGGCTCTGCCATTTGCAGATACATTATCACTGTTGGAGCCGTTACAGCTCTCTGCTCAACATTGATGGGCTCGATTCTTCCTCAGGTAGGTCTGTTCCTATCAGTTCACATGAAGGAGCTTAGAATGCCGTACTACTATGATTTGTTCAGATTGCTAGCATATAGTAACAGAAATTATTGAACATTCAGTAGTTATAAAGTCCAGGATGGATAAATATCTTCACGCAAGTTTTTTTGTGACACAAGTGTCTATTGTTTCAGCCACGTATTCTAATGGCAATGGCGAGAGATGGTCTGTTGCCCTCCTTTTTCTCTGAAGTCAGCAAGAAAACTCAAGTTCCTGTGAAGGGCACTATTGTCACTGGAATTGTTGCAGCTCTTCTGGCATTCTTCATGGATGTTTCACAACTAGCAGGGATGGTAAGTTTCTTGAAATCAGCACAAATATAATTTTATCATGGTTAAAGATGGGTATGACGTATGACCTTTCTGAAACTCTATGTTTGTTTCCCTGGTATCGGTTAATTTTATATTGGCATGCTTATTGTATGTAGTTTAGCTAACATCTTGGGGCAAAGATACCAATATAGCATGGTCCATATAAGACCAAATCAAACCAATTTAGACAGAAGAGTTTAAGATTGTTGCTTGTTTGATTTGTCATATGAGAAAAAAAATTCCTAGTCATCGATGCCTTTCTGGAGTATCTGGACTGTGTAGTAGTACTGAACACAGTGGAGTTTTTGCAGTTCCTCCTCATCGTCAGAAGTTCCTTTATAACCTTGGAAATGCTGGGACTCTTGACTACCTCCATCTCTTGCATGTTCTAGGATAAGAGTTCATCGACAGTTACCCCTCAAGAATTTAATATCAGACTAGATGTTGTAAAATAAGAACATGAATTTTACTTCGCTGATTTTGATGTATATATGTAGGCACTCAGCATACCTAATTATCTGAAAGGAATATACATGTCTGCTGAGCCTTGCATTGTTCCTCCTTTATGGAGTCAAAGTTTTAATATTATTTTGGTTTTAAGACCTAATGGACTATCATTATAACTGAATTCTTGTTTCCGTGCTGTAGGTCAGCGTTGGCACTCTGTTGGCTTTTACTATGGTTGCCATATCACTTTTAGTTGTTAGATACGTGCCACCAAATGAGGTTCCTCTTCCTTCATCACTTCAGGAGTCTATACATGTTGTTTCATTGAGATATAGTGCCTCTCCCAAGAATTTTGGCAAATGTGAAGATACTATGGAACCTCTACTCAAAAAAGTTGAGTTTCCAGTGCTCTTGAAGCAAGTTGCCGAAGGAAATTGTAAGCTTCGTTCTTATGAAAATCTGATTGGGTTTACTATAAATTATGACTTTATTGTAATTGATTTAATTGTTATGAGTTGGGTTTACAGAGGATAATGACTTCCATTACACAATGTTTGGTCATATTACATTGAGTCTTTCGCCTGAATACTTTCGACAACGCTAATGTTATCCTTAATATAACAGATGAGCTAAGTGATGACAAGAGAAGGAAAATTGCGGGCTGGACAATCATGCTTACTTGTTTGGGTGTGCTACTTCTCACATCAGCAGCTTCCTACGTACTTCTTCCTAGGTGAGTTTTTGATTCGTTTTTTCTTTTTGAATGGAAGGAATTAGAGTTTTTTTATTAATCTTCCCAAATGTGTCAGAATGATGTCAGCTTTTCCTGTTAATTAGGGTTCATTCCCATAGCTGTAGTCTTTTTTTTTTTTTTTTTTTTTTATATTGAAAAATCACACGTTCTGAAAGAAATAAAGGATAGTGTGCAGGAAGGCTGAAGATGACTAGTAAAGTTTATTTTTAGTAAAACTAGATGGATCAAGGTAGTTGTTTAGACCTGAAATTTTGATATGGTCATCTATATTATCTGCTCTAATCTTGGTTCTCTCTCCAGTATATTACGATACACGTTGTGTGGAATCGGTGGTGGTCTTCTGCTTTCTGGTCTTACAGTGCTCACTTGCATTGATCAAGATGATGCAAGACACAGCTTTGGCCACACTGGAGGTATGCTGTACTAACATTTTGAATTAACTATAGCAATCAGGCTGGATCTTCTGTCATAGAATTTGAGACTTTTTCCGTTTCCTCGTTGCTTCATTGAAAATTATGTTAAAGCTTGCTAAGCAATTTTGCAGCTGTAATTGGTAAACTAGTAATGTAATACAGTACATACCAACACTTCAGAATTTACAACAGTTACTTTATCGTTTTACAGGTTTCATCTGCCCATTGGTTCCCCTACTGCCAATCATCTGCATTCTGATTAATGTCTACTTGCTGATTAATTTAGGGTGAGGCTTTTTTTTTTTTTTTTTTTGTTGTGTGTACAATGACATTATTTTACTGAAAGCCTGGGTGATTACAGCTAGTGGAGTAATTTAGGGGGAGTTTAAGGTCAAATATCCTAATTCAGACTGCTGGAGTTTTATATGAAAGACCTAAACTTGATTATTCTTGTATCTGGTTACTTGTTGCAGGTCACAGACTTGGATGCGTGTCTCTGTATGGCTATTTATAGGAGTGCTTGTTTACTTATTTTATGGGCGCAGACATAGCTCTCTGAGAGATGTACTGTACGTGCCAACAACACACGTTGATGAGATATGCAGCAGCTCTAGTGATATCTTGGCATAACTCTTTCGGTGAGCAGACTCCTCGCAACTCTTACTTTCTTGCTGGGATATCTTGCAGATGTGCGCTAGTCATCATGTACAATTCATTTATATTACGGCCATAGGGAAGCTCAATACGATTCTCATATGCTGCTGATTGTAGATTGTGTATACATGTAGCATATTATTATAGGTCGTTACAATCATTGTAAATATGTTCTGCATTGTAATTTCTGTCAAACTATGTTTGACAAAAAATCTTTGCCTCACATTTCTATGTATACCTTTTTTGCCCAAAAGACATGCGACACTACCTTTTGGTAAGTTGGTATTATATGTAGTGTGAATCAAATATAGAGCTACTGTTATGTTATAATCTTATGATAAGATGGTTATACATGAGAATTACGGGTTATTTAGTCTAGAAGGACCAAATACAATTATGGCGTCGTTGCGGACAATACTTGCGTGGAATTAAGATGTTCTCAAGAAATCTTCCTTTCGATGGTTCTTTTTTTCCTTTTCTTTTTTAAGTATTTGCCGTATACCATTTTGCCCCAAATCTTTGCAACAGTATTTGATCGTAGACAAAGTTACCCCTCCAAGTTTTCCCCTTTAGAGTGCGCTAAATTTTTTTTTTTTTTTTTTTGGCTACTGTGGTAGTAGTGGGGAGTATGATGCGAGGATTTAAACCTAAGACAACTTTTTGATAGGTTGAACACGTAACGTCAAGCTAATGTTTCTCTTCAACCGTGCTAAAAATGTGATGTGCATAGCATTTACGGTCCTTAGGTAGATGGTAGTAAAAATGTTAGCATCATTAATGATCATAGAATCCCAGCTGATTTTTAAGTGTTGTACTTTAGTGGAATGAAATCACATTTAAGGCAACAGAATCAACTCTACAATGAATACCTCAAAACTTCCCATATTCACACTCTAGTACTTACTAACATGTCCACTACTAGTTATAATTGAGCATTAACTTACATGAAATACAATGTCTAGTATTAAGAGGGGTGTGAATGAAGTTTGAAGTGAATATGTATTTTGGTTGGTCCTTTTCACAGTTTCTGCTATTTTGAAACATTGTTTTCAGATTTCTCTTTCGATCTCCAAAACTCAGCTACATTGTGAGGTGAATAAGGAAATTCACAACTCTATGATCAGAAAGATGTTCTCTAAAAACAACATGAAACACTTAGACTCGATTTTTTCTAAGCAAGATCATAACAATTCCTGGTGTACAGTCGCTTCAGTTATCTTACTGTTGTGTCTTTCATTGCTTTCCTTCAATTATTCTTCATCCTACGAAAACTCGATTCATAATGGTATTAGGCTACTAGCACAACAGAATGAATCTGTTAACACTCACGTAGAGAATGACCCTTGTTCGGGCCGTTACATTTACATGCATGATCTTCCTGCAAGATTCAACCAGGAGCTGGTAAAAAACTGTCGTACTGTAGGGGCATGGCTCGATTTCTGCCCTTATTTGGTAAATGGGGGGTTTGGCCCTCATTTCAATGACAGTTCAGAGTATTTAGAGACATTGACAACGAGGGAAAGTTGGTACGAAACTAACCAGTTTATGTTGTCAGTGATTTTTCATAATAGGATGAAACAATATAAATGCTTGACTACTAATTCGTCACTAGCCTTGGCTATATATCTTCCATTTTATGCCGGACTGGAGGTGATGGATAAACAGGGCGCGGCAGCTCTAAATTTCACATCCTGGCTAAGGGAGCAGCCTGAGTGGACGCGCGCCCTTGGTTGGGACCATTTCTTTGTGGCTGGGAGGATCTCATCGGATTTCAGAAGGCCGATAAACTCAACTGCTGATTGGGGTACAACACTATTGAATTTACCCGAAGCCAAGAACATGACTATGCTAACTATAGAATCTAGTCCTTACGGGAACAATGATTTCGCCATCCCATATCCGACCTATTTCCATCCCTCGAGAGATATTGAGGTGTTGGAGTGGCAGCAACAAGTACAGAACGCGAAAAGGAGTTACCTTTTTACATTTGGAGGTGCGCCAAGGCCTAATATGAAAGGATCAATCAGACAGGAGCTGATCAGTCAGTGTCAAAATGCATCAAGGAATCACTGTAACCTGGTTAGCTGTAAGCGTCATGACGATGTATGCAACAGTGGCGCTTATTTCATCAAGATGTACATGAATTCCCGCTTCTGTCTTCAGCCACCGGGGGATTCACCCACAAGAAGGTCTGCTTTCGACTCAATCCTGGCTGGCTGTATACCGGTTTTCTTCCACCCTGGATCAGCTTACACGCAGTACTTGTGGCATCTCCCTAAGAATTACACAAAATACTCTGTCTTTATACCTGAAACTGGCATTAGAAACCGAACTGTCAGTGTTGAGGAAATCCTGTCACAAATTTCTGAGGATGAGGTTTCAGCAATGCGAGAAGAGGTGATAGGCTTAATCCCAAGCATCATATATGCCCGCAATAAGTTGGTGACGACTTACGATGCATTCAATTACACCATCGAGAGGGTTCTTGAAAGAATCGATCGTTCTACCAGACAATTTTGAGAAGGGAAGGATCCGAACAGGAGGTTCCCTGAGTCTAAAAGCTGGAAGTATTACTTGACAGGGAATGTTGGAAATCATGAATGGGATCCTTTCTTTCCTGATTTGTCCTGAGTCAGATTTTGATGTCTTAATGTATCTGTTTCGACGCCGCACTTGGCAGGAACATATCAACAGATTCAGACTAGGAAACTTTAGGTAGTACAAATGTACAAGTTGAGATGATCTTTCTCATATGTATCTTGTTGTATTTCGGCGGAATTATCTTAAAATTTAACCCATTGTTAATTAAATTTGACGGGTAATTAATTGATTCGACGAATTTTAAATAAGTACCACCCACGACGACTTATCCTGCTTTCAGGTAATCCAGATGTAAGGTGGTTTATTTATAGCTGCCATTCTACGCTCCTCATAAACTTGATTACATATCAAACGAGACCAAAAAAAAAAAAAAAACTGTTATGCTTCCAATTTTTTCCCACAAAGAAAGTACAAGAAAAATGTATGTTTTAATGAAAAAAAAGTGGACGGTGAAACTTGAAAAATAAGTTACAGCTCGTTAAAATGAACAGAGTTCACCATTTTACAAAGACGACTTTATGAACAATAACAGCCTTGGTAAGTTCTCCAGGGCTAATGTAAATGTACTACCAAGCACGAAAATGAACAGAAATACAAGAACTATCTTTCCAGCGTACAACAGATTGGTCGTTGGCTCTGAAACTTGTGTATTTGCGGATGGTGTATACGCGGATGGTTTATTCGACGCCTGTAAGATGAAGATACTAAAGAAGTTGAGATGTCGGTCCCGAACATCAAGACGATATATAGATGCATACCAACAACAGCTTCAAAGTTAGCACTTCATATGTATAATGAAAGTATAAAATACTCGACCCAAAAAAGAAATAATGAAAGTAAAAAAGAGTAATAAGCTTTTCAAGCTCCTAATATAACCTCAACCAGCGTCGAAACATCTGAGCAACACACAACAAAATTTTAAACACCACGAAAGAAGAAACAAGACCAAAAACAAAGAGAAATGACATCCAGTTTGAATGAGACTATGCAAGACTCCAAACTGCAGCGGAGAGACCAAGAATCAGGAGCCCGAGTAGACTGAGCAGCCTAACAAGATCGAAACCCAACAAGGGCATATACATTGGCCACCAGAAAATAAGCCTCAGCCTTTATATTATTCATCCATCGTTTCTACAATGTGAATGACCTTTTTTTTCCGTTTGGTTACAATGTGAATGACTTTTCTGCTCATGTATGTCAATCGTTCCCTCTCTGTGAATTGAAAAGGGCACATTCTGTTAAACAGCTCCGGAGGCTGCACCAGTAGGAAATTCCTAAGGATTACGCACCTAGACATTATCTACACTATTTCTCTTACCATAAAAATGAGACTAAGGATGCCACCCCTCTTCATGCATCAAGCTCCTTTCCCCAGGATTCAAGTTTTTTTTTCCCTATCCTTCTCATTGTAAAAGTCCCATCTTTTCTTGACTTCTGATATGAGTCTCCCCCATCGATTGTAGACTCGTCAACAGAGGCAGCCCTTAAAACCCACTTCTCTGACAAAATTTGATTTAGCTAAAAGGTGTCACAATCATAGAGCTATAATTTAATGGATTCTAGCAAGTCTCCTCAATAATTTCACTTCTATCTTAAGCACAAAATTGAGAGAGAACTTGTAGCAGATGAACAATTAGAATGGTAACTACCTGATGTGTTATACTCATGAAACAGGCTGCAGCAAATGCTCTTGTACATCTGGTACATCAGTGATTACTAAAAGAGTAAGAGTGCATAAACAAGGCTCAATGACACTTCTGTCCTGCTACAGCTAGCAAGTGCTCAGGCAGATCTGGTAAATGAGCTTACTCTCTATATGCTGCTTAAAGACAAGAGAACTAGGCTGACAGATGATCAATGAAGCACGATGCTTTAGTCTACCATGTTAATTTTTGTTGTTGCCACTGCACGAAGCAGTAGTTGTATTACTAAGTGAGTGAAGGATGATGGCATCTTCTGGGATGCTGAATTTTAAAACAGTCTTTGTCTAAGTATGGCAACAACAACGACAACATTATTACCCCAGTGACTCAAAGGCTCCTGTCTATGGCAAGGTAAGCAGGGTCACATGTACGCAAACCTCGCTCCTATGTTTTGATGACTCAAGGTTCATCTTAGGCAAAGGAGAGTGTTTCAACAGAGGCTACTTACAGAATGTCACGTTAAAGAAATTTTAATCAACAATTGCTTAACCCCCATAAGAAGTTGTTTGTAAACTACTACTTTTGACAACTTGATATTATTATCACGGTTGAATCTATTGCAAAGTATGTTTACCTACTTATGCGAGACTACTGCGAGTTCTTTAAATTAAAAGTTTCCATTTACGGTTTGTCAAACTTACAGAATCTCTAGATATAAGTATACTGTTTCCCTCCTCAACTAGTATTATCTAATTCTAATTCCTAAATTTTTATTTCTAAGGGACTCTTGTACTGTTACACTAGCAAGAATATCTGGATACTATAACAAAGTTATTCACACTGCAGATACTTGTGTGCGTATCGGTAAACCTCTTAAGCAGGAGCAAAGACTAAAAATATTACCTTAATGCCTTCGCGTTTTTTGACACCTGCAAAAACAAATAAAATTGGCAACAAAAGTCAATTCAACACAGCTATACGATCATAAAACCACCAAGACTACTACTATGATTGATCCCATAGACTTCAGACCAAGACAAAAAGGTCCATTAGTAACATACCTGGTTGACCATCCGAAACAATCTGCAACTTCCAGCCAGTGCCATAGCTCAAAAGAACAGAGCTTGGACCGAAATTAATTGGCTCTTCGCCATCCTTAACCGCCTCAATATACAATCCAAGAGGTGCGCCAGCATCAAGCTTATTATTCATCATAGACAATGCAAAACCTGCCTTTGTTCCCGGAGCAAACCGTCTTGTCATTCCAGACGTTTTGCACATCACCTCCAAGAACTGCGCCCCACCAATAATAATTCACAAGTTAAACTTTAAATCCATTCATCCAAATTCAACACTAAAACCCTCGAAATATAGCTTACAATTGAGCATTGATCACAAGCGCAATGTCTACACGAGAGTATAATTGAGCTCATCAAACATGCCCACCAATTCTCCAAGGTCAACACTATCTAATTACTTCTGTTATCATTCAGATTTTGATCAAAAATAAAAACAAAACCGTCTAAAAACCGAAAAATTAGGTCCTAACAATGATCATAAGTGCTGTGTGCTGTGTATGCAGGGGACCATCGTAACAATTTATACATAACCTCCAACTCCCAAGGACTCCGTACCAATTACTACAAAGTCAACACTATGTAGTTTGTCCTTTACGATTCATATATATTTGATCAAAGACAACACGAAACGGTCGAAAATTGAGATTAGCTTCCGAGCATTGATCATAATTCATAATTCCGAATAGTGAGGTATGTAAGGGAGAATAATTTATTAAAACACTGAAATATAACGAAGAATTACGGTGCCAATTTTATTCAATTCAATTCAATTCAACCAAAGTCAACACTAAGATGATGATCAATGATAAAATAGTCAAAGTAAAACTGTAATTGAGAAGTTTCTTAATTTGTTGGGAAAGGGAGAGAGAGGCTTACAGGTGGAGGAGGGACTTCTGGTGTTTGAGACCCTTGTTTCTCTGATTCCGCCATTACCACCGCCAATTTGATTCCAGATTGGAGATTCCAGATTCTTGCTTTGTTTTTTTTTTTTTGTATGGACTATGGAGTATGTATATGTACTCGTACTACTACTAGTCTACTACTGCTCCTCACGACCTGACGAGAATTCGGTTGGGTCGAGTTTGGTTCGGGTTAAGTTTGCGATTCTTTTCTTCTCGGTCAGTTTATTTGTTCCATATAGGGTCCAGTGTGGTTCGAGTACGGGTTTTAGTTTCAGACTCGGCAAGAGAGTTATAGTGGTCGAGTTGGAGTTGCTTTACAAATCTGACACCGCTCTGGCAACATCAAGTACTCGAGGTTATTATATATTGAAGATGCGATATTTGAATGAATGGATGAGTTGTTGCGAAATTCTCCGATTACCCATACAACCAAAAAAAAAAAAAAAAAAAAAAAGAAAAAAAAGAAAAACTGTTTCAGCTATAATACAAACCCAAGTAGTTTGGATATCAAATTCGGATATTTAAACAATTTTGGATCGAATATCGGACATTTAAATTTTAAGATTTCAAATATAATTATCCAATCTCATGTGGATGAGGAATTCTATCTACAATCGGATGTTGAAAAGTACTTACCCCTAATAAGCTCCATATCAAATTTCAAACCTATCGAGATGGTCGGGACGGTCTTAATTGTAATAACGGGGACAAGCATATGAATTATAACATCTCATTTATTTGCCAGACGACCACACTTCTACAGTTGTATTTCAAAAGGCAAATTGTTTGAAAAGGCAACTCTCATATGAGACGTCGAACGATAAATTATGAGACCACTTTAGTTAGTGAAAAAGTGAACAGTTTTAACATTCATAGTGATCATTAAATTGCTTCAACCGACCGCGTTAGTTTACGATTTAACCTCATTAGATGTAATTTTAAAGGGCCACGAAATATAAAATTAGCCATAATTTATAGAGTAACTCATTTACTCATTTTATATGGGGCGTTTTAATCGTACATTAAATTAAAGCAATCCATATAAGAAGTTGTATGGGTATAAAATACCCTTACCACGTGTCACTCTATCATTGGAGTCGTGAGACGCTTAGTCAGCAAAGTCAACGGTCAAGGGCGTACACATGGCGTGGCACACGTCAGTATCTAATTTGTCCACGTGGCGTCTAGTCAGCAGGTGGAGTCCTGGCTGATAAGCCAGATGTCAGTCCATTAGATTGGGGTCTTGATGCAAGGCCCAAACCATAGGTGCTCATTGGTGGCCCAAGCCCACCAGTCAATCTAGGGTTTATCAATGCATCAATCCCTAAAACCCCTACCTTTAAATACCCCATATCATTATTTGATGGGACAGGACATTCTTTTTACAATCATTACTCACACACACTATCCCAAAAACCAAACACTATCACAAAAAAAGCAAGACTTACTACTCTATTTATTTAAACACCTCTTACTCTACATTGTAGCTGACTTGAGCGTCGGAGGGACTTTCCTGCAACCCTTAGGGGCAGTCACCCTTGTTTTGTAGGTTAGAGCGTACGAGGAGCAAGAGGAAGCGTCGTTGTAGCATCGGGTACATGAGGCTCCCACCTCTCCAACTTAGCAGTGGGCTTCCACCTCAACACCTTCACTACCTTGACCAGAACATAGTGTTTTATTCCTATTTTACAAATTAAATATTATTTAATGTGTAAAAGGATAGTAAAATCTGGGTTATAAGACCCGTCTCACACTAATTTATTGTGAGATCGTCTCACAGGAGACCTACTGTGAGTTGGGTATCTAATTTTGGTGTGGGTTGTAGATGAGAGTATGAAGTTCCATACTTCCCACTCCACCATATAATTTACTTTGTCATGCCATTGAGCCATACTACCAGGTGCCCATATATAATTAATTGTTTGGGCCATAAAGCATAAGCAACTTGTTGTAGCTCTGTTGGTCAGGCACTCACTTATTCTCCCACACACCCTAATTCGACTCCCTCCTCAAAGAGTTACTTTAGCGAATATAAGAAATATTTTGATGAAATTGTCTCTTTATCATGGATAATGTAATTAGTGATATGTTTCGTCAACACATTTTTTTATTCACCAATTGACATATTGATTTAAATTAATGGAAAAATAAACAAACCACCCATTATCTACAACAATAATAAACAATCTACCTAATAACTCCAACAATAATAAAAATTTCACCCCACAGTAATCCTTGTGAAAAAAGCATATGGGTGTTTAAAGTAAGACGGAGGGAGTATATAACAGGCTTGAAAAATCCGTCCCTCGATGATTGGATAAGATGTTAGAGTGTAAAAGGCAGTTGGGTGTTTTTCTGGCTAAGTTTAGATTAGGATAGCTTAGGTAGAAAAATCAATAAATTAGATGATCATTTTAGTTAAGTTAATCATGGGAGTCTTAATTAGAGTACGTCAACTTAGATTAGACAAGTCGACAGCTTTAATCCACCGGAAGAGTGAGTAAAGGTGTGTCTGGTTGAAACAAAAAAATTATAAGGTGGTTTCTCACACAAAAAATAATTACAAGGTTGTATTTATAAGGTCGTTCTCGACAAATTTTCCTAATTAATACGGAGTATAAGGTCTATATAGGTGCTACACATTTGGCGCCACTCCTTTGGAGTTTTGAGTATCGGTACACAAGATTACTAGGTAATTACTCCTCTTGTCCTCCATTCCCATGACCTATTTACTTTTTAATAAAAAAATGTGATCTCATATATACAAACGAAATGTTAACTACGAAAAAAAATAGAAGGACTATGACCAAATTTTCACTTTGGATAGCTCTAGTTCAAGTGTTAACCCAAGTTATAGACATGCATAAAAGTTCGAGAGAGAATAATATAATTTTAGACTTGAGTCAAATCCAGAACCAGTAACGGTATAATATTCCCAACACCTTTTGAATCCTCTGTTTTTCCCTCCCTTCCTGTCACTTTTGTTCTACAAACCCATGGAAAACCCCACCATTGATAAACATTCACAGAAATTCCCATCTGAAATCCCAGAAAAACATCAAGAAAACCATCTCGAAACACCCGAGAAGTCATTCGACATGGATAACGAACTCTCGAAACACAGCCGAATCCCCATTGTTCAAGTCTTCCAAGAAAACCCATCCCCAATGCCTGTATTTGCGGAAACTTCTCAAGAAAACGAACCTGCCATGAACGAAGCTTTATCACTAGCTGGCATCGGCTTCCTTTTCAGCGTGTCTCCTGCCCGCAGAGTGAGGCTTGCAATTGAAGCCCTATTGGATCCAAAGTTCAACCCAACGGGGAAAGGAATGATAGATGTCAATGCGCAAGGTACAGTCCAGATAATGTTTATGGGTGTCTTGATTTGAGTAATAAATTGTTGGACAATTTCATATGCAACAAGCCTTTGGAGGGAAAGGTCATTGATCTGAAAGAACTGTACAACAAATTGGTTGATGATGATGATGAAGATAGTGTAATGACAGTAATTCAGGAACATGGTTCAAATCAAATTTGGATATCCTGTGGTAACTAAAGCATTACCCAAAACTTGTTTGATCTGCTACGTTTTTTTAAATGTTTTGTGTTGTATTGTTCGATAACATTCACTGCTCCCTTTCGGATTAGGAAATGAAAAAATTCCTAAGCGATTTCCAGTTGTCATTAGTGAAAATGACCTTGATATTCCAAAATTTTCGGATGTCACAATTCTGCGTGTTGTAAGTTTCTCAAGGGTGCACTTAGATTCATGCATTTAGAAGCTAAGATGACTCATTATGATGCTAAATTATGTTAGAAAAGATTTGTCTTTGCTTTTTCATGTTTCATTGTACATATATATTGTCACTGATCACTTACTTGTATTGCAATGACAACATAATTCTAGTAGACATCACGAAGGAGAGGAGGCAACAATCTTTCTAGATAACGAGAAGATGGTGGACCATGAATACGAGGAGATGGAAATAATTTGAATTTAATCCTTTTTTTCTGGATTGCTCTCTTTATTTGTCATATATTAATTTAAAATGTCAATGTACAATTTGTATATGTGTAGGGTTTGATTGGAACCATGCCAAGGACACCTTGTGTGGTTTAAATGGTCATTTCCTCAACTTTTGCAAAAGACATGTTCCATTAATGATATGTTCACTGTGACACTCACAACAGTTCCATAAGTTGTCCTATTCACCTTCGAAGTCATGGAAAATGGGGGTTTACAATTTGTCGTGGAAGCACAAAGATGGTCAGCCAACCATGGCAAGCATATTGTCACGGTCCCAAATTTGGAGTGATAGTGATGTGCCCCATCGTCGGTTCTCCTGACAATGAAGCTTGTAATTTTCTCTTGCGGACAACCACTCGTGAGGGATCGCCCACTCGTGCAAGCCTAAACTCGAGATTGCGAGTTGAGTGAATCTCGGAACTGCTAGTCTCGGGACTACTGGTCTCGGGACCGAGCACAACCCACACGTTCAGTATGAACGAATATCAAAGATCACAACCACAACATTAATATCAAGCATCAACAACGGTTAAGTTGGAAATAGAAGAAGATTCATTTAATTGACTAGCTTCACCAAAAGAGGGAAATTTATTTTTACACATCTCCTGCCACAACACATTAGTGTGCAGCAGAGCCATACATTTAGTTTCATGAAAATAAACTAAGTTACAAGATTCTTAAAGACATGTTAAAGACATAATATGAAAGACATTACAAGAAATAACTAAGTTACAAGACTTGGAAGACTTGGCCCGTCACACTCTCCCGCACTTGAACTCGTCACCGTCCTCGGTGACATTGTCGATGAAGTTTTACTCTTCAGGTAAGGTTGTCGGCAGACCTTTGGAACAAATGTTACCCCAACTTGTTATTGTTTCGGAAGGGGTCATCTATGTCCGGGTGATATGGCTTCAAGCAGCTCACGTGAAAGAACGGGTGACACTTCATACATGGTTGCCTTTCAAATTGTATGTGCATGTCCTGATCTTCTTGCTGATGCGAATCGGACCCTCATACTTGCGCACCAGATGTTTGTCTCTGCCCTTGAGGAATATAATCTAATCTGTTTGGCAGTGATCTTCACCATGACCATGTCGCCGACATTGAATTCCTTGGGCTATCGGTTCTGATATGCCCACTTCTTCATGCACGTAGAGGCTTTCTCCAAGTAGGTTGTAGCAATTGCAGCATTTTGCGCAGTAGTGGTTGTTGCCCTGTGACAAGCTCAAACGGACTCTTGTTTGACGAAAAGCACGTTTGCGCATTAAACCAGAGATGGGCAACATAAAGGAGCTCGTTTCCAGCATGCTTTTGAATCTCTTGGTCTAACCATTCGACTGTGGGTGGTGACAACGCCTAAAACTAAGTTCAAGCGAGTCTAATCATCCTAATATAGCTAGGGTCGAATCCACGAGGACGGAGGGTAATTGTCTATCAATAATGTTCTAATTTTAGTCTAATCAAATCAATAATTAAAGTTCTAGTCTAATCTATTATCTATTTTCTACTAATCAACGAATTAACTACACGAACTAGTAGCTAATTAAACTAACACGTAAATTTAGACAATAATTGACAAACGCTAGGGGTTAAAGAGATTCACGGGTATAAAGTTGTGGCCTTTAGTTTAGGGGGTTGAATTGAGCCTAATCATGCATACTAACAAGTTATCAAGGCCAAAGAAGGGTTAATTCTCTCTCAAGCAACTAACCAAAACCTAATTACTAATTAATTTATTTCCATGCAATTAATCAATAATTCCAAGTTTGATTAGCCAATTTCAATCTCAAGTCTCCCATATTGATTAAAATGCAATAATAAGTCAAATAGATCGTCATCTATATTTACAAAATCGTTAAAACATTAAACTTGGTGATAAAGTAGCATGCTTTTCAAATAATAACCATTAGACAACCCCTCTAACCATAAAGTTCACAACTTTAACCCATTTACCTCACCCCTAGCTATAGAAACTACTCACACATGGCTAAAATAGCACTAATCACAATTAATAGAACCCTAAACATGATACTAAACATGAGAATTAGGCAAAGATACGAACTTGGAAGACAAATATAATTAATTGACTAATAAGCATAAATTAACAATAATTGGAACAAAATAAATTGCAATAAATAAAAGAGAGAGAAATAAGTTACTCAAATATAGTAATTAAGAGAGGAGGTGAATGAAATAAGACTTGAATTATATTATTAATAGAACTTGAGAAGTGTTGACAAAATCTTGAACAATTTGAAATGAAAGAAGGAAAGATATGAGAATTACAATGATGGAGAAAACAAAGCTCAAACTAGAGGAGAGAGAGAATCTAGATCCCCTTTTGAAATTAATCTAAAAATATCTAAAGAAAATGAAAAGTGATGAAAAAGTCCTCATACAACCTAAGGTAGGTGGGAATTTATAATGGGCAAAATTAAAAGACAAAAAAACATGTCAAAGGGCGAAACTGGGCTTCCACTCGGCGACACACTCGGTGAGTGTATATATCCACTCGGTGAGTGGAGCCATCCGCTCGGCCGAGTGGATGTGCACTCGGCGGCTTGCTCTCGGATGGTTATACGCTCGGCCATCCACTCGGCGAGCGTACGGCCGAGCGGCCAAAAACTGGCGCGCGCACTTGACTTTGGAAGGCTATATCTCACTCGTTTCTTGGTCAAATTGAGTTTGTAATATATCATTAGAAAGCTAACGAGATAAACTTTCATCTCCAACTTGAATTATCTCAATATATGCTCTATAACTTGAGATATGACCGTTTGAAGTTACCCCCTTGCGCGAAGAGTCTTCAACTCATGTGTTTGTCCTCTCTTTGCTTCCAAACTTATATCATCATCCCTTACTCTCGATTCCCGTGCCTAGGGTCCCGCTCTAAGACCTATCTCCGCTCATTGACTCTCTAATGCCTCGGGTTCCGCTCCAACATGTTCCGTAGGTGTCCCTACAAAAGGCAAAACCACACCGTAGAACCCGATTCTCGTACAAAATAAGAAATGCACTAGAATTTGCAAAATGACATTGAATTGAGCCAAGATAAACACATATATGAAAAGAGCGGGAAAACAACTATAAAATCATCAAAAGTAGGAGACGGGAGGGCAATAATCATATGAAAAAGAGGACAAATAAGTTATATATCAGGTGGTAGCTTGAAGACATGTTGACATCCGATCCCATGAGCTTAAATAGTTCGGTCCAGAATATCCCGCTGAATCGTGGGTCATGATCACTGATTATGCTCTTTGATAGTCCCCAATACTTCACAACGTGATTGAATAACATCATTGTCGTCTCTTCAACTCCACATGTTTTGGGTAGAGCAATGAATGTCGCATACTTAGAGAACCGATCCACAATCACCATGATGACACACAGTTGTCCCACCTTAGGTAACTCGTTTATAAAGTCCATGGAGACGTTCTCCCATGGACGAGTGGTACCGGAAGTGGGTTCAACAAGCCCCCTGCCTTCAGCCGCTCGACCTTGTCTTGTTGGCAAATGAGACAGGTCGTGCTGTATTCCATCGTGTCACCCTTCATGTTCGGCCAGTAGTACCCCTGCTCTCACAAGCTCAAGGTTCTCTGCAACCCCGGATGACCTGCCCACATAGTAGTATGGCACTCAGGGAACGAACAGTAGTCTTCATCACGTGGGGATCAACAAGTCCTCCTCTAGCCAGTATTTACGGGTTTTCCCTTCTTCACTAAGTGAATTAGGGCATTTGCCGTATGATCCTGGACCAGGTGCTGCTATCGAATGCTTGTGGCCAGTAGGGTCATCGAGGACAAGTGGGTCACCTGACACAGAGTCGCAAAGTCTTCCCGTCGACTTAGGGTATTCGCTACCCGGTTAGTAGCCTCTAGACGATGTACGAACTCCACATCAAACTCAGCCAGCAAATCTTGCCATCTCGCTTGCCGGTGATTAATCTTAGCCTAGGTTAGGAAGTTTGACGCCGCAGTGTTGTTGGTGCGGACGATAAAATTTAAACCCAACAAGTAGTGTCGCCATCCCCGCAAACAATGAACGATGGCTAACAACTCTTTCTCTTGGCCAGCATATCTTCTCTCGGCATTATTGAGCTTCCGACTTTCATATGCCACTAGATGTCCATCTTGAAGTAGAACGCCCTCAAGGGCATAATCGGAGGCATCTGTCTCCACCTCGATGGGTCTCAATATGTCTGGCAGTATTAACACTGGTTCTTTGATCACTGCTTCTTTCAGCCTCCGGAAAGCTGCTTCGCGTTTCCTGACCACTCCCAACATAGATCTTCATTCAAGAGCTCGGTCAGAGGTGCCGCTATCTCTTAGTACCCTTGTATGTAACGCCAATAATAGTTGACAAGTCCAAGGAATGAGCGCTATTATGTCACACTCGTTGGAGCCTCCCACGCTTGGATCGCCTGTATCTTCTTCGGATCCATCCTGATCAGGCCTCCTCCCACAATCACTTATGCCCGAGCGAACTCACATTTCTCCCTATTCACGAACTAGTGGTTACTTCTCAATTTTTTGAACACCAACTTCAAATGATCCAGGTGTTCTTCCAACGTCCTATTGTGGACCACGATATCGTCTATTAACACCACCACAAATTTGTCTTGGTATTCGTGGAATACATGGTTCATCAGGTACAAAACATAGCGAGTGCGTTGGTCAATCCGAACGGCATAACCAACCACTCGTACGATCCATACCTCGTCACACAAGCTGTTTTTGCTTCATCTTCTTCGGCAACCCGAATTTGATGATATCCCGGCCGCAGATCCAACTTGGTGAAATACACAGCACCCTGTAACTGATCGAAAAGGTCGGGCACCAATGAAATCGGGTAATGGTTTCTCACTGTGACCTTGTTTAGTGCACAGTAGTCTATACACAATCTTAGACTGCTTCTGGAACAATACCGGGGCTCCGTATGGTGCCTTCGACGGCCTGTTCGATCCAGAGAGCAACAGGTCGAATCAGCTGTCTCCGGCCGGAGTTCTGCTAACTCCGAGGGGCCATCCGGTATGGACTTCTGGCTGGAAGTCGAGCGCCCGAGACCAACTCGATTTGGTGATCCACTTACTGAGAGGAGGCTTATCGAGAAGTTGATCTGGCATCTTGTCCCCAAACTCGACCAACACCCTCTCCACTCCGAGATCATTTACAGACTTAGGTACATCGTCCTTCATGGAGAACGCACACACGAATGTTGAATCCCCATGTCTTAGTCCCCACTTCACCTGAATCGCAGAGATCATAGGAACCTTCTGCTTTGGGTCAATCTTTCCGGATCCTGGCCTTCACCAAACATGGGCTAGCGCCCATCATTATAAGAGATTGTAAGTCGGGCATCGGTACTGTCGACGTCTTATTCAAGAAGTGCATCTCGTGAACCACCGTAAAATCGTTCATGGCAACCGTGATGACGTACAGACAAGAAAAGAGCACCGGCCAAGCGCCCCGAATGGACCTTCTCACTCCCTAATTCGGACTGAGACCTTCCTCGCTACCCCCTGAACGGGGTTCGTTTTGGAATTCACGGCCTTCAAACTCCATTTCTCTCTTTCCAAGGTCATCCCCAACCTTTTCGCCTCAGCTGGCACAATGAAGTTGTGAGAGGCCCCTGTATCGACCATGGCGCGAGCTTGCTGCCCATTACTAGCATATCAACGAACATCAGTTCCGTCGACTGAGGTTTGACAGGGCTGCCCCCTATTTCCATTGCACACATCATGTGAACGGCATACATTCGTGCCTCGTCCTCAATCTCCACCGAGCATTCTCCGTTCCCATCCTCACCAACATCGTTGCTACCCTCGTTGTTCGATTCCATGCACATCTTGGGCAAGTTCTTCTTGATGGCATTGATGTCCCCTTGATGAGGACACTCCGACATTCGGTGAGGGCCTTTGTACAAGAAGCATGCGAACGGCTTTTTGGCCGTGCAACTCTCAGTCCTACTCCCTTGGGAGTACCTCGAGCTAGTACTACCTTGATTCCTCTTCTTCCCTTCATCCTCTCTCGAGCGGAACTTGTTGTATCCAATTTTCATTGCTCAGCCAAAATGAGCCCTTCTTTTGGGTCGGATCTCGCTCGACGTGGTAGTCGACGAGTATTTCGGCCGCAGCCATAGTAGCAGAAAGAGACTCAAGGCGCAGTCTCATCACTTCCCGTTGAGCCCAATTCTTTAACCCATCAACAAATTGGAAAATTCGGTTCTCGCTCATATCCTTAATATTGAGCATGCAAGCAGGGTAAGCTTTCACGTAATTCTAGATGGACAACGTGTGCTTCACATTCTTCCGTTTCTTCAGGGCAAAAACTCTGTGTTCTCCGGATAGAACTCGTCTTACTTGGAGTGCCATCTCAGCGTACTTGGAGTGCCACCACAGCTTCGCGTCGTCCACCAAGTACATGCTCGCAATTTCAATTTTCAAGTCATCACCCAAATAGCCGACCCGAAAGCACTACTCGAGGTCAAAGATAAAGTTATCAACTTTCTTCGAATCCGTCGCTCCTCCTTAGGAACGGGGTGGGGGTGGTTTCACTTTCCGAGCTCCCATTACTTCTCCCTCACCAGCCGCCGGCCACCACTTTCATCAACGTTGCGAAGGTGTTTTGAAGTTCCTCACACTTCCGGAGTAGGAAGTGAAGTTCCTTCTCGACAGTGTACTCATCGGTATCGAGTTCTCCAACCTATCAATTCTCGCATCCTGACCCACAATGAGATTCTCAAGATACGGGATCTTCTCCGACATTAGGTTTTCGAGCTCGGTCACCCTATCCTTTGTTTTGATCGTAGCCATCTTATGGGTCACTGAGGGACTAAGTGATCAAGCAACAGCGGAATAGTAAGCGTCGTACAAACCTCGGTTTTGAGGCCAAGTGTCACGGTACCAAAAATTGGAGTGGACCGTGATGCGCCCCTCGTTGGTTCTTCTGACAAGGAAGCAAGCAATTATCGATTGCGGACAAGCACTCGTGGGGGGGGGGGGGGCGATCAGCCACTCCTGCAAGCCTAAACTCGAGACTGCGAGTTGAGTGACTCTTGGGACTGTTAGTCTCGAGACCGAGCACAACCGACATGTTAGATACTAACGAAGATCCAAGATCACAACCACGACATTAATTTCAAGCATCAAGAAGGGTAAAGTTGCAAATAGAAGAAGATTGATTTCATTGACTAGCTTCCCCTAAAGAGAGAAATTTATTTTTACACATCTCCCACCAGAACACATTCAGTGTGCAGCAGATCCATACATTTAGTTTCATGAAAAAAAACTAAGTTACAAGATTTTTAAAGACATGCTAAAGACATAATATGAAAGAGATTACATGAAATGACTAAGTTACATGAAAATAAACTAAGTTACAAGACTTGAAAGACTTGGGCCGACACACATATCATGAAGGTCCGACAAAAGAATTCGGTTGTGCCTCTACCAAAAAGCATAAGGATGACGTATTTAGCCTTATCAGTAGCTGTCCAACTCCCTTGATGGCTGTCACTTCTCAATTGTGATTTGTGACTAATGCTATTATATGACACTCTAAACTATTAAATTTATTTGTAAATAAAACCAGCTTCCATGTAGAGTTGTTCAAATAGCCCAGGCTAAATGGCTCGACCCGACTTTTTCCCGAGTTTAGGCCGACCAACTAGGCCCGAAAATGGCCCAAAGCCCGGCCCAAAAAAAACGCAATAATATGGACCGGGCTTGGGCAGAGCTTGGGGCCCTAAATTTGGCCCGGTCCGGCCCACTTTAAAAAAAACGCAAATTTTTTTAATTTTATAAACCTTAGTTATGTAAACTAGTGTAAATGATGTCGGATTATGACGAATTTTGTAATTAAAGTACTCAATGTAGCAAAATTAGGTTAAATATACTCCCTTCGTCCCAGCTCAAATGCCCCGTGGGCCTTTTGTAGTAGAATAAGAAAAATCGGTAAAATAACTAAAGTAGTGGTAGTGGAAGAAAATTGGACAGAGAATGTGGGGATTAATAAAAAGTAGGAGAGATAATGTGAGAGTGGATGGGAATATTAGAAAAAAGGTATGAGAGATAATGATATCCCAAAATAGATGGGGTGTTTGAGTTTGGACGTCCCGAAAAGGAATATATGGGGCGTTTGAGCTGGGACGGAGGGAGTAGTGAGTATATTAAAATAACAAAATTATTACCTATTAATAAAATAAAATATTGAAAATTATGAAAATAACATCAAAAACATCTTCATAAAGTATAATAATTTATTATTAAACTAAATATGCAAGTACTAGATAATAATAGTGTGTAAAGTACTAGTAATACATACTCCCTCCTACCCAAAGACATCTTCATGTATTCCTCTTTTGGACGATTAACTAAGATTTTGCTCTTTCAAAACTTACCCCATTTGGCAAATTTATTGGACGAAATATGCCCTTACTAATTTTCTTATTTGGGGTTTAGGATCCTTGATTACTACTTCCACAACCCATCATCTCTCTCCTCTAACCACCTCCTTCATTCAAAGAGCTACGATCACATCCTCCGACCACCCCGATCCCCTTTAACTCCCAACCATCGAGTTCCACATTTACCCACCAGGCGACCACCATCACCATCACACTTTTTTTTGTGACCCTTGTCGCTAAATTGAAGACAAGCGAATAGAGAGAACGGATGAAATTGAAGACAAGCGAGAGTGATTGGCGACTGGTTAGGCTATGGCCAAGAGGGGGGGAGATGACGGACGCTTAATGGGAGAAGGATGGTGAGATGAGAAATTTGATCGGCGGCAAGTATATGATTGGCGATTAAACTGTATTCAATTGAAGAAATCACGTTTGAAAATGCACAAAAAGACAGTTTAATATTGTTTTCAATTGAAGATAGGCGAGAGTGATTGACTATTGATCGGCGGCAAGTAAGGATGGAGAGATATGATGAGTCGTTTTGTGATGGGCAGTTCTCCGGGGGGAGGAGATCGTCGGATAACTTTAGCCTATGGTGTCACTGGTGATTGGTCGCGCGGTGGTTTAGGTGGCGGATAAGAGTTTAACGGTGGTGAAGTGAGGGGTGGTAATGTGGGATTAGAAGTTAAACATGTAGGTTAGTCTAATTTATTATTTACCTACCAATTAGTTAAGGTTATTTTAATGTGTTTGTTGGTTGTTGTGTCCAACCCAAAGAGGAATACATTTTCTTTGGATTTAATACATGCTACAATAAGATCAGTTAAATTCTTCAAACCTTAAGAAAAAAACTGAGTACCAAGGAACCACTGTTTTGATGTTTGCTCAGCAGAAACGGCTACCAAGCTTTTCTTTAATTTTTTAGAGCAAGTATATATGTAAATGTGTAGCGTGTTTCCTAAAAACCAGATTCAATCAATACTATTCAAGAGAAATGACTTAGTTATCCCTTGTCCATTGGTCTCCATATTCAACTTCTGTATATTTCCTGCTTAAAGATGAGTCTAGGAATAAAGTCAAGAGGGCGTTATTGAACTGGCGTAAAAAATCCCAGATATACTTTCAACTTTCCAAACACAAATAATGTGAAAGAAAGCTTATAATTATTTGTCAGCCAATAATGGAAGCATAACATGAAGTTTGTCGCTCAAAGAAAGAAAGAGAAAAGAGAGGTTCATAAATCAGAACAGAAACAAAACCAAAGTATGACACCAGAAGGTTTCATTGCTAAACCACTAACACGAATATAATAAATCCTAGTGAAATACACCTTAGATCATGAAGTTCTCAACAGTTCATGCTTGTTAGCAAATGAAAGACAAAATTTAACCTGTACTATGACACACTTAGAAGGACGGTATATGAAGCTTTTACTAAAACAAGACTATCACTTCAGAAAAAAGAAAAAGAAATCAAAGAAAAGATAAATGCCATCAAGAACAAAACACTACTATAGCAAAGTATAGCTATTTCTGAATCGGCGTAACATCTGCATAGCCATAAGTCGGTAGGAATCAGGTAGCTCGGATTGCAAAAACGGCTCAAGCATAACCAACCACAATAGACTGTTATAAAGGGGATGGGTAGAAGGACTGGTACCTGAGTTGCAGCCAACGAAAGCCCAGGGTGGTATGCGGCAGCATCTTGGCCCATACCTCATATCGATGAAAAACTCAGAATACACACCACAACTGATTAAGGGACAAAAAGTAATTTGGTACAGTGGGCAATTATATATCAAACATACAGTTATCAAGAGGTAAAAGGACATAAAGGCTAAAATTAAACTTCCCAGCAAATAATTTCATAGTTAAGCGGACTTTTGAGTGTCAGCTAAGCTACCAAACAAACATCTTTGAAAAATTACTCTGAAACCATCAACAACTTCCAACGTCAAATTAACAACCAACTATTGTAGCAGATTATCCAATTTTCCAGTACCGGTTGGTCCACACGGCTAGGAAGATCAACTACTGGTGATTAAAAGCTTTTCCCTTTGAAAGGAGCGCTAAGCATGTACTATTTACGCTCATTATGTAAGCGTAAAATGAATGACTTGATCGAAATCATTTTCAAAACATTCTGGCAGGCAATGTGTCACGGTCCCAAATTGGGAGTGACCGTGATGCGCCCCCTCGTCAGTTCTCTTGACGAGGAAGCAAACAATTCTTAATGCGGAAAAGCGACTATCGATGCGAACAAGCAACTATCGGTGTGCACAAGTACTCGTGGGGGATCGCCCAGTCTAGGGGTGTAAACGAACCGAGCTTGCTCGCCAAGCCCTCGGGCTTGGTTCGGTCAAAGCTCGGCTCGTACTCGGATTGACCGAGCCCAAGCCCGAGCCCGAGTCGAGCTCACACTAAAACGAGTCGAGCCCGAGCAACTTGGTGCTCGGCTCGCTAAAGCTCGAAAGCTCGTTTTTTCCAAAAATAGCTAATTTTTATTATTAATATTCTATAATTTAGAAAGTTATACTCAAATTTTACTAGTTCATACGTTAAACTTATTGTAATGTGTCTACGTTGCATGATCTAGTGTAGTATATAGAAAATACGATGCATTTTTGTTGCGTACACAACTAAGGAACCGAGCTAGGGACCGAGCTCGAGCAAGCCCAAGCTCTAGCAAGCCCAAGCCCGAGCTTGGGTTTTGCGAGCTCGCCGAGCTCCGAGCCGAGCCCGAGCTCCAAAATGGCAGTACCGAGCCGAGCCCAAACATACGATGCTCGGGCTTTGTTCGGCTCGTTTACACCCTTAGCCCACTCATACAAGCCTAAACTCGGGATTGTGAATTGAGTGACTCTCGGGACCGCTAGTCTCGGACCGAGCACAACCCACACATTTGATATTAACGTAGATCAAAAATCACAACAACATCATTAATATCAAGCATCAACAAGGACAAAGTTGGAAATAGGAGAAGTTTGATTTCATTGATTAGCTTCCCCTAAAGAGGGAAATTTACTTTTACACAACTCTTGCCAAAACACATTAAGTGTGCAACAAAATGATACATTTGATTTCATGAAAATAAACTAAGTACAAGAATCCTAAAACATGATATGAAAGACATTACAAGAAATAATCTAGGTTACATGAAAAGAAACTAAGTAGTAAGACTTGAAAGACTTGGATCGCCACACAATGCTAATCATGGATGTCCTATATTTGGATATGCAATATAGAAAGAAAGAATTGTTTCCCCCGTTAAAGAGAGATGATTTTTTCTGAACAACGTCAAATCATTGATTATCAAAAGGCCAAAGCATCTGCCAAAAGATGTCAAGTAATGAGCTGGCCCCATTACTGCAGTAATCCCCATCATCATGGAGTAACCGTTAATCACCATTATTCTTCTGCCTACTGCAAAGAAGACTCAGATGTTTATCACATCTTTCTAGTTGCCTTTTTCAATGAGACAGAAGACGGAAGTATGAAACATGGTCGGCATCCTCATGGGAAGCACAATCTAACAACCAGAGCTAGAAGGTTACGAAACCAACCTGCCTAGGGTTGTCCCGGGTACAAATCATCATATCCCAAAAAAAAAAGAAAAAAAAGGCAGAGCTTAAACTAAAATATTTTCAAGTATAATCTGAGCAGAAAGAAATTTGGAAATATGTCGACGGTTGCTTTTTAAGACAGGGTGGAGTCTCACAAATTCTTGCGTCAAGAGTACAAATTACGGACACTATCCCACATTGAGAAAAGCAACCCCAACCCCCCCCCCCCCCCTTCCCCCTCTTTTTTTCAGTCAAAAATTCATAGCTTGAAAACACAGCCAAAGACAGTGAGAAATGGGGGAATCGTCAAACTCAAAGTTGGTTAACAAAGAAAAAGCAGGCGTAATTTTGGGAGAGATGAGTGTGAGAAGAGCAGCATCTTTGGTTGGAAGCTTACCCAAAATTCGCGTAAGTGCTTCATTTGGTAACATGCTTAATGTATCTTCTTCATCACTACTCCTCCTCCTCCTACATGGACTCAAGCTCCAATCGATTCTCCTCCGTTTACCTGTGTTTATCACTTTGATTATATTCTGCTCATATGCATACATGCGTCGAAATCAAAGTCAAAATAATAAAAATTCTCCAGTCAAATTATCTCGGATTGCTCCTCCTCCAATTTGGCTTTGCATCTGCTTCAATACCAAGTGAGTGATGTCGTCGTTTGAGGAGGAGAGTTGTGTAGAACCAGCCAACCCGATTTAGCGTAATTAATTAATTGACTTTGCACTCGAGTACCCGGAAGCCGGACCCCTTGGGAGTCGGATCAAAATATATGTTCATCGACTTATATTAGTGCTCACTAATTTTTGGGCTATGCTTACCAAAAGTTCAAAATAACACTCATTGATGAAAAACATGTCCCATGAAAGAGGTACAAAAATACTCGCGTACCTCGGGGGTAAGATATACTCCTGAGTAGTAGTTCATATTGTATGATGAATTATTATGAATGAAGTTTTCGTTTTTTTTTTTCAAAATTGATACTAGTACGTTTTATATTTATTCATTAAAACTTTCCTAAAATTCAAAACTTTTCTTACTCTTAATATGTAACGACATACTATTTTCCTAACAATTACCATGCTTTCATGTGATTCTATTGTAACTCAGTCATAACTAAATACTCATATGGTATTCGAATCACAAAATGTCAATTTAGAATAACATATATCTAATTGTAATATATTATTTTAGAAAAATGTGGAGAGGAGAGGGAACGACAAAAACATAAAAGAAATTAAAGGTTAGGGTATCAATGTTAGAATAATTGAAACTAAAATAATACGACAATAACTGTAACAAAAACAAGGTCCAAGATGGTGTTTTGTTGGGAAAAACGTATAAAGGTAGTATATTTTGAGAAAATTGTTAGAACCTAAGGTGGTTTAGACACTCTAAACAACATTTAATAGCTATATTAAGTTGAACCTTAGGTGAGGATCGATTTGCATGTTGTTAAAAACAACTAAAAACCGAGTTTAAAGATCGTATACCTTGTTTTGGCTCTAGGTTGTGCTCTCCTTTACTAAGGAGTGTCTTGAGCTGCTTAACAAGGATGATCCTCCTTCCAAACTTCGATTCTTGAGCTCCTCTAATCTCCTACGGTACGTACCAAAGGATTCACGAGAAAACCGAATTATTATGTACTAGTAATAACTCGGTTTACTCCAAAAACAAGCTACCCCTAATCCCTAACAATTAGGATCAATTAGGGTGAAGTAGTTTTGTGTTTAGATGTGTTTTTGAGCTACATGCAAAGCTCAAAAAGCTTGGTGGCTATGGTGAAGAAGTTGACCACCTTAGAAGAGAAAGAAGATGATGTTTTTCTTCTTTTAATTTTGTGTGTATTGTTTGTGTGAAAAATGATTAGTAGTCTTAGTCTAAACATGGATTAGACTATATATAGTGGTGGGTTAAATTAGTAAATCAAATTTACTAATTTGCCCCCACTTAAATTAACCAACCTTTAAGGTATAGAAAGGTCAATTTAGTCATTTCATAACTTAACTAATTAAGTTACAATTAACTATTATATATTGATATAATAATTATTTCTAATCATATTTTAGCTAATAATTACAACTTTTGTAATTAATTTTAGCTAAATTTGTCACGCCTGACAAATCACAATAATACCCGTATAATTACTAATCTCGAATTTAGTAATTTATATACTGATAAAATTTCTATTTTATCAGTCGCTTTATTTATTATTAATTATCATATAATTAACAATATAATAAACTCTTCGGCCTGATACTAAACACATTGCAGTTAACTATTAACTGGCTGACAGGAGTTCATCACGTTATCCTATATAGGTATGACCGATAGGGATCAGTCGATCTCCGCCGTCTTACGACGACAATAACGTCAAACCCTAGACGGCCAATCGTTATTGATTTACGTTGATCAACTGATTAGTTTAGCTTATAAACTGATCCCTTATTCCATAATTGAGATTTATTAATCAATGCACTATTGTCGGAGGACACTGCTCCAACAATCTCCCACTTGTCCGAGACAAGTATGTGCATGATCGATACTCTTGCCCTATATATCTCCCACTTAATGCAAGATGTCTTTCAGGTCGCTCTTGCACTCGATGTGAATCGGAAAGTGGTTTTCTCGATCGAGAGCGCAACTGTCTGACCGGAAAAATCTACCTTATATTACTTCCGAGCGTGGCCACGCATTTCCAGTTGCTACTCCTCGAGTGGCCTAAAGATATTAACCCTGACGTGGGCGGACAATCCCTTCACTCTACTCTCATTGTTCCATACAACTTACAGTGACCCAAAATATGTCCTTATAGCCTCCTTTTACGGCACGACTTAGGACATAAATCAAAGTCACTATTTATTGCACAAACTCTGATAAATAGTTTCAGGTCAAAAGAATCGACTCAATGGAATAATACAGTGTTCCTAGCTTCGACCCAGCAATAGGAATCTGTAGGTGGTCAAGTCCGACAGAGTGTCTCACAGTCTGCCTGTGTAAACGACCGGTCATCCCATGACCCTATGACTTTTGAACCAGTCATCCTAATCGACTTACACTCTAGTCACTTAGAGTCGTCACCTCACATTGTGACTAGGGACTAAATTTTTCTGCTATTCCTGTTCACTTAATAGGGCTCAAATTGTCTCTGCGACCTATAGGAGTTTAACAGAATATATATTTATTCAGAATATACAAAACTGAATAAATTTAAACGATAAAATCTTTATATGTAAAAAGTTAATATACAAGGATCTAACTATTACATATCACATAACCTACAGCCAATCAGTCATGCGTCTCAATCCCATGGACGTTACATGACTGTTGTGCTTAGCCTGTGTCATCGGCTTAGTCAAAGGATCGACGACATTATCATCTGTCCCGACCTTACAAACCAAAATATCTCCTCGTTCCACAAAATCTCGTATTACGTGAAACTTCCTGAGTACATGTCTAGACCTGTTACTAGACTTAGGCTCTTTAGCCTGAACAATTGCTCCACTGTTGTCGCAATAGACAGTGATAGGATCTGCTGCTGACGGAACAACCTTCAGCCCTTCTAGAAACTGCTTGATCCATACTGCTTCTTTTGCAGCTTCTGAAGCCGCAATGTACTCTGCCTCCGTTGTAGAATCCGCTGTGACAGATTGTTTGGAACTTTTCCAACAGATCGCTCCACCGTTCAGAGTAAAAACATAGCCGGATTGAGATTTCATATCATCTCGATCAGTTTGGAAACTAGCATCTGTGTAACCTTTTACACGTAGCTCAGTATCTCCTCCAAACACTAAGAATTTGTCCTTAGTTCTTCTCAAGTACTTTAAGAATTTGGCCGGATTGAGATTTCATATCATCTCGATCAGTTTTCGTACATGGAATCCATTTCAGATTTCATCGCCTCCAGCCATTTTGCAGAATTTGGACCTGTAATGGCTGCGTTGTAGGTTGCGGGCTCGTCACTTTCTAAAAGTAACATTAAGTATTTATCATCGTCCTCGACAATACCTAAGTATCTCTCAGGTGGGTGACTTACTCTCCCTGACCTTCTACTAACGGAGGCTGGGACCACTGTATTAGACGTTTCAGGGCTGTTTTCTCGTAAAACATCCTGATTTTCGTCCTCTGTTTGTGGCTCCTGAACTTCCCGAAGTTCAAAATTTCTCCCACTCTGTCTTCTAGAAATAAACTTTTTTTCTAGAAAGACAGCATCACGAGACACAAACACTTTGTTCTCCTGGCGATTGTAGAAGTAATATCCTCGCGTTACTAAAGGATAACCTACAAATAGGTATTTCTCAGATCTGGGTGCTAGCTTATTGTCAGACCGGTTCTTAACATAAGCTTCACAGCCCCAAACCTTTATGAAAGACAAGTCAGGAACTTTTCCTTTCCATATCTCATATGGTGTCTTTGGAGCTGATTTTGTCGGACTCCTGTTCAGCAGGAAAACGGCGGATTGTAGAGCGAAACCCCAAAATGAATCAGGAAGCTCAGCCTGACTCATCATCGATCGAACCATATCTAATAGGGTTCTATTTCTCCTTTCAGCAACACCATTCAACTGTGGTGTTCCAGGAGGTGTTAATTGTGATACTATACCACAATCTCTCAGGTGATAATTGAATTCGTTATTCAGATATTCACCTCCACGATCAGATCGCAAGGTTTTGATCTTCCTATCAAGTTGGTTTTCAACTTCCCTCTGAAATTCTATGAATTTTCGAAGGACTTCGTCTTTGTTTCTGATTAAGTAGATGTATCCATATCTACTAAAATCATCTGTGAACGTGACGAAATAGTTGTAACCACCTCTGGCTGTGATGCTCATTGGACCACATACATCTGAATGTATTAGTTCCAATAGCTCACTAGCTCGAATTCCTTTTCCCGAAAAAGGATTTCGTGTCATCTTACCTAACAGGCAAGATTCGCATTTATCAAATGATTCGTAATCAAGTGATTTGAGCACTCCATTGGATACTAGTCTCTTAATGCGTTTTTCGTTTATATGACCTAAACGACAATGCCAGAGATACGACAACTCAGGATCACCTGTTTTGAGCTTTTTATTTTCTACATGATAGACATCGGTGGTTAAGTCTAAAACATATATTCCGTTAATTGATTGGGCTATTCCATAGACCATATCATTGTGCGAGAAGGAACAACATTTGTTTTTAATTTCAAAACGAAAACCTTCCGCGTCTAACATAGATACAGATATTATGTTTTTGCTCAGGGTTGGTACATAATAACAATTATACAAATGCAACTCTAACCCTGACGCTAACGACAAAACATATGTTCCTACGGAAATAGCAGCTATCCTTGCTCCATTTCCAACGCGTAGGTCTACTTCACCCCTTGCTAGCGCTCGCACCTCCTGCAGCCCCTGCAAATGATTACAGAGATGAGATCCACATCCAGTATCTAATACCCACGACGTGGAACTAGCAAAGTTTATGTCTATAGTGTAGATACCTGAAGCTTTCTTCTCCTCTAGGTATTTGGGGCAGTTGCGCTTCCAATGACCTACACCGTCACAATGGAAGCACCTCTGATCAGGGTTCGTGCTTTTGGGCGGCTTGGTCTTTGCGTTTACCGGCGCTTTTCCTTTGCCCTTGCCCTTTCCTTGCACGGGTTTCTTCCCCTTTTTGCCTCGATTTTTGAACTTGCCACCTTCCTTCCTCACATTGAGCGCTAAAACATCTCGTTTTCCGCTAGTACTCCCACTTGCTCCCATGTCTTTTTCTGCTTGGACAAGCAGAGCATGAATTTCATTGAGGTTTTTCCTCAAATCGTTCATGTTGAAGTTCACCCTGAAATTGTTGAACTCATCATGGAGCGAGTGTAGTATACGATCTACCGCGATTTGATCAGAAATCGGGCATCCCAGTCGCTCTAACGTCTCTACGTATTCGATCATTTTGAGCACGTGGGGGCCAACCGGCTGTCCCTTGCTTAACCGTGCCTCAAAAAATCGACTGGCGGCATCGTATTGCAATATTCGCGGCTTTTGCGAATACATATTCGTTAACTTGACGAATATTTGGTATGAGGAGGAATAAATCATCCGGCGCTGTAACTTTGGGCCGATGGCATAGATCAAAACATTTTTGATCGCGGTTGATTCCTGCTCGTACAACTCGTACGCTTGACGCTCGGCCATCGTTGCGTTTGGCCCTGGCGTCGCAGGTGGTGGTTCAATGAGAAACCGCTCCTTTCCGTCGCTTTTAGCGGCTAATCGTAGACTCAATTCCCATTCTGGGAAGTTGCTCCCGTCGTCCTTCAAGGAGTTCTTCTCCATGAAGGCACGAAGCCATGAGTCTTTCGTGATACTCGGTAGAACTGGGTTTGCATTTGGATTTGCCATTGCAATTTAGGATTCTACAATTTGGAAATAAAATTTGGTTAGATTTTATCGCATTATTTTATTTCACATTTTATTCATAAAACGTGAATTTCGTTTATATAATTGATCTCCCTTAATTATATAACTGATTCCGAGATCCGTCGTATTTATAAATTTCGGGCACGCGAGAGGGCGTCTTTAGCTTTTTCCCTAATTTATAACACTCGGGTGAGCCAACTCTTGGCTGATTCTAACTCTTTAGAACTCTCGGTTGACAAATTTCTCGAATATTTGTCCCCTAGCCTCGAATTTACATAACCCTTATGCCCAATTCGTCGAGATCAACCAAATCTAACGCGTTGTAACATTTACAATCCTACTCCCCAAGGTAAAAAGGTCCCACCTCACGAGAGGGTGAGTGTGGTTCCTAATGAACAAGGTTGTATAGGTGTCGGATTTGGAAAAGCTAGCTCTCGATATTACGTTTGATTTTGGTTTTAGGAGATCTAGTCGTTTTATATTGTCTATCGCGTTAATTAAGTGAACTAAATATTTAGCGAATCGTCGACAATTTTTAACGACTAAAACGCGTGCGCAAATTTTAGTTTATACCCTATCCACTACGTCGGCGGATAAATGCAATAAACCAAGCATGCAAGATACGATTAAACTAATAAATCGATCACGAGTACTAGTATGGCCCTATCTCGCCTAAAAGAAACCTAAACTAGTCCTAACTAGTCTTCATCGGCTTCTCGTCTTCAAATGCAATCTTTGACTCCACGCCAAGGTTTGTAAAAGCTCCAAAAAATTACATGTAAAAGCCTATTATACATTTCCTTTCTAAAAATAGAAAAATAAATATTACAATTAGGCGATACGAGATCGCAATTAATTACAAACCCACCGATACCGTCCTTACATTACGGTACAGTACCGGTCCTACGAGATATCTTGGCCATACTATACTCGGATTTTGGTCAAACGTATAACACTTATACATTTGACCTCGATAAATCACATTTACCGACTAACAAAAATCAGACAACGGCTAATTTGGAAAACGATTTTAACAGTTAAAATCATGAATCAACCAAAACACTTTTGGAACCAAACCAACAACTAAACTTTTTAGTTTATCAACCTTTAGTCCCACTAAAGTCGATTCAATTAGTTTGATGGATTCGTTTTAGCCCTCTTTTTGCTCGAAAAGTGCCATAAATCACTAATTTACTCTAATTAATCATAACAATTATGAATTTAATTAGAAAAATCATATTCTTTAGCCAAAAAATCATACGGCCAGTAGCACATGCATGAGCAAAAAACCCAGAATTTTCATGTTTTAATTCAATTAAGAAAACAATTTCCAAGTTAATCATTATTAACTCTTAATAACGATAAAAAATCCAAAATTAACTTTTAATTTTGGAAAAATTCGAACCAATGCTATGGTGAATTTTATTACTGGAAATTTTAGTCCTCTTAATTTTCACATAATTTTATACATGCAAATAATCTAATTAACACTTAATTCGATAATTAAGCTAATTATGTGATTTAAACCGAAAATTCATGGAAAAATAGCTAAAAATTTCCAAAATTCCTACAATTTCGTCCCAAACTCCTTGAAGACAAGTAGAAGCCATGCATGTCGAAAAAACCCAGTGACAAAACCATTTTATCATTAAAATTAATTAAGTCGATAATTCACCTAATTAACCAACTCGGTTTTAACATGCAATAAGACCAAATGCTCTGATACCAATTGTTAGAACCTAAGGTGGTTTAGACACTCTAAACAACATTTAATAGCTATATTAAGTTGAACCTTAGGTGAGGATCGATTTGCATGTTGTTAAAAACAACTAAAAACCGAGTTTAAAGATCGTATACCTTGTTTTGGCTCTAGGTTGTGCTCTCCTTTACTAAGGAGTGTCTTGAGCTGCTTAACAAGGATGATCCTCCTTCCAAACTTCGATTCTTGAGCTCCTCTAATCTCCTACGGTACGTACCAAAGGATTCACGAGAAAACCGAATTATTATGTACTAGTAATAACTCGGTTTACTCCAAAAACAAGCTACCCCTAATCCCTAACAATTAGGATCAATTAGGGTGAAGTAGTTTTGTGTTTAGATGTGTTTTTGAGCTACATGCAAAGCTCAAAAAGCTTGGTGGCTATGGTGAAGAAGTTGACCACCTTAGAAGAGAAAGAAGATGATGTTTTTCTTCTTTTAATTTTGTGTGTATTGTTTGTGTGAAAAATGATTAGTAGTCTTAGTCTAAACATGGATTAGACTATATATAGTGGTGGGTTAAATTAGTAAATCAAATTTACTAATTTGCCCCCACTTAAATTAACCAACCTTTAAGGTATAGAAAGGTCAATTTAGTCATTTCATAACTTAACTAATTAAGTTACAATTAACTATTATATATTGATATAATAATTATTTCTAATCATATTTTAGCTAATAATTACAACTTTTGTAATTAATTCTAGCTAAATTTGTCACGCCTGACAAATCACAATAATACCCGTATAATTACTAATCTCGAATTTAGTAATTTATATACTGATAAAATTTCTATTTTATCAGTCGCTTTATTTATTATTAATTATCATATAATTAACAATATAATAAACTCTTCGGCCTGATACTAAACACATTGCAGTTAACTATTAACTGGCTGACAGGAGTTCATCACGTTATCCTATATAGGTATGACCGATAGGGATCAGTCGATCTCCGCCGTCTTACGACGACAATAACGTCAAACCCTAGACGGCCAATCGTTATTGATTTACGTTGATCAACTGATTAGTTTAGCTTATAAACTGATCCCTTATTCCATAATTGAGATTTATTAATCAATGCACTATTGTCGGAGGACACTGCTCCAACAAAAATTCTATTAAAAAATAGTCTTTTATTCACGAGAATGAAATTTACGATCTGTTTGACCCATTTGAAAAGCTATTTGCATTCACATGTTTGTTTTAGAGGTGATCATGGGCCAGGCCGGGCTTGGGGTAAAAAAGTGGGCCCGGTATTCGGGCCGGGCTTTTCTTTCGGGCCTAATCGGTCGGCTCCCCAAGCCCGGCCCATTCGGGCCAAAGCGGGCTTTCGGGCCGTATCGGGCTCGTTCGGGCTTTTAAAAAAAATCGCGTATTACCTAATTTTTACGTTTTTGATGACTTTACTTATTAATATTATCTACTACTTTCATATTTAGTTTAATAATAAATTATTATACATTTTTGAAGAGGTTTTTGATATTATTTTCATAATTTAAAATATTTTATTTTATTAAAAGTAATATTTTTATTATTTTAATATGCTTTATTCACTACATTTAGCTTAATTTTGCTACATTGAGTAATTTAATTACCAAATTCGTCATAATCCGACATCATTAACTATTTTACATAACTTAGGTCTATTAAATTAAAAAAAAAAATTGCGTTTATTTCTAAAAGCGGGCCGGGCCGAGCCAATTTTCGGGCCACGAGCTCGGCCCAAGCCCGGCCCATATTATTGCGGGCTTTCTTCGGGCCGGGCCGAGTCGGGGCTTTCGGGCCTAATTAGTTGGCCATAGCCCGGGAAAAAGTCGGGCCAGGTCGGGCTTTCGGGCCTTGGCCTTTTGATCAGCTCTAGTTTGTGTACATGGTACCTACAATGTTTGATTTTTGTGATTATAATGCTCATTTGCTAAATTCTTATAAGAACTACTCCCTCCATTTCTTTTGATTCTTTACGTTGGGCCGGGTTTTGTGAGGGAAACTTAAGCCCAACGTAAAGAATCAAAAGAAATGGAGGGAGTGTTAGCATTAAGAGACTTAATTTTAAACTTAGTATCATGGTTCACAAAAATGAAACCTCAAAGATATCGACACGAAAACGTAGAACTCATGAGAAAACTAAAACCACACGGATATCGTGTGAATGTTTCTTTTTATTAATTTAAGATAGTGTTTTGAATAAAACTTTAATTTGGTTCTAATTTAATATTGGAGGATGCCAATTTAAAGTTGTATAATTAAAGAGAAATATTTAATTTTGGATTATAGTATTTGTTTTTTTTTTTAATTGTGTATCCGAAAGGACAAAAATTATGGACATATTATACGCGAAGTGGAAATGTGGAACTCTAGGGAAAGATAGAAACACAAGGATATCATGTGAATATTTCCAATAAATAAGTAATGATATCTTTTATTTAAAGAGGTTAAGTAATACAACAATATTTAAGGTAGTGTTTTTGAATAAAAGTATAATTGTAGTGACAATAAAGCGTACCGGTTTGAGAATGTAAGTTTTTTTTTCGTAAAATGAGGATCATAAGATGAAAATAATTACCAACATAGGATAAATAAAATACAAGTAATAGTTCCTATATGATAATGATCAAATATTTATCGGTTCAACTTTATCATCATAATTGTATATCGTCATTAAGAGACCCGTGCAACGCACGGGTTTACATCTAGTATGTTATTATACTTGGAGCGCATGGGAGTACGGAGTACCGTACCCCGGCTCCACAGTATAACGAGGCAAATACTATGGTACCCCCCGTGCCAACTTCAGCCTGGGCTACTTCTTGTTCTGCGGCCCATTTCAATCTTTTTTTTTTTTTGTTTTTAGGCCCAATTCTGACAAATATCCATCAAACACACCTTCTCTCTCCTCCCTTTCCCCACTCCTCCCTCCTGACAACCACCACGGCCGCACCCCACATGCCTGACTCCACGCATGTCGCCGGCGGCCTCCTTATCCCGTCATCGTCTCCTCTCCTCCGCGCACACCTATCGGCGTCGAAAATCAATTCGTGAGTCATGATGTAGGAGATTGGGAGGCGAGATTTTTGGGAAAATTTAATCGATTTGGGGGAAAAGTTAGGGATTTGGTAGGGTTTTGAGATACGAGAGGCGGAGGTTGAGGTTTTTAGGGCGGTCTTTGTGGTGGTTGGTGTGGTGGCTATCATATATATGAAATCAAATCCCCAAACTAATTGAACCAATTGTGGAGAGAGAAATTAAGGTAAGAATTCGAAAAATAGTTTCAGTTTGTTGACCTAGTTCTTTGACATGGTTTGGGATGAAGCACTACGTCAAAATCGGGCTTCGAGAACCAGGATAAGAGAACGGAAATTTGGAAAACCGATCTCTTATTGTATACGAAAACGGTTCCGCTAAAAACCGTTCTTAAATAATTTTACAAAATAAAATAATACAAAAAAGTAGACTTTAGAGAACGGTTTCCTTAAAACCCGTTCTTAAAGATGTACTTTAGAAAACGGTTGCATTAATAACCGTCCTTATATAAACTAAAAGGAAAAAATAAAATAAAAAGAAATATCACAGCAAGTCTCTACTGTGCTTCGTGATATCCGCCTCTTGCGTGTTTTCCTCTCTCATTCTCTCTCCTCTTCTCACTGCTTCCTTCTTCTCACTGCTTCTCTCATCTTCTATCCTCTCATAATTAACTTCCTCTAATTTCTCTTCCCTCTATCATCTCTTATCTGATCTCCTCTTCTATACTCCCAATTTATCATTCTTTTTCTTTTCTCTCACGATCAACTCATCTCTTTCTCATCGCCGGCCACGTTAATTCCTCACTGTCTTCTCCTTGCTCGTGCCTTTCCGACGATCGATTCACGGCCACGTTAATTCGTAAGTTTTTTTTTTTGTTTGAAGTTTATGAGATTAGTATGTTTTTGTGATTTATGTTGTTGAACAAGTGTTTGAGACAATGTTAGGGTTTATATGATTTGGGATACTAATTTGGGGTTTTCCAGATCTGCTTGCTTTTTAATCTAAATTTCGAATTTTAAGACTTGTGTCCTTTATTATTGTATTGCTTTAATTTGTGGGTTTTTTTTTCAATCTTATGTGGATCTATTTTTACATTGCATCGATTAATTGATTTTTGTATTCTCAATTTTATTCTAGTTCTTTATTTTTATTTTTTTGTGTGTAGTTGGAACACAAAGAAGGAACAGAAGCCCAGATCTAAAGTTGGAAGAAGATGAACAAGTCGATGGCCACAAGATTTGCGATGGTCTATCTGTTTTATTAGTGTTTTTTTTCTTCATATCTGTACAATCTCTTTGTAAAATTACAAAAGTTTCATTGATTTTGTATAAGCAAGATTGGTAAGTTAAGTTTCATTGATTTTGTATTAACAAGATTGGTAAGTTGTTGTTGTTGTTGTTGTTGCTACTGCAGCTGTTGTTGTTTTCGCTGCTGTAGTGGCCGCCGTGGGTTGGAAATCATGGTCTAGGGTTGGGAAATAAGAAAACCTCGAAAAAGGAAAGAAAAAAAAAATTTCTTTTTTTGAAAAAATTGGGTATCTACCAGAACGGTTACGAGGATAACCGTTCTTAAAGGGTTCTGCTTTTTTAGAACGGTTTTCTAGATAACCGTTGTTAAAGAACTTTAAGAACGGTTTTCAGTACAACCGTTCTTAAAGGCTATAAGAACGGTTCCAACCGTTCTCTTACCCTTTAAGTACAGCGTTCTAGAGAACGGTTCTTTAACCGTTCTCTTTAGCTTTAGCGGACCCGTTCTTAAAGGCCTAATCTGACGTAGTGAAGGTTATGATTCACTAATGCTCGCAACGGGGACAATTGCTGATTCCATTTGAAGATAAACAGTGGTCAATGCTAAATACTTGTTGCACATGTGTAGTAATAATAATAATAACTTAATATAACAATAGTAATAATAATGATCAATTTCGTTAGAGTAATGACCAATTTCGTTAAGATAATGATCACGTTTCCTTATAGTAATGACCGGTTTTTATTAGGTAATGACTATATTGGTGAATAGTAATGACCAAGTTTTATAAAGATAATGATCATGTTTGTGTATAGTAATGGCCAAGTTTATAATGGTAATGATTATGGTTGTTTATAATAATAACCAAGTTATATAAGGGTAATAAAAATATATATAAGGGTAATAATCAGGTTCTATAAGGGTAATGACCATGTTCTCTAAGAGTAATGACCATGTTTGTGTATCGTAATGACCAAGTTATGTAAGAGTAATGATCAGGTTTTTTTTATAGTAATGACCGAGTTCTAGAAGGGTAATGACCATATCTGTGTATGGTAATGACCAAGTCCTATAAGGGTAATGATCATGTTCGTGTATAGTAATTACGAAGTTATATAAGGTAATGACCATGTTTGTGTATGGTAATGACCAACTTTTATAAGGGTAATGATCAAGTTCTATATGGATAATGACAAAGTCTTATAAGATAATGACCACGTTTTATGGGGTAATGACCTTCTCGAATTTAAACATTACTCAGATTTTAGCTTATCGTTATTTTGAACGATTTGATCATTCCTTTGTCGAATTCGATCATTACTCAAATATTAGCAATTTTTTGTTACAATGAATAATTTGTGCTTATAATGACCAAATAGCTATTAGTAATGACCAAACAATGGTACTATAATGATACCATTTGTTCATATAACTCTGAATTTAGAGCTAATAAATTATTGACTTTATACGAATAATGATTTATTTGGAATAAATGATTTTTTTCCCCTCCCATTTCCATTTATCTTTGCTCCCCTGCTCTACCCACACGGTCAACCACTACCACGAAGTTGCTACATACGTTGCTACATATGGCGAGTCAGCGATCTCCCCCCACCACGTCCGGCGCCTCCACCATAACCTGCCGGCGTTCCTCAAACATTGCCGCCGGAGACGGAGAAATTTGAGGAGAGAGAAAATGTACGAAAAAAGAGAAAATGAGGTGGGAGGAGGGAAAATCCCTACCGCGGGGATGGGGGGTTGTGGTCGCCTGAGGGTTGCGCCTCCGTTGGTGGGTTTCTGGTGTCTGGGGTGGCGGTCGGTGAAGGTGGCTGGGGTGGTTGGGGTGGTGGTCAGGTAGGTATGGGGTGGGGAAAGGGATGACAGAGATTGAGTTTTGGGTTTGGGTTTGTGTTGTAATGGGCTGTAATTAGAATTGGCATTTTTTTTTTTATTAAATTGGGTCTTTGTATTAGAATCTGGCATTTCTAATTGGACGTTGGGGGTACCATAGACGCGTTGGTATAACGATTGCCAAAAACCCGAGCTTAATTGTCTCTGTCCCCTTTTTTTTTCTTTTTTTTCTTTTTCCAAGTCATCCAATGTTCATTTAGTATAGAAGTCATCCCAATTTAAAATTAATCAATGTATCTAATAATTCGTAAGTAAAAAAAAAAAGCATTATACGGTATTGAAATGCAGACACTATTACCACCTTGCAACTAGCGTGTCGTAAATACGTGTCCGACCATAAGTTAGTCACATGACACACGATAAAAAAGTGATCTTTGTTTTGGCGCCTCATGAGCTTTGTCAAATTTCATTTCGAAATTTCAAGCTCAACGAATCGCAGTGTGTTTTTTTTTTCTCTCCACTACAAGTCCTAAAATTTTATCTCGCTAAAATCGGAGAAACTTCGCTGGGAAGCTTCCCAATTTAATTTCCCCGCTCTATATTCAAGGTAAACTTTGTCAAATTCATCTTTTTACCATCTGTATAATCGCATTAAGCTGCTCATATTACTTGCAATTATTACTTTTGATTGTTGTTATTAAACCTGGTAATTGAGCTATAATCTCTTTCCTACTCTGATGTTTAGCAATCAATTTTGAGAAATGCGGTGATATAACAATTAGAATCTCTGTTTTTGCTGATTAAATTGAGTTAAATGACTTAAATCTTTGAGGAAATTGTTGCAATGGTGAAGTTATCGGCGTGAATTTTGCAAAGTTAAGGTAAATTGGAGAGTTTGCATAATAGAGGAAATTATAAAGTAAATAAGTAGCGCAGCAACATCATATTGGTAGCATACAATTTGTGTGTTTGGATGAACAATTACCACGCGGCGACGGCGTCGGGGCCTTAATTTTTAACCTCTGAACCACTCAGCTTTGATATTGCACTTTTGCGTTACTGTTTTATTCATGTTGTGATTTGTATTGTTTGGCTAATGAATTATTTTGATGAGTGAAATGATCTGTTTTGTCCGATTTTCTGATTCGCTTAGGGTTGCGAAAATAGCTAATTTAGCAGTACATGTTCGTTGTAGCATTCAAAGTAAAAGTAGAGAGAAAATGTCCGATTTATGGTGACACATTGGCTAACTAGGAATGAGTTCAATCGAAGTCATATTGTTTGCATATGCAGCTGAATCGTAATGGTTGTCGAGTCTAGTCAGTAGGCGAGGTGACTTAAACTTTGTAGTATAAGCTGTGTGACCAATTGCAAGGGCACTAAACTATTTGTTTAGTGCCAATGTCACGACGCTGATGTGTTTGTGTTGAGCTAGTCCCTCCAAAATGGTCGTTGTGTGTGGTTTGTTGTGATGCTTTTCTTTTGGAGTATTTGTGTCTCTGTATGAATGCACACTACTGTGTCTACTCTATTTAGGGTTTCTTCAAGGACCTCTATCCGGACTAGGTTCTATGTCTGATCTCGAGTTTATGTTTTGTTTTGTTTAAGAAAGTGTTTGGTTTGGGTACGAAGTTGATGTTCTTTTTTTTTGTGCGCTTGTGTGCACCTTTAGTTAGTGTGGACTCCAAGAGTCGTACTGTTCCTTAATGTAAGGATTTGAAGTATTTGTACTTGTGCATTGCTCTATTAGTCTATTCAAGTTTCAGTCTTATGCTCGAACTTTAAAGATGTAATGTCGATTGCACTTGAGATTTGGTTATTGCCATTAGCTGTTGGATTTGGTGTTTTGATCAGGACCTACATTGGGAAAATATTTTTGTCTCTGTTCTCTACGCTTCCTTAGTGAAGCTCTTTGATTGCACAGTAGTTGTTTGGCCGGGAAAGCAGTTTGTTTGGATATATACATTCGAGTTTGCTTGGCTTACCAGCACTACTCTATCTATTATGTGTTACAGTCAGATAATGGTTGTGTTGTGAAGGGGTATTTAGAATGGTTTTTTTTGTGTATTCTCAGTGTGTCACAACAATGGTGTGGCCGACAGTTAGCTCAGAGGATAACAATGGTGAGAATGATAACAATGGTAAAAACGATGACGAGGCTGATCAAGATTGGGATCCTAAGGATGTGATAAGGTAATTTCTACTACCAACTTAGCTATGAAGTGGTCTTTAGGATGGTTTTTATGCCGACTTATATATGTATGTTCTCATAGTGTTAGCTCAGATGACACCACTCGTGAGTGTGATAACAATGCTTATTAAGATTGTAATCCAGAGGATGTGATAAGGTAAATATCTACTGTCGATTTTGTTGTGAAGTGGTCTTTAGGATGGTTTTTGTGACAACTTATATGTTTGTGTATTCTCATAGTGTTAGAGCACGTACAATGTTATGCTTCAACGAAATGGAGAACGAAATGGAGAGTTAACTCTTAAGGAGAGAGGAGAGAGAAGAATTTAACTTCAACCTCACAGTGATGTGTTTCAAGATAATGGAGAGTTATACATTTGATGTAGCTAACTCTCCATTTGCAGCACACAAGTAGCTAGCTACAACTCCCCCTCTTCTCACATACCCCACCAACTCTCATATAATATACTATCGAATTACGATAATCAATCACGATTCAACTATTTTACAAACTTAATAAAGTTCGAGAATAATTAATTTTCAAAAATAATTTTTTTACTAAAAAAAATATATTTTTTATTTTAAAAAGAATAATTTTATAATATAATATAATTTTGATGTAGACTTATTTTATGTGTTATTGAAAAATATCAAACTTATAACGATTATTTACGAAAAAAACAGTAAAATATGAGTGGAAAGTGAGAAAATATGATAAAATAATACAATTGGGCCTAATAAAAGTGATGTCGAGAGTTAGATAGGAGAGTGATAGTATGATATTGGTGTAGGAAACATAGTTGTGTTGTCGTGGCAGGATCCTCAGACTCTCACCCTCAAGAGTCGCGTTATTAAGTCGAAGAAGAAATAGTCCAAGCCAAAGAAGAAATCAACCAAGCCGCAGAGAGAATCGGCCAAGCCGCAGAGAGAATCAACCCAGCCGAAGAAGAAATTGCCTGATGATGACTCATGGCCAGACTTCATTCGTAAGGTTGCTGCAGAGCTAGGAAAATATGCACATACATATACCGCTCCAACAGAGATGGTGCATTACCCTAAAGTTCTGAAAAGACGTATACGCAAGCTGAAGGTGAATCCTTGAAGAATGAGGCACAATGATAAGGTACAAAGATTGATGCTTATAGCATATGATTGTGAAGACTAATTCGGCTGATGATGATCGTTGTACAATCGTGAACATGTACTGTTCTGAACTACTTGGTTCCTTTACTACTAATCTGTTCTGAACTACGTAGTTTATGCAGTAAACACACCAATTCTCGTTCTTGAGAGAACGCCCCTCATAGGCCACAAGGCTAAGTATCATTTACTGAAAACAATAATCTGAAGAGAAATTTCATTTTACTGTGGCTATATATTATACTGAAAAGCGAAGACAATAATCTGAATTTCACTTTAGTGAGTTTAGTCTTGTTTGTATACGCTATTTCGTATTATTGTTGTTGCGTGTGACTCTGAGGTTTCTCATACTACACAGATTTCATTTTAGTCCAAAGTACTCCCTCGTTTTTTTTTTAGATTCTTTACGTTTAATTTGAATTCCTCTTATATATTTTTAAACGAAACCTAAAAAAAATGGAGGGTAGTAGTACTTCAGTAAGAATAGACGAATTATTTTCTTGCCTACCAAAGTAATGGTAAATAAATCCAAATTTCTGCGTTTCTCGATAAATATGGTCGACACAAGCCAAATGCAAATTACAACCGGGATGATATAAAAGTTCCATATCACTTTCTAAGTATCCTAACCTTTTATCTGCAAAGTGTGGTAGTCAAAACTTGTGACAAAATGGACGTCAACACAAAATAACTAATTTTATTCATATAATTTTACTAACTTTTACCTGTTTGTCTTATTGATTTCGAACCATTACAGCATTACCTTTAGTAGTAATCTACTTAAAACTTTGAAAGTCGTGGTTCACTGATGCACCCATTAGACCCTTAAGAGTGTTTCGGTCGATAAAGAGGTGCGGTTCAAGAGTTCAAGTAGACATATCAAATTACAATATCTACCACTAGGCCTGTCCAACGGGGCGGGGCGGGGTGGGCCCGGGTCGTTTCTAAATGGGACAGGGCGGGGCGGGTCACCTACTTTCGTTCACGGGTCAGGTCGGGTCATGGGTCAATTTGACCCGCCCCGACCCGACCCATATAATGAGCGATTTGTTCAAAAAGCAAGGAGTCAGAAGTAATAGGGAAACTAACTTCTTGTAGAAGCCAACCTAAATGACACCTTCTCCCAAATCTCCTACTTTACTTCCCTCTCTCAACCTAGCATTTTTAGGGAAAAATTAGAGTACAACATTTTTATTAATGTGAAATCCAAATAAAAAAGCATTGAAATTCTTTTTAAAAAAATTACTGAGTTTATGGAAGAATCATAGATGAAAAGTATGTAATTTAATTTCATGTGCACATAATTGGCTAAATTCGAGAGAAATTTGAGCAAAACTCAAAACAATAAAAGTAATTTTTTGTATTGATTTTGAATGAGAGAAGAGTCAGGAGTTTCTGTAAAAAAGAAAAGTGTGAAGTTTTATGTTGAGGAGAGAGAAGGTAAGAATCTGAGAAACAAGATTTGTATTCAACAAATAGGCAACAAATGGGCTGACCCTGAAATGAAAGCCAAAGCCCATATGTTAATTGACCCGCCCCAGTCCAACTTTGATCCTGGTTGACCCGCCCCATTTACACATGGGCCGGGCCTGACCCTGTATAAACGAGCTGGGTCACGGGCTTCAAATGGGGACCCGCCCCATTGGACATGCCTATTTACCACTTAACCATATTACTATCAACGCGCACTGGATAACCTTTTTTTTTTTAAGCGAACTTTTTATTATTATTAGGAAGACGGATCTACAAATTGGAGAATTTCAAGGCCAGAGAGGCGGTGCCCTGTAGAAAATATTTTGTACACAATGAAAAAGCATTCGCCTCATTGTGTTTTTTTTTTTTTTTTGTTTTTGGTACATGATAAGAGTAGCTAATGTTATGGGTGTAGGGGAGTAGGTTAGTTTTCTAACCACTAACTCAATCTCGATCCATAGCATTCACCTCACTAGTGATCTCACAATCTAGTGGTTACCGAATTCAAAGAAACAAAGTGGAAGCACTTAAAAGACTGAGTCAGAATAATCAGATTTGACTCCAAATTAAATGATGTTAGATCAAGTTGACGGCCAGCCTTTGTAGCCACAACTGGAGCAGTGCACAACTTCTTTCCCTTTGATTAATGGGCCGTGATAGCCAATATCCTTCCCTCGTCATCTCTTATAACAGCCCTCAGTGAAACTAACCGGCTGCCGAGATTATACAACTGCCTGCTTTTTTCACCAGTGAGCATATGATGAGAACATTTAGAAGCATCAAACATACTGCACAACTTACACGTCCTTGGCATTCTCCCTGCAAGTCAATGCATATAATCATGTTATACGACATGTGCTATCCCATTAGACCGAGGTCAAACATATTGAGGCTTTGCTACTGCCTGTTGGTGTACAACATCCTAAACCGTCCAACTATGAACTGAAATATCAACCAAGGTGAACAAATGCCTGAACCTGAACAAGATCTTAAGATTCATTCCAGCTCCTGATGATTAAGGAAATATATATATAACAAGCCTTGTGTTTGCTTTTGATCACTTAAGTGTTCTCTGATCAACACCAGCTGCAGCTGCCAACTGTGCAAAGGCTGGCTTGCTCCTAAGCTCATTATAGAGCCTTTCATGTTTCAACAAGTCTTACAGTCGAGGACTTTTAATTCAAGTGTGTAAATCTGCGACACCTGGAGATGCATTGTTCTTACCAAATGAATGCGTATGAGTAAAGACGCACTACCAACCGATTCTCCAAAACAAGTGAAAGCCTACCTCAGGCATGACCGAATAAATTTAAGCACATTATTTCCAATTTAATTTATGTTGTTCAACATTCAACGTTCCTAAGACAATCCACAATCTCTGTTCCTGATATTGTTTCTTGAACCTGGACATCCAACAATCACAACAATCTTTTCCTGAAACCTAATAGACTTCTGATACGGTATACTAGTACATGTAGAATTAAGTTATGCATTGAATTAGGTTATGCACACAGGACAAGAACTCAGAACCTAACAGTGAATAAAGAAGTCCAGGGCTCCAGGCCAGCAACATTGTGGAAAAGAGGCAAGGCAACATTCCCATCTGAGCCAAACGATAAACACGACATAAATGACCATGAATAATTACAATATTGATATAACAAGGTGAAGTAATTCAAACTCAGTTCCTTGAATGCTACAATTTCCTTGGATTTAATACATGCGGTATACTAGTATACAATTTCTTACTATGTGTTCAAAGTTCATTTGTTTTTCACTATTTTTCAAACTTTTTTATTTATTTAGATGACGTTCTAAAACTATTTTTGAACTCTTTTGGCGTACACAAGACGTCTTTGAAATTTTAGGGCATACACAAGACGGTTAGTAGATGACGATTCATGTTAGCCGACCCCAAATCATTTTGGCAATAAGGCTTGGTTGTTGTTTATACAACAAGATCAGTTTGATTCTTCAAACCATAAAAAAAAAAAAAAAAAAAAAAAAAAAAAAAAGAGAAATGAATCCCAAGGATCCACTGTTTTCTCAGCAGAAATAGCTACAAAGTTTTCTTTAATTCTTTAGAGCATTTATAGATGTAGTGAGTAACGTACTAACGAGTTTTCTAAAAACCAGATTCAATCATCCAATTCAAGAGAAATGACTTAGTTATTCCTTGTCCATTTGTCTCCATATTCAACTTCTGTATGTTCCCTCCTTCACAATGAATCTAGGAGTAAATTTAAGAGGGCATTCTTGAAAGTTTTTTAATTCTGGCTTAAAAAATCCCAAATATCACTTTCGAATTTCCATACACAAACAATATGAAATAAAGCTTATAATTATTTGTCAGCCAACACTGGAAGCATAACATGAGGTTTATCGCTCACAGAAAGAAAGAAAAAGGAGAGGTTTCATTGATATACCCACCAACACGGATATATTAAATTGTAGTGAAATACACCTTAGATCATGAAGTTCTTACAGTTCATGCTTGTTAGCAAATGAAAGATAAGAATTAACCTGTACAATGACACACTTAGAAGGACGGAATATACAGCTCTAACATAAACAAGACCAGAAAAAAAAAAAAAACAAAACAAAAAAAACAAGACCATCAGTACTCCAGAAAAAAGAAATAGAAATAAAAGAAAAGACAAATGCCATCAAGAAGAAAACACTACTACAACAAAGTAAAACTATTTCTGATACGATGTAACACATGCATAACCATGAATTGGCAGGAATCATGTAGCTCGTTAACACATGCGGATCCAATTTCAGACCTCGAATCGTCATCTTGGGATGCGAAAGGAGGGCTAAAACGGGAGAAGAGGAAAAAGAGGTTAGGGCAAACCAACGGTTACCCAAAGCAAGTACGAAAACAAGAAAAAGGAGAAGGAAAATTACCTTATATTGCCGAAAAGTTGGACGGAAGCGTCGAGATCTTCAAAGAAAGCTCTAAGCAACCTCGATAATACCCGGAGATCGAAAGGTTGGCAGTAAATTAGGGATGAAAAACCCTAATTGTTTCGAGTTTCAAAAAAGGAAAATTTAAATCTTCAATCAAAAGTTGAAGGAAGGATCGTTGCAAGCCGCATCGGGGAAAGAATGGTGAAATCTGGGCGAAAGTTAAGAATATCAGAGAGATTTGAAGAATAAGTTGTTGAAGATTGGAAATTTTTTGAAGAAAGTTCGAAGAGAAAAAGGGCGAAATTTTGGCTAAAGAGGTAAAAGTGATTTCTTATGGCAGTAAAAGATATTTATAGAAGGAGAGTCAGGGGCAGGATGGTAAAATCAAATGGTTTTACACAATTTCCATTAAAAGACATCATTAATTGTCATAATGAACAGTTAAAGGCAATTGTCTTTTTTGCCTTTCGAGGTGACCTTTGGATTTTCCAAATACTAACGGTTGGAAATGAATCTTTTCGAAATTTTTCGAAAATCTTTTCGAATGTTTCAGCAAATAATTGAGTTACCAAAACGCGAAGACGATACATTATTTACCTTGACAATAGAAATCGCACCCAAATTCAGGGCAATATTCACTGCGAAATCGCACCCAATACAAGGGGCGGTGTTCGGTCGCGACTTTCGTCTCCACTTCAGAGGCGAAGTTACCGCACCCAAGTACAGAGTCGATACCTATGAAGCACGGATACGCACCTCTCCCAAGTGACGTGTCCGTGTCCAATACGGTGTCGGACACGGACACCGGGAGGACACGCGTCGGACACGGTGGACCGGTGTCCGGTTTATTTGTTTTTAACTCGGACACAAAACCCAGTTTTTTCCACACGGACACCGGTTGGACACCTCTAGGACACCATTAGGATACAAAAAATAAACATTAAGCAAGCATTTGGGCGAAAGAGACATTCTTAGTTTCGAATTTCGTAGCGTTTCCTTAAACATATTCAATGATTGTGTGTGTAATATCATCATTTTGAGATTGATTTAAGTTTTAAATTTAGAAATTCTTATTATTTTTTTAAAAATATAATATTTGTTTTATTTTAATATATTTATATTAAGAAATAATAGCGGTGTCGGTGTCCTATATTTTGAGATTGCGGTGTCCCGGTGTCCGCGTCCTCCCGGTGTCGGTGTCGGTGTCCGTACTCGTGCAACGTAGGTCGATACTCGCTGCGAAATCGCACCCAATTACAGGGGCGATGTTCGGTTGCGATCCCCGCTTCCATTCCAGGGGCGAAATTTATTTGATCAAGTAGGAATCGCACCCAATTCCAGGGACGATGTTCGGTTGCGATTTTTGCCTCTGTTCCAGGGGCGAATTTTATTTGATCCAGTCGAAATCGCACCCAATTCCAGGGGCGATCTTCTGTTGCGATTTTCGCCTCCAGTCCAGGGGCGAAGTTTACTTGATCGAGTCGAATCGCACCCAATTCCAGGGGCGATATTCGGTTGCGATTTTCGCCTTCATTCCAGGGGTGAAGTTTATTTGATCGAGTCGAAATCACACCCAGCTCCAGGGGCAACGTTCGGTTGCGATTTTCGCCTCCAATTCCAGGGGCGAAGTTATTTGGTCGAAACAAAATTCTAAAGGGCGAAGTTAGAATAAGGATCACGAAAAATAAAACGAGAACAAGAGAAGCATAACGAAACATGAGAGGACAAGTATGACGAATACGGCCATGAAGCTCGCAAGGGGCGAAGTTTTTCGATTAAAATAAAAAAATACGAGCCCCACGGCCTCGGAAACAAGGAAACCAAGAGAATGGCACCATATGACTTTGTCAAGGCGCATTGCATGAGCCACAACAAAGGGCGGTCAAGGGATGCGCAGCCATGTCGCCCTCAGTGAAAGGAAAAATCGGGACGCAGTGATCAACGAGCGCAACCCGATTCCGAGGGGCTCTGTTGGGGTTCATTTTATTAATGAGGCCACAACCCTTAGGAATAGAGGCCCAATGCCCTTGATAAAGCCCTAATGATGCCCATAATATCCAATAAATCTCATCCGTTGGATGTCAAGGCAAATTGAGGGTCAAGATGAAGGGGGGACCTCTAGGACTATTCCTTAGGGGTACCTCCTCCACTTTAAATACCCCCTCATTTTCCTCAAGTTCAGGTTCATTCTAATTCTACTTTTTATACTTTTGAGACATTTATTGCTATTCTTGTGATAAGTGATTCTCGGCACCCCATTTCTCGATCGCACCCAATACTGACTTGAATGTCGAAGGGGCGTCGCCTGGGTAAAACCGGACCCCCTTGACTGTTTGTTCATTGCGCATGAGAGAGATTTAGACCCCGTCTATCCTGAAGTCGAGCTCACCCAAGCAATTATGCCTTCTGACTCTTGAATTAAATGAATCCAAGCAAATCGACTCCAACAAAACCAAAAGCTTAATGATTCCTTGCTAATCTAACATGCACTAATCTCTTGTTTTGATTATAACTTTGTAGAGGTAAAACTTGAGACAAACTAACCCTTTAGTTATTAAGTTGTACGACTTGTGAAATAAACCGAGTTGATATCCTCTAAGGAAATTACAACAATTAAACACTACTTTGGTTGGACAACCTATGCAAAGCAAAAGACCAACAGTACCTTTATCTTCTTCACTTCAGCAACTTCTCACTAGCTTTTAATGCACTCGATTTCTATTCTGCTATAAGCCTTTTACAGAGAAAGAAATGTCTCAGATACATTTAGGAGACGAGAGGGGAAGCAACTACACACGTGCACCAGGGAATGAAAGCTCAATGGCTATGCAGCTAACAATTTGTAAAACGATTAGCAGGTAGATAAATTTTAACAAAGACGAACCAATTAAGAATGTTGCCAATAGAATCAATTAAGAAAATAAGTTATGGCAGTAATTCCGGAACACCCTAGATATGTTGTAAAAATGAAGATATAACTACAACTAATCACGACACTCTGACTGAACAGCATTTTGAGGCCCTTGGCATCTCCTGCAGTGCACTCTGGACCAAAACTGGGTCTAAGTCTATATACCTAATCATCTTATATAGCGATATATCCAGGCTTTCCAGAACCAATGCATTTTCCAAAAGAAATTGGATCAAACGAAGGTCCCGTTGATGTCCACTATAGTCCTCGATCACAATTCTTTTGAGATGAGACTTGCAACATGAAGGGATCGCTTGGGTTGTCCTCCAACACTGACGTTCCAACTCATATCCCTCAAAGTCAATCCGAGATTCTTTATATTCACGGTAAATGGGATGACTTAGCCCCTACGACCACAAAGGTAATTGCAAAGGGAAAAAAAATACAAATATATTATTCCATGGTGAAATATCAGTTGTAAAAAGCATGTTCGGATATATATGAATGACATTGCAAATATTGTAAGTTAAGCAATAATAAACCCATACACCAACCTCAGGAAAGACAACGATTGTATTTAAGAAAGGCGAATGTTCCAGAAACTACACTAACACTACTATATCCCAATTAGCAGCGCAACCTTGACCCAACTCCACATAAATTAGATTGTGAAACATTGGCAGACGATTCTTGAGCTCAACGTAATCTAAACACTTGAGTGTAGATAAGAGTAATTTGTCAATCATATCAGTTTCACAATTCATACGGAAAAATAAGAAACACTTGAACTTGAAACAACGATGAAAAGGGAGGTGAATGAGAGATACGAACCAGAACAGAGTTGTTTCACGGGGATAAATGTGAAACAGTAGAACACGATTTGAGAATGCTACAAACGTTGGAACATGATTCATCTCGCACCAACTCGAGAATAATGGTAATCTCAGCTTGGACAAGAGCATTCATGTGATTAAAAGAATAGTGATCAGCTAAGTTGTCCTGATACTTAAAAGACTACAAATTGGGAGTATGAAGGATGAAATTGGTACTGTTTATATCTTGCAAGCATTTGAAGAGACTCAAATCCAATTTCAGCAGCGAGGGCGACGAGATTGTGAATACATCGGTGCACTCCCACCAACAAGCCATTAAGAGGTCTTCAAGCACAGGACAAGAATTGACAAGTTTAGTGACAAACTCATCCTCACTAAAGAGAAGAGTACGGAGATGGAGCAACTTCAACCGTGGCAGACGGATAGGAAAGGTTTTAACATCATCAACACCGAGATCAAGATTTGAACCGAGCTTCAACATCTCCAAAGTTTCGCAAACAAAAATAGAGCGAGGCAGTTTACGGCAACCTCGGAATCTCTTAACATGTATGCAAAGGTCAAGCTCCGTAACATTACGGGCTAACGCAAAAGAAATCCAGGCATTTAGACGGGCGAGTTCTAGAGGCGGGTGACATTCTCCGTGTTTCCCACACTTGTGAGGTTGAAACGAATAGTCCATCCACTTGTTGTCACGACAGAAACGACCAAAGCGAAGCGTAAACGAGACAAGGTGGTTGGATTGCCAAACACGGAGGACGTAATCAACGAATTTTTTTAAAAGTAAGGGTTCGTTCAACGAGACGCCGAGATTGCAGACAGTGAGAAATGGGGGAATCGTCAAACTCAAAGTTGATTAACAAAGAAAAAGCAGGCGTAATTTTGGGAGAGATGAGTGTGAGAAGAGCAGCATCTTTGGTTGGAAGCTTACCCAAAATTTGCGTAAGTGCTTCATCTAGTAACAGGCTTAATGTATCTTCTTCATCACTACTCCTCCTCCTACATGGACTCAAGCTCCAATCGATTCTCCTCCGTTTACTTGTGCTAATCACTTAGATTATATTCTGCTCATATGCATACATACGTCGAATCAAAATCAAAATAATCAAAAATCTCCAGTCAAATTACCTCGGATTGCTCCTCCTCCAATTTGGGTTTGCATCTGCTTCAATACCATGTGAGTGATGTCGTCGTTTGAAGAGGAGAGGTGTGCATGAAACTTACTTAGCATCTAATTAGACTCCTCTAATTAGTACTTAATTACCCATACTTAAGTTTAGCTAAGGATCTTTAGTTGCATGTAAGATTAAAGCATGAATAAGCGTATAAAACAAGTTTTTATACCTTAATAAGGTGGAAGTTTGACCACACCTTCAAAGAAGGCTCTTGAGCTGCTATTAAATGGGGATCCTCCTCCTTAATCTTGAGTTTCCAAGTTAGGAAACCTCCTCCCTTAATCCACCAAAGAAGTTCTCCAAAATTCACCCAAAACAAGCTAGTGTTAATAGGTGAATTAAACCTTAAAACCAAAATAAAATTAGCTAACACTTTAGCTAATGTTATTCTAGGTTAAGAGAAGTGTTTTGATCAAGTTTTATTGACATGCAATGAAGAAAACTTGATCTTAATGGTGTTGGAAGTGGGCTGATTTTTAGAGAGAAGAAATGAAATAATTCTCTTTTTCTCTCTCTAAAACCAATATGTGTTTGTGTAAAAATGATGTCTCTCACATGTTTGAGCATCTAACTCTAGTACTTATACTAGTGGTAATCCAAATTACCATTTTGCCCTTACTATTTATACCCCTTAACATCTCATGTTACAATTTGGTATAATTTGTACACTTACTTCTTAAGTGTTAGTTAATTATTATATCAACATATAATAATTACCATTTACATCATTTTAGCTAAAATTACAACTCCTTGTAATTTAATTAGCTAATTGTGAATACACAAAGTCGTAATATTATACGACTTGAGTTCCGAACTCGTAAAACACCATCTGATATAATTAGTTAACTCTTTAACTGAAACATTAAGGTTTATATTATATTGTATCAAGTACAAATATAATATCCTTTGGAGAAGCTATCTTCACCGGTGTGACCGAGAGGGATCAGTTGATTACCGCCGTCAAACGACAATAACGTCAAACTCTAGCTAGCCAATCGTTACCGATTTACGTTAATCAACTGACTTAGTATATCTGATATATCCCAGGTTTATTCCTAATTAGATTTAATTAGTCAACGCATTATTGTCGGAGGACACCTACTCCAACAATCTCCCACTTGTCCGAGACAAGTCATGCGTTACCGATTCTCTTGTCCGTTATATCTCCCACTCAATGCGAAGTATCTTTCAGGTCGAACTTGCATTGGATCATTATCAAAAGTGGTTTTCTCGATCTGGATTATGACTGTCTGACCGGAATATCTATCATAGATCTCTTCCGAGCGTGGCCACGCATTTCCAGTCATAATTCCTCGAGTGGCCCAAAGATATTATACCCTGACGTGGGTGGACAATCCCTTCTTGACTTATTTTCTTTGTTTCATATAGCCGGTTATGACCCAAAATATGTCCTTTTAGCCTCCTTTTACGGCACGACTTAGGACATAAATCAAAGTCACCACCTGATGTATAAACTCAGACAAATAATCTCAGGTCAAAAGAATCGACTAATAGGAATAATATAGATTACCTTGCCTCGACCAGGCACAAAAGTTCTATAATTGGTCAAATGTCTGACAGGGTGTCTACTACAGCCTGCCTATGTAATCGGTTATTCATCTCCATGAACCTATGACTATTGAACTAGTCATCAACCGACTTACAATCTAGTCAATTGAGACGTCACCTCATTTTATGACTAGAGACAAAATATACTGTTAATCCTGTTCACTTAATAGGGTTCAAATCGTCTCCACGACCTATTAGGAATTAACAAAGTATATATAGATAATTCAGAATTTCATCAAAAACTGAATTAAAAGTTAAGTTTATTAAAACTTAAAACGATGAACTCATATATATGTAAAAACTAATACACTTATTAATTTTACATCATATAATCTAACACATGTCAGGCATACGCCTCAAACCCATTGAGGCAACATGACCATTGTGTTTAGCCTGTGACAACGGCTTGGTTAAAGGATCAGCGACATTTTCGTCTGTCCTAACCTTACAAATCGATATGTCTTCCCGTTCCACAAAGTCTCTAATTACATGGAACTTTCTGAGTACATGTCTAGATTTATCACTAGACTTAGGCTCTCTAGCCTGTACTATTGCTCCACTATTGTCGCAATAGACTGCAATAGGATCCGCTGATGTAGGGACTACTCTTAATCCTTCCAGAAACTGCCGGATCCAAACTGCCTCTTTTGCAGCTTCTGACGCAGCAATATACTCAGCCTCCGTTGTAGAATCCGCAGTCACCGATTGCTTGGTGCTCTTCCAGCATATGGCTCCACCATTCAGTATAAAAACATATCCTGATTGAGATTTTGAATCATCTCGATCTGTTTGGAAACTAGCATCCGCGTAACCCTTTACACGAAGCTCAGAATCCCCTCCAAAGACTAAGAACATGTCCTTAGTCCTTCTCAAGTATTTAAGGACGTTCTTAACGGCTATCCAGTGGCTTTCGCCTGGATTGGCTTGGTAACGACTTGTCATAGTCAAAGCATATGACACGTCTGGACGCGTACACATCTTAGCGTACATGATCGAACCGATTGCGGAAGCGTAAGGTATCGATTTCATGCGTTCAATATCCTTAGGTTCAGTTGGACACTGAGCTTTACTCAGATTTATTCCACTTCCCATAGGTAAAAACCCTCTCTTAGAGTCTTTCATATTGAACCTATCAAGAATCTTATCAATATAAGTTTCTTGACTTAACGCTAGTATTCTCTTTGATCTATCTCTACAGATCCGAATACCAAGGATGCGTTGCGCCTCTCCTAAATCCTTCATCTGGAAATGTTTCCCGAGCCATTCTTTAACAGAGTTAAGCATGGGGATATCATTTCCAATGAGTAATATGTCATCTACATATAGGATTAGGAGAGTTACTTTACTCCCACTAAATTTCATGTATAAACAAGGTTCCTCGACACTTCGAGTGAAACCATTCTGTTTAATCACATGGTTGAACCGATGGTTCCAACTCCGAGATGCTTGCTTAAGACCATAAATGGATCTCTTAAGCTTGCAAACTTTCTTAGGATTGTTTGGATCTATAAAACCCTCAGGTTGTGCCATGTACACATCCTCTTCCAGAAACCCGTTCAGGAAGACGGTTTTTACGTCCATCTGCCATATCTCATAATCATAAAAAGCAGCAATCGCTAAGATTATCCGAATAGATCTAAGCATTGCAACTGGCGCAAAGGTCTCGTCATAGTTTAAACCATGAACTTGCGTGAAATCTTTAGCTACCAATCTAGCTTTGAAAATATCATGATTTCCATCCATGCCGGTCATGATCTTAAAGATCCATTTGCACTGAAGAACTTTGGTTCCTTCAGGCAAATTAACCAAGTCTCATACTTGATTCTCGTACATGGAATCTATCTCGGATTTCATAGCCTCTAGCCATTTAGCTGAATCCGGTCCAGTCATGGCTGCTTTGTAGGTTGCAGGCTCATTACTTTCTAAAAGCAATAAGTGATCACCACCATCCTCGATCACACCAAGGTATCGATCTGGAGGGTGACTCGCTCTGCCTGACCTTCTAGGAGTGGAGAATGGCACCACAGAATTAGACGATTCAGGAATGTCTTCTGGTAAAACTTCCTGAGCCTCATTTTGCATTTGTGGCTCTTGAACTTCGCTAAGTTCAAATTTTCTCCCACTCTGTCTTTTAGAAATAAATTCTTTTCTAAGAAGACAGCATCTCGAGACACAAAAACTTTGTTCTCTAGACGATTGTAGAAGTAATATCCTCGAGTCTGTACAGGATATCCTACAAAGAGACATTTGTCAGATCTTTGTGCAAGCTTATCGTCAGACTTGTTCTTGACATATGCTTCACAACCCCAGATCTTGATAAATGAGAGGTTAGGGACTTTCCCTCTCCATTATGGAGTTTTCGGAGCTGATTTAGTTGGGACTCTATTGAGTGTGAAAATGGCAGTTTGGAGAGCGAAACCCCAGAATGAATCAGGAAGCTCAGTCTGACTCATCATTGATCTTACCATATCCAACAGGGTACGGTTTCTTCTTTCGGCTACACCATTTAATTGTGGTGTACCAGAAGGTGTAAGCTGTGAAATGATTCCACAGTCTTTCAGATGAATATCAAAGTCATTACTGAGATATTCACCTCCCCGATCAGATCGTAAGGCTTTGATCCTCTTTCCTAATTGGTTTTCTACTTCCTTTTGAAATTCAATAAATTTCTCAAGTACCTCACTTTTATATCTGATTAAGTAGATGTAGCCATATCTACTGAAATCATCTGTAAAAGTGACGAAGTAGTCATAACCACCTCTGGCGGTTATTGGCATTGGACCGCAAACATCAGTATGAATCAGGGCCAACAAATCACCGGCTCGTGCTCCTTTTCCAGTAAAAGGTGCACGAGTCATCTTGCCTAAAAGACAAGATTCGCATGTTCCATATGATCCAAAATCAAATGGTTTGAGAACTCCATTGGCTACGAGTCTCTCAATGCGTTTTTCGTTTATATGCCCTAAACGGCAGTGCCAAAGGTAGGATTGATCGGGATCTCCTATTTTGAGCTTCTTGTTAGATACATGATAGACCTCTGTCGTCAAATCTAAGACATAAATGCCGTTTATAGATTTGGCAACTCCGTACACCATATCATTAAACGAGAAGGTACAACAGATGTTTCGTATTGACAATTCAAAACCTTCAGCGTCTAACACAGAAACGGAAATAATATTCTTACTTAGAGTTGGTACAAAATAGCAATTATTCAGATACAACTCTAGCCCAGAGGCAAGTTTCAGAATATATGTTCCTACTGATATGGCGGCTACTTTAGCTCCATTTCCGACACGGAGTTCAACTTCACCTTTTGCCAGCCGACGTGCCTTCGTCAGCCCCTGCAAGTGATTACAAAGGTGAGATCCACATCCAGTATCTAATACCCAGGATGTGACACTTGCATAATTAATGTCTATCATATAGATACCTGGTTTTGACTTCTTCTCATCCAGGAATTTTGGGCAATTTCGCTTCCAATGGCCGAAATTTCCACAATGGAAGCATTTATGTTCAGGAGTCGCGCCTTTCTTGGCAATAGAATTGTTGCCCGGAGCAACTTTTCCCTTTCCTTTGCCACGCGCGGGTGCCTTACCCTTCCCTGCGGCCTTCTTAAACTTCCCCTTCTGTTTTACCACCACGGATAAAACGTCTCTATTCCCACTCCCACTTGCCATCATATCCCTCTCATGTTGTACCAGCATGGCGTGCAACTCATGAAGATTTTTCTTTAAATCATTCATGTTGTAATTCGTCCGAAAAGGACCGAATGATGCAGGCTAAGAATTAAGCAAACCGTATACCGCAAATTCCTCTGAAATTGGGCATCCCAACTTCTCAAGAGTTTCGACATTCTCAACAAATTTGAGAACGTGAGGACCAACAGGTTGGCCCTTTGAGAGCTTAGTCTCAAAGAAACTCGAAGTTGCTTCGTATTGAAGTATTCGCGGCTTTTGCGAGAAACTAGTCGTAAGCCTTGCGAATATTTGATACGCACTAAAATCAATCATGCGTTTCTGTAAACGCGGGTGCATAGCAAATATCAATACATTCTTAACCTGGTCTGATTCATGCTTGTACTCCTGATACAACTGTATCAATTCAGGGGTGGCATCGGGACCTGGAGCGGGAATCGGGGGGTCATATAGAAAATGTTGTTTTCTATCAGACTGAAGGGCTAATCGCAGGTTTAACTCCCAATCAGTGAAATTGCTCCCATCCTCTTTTAATTCATTCTTTTCCATAAAATTACGAAGCCAAGAGTCTTTGGAAATTACTGAAATGGACGATTGAGCCATTTTCGGATTTAAACTACAACGTGGGAAAAACAATCGATTAAATTCATCGTCTAATTCACATTAAATCAATAATTTGTGAATTTTAGCATTTATATAATGATCTCTCTAATTATATAAATGATTCCGAGATCCGATCTTATATAAATTTGGGCACGCGGAGGCGATACATCCCAAATTTATGTAATTTCGGTGAATCATCTCATGATTGATTCTACTCTTAGAACTCTCGGTTGATTGATTTCATCTAAATCAATCCTTAGTCCCGGATTGCAAGACTTGTATTGCATATCACGTCGAGATTAAACCAAAATTCACTCGTAATAACTCTTAATTAACCTACTCCCCCAAGGTAAAAAGGAAACACCCCGCTGAGGCGAGCGTGCCCCTAATGAACAAGGGTTGCATAGGCGTGAATTTTGGAAGGACTAAATCTCGATTTTACATTTTAGCGAGAGATCTTGTCATATTTTATCTATCGCTTTTAAGTGAACTAATTAAAGCGAATCGTGGATAATGGATATGACAATGTGGGATTGCATATAAGGTTATAATTATGCAAAACTTAAACCAAACATGCATCGAATATATATCCAAGTCCTAGTATGGCCATAAGACTAGAACCTATTAAAAGCAATAAAACCTAAACTAGGCTTCAAATGCTTCAATGGCTCCGTCTTCAATCCGATCTTTTTTTGCCAACCATTGGCTCCCGAAAAAGCGCCGGTCTTCAATAACAAAAATACATAGGGACTATCCTATTATACATTTTCCAAAATGGAAAAATTATTACAAACCGGCGATACGAGATCGCAATTATTACAAACCATCGGATACCGTCCTTACATTACGGTACAGTACCGATACTATAGTACTCTATGGCCATACTATACTTGGAATCATGCATATAAGATCGAAAATCAGATTTTCAACTTTACGGTACAAGCAGCCCGGATAATTTGGGAATTTCCGATTCTAACTCTTTAGAATCAATAACCAACACTTAAAACTCCTTTTAAGTTTAAACTAACAACCAACTCCTTGGTTCTTCAATATTTAGTCTCCACTAAAATTGAATTAATTAGTTTAATTTGATTATGTTTGCTAACAATTTGTCCAAAAATCACATAATAAACCCGAAACTATCTAAATAAATCATAACAAATTATGAAAAATTTAGAAATTATCTCATTATGTGACTTAAGCTCACAACCAGTAGCTTAACAAAGGACAAAAATTTTGCAAAATTATTTTGGTCATTTTGTCTTAAGAAATTAATTTTCCACCATTTCCGTTATTACTAATTAATAACAAATGGCCAATAAAATTATGAAATAATTTCTGGAAATTATACTCATTATAATTGTGGAAAAATTATAAATTTCTTAAATTAACAAAATCAACATGCATGTTAATCTAATTACCCATTAATTAGAAAAAAGCATAAATCATGTAAAAACAACCCAAAATAAGCAAAATTAGCAAATAAATTCCCAAAAATCCATAATTTCGGTTGGAGCATCCACATGCCCAAAACATCACATGAAAATTTAATTTGTATGATAAAACCAATTTTTATCATCAAATATTAATTAAGTTACCAATTAACTTAATTAATGCCCAAAATTAACATGCAACTTAAACCGAAGCTCTGATACCACATGAAAGTTACTTAGCATCTAATTAGACTCCTCTAATTAGTACTTAATTACCCATAATTAAGTTTAGCTAAGGATCTTTAGTTGCATGTAAAATTAAAGCATGAATAAGCGTATAAAATAAGTTTTTATACCTTAATAAGGTGGAAGTTTGACCACACCTTCAAAGAAGGCTCTTGAGCTGCTATTAAATGGGGATCCTCCTCCTTAATCTTGAGTTTCCAAGTTAGGAAACCTCCTCCCTTAATCCACCAAAGAAGTTCTCCAAAATTCACCCAAAACAAGCTAGTGTTAATAGGTGAATTAAACCTTAAAACCAAAATAAAATTAGCTAACACTTTAGCTAATGTTATTCTAGGTTAAGAGAAGTGTTTTGATCAAGTTTTTATTGACATGCAATGAAGAAAACTTGATCTTAATGGTGTTGGAAGTGGGCTGATTTTTAGAGAGAAGAAATGGAATAATTCTCTTTTTCTCTCTCTAAAACCAATATGTGTTTGTGTAAAAATGATGTCTCTCACATGTTTGAGCATCTAACTCTAGTACTTATACTAGTGGTAATCCAAATTACCATTTTTCCCTTACTATTTATACCCCTTAACATCTCATGTTACAATTTGGTATAATTTGTACACTTACTTCTTAAGTGTTAGTTAATTATTATATCAACATATAATAATTACCAATTACATCATTTTAGCTAAAATTACAACTCCTTGTAATTTAATTAGCTAATTGTGAATACACAAAGTCGTAATATTATACGACTTGAGTTCCGAACTCGTAAAACACCATCTGATATAATTAGTTAACTCTTTAACTGAAACATTAAGGTTTATATTATATTGTATCAAGTACAAATATAATATCCTTTGGAGAAGCTATCTTCACCGGTGTGACCGAGAGGGATCAGTTGATTACCGCCGTCAAACGACAATAACGTCAAACTCTAGCTAGCCAATCGTTACCGATTTACGTTAATCAACTGACTTAGTATATCTGATATATCCCAGGTTTATTCCTAATTAGATTTAATTAGTCAACGCATTATTGTCGGAGGACCCCTACTCCAACAGTGCAGAACCAGAACGGCCACAAGCTTACCCCTGACCCGATTTAGCGTAATTAATTAATTGACTCGTACTCATCAAGACCGATCCCTCGGGAGTCGAGTCAAAACATATGTTCATCGACTTATATATATTGGTGCTCACTAATTTTTCGTGATGCTTACCAAAAGTCCAAAACAACACTCATTGATGAAAAACATGTCCCATGGAAGAAGTACAAAAATACTCATGTACCTCGGGGTATGATATACTCTCCGTAGTAGTTGATATCGTATGATAATTATTATGAAATGAAGGTTTCGTTTTTTTTTTCTTCAGATTTGATACTAGTACCTTCTATATTTATTCATTAAAAATTTCCAAATAGATTTCAGAAAAACTTCTTAATCTTAATAATGTAACGTCATACTATTTTCCTAACAATTACCATGCTTTCGTATGATTCTATTGTTTACCAAACTTGCAAAAAATTGATGTACATTGATAAACTTAGACCACGTTGGATTCGACTTTAAAAAAACAGTAGATTCAAATAAGATCTGTTCAATTCAAATCAAATCAGATGAGAATTATCGAAATGACAACTGTGAATCGAGGTTTACTTCTAGTTATTAATTTATCTAAATACAGTTAATAATTCAACAAAGTCAGTTAAGATCAATTCAAATCAAATTCATTCAAATTAACCACATCACTTCAATTCAAATCAAATTAGGTTTGAAAAATGCAGTCCTATCGAAACAAGACCTTCAGAGTTACAAAGTCATATTCCTTCATTTTAGAGAGGGGGGTGGGGGAATCCGATAACAATTTTCAAAAAGGGTAATGTCAATATTACTTAAGTTTTAGGCAAAGTCTCATATGAGACAGTCTCATGATACCCTATTGTGAGACGGATTTAATTGTTTAAATAGTGAACCATTTAATATTCATTGTGATCATTATATTGCTTTTATTGATCTTATTAGTTTACGATTTAACCACATAATTTGTTATTTAAAAGGGTCACAAAATATAAAATTAGGCATTTATGAAATAACCCAATTACTCATTTTATATGGGTCATTCTAATTTCACACTATTTGAGAACAATCGCTGAAATAAGTATAATGGCTAATAATATAAAAATGTAAAAGAGATCATTATTTATAGGAAAATTTGCGAGACCGCACCTAATAAAACCAGTTTTTTGCGAGACCGCACCTTTTATGTTAAATTTTGCGAAGCTCCACCTTTTAAGTCTATTTCTTTGCGAAACTGCACCTTTTCTCTTTTCCGGCCAATATTGATCAGAATTATCCAAATAATTACTAGTGATCTAGTTTACTTCTAGTTATTAATTTGTCTAGATGTAGTTAATATTTCAAAAAAGTAAGTTAAGATCAAATCAAAACAAATTCATTCAAATCAACCAGATCCGTTCAAATCAAAACAATTTGGATATGAAAAATGGAGTCTTACCAAGCAAAACCTTAGAGTTAGAAAGTCTTATTCCTACATTTTAGAGGGGGGGGGGGAGAGGAAATTCGATAACAATTTCCAAAAAAGGTAATGTCAATATTACTTTAGTTTTAGTATGTCTACATCATTCCACTAAAAAAATAAATATAAACATAGATTTAGGTTTAGGTAGCAACTTTGTGTATATAAGAACTTTAGGAATCAATCTCATCCGTCGAATAAAGCAAATCTGACGGCAGGAAACGAACGCGCGTTAGTAATGGCATAAGACGAAATTTTATGCAATTTTTAAGAAATAGCTAAATTTATTTGATTTTGCCCCCATACCTTCGACAGTTTAAAACCCACCAACCCAATCCCTCTATCTAATCTCTCTCCTCGCCATCCCCATTCCCCACAGCCCCAACCAACTTCAGCCACCATTAACACCGCCCAGCCACCAAAACCGAGCAACGACGCACATCGACGGCGACATTACCATCTGCCCCAAGTCTTTCCGTCCCCATAATTCGTGTGTCTCCTCTGACTTCTTTTCGTCGGAAACGAACCTATGTTCCATGTTCATGAACTTGTCATTTCTTTTATCTGATGTTCATCATATTGCACCTCCATGTTCATTACATCATGTTTTGGTGTTCACCAGAGAGTTCTTGGATGTAGTTATTTTGATTAACATAACAATTATATCTAAATATTCATTAAATACCACTTTTAATTTAATGTTCATCCGAAAATTTATGTTCATCAAATTTGACTGTTCACTAATTTAATTGGAATGGATGCCCAAATTTACGATTGACGAACATCCATTGATGAACATACTGATAAGAAATAAGCCCAATGATGAATATCCAATGGTAACCTGATGAACATATAATGACAAATTGATGAACATTCAGTTTGAAGTTGACGAACTCGCCGGCGACGACACCTCCATCAGTTGGCCCCTACTCATCGCCTTCTCCAACCCTTTCTTTAATGAAAATCAAAATTTATTTTGATGAACATACACCATTAATTGATGAACATCTAACCTTAAATTGATGAACATCTAACCTTATATTGATGAACAAATTGATAGTAGTGATTGATGGCCGGTGGTGGCGGCAGGGGGGGCATCGGAAAGGGGGATATTTGAGGAGAGAGAAAGTGGAGAGCAAAGGAGAAAAATGAAAGTGGAGGAGGGGCAGACGGTGTCGGAAAACAGTGGAGGGAGTGGTGGTCAGATGGTGGCGATTATGGTGGTGTCGGGAGGAGGCCAGGTGGTGGTTGATGTTGGAGGTGAGGTGGTGGCGGTGTGTGGGTTGTTAGGGGTCATACTCAGGTTGGTGGGGAAGGGAATGGGGAAGGAGAGAGAAAATACAATTTGGATATTTATTGTTTTTTCAATTATTAATATAGTATAATACTCCCTCCAATTCAGTGAATTCTTTACTTATGGTTTTGCACAAAAACTAAGGTGAAAACTAATCACTTTTCTAGAAAACTAATTAGTCCCCTAATCTTTCTGATCTTGTTTTTCTTCCCACTCACCTTTCTCCACCCCTTTCTTTGTATGCTTCTAGACTACCCACTATTCTAACTGTTCTTCACCACCATCATTCATCATCAAACTTCCTTTATCAAAAACAAACCCAGATTTTATAGGTTTTCAACAAAAGAAAAAATTAACTTCTTCAATAAATATCGTATTTAGTGTTCATTGACAAACAACAAAAGAAGAAAACAATTTTCTTCCACCCAAAATAATTTTCAACAGGATCTCCTCCTTCAAGAAACAAAAAAAAACCAATTTTATTCCACAAGAAAAAAAAACCCAAATTTTAATTAAAAAATCCCAAATTAAATTTCTCACCTACATTTTATGACATTGAAACGATTGAGTGAGAGGGAGAACGATTTTGAGGAGAGAGAGGCTGGGGAGTAGGTTTGGTTTAGAGGAGAGAGAAGGAGAAAGTTCCAGAAATGAAGAACTCAGAGGATTGAGAGAAAAAATCGTGAGATTTGGATTAGATGGGTGGGTGGAGAAGTGGGTTGGGGGGGGGGGTGAATTAAATTGGGTAATGTTTTTGTGGATTAATAATTTGGAGGGAAAGTTAGGAATTTAAGTGGACTATTAATCTAAACTGGCCCAATTAGTATGTAGGTTATGTTAACTAATAAGGGTATAAATGGTATTTCAAATGGTTAATTATGTCCCGAAATAGAAACGTAAAGAATTGATTGAAATTGGCGAAAATGGAATACGTAAAGAATTGACTGAAATGGAGGGAGTATTAGGTTCCTAGAGTTCTTATATAAGTAAGGTTCCTAACGGAACCTGACCCTATAAACATATCTAACTTGAATCATTTAGCTTACACTCAGAACCAAATAGGTTTGGCCTTGTCCTCAGGCCACGATATATTTTGACATCACTATTCGAACTGTCATACATCGATGCTAAACCTAACGACAAGCATTAGTCAAGCTGCCCACCTAGTTCATCTTACCTCACTAACGGCCATTCACCATCACATCCCCCAGAGTTGTCATGTGTGTGTAAAATCGTGAACAGTCTCAATCAAAAAAGTCCATCATACACACCTAGAACCACTTTCAAGTTTCACCAAAGTTACTCAAGTTTATCCCAACTTGCCAATAAGCTCAACCCATTAGGTTCTTATATCCCCATCAATGACCGATACCGCTCACATGCTAGGTCGTTACATCAACCACCGTTTCCACCACATCTTATCCCCGCCCAGTAGTGCCACCGCCGCCAACGGCGAAAACACCACTTCTATATGAACCGAACTAAATTACTGTTACGGTCCTTTACCCATGTGCTTTTACAATCGTTTCGGTTAGCTGCGTTAACCAAAGCGGTCCGGTTGACCGATTTTTTTTTTTTTTTTTTTTAAATCCCCGGTTGACCGAATATTACTCCTCTCTTTTCCTACACACCATCTGAAATTCTGAATCTTCTCTCTCTCTCTCTCTCTTTTCTATGCTGTCATCTCCAATTGCCCTGTATGCAATCCCCAACTTAGCTTGCTGAACAAGACAAAAGGGGACAACAACAAGAACAACAATGGCGAAATCGAGTGCCGATGATTCGGAGTTGCGGCGTGCTTGTGAAGCCGCCATTGAAGGCACTAAGCAAAGCGTCATCATGTCGATCCGTGTCGCTAAGAGCCGAGGTGTTTGGGGCAAATCCGGCAAATTGGGCCGTCAAATGGCCAAACCTAGGGTTCTCGCCATTTCCAGTTAATTCTTCCTTCCTCTCCCTCTTTTTTTTTTGTTTTCGTTGGAATTGATCTTTAACTAATTTCAGTCGTTATTTCTATTATTGCTGTTGTTTTGACATGATCTTGTTTGGCTATATTCTTGATTGTTGTTTTTTTTTTAATTCGGCATTCAGAGTACTATTTCTGTGAATGTATGCTTATTAGATTGTATTGGAACTCGAATGATTGAGTGTCGGTTTTGGATGATCGAGGTTCGTGGAGAGACTTTGAGTGAGGCGGAATTATGGTGACACATTTGTTTTAAAAGCGCAATCCGAAAACTCGTCAAACTCTATTGCGCAGCTGATGCGTCTCAATTTTAAAAGGCTGTTCTCTATGATGGAATTGTCAGTTGTGTCACTGGAACTGCAAAATGTTTGCATTCGAATCCACCTTGGAAGGGAGTTCGATCATAAAGATAGAGCTTGGATTGAGTACACTTTGATTTCGGAAATTTTTGGTTCTGGACATATTATATTTTTAGGCAAATCTTTATTGGTTTTACTGAATGTTTAACTATTGCTTGAGGGATGACTTACTCTAGGGAATGGAAACGTAGGAACTGAGAAGTGTGAAACATAATGATCCGTGGGAAGGTGTCACTGTGGTCAGCGAGAACTAGGAATTAGGAAGTATAGTTTAGTTCCTTGGTAATATACTTGGACACGGTCGGCTTGCAAACTTTGAGCCTGAACTGTATTGAGGCTCTGATGATTTCCACCTCTGCGATTTAGGTGCCCATCACATCAGAAAAGTGGTTGGACGTATCAAATGATTTCAGGAGGTTTCAACAGGTTATTTACTGAAGTAATAGTTTGCATAAGCTACCCGACAAACGTAGAGGCCATTTCTTATGAACTTGGACAGGTGATAAAGTGCATCAAGTTTAGGTAGCTGTTTGATCACGATGATGATTCTGAGTGTAGTTGTTTGGGTTAATTTCTGTTGTGAGTTATTGTTCTGCATAAAGATACAAATCTGGCTTTGGGTAATTTGAATGCAACAAGATTTACTTGGCTCTAACTAGTTAGATTTAGAGGCGCTGGGTTAATATTCTTTCGGGTTTTGGTTCTTGTGGTCGTGAAAGAAACTTGTAGAAAGAGTAGGACCATATGACTATATGATTATGGTCAGACAATGCAACAAGGCCTTGTTAGAGGTGCAGATGTCGGTAAGCTTGTGAGAGCTGGTACCATTTTTTCTGGTTAGGTTGACAATCGTTGTTTTACTAGGCTCAGCTTCTTTAATATGGTGCAAGCATACAAGTGTCACCATTGGTTCTGAGATGTTAATGTGTAGAAATGGGGATGGAAGGATTGAGGAATGAGAATGGGAATGCCAAAGTCATCCAGATCTTATCTATAAGGTTATTCAGCTGCATTTTGGAGACAAACTCCAAATGGCTGTCCAGTGCAAAGCTTTTCTCTGACTATGGTCGAAGTTATCGCTCCAAATTGGAAATTTTATATCTCAATGTTTTTAGGCATAAAGTGAGTCTCTAGCTTGATTGTCTCAGTTGGTTCTTTGAGTTGCTGTTTTATGGGACTTTTCCATGGATTTCTACTTTCTGTAGTACTTTTTCCCTCTACAAGGATGCTATTCTTTTTTTTATTCTGTATAAAATTAAATTAATAATATTAGTAACTAGAGAAGCATTGGAAGGACAACGAACATCCTAATTGTAAAGTTACTGTACGGAATATTACGAATAATGCGAACTCAGCTTTGAGTGGAACTAAAACAAGTTCCAGGCCTTAGCGTTTAGGGAGATAGATGCATCACCAACAATCTGATAGCCCTTGGGATGTACGAGACCTAATAAATAAGCTGAGCTCAATACAACATGCCATAGGATCACCAATTTCAGTTTTCAAAATGACTGTGCCTTTTTCAAGCCCAAATGTCTCATATGCATATAATTTAAAGCTTGGAGAAACATCAAGGCTGTTCAAAAGTCTTATGTCTGACTGTATTGGTGGATCTAATGTATATCCATGGTGGGGGCTAGGCATGTGTAGATTAATACAGATGCTACATGACTTGTTGCCATTACCTAACTAGCATAATTTGACCTCTAATTTGGCTGACATAGACTTCTCTTTACTTGGATGTGTATTGGATGTTCTGCATCACACTGTTGGCTGGTTATTTGACTGATGTATTGATTTATTTACCTTATACATTCACTCCATGTAGTATATTATTCCTCATTTTATTTTATCATTCATAGTTTGTATGTCAATTATTGATAAGTTTTACAACCATCACTTAATGCAGTAAAACAGAAGGCTCAAAGGACGAAAGCTTTCCTTCGTGTATTAAAATATTCCAATGGGGGTGTTCTTGAGGTAATATGATCTATATATTCTTCTGATACTACTGTATTTGAGGCGATTAGGATAATTTTCCCAGGTGCCTCGATTGTAGCTTTGTAAGAGCATAAAAAAAAGGTTCCGGGGAAGGGTCCCATCACAAGAGTGTAGAGGACAAGCCTTCCCTTGTCAATTTTTGGCCAAGTGGCTGCTCCCAGGACTTGAACCGGTGACCCATCGATCACATAGCAACACCTTTACAGTGCGCCAAGGAAGTGTATGTCAAAAAAAATAAATTCAGCTGGCTCTGAGCATTCATAAAATTATGGCTAAACCTTGATTCACTTGGAACTTTGGTGAACTACGTGGTAGACCATTCAGAGCCTCAGATTCTATGTTTAGGTAGTCAGATAGGGTTTCATCTTTCCAAGCTTTCGGTTTTGTTATGTATGAGCTCTAAACTAGACTAACTACCTTGAATGTTGTTCCTCTTGTGCTTGAAGCCAGCAAAAATTTATAAGCTGAAGCATCTTTCGAAAGTTGAAGTTAACAGCAATGATCCCAGTGGATGTACATTTACTCTGGTACTCCATTTTTCTCTTTTCACCTATGTGGAATATTATGTTCTTTTCCAATTTTGTGTTTCTATTTTCGGGTTTTGTTGTACGTTCCATATGACTTTCATTTTTACTGTTTTAACATTAACCTCTTTCCTTAGGGTTTTGACAACCTTCGGAATCAAACAGTTGCTCCTCCACAATGGACCATGCGGAACATTGATGACAGGTATTACCCTTAGAGTCCGTGCATCTCCTTGGAGAACAACCCTCAGGTTATAACTCATATACTTGTGATTGTATGTGCAGAAATCGCCTCCTACTTTGTATTTTAAATGTCTGCAAAGACATGCTGGGCCGTCTTCCAAAGGTTGTGGGAATAGATGTCGTTGAAATGGCTCTCTGGGCGAAGGTATATCTATGGCTTGGGCACAGAAATGTTAGATATAATGTAGTTTCTCAATTTCTTCTTTCGGGATACAAGACAGTAGCAACACTAGAGACCTGAATTTGTTACTTCCTGAATATTGGTTACTTATCAAAGAAAATTATCATGTACTTCTCTTTTTGGTTTCCTATAGTTTGGTCTACTGTACTAATGAAATCTTAGCATCTTTTTCTGGAAAGGGTGCACAGTTTTCATCAGTGGTGTTGATTGTAATGATCGTATGACGTGATATTTGTTTTTTGTTTAGTTTCAACTCTATGAGTTCTTTACTTATATGCACCTCCTCAGTATCCTCTTTATTCCCCGACTTTCATGTGGTCACAAATTGCTGCATAGTTGAATTTGTTTGCCTGAATTTGATAGGGATAAGACTAGTCATATCTTCAAAGAGTGCTGACTTCTATTCTCCTTGTGTTTCTTCATTCTTCTCCCCAAAGGTAATTGGATTTACGGGGTCTTTGTCTCGCTGCACAAAATAGGGACTGGAGATGGTTGTTTGCAATAGCTTTATATTCTAGATTTTCCACCAACATAGTTGAATAGCTGCAAGTTTCTTGTGTTGCCTTCTGGTAGGTAGACCAGAAGTTGTCCGGTGGTCTATTGCCCTAGCTTTTTCTATTCTGTGCTTGGTAAGTTAGGAAGGTTTGAGGTGCAATTGTAGAAGATAAGAAGCAGGAGACATGCTTGCATTGGTTTGGACATGTTCAAAGAAAATTGTGTGCGCACTAGTTAGGCGAATTAAGATGTTACGAGGAGTCGTGAGAGGCAGAAGGAGACCTCAGAAGAGAAGGGATGGGGCTATTAAGAGCGGCATGCTTCTAGTTTGGGATTCAGAGAGTATGGTTTAGGTAGAGCTTAGCAAAGGTATAGACTTCTGCACTCGAGCGTAAACAAAGCCATTTATAGGTTCATGTTTCACTTGCACATTTTCTTGTACCTTTGACTCTAGGGGTGTTTGGTAGGCTTCATATGGATCATAGCACGCACACTATTGTGCCTGCTTTATGCGTTAGATACGAAGCGCTACCTCAGAAGACTTGGGCTATGACCTTGACTGCAATCTTGATAAACTTCCAGGGCGACAACATCTCTAATATTAGCATGTCTTTCGCACCATGTGCTCATATTAACTGACTCTGATTGAAAGTTCTGTGTACGTACTTTGCTGAGTAGATACTTATATATAGCTATATGAAGTTTGAGTGTAATCTGTAAGCCTTAGCCAAAGAGAGAAGATGCTCAAGTATTCTGGCTCCTTTAGACATGTCTGTGTCAGCCGAAACTATACTAAACTTTCTATATTATGCGGTTGACAGCAGTTTCTAGTTTTTGGGGAGTTCAACTTTGTGATGAGATACATGGTTGAGCTGATTTTATTAATTGCTGCAATCATGTGCTATCTGGTTTTCGTAATGTCTTTTTGCACGTGGTTCTGTGTGCACAATATATGCTCATGTTCGGAAATTTGCTTCCCTTCATGGACCTACAGGAGAATACCACAACATCTACGACCACTCAGGTGAATTTAGAAGATGGGCCTGTTCCTACTACGGTGACTGAAAAGGACATGAAGGTGACTGTTGAGAAGGAGCTGGTGTCCCAAGCCGAGGAGGAGGATATGGAAGCTCTTCTTGGCACGTATGCATTCTCATGTTTACTGTTTTTCATTTTGTGTTATTGTATGTTCGAGGCACCTGCGGCCTAATCCCAGATATATGTTCTTTGACAATCCTTTTTGGTATATAATGCAATGGATGAGTTTTAACCTAAATGGACAGAAATCTGTTAGTCTAGGACTATTTAGAAGCAATAGTGAGAGGAATTTATTCTGAATCCAAAGTTAAGATTGTTTTGTGTGTGTGTGTGTGTGTGTGTGTGTGTGTGTGTGTGTGTGTGTGTGTGTGTGTGTGTGTGTGTGTGTGTGTGTGTGTGTCTGTGTGTCTGTGTGTCTGTGTGTCTGTGTGTCTGTGTCTTTTTCTTGAAATGGAAAATTTCATGCGAATACTGCCAACTTTAAATGATCTTCGTACAATAATCCCAACTTTGGATGATTTCTAAACCATTCCTACCATAACTCATACTCCCTCCATTTCATCCAATTCTTCCAATTTCATCGATTTTATCCAATTCTTACCATGTTTTTTTTTTGTTTTGTTTGGTATGTTTGATGCGGTCTTATTTCTCATTTCAGTCTATCACATGCTTACAGCGCTTATCCTACCCCATCCTTCTTGCTTTGGACTTCCCTAAAACTTTGGTCCAAAGCGAATGAGAAGTCTTAGAAGAAATGGTGGAATTCTTTTGATGATTTTCTTTCTACCTGTGACCATAACTCTTTTTTAAGGTAGTGGTCTGGATTTTTCTAAGCCGACATACGTAAAACAATTAGTTTATCCAAACTTTGAAAGAAAATTCTAATCTTTCATAAAACCCCTTCCTCCTGCCGCACCACTTCTCTCTCTCTTTCCTCTCTCCTCCTCACCTCAGCCTATAGGTTTCCTGCTACCCAAGTTCCCAACGCATACCTTTACCTGCCCCCCCTGTTCCCAACCCTGTACCAGGTTGCCATGTGATAGCCCAAACCACCCGACCACCCTCGACCTTGCCAAGGCCCTAATCCCCATTCTTCTTATCCCATCTCTCTAGGTCAATTTCTCTCTCCTCGTCGTCCTCAGTTGCCCCCCTCTTAACCTCCCTTGCACTAGTGAATTCACAAAACTCGCCCCATTCACTTCTTGCTAATCATCTGCCTCTGTCGCTGTGACAGCCTGGTTGGATGGTGGCAGCAGGGAATGGAATGGAAAATGGGGTTGCAGGGGACGGGAGTCGGGAGTCAGGGAACGGGGCTGGGGGAACGCGCTTTGAATGTTGATATGCTGGAGTAGGAGTGGTAGTGGGGACAGGCGGGGCAGCAGGTGTTGGGTATTGGGGTTGGGTTGGGGATACAAAGTGGGGGGGGGGGTGTGGAGTTAGTGTAAGGAAAGGGGTTTAGTGAAAGGGTTGGGTCAGAGGGTTCTAATTTAGACATGATTTTTTTAATTAATACTTTTTTGCCTAGACATAAAATTCCTATGGGATTCCGTGTCCAGTATCTGGAAATTGAGTCAAAGTTTGGATTATCTTGGGAATAATCTAATTTTGAGATTACTATGTATAGGCCATGCAAAATTGTGATTAGTCCTGTTAAGCTAATGCAAATCGTATCGAAATTTGTGTCGGCAGAATGCTATGTCACAACATAAGAAACAGTAGTCAGTTATTTTGCTTTACTCCATCATGATTTATAGCCAAATAATAGTGAGTCTTTGGCCCCTTCAGCATAGGAAATGCTTGTCCAATCTACCATACATAAACAGTAATATGGTGTTTTCTTTCTGTAGTGCAGTGCCTCTGTAGGCGAACATTCTTTGGTTATTATGCAATTTCTTTTTACTTCTTATGCAAGTCCACTGACATTTTGGATCATCATGAATTTCATTCTTCTTCTTTGTACTTCCAGTTCAGTACACCTAGTAAGTTGCTTGTAGTTACAGCCAAGAAATCAAATGACCAGTTGCTAGAAGTAGAAATGTAATTCTTCAACATAGTATGATCTTAACCTGTTTTAAAATGCAGTTATGTCATGGGCATTGGTGAAGCAGAAGCTTTTTCGGAAAGGTTAAAGCGTGAACTGCAGGCCTTGGAAGCAGCTAATGTGCATGCTATCTTGGAAACAGAACCGTTGGTCGAAGAGGTAACCTGTTAACAGCATTTTCTGGCTTTGAAGTTTGATTGACTAGAGAGATATTGAGGGAAAGGTCAGGGAGGGATAGGGTGGGATAGGGTGGGGAGTGAAATATGTTGTTTGGATAATCAAGTTGAAGGGAGGGAATAATCAAGTTTTTGACCTGTCTTGTTTCATATACTAGGGTATGGTTCAACCGACTCTTATCGATTTATTATCAGATTACTTTTGGGCTCAGGCTTATTTATTTTAGTTTCAGAAAAATGGGTCGTTTAGGGTAATTTGTGGGTCGAGTCAAACTTAGTTCGGGTCAGGTCAGTCTTTTACCCATCTATTTTCATACTATAGTTTTCTAACGTATTTTACCCCGCGCAGGTGTTACGAGGTCTTGATAATTCACTGAACTGTGTGGATGATATGGATGAGTGGCTAGGCATATTCAATGTGAAACTCAGGCACATGAGGGAAGATATTGAGTCGGTAGGTTGATGTGACTTTTTCAACCGCTTGTCAAATTGCCAAGATATGCATGTCCATGTAGCCGAAAATTGTCTGTTTTACGTATTACGTTGGTTGTGATTCCCATAGGAGTTGATATTGCAGAATCAAATATGTTTCTGCAGGAGATCCCACTTTGTTAACTGCCCTAATTTCAATTCTTTTTTGTTTCATAGTTTCAATTTACTCAATCCTTTAAAGTGTAGTTTAGAAGCATCGACAGTAATTGACAAGAATAAGATTTATAGGATTTATGTGAGGTGAACATTTTTTTAATTTAGGGACATTTATGACTAATTTTGAATAATAAGGAGCAAGTAACATCTCACGCCTTGAATTTGTAAACTTGCCAGATTTACTTGATCACTTTTGGATGGTGCTGAATATATGTCTTCTTCTATCTTTCGGCTACGTCAGAGCCAGGGTCTGTCTTAATTGTGGCTTTGTCTTGTTCTGGTTTACAAGGGTCAGGACTCAAGGGTAGCTAATCAAATGTGGATGACAGGGAACATGTTACAGACTTATATACAACTTTACTATAAAATTAAAATAACCCGTGGAAAACCTCTTCATTTGTTGTAACTTATTTGACATAAATCATTAATGCTAAATTATTCTTGGGATTGGTTCTGTCTCGAATAATTTCCTCAGTGAGGTAACTACACAGACACTCGTCCAGTGGATCATATACCCTGCCCCCGCCACCCTCCCCACTAACAAAATGTACATGATCTGGGTTGGTACCATGGAACAACATTGAAATTTTGATATACTAATTAATTTTCCTGAAATATCAATGCCGTGCCCATTACCGAAATCCCAAGGGGTGAACTTTTTTTAGCATTCATCTAAAGTAGCTTAACATTGTTTAGCCTACATGTTCAACTATAACGCTAGCCATTTTGTTAAGCATCATCTCCAATGTTGTTGAAATCTGGTAGAAAACCTACTGTTGGTCTGTTATTGACTACATTAACTGGATTTCGTCTACTAATGTTTCTCTTCTTCTCGCTCGCCATCTGTGTTGTTCAGATAGAAACCCGGAATAATAAGCTGGAGATGCAATCTGTGAATAATACAGCATTGATTGAGGAACTTGACAAGCTTCTAGAGCGATTGCGTGTGCCTTCTGAGGTATGGTGTCCCCCCCCCTCCCCCGCCACGCTCTTCTTCATTTGTATCCGTAATAATAATATTTGACTCCGTCGCTGCTCTAGTTTGCATCATGCCTGACAGGTGGTTCCTTTGATGAAACAAACATGATGAAAAACATAGAAGCATGTGAATGGCTTAGCGGTGCGCTCCGTGGTGTAGAAGTCCCAACTTTGGAATCTTCTTTTGCAAACATGCGAGCTGTATGTTCCCGTACTTCTTCTGTTTTTTTTTTCAAACCTGAAAAGAGTTTACTATACTAGGTCAAACATATGCAGGTAGTTTGGAATCATATGATAAATGTCGTAAATATCGCATGCACTAACCATCATAGGTGATTAAGTTGACAGCATCTTGCATAATAATCATCTGGAAGTACATGTCAGATAACTTGAATAGACATATCATCCCGAGCACTAAGGGTTAGGGGATGGGCAGATTAAGAAAGCTGTAGATTTTTACTTCTTCACCGCACCTTTTTCAATTGATCTTTTCTCATTCCTTTTATTATTTTGGTTCTCCCTTTGTCCGATTTTAGAACAATTTAAAGTATCCCTGAGAAAGTTAGAAATGGTGCTCTGCATACATCTCTTTAAAAGGATCAATAAAACTCCCACCCCCGGTAGCCCACACGGCTTTTGAAAGAGTACCTGCTTTTCAACAGGCTATAAATTAGCCTGTGCTACGGCCACGAACGGAGATAAGGCATAATCTTTTAGCTAAATCTTTTTATTTTCAAAAGAGGTGTGGAACCTTTGCATATATTTCTCAGTTATGGGAATTGATGGCATTCTGTTTCCTTCAGTGTCTTTGCTAGGTTCATTATGTAATTTGCTCGGTAGAGGGGTAATTCTTCAGATTAGCTTCTGTCTTCTGTTATTTGATGTTTTTATTTGATTTATGAAATCTGTTTTTTTGTATGTAGTATCTCTTCTCTCCGTGCTTAGATGATTGGAGTAACATGTTGCCTTTCTCCATAATTTCATCGATGTTGTTAAGTATCACATGTCCAACATGAGGACATGGGCGGGGATCCTCCAGAGTTTTTTTTCGTAGGGTTGGTAGACTTTACCAAAAATAGTAATAAGACAAAATAAAAAGGATTTAAAAACTGTTAAATAATTTATTCTTACCTTTAGGTAAACTCTACCAAGTAGAGCTCACTTTTAATTCTAGAGCATCCAAACACTAAGGACATTGGTGGTTTCATTCGCTTCCCCACCCCCTCGACCACTTCTCAAATTGTACTTGTAATTTTGTAAGGATCTCCTATCGAATATCATTAATTCATTATGCCCGCTTGTTCTGTTATTTTTTCAGGTTAAAGAGAAGAAATCAGAACTTGAGAAGCTTAAGGGCACTTTTGTCCGTAGAGCATCTGAGTTCTTGAGGAATTACTTTGCCAGCTTGGTGGACTTCATGATAAACGACAAGAGTTATTTTTCTCAGGTGTGATAAAAATTTCATTGCTACTCTAATATCCAATGCTTCACTTAGAATATATTTTGACCCTTTGTTCTCTTTGTGTAGCGTGGACAGTTAAAACGACCTGACCACGCTGATCTGCGATACAAATGTAGGACGTATGCTCGCCTTCTCCAACATCTGAAGGTGGTCAAACCAGAAGTTTTTATGATGTAATTACTTGCTATGTTTTGGGTATCCTCTTATGCCTCTTATGTCATGCTCCAGAGCCTGGACAGGAACTGCTTGGGTCCATTGAGGAAAGCATACTGTAGCTCTCTCAACTTGCTTCTGCGTAGAGAGGTGAGAACATGAATCAACTTTTATTGTAAGCTTTGGCACTCTTACTTTCTATTATTCCTAGTGACGCGCTGGTTAGAAGAGTAGAAGGGTGGGGAAGTGATAATATTAGTAGGGGTCGGGGAAGACCCAAGATGACTTGGATGAGGGTGATTAGAAGTGATATGAGCTTCCTAGGGTTCGAAGAGAGTATGGTGTTGGATAGGGCGATGTGGAGAGACTCTATAGATGCGGAGGACTTAATCTGACTCCTTTGTTTGGTTTTCCTAACTCTTTTCCCAAAACTTTTTACCTTGTGTTCAAAATTCATATGTTTTGCAATATTTTTTTAAACCTTTTTATTTATTTTGACGACTTTATAAAACTTCTTTTGAAAGTGTTTAAATACTCCGAAAAGGTTTACAACGTTTTGAATTTTTATGGCGTACACAACCCTAAATCATTTTGGGAATAAGGCTTGGTTGTTGTTGTTGTTGTTGTTGTTTTTGTTGTTATTGTATGCATTATTTATTTTTAAGTTTTTCGGTTAGTTTTGATAAATAAGGAAGCGCGTCCTACAGAAAATAGAACTTTAACGCTACTCTCCAACACAAAAGGGCTATACCCCGATTCTAAAAAGAAGAAACTGACAACAACAACAACATCATTACCTGAGCGCCTTAAGGGCTCCCGCCATAAGGCGAGGTAAGGGGGGTCGGATGTACCGTGTAAGCAAGCCTTACCCCTATCGAAACATAGAGAATCTGCGCACGACTCAAAATGAACAGAAAGAAGAAACTAACATTTCTTAAAATTCACAAGTTGTTGCCTTCACAAGTAAGACTGACATTGATACCAGCTAAAATAAAAAACGTTTATATGTTTCTCTGCTGGGAGGTGTCAGCTTTCTAAACTGTAAGTCGTCAGCTGTACCTCTTTTGCTGCTTGTAGAATTTGTCTGCATTGTCATTCGTAACTACAGACTGAATTATCATTTGTGTATCTCATGTTCTGTTTGGTTTTTTTTTTTTCTTTCAGGCTCGAGAGTTTGCAAATGAGCTACGAGCCAGCACAAAAGCATCAAGAAATCCAACTGTTTGGCTGGATGCTGCTGCTGGGGCTGGTCAAGCTGTGAGCAATGCAGACACTTCAGCAGTTTCGGATGCCTATGCTAAAATGCTTACTATATTTGTCCCACTCCTCGTCGATGAGGTTATATCCAGCTCATCCCTATTTGGAAATTATTTTTGCCTATATATATTGAGCTATATTAATGAGAACTTTTGAATGTCAGAGCTCCTTTTTCGCCCACTTCATGTGCTTTGAAGTTCCTGCTCTCAATCCACCAGGAACTCTACCAAACGGTAACAAGTCTACATCGAATGTTGATGATGGTGACGATGATGATCTTGGGATTATGGACATAGATGACAATGATAGCAAAACAGGTAATTTATCTTTTAGCAAAATTTCTTCTTTATGTCTAGTCTATTTTGCCATGCAAGAGGTGGCCAGATGAGTGGCCATGCTCTGCTCAAATGCAGGTCAAACTCATCTGGGTTAACCAGTTCATCGGACTAGCTCAATGGGACGGCTAGTTGAAACTATGTAGCTCTTCTGCTTTGAAAGAACTAAGCTGATTTGAGTTGTGGGCATATAGTTCACTATCGGGCCATGCTCCGCTCAAACCCTGGTCATACTCATGTCGGCCTACATGTTCATCAAACTATCTCGATGGAACTCGACTAAGTTTTTGTTTTACTTTGTTGCCATTGTAGCCAAAGACTAATCATGCTTGGGTTTTTGGGATATAATGGAATAAAGCAAAGTGACTCATAAAACTCTCTGTGCTTCTTATTTTGTGAAGTGCCAGTCAGTCGGTGTGATTCTCAAAGCAATTTTCATTTTGGGTCATCCGTGCGCAGCTTCTCTATGTTTCAATAGGGGTAAGGCTTGCGTGCATCCAACCCCCCCTTACCCCGCCTGATGGCGGGAGCCTTTAAGGCACTGGGGTAAAGATGCTGTTGAGGTTGTTATTGTTGCCAACCCTAGTTGAAACTACCTAGCAGAGCTTGTTTTTTTTTTTTTTTTTTTTTTTTTTTTTTTTTTTTTTTTTTTTGGTACAACGACGAGAGCTTGTTTAAATGTACCAAGATGTGTTGAGTTGTAGCGTATCGTTCACTTCCAGGCCACTACCTTAATCCGATTTGTCTAATCTACCTCGTTGTTAGTATACTTTAAAATATATCAGCATCTTGTTGGGCGTTTTTGACTACTTGGAATGCATTGTACCCGCCTAACAGTTCTTATTATTCTTTTATCGCCTTTTCTGTGAAGATCACTGTGAACAATTTTGGTTGTATCTTCCTCAGGTAAAAATTCAGTTGAGTTGGCAGCTTTAAATGAGTGCCTTCAGGAGTTGCTTGATGGAATTCAGGTAATTTAGCTAAAACAACTTTTACAGTTTTGGATATAAATTTGTAATTTTGTTAATTTCCTGAAGTCATCATAGGTTTCTGTGTATTCATGTAAATAGTGAGTGTCGTTACTAGTAAAGTCCATATAGGTTTCTGTGGTTCCGCAGATATTGCTCATTCTTTGTGGCTGAGATTAATTGGCTTTGTCAGAGTATTCAGTGTGCCCTGGATCTGTGGTTAACTTTCTCAGAATTAAATTTTGAGGTCTAGGTATTACCAAAGAAAGCAATTTTCTATGGCATTCCATAGTGTTAGCATCCTTTTGAAGCATTTGGTTGGATCAAATATGTCGCCTTTTTTCCCCCCGGAACAAGCATTTTTTTTTATATATCTGGGTAGGGGTTGTTTTTCTGTCTTCACTGAGGCTAAAGTTGAAGGTGCTTTTTTGTATATTCCAATAGCATCTATTTAATGGATTTGGACTGCTTTTTAACTGATTGGGAGCAAGGACCCCTTGATCTCTTATGTTTCATCGTTGCTGTGTTTATTTTATAATTGATCTTTCTATCAAATGTAAACAATTTTAACCGTAATTTGTTACTCCGTGTGTCTGACCTTGACTGAGCCTTATTCTTTAGTTTTTATAACGAGGCAGGTGCCAGGTTTAGGGAGAACGAGAATAAAAGTGTCTCTGGACAGATGAAAAAGTACTTATAAATGTCCTGTTTCACAACTACCTACGGTGGATCGTTCTGCGTTTTTCCCCTTTGAAGTATGATGAACATTGCTAGTTTGCTAAATTTTAGACAGACAGGGTCAGACTAAAGAGAGCATGCACAAGTATAGACCAAATCCAGGGCTCATATCTAGCGGCTAGCGCCATGAGCCCTGAAAATCTTGAGTTTTACTGTAACAAGATTCTCCAAGCGACACAAAAGACACACGCTCTGAAGAATTTTGTCGTGTGAACCTTCCAATCAAACAAACAATCATCAAAGAGGCATTGTAATGCCTCGGTATTTGCGCGACATAGTTTCACTGCAATCCAATTAAAGAGGACTTAAAAGTGCCGTAGAAACATTTGTTACGTACTTCGATCCTTGTCGGATGTTTAGGTGTGTGATGGGGATGCTTGAGAAAACGAAATTCGGAGTAACTTCATATTGTGGAGTGAAGTTAGATTTCTAGAAATATCTTCGATTTCCCGAAATATCTTCGGTTATGTGAGATTGATTAATTGAGATTGCTGGAAATGCCGCTGTGTTCGGTTGCTTAGGGTGAGTAGTCTCAAGTGGATTGTAATAATGGCTGGAGGTTCCAGTCGTAAGTTGCAGTGAATTTTATACAGTGTTTATATTAAAATTTGTTGGGGGACCAAGGCTTTTGGTGAAATTGTCAAGATCATTTGGAATGACTTCAGTCAGTTGGAAAGCGTTAGGAGTTAGGACTGGTGACATGTGTCTCTGCGCTTTGCTCCGCGTATTTACTATGTATCCACGGTCCATCATGCTACTATTCATTCCTTTCAAATGGAAATAATGGATCAGATCTTCACTTGAGACTCTTGAGAGGGCTTTATATGAGGATTTAGATGAGCTCGCTGACCTCCGCATTGTTCTCGAGACAGTTTCGTTATTTCACCTCCCAGGATGAAGATGTTAGAATAGTAAGTGTAGATGCTTCAGGGGCTTTCAGCTATAAGTCTTGAATCAGGACTTGAGTTGATCTACACCTGTTAGTGATTAGTGCTGCTATTAATCTAATTTGGAAGGTTAAAGCTTCCTTCAAAGTATGTTCTTTGTTGAGTAAGGCATTTGAATGCCTTAACAAGGAGCAAGGACGTTCTTCAGCTAAAGAAATCTTATAGGATCCCCCCCCTCCTCTCCCCCGATGTTTGTGTCATGTCCTGGAATAATTCACTTGTGCCTTTTGCATTAAGTTTAGAGGTCTTTGTGAGGAGCTATGTGTCTATCCTGGACTTTTGTGGAATTTAATCAGAATTAATCTCTAAAAGTTAGTAGCAGCAAAGATTGGATTCTTTTGGCAGATTTCTCTTGTGCTGGTTTAAACTTTTACTTTTGTACACCTTCAAGGATGTGTCATTCCTTGGATTATACCTCGTGGCTGGCCAGTTTTCTTGGCTTCTGTATGGTCAATTGCTGCTGATGCTTTCCGTGGGGGGGGGGGGGGGGGTATGGCCACGATCTTTGCTTCAAAGGAATTGGTTGTTTTCCTCATTTTAAGGTTCTATTCTCTTATACAACTACATTATCCTATGAAAAGGCGTCGGATGTATGCAACCTAATCCTATGTTGAATATATGGAGACGCTGTTTTCTTAGCTTTTAGAATGAAAATATCATCGAGAATGGTACCGACCAAGTGTTACTTCACAGTAGAAGCATAAACAACCCAAAGTCTTGTTCTCTTATAATATAATAAAGCTGTTGCCAATATATTTCAAGCACCTCACAATTCTATATTTTAATTGAATCTCAGGAAGATTTTTATGCTGTTGTTGATTGGGCCTACAAAATTGACCCGTTGCGATGTATATCCATGCATGGGATTACAGAACGTTATCTATCTGGTCAGAAAGCTGATGCAGCAGGGTTTGTTCGTCTTTTGCTTGGTGATCTTGAATCCAGGATTTCCATGCAGTTTAGCAGAGTAAGTTTCCCCCCTAAACATGTTGCATCGCATGTTCTCATAATTATTGGCGTCATCTCATTATCTTCCTTCTTGCAGTTTGTTGATGAAGCATGTCACCAGATTGAAAGAAATGAGAGGAATGTCCGACAGATGGGAGTCCTCTCGTACATCCCAAGGTGTAGATCAATTTTCTATCTTATTATATAGGTCATTCTTTATGGCATTTAGATGTTTGGTACTTCTATTGCTGGCTATGTAAAAAAAATGGGTTTATGCACTAAAACGCTGGATCCCACGGGGTATATGCTTTAAAAAAGGACAAATTTTAGCGGATGGTGCTGTTACAGTTGGTGGCAAACTAGGTTTGAGAAAAAAATTATTAGGGTCTTATATGCTGTGGGAAGGTTACAATTTTGAAGATGCGGCAATCATTTGTGAGCATTTTGTAAGTGTTTTAGTTGATGTCATTGTGCTCTCCATTGCATACAGAGATAAACCCCATCTAGGAAGCTTTTTTGTATTATTTTAGTTTTAGATATGCAATGAAGACGGGACAAACGTGAACTTTCAATGTTAGTTTCTAACTTTCTATTGCCAGGCTTATTGCATTAGCTCTTTTCTCGCTTGACTTAACGACTTGTGGTCAGGTAGCATGAAAACTGTATGCCCTTGTTTTTTATTTCCTGTTTTTTTTTTTTTTTTGGGTTCGGCTTGAAGAGACAGAGTCTATTTACCAGGTCTATAGTTAGTATGTTCAGGCTTATTTAATTTATCACCACCATAATTTATATCTGAAAAACTATCTCATTTATTTGTTGATAGATTCGCTACACTTGCAACACGTATGGAGCAGTACATCCAGGGACAATCCCGAGATTTGGTTGATCAGGCCTACACAAAATTCGTGAGTTTCCAATTTACAAATGTTCAATTGTTTCGATTGCCCTACTGACATGCACTTAAAATCAATGGAATAATGGTTTTCCATGTGTTGGAGATCAGATGATTGGATATCCCAGATTCAAACCTTCTTCTAATTTCCTCATTGACAGTAGTCCGTGATAGATACAGTTGCATCTTTAAGACTTATATGGTTAATTCAGCTTTACAACTACTTTGTTTTTCAATGTCCTAATTTCTACAACAATCACGTAACTTGCAAAGGTGCCATTTGATTGGTACAACCCTAGTTTGAGAACAGCCCTTTTGATAATCTTTCGATTTCTGGGACTTAGTGAAGCTTTTGAACTAGCAATCAAGTTGACAGTGTCTAGAGTGCGCCTGATGTTTATTTTGTTACCCTTTTATTAAAATGATCTTGGTTATGATGTTGTAGTTAAAACCTCTGTACTTTCAGAATGTGTAGTTTCTACTGCGAGTGATTAAACCTCCCCTAGCAGCATTCTATCTGGCTTTTAATTACTGAGGATTTCGACGTGAAAACTTAATCCATTCGATGACAATGTTGTTACAGGTCAGCATAATGTTTGTGACCTTGGAGAAGATTGCACAAACTGATCCGAAATATGCCGATGTATTTCTTTTGGAGAATTATGCTGCATTCCAGAACAGGTACTAGTTTCTTTGTTTTTTTGGCAACTTTCTATTCATGCTCCCTACTCAGAAGCTAATTGTGCAAAGAATTTTATTACAGTTTATACGATCTTGCAAATGTTGTTCAAACACTAGCAAAGTTTTATCACCAGGCAAGCGAATCATATGAGCAGGCATGCACTCGTCATATTAGCATGATTATATACTATGTAAGTAAGCTGACTTTTCTCTGATTCTGGGATCATTTACCAGTAGTGCCAGACTCTTTGTTTAACTCAAGTCAGACTTTGCCTTAAACTTGTAAGCCTTTCTTTACAGCAATTTGAACGGCTCTTCCAATTCGCTAGAAGGATTGAAGATCTTCTGTATACCATAAATCCAGATGAGGTAATCATCTTAGGCTCTTGTAACTTAACAAGCTCAGCACTTTTCACTTTGAGTGTTTTCATCCTACTGTCTTAGATGTGAATTGTGACTCACGTGACATTCACTTATTCTGGTTGGCCAAGTAATCATCACTCACACAACTGTTGAATGTTAGATTGTTGGTCTGGTATTAATCATTATTTTATGGGTGAACAAATATATTAAAAGACCCATCGGACCAGAAGCAGCCATACTAGCTAAAAACCAACTTCTCTGAAAGGTAATTGGAATGCCCTTATGAACACTGATGTCTTCAGCCAAAATATAGTTAGATAAAGTACCTGCTTCCCATAGTGTCAAAGGTTGGGCATATTTGTAGTAATCTGTATCATACACCATATGGCCATTTCACTGCATCTTGTTAGTCATCCATCTGAGATTACTTCGTTATTGCCAAAGAGGCCATCTACTTAGGTGCGAGGATCCCCTAGAGCTATTTTTTGTGTGGAGTTAGTAGAGTTTACTAAAAATGGGTAATAATATATCAATCAAACAAGGGTAAGAAATTAGAAACTTGAAAAATAATGGTTGGGTTGCGCAGGGAAGTTCGAAAGTTTTTTCTAGTGACTTCGATGCAGAAATAGAATGGCAAATATCTGATCATTTCCTTATCTGGTATACTCTACCATGATGGTAAAGTACTTAAAGGCATGATCAGCCTCATATGTTGTACAAATGTACAGCAGTAGATAGCTACAGAAAAACTGAATATTCATACTTAAATCCCAATTAAAGAATGATATCTACCCATCCGGCTTGAGTCCCAAATAAAACACAAGAAGAAAAATAAAAAAGAACCACAGAAACTTTCTTATATTGGATCTATTTGTTTATAGCTCAGAGCAGAAAGGAGTCAATTCTATGCACTGTTGCGAGGGTAGATACTCGAGAGTTTCAGTTGATCGAAGAATAAAGGCTTCTTATCTTCTGATTCCGAAGGGTTGATTTGGTCCCATTAGACAGGAAATTGGAAGTTTAGGTCTAATGGAATCACAGAAAGTTTCAGTGAAGAAGCAGTGGGAGGAGGACAGTATGTATTGAGAATCTTATGAAGTTTCGTTAATATGAGATGTGGCGTCACGAATACGAATCGCGATCTGGGCCCAAACATATCATATCAATTAAATCTTTGGAGCTAGTTAAAAATAAGATGATTTCCATCAATTCATAGCCATGTGAAGTTCAAAAGAGAGGCACATCGAGGCTTTAGTTTTCAACTTGAAGACCTTGAGAACAACTTTATGCTTTGAACAAAGTTATTTGGCAAATTTCATGCAGTTAGAAGCCGGCCTTTTGCGTTACTCCCTCCATTCATATCCAAATGCCCCATCGATTCTGCTGTTTTTGACTTACCATATTTTGAGCCACCTATTAAATGAACCATTTGCTTTAAATTCAAAGGGGATGGGGATAGTGCAATGTGGAATCGATTATTTGCTAAATTAACCCTAAGTGAGCATGTTATTTGGTCTAGAGGAGTGTATTCGTCAAAACTGCCAAACTTAGGCCATTTTGGATATGAATGACGGGAGGATTTGATATCATTCCAAACAGTTGGCTAATTAGAACCGTAAGTTGATAATTTGACCTTTTGTCAAATAATTTTCTTTTTTGATACCCTATTTGTAGACCATTGAAGGGCATGAAACAGTTGCTATCCGGGGATGAAGTTGTAATGTTGTGTTTATCAGATCACAAAAGAACTGAGAACCTTGTCCCTCTAGGTTACTTAAATTATTCACTCTTCAGATGTCATAGATTCATTTGGAGTATCTCCCAAGGAGAGGTTGGCCTTTATATCTTTGTTTATCATTTTTTAAAGATCGCATGTTGCTATATACCGTACATCTTTTGAAGGGACCATGATGAATTGGTGATCTCTGACACAATGCTTTCCAACTTTGCGGGGCAGATTATGTAGTGTTGTGTTTATCAGTTCAAAGATCTGAATTTACCATGATATTTCTTAGAAAATTACCCCATCAAGCACTAGCACATGTTATAAATTGACGCTACTAGTTTCTGTATACTGGGCAGTACTCTAAAGCGTGGTGGATTACACTAATTTAAAGAAAGGGATAGTGATTTATTCTCTATAGATGAATAGTTGATGCTCGGGTTTTAACTTTGTTCTATCTCCTCTTCAGATTCCCTTCCAGCTTGGTTTGTCAAAAATGGATCTCAGGAAGGTGTTGAAAGCTAGCTTATCTGGGGTATGTCACTAAAAGCAAGATGCTTTATCCTTGTATGCGTTATTTTGGTTTCAAATTAGTCTATGAAACTTTGGGATTGTTTATGCTTGGCCTTGTTCTAGGTTGACAAATCCATCCAAGCAATGTACAAGAAGTTGCAGAAGAACTTGACTTCAGAGGAGCTGTTGCCCTCTCTGTGGGACAAATGCAAGGTGAGCTGAATTAAAATGAGTGACTTTGGTAGTGGTTATAGGATCTCAGTGATTCTTGTCGAATACTATACTCCGTATCTGATTGCTGTTTGTAGTATGCGTTGTATATCACACTTGCCTAATCAAATGATTATACAATGCAGAAAGAGTTCCTAGACAAGTACGAAAGCTTCGCACAACTTGTTGCCAAGGTTTACCCCACCGAGAACATCCCCTCCGTGGTGGAAATGAGAGATCTTTTGGCTTCGCTTTAAGGAAAAGTTCCGTATAGATTTTGTTATGCTTCAGCTAACTAGCTCCAAATTGTCTGCAGTACATATCTTATGTGATGGTGTAATTCTATGTTTTTTTTTTTGAGAGCTAATTCTTTTGTAATTATAAGCATCATAAGCTTGTGCTAGGTTTACATTTTGTATTACAATATTTGATGGAGGAAGAAATTATTTCCTAGCGTGGTAATCCAATTTATGCGCGAGTTAGCAATTTGATTTTTGCAAAGATGGGAGTCCGGTTTCATTTGAGCAAAGTTCGTATTTTTTTCCTAAAGTTGTGTTTAAGTATCTGATTTCTTGTCAATTACACTTTTGTACTTCTTTGATCCTCTTTACATTGTGTGTATCTTTCTTCCTCTACACAGATTGAAACTCTGTTTCCCATTGATAAGTACCGTATTTCGATTGGGCTCAGTTATTATACTAGATCAAGTTGCTGGACAAATTTCTCCAAAGCAACATATCACCGGTCCAGTGCAATTCATTAGTTTAATAAAATCTCAAGTATTCTCTCCTGAGTCCTGACAACCAAGGCAATGAAATGGAAATTCAGTACTGTTCAGATAAAACGTAATCGAGATGGAAGATGGACCAACACACTTCGAGCTCCAATTTAAAGATAAAGATACATTTTGACACACTAGTACTATTTAGACGTGAATTGAGATGGATACTGAAAGCTGCAGTTGTAGCGTCTCCATGTTCAGAAGGAGCTAAGCAAAACTTGCATCAAAACATGCCACCACTGTAGATCATCAGAAAGTTTGGGCCGAGCTCCAAATAAGTTACAAGAATTTCGAAGCTTCAGCTAAAATAGTCGGTTGCATCCCTAACAAACAGCAATGCCATCTTTTTCTTTTGCATAAGCCTAATTTAGATGCACTAATTGCAACGACAATGGCCTTTTTTTCAAAGGGAGGCTGCAGACTCCGGGAGAGTAGTGAATCATAAGGATCTCTCTTGGACAGAGGCATCCAAAATCATGGAGCAGCTTATATCTCTTCAACCGAAAGTTGCAATAAGAAAACCTTTATAGATGCTCATGAATTTGGCCACAAATGCTGCATAACAGAAAAACCCCGTGAGTTTCTTTCAAAGACCGAAAGGAACTTAATTTCTAGAATATAATGAAGATCTCTTGTCTGCGACGTAAGTTTCACAAGTACGAGTAAAACTCGCACAGAAATTATAGACTCTAAATCAATGATAAGCTAAAAGGGCGTAACCTGCCCGGCATGCATATTTGAGATTAAAAGGCTCCTCCGTGCAACAACTTACAGTAGAAAACAAAGATTTGTTTCCACCAAAAGGTGGAGAAAAGATAGATGACAAAGAAATCGCAAAACTTTCAATTGCTAGGCAAATGTTTGGCAAGACGCTCTAAATGATGCCAATTCATATTCTTCAGGCGCAAATAATTCTTAATTGAGTAATTTACTAGACACTCAAATGCAAAAAATGATAATATGATAATTGTTAGAGAGAAAATAACTGCGGCTAGGCATTTAGTACATTCAATAATACCTTCCAGGTGAAATATGGCTTTCTGCCCAAGACGCATCCGGTGTTCCTGCCAAATTGGTCATGAGGTCAATATGAGATCCATTAGTGTAGACACCAATTAGGCAAGAAGTCGAAAGTCATCCAGCATTTATTTTTATTCTTCCCCTTATTCTTATATTCTGCTCTTAGGTGTTGACATATTGATAAGCTATGTAAAATAACAACCATGCCAATGACTGATACGGTGATACCAAACCAATCAAGCTATGCGTGAAAAAGACCAAATACCCCAAAGTCCCCAACAATGCCACACATTGCAAGCTTCACATGAAGACTGATATAAAGCTCCAAAACAATATGCAAGGATAAACAACTACTATCCAGACTTCCAGAGTTGTGACACTATAATGTAACAGAGGAAATGTAAGATCCAGTAGTAGAATAGCCAAGCCGACAAAATACTAGATTGAGTCAAGCCCTTGGGTTTGGCTTGGACAAAACTTGGCTCGACATTGGGCGCAAATGAGCCTGAGCCTGAGCCTGAGCCTGAGCCAAGCTTAAGCTGGCTTAAATTGATTTAATAACCAAACTTGAGCGCAACAAATTCGGCTCAGCTTCTCCCATAAGTTCTATATCTATTTCACATCTAATTCATTCTTTATCAGTGCTTAACCTCAATTTCAGAAGTTCTCAATCCTTTTCTTCCTCTCTTTCATTCTCAATCTCACACTCTCTTAATGCAAACAAGAAATGGTCATATGCCCCAAATCGAATTCAAAGATTGCTGAAGAGTATTGTCACATCATTTCAAGTTAAAAATCAATATGACTTGATGATTTATGCCCAGCTGATGCAGGATGTCTTGTCGGCAAAGGATAATAAAATGTTTTGGGCCAAGATTGTAAATCCTGTATGCTAATTAGTAGTAACATTACATACCAACGGTTATTTGGTTTGGAGTTGCGTTTGACGAAAATCAATACGGCACAGTTTCAACTTATAAAGCATGGACTCACTTGTTGTCTTTGTCCCCATGGCAGAAAATCATAAATGGAAAACCTACTGGTGTAAAGACATGGAAAACTCATGGCTAATTCGTGAATTCCTTCCCCCATGCAAGTATTTGGACATTGCCGTTCTCCAAAAAGTATTTGGATTTTGGATGTTGCCGTTCATAAATCCTATTGCTCACGCATACTCGAAGAAATGTATGGTTGTGGGTAATAGGCTGCAAAAAGAGACAACTAAAACCCCATGTTTACCATAACCAACCAACTCAAAGTCCTAAAGCCTGTTCTCTCTCCTCCTTCACACTATATCCAGCCTCTCTCTACTTCTCCTCATCCTCGTGTCCCCCAATTCCAACTCATTCTCTCTGTTCTCTTTCCAACAACCACTGACACCTCATTAGACGCTGGCGACCAACTCTAGTCATGAACACCACGACAGAGCCCGGAACCTTTAATATTAACATAACTCACAATCGCGAAGGGGTTGAAGGTTTAATAGTTGGCAACCTGAAACCTCCAATCCTTTAAGAACGACAAACCCTTCGGCAGAAATGATTTGGGGTTGTCTAACGTGAATCGTCATTGAAACCCCCATATGTGGGCAACAAGAAGTTAAAAGTAGTGACATGAAAGTATGAAACGGATGAGTTCAAAAGGTTGGAAGAAAATTTTTGTGAAAAATCAGGGGCAAGATATATTAGTGGAACACATTAGGAAGAAAAAACCACAAAAAGGTTCGGGAAAAAAAAAAAAGGACTTCCTTGATCCATAGAAAAGACAAACTTCAAGAAAACCCAAAAAATTGCTATACTTGCAAGTCCTTTTACGTTGTCACAAACTAGCAGTAACTGAATGCTTACAAAATCTGGAAAGGCAGAGAACGGACTTACAAAGGCAGAGAACGGACTTTTAATATGTTAGCAGACTTCGAATAGAAGTGAAACATGCCAGAAGACACACCACAGCACAGACAAATCTATAGAAACTAGTTTGAGGATAGATACTAAACAGTATGCAACTGATAAAGGACTTACATAATAGGCGGCCCAGTGACAAACTTCATGTTTTAGTTCGGCATCAAGTTTTTTCAGTAACTCAGAAAGAAGTTTCTGTATTCCACAATAAAGACAGAAGGGTAAACTAAAGTACTCCGCGGAGATAGAAACCAATATAAGAGAAAGGCCTTAGTGGCTACCTTGAGTACGATTTCTGGAGGTATACAGTTAATTAGTAGCTCATAGAACTTTCCACGGACCTGAAAAAGCCTGTGAGATATGGAGTAAATGAGAACCATGAAGGATAATTTGCTATTACAGAAAAGCAGCACAATGCATAATTGAGAAAACAAGGGAGCAGGAAGAGGAACAGAAAGAAAACACGAAGTATTAGAAGTCATCAGATCACTGAGTTGAGAAACAAAAACAGTTTGCCCAAGCCGCTGAAAGAGGTTGCAAAGATGTCTCAAACAAATGCATTTTGTCTTCTAGGATTCATTAATTTCTCAAGAATTAAGGCACTGGTGCTGTCAGCCTGTCACAGAAGAGTGCAGCTGAAACACAGATATCTGCCTTCTCCCATATAACTAACTGGCTACAGTATATATTCCCTCCATAAATAAATGTATGACGTTTTCGGATTACGAGGTGAGGGTCTGACTTGCGATTTTAGAGAGAAATACATATCGAAAAACTATGAAACATAAATTGATGGATCAGTACCGAAAAATACTTTCATGCAGGTATAGTTTCATAATTTTTACTAATATATCTTATGAAATATTGATGGATATAGGTGATGTCTCCAAATGTGAGAGAGTCATATAAGTTTATGGAGGGAGTATATTTTTAAAAGACTTAACCAGGAGGTAGTGAGATACCAAATGCTCTTGACAAAAGTAACCTTAAACAATAATGAAGGAGCAATATCACAATGAAGGAAAACATGCAACCTTGTCTCATAACTTTTTCAGCACATAACACACACTTTTGGACCACACACTTTTAGGTCTGCCCCTCCGAAGGTTATAAAAGTGTTAGTTCTGCCCGAAATAGTAGCCCGGCAAAAACCTTCCACTTTTCGAAGTAAGACTAGGCAAGAAGGATTGGAGTGCTTTAACGTCCAAAACCTGAACAGCCTATTACAAAGAAACTATACCACTATATACTCATATTTTGCAGCTTTTTAATTGTTCTTAAAGTCATACTCCGTAGTCCTGTAGTGAATTGTTGCATAGATACAAGAGATATGATTACAAACTAATCAGGCAGCTAACTTCATCAGCTAAGAGATACCTCATAAGACGAAGATAAACATCCAGACCATTAAGAACACATTCTCGAAGGACTTGAAGTCCATCAAAACTGAATTAGGAAGCGTCAGATACATGTCAAGATGTATAGAAGCATGAAACACATAACTGTAAAACACAGAGGGGTTTCAATTTTATTCTTTGTAGGTGAATCATCTATGAAACATTTGCATTTAGTATTCACAATCTTGCATAGAAACAATTCTATGAGAGCAAGCAAAATTAGAGTTTCAGGAAATGAACCTTTTAGGGCTCTGCTCCTTCATAATATCAGATGCTATCTCACAGACATATTCCTCCCAGTCCATAGGGGGTATTGCCTGGTTAGCTGTGAAAGGATACCTACAACCATGATTGGAATCATTGTTACTGAGCAAGAAGGAATTAAAAGAAAGATTCAATCAATGCTTTGGATAATAGAGTTAACATGAAAAAAAAAGGGGGTCCTTCCAGTACTTAGTTACTTACTGTTGAACACGGCAAGTCTCTAACAGGAGTATCGCTCTCCTCAAGCTTCGATTTGATTTCGCTGCTACACGAGCAGCAAATCCAGATGGTAGTTGCAAGCTTTCTTTCTTCCCAATAAACTCCAATACTTTGACAATCTGCACAGATATATTGTTCAGTTAAAAACAAAACTCGGAGCAGTAAATCAATCACAACTGCAAAAGCGATATATCTGACTCTTATAATTGTTATGCCATGAAATTTATTCAAACATTAGTCTCAGATAACATAAGAATACTTAAACATGTACAAAAAGATTTCATCTCCGTTCTGGCTGAAATAGTTGGTAAATGGTAATAACATATTGGATTTTTGTTTGTCGGAATTGATTTATTTGGATCTGATCTGCAAGCAAATCCCATACTCCAAGTCCGAGAAAGAATTTCAATTAGACTCAGAATGTAGACCAGGAAAAAAAAACGAGGGAACAATCTCTACAATATATTCTTCATTCATAACTTCTTATACTCACTCCACCACCACGTGCAATGTATGTCCGGGCTGTTCTTAGCCTGCATCAAGCACTAGTGGGCCAATAAATATATCTTCAAGAGTCTACAATGTAACCTTAATTCATGGAGTGCTTCCTATTCTCATCCCATCATGCTTTCATGACATGTGATAGGTTCATGCTCTTCTTTAGCCATGGATCAACCATAAGTTGGCCAAAAGTACCACAATGGGACATCAGAGAGAGCAAAACCAAGATAATCTTTAATAAGTCAGCAGAAGCAACGACGACTTTGTAACTACCCCCACCAATCCAGACAATAAAGACAGAAAAAGGCTAAAAATACTGCATTAACTTCTAAATTGTAACATACAAGAACAATACCCTTCGTAAATTTAGATTAATTAAATAACACTGAAGAGGCATGCATGCAAATGCTGGCTTATAGACGGTCAACACCAACGACCAACGGTTTCTTCCTTCACTATACCCACCATTGGATAAACAAGAATAACAAGAGTTACGTGACTCACCTCCTCATCTTTGGGAGCATTGACCCGCACATTGAGACAACGGGATCGAACTGCTTCAGTAACCTTGGAGGAGCTGTTGCAGCATAGAATAAGTCGACAGGAAGCACTATACTTTTCCATTGTTCTACGTAATGAATGCTGAGCTTCTTTGGAGAGTTTATCAACTTCATTCAGAACAAGCACTGCAGTTTCGAGAAACCACGTTACAAACAGAGGGAGATAGTCAAAAGCAAATTACAAGTTACAAAGATCAGACACTATCAGTAAAGCTAGATTCGCCCAAAAAATGTCAGCCTTTCTCATTCTCTTTCCAAAATCATACAGAAAATAGTGCGAGTGTGAGTATTGCTTTAAAGAAACAATCCAAGCCAACGAACAGAAAAGTAATCAAAGCGTGAGTATTTGCAAGCGAGAGATATCTCCTAATTCTGTATAAGACTAGCCAAAGGGAAGGACATAAAAAGTGAGTAATTTAAGAAAAAGTGTTTTACCTTTGAACCCTCGTTTCCCTTTGGTGTCGATTGGCCTGTTCCTGGCCATCTCTTTAATTATCTCCTGAACAATATATCTATCCTGGAACCCCGCATCAGTTGGGTTCAGCTCTACATGATGAGTGCTAGATAGAGTAGTAAGCTCTATTTCAATTGTTCGGGTGCCAGCCTGAGCAGCATAACAGAGGCGTGAACAATAAAATTCATTACAAGATCATCACCATCCAGGCTTCCAGCCATAAATTTCTCTCTCGAAATACACATACGAAACAATACATAAAATCCAGTCTAAGATTAGGCGTAACTGCTCGTTACAACAGTACTGGACAAGAAAATTTTGCTGGCAACATAGGAGTAAGGTATACCTCATAGACCAACATTATAACCCCAGTCTCCAACACATACGACCCCCCCCCCCCACAGCGGCTCGCACATAGGCAGAACCATTGAGGCATTGGGTTAATGTAGTAGTCAAACCTAACTATGTAGCCGACACCAGGAAACAGAAAGGTCTCACCAAAAATGACTCTCATAGCAAGGTACCTGAGCAAACCAACTACAATAATAAGTTAAAGTAAGGAAAAATATAATCCGGACGTAAACAACTACAATTCCCCATGCCCGCCAAAATTGCCCCGATACATAGCCTTTAATCGCTAAGGAAGTCGGCAAATAGAACAAAGCACTCATCAACACTAGATCTTCAATATGCATATGCATATGCATCAAACTCAGGTCATGAATAAGCATCAAACTCCTCAGAATTCATATTGATCCTCTAATCCTGCTCGTTCATGTTTCAGAATTGTTCTAGGAATTCAACGAGTCTCCGATGGTGAGTTGCTCAAATCTCGACCTTGATAGTCTTTCAAACAGAAATACATGCAGCTAGAGAAGTTCAAATTCAACCCCAACATCAAATCAAACGAACTGAACTATAACCTAATTCCCAAAACCCCAAGTAGCACATTAATACACCTCAGAGACCAACACGATACCATCTCACATTTAACGAAAACACTGTCAGAAAACAGATATTCCACACATTACACACGACGGCCTCATTGCGAAAAATCGAGAATCGAAGAGAAAAACTTACATCAACCTTCCACCCTTTGTTCTCCACCTTAACCTGCCAAACAAATAAAAAACCCAACATAAACCCTATAAGTAAATCCAACCTACTCAAAGTAATTTCCAATACAATCAAATTACCCAAATTTCATAACAATTGGAATTAAAACAATGCGATTAATTCAAGAAAAAACCTTATCAGCACTGGCACCAAACATCTCCCTAAGAAGGGCCATAATTAGGGTTTTCTTCCCGGAACCGGGCGGTCCATAGAACAGCAAGTGTGGGCAATCTTGCTCAGTGACCTGCAATCCAATTCACATTTTGAAAATTAGGGGTAAAATTGAATGAATCAATTAAGAATTGGAATTGATTCAATTGAGAAAATTAGGGTTCAATAGAATGACTGAAAATACCAATTTCTTGAGGTTTTGAGCAGTATCTTCATGGACAAGGATCTTCTCTAGGGTTTTAGGACGGTACTTGTCTACCCACAACATTGTTTCTGTATGAGAGAGAAAGAGGAAAGAGGGGGAAGAGAGAGAGAGAGAGAGAGAGAGACGAATGGCGGGAAAATGGGCAAAGCAGTGGCGGGGCTGAGTAGTGTAGAAGAAGCTACAAGGGTCAAGGGAGCACGTTAGACGGGTAGTCGGGTAGTCGGATACACTCTTTATGCGGATACGTCTTGGTCTCTTCGTTTGAAATCCTTCTATACTATTAAAGGAGGCTTTTTTTGGAGCTCTCTCAACGACCGGTCATTCTTAGAGAGTTTGGTTATTATTATATTGAAATATATATCGAACATGATCTTGAGGAGAACTCTAGGGCTCTACATAATATAAATATATTTTAAATCTTATATTATATAATAATGTATTTTAATTTATTTATTTTTGAAAGGAAAAATATATCATAATTTTTAGTATTAAATGTATACTGAATCTACTATGATAAGAATTTTGACTAAAGGATTACATCCTAAGATCCTACGTATCAAACACCAACCTAAACCACACTAAACCTTAATATCTTCTATTGGTTTTAGAGATGCTGGTAAATCGTAACAATGATAGATAGATTGTTGTAGTTAGGATGAATCCTACGTACATATACTATGGGGTTATAAAAAAACCAAAGACAACAACCGTGTTTAACTAAAACTTGGTTATATGAGTGCTTATACCATACACCACGGTGCACAATGCCCATGGTGCACCTCCTCACAATAGAGGAGTAGGGACCACACTTAGAATAATTTAAATTATTTTAAGTGTAGTCTCTACTCCTCTATTGTGAGGAGGTGCACCATGGGCATGGTACACCGTGGTGTACCATATAATTTGCGTGGTTATATATTCCCCTAAAAAAGAAAACTTGGTTATATATAATAACATTAATAATAATACAATCTCATGTACATAATGATTTCTATATATTACACGCGAATTCCTTATGAATGTGAACCGACCGCCAGAATTTAAGGAACCATGGATGTTTGGTAGTCTTATATTACGTATATAAACCAGAGTTTAGAACTTTTAGTAGGACATATCTTGGGAGTTTAGGACATTGAGTTGGACACATACATGTTTTATGATAATTGGTAATTACTTATCTTGATAATTAGTAATTGCTTATCTTAAAACATTTATATAAATAATTATATAAGGCTTTTTTTAGGTCAATAAATTTGTAAGTCTTACCTAAAAAGTTTGATTATATCTCCTATATATACGCCTCTATGTCGATATATATGTAGGTTTCCTATATGTATTTTGTAGATCGCCACGTTTCTTCGGCTGTTACATAAGAGAAAAAAAAAAGGATATAGTTATTGTTGTGTCCTTTCTGAAGATTTAGTTTCAATTCGACTTCAATTCGTAAGAAACTTCATAAGAAATGTTATGTAATCTCAAATATAATCAGACTACTAGAAATCATTTTATCATGCTAGGATTAGGGCTACTAATTTCATTTTTATCACATTTGATAGATATCGTTATAATGAGACCCGTGCATTGCACGGGACTTCATCCTAGTATTACTCAATAAGTGGACATAAGATCTATTTGGCTGATGTAGCAATTCTAAATCAAAAGAGTCGATGGGTTGAATTCCAGTCAAGTACCCAATTTGTTTCACCTTTAGAATAGTTAGGCGTACATCGATGTTGAAGTTGGATCATGTCTAGGTGTTAACTTGCAAACTCGACCACACGCACAAGTGTTGCTATTACCGAAAGGTCATACGCCTCTACAAAGTTGGAGATGGTTGCGAATGTGTGTTGTGTTGTGTCATAGTTTCTCCTAGTTTATCATTATATCAGGCATTAACAACAAATTCACATTGTGTCCCCAATTTATATTAGAATGCGTTTGGTGCCTCTATATTTAAAACTTGTACATTTCGCCCTAAATTTACACCAATAGGTGTGTGGTGTCCCTATTTAATAACACCGTTAAGAAACATAATAAACCGTAAAACAATATATCTCAATTAATTTTTTTGTAAGAATTGTGATTTTTATTCATCCAAAATGGGAATAAAAAGGAGGGAAAATCTTACAAAGTCTAACACCTCTAGGATGAGAAACTAACTTTATCTAACACAAACTAAGCATTTAGGCTATCTATGATTTCAGCATTCACACAATTTTTCGACTTTGCTAGCATTCTAACACTCACAATATATTTGACATTCATTACAATTCTGCTAGCTTCAGTATGCTTATCTCCAAACAGCCTTGAGTTTCTTTCTTGCCAAATCAAATAGGCAGTTGTAGTCAGGCAGCAAATCATCCAAGTCTTCTTCCAATGCCTTCTGTGTTTTTTGTGCTTAATCCAATTTATCTCCTCAGACAGACTTTTAGGATTTCTCCTGATACCCAACCAGTTAAGAATTGCTCCCCAAACTTGGCTTGCATAGGAGCATTTGAAGAACAGGTGCAGATGGCTCTCAGCATTGTGCTTGCACAGACAGCATCGATTGACTAATACCATCCTCTTGCACAAATATTGTCAACTGTAGGCAGGGCATTTTGCCTTGCTAAAGCTACAATAAAACTGTGCTTTGGGAGAGAAATAGTATTCCACACAACCTTATGCCACTGGTTCTCATGATGCTTTTTCCTGAAAAAATCATAAGCTGCAGCCACATTGTATTTTCCTTTTAATTGCCAGCTTTGGATTAGATCAGCACCAGCTTTATCAGTATTCATAGCATCCAAAATCTCATCTCTAACTGCAAGAATTCCTTTCCAATTCTCTGAGTCTGTCACTTTCTTCTTGATTTGCCAAATACTCCTCTCCTTAAGCATATAAGCTTTAATCCAGCAGCTCCATACTCCTGTACTCCTGTTATGAAGATGCCAAATCCATTTTTCCATCATAGCTTTGTTCCAGGCTAAAACTTCTTTAATGTTCATCCCTCATTCTCTTCTAGGAGAACAGATGCTGTCCCAACTCTTGTAGACCATCCTTCTACTCCCTGGCTCAATGTTCCAAAGGAAATCTTTACACAACTTATTTATCTGCTTGATAATGCCCTTAGGAAGGAGCAAACTTGCACACCAAAAGTTCTCCAGACCAAACACAACAGCATTGATCAATTGGATCTTTCCAGCATAGGAGAGCATATTAGATGTCCAATGCTGAATTGAATGCCTGATCTTGGTCATAAGAGCAGCATACATGTTACTCTTGATCTTGGAAGAGTGCAGGGGAATGCCAAGATACCTGAAGGGAAAAAGCCCTTCAGTAAACCCTGAAATTGAAAGAATTTCAGCCCTGATTTGCTGGCTGACACCCCCGAAGTACACATCAGTCTTGGAGTAATTTGCTTCCAACCCTGAGATCTCAGCAAAAATACTTAGGCAATCGACCACAGCTTGAACTGATGAAACATCTCCTCTAGTAAAAATCATTAGATCATCAGCAAAAGTAAGGTGTGTGAGCTGGATTCTAGAGCATTTAGGGTGGAAACTGAAGTGATCCTTTGATGGCATACTCCTAAGGTATCTTGAGAGTATTTCCATACTAAGGACAAACAGATAAGGAGAGACAGGGTCTCCTTGCCTAACACCACATTTCCCAGGGAAAAATCCTTCATAATTCCCATTGACTTTCAAAGAAAACCAGGTGCTTGAAATACAACTCATTATCCACTTTATAAACTGTTGAGGAAAGCCCAGAGCCACCAGCATATCCTTAATAAATCTCCAGTTGATAGAATCAAAGGCCTTTCTGATATCCACCTTCATAAGGCATCTTGGGGATACATTTTTCTGATTATAACCCTTGACAATGGTTTGGGAGATAATCACATTTTCAAAGATGCTTCTACCTTTGACAAATGCAGCCTGTTCTTTTCCAATGAGATCAGGCATCACCTCCTGCAGCCTATTTGCAAGCACCTTACTAATTGTTTTGTAGACTATTGAACAACATGAGATGGGCCTGAAATCAGCTACACTGGATGGCTGCTCTTTTTTGGGAATTAAAGTAACCATAGTGACATTAGCTTGCTTTGGCATCTGACTTGTTCTGAAAAATTCCAAGATGGCTGCACAGAAATCATGCTCAATAATGTCCCAAGCCTTCTGAAAAAAACCTGCTGAGAAGCCATCCTGCCCTGGTGATTTGTTGGGGTCCATGCTGAATAAAGCATTTTTAATTTCCAGCTTTGTTATGTTCTGGATAAGAGCTTCAGCCTTTTCTCCATCTAAATAAGCTCCTTTTCTGATAAATTTTTCATCCAGTTGCTTCACCGGATGCTCTTTCCCAATTAGCTCAGTGTAATATTCTACAAAAGCTGCAGCAATTGTATCAGGAGAATCCTGAGTATTACCATGCATGTCTTTGATTTTGCCAATCATACTATGGTGCTGTCTTTCTTTAATTTTTGAGAAAAAGTATCTGGTGCTGCAATCAGCATTGTTGATGTGAGTCACTTTTGCTCTTTGCCCTAACATACTGATTTCAGCCATCTTCAGTCTGCAATACTTCTCTTTCTCCTTTTCCACTTCTGCATACAGCTCAGCATTATCAAGGTGGCTGCTGAGTTCCATTTGTTTCTTATGCAGCTCCATTTTGCAGTCTTCAACTCTTTTTAATAAGTTTGAAAAAGAGTTTTTGTGAAGACTAGAAAGGGCATGTTTTGTGTTTTTCAGCTTCTGAAATAAAGTTGCCATAGGTTTCCCCTGCACTTCTAACTTCCATGCTTCACCCACAGTACTGGTGAATTTATCATGCATACTCCAACAATTAAGATACTTGAAGTTTTTCCTAATAGTAGGAGCAGGTAAGATGGTAACCACAATAGGAGAGTGGTCAGACACACCAGAGGGCAAAAAATTTCCAAAAGAATCTGGAAACTGCATAACCCAACCAGTGTTCACCAAAGCCCTATCCAGCTTAGTCCAAATCCTCTTTTCCCCATCCTGGTTATTAGTCCAGGTGAAGAGTTGGCCTTGACTATTAATGTCAATTAGATCACACTGAGCTATACAATCATTAAAATCATCCATGTCTTTCTGGATTAGGGCATACTGTCCTGACTTCTCCTGAGCATTCCTGATGACATTGAAGTCCCCAATTACCATCCAAGGTGTTTGTACTTTAAAATACTTAAAGAATTTAATAAAACCAATAAAATAGTAAGGAGTAATTGGTATCAACTCTCATGTTTCCCCCATGTTGGTTGGCACATATTCCCCTTCCCCCCCAAGTTATTTCAGTCTCTAATAATCCCACTAAGAAATGCCCTCACATCCCCAAAACAAATGGGTACCCAGAAATTCATGCTAACTCTTCTCCTAACAACCACAACACTCTTCCTAATCTGCTACATTTCAATAAAACTAACAAAACCCAGTTACATATTCCAAGTCAACCCAACAAAAACACCCAAATTACTCATAACAAACACAACACAAAAATACCCAGTCACATTTGCATACTTAATCTCTGCATCAAAGGGTGATGTACTCAAGCTAAAGCGCACATTGCTAGCACTCTACCATCCAGGCAACTACTACTTGATTCATTTCGACTACGCGGCGCCGAGATCAGAGCACTTGGAAGTTGCCAATTTTGTGTCAAATGTTGATGTTTTCAATCAAGTTGGAAATGTATGGATCGTAGGAAGTCCAAATTTGGTCACTTATAGAGGTCCTACTATGCTTGCTACTACTCTTCATGCCATGTCCATTCTTTTGAGGACTTGTCAATGGGATTGGTTCATCAATCTTAGTGCCTCTGATTATCCTTTGGTTACCCAAGATGGTATGGTGAGTGCCCTTTTTTAGTACTGTATATTTTCATTCTTAGTGTAAAGTTTTTGAGCCACTAGGGTAATGCACTATTGTTGTCGTATTAGCATCATAGGCAACATTGGCGAACAACTTGTGAGACACTGTGGTAATGTTGTAGATGTATTAGCGTTTTCAAAACAATGAAGTACAGAATTTTGATGAACATATTATGTGTCCACTAATCAAGAATAGTTTGGTGCTAAATATGTCATTTTTTTGGCCCGTTTATGTTGCCTTGCTTGTCATGTAAGTTTGATGTAATCTGCTCATCACCTGGATTACTCTGCAGATTTAATCCATGCCTTTTCTGACATACCAAGAGATCTTAACTTCATACAGCACTCCAGTCGCTTAGGATGGAAACTGTAAGAATTTTTTGTTTAATCGTATTTTACACACTTTATTTTTGTACAAAATGTCACTGTATTATTGTCGGTGGGTTAGTTAGAGATTTAGTACTGGCTACCTACTGAATTGGAAAACTTATGAGACACTGAATTGTGGAAATTGCAGGAATAAAAGGGGAAAGCCAATAATCATTGACCCAGCATTGTACAGTCTAAATAAGTCAGATATATGGTGGGCTATCAAGCAAAGGGGTCTCCCTAATTCTTTCAAGTTGTATACAGGTTAGCTTTAATTTCTCTCTTTATTACCACGCGATCAGACTCTATATTACAAAATTGTCAAATACAATAAAATGTGATGGCTTGAATTGGAAATGGAAACCTTAAACCGAGTTTTGCTAGCTCTAGCAGTGTGGGAAATTAGGACGGAAACCGATTTAACCATCTTGATTCTTGGTGACTACACGTACATAGGCACAAAGCTAACTATGATTATGCTATAAATCTATTGATTATATTCTAGATGGTAATGTTTGTGAATTGTGATAGTTAAGTTTTAGGTTAGATTGAATATGGATCGTACATTATTGATTACTCGACAGTTGACAGTCGACACTAGTATAAAAAGCTAAGGATCCACTTTATTGGTTGGTTGGGTGGGCACTAAGTCACAAACATGTGACGTTGAGTAAAAGAATGCACGCAAAGGATAACTAACTAATCAACGAGTACAAGAGAAGCATATGTTACGTCACGGGCTTTGCATATGATTAGTCCCTTACAATCACATCAAATCATTTGGTACCACACACTTGGCAGTTGGTACGTAATTTATACAAAAATATTTGTTCTATCCATCTAGATAAAATAACTCTGTAATCCTAGCAAGAACGAATAATTCAATTCAAATCGAGATTCAGATACGGTTATAATGTGAAATCAGACATCCATGTTTAGAGTCTTCCGATTGAGCTATACAAAGCTAAGTATGAGTTCCATAGCATTATTATTATTATTGATAATTTGAGTATTAGTTAGTTGGTAGAAGCGTAAAGGCTCCTTATCGCTTATAATAATAATGGAGCTGTTGTATGAAATTGTATCATTCAGACATTCACAACATATCATATGCATTCATGATCTGTTAAGTCGGTTGTTGTGTTTTCGAAATGATAAAAAAATGAAATTAATTACTCGATATCATGTTATCGAGTAAGAGACGCATCTTGGCTTATTACTTGATCTTAGAACATGCACATGCCAATCCTCGTTCAACGCACATGATCTCTAGCTTGTATTAACCAGGAGTTATCTGCTCTTAACAATTCATTATTTTGCATTTCATTGTCAAATATAAACCTCTGTATATTTTGGTTGTGCTAGAGGTCTATTCAAATGTCTTATACTTTAACATTTAACTTTTAACATTTATTCCGTATTTTCATGCAAATGTCTTTTAGGTTTGAAACGTGGATGATAATGTATATATAAAATCACCAATCATACCAATTTTGAGACTCTTGGCAATGAGGAGACTGCTAAGATTTGAATGTTTAACCTCAAGGCCGTTGAGTCTCTAATAGAACTGAGCGTCTAAACTAATGGTTGATCAAATCAATGGTTTTCTACGTTTATAATTTCGTTGAGAAGAACATAATAGAGTATGAACTTAATCATATACTCGATCATGTAGTGCGTCTAAGAGATTAATTAAATTGCATGTTCATGTTTGTTACAGGTTCAGCATGGACGATATTGTCACGGTCCTTTTCCGAGTATTGTATAGTTGGATGGGATAATCTTCCAAGGACACTTCTTCTATACTACACAAACTTTGTATCATCTCCCGAAGGATACTTCCAAACAGTCATATGCAACTCTAAGGATTACAAGAACACTACGATCAATCACGACCTACACTATATCGCCTGGGACAACCCTCCGAGACAACATCCAAAATCACTAGGACTCAAGGATTACCGGAGAATGGTACTTAGCAATCGGCCGTTTGCTAGGAAGTTTAAGAAAAACGACCGTGTACTTGACAAAATCGATCGAGATATACTTAAGAGGAAAAAATGGCGCAGTCAGTATAGCCACGGTGGGTGGTGCAATGGAAGAAATCGAAGCCAAGGTTGTTCGGTGTTGGAGGTCGAAAACTATGGTGTTTTGAGGCCTGGTGGGGGTGGTAGAAGGCTAAAAACTTTGCTAACAAAATTGGTTTCGGCTAAGAGTTCTAAGTGCAGATAAACCTATTCTTTTGTTCAGTAAAATTGATTACCATTGTATACTTAATATACCTCAATTTGTTTTTGTAGAATGAAATAAGATATGGTATGATGCGATGATTATACTTGTATAGAACAGAGCAAAATACAGGTATATGGCAGAGCTGAATTCATTTCCTACATTATCATCAATACTCTTGGAGTACTCATTTGCGGACAGTGTTGGGGCAAAATATTAGAAAGGTAAACCGTGATATTTGTGGTCATTGTTGTTTAGATACGACAAAGACAAAGTTAAATCACAATACAAGAAAATTGAGAATTGAAAGGGCTATTTTATTCGGCCCACATTTTCATCCATGTCTTGTGTGCCAGATAACCATTATCTGGATTCTGGGGTATACAACATTAGTAATGGCGACACCATTAGTACTAAGTTACATTTCAATAGCAGTGACATTACAACCTTATGGGGTCTTGATGCCGTTGCGGCCGAGATTTAGGGCCTGTTTGGCCAACCTCCAACTTCTCCAGAAGTGCTCCTCAGAAACAGTTTCTGGAGCAGAAGCTCCAGTTTGGAGCTTCTACTTCTGATGAACAAATTTGCACTAGAAGTGCTTCTCAGAAACCAGAAACCGTTTCTCAGTTTTGTGTGTTTGGCCAGTTTCTAGTTTTTAGGACCCAGAAACAGTCCAGAAACACTTCAGTAGCTTGGCCAAACACACCCTTAATGCCCTAAAGTACCTTCATACAATCATACGCAACATTTTCGTAGGTAATTGCTATTATCGTTGAAGGTATAAAATATTGGGTTGTCTAACCATTCAGTCTAGACTTTTGGTTCACTTAGTTATCTAACGATAACAAGTACATCTCGTCGTCTTGAATATCTCACAAATCTCACGATAATCCAACATTGAAGCGGGTTCAATCCTTGCCCGATATCAAATAAGAAGATTAAATTAAAGCAAGTTTGAGACTAGATTAGATTATGGCTGTAATCACTGTCAAAGTGTAGTGATGAAGAAGATTAAAGGCTTTAGGTGACGAAAATATAATTTTGACTAGTTGATTTCCACTTTGCTACATCTTGCAATGCACTTTTCTTGATTTTTGCCAATGCGTTCGTCACAAGCTAGCTGAAATTCTGCTAATTAATGGATCATCAACCCCAAAGTTTAGGGGAGAACACCCACTAATTGATCAAAAGAACTCTTTAAATCCTACTCCTAAACGGTAACATTAGGTACTTGACCAACCGCCAATTTAATACTTCATATTTGTCCGTTCAAATTGGATTCATTAGAGCACGTACAGTGGTGTGCTTCAACGAAATGAAGAGTTAACTCTTGAAGAGAGAGGAGAGATAAAAAGTTAACTTTAACCTCACAGTGGTGTGCTTCAAGAGAATGGAGAGTTAACTCTCCATCAACATTTGATGTAGCTAACTCTCCATTTGCAGCACACAAGTAGCTAGCTACAACTTTTTCTCCTCTCACATACCCCACTTACTCTTTTAGGGTTCAGTTCTCATGAGAACACTTATTCTCATGAGAACCATGAGAACCCCTATGTACCATTAGATTACAAGGATGAAGGGTCAAGATTAGACCCCTAAAATAAAACAAACCCAACATTTTCTCTCTCCTCCTGCCTCCCCAGCCCCGACCACCGGCAACCACCCAACCCCCGCCGTCACCGTCACCAACCACCAACCCAGCCACCGGAGACCCAACCATCAGACTCGCCTCCGTGGGCGAACCCACCACCCGCGGCCCCCACAACACCTCTTCCCTCCCACCTTCCTCAATTTTTCTTCTTCCACATCCTCTCTCCTCAATTTTCTCCCTCTTCAGCAACAACGGAGGTTTCCGGCCAACGATAATGCAAAATCGGAATGCACAATTAAGTATATCCAAATGCACAATCAAGTATATTGAAATGCACAACTAGATGATGTGTAATGCACATTCGACAACTTGAAATTGTGCAATCCAATTAACGAAATTAAAATGAAAATTTAGTAAAGATAAAATGCACAATAGAATGCACAATTAGATCATGTCTAATGCACATCAAACTTTCAATTGCACAATCATGTAAGATAGAATGTACCTCCTATAATTATAGATTGTACAATTAGTTTTGAAAGAATGAACATTTACATCAATTGGAATGCACAACTTGAGAGTTCACACTACATCACCGCCATACCCACCGCAACTAACACCGCCACCTTGCGTCGTCCACGACCAATATCGGCGCCACCGAAGAATGGATGATTCCGACGACGTAGCTAGTAAGGAAGGAGGGTGGTTTTAGCGAGCGGTGGAATCATGGTGGATGTGGATGAAATCGAGAGGACTCGATAAATGAGGGAGGGGCAGGCGGCGAAGGTGGTGGCGCGAGGCGGCCTCGTCTAATTCCGATGCCTGAGTGGTGAAGTCCGGCCACTGGTCGGCGTTGATAAGGTCGTCGGGTGTGTGCAGGAGAGAGGATGGGAGAGGGGAGAGAAGATCGTGGAAACCTGGGTTTGGTTTTTTTTTTTTTTTAGTTTTCTTATGTTTTAATATAACATAATTAAATCTCAGCCCTTGATCCATCTAATCCAAAGGTCAGTAAAGGTTTTCATGGTTCTCATTTAAGGGAGTGTTCTCATATGAACTGAATCCTACTCTTTTATAATATGTTACCAAATTACGATAATCAATCACGATTTAAATATTTTATTAATTTAATAAAGTTCGAGAATAATTAATTTCAAAAATAACTTTTTTTACTCAAAAAAATCATTTTTTATTTTTAAAAAAAATAATTCTATAATATAATAAAATTCTGATGTCGATTTATTTTATGTGATATTGAAAAATATCGAACTTATAACGATCTTTTACGAAACATTGTAAAAGAATGAGTGGAAAATGATAAGATGTGATAAAATAATACAATCGGATCCACTAAAAGTGAGCTGGAGAGTTAGACATGAGAGAGATAGCATTGTGAGGGTGAAGTAAGGTATTGACTCTCCAAGGAGAGAGAATGTGTTGGAGAGCTAGTGCTTTATGGAGAGTGTGCTTCAGCGTTGTACATGGCCTTAACGTCACCTATTAATCTAACTCTAAATGTTTGTTAGCTACTTTTCATTATTTCCGTTTGGTTTAGATTCAAGTGGCATACTCGAACTAAACGAACTGAAACGGAAAGCAAATTTTCCTAAACGATACAATGAAACGGAGAGCAGCTTTTTCCTAATCGATAGAAATTTTGAGCAAAAAAGGTATATCGACGAAAAATTCAATAGATTTATGTAAAAGAACGAATTGATAGATTTCTCATTAAGATAACAAATCGTTAAACAACTTAACGTTACACAAGGAAAGTGCACAAGTAGACTAATAGATCAAAGCATATCACATAATCTGATCGGAAAGCGAAGGCAGTCGCCGGAAAAAGTTGGCGGGAACGGATGGCATATCATCCCGGAATTTCGGATGGCGTAAGTAGTAAAATGCCAACCCAAGCACAAATGCCTTGAATGGGATGACATAGAAAGCCAAGGATGCAACCAAGCAAAATACCAAAAATATGCCAGTTGCTCTTGGGTCTCTCCAATTGTACAAGGCCTCCACTCTTTCCCATTGGGCTGCCATGTCTCCCAAGAAGGATTGGGCCCTTCCTGCCAAGGCCCTAAGCCTATCGTATCTGATCCGAACGACGTCTGTGGGTCGTGTGGACGGGAACCCATCGAACTCCTCATCGAGCTCCTCGTTGGTTAACACGTCCACACATGATAGCCTCGGGTCCATACTGAAGGGGACCCTAGCGCGGTACCTAATCCGAAGGGCTAGTATAAGGAAAGCATACATGAAGAATGTAGGGAGGACTAGGTGGGGGCAGAGGACTATGGCTAATAGTATAATGTGGACTAGTATGGTTGTTGGTGGGTGAGACCAGGTTCGTATTCCATTAAGCCAACGAGCCAATGTGGCTAGTTTCGACAGGCCGTTAACCACCCTAAACCAATTCACTTTGCTCTTCCTCATGCTCCAAATGTGGGTATCCGAGTCTAGCATGTATTGAACCACCTCTTGACCCAAAGCTGGCTCGGACCGAGCTAGCCTAGCTGTGACGATTCTCATAGCGGTGTGGCGTAGAATATCTTGCTGGGCTCGACCCAATGGACATACATAGTGCATTCTAGGAAGCATTGGGCTAGCGTAAGCTTGAAGTAGACTGATCCATGATGAGCAAGTGAACCGGACTGCTATCTCAATCTCGCCCATTCTCCTTGCCCCACCCGGAAGCAACACAATAAGCGGATACGTATTCAAGTAAACCCGGTTTGCATCAAGACCTGACAATCTTATCCTAAGCTTTCCAATACGGATATCCTTCCCGGGTTTACCCGTATCATCCTTCTTGTACCGCCCATTGTCGAAAATACCGATAGTGAGAACCGTACACGGGTCAAATACATCCCAAGTATACTGCTCATTCCACCGTGGGTTGAACCTATCCATGATGGTTCGTGTACGAACCCATTTCGGCCCGTATTTGGCAACCACATAAGCATCAGTGGTACCCCGGGTCCCATCCTTGGTTTTAACAGGTAACAAATTGTTCCCACCACGGAGGCCCACTTCAAGAAGGCCCATTGGAGGCTTGGCTAACTGCTTAGCTGAGGGTCGGACATCACTAGTCAAGTGAGCAGCCTCATCAAGCACGTGATAGCCACCCTCAAGACACGCCCGCACGTGTATCCTCCCAGCGTAAGGCTTAGCCTTCTCATCCTCCCCAACCAAATTGAACCATCTAGACCGGGTCTGGGCTCGATCATCAGACCTCCGCTCCATGCTCGCCACGTGCATCTTCGTAAACCCGACCGTTTGCCCATTCGACACATCCTCGACCGTGACCAACAAAAACGGTTCAAAAGGCTCCGCGGCCACGAAAACCAAATCCTCATTCCACGTTGGATTAGTAGACCCCACAGCCATCCGACCTGTCTTAAAAACCTGACCCCCTAGTTGAGCCTTAACAAAAAGCTCAGGATTTCGACACTTTGGTTCGGAACTTCCCGAGCCTAATTGCAAATCCTGGGTTTGGATAACCGTTACCCTCAAATACCACAACTTAGGCGACAAATAAACCTTGGCTCGGGTTTCCGGAATCAAACCTCCGGAGTCCGATTGCCAAGCCTCTTGAAACGCCTCATCAGCCTGAGTCCCGACCCAAACCGCAACCATGACATCATTCCCTTCCGAACCTTCAAGAGTATACCACTGCGGCGCCAACGGACTATCCGGAGGCACCCGCTTCGGTACCTCCTGTAAATCAAACGACACCGTTCCAAGACACCCTTCCACTTTAGAACCCTCCGCTTCACCTTTCTTCTCCGTCCAAACTCCCACTTCCAGTGACGTGGAATTCAACCCCTCCTTATCAAATGCAAATACTTGATCCCAATCTTTACTCCCACCCTCCGACGTCGTTTTAATTGAATGCGTCCCGATCACCAGCTTCGCGTAGATTACCGAATCCGGTTCCGGGTTCGCCCGTTTCGCCTTCACTACCCGAACGTATAGAAATGTCATCCGGTCCACTAGATCATACCCTGTTCCATGCCCCCTTTCCGGAGCCGCAATCGACCCTAGCTCCAATTCACCACCGCCGCCGCCGCCTCCGCCACCAGTAACCTTGCTACCACCACCACCAGCAGCTAAAACAACCTCCTGTTTCTTCTCCTCCCCATGAACCATCTTCTCAATTTCCGCCACCGGCGGAACCACATCATCCTTCTTATCCTCCTTCTTCTTAGCACCCTCCTCCGCCGGAGCCGCCTCATCCGCCGCCGCCGGAGCCGCATTCTCCTCCGGCGGCTTTTCCTCTTTACTTCCCTTCTCCTCCTCCTTCTTCTTCTCCTCCTCCACCGGAGCAGCCGCCGCATCAACCGCCTCATCCTTCTTCTTCTCCTCCTCCGCCGCCGGCTTCTCCGGTGGAGGAGCCGGCGGATCCTCATACCAAACCTTAACACCAATCTCACCCTTAATCTGTGAAAAAACACTCCTCTTCTCCAAAGGGTAATAAATCAAAGACTCGGACCCAACCGGAGCGAAACTAGAACCGGCAACCTTAACCTTCCCGAGGAAGTTACTTCTTTTACCAGCCTTCTTATCATTATATACATTGAGTTCCAACACATCATCGACCATGGCGCCGTTATCATGGACGATGAAATCAAGCTTCTCATCCCACTGTGGGTTGAGATCGCGAGATATTGTCCTAGTACGACGTCGTTGGCCGTCGAAATCGACCACGACAAACGCACTGGCTGAACCTTGGCCGTCTTTTGGTATGAGGTTCTTGGCGTTGCATACTTCCACCACTAATTTCCGACCGTTGGAATCACCGGCCATTTTTAGTAAGTGGAGTTTTTAATTTTTGCTTTTTATTTGAGTGGGATGTGGGGGCACTGTAGTGACTATTACTTACTATTATTAGAATGAATGAAAGAATGAATTGAATTGGGGAAAAATTTTAGAAAGAATGAAATTGAATTGGGAGTGAAAAGTGAGGTTGGTATTTATATGAGGGAGGGGGTAACGGATTAGAAATGAAGAGTGAGGATGAAGACACGTTAGATTGAGATGGGGCCATGTGGGGATTTTGTATTGTTTAGTTTAATTAATTAATTTGGTAATGAAAGAGGCAGAAATGCAAAAAAGAAGGTAGTAGGAGTACTAGTAACGGGAAGTGAATCTTTTGGTTAGGTTGGGGGTCAAAGCAGCGTGCCGGGTGCTGGTTATGATCAGGTACTTGGTGTACTAATCCTACTACTTAATCAACAAATGTACTCTTCCTGGTAAAATGGAATCTTGCTTTGTAATCTTTTTACTGCCTAGTAACACTTGTTCACTTTCTCTAAGATTTTATATTTATGTTCGATCAGTAAAAAAGCAAAAAAGATTGCACTGTAATAGAATGGGTGAGTGAATTTTTTTTTTTTTTGAGATCAATAGTGAGTGAAATTAGTATGGTTGATAACAAGTTTTAGGGAAATGTAATGTAAGTTGGATGCAGATTTGGTTAACATTTACCGAGTATGTCCTTTAAATTGGATTGAAATTATCATACTACTTTTAATCACTAATACTCGTAATATTTTGAGCCGATTTTAGGTTAGGATTTCAATTTGTTCGGTTCAGGTTTGTCAATTTCGGGACGGGTTCATACTATTCACTACGAATGTACAATCAAATTCGAAACGGGCCAAGTTCGGTCAAGTCAAGCTAAGGTCATGTCAAGTTTTCTCCGTTCAGATGACCGTTTATAGTTTTTGAGTCAAACTTGTATAAAATACTTCCAATTTTCAATTAGCCAGTTTGAAAACAATTCAACCACTATAAGAGCATAACAAAAGACACTTTAGGTGGTGAATCAAAGCCTTCGTAGCAAACTAGTTAAAAGCATAAGTGTCTAGTAAACCACACATGATACGCTACTCATTCACATCCAAATCAAATGCAACACTCGTTAGTTTAGCACACATAGAACGAAATATAATATATATCCATCGGTTAATACCAACAAAAGGATACTCCGTATGTGACTAATGCAAATTAAACTTATCTATTACGGAGTACTACCTTTGTTTATAATTGATTATCCATTGGTAGAAAGTAGAAAGAACCATACTGCATTTCATTATTAGTTTAGATGGTGTCATGGTGTATGTGGGTTAGATTGCGTAATAGTGTAATACTCAGATAATACACTTTTTATTTATATATTTAGTAGAACAAGCACAGTCACAGTGTACACGAGGCAACAAGTTGGAGCTAAACGACGTACTGGAGTTATAACGTCAGTAGTCAGGTAAAAAGTGAGATCGACAAGTTGATGAGGACTGAGCAAATACACGTTGAGGAGTGAAAGTTACTAGTCATGAAATTCAGCATAGTAATTGTCGTTTTCTTATTTATCTAACATAATTTTTATGTACGGAAGATTTATATCTGCAAGAATGGACGTTGCTTTTTATTATTCATTTACCTCCTCTCATCTTCTAGTGTTGGTCGGAAAGTTTGGTCTGATTTTGGTCAGGAGTATGCTGGATATGATGAAAAGCATTTGCACTACTACACAGTAGTAATCCACACTGCTGACAACATGGTTATCGTTAGAATTGGATCTTTGCTAATTGCAATGTATGAAGAGATCGGACCTCTTAATTTAAAAATCCCATCCAACCATGATCCATATGCTATCGAATTTACAGGGCAAAGTAGTTAGCATGCCGTCTGGCCCACGCCCATGCTACCTATGTATATTGTTTATACTTATTTCATAAAAATGTAAGTTAATTTTGTTATAATATTATTAGGATCCTAATTTTTTTTTTTTTTGAGAAAATGTAAGTAATTATATTAGCTCAAACTTGGTTCCAAGACCAAAATACACCATTTTCCACCAAACTAGACTAGCACAAATTGCTAGTTCAAGTTTTCAAGACACTCTTTCTCTTTCTGGTTTTGTGCATTACAAAGAGTGTATATTCTGATTTTAATACTACTTATAATCTCTTTTATCAGATTTTCTGGTCTAGCTTTACAGTTTTATATTCTAGCTCTATTTCTTTCCCTCCAAGTCACATAGATCATTCCATATAGGCACGCCGTTGTCACTTGCTTTTGAAGTTTTGATTTGCACCTTGTGTCTCTACACCATATGATGCTATTTGTCATGGGAATTTGGCATTGTAGTTTCTAATTCAGAATCACCCTGCACCTGTTGCTATATTCACATCCAAAGAATAAATGTTCATCAGTTTCTGCTTTATGGTATCAGAGCCCATGGTTGAAGACCTGGGACTCAAGAAGACTGGACCCGTTGCAGATGGATCAAGTTTACGCAGCCGAAGAGAGCTAGAAGAGCCCCGGTTTGCGATGCTACCGAAGAGAGCCAGAAGAGCCCCGGTGAGCCTGTGAAGGTCCAGTCTGCGCAGATGGGCAAAGATACAGCACCTGTCATCACTCACTACTCCAAGTTTTGCTAACCTCTCCTTGATTTGCAAACCCTTCATTTCCTTCAGCCATGCTATGAATCTCTATTTAGGTACAGTGTACCTGTTCCAAATCAATATTGTCCATCTCAGCTGCGCTCATGACATTTCTCAACTAGCCAATTATACCTTCCTTTTATTGTGTACTCCTTTGTAGAGTTTCAACTACTTTGAGTTTATGAATGCTGGCTTCATTTGCAATTGATACAAGAGTAGTAACCAAGTCCAAAAGCAAGAGTGGTCAAGACTCAACCTCAGTGGGAGCTGTACTAATGCAGGCTGCAAGTGTGGGTTCAGGACTGTCAATGCTTGCATTGGACAGTCTGAACTAATCAATATTCCTAGGATGAATAAGGTTTGGGTACATGACTAGGATGTGATCAGGTTGGAAAAGGTAGCAGTTGATACACTAGTGGTCCGTGACATAGCAAGAAAGTGCGCATTAAACTCTCAGAAACAAACTCTGCAACCTGTCGTTGTCATTCCAGTGGTCCTGCTTGACACCTTGCGCAGAAAGAACAAATTAGCCAGCTAACTTTTGCAGAAACTAGCCATTTCTTCCTTCAAGCACATGTATCATTCCACCTACTTGTTCTACAGCCAATAGGAATTAATTCAGTAGTTGTTTTAATTTTGCATTTTCAAATTGTACCAGATAATTCTCAACCTTTGATGAAATATCTGATGGTCCAGAAATATCCAATGTCTCTATATATAGAGTGCAACTTGTAATGAAGGAGACAACTTATTTTGAAATGAAAACCCTAGAATTCTCTCATCTTTTCCTTTGTGGATTATCAGTAACCTTTGTGGAGCAAAACTCAGCTTGTGTGGTTGAATCTTGGTTGCTTTTGCACCTTTTTACCTTGTTTTAGTTTAGTATACCTTTCACAAATTCCTATCCTTTAATCTAACTCGAAGTTACAACATCTTATCTTAGACAAAATTCATAAACCCTGGCCTGGGTTATACCTATCATATTGGTTATCAGAGCTTAAGTTGTGATTTCCATACCAAAGACTTAAACTTTAAACACAAAACCACAAAAAAACCTTCATCCTTCATCAATCTTAACTACAGAAATCCAAAATGAGTGAAGAGAGGTTAGCTAGGTTGGAAACAGGTTTGGAAACACTTACTGGTCACATGAACTTAATGATGACAGCACTGAACCATCTTACACTGAATCCTGAAGATGTGAGGAGAACTAGAGGAAGGCCAAGGCATGGAGAAGGATCAGATTCAGAAGGTGATGGAAGAGGATCACAACAGGAGGGTTTTGACAGCCAACTCAAGGTAGAGATTCCTGACTTTTTTGGTACTTTGAATCCTAAGGATTGCTTAGATTGGCTTAGAACTGTGGAGCGTGTGTTTGAATATAAAGGTTATGATGATGCTAAAATGTATAAAGTGGCAATCTTGAAGTTTAAGGGTTATGCTTCTTTGTGGTATGAAACCTTAAAGGCTCAAAGACTTAGAGAAGGAAAACCTGCAATTAAATCATGGATTAAACTGGGAAAGAAACTTAAGGAGAAGTTTATCCCCTCTGATTATACTCAAGAATTGTTCTTAAAACTCACACAATTGAAGCAAGGAGATAAGACTGTAGAGGAGTATTTGCGTGAGTTTGAACAGTTAACCCTGTAGTGTGAGATAAATGAGAAAACTGAACAGAGGATTGGTAGGTTTTTACAAGGATTGGATGAAAAAATTGCTGATAGAGTAATTATGCAACCACTGTGGTCCTTTGATGAGGTTGTCGCTTTGTCATTGAAAGTAGAAAGGTTGGGAAAAACTAGATCTACTGCTGTTAAGAGTTTTAAAAAAGGAAGTTTCTCTAAACCATACATTCACGAGTAATAGAGTTGACAACAACAAGAATGTCAGAGATGAAAAATCTGCTGTTAATAAGGAGAGTCAGTCAGGAGCAAGTGCAGTAGGGCAGGGGAAGGTTGTTACTGGGGATTTCAGGAGAAAATGCTACCAATGCTAGGGCTATGGTCACATCAGTAGAGATTGTCCCACAAAAAGAGTCATGACTTCTAGGGAAGTTGAACAAATAGAGAAAGACGAGGCAGTGGAGCATGAATTCCTGAATAGTGACAGTGATGGTGAACAAGGAGGGCAAGACTCACTCTTTGTACCACCTGACCCAGGCCTATCTTTGGTATTATGGAGGGTAATGCATTCTGAACCCCAACCATTGGAGAACAACCAAAGGCACATGATTTTTCAAACCAGGTGCACTGTTAAAGGAAGAGTCTGCAATCTGATTATTGATGGGGGAAGCTGCACCAGTGTTGCATCCACCACATTGGTGAAAAAGCTAGACCTGACCACCACAGATCATCCTGCACCCTACAGGCTCAGATGGTTGAACAGAGGAGAAGTAGTGGAGGTAGAAAAACAATGCCTGGTTCCATTTTCAATTGGAAAGGATTACAATGATGAGGTGCTATGTGATGTTCTGCCCATGGATGCTTGTCACTTGTTACTAGGGAGACGTTGGGAGTTTGATAGAGATATCAGCAGAAAAGGGAGGGACAACACATACTCTTTCAAGTTTGGCAAGAAAACCATTGTTTTAACCCCATTACCACCAAATTTGAGAAACTTTACTACCCCAATTATGTCAGATGCAGTGAAAGAAAGCTTGTTTATAAGTGAATCAGAGATGGCCTGCATTGATCAAGAGGAACCAGTGTTCATGCTTTCCTCTAAGGAGATTAGCCCAGCAGTACATGAAACCTCTAGCTCAATCATCAGGCTGTTGGATGAATATAGGGACGTATTCCCAGCAGAGTTACCTTCAGGCTTACCTCCTTTGAGAGGAGTGGAGCACCACATAGACCTGTTACCTGGTGCCATGCTACCAAACAGGCCTGCATACAGGTGTGATCCCACTGCTACTCATGAGCTGCAGAATCAGATCACTGAATTGATGAGTAAGAGTTTTGTGAGAGAGTCACTCAGTCCATGTGCAGTGCCAGCTTTGTTAGTGCCAAAGAAGGATGGAACTTGGAGGATGTGTATTGACAGAAGAGCCATCAATAACATCACCATCAAGTACATATTTCCCATCGTTGTACAAATTAATCACTTACACATGGCTGGCGCAGCGGTTACTACTCGCATATGGGTACTCGAGATCGCGAGTTCGATCCTTGATAAGGGAGTGTTTAGTCAGTTTTTATTCTTTACTTTTCGTTTGCGTTGGAAAATAAGCAAAATTTGTTCATCAAGGAGGTTCGAACCCCGGTGTCTGTACCGCTCAAATACTCCCATTCGCCACTTGGGCATTGTAGTTATTATTGATTATAAGAATAATTTTTTTGTTATAATGTATAATGAGTGCGAGCAATTTTCGTGAAAATGAGCATTATTTCAACACAAAATTTTAAAAAGTTTCATCTTTTGACTTTATGAAATGCGGGCATGCGGATATATTAAATAGTAGTGTGCTTTCAAAAGAATGCGTTGGTAGTGTAGGTAAATTTTGCAACAAAAAATCTAAAAATGTAATTACTATATCGTATTAGTAAAAAAAAATTCCGAACCCCCTTACGCGAAACCCTAGCTCCGCCCCTGACAAGAAGGCTGCGGGTCAGTTAAATGTGATGAACCAAGAGGAAGCTGACAACACTGATGTGGTTTCTGGTAATTTCCTTGTCAATTTTGTTGTTGCACATGTTTTATTTGATAGCAGTGCTTCCCATTCTTTTATTGCTGCTAAGTTTGTTGAGAAATGTGGTCTTAAGTCTAGTTTAATTGTGGATTTTGATTTCTCTATGCCTACTGGAGTAAATGTCAATTGCAAGAGCATGTTTAAGGACGTTCCAATAGTAATTGGAGGTCATGAGTTCAAAACTGACTTAGTAAAATTTCCTTCACCCTATTTAAATGTCATCTTGGGAATGGACTGGATGGGCAATACAAGGCAAGATTAGACTGTTGGTTGGGAAAAATGTCATTGAGGGGATCTAAGGATGTGAGGGTTTCTTACCGTGTGAGTTTAAAGGGACCAAAAGTCAAACTAATTTCGGTAATGAATTTTAAGAAACGGATCTGTAAAGGAAACCCGTTATTCTTATGCCACGTGCAGGATACTAGTGTAGAGTACCCTGACTTGAGTGATGTGCCAATAGTGAGGGACTTTGAGGATGTCTTCCCAGAGGAGATTCCTGGGATGCCACCAAAAAGGGAAGTCGAGTGCAAGATTGAATTAGTTCCTGAAACTGGTCCTATTGCCAAGGCACCCTATAGAATGGCACCTGCGGAGATACAAGAACTTAAGAAACAGTTGGATGAACTTGTGGAGAAGGGGTATGTAAAACCTAGTATGTCACCTTGTGGCGCGCCTGTATTATTCGTGCGAAAGAAGGATGGAAGTATGAGACTATGTATCGACTATCGTGAGCTCAACATTGTAACGATCAAGAATAGGTATCCCTTACCTAGAATTGATGATCTATTTGACCAATTAAAAGGCGCGAGTGTGTTCTGTAAGATTGACTTGAGATAAGGATACTATCAACTTAAGGTTGCAGAAGAGAATGTTCTCAAAACAGTGTTCTCCACTAGGTATGGTCATTATGAGTTCACCGTGATGCCGTTTGGGTTGACAAACGCACCTGCTGTGTTTATAGATTTGATGAATCGAACATTTAGGCCTTATTTGGACAAGTTTGTGGTGGTTTTCATTGATGACATCCTAATATATTCGAAGAATGAGGAAGAACACAAAGAGCACTTAAGGATTGTACTAGAAATCTTGAGGGAAAAGAAACTGTATGGTAAATTTTCAAAGTGCGAGTTTTGGTTGGATAGGGTTGCATTCCTGGGTCACATCATTTCCAAGGAGGGTGTAGCTGTTGATCCTTCCAAAATTAAGGCAGTCAAAGATTGGCCTACACCCAAGAGTGTAACTGAGATTAGGAGCTTTTTGGGACTTGTTGGCTATTATAGAAGGTTCGTTATGCACTTTTCAAAAATAGCTGAACCCATGACAACGTTGATGAAGAAAGCTACCAAATTTAAATGAGATCAGTCTTGCGAGGAGGCCTTTCAAACCCTGAAAACTAGGTTGACGTCTGCATCGGTTTTAGCACTGCCTGATGAGAACACAGATGCTTCAAAGAATGGCTTGGGTTGTGTCCTTATGCAGAACCGTAGAGTAATCACCTATGCGTCTAGGCAACTCAAGAGTTACGAGGAGAACTACCCAACACACGATTTGGAGCTAGCTCCTATGGTATTTGCCTTGAAATTGTGGAGACATTACCTATTTGGGGTAACTTTTAAGGTATTCTCGGATCATAAAAGTCTCAAGTACATATTCACTCAAAAGAAGCTTAACATGAGACAGAGGAGATGGCTAGAACTCATTAAGGACTATGACATGGAGATTCAATACCACGAGGGTAAGGCCAACGTGGTGGCAGATGCTCTTAGTAGGAAGTCCTTGCACAATATTCAGATGGTAGTACAACGACAGAAGCTGAGAGATGAATTTCTAAACTTTGGGATACAGTTATCGGAACACGGAGTCACTACGTTTCAAAATGATCTCTTAGGGGAAATTGGGCAACTTCAGAGTTCTGATGAGTACCAAAAGGGAGATTGGAGAAAGATGGCTAATTATTCAAGATGACTGGAGATGGTGTGATTTGCTTTCAGAGTCGAGTATGCGTCCCTGACAATGTTCAACTGAGGGAAAAGATCCTGACAGAAGCTCATGCTACACTATACTCAGTACATCCGGGAGGAGATAAGATGTACCAAGATCTGAAACAGGTGTATTGGTGGTCTGGGATGAAAAAGGACATCGCCGAATTCGTAGCTAGATGCCTAGTTTGACAGAAGGTAAAAAGTGGACACAAGAGACCACAAGGCAAGCTACAACCACTGCCAGTGCCTTAGTGGAAGTGGAGCTCGATATCCATGGATTTTATTGCTGGTTTACCCAGGACTCTTAAGGGAAATAACATGATTTGGGTGATCGTAGATAGACTGACGAAGAGTGCTCACTTCATAACCATGAAAGACACCTGGAAGAAGAAACAACTAGCTATTGCTTACATACCTCATGTTGTGAGACTACATGGTGTTCCGGATGAGATAGTTTCAGATCGCGATGCGCGGTGTGTGTCTAGGTTTTGGTCAAAGTTACAAGAAGCCTTGGGCACCGGACTCCTAAAGAGCACTGCATTTCATCCACAACTGATGGCCAAACTGAAAGAACAAATCAGAAGTTGGAAGATATGCTTCGAGCTTGTGCTCTACAATTTCAAGGAGGATGGGAGAGCAAGTTGGATCTAATTGAGTTCTCTTATAACAATAGCTATCAAGCATCGATCAAGATGGCACACTATGAGGCGTTGTATGGGAGGAAGTGCAGAAGTCCGATTTATTGGAACGACATCAGTGAGACTGTAGTATTGGGGCTTGACTACATCCAAGAGATGACCGATCAAGTAAAGCTAATCGAAGATAGACTCAAGGCAGCTCTGGACATACAAAAGAGTTACGCCGACAAGACTCGTAGTCATATCGAGTTTGAAAAGGATGACATGGTGCTGCTGCGTGTATCGCCTACTAAGGGCGTAATGAGGTTTGGCAAGAAAGAGAAACTAAGTCCAAAGTTCATAGGGCCATAAAAGGTAAAAACGAATTGGTTAAGTGGCTTATGAACTGGACTTACCTGCAAAACTGGATCAAGTCCACAACGTTTTCCATGTGTCCCAACTGCGAAAGTATGTTAGTGATCCGTCTCATGTGCTCGACCCGAAAACGATCGAGTTGGATGAGACAATGACCTACGAGGAGGCACCATTGAAAATTCTAGATACCAAAACAAGAAAGACCCGACGTAACGAGACCAACATGGTCAAGGTACTGTGGTGTAACAACAACGTTGAAGAGGCAACTTGGGAGGTCGAGTCCACCATGCGGGAGAAATACCCCCACTTATTCGATTAAGATACTTTTGGTTCGGGACGAACCTTTCTTTTAAGGGGGATGAGAACCTCGTGCGTTCTATCTTCCGTATTTGATGTACTATATAAATTTCTAATTGTGCTGAATCCACTTTCATTTGTGCGCGTTGTCTTAGAAATGCATTACAACTCTCCTTATGAGGAAGTGCATTGATGATGCACTCTCCCTTCTATGTGTTAATATACCCTTACATTTTTAGTTTTCACCTTAGCTTGCTTATCATTAGTGTACCTTTGTGTACCTGCCGCCTAAACCAATAAGTTGGAGAGTTTGTTGTGGGACACCGATATGTACGAGCATATGGATGTCTGTGTTACCTTTTTTATGGAGGGACCTAAATCTCCGGGACGAAAATTTGTTTTAAGGAGGAAGTCTGTAACACCTCGTAATTTTTAGAATTCTCATTTAATTAGGGAGTTACCTTTTGGTACCTATTTAAGGAATTAACTGCTATTTTTGGGACAAGTTTCCTTATTGGGTTAGTTATTTGGCAAATTACCTATTTATCCTTACTAATACTCCTTCACCCTACTACCACTATTAATAATAAAAACAAACAAAAACTCTCCCCTACACTACCTCACGCATGCAGAGAAGAGAAGGAGAAAGAAAGAGAAAGAGAGAAGAAGAGAAAGAAGAGGAGAGAAGGAGCATCGGCAGCCAACGCCACCACCGTTCTGTTAGAACCTAAGGTGGTTTAGACACTCTAAACAACATTTAATAGCTATATTAAGTTGAACCTTAGGTGAGGATCGATTTGCATGTTGTTAAAAACAACTAAAAACCGAGTTTAAAGATCGTATACCTTGTTTTGGCTCTAGGTTGTGCTCTCCTTTACTAAGGAGTGTCTTGAGCTGCTTAACAAGGATGATCCTCCTTCCAAACTTCGATTCTTGAGCTCCTCTAATCTCCTACGGTACGTACCAAAGGATTCACGAGAAAACCGAATTATTATGTACTAGTAATAACTCGGTTTACTCCAAAAACAAGCTACCCCTAATCCTTAACAATTAGGATCAATTAGGGTGAAGTAGTTTTGTGTTTAGATGTGTTTTTGAGCTACATGCAAAGCTCAAAAAGCTTGGTGGCTATGGTGAAGAAGTTGACCACCTTTGAAGAGAAAGAAGATGATGTTTTTCTTCTTTTAATTTTGTGTGTATTGTTTGTGTGAAAAATGATTAGTAGTCTTAGTCTAAACATGGATTAGACTATATATAGTGGTGGGTTAAATTAGTAAATCAAATTTACTAATTTGCCCCCACTTAAATTAACCAACCTTTAAGGTATAGAAAGGTCAATTTAGTCATTTCATAACTTAACTAATTAAGTTACAATTAACTATTATATATTGATATAATAATTATTTCTAATCATATTTTAGCTAATAATTACAACTTTTGTAATTAATTCTAGCTAAATTTGTCACGCCTGACAAATCACAATAATACCCGTATAATTACTAATCTCGAATTTAGTAATTTATATACTGATAAAATTTCTATTTTATCAGTCGCTTTATTTATTATTAATTATCATATAATTAACAATATAATAAACTCTTCGGCCTGATACTAAACACATTGCAGTTAACTATTAACTGGCTGACAGGAGTTCATCACGTTATCCTATATAGGTATGACCGATAGGGATCAGTCGATCTCCGCCGTCTTACGACGACAATAACGTCAAACCCTAGACGGCCAATCGTTATTGATTTACGTTGATCAACTGATTAGTTTAGCTTATAAACTGATCCCTTATTCCATAATTGAGATTTATTAATCAATGCACTATTGTCGGAGGACACTGCTCCAACAATCTCCCACTTGTCCGAGACAAGTATGTGCATGATCGATACTCTTGCCCTATATATCTCCCACTTAATGCAAGATGTCTTTCAGGTCGCTCTTGCACTCGATGTGAATCGGAAAGTGGTTTTCTCGATCGAGAGCGCAACTGTCTGACCGGAAAAATCTACCTTAGATTACTTCCGAGCGTGGCCACGCATTTCCAGTTGCTACTCCTCGAGTGGCCTAAAGATATTAACCCTGACGTGGGCGGACAATCCCTTCACTCTACTCTCATTGTTCCATACAACTTACAGTGACCCAAAATATGTCCTTATAGCCTCCTTTTACGGCACGACTTAGGACATAAATCAAAGTCACTATTTATTGCACAAACTCTGATAAATAGTTTCAGGTCAAAAGAATCGACTCAATGGAATAATACAGTGTTCCTAGCTTCGACCCAGCAATAGGAATCTGTAGGTGGTCAAGTCCGACAGAGTGTCTCACAGTCTGCCTGTGTAAACGACCGGTCATCCCATGACCCTATGACTTTTGAACCAGTCATCCTAATCGACTTACACTCTAGTCACTTAGAGACGTCACCTCACATTGTGACTAGGGACTAAATTTTTCTGCTATTCCTGTTCACTTAATAGGGCTCAAATTGTCTCTGCGACCTATAGGAGTTTAACAGAATATATATTTATTCAGAATATACAAAACTGAATAAATTTAAACGATAAAATCTTTATATGTAAAAAGTTAATATACAAGGATCTAACTATTACATATCACATAACCTACAGCCAATCAGTCATGCGTCTCAATCCCATGGACATTACATGACTGTTGTGCTTAGCCTGTGTCATCGGCTTAGTCAAAGGATCGGCGACATTATCATCTGTCCCGACCTTACAAACCAAAATATCTCCTCGTTCCACAAAATCTCGTATTACGTGAAACTTCCTGAGTACATGTCTAGACCTGTTACTAGACTTAGGCTCTTTAGCCTGAACAATTGCTCCACTGTTGTCGCAATAGACAGTGATAGGATCTGCTGCTGACGGAACAACCTTCAGCCCTTCTAGAAACTGCTTGATCCATACTGCTTCTTTTGCAGCTTCTGAAGCCGCAATGTACTCTGCCTCCGTTGTAGAATCCGCTGTGACAGATTGTTTGGAACTTTTCCAACAGATCGCTCCACCGTTCAGAGTAAAAACATAGCCGGATTGAGATTTCATATCATCTCGATCAGTTTGGAAACTAGCATCTGTGTAACCTTTTACACGTAGCTCAGTATCTCCTCCAAACACTAAGAATTTGTCCTTAGTTCTTCTCAAGTACTTTAGGATATTCTTTACAGCTATCCAGTGACTTTCACCGGGATTAGCCTGATACCTGCTCGTCATGCTCAAAGCATACGAGACATCAGGCCGCGTACACATCATAGCATACATGACTGATCCAACTGCGGAAGCGTATGGGATCTTACTCATGCGTTCAATATCCGCGGGCTCAGACGGACATTGAGACTTACTTAGAACTATTCCGTGACCCATTGGCAGATATCCTCTCTTGGATTTCTCCATATTGAATCTTTCAAGAATCTTATCCATATAAGCTTCTTGACTTAATGCCAACATCCGTTTTGATCTATCTCTATAGATTCGGATGCCTAAGATGCGTTGCGCTTCTCCTAGGTCCTTCATCTGAAAATGATTTCCTAACCATCCTTTAACTGAGTTAAGGGTCGTAATATCATTTCCGATGAGAAGTATGTCATCCACATACAGGATTAGGAACGTTACCTTGCTCCCACTAAACTTCATGTACAAACATGGTTCCTCAACACTGCGAGTGAAACCATTTTGTTTTATTACATGATCAAACCGATGATTCCAGCTCCTGGATGCTTGCTTAAGTCCATAAATGGACCTTTTAAGCTTGCAAACTTTCTCAGGATTGCGTGGATTGACAAAACCCTCTGGCTGTGTCATATACACTTCCTCTTCCAGGAACCCGTTCAGGAAGGCGGTTTTGACATCCATCTGCCATATTTCATAATCATGAAACGCAGCAATCGCTAAGATTATCCGAACGGACCTAAGCATCGCAACTGGTGCAAATGTTTCATCATAGTGAATACCATGAATTTGCGTGAAACCTTTCGCCACCAGTCGAGCTTTGAAAACGTCCTTGTTTCCATCCATGCCGACTTTGATCTTATAGATCCACTTGCATTTCAGAACTTTTGTTCCTACTGGCACATCTACCAAGTCCCATACTTGGTTTTCGTACATGGAATCCATTTCAGATTTCATCGCCTCCAGCCATTTTGCAGAATTTGGACCTGTAATGGCTGCGTTGTAGGTTGCGGGCTCGTCACTTTCTAAAAGTAACATTAAGTATTTATCATCGTCTTCGACAATACCTAAGTATCTCTCAGGTGGGTGACTTACTCTCCCTGACCTTCTACGAACGGAGGCTGGAACCACTGTATTAGACGTTTCAGGGCTGTTTTCTCGTAAAACATCCTGATTTTCGTCCTCTGTTTGTGGCTCCTGAACTTCCCGAAGTTCAAAATTTCTCCCACTCTGTCTTCTAGAAATAAACTCTTTTTTCTAGAAAGACAGCATCACGAGACACAAACACTTTGTTCTCCTGGCGATTGTAGAAGTAATATCCTCGCGTTATTAAAGGATAACCTACAAATAGGCATTTCTCAGATCTGGGTGCTAGCTTATTGTCAGACCGGTTCTTAACATAAGCTTCACAGCCCCAAACCTTTATGAAAGACAAGTCAGGAACTTTTCCTTTCCATATCTCATATGGTGTCTTTGGAGCTGATTTTGTCGGACTCCTGTTCAGCAGGAAAACGGCGGATTGTAGAGCGAAACCCCAAAATGAATCAGGAAGCTCAGCCTGACTCATCATCGATCGAACCATATCTAATAGGGTTCTATTTCTCCTTTCAGCAACACCATTCAACTGTGGTGTTCCAGGAGGTGTTAATTGTGATACTATACCACAATCTCTCAGGTGATAATTGAATTCGTTATTCAGATATTCACCTCCACGATCAGATCGCAAGGTTTTGATCTTCCTATCAAGTTGGTTTTCAACTTCCCTCTGAAATTCTATGAATTTTCGAAGGACTTCGTCTTTGTTTCTGATTAAGTAGATGTATCCATATCTACTAAAATCATCTGTGAACGTGACGAAATAGTTGTAACCACCTCTGGCTGTGATGCTCATTGGACCACATACATCTGAATGTATTAGTTCCAATAGCTCACTAGCTCGAATTCCTTTTCCCGAAAAAGGATTTCGTGTCATCTTACCTAACAGGCAAGATTCGCATTTATCAAATGATTCGTAATCAAGTGATTTGAGCACTCCATTGGATACTAGTCTCTTAATGCGTTTTTCGTTTATATGACCTAAACGACAATGCCAGAGATACGACAACTCAGGATCACCTGTTTTGAGCTTTTTATTTTCTACATGATAGACATCGGTGGTTAAGTCTAAAACATATATTCCGTTAATTGATTGGGCTATTCCATAGACCATATCATTGTGCGAGAAGGAACAACATTTGTTTTTAATTTCAAAACGAAAACCTTCCGCGTCTAACATAGATACAGATATTATGTTTTTGCTCAGGGTTGGTACATAATAACAATTATACAAATGCAACTCTAACCCTGACGCTAACGACAAAACATATGTTCCTACGGAAATAGCAGCTATCCTTGCTCCATTTCCAACGCGTAGGTCTACTTCACCCCTTGCTAGCGCTCGCACCTCCTGCAGCCCCTGCAAATGATTACAGAGATGAGATCCACATCCAGTATCTAATACCCACGACGTGGAACTAGCAAAGTTTATGTCTATAGTGTAGATACCTGAAGCTTTCTTCTCCTCTAGGTATTTGGGGCAGTTGCGCTTCCAATGACCTACACCGTCACAATGGAAGCACCTCTGATCAGGGTTCGTGCTTTTGGGCGGCTTGGTCTTTGCGTTTACCGGCGCTTTTCCTTTGCCCTTGCCCTTTCCTTGCACGGGTTTCTTCCCCTTTTTGCCTCGATTTTTGAACTTGCCACCTTCCTTCCTCACATTGAGCGCTAAAACATCTCGTTTTCCGCTAGTACTCCCACTTGCTCCCATGTCTTTTTCTGCTTGGACAAGCAGAGCATGAATTTCATTGAGGTTTTTCCTCAAATCGTTCATGTTGAAGTTCACCCTGAAATTGTTGAACTCATCATGGAGCGAGTGTAGTATACGATCTACCGCGATTTGATCAGAAATCGGGCATCCCAGTCGCTCTAACGTCTCTACGTATTCGATCATTTTGAGCACGTGGGGGCCAACCGGCTGTCCCTTGCTTAACCGTGCCTCAAAAAATCGACTGGCGGCATCGTATTGCAATATTCGCGGCTTTTGCGAATACATATTCGTTAACTTGACGAATATTTGGTATGAGGAGGAATAAATCATCCGGCGCTGTAACTTTGGGCCGATGGCATAGATCAAAACATTTTTGATCGCGGTTGATTCCTGCTCGTACAACTCGTACGCTTGACGCTCGGCCATCGTTGCGTTTGGCCCTGGCGTCGCAGGTGGTGGTTCAATGAGAAACCGCTCCTTTCCGTCGCTTTTAGCGGCTAATCGTAGACTCAATTCCCATTCTGGGAAGTTGCTCCCGTCGTCCTTCAAGGAGTTCTTCTCCATGAAGGCACGAAGCCATGAGTCTTTCGTGATACTCGGTAGAACTGGGTTTGCATTTGGATTTGCCATTGCAATTTAGGATTCTACAATTTGGAAATAAAATTTGGTTAGATTTTATCGCATTATTATATTTCACATTTTATTCATAAAACGTGAATTTCGTTTATATAATTGATCTCCCTTAATTATATAACTGATTCCGAGATCCGTCGTATTTATAAATTTCGGGCACGCGAGAGGGCGTCTTTAGCTTTTTCCCTAATTTATAACACTCGGGTGAGCCAACTCTTGGCTGATTCTAACTCTTTAGAACTCTCGGTTGACAAATTTCTCGAATATTTGTCCCCTAGCCTCGAATTTACATAACCCTTATGCCCAATTCGTCGAGATCAACCAAATCTAACGCGTTGTAACATTTACAATCCTACTCCCCAAGGTAAAAAGGTCCCACCTCACGAGAGGGTGAGTGTGGTTCCTAATGAACAAGGTTGTATAGGTGTCGGATTTGGAAAAGCTAGCTCTCGATATTACGTTTGATTTTGGTTTTAGGAGATCTAGTCGTTTTATATTGTCTATCGCGTTAATTAAGTGAACTAAATATTTAGCGAATCGTCGACAATTTTTAACGACTAAAACGCGTGCGCAAATTTTAGTTTATACCCTATCCACTACGTCGGCGGATAAATGCAATAAACCAAGCATGCAAGATACGATTAAACTAATAAATCGATCACGAGTACTAGTATGGCCCTATCTCGCCTAAAAGAAACCTAAACTAGTCCTAACTAGTCTTCATCGGCTTCTCGTCTTCAAATGCAATCTTTGACTCCACGCCAAGGTTTGTAAAAGCTCCAAAAAATTACATGTAAAAGCCTATTATACATTTCCTTTCTAAAAATAGAAAAATAAATATTACAATTAGGCGATACGAGATCGCAATTAATTACAAACCCACCGATACCGTCCTTACATTACGGTACAGTACCGGTCCTACGAGATATCTTGGCCATACTATACTCGGATTTTGGTCAAACGTATAACACTTATACATTTGACCTCGATAAATCACATTTACCGACTAACAAAAAACAGACAACGGCTAATTTGGAAAACGATTTTAACAGTTAAAATCATGAATCAACCAAAACACTTTTGGAACCAAACCAACAACTAAACTTTTTAGTTTATCAACCTTTAGTCCCACTAAAGTCGATTCAATTAGTTTGATGGATTCGTTTTAGCCCTCTTTTTGCTCGAAAAGTGCCATAAATCACTAATTTACTCTAATTAATCATAACAATTATGAATTTAATTAGAAAAATCATATTCTTTAGCCAAAAAATCATACGGCCAGTAGCACATGCATGAGCAAAAAACCCAGAATTTTCATGTTTTAATTCAATTAAGAAAACAATTTCCAAGTTAATCATTATTAACTCTTAATAACGATAAAAAATCCAAAATTAACTTTTAATTTTGGAAAAATTCGAACCAATGCTATGGTGAATTTTATTACTGGAAATTTTAGTCCTCTTAATTTTCACATAATTTTATACATGCAAATAATCTAATTAACACTTAATTCGATAATTAAGCTAATTATGTGATTTAAACCGAAAATTCATGGAAAAATAGCTAAAAATTTCCAAAATTCCTACAATTTCGTCCCAAACTCCTTGAAGACAAGTAGAAGCCATGCATGTCGAAAAAACCCAGTGACAAAACCATTTTATCATTAAAATTAATTAAGTCGATAATTCACCTAATTAACCAACTCGGTTTTAACATGCAATAAGACCAAATGCTCTGATACCAATTGTTAGAACCTAAGGTGGTTTAGACACTCTAAACAACATTTAATAGCTATATTAAGTTGAACCTTAGGTGAGGATCGATTTGCATGTTGTTAAAAACAACTAAAAACCGAGTTTAAAGATCGTATACCTTGTTTTGGCTCTAGGTTGTGCTCTCCTTTACTAAGGAGTGTCTTGAGCTGCTTAACAAGGATGATCCTCCTTCCAAACTTCGATTCTTGAGCTCCTCTAATCTCCTACGGTACGTACCAAAGGATTCACGAGAAAACCGAATTATTATGTACTAGTAATAACTCGGTTTACTCCAAAAACAAGCTACCCCTAATCCTTAACAATTAGGATCAATTAGGGTGAAGTAGTTTTGTGTTTAGATGTGTTTTTGAGCTACATGCAAAGCTCAAAAAGCTTGGTGGCTATGGTGAAGAAGTTGACCACCTTTGAAGAGAAAGAAGATGATGTTTTTCTTCTTTTAATTTTGTGTGTATTGTTTGTGTGAAAAATGATTAGTAGTCTTAGTCTAAACATGGATTAGACTATATATAGTGGTGGGTTAAATTAGTAAATCAAATTTACTAATTTGCCCCCACTTAAATTAACCAACCTTTAAGGTATAGAAAGGTCAATTTAGTCATTTCATAACTTAACTAATTAAGTTACAATTAACTATTATATATTGATATAATAATTATTTCTAATCATATTTTAGCTAATAATTACAACTTTTGTAATTAATTCTAGCTAAATTTGTCACGCCTGACAAATCACAATAATACCCGTATAATTACTAATCTCGAATTTAGTAATTTATATACTGATAAAATTTCTATTTTATCAGTCGCTTTATTTATTATTAATTATCATATAATTAACAATATAATAAACTCTTCGGCCTGATACTAAACACATTGCAGTTAACTATTAACTGGCTGACAGGAGTTCATCACGTTATCCTATATAGGTATGACCGATAGGGATCAGTCGATCTCCGCCGTCTTACGACGACAATAACGTCAAACCCTAGACGGCCAATCGTTATTGATTTACGTTGATCAACTGATTAGTTTAGCTTATAAACTGATCCCTTATTCCATAATTGAGATTTATTAATCAATGCACTATTGTCGGAGGACACTGCTCCAACACGTGCGCCACCGCCGCACGCCACCATCGTCAGCCACCTGCACCTCCCACGCCTATTCCCCCTTTCACCCACTTGGTTCTTGATCAAGTGTAGTAAGATTCTCACCCTTTTTCCTCATAAACTTAATTAGGTCTTTTTGAATTCATGTTTAATTGATGATTTAAAGCATGAATATGATTGTAGTATTGTGATTGGTGTTCAATTCATTGTTGTTTGAGGATCTAAGCATGATATTATGAAGTTCTAAATTGGTGTTTACAATTTAGGGTTTTTGTATGTTTGTAAATGATTTCATGGTTAGAATCGCATGAATTTGAAAGGGTGGCTTGTTATGATATGGGTAACATGTAGTATAAATTTGCGAAGGTTTTATAATGGTTTTATTGAGTTAAATAGCCTCTATCCAGATCTGATTTTTCCTTATTTTGGGTGTTATTGTTGATATTTTAAGTGTTAAAGTGATTGAAAACGTTGTTAGTATGTTTGTGGAGTAGTGGTGAAAGTTTGGTGCGAATTGGATTTCGTTTGGTTATCTTATGATCATATTTGTTTTGGGGTTATCTTGTTTATGTATTATGGGATGTGTGGAGTATGGGTTGTAAGTTGGTGTAGTCATTTGAGAATATCTACCTTGTGATTTGTAGTAATCCCTTTGTACTCGACACTTGTTTTGGTGGTGACTTTGAGGAAGTACCTTTCGTGGACTTTTGATACCTTCCTAGCATTTGTGAGTGTTGAAGGTAAGAATGTTGATCTTCTAAGACTTGACCATGTTCGTATCTTTCGTTCTCATAAGCCTAATCATTCGCTTCATCCGTTGTTGTGTTCGTTTCATCTCATGTCTTTCACTCTTGAATCTATATTCATGTATGTCTTGTTTCATGGCAATGTCATTACTCATTGTTGATTCATATGTTGTTTCCGGCTACGACGGTCCATAAATCGAAAAGCGCAAACACAAATAATGTACCTTAATGACAAATCAAAAGTGTATCGTATGAACGTGAAGATAAATAAAACCCATCTAGAGGGGCGGATGTAGGAGCCGTCACCACACCACGCGGTTGTGGCTTTTATTTTGTGTAACACCCCGTATTTTTGGGACTCTTGTTTATGGTAGTTTTTGGAGAATAATCATTTTGTGGGTGTTTAATTATATTTTGGTAAACTAGAGTTTTACTTTCCTAATTTGGCCAACCTCCTAATTGGGTAGTCCAATTACTAATTTACCGTAAACCGTCTTACCAAAACCCGTCTTTTAGCTCACACCTTAAACTATAAATATAAAACAAACCCGAATTCTTTTTCTCATACTACCTGTCGCTTAAGAGAAAGAGAAAGAGAAGGAGAAGAGAGAGAAGAGCCGAGAAAGAGAGAAGAGAAGAGGAGAAAGAGCGCGCGGCTTCCCCCGACCGCCGAAACCGCCGCCGATCGCCACCCTTCGCCGCCGCACGCCACCGTCGCCCCTCTTGCCCATTTCTCTTGATTCTAGCCTTGAGAATAGTATGTCTCTATACCTAGTTCTATTAATTTCAGATTAGGGCTTTTTATTACATTCATGTTAATTGAAGTTAAGCATGAATTTGATGGTAATTAATTATGTTTGGGTTTGTAGTAATAATTATTGATGATTTGATGCATGAAATTATTAAGGTTTGTATTAGGGTTCTTATGATTGAGTTTGTGATGAACCAATGATGATTTTATGGTTAGAATTGCGTAGTAATTGAAAGGGATGACTATTATGATTTGTTAAGCATGTGATTATGATTTGGGGATGTTCTAAGATGATTTTAAGGTGAAAAATATATTCTGTCCAGATCTGATTTTACCATAAATTGGGTGTTATTATGAGTGTTTTGATGATTTGATGATGGAATTGTGTTGTTGGTATGATTGGGTAGGTGTTGTGCGAATTTGGTGAAGTTTGGAGATCGTTTGGATGTTCTATTGATGTCTTTTGTGTTGTTGGAAGTGTTGATTAGTAATTGAGTGTTGTTAATGGTTTTTAGGTTGTGTGTTCAAGGAGATACCGTTCTAAGCTTGTGATTGAGCTTGTGATTTTACTAGAAGGGTAAGAACGTTGGTTACAATCCCAACCACAATATCTAAACTCTAAAGAATACCTCATCTTGATACTAATTAACCTTGGTTTCCATTGACTATTGTTTCATGCTAATACCTATCATTGTCCTACCGTTTTCATATCATTATCTTTTGAAATAACCATGCAGCACTTCCCGCCAAACGGCTCAAAGAACCGGCCCTTCGGCCTCTTGATTTCTGCCGGTTCGGCCTTTCGGCCCTCTCGGTTTCTTTCGGCCACTCGGCCTCTCGGCCGAGTGTGTGTTGTTGTTGTTGCTTTGTTGATTTGTTGTGATTCGTATAATTTCTATTGCATTAACGATTGTATATTATGTATTGTTTACGCGCGTATGATTATGTACACTAATGATTATGATAATGATGTTGTTGATGATGTATACCACCTAGAGTAAGGTGACGCGGCCCGGATCGGTCACCTCTAACCTCTGATCAAGGTTGTTTAGGTCGGAGTAGCTACCGACTTCCTAATCGGCTTACCTCCTAGAGGCTTCGCATCCTACCTGGCCCTCTAGTGAGGGGTGTGCACACTTCAAGACGTTAGGATCTGTTTTCTAGTACTCTAACTCGCGTTGGTTCGAGATTGTGGTGGCTGTGGGGTAGGAGCCCAGCCGTTGACGTAATGATATAACAAGACTTTTGGCTCTTGTTGCGATATGACGATTATCGCACTCTTATTATATTGTGATGATTGATTGTTGTTGTTGTTGACTGTGCGCTTGGCGCGTGCTTCTTGCCTTCTGTGTTTTGGTGATTCTTACTCAGCCTGTATGCTGACGTTCTTTCTTCTGGTTTGTTCCCTACCATGTTTTGGGGCCTATGTCATTCTTTGATGGCATAGTTTGACAGGTCTTGTTGATTGTGGAATGCTTGCTAGAGGAGTCAAGTGCATGCTGGGGATTTATAAACAATCATTAGACATTTGTTTTCATTTGAGTTGTGTAATTTGAGATTATTTTTGAGAACAATAGTTCGACATTGTTTAAGACTTCCGCTGTTACGTTTCTAATTAGTGTTGTAATCGAATATCAAGCCTACCAATTGACTTGGTAGTCAATTGCGGCGTGACAATTCTAAATTTATTTCCGTTTATCATTCAGTTAAAATTTAGGGTTGTTACATTTTGTACCTCTGATCAAGGTAGTATTGTGGGTCGGAGATCAGCTACCGAACCCCCTAATAGAGTTCCTCCTAGAGGTGGTTTCGTCCTACCGGTCCTCTAGCGAGGGGTGTGTACACTCGAGTCCTTAGGTTGCATTACTTGTAACTCTAGATGCGGTAGTCATGGGGTAGGACCCTTGGCTTGTCTTTAGGGACCTCTCGGAGGCCCTCGATGATCGTACGTTGTTGTCAAAAGAAGTTAAAAGTAAGAATAACAGATTTTCGTACAGGCAGCCCTGGGCTGACCTTTGCGCGACTCGTGAAACCTGTGCACGAGTCGTGTCCGTCGATTGACACTATTATGCCGGTCTCTGCACTGTGTACGAGCAGTGCACGAGTCGTGCCCAGTTTTTCGTTGTCTTGATTGCTTGGCGTAGTTTGTTTAGTTATTTGTAGTTACGCTTCATTTTAAGGCGCGTATCTTTTTTTTCTTTTGTTGCTCTCTTCTCTTACTTAGCCTGTGCTGGCGTTCTTTCTTTTTGGGTCTGTCCCTACCCTATTTTGGGGCCTATTGTCATTGTTATGATGGCGCAGTTGACAGGTTTTGAAGGTGATTGCTTGTTTACTTGGAGGCCAATGCATGACATGGGGATTTTAGAATAATTCGTCAAACATTTGGATTTTTAAGAACGATTGTAATTTATTTCTTTTGGTTTGATTTTGGATTGTAAACTTAGTTAAAAGTCTTCCGCTAACATTCGTTGTTTCTTTCAGAAGTTTGATTTAATAAGCCTTGTCGTTGAATAACAATCCTTTATTTTCTTATTTTAATTTGTCGTAAATTTAGGGTTGTTACAATAATCATGCCATTCCTTCTCTCTTAGATAGAAATTATCCACCCACTGTAACCATAATCTATCCACCCACTGTATATCCACCAATAGAATTTTGCAACAGCAGCTCTGTTCCACATATAGGAGAAACTTTGAGAAGGAACTTTATTCTACATTATGTTTTTCTTTGAACTTTTGTCACTCCTCATATTATATTATCCTTTACTTCAACTAACTCATCGTATTTTTATTTTCTTTCCATTTTTACGTTACTCGTTATATTATTTCATTTTCATTACATATCCCGTCACCCGTTATATATTTCATTTTCATTGCACTATCACTTCACCCGTTATAGTATTTCATTTTTATTCCACTATCACATGACTCGTATATCATATTATAGTTCAATTTTGTTACCGTAAATTAGCTTTACTATATGAGCTAACTTATAGGATTTGTTCATATGAGAACACCTCATCAGATAAGAACCATGAGAACACTATCTAACCCTTAGATTAGATAGATCAATGGATAGGATTAAAGATAAAAAAAAAAAAAAACCAAACCCAGAATTTCATCCCTCCCTGTCTCTCTGCCTTCCCCAATTTCTCTTACCTTCCATAGCCACCTCTACAAACCGAGCACCTTCGACACCGCTGACCATTGGTCGAACCTACCCCACCTCCGGCGTCCGATCCCCCACCACCACGAGCGGCGGATTCAGCCTTACGCCACCACCATTCTTCTCACCGACCGCCGGTGACCTCATTCCCACCCCCGCGACCCCCTATTTGTTCTCTCTCCTCTCTTTTTACTCCCCCACAGCCAACAATGCCTAGATTCCGGCTGCCACCGACGCACTCTGGCCACCACTCCTCACCGTGGCACCACCACTAGAATGTACATTCCAAATCATGTAAATGTGCATTTACTTTTTTCTAAATGTACATTTTGAATCATGTGATTGTGCATTTTGAATCATGTAATTGTGCATTCCATAATTCGTAAATGTGCATTTTAGATCGACTGTATGCTTCGAAAATCGACCATTGTCGCCGGAATGAGAGTAATTTGGAGGAGAGAGAAAATTGGGAGAGAGAGAAATTCGTGGACGGAGAAGAGGAGGTGGTGTCGCGGTAGTGGGGGTTCCGGCTCGCCTTACGACGACCGTTCGAATGGTGGTGTCGGCGGCCGGTTCTGAGGTGGTGTGATTGGATAGCGGTGGTTGGGTAGGCGGCTAGGGGTGGGGACTGGGGTCGGGTAAGGAAGAGGAGGGTCGAAAGGGAGGGGGGTTTGGGTCGCCGGATTGTTCTGGCCCCAGTGGTGGTGGTTGCAACGGTGGAGGTGGTGGTTGGGTCCGGCCAGCGGTGGGGTTATGGTGGTTCGGGGGTGGAGTCGGGTGGAGGAAAGGTAAGGGAAGGTGGGAGGAGAGAGAAAATGAGTTTGTTTTTTTTTTGTTATATTTTATTTGAGCTTGTTTTAAGGTGTTCTCATGGTTCTCATGGGAACTAGTGTTCTCATATGCACCGGACCGATAACTTATAACACTAAATTTTTGTTTACTATAAATTAGTTACTAACTACCTTATTATACAATTTTGTTGTGCTATCTAATTAATAGGTGCCAAGTGTCCTTGTAGGAGAGACTTGGTTTCACAATTAAATGTATAGTATTAGATCTGACCTTATTCAAGTTGGTATAGGATATCGAACTACGTTAAAGGTGTTTAAAAACGTATGTTTTAGACGACTACTCCATCTGTCTTATCTCATACATCTTGCAGGCCCTTCGTAGTGGAATCATAAAAATAATAAATAAAGTAAAGTGGTTCTAGACTGGTAGTGGAAAAAAATTAGGAAAAAAATTAGGGAGAGAATGAATTTGGGAATTGATAAAAATATCTATTTTGCTAGTGATGGGCATAGCATTATTAGAGAGCAAATGTGTAACATCCCACATTTTGGGTAATTATAATAATTGCGTGTACGTTTATGGTTTATATATCAATTAAGAAATTAATTATTTCTATTTTGAAGATTTCCTAATGATAATTTGGGACATATACCATTATTTTATCTTTGGCAGGTAGGATTTATAATTACAATTATGCCATTATTAATATGGTAATTGAGGGCTTTTTGAGAAATTCCTAAATTAGGCTTTTACTATCTTATATATTTATAAACGAAGCTTTTTTCGTGGGCATTGAAGAGGTCTAGAGCCCTTCGAATATTCTTAGAGCTTCTGGTAAATAAAAAATTAATTTATGTTATGTAATTGTTGTTATACCATATCAGTTTATGGTAATCATGAAAATAATTTATTTATTACTTATTGAAAAGTAGTTTACCATAAGCATGTTTATGATAATTTTGAAAAGATGAATCAATCTAATACTTTTTTTCCATAAGTTATGGTAAGATAATATTCCATATGTCAAATATACATTTTAATACATGAGAAAAACATATGACATTTTCTACATTTTGGTAAATTTCGGAACCAAATGTAATTTAGGCGAATGTTTTGTATTTATATCTTTAATAGAAAACATTAGGATAAATTTCTAACTCCTGCCTTTTATATACCAAAACTTCCAAAATCCTACCTTATTTTTAAAAAGTTTCCAATTCCTACCTTATAAAACATTTTTTTTTATCAAACTCCTACCAAAACTTCTACTTTGGCGGGTTTGACTCTATTTTCCGGCATTGACCCTCCAAATTAGCGCGATTTCCTTCGATTTTTTCGTTTTCCTCCAATTTCTCCTTCCAATTTCACCTTCTCTCTCCTATTTCCCAAACTATATCACATTGTACTCCCAAAAAGAGTGCAAGATGTGAGAAATAGGAGACAGAAGGTGAAATTGGAGTCCAATGTGATATAGTGTAGGAAATAGGAGAGAGAAGGTGAAATTGGAGGGAGAAATTGGAGGGAAAACGAAACAAATCGAAGGAAATCGAGGCAATTTTTATGGAGGCCTAGACAGGTGCTCGATCGAGCCTTAATATTGAAAATGAGAATATAAGTTATTTATTATCAAACATTTGCAAGGTGCAATATAAATATTCCAGCAGTCATGAAGACATTTATCACAAACATAGAACTACGTTTTAATCCTAACTAAGTATAATTTGAAACATGGCCCTATATGTAAAGTTATTGGAACAAAACACAATTTTTCGTCTAAAGAATTTATAATGTATAATGTGCAAGAATTATTACAATTGCAAGTTTTAAAATAACTAATGTATAATATTTAATCTGAGTCATTGATTTAACAAAACAAAATAAGAGACCTAAGAAAAAACCATACAAATTAAGATGAATATTTTTTTATTGTATTTACGACTAATCATATTTTCAGGAAATGATAGGTTACATTATTCACCTTCATTTGGAAAAGTGGTAAAATCAAGCTGAATATTAACACAACTTAGCTTGATGGTCTGAGGATAATTTAATTATATAGTTCTTCATGATAATTAATTAATATGTCTTGGTTGCTTAGGTTACGTAAGTTATGATATAAAGTTATTTGGTTTCATTTAAATTTTTTAAACTTGGACTGAATTTATTAGTTGTAAACAAATATAATTTATTTGGATTCATGAAAGTTTACAAGAATCATTATAGCTACAACATCTTACTCACCTAATGCGAATATGTTAGAAAGAAGAAGTTGAATCATACAAAATCTTACAAACATCAGGTGTAATGTGCTTAGACATCGGTATACAATAGAGAGAACGAATTCAAACCTGAAACCTATAGTATTCGGTACTTCTATCCTAATCACTACGGTACAACATCTGTCAATTTGTTATTTAGGTTTGGTAATGTGAAATAATTAAGTGTATATATCTCGCACAATTTGTGTTCAATTTTGTGTAGTAGTCTTTACATCCTTATACTTTCGTCAAGTGATAGTCACGCGTAAGATACATGATGGTTTTAGTAGCTAATGAAAGTAAATAATTTTTATGAATAGAGTTGATTAATAAGTTAGATAGTTAATCTCATGTAAGTGTGTAGGTATATAATGTCGGAACTTTGAAAAATGAAATAATTACTCGATAGTTCAAGAAAAATAGTAATTTTGTTTGGTTAAGTTATTGCCTTTAAAAAAACTTTGTTTAGCTATAATCATAATGATTTCGGTAATGGAAGGTGAGTATATAACATACAATAATGTTTATGTGACCGTGCAACGCACGGGTTTCAAACTATATTATATATATTTATAAATGAAACTTTTTTCGTGGGCATTGAAGAGGTCTAGAGCCCTTCGAATTTTCTTAGAGCTTCTGGTGAATAAGGAATTAATTTGTGTTATGCAATTGTTGTTATACAATATGTGAGTTCAAGGTGATTATGTACAAAATTTATTAATTAATTATAAAGATGTAGTTTACCATATGCAAGTTTATGGTAATTTTGAAAATATGAATCAATCTAATACTTTTTTTACAAGTTATGGTAAGATAATATTACATATGTCAAATCTACATATTAGTACATGCATATGAAATTTTCTACATTTTGGTAAATTTCAGAACCAAATGTAATTTAGCCGAATGTTTTGTATTTATATCTTTAATGGAATAAATTAATCTATATTGTAGATCTCTTTGATTTAGAACTATTAATATAAACCAAAATTATTTGGTTAACCACCTTTATGAAATTTTCTTAAAAAGACCATTTTTTGAAATTATATTGAATGCATCTGGATATGGAGAAAAATCCCATGATGCAAATGAATTTATTCTAGAGTTTTGAAAATTTTAGTGTACATTTCTATAAAAAAAAAAATTCCGATCTATAAATATAGTCTATCTATTGAAGGGAAAAAACAATTATAGAAATTTTTATGGAGGCCTAGATAGGTCATGCATGGCGGTTTCTCTCAAGGAAAATTGCCACTCTCCATGGCGGTTTCTAAGTAGAGAAACCGCTGGTCTCCATGGCGGTTTTAGGTGGTCAATGGCTTCTCTCTCGAGCCTCATTGGTACTGTTTGACATACGTAAAACCGTCATGAGCACTGACGGTTTTGTCCCGAACCTGAAATGGGGTGACGTGCACCCCATAAGGTTGAATAAGTTGAAATTTGATCCATTTTGTTTAACATATATTTTTTGAGCCCTATTTCGAAAAAAAATTCCATCTTACTCACCTAACACGAATATGTTAGAAAGAATAAGCTGAATCATACAAAATCTTACTAACATCAGGTGTAATGTGCTTAGACATTGGTATACAATAATGAGAACGAATTTAAACTGAAACCTATTGTATTTGGTACTTATAATTAAGTGTAATGTGAAATAATTAAGTGTATATATCTCGCATAATTTGTGTTTGATATTGTATAGTCGTCTTTACATCCTTATACTTTCGTCATGAAATATAGTCACACGTAAGATAAAGTTGGTTTGAGTAGATAATGACTGTAAATAATTTTTATGAATAAACTTGATTAATAATTTAGATAATTAATCTTATGTAAGTATGTAGGTATATAATGCGGGAACTTTGAAAAATGAATTAATTACTCGGTATTTTTAGAGGAATGGTAATTCTGTTTGGTTAGCCTTTAAAAAAACTTTGTTTAGCTATAATTATAATGATTTCTGTAATGCAATGTGCGTATATAACATTCAATAATGTTTATATCACCGTGCAACGCACGGGTTTCAAACTAGTATAGATATATACCCGAATTTAGGGAAACCGCCTCACTTTTAAAAGACGGCACTCCCTCATAAACTCTCCCCTCTCGGCGTCCCTCTTTATCCATCGGAACCCGTGCGCCGCCGCCCTCTTCGTTCATCGTCACTCTCTCCTCTTTGCCTACTCGATTGTATTGAGTTTTGTAAGCCAATCATAATATTCTTATCATTATTAGTTAGCCCTAATATATTATGATCAATGATTTATGGTTTAAATTTTTAATTTGACGATGGGATTATGTTAATTATGAATTGTGATTGAAGTTATTGGGAATTGGTTGTATGACTGATAATTGATTGATTTATGAGTTGTTATGTTGTAAAAGGGTTTTAAATGAGATTTTGGTTAAGGATCAGAATCTGGTGGTGATGTTTTTATGGCTTCTATGTATTAAAAAAATGAGATATATGTGGTGGGAAATTTGAAATGGTGCCATTGTGGTGTGTCAATTCGATTATTTTCGGCGCCTTAGGTATTCTTTGGGAATGGTTTTATTTTGACTTTTAGAACATATCATTTGGGATGAATTGAAAACTAATCATTGATTTTACGAGTTTTTAGTAGCCTTAGACCCTTTTGGCAAGCCTTGTATGATATTAGAGGATCAAGCTACGAGTTGGAGCGAGATTCAAGGAAAAGATAGCTTAACAACACTCCGAGAACCACACAACATCACCTCCAAGTTCATTGGATCATAACTCTCCAAACAAAAGATATTTTACAGAAATTCCAAATGGAGAGGTAATTAAGTTCATCGCCTTAACTTTCCAACGATATATCATGAGTTCAAAATGAAGTTTGGAGGTGAGAGTTATGCCAGTTCGAAGATTGCCATGTGCATAGTCCCTCGACTCGAGGGTCTTTATCCTCGGCTCGAGGACCGTCATCTCGACTCGTGGACTCTTTCCCTTGACTCAGGGACAGTCGACAGGACAAGTAATTTAAAGAACAAGTTCCTCGAGTCGGGGAGTTGTTGTCTCGACACAAGGAGCGAGACTAGGCTCCCTCGAGTCGAGAGGAGCGTTTTCCGGGAAATTTCCATATCCTCGTTTGTGACGGTTTTTCTTGGATTCTTTTGACTTTTGTCTTCTAGTGTCCTTTGTCTTCTAGTATATGTTTTGTACATATGTTAAATAAAGGGGTATGAACCCCTCCTTGATACTTTTCACCTTTCATATTATTTTCATCTTGTAGGTTTTTCATTTCTAGAGAGAGTTTTAGAGAGATTTTATTCAAATATTAGCAAAAAATAATTATGGATTTTAATCCTAAAATTAGTGTAATAATTAGTATGGGGGGCTAATCCCCTTCCTAGACTCTTGGTGTAATGATAGGATTTTATTTAACCGCAAACGTACGGGTGTCGTAGCAAACGGGTCGATTTCAGGGAGACGGGAATCAGGTATTAGACACTTTAGAATAAGGGTAAACTATGCAGGAGAAAAGATTGGTGTGTGATTTTTGTACTAATTAAACAAGGTAACAAACAATTAATAGAGAAACTCTAGGGCAGCGGTATCACCGTTAACATGGATTGATCAACTAATAGATAAATTCAATTGCAGACTCAGGTGAGACTAATGTTCCTACTCGTTAACATGCAAGCACATAATCAAGTACTAACTCTATAACTCCCTCTCGGGCTCATAAAAGGTCTTCCTAACATGTAATAGTTCCTATTCTCATGGTGTCTACTACACAATTAGGAGCATTAAGAACAACATATAATAATCTCAATTATAAACTCCACCTATTCTCATGGGGAGCGTCTAATCATGATAGAGTTCTCTACACAGAAATTCGACTCTCGCAGTAATCTCCGTTGAGTAACAATCAATCAAATCAATTAAATTCACATAACAATTCACAAGGATCAAAACCCAACTCTCGTTGTACTTCTAACCAAGAATTAATCACATAAGTAATAATCAATCAAATTAATAATAAGCACAACTCTATCAAACCTAAGTAATACAATCAAATAAATTTTGCAATTAAACCATCGATCAATCCAGTTAAGGTTCAACCTAACCCTAGATAAACGACTACTCACAAATCATGAAATAAACAATAATAAAGCTGATTAAAAACATAACTGAAAAGTAGAGAAAGAAGATAAACTTAATCTTGCATAATGAGTGCTGAAAGATTGAAAAAGCGTCTAGATTAATCGTCGCAAAGAACTGTACGAAGAATAAGTAAAACAAAACCTAAAAACAAAACTAAAAACAATCGCTGCGTACGTACGTGAGTAAAACCCACGTATATACTACTAATCCTAAGGGATCTTATTTTCCTCTTCCTTAACCAATAGCTTTGATCAGATAGAAAACCAATAACACTCATTAGCAATTCCTTGGATCACGGCATCACGCATCAATAGCTCGACGTGGCCCCATTCTCTCGAGCTCCACGCTTCTCGATGGCTTTGTACTAGTCCAATTCCTTGACCCGATCCATAACTTGGCTCTTTTTGCATTAAAATCATCTTCCTACAACATTTACGAAATAATCGTAGTAAACCAAAACTAGGAAGGAATATCACCAAAATAGACTAGAAAATACCATAAATCTTATAAACTCGGGGGAAAATACGTACATAAATATAGTCAAAATACGCACTTAACATGTAATCAACATTTTTCATCATATGTATTAACAACATTTCTTCTCTCTAATTTGCCTGTGATTTCATTGTAATTAATTTCTTGTTCTTCAATCCATGATTTATCCTTATTTTATCTAATTAGCTACTAGATTAGATTTGGGTATTTCATATGCTTGCTTGATAATTGATGGTATTTGATTATTAACCTAAAATGAAGCAACTTTCACATGTTTAGTGCATGGCTATTTCTTCTCTATGACTTGTCTGTGATTTCATTGTAAATAGATCCTTGTTTTTCAATGCATGATTTATCCTTATTTTATCTAATTGGCTACTAGATTAGATTTGGGTATTTTATAGGCTTGCTTGATAATTGATGGTATTTGATTATTAACCTAAAATTAAGCAACTTTCACATGTTTAGTGTATGGCTATTTGTGATTGGGGAATTAATTAGGCAACTAATATATTAGATTGAATTGATTAGTGTCGCGGTTGGGATAATCATATACTAATTTGGGTTGTTCTTAATCTTTTATTAATCCTTGCTCTTTTTACCTTTGGTTGTGATTTGTTTGAGTGGTCACTAGACAACTTAGGATTAAAGGAAGGGAATTTGGTAGCGGTTTCTCAAATTCACCATAAAAGTGGATTAATTGGTTAGGACCGGGATTATCTATGAATTGGTATAATTAGAGAGAGGTGAAACTTGCTAGATTATATTATCACCGAGGATCGCCTTCATTAATTGGATATATCGTTTATTTTTCCTTTTATTTCAACTTTCAAACAAAAAACCCCCATTTTTATTGTTTTACTTCTTTTATTTCTATTTTTTCACACTAGAATTGCAATTTAGACTCCCCCGCTTCTTCGTTGATATGATACCCACTTACCCTAGCTAGTTTTGTATGAATAGTGGTAATTTGGCTAATAATAACGACTTATTAGCTATCAAAATTAAATCATGCTTATGATGTTATATGGTGCAAATTTGGTGCAAATTGGATAACGTTTTGACTATTGTTTGAATGGTTTTAAAGAAGATTTGAAATCGACCCCTTTGGTTTATTGAGTGAAATTGAGGGTTTAATTAATGGAATTAAGTAAGATTGATGGTGGTTATATTTTTAAGTTGATCGATTGGTGGTGTTTTGGTAAAGACTAGTAGCATTCTAGTGTTAACTTGTGCAATGTCATTCGATGACTTGTTGAGCTGATTTGTTCAAAGAAGTGCCTTTCGTGGACTTCAACAAAAGAATTTGAGTTTATGATTAGCTTGAAAGGTAAGAACGATAATCCTTAGAGTTTGAGCTATATATCATCATGTTCTATTCGTGATCCGACATATGCATGATCCACTTCTTAAACACATACATGATTTCCTATCATTCTTGGTTTTATTATATCATCGGCTTTACATACATTTATGTGCTGTTTATAATTAATCAATTGCTATTGTTGTTCGGCCATTTGGCCTCGTTAATGTCACTCGGCCAATCGACCGTTTCTCTTAGTTGTTCTAGCCGATCGGCCTAGCCACCCATTCGGCCTCTGAGCCGGATGATGTTTGTTGTTGTTGGACTTCGGTCATTCGGCCATGAGTGATAATTTATTGGTTTTCAGCTCCAGCAGTTTACAGATTTGGGGATTGGTATATCAAATAATATATCTAAAATGGTTGAACCTAAATGATTGCGTAAATTATTGCGAAAAAGTAAACAAACCATCTAGAGCAATGTGATCTAGGATCCCATCACAAATAAAACACTAAGGCTAGGTGATGAATTAGATTGGATTAGCTACCAATCTCCGAATTAGACTTCCTCCTAGTTGTGTTTACATCCTACTGGCCTCTTGTGATGGGTGTGCACATTCGAGTTAGTTAGGTCTGTTAATGGTTGCTCTAGTTGTGGTTGGTGGTTTAGGGTAGAACCCTTGATCTTTAGGTGGAATACTAGCACCAGAAGGAATCCCCTCAAGTCTTCTAACGAGGTTTAAAATTGTTGGTTGGATCGAATAGGCTCTCAGCCACACGAGTTATGCCGTGAGGCACGAATTGTGGTGGTCTGATTCGCCAGCCACTTGGCTTGGCTCTTCGGTTACTTTGGCTTGGTTGTTTCTTTATTGGTAGCTACTCACTATCAAAGTGTGTGTCTTCTATTTGTTGGTTATTTGCTTAAGGTGTTACTCAACCATTGTTGGCATACTTTTGTTTGGTTGTGTCCCTACCCTATTCTTGAGCTGTGTCATTCTTTGACGGCGATGTTCACAGGTATTAAAGGATGGTTTTTGCATTTGCTTGGACGTAAGTGCATGATGAAGATTTGATATTTAATACGGCGTTTTGCCATTAGAGACTTAAGCATAATTTATATTTGGATTTGTTTTGAGATTTGTAAACTTGTTTCAAGACTTCTTTTGTTTACTCGTTTGGCTTTGGATTATTTATTATATTTGTTGGTAGGACTTTTGAGAACCTTGTAGTTGATTTTGTGGCAATTACGCCATAATAATGCAAGGTTTTTATTTCAGTAACTGGCTGGCAAAAATCTAGGGTTGTTACAAAAGGTGGGGGAAATGGTGAGTCCTGGGTAAAAATTTCACCACTCCCCTCAATTTGCTCTCGAATATTGGGCCTAGCATAACCGACACCCTCACCCATGCATCAATCAGTCAAACCACCCCACCATAACCCCATAAAGACAATATCATGTAAACCACCACCTTGATTACCCATGTCATATACTCTGATCTCCAAGACTAGGGGTAAAGCGAATGAGCAATAGTGCATTGTGTATTGTCTAGCTACGACAACTATAAAAAAAATCTGTGGAAAACACTATAGAAGTGAATGTATATTACTATATGGTTAAAGTAATTTCAATGTGCGTGAATGAATTTTGGTAAAAGAGGTAAAGATAAATCTAAGGCATGGTGGGTTTGGGGGGAGGGGGGGGGGGGCTGCATGAGGGGGCTCGTGTGGAGGTTTATTGTATGAACTTTGGATGGCTTTTTAAGGGATGTATATCTGAGGTAAGGAGATGGTGTGGGAGCGGATTGCGCGATCGTACCGCATAAAGGAGTTGTCCTTGAGGTGTCATTTGGGTGTCCAACATGGAGGTTCCAAGTGGTAGCTCAACATGCATGGTGGATTGGTGGGTGGGTGTGCATGTGGTGGTTGTTTAAGCTAGCTAAATTATTGTATGTAGCGGATGTTGGTTTTGATTTCAGGACTAAATATGGTAGAAAAGGCCGGAAAGAATGGTTGTGGCGGTGGAGGTGGTGGTCTTGGTGTTAGAGAAAGGGGTTCAAGGTTGGTGGTGGTGGAGAACGGGGCTCAAGAATGGTGGTGTTGTGCGAGGGATAAGGTTGGTAATTGAGTTGGTGTGAGAGATCAGAGAAGCTAGATTGGGTTAGTATTGCCATTTTCTACTATTTGTTATCTCCTAAAATGCCCCTCTTATATACATAAGCTTATACAAATAGCCGGACTCAAAAATACTATATGATTAATAGTCTTTAAAAATGATAAATTACCTTAATTTTGAATTCGTACAGTGTAATAATAAATCACACATTACTCCAGACATATAATATTCGAACAATTATTAACTCTTTCTTAACCAGCCCATGCCGGCTAATCGAAATCAACTTGAATTCAATTGCCATTCCCAATTTTGAAATGCACAAACGGCTATTAATAACTCGAATGTGTAAGATTTGTCTCATCCTAAAAACCAATCCAAGAAAAACGTAAACGAAGCGGGTTGAAGGACCTCACCTAACCGATGTTTAGCACACCGGACTGGTCGTCAACCAAGAACTAGCTAGTAGTCATCCAAACCGAGCGGCTGACAAAACAACGTTTGTCAAAATCAGGTTTTTGATAGTTAGATCCGGATTCAGTCAGGATCAAATCTATAACACTATGGAATTTGGAGCCCGGAGAAGATCAAATGTATAATAGATTCTTACCATCTTACTAGCAACAAGCCCTTGACCTTTTAGAGCCCGGAGAGGATATATGGGCCTAAGGGGTGATTTCCCATCTTATTGGATTTTGTTGCGACGGACGGTGGATCGGGCTATTACAAAATCAATATTTCAATATCATTTGCATTATTTGTTATAATTATAACCAGTTTCGAGACCAGTTAAACCCCTGGAATCCTTTGAACACCCCAATACGAAAGCTAACAACTTTCATGCCTGGTTTGGTTTTCAAACGTTACGCCTAACAATAGTGTTGTGCGGAAGCGTTATAATCGATGGCAAAACAACTATAAAGAACACAAGAACTTAACGAGCTTCACTATCAATGTGATATCAACGTTCTCCGGGGTCAAGAATAATCAATCTCACTATGATGATGGGAGTGTACAGATACAAAAGATGATTTGGTTCTCAAGATGTGCCTTTCTTGAGAATCCGGGTTGACGCTCTCTCTAAGGAGGTTTTATATATTAACTCCCTTGACAAAGACCTAATTAATTAATTGATTTAATTAAGGAAAAACAAATTACAACGAAGCAAGGCAAATAAACTGACCAAAAATCACGCAAAGGAAAAAACGCGTGAAAGACTGTCGACCAACCACCGCGGGCCGCGCCTCTATCACCGGCGGTCCGCCTTCAAGTCCCTGATCTGGGCGGCACTGCTCCACATCATTTGCGTGTTTGGCGGCTTCCATGATGGCGCTTCGACCACCCCATGACAAGGCTCAACATGCCCATTTCCGTGCTTGCTCATCTCCGATGTATCCATTCTGCTCGCGAAACCTTGACCCAAGTCACATTTCCCAACAAATAGCTCGTCTTGATATTCACCCGACATAGCTCAACCGTAACCTCGATCAACTTCCGAAATGGAAACTATTTTTAATTAAGTTAGGATTTGTATGTTGGGTGTTAAGCAATGTTTTAAATATCGGACCAGACCGGACGGTTGAACCGAGAACCGGCCAGTCGCCTGGTCCGGTTGGCTCAGAAAACCGATTGTGGTCAAAACCGTTGAACTAGTCAAAACCAGTGGGGTTACTGGCCGAACCGGCGCTAACCAGATTGAACCGGTGTGGTAGGCAATTATCGTGGGTTGCACCAAATTAAATCATTACTTATCCTAAAACTATGTAGTAGGCAAGCAAGTTCGTATCCTCAGGGAATCAGTTAATGTCAATGTATGTAACGCCGATTGGGTAACCAATTGGGGGGGGGGGTTTGATTGAGTTTTAGTAATCTAAACTAATGTAAACGTAATGAAAGCAAATGTTGAATTCAATTAATGACAAGTTTTGGCTTTATACTTCAATCCACCACAATTTATCAATTGATCATCGAAGGTCACTTATCTATCAATGTGAGCACGTTGTTGCGAAATCAAGATTTCTATTCTTCTTTCCTAGCTATTTAGAACGAATCAGCGTATCTAAACAACCCTATCTATCAATCAATCTAAATCACGCGTCTAGATCTATTCAATAGAAGCAATAAGATCTAAGAATATCAACAACAATAACCAACAAGAACACACGCGGTTCAAATCAGATAATAATTCAATTCTCCCTTAATCTATCTAACGTTGAATCAGCAATCGATTAAACAGATTAAGATGCTACTATTCCAAGCGATTAAATCATAAGAGCTCTAAACTAGTAGTACTCCTAGCAAGAACAATTAAGAGATATAAGAATTAAAACTAGAGAATTGAAATTACTCACAATTAAATCGATAAGAACGATCTCACAATATGATGATAAATTGCAGCTTCAATCCGTAAATAACCAAGTTAGGAGATTAGTTCTCCATAAATCTTCAATTACAAGCCGTCAAAAGAATTCTGAATGCAAAAGTTATGAACATAAAACGTACAAACTAGGTTTAATAGTCTTTAGAATTAAAATAAGGTAAATAAAGCGAATACGGAAAACATGCGACGCAGGGATCCGCGGACCGCGCGTCCAAATCCGCGGACCGCGCCTCTTCACCCGCGGACCGCGGACGGTCCGCGCCTTCGTCTCGGATCAAATCTTCAGCTTCCTTCATGAATCACGCCGCGGCTCGCCTCTTTTCCTCCGCGGTTTACCTCAATCATCTTGCACAAGTCCTCCAAATCTTCGCTCAGCAACATTACATATATTGGCACTCATTCTCGGGATTGTATCATCTAATAACCGGCTCTAAATAGCCATTTCCTCACATAAGTCACACAAACCAGTTTTGTGAGAATTACAACATAAAAATCAATATTACAACCCGAAATAGCATTAAAAACAAACCAAATATAGCGACAAACACGAGCATATCAAATTCCCCCATGCTTAGACCTTTACTCGTCCTCGAGTATCACAAACAACCACCAAAATGTCTCCAAGGCCTTTTAGCAAGCAGCACAGGAAGAATATGATTCAAACCTATCTCCTCTACTCCGTATTTGGTCTTCGTCTTCCAAGTTAGGGGCCGTCACGGATGTAACCTCAACGCAACGGTCCCAAACTATCTTATGCACCACAAATCCAAAACCACAAAGAAACCAAATGGCAAAGGGACCTAAAAATGCCCTAAGTGTCCCAATGCCGCTCACACACAACTCCCTCGTGAGCCTAGGTCCGGAATAATACCACGGATCAAAGACTACCTCGTATAGCCACCAACTTCCCCAAACAACCAAGGGAACGAGGATTTCTAGCCTATCACCCACACTAAGCAATCCAACCGAACCTCCTTATATCAACCAAGAGAGACCTACCCAGACACGACCTTCAACACACCCTTCCTATGCAACACCGGTACAGAACAGTGGCACACTCCACTCATTTTGCCTAGGCGCCCTTTCGGGTTTTCACCTAGCCTCTCGTTAACTTTTCCAACTCACCGGCTTACTTTCTTCCCTCGTGTCTTTTCCTTACTTTCTTTTCCGCTCATCTCTCTTTCCTGACTTTCTTCTCTCTTCTTTTTTCCTCTTTTTCATTTTTTCGTTTTTTTTTTTCATTTTTTTTTCATTTTTTTTTTCCTTTTTTTTTTTTTTGAATCAACGAGAAATAAATACAAATATATACATATGTTACAAAACAATAGCTAATCTCTCCCATGCTTAATCAACACATTGTCCCTAATGTGCATCAAAACCAATAAAGAAAGCAAAGGGAAAGACTAGCGAACCTGCAAAGCACGATCAAGAACCGGAGGGCCCCGCGGGGTCCTCCTCAGCAATGGAGAAATGACGCATCATGCGTCTCATCATACTCTCCTGACGAGCAAAACCAGCATGCATATCAGTGTGGAGGGAGTCCAGACGACCCTCCATCAAGCTCATCCGCTCATGGGCCGCCAACCACTGAGCCTCCGTAGGATAAAAGGGCGCAGCTCCTCCATCAAACTGCTGTGGCTCACCTCTAACTCTAGGAGCAGCTCTCCTACGACCCCGGGCCGCAGCCCTTGCGGCATATCCATCATCATCATCTTCATCCTCATCAGAGTCATCATCATCCAAATTACCAACAAAGAAATCACGAGCATTATCACCCGAGGGTAGGGGTGAATCGGGAGGTCTAGGTAATGGTATAGCTAACTCGAGCTCGGCACCATACTTCCACAGCCAACAACCGCCACGCGGCTCCACACTACGCAAACACTGACACTCCACCAACTTACGGAATGTAAATGTCCACTCGTCACACATCACCAACTGTGTAGTGTCAGCATCAGAATAGGGCTGAGGAACGATGTTGAGGTACCGTGCAATCAAAGATATCATTCCCCCCATAGGAATGTCACCGGCACCCTTCTCCCTAGTCTTCTCACAAGCGCCCAAAAACAAGGACAACCAATCGGGAATACCCGGCCGAGATGGGAGAAACATGCTCAAATAGTGCAAATCCGCCTTCTTTAGCTTAGTACCCTCACCTTGCCCAAAGAACGACTGTGAAAGGAATCGAGCTAATAAACGGATAAGGGGGTGACCTATCCAAGTGGTCTTCATACCACTAATGTCATGCCCACACAAATCTCTCCAAAATTGTACCAAACCAACATCATTGAACTCTACAAACGCACCATCTGGAGGTGCAATACCAAGTGCCGCCCTCAAACGATCATATGAGACGATAAAAATCTCATCATTCAGTTGAAAACTCACCGAGGGCTCCTCTAGCCTATTGTTAACCAATTTAAATGTGGATAAAAACTCCAAAGTCCAATTTTTCACCGTACCCACCTCCTTACCATACAAATCTCCCAAACCCATCTTAGTCATGAGTTGTTGCATGGACTCATCTAAACCCAATTGTCTAAGGGTAGCCACATCAAAGAAGTAGGTGGTCTTAATAGTACGTCGACTCAACGCCGTCCAAGTCTTCTTTGCATTACCGGTAAGGTGCGTAAGGCCCCTATATGGGCGAGTAGCTCGATCAACAATGGGTGTGGGGGTGGAAGAACTAGCACCGGCATCACTACGTTGTCTCTTGTTTACCATGGTGCCACACTCAACAAATAACAACCAAAAACTACCACACAACAAGAGCACCAACAACCCCTAATGAACAACACACCAACTCTAACACCTACCAAGGTGTCTACAACAAATGGCAATCAACAATCCTCAACAACTACTACCCAACAATCAACAATACCCTCAACAATCAACAACAACAACACTCACAATTCACAACAACCACAACAACACTTCTATTGATTATTAACAATACACCAAATAATAATCAAAAGAAATTAGGGAAATTCGGAATTATACCTACAAGTAGCAATTAAGCCTCCAAAATCCCTCCTAAGCACCAAGTTGTTGAAGAATCCAAGTACCCACTTCAATTGCACACCAAAACCGTCACCCCCAACCTTCCAATTGCACCAATTTGCTTACAATTCGAAAACCCCCAAATTGTAGGGTTTATGTGATTTTTGGTGTTTTGGGTTGTTTATTGAGGATGAAAGATGGAGAAGAAGGTGAGTTTGATGTTGTGGTGAGATGGGTGTGTGAGATGTGGGAAGAAAAGAGTGGTAGTGTGGGAGTAGAAGGATTTTCGAGTTGGGGGGGTGTTGTTTTCTGGGTTGGGCGTCGGGTAGGAAAAGGTGAGAGAATGAGAGACGAGAAGAAGGAAAGAGTATTTACCTGCCTCGTGCCCAGGCGCGGACCGCGCTGCATCACCCGCGGACCGCGGTTCGACTCGTGCGCTCCGCGCTTGCCCCGCGGATTCGCTACTGCGCCAAACTTCTTTTTCTCGTCTTTTTGTCTTGTTTCTTCCGCGGTCCGCTCGTCCTCGCACGCGGACCGCACACACTACATTACTCGTGCTTCTTTTTTTTTTTCCTTTTTTTTTTTTCACCTAACACACAAACAAAAACACACATAAAAGCAAACAAAAACAAAAATTCAAAAATTACAAATTGAATGAACAAAGCTTGGGTTGCCTCCCAATAAGCGCTTTTGTTTAACGTCGTTCGCTCGACGCATTTCCCTCACGTAGCTCAAGTCTCGTAAACCGGGTCTTCAAGCTCCATAGACTCCACGGTTTGTGCCTCAAATCCCTCATAATAGGGCTTTAACCTCTGACCATTTACCTTGAATAGCTTATCCGAATCAAGACTTCGGATTTCCACCGCCCCATGAGGAAAAACTTGAGTCACTACGAAAGGACCCATCCAGCGGGATCGCAATTTCCCAGGAAACAACCGAAGGCGAGATTGAAATAGGAGGACTTTGTCACCAACCTTAAAGTCCTTCCTAATGATCATCTTGTCATGCCATGCCTTGGTTCTCTCCTTATACAACGCAGCGTTCTCATAAGACTCCAGTCGAATCTCCTCCAACTCCTGCAGCTGCAACTTCCTATGCTCCCCCGCGGCATCCATATCCATGTTAAAAGCCTTCACCGCCCAATAAGCATTGTGCTCAATCTCCACAGGAAGATGACACGGCTTACCAAACACAAGCCGGAACGGTGACATACAAATGGGAGTCTTATAAGCTGTACGATACGCCCACAATGCATCAGGTAACCGCAGACTCCAATCCTTACGGTTGGAATTCACCGTCTTCTGGAGGATGGACTTAATCTCTCTGTTGGACACCTCAGCCTGTCCATTCGTCTGCGGGTGATATGAAGTGGAAATCTTGTGGGTGACACCGTACTTCTTCACCAAAGACTGGACTGTACGATTGCAAAAATGGGTGCCCTTATCACTGATCAAAGCTCGGGGCATACCCAACCTAGAAAAGATGTTATGCTTAAGAAAATCTGCAACCACTTTAGAATTGTCAGTCCTAGTGGGGATAGCCTCTACCCACTTGGAAACATAATCAACAACAAGAAGTATATATAAATGACCATGGGAATTGGGGAACGGTCCCATAAAGTCAATGCCCCACACATCAAATATCTCACAATATAACAAGGGGGTTTGGGGCATCTCATTCCGCTGAGATATGTTACCTACTCGTTGACAGTTGTCACAGGCCTTACAAAATGCGTAGGCATCTCGGAATATGCTTGGCCAATAGAAACCGCAATCAAGTATCTTCCGTGCCGTCCTCTTGGCACCAAAATGTCCTCCACAGGCTTGGGAGTGACAAAACTCCAGGATAGCAACGAACTCGGTGTCAGGAATACACCGACGAATCACTTGATCAGAACAATGCTTCCACAAATAGGGCTCATCCCACACATAGTATTTCGCATCACTACGAACCTTGTCCTTCTGAGACTTGCTAAAACCTGGAGGAAACTTGTTAGAGACAAGAAAATTTACAATATGAGCATACCAAGGCTTAACGTCCCTTAAGGCAAACAACGCCTCATCAGGAAATTTCCCTTGGACCGGTTCTTGAGCATGGGGCTTGTCCTCCTCATGAACCAGGCGGCTAAGATGGTCAGCTACCAAATTCTCCACTCCTTTCTTGTCCTTAACCTCAATATCAAACTCACTCAAGAGAAGAATCCATCGAATCAAACGTGGCTTGGCTTCTTTCTTCGTCATCAGATAGCGAAGAGCTGCATGGTCAGTATAAACAACAATTTTCGTACCAAGCAAATAAGATCGAAATTTCTCAAGAGCAAATACCACAGTCAACATCTCCTTCTCAGTAGTGGAGTAGTTGCGTTGAGCTTCATTCAGGGTCATAGAGGCATAATGAATAACATGAGATGCCTTACTTACCTTTCGACCCAAAACCGCACCTACCGCATAATCACTCGCATCACACATGATCTCGAAAGGAAGAGACCAGTCCGGAGCCTGAATGATAGGAGCAGTAGTCAGCCGAGCTTTCAACTCATCAAATGCCCGCTTGCACTTGTCATCAAACACAAAATCAACGTCCTTTTGCATCAATTTGCACAAAGGAGCTGCTATCTTCGAAAAATCCTTGATGAACCTGCGATAAAATCCTGCATGGCTAAGAAAAGATCGCACAGTACGCACATTAGAGGGGTAGGGGAGAGATTCAATGGTGTCAATCTTCGCCTTATCCACCTCAATCCCCTTAGAGGAGATGACATGACCCAATACTATACCTTGAGTGACCATAAAATGGCACTTTTCACTATTCAACACTAGGTCAATGTCAATACATCGCTGCAAAACAAGAGACAAGTTATGCAAGCAATTATCAAAGGAGTTGCCATGAACTGTAAAGTCGTCCATAAAAACTTCCATGAACTTCTCCACATACTCCGAAAAAAAGCTCATCATACACCTTTGAAAGGTGGCAGGGGCATTACATAACCCGAAAGGCATGCGGCGATACGCAAAAGTGCCAAATGGGCATGTAAAAGTGGTCTTAGATTGATCTTCCGGCGCAATGGGTACCTGAAAATAACCTGAATAACCATCTAGAAAACAGTAAAACGTCTTCCCTGCAAGTCTCTCTAACATCTGGTCAATAAATGGCAAAGGAAAGTGATCCTTTTTCGTTACCGCATTCAGCCTACGGTAATCAATACAAACTCTCCACCCATTTTGCACTCGGGTGGGGACCAACTCACCTTGCGGATTTCTTACCACAGTGACACCAGATTTCTTAGGAACCACCTGTGTCGGACTTACCCACTGGCTGTAAGGCACAGAATAGATCATGCCCACTTGTAGCAGCTTCTGGATCTCCTTCTTCACCACCTCCATCATCGGTGGATTCAATCTGCGCTGGGGTTGTCTCACAGGTTTAGCATCATCCTCTAGCAAAATTCTATGCATACAGGTGGCAGGATTTATGCCTCGAATGTCAGCAATAGTCCAACCAATGGCTAGCTTATGCTGACGAAGAACCTCCACCAATCGCTCCTCTTGCTCCTCAGTGAGCTTACTAGAGATGATCACAGGTAATGTGTCTCCCTCACCAAGGAACACATACTTCAGATGCTCAGGCAGCGGCTTAAGTTCAACTGTAGGTGCCTGCACAACAGATGGGACAGGCCTCTCAAGGGGCATAATTAGCTCAGAAACGTTAGCCTCAAAAGCATCAACAGGAATGGTATCAAGCACAGCCAAATCAGCAACCACTTCCTGCAAGTTAGTAGAGATAGCAAAATCTAAACTATCATCCACCAAGCTATTGTCAATGGCAACCTGCAGCTCATCACTGCCATCAACATCAAACACATCTTGCACTAAAGGATCAACAATATCGATTGAACAAAGAGAATGATCTTCCACAGGATATTTCATGGCATCATTGATATTAAATTCTACCACAGTCTTATCAAACTCCATTGTCAATTTCCCACTTGCTACATCTATCTTAGTACTAGCAGTTTTCATAAACGGCCGCCCCAACAGAATAGGAGCGGCATGCAAGTCATGCTCCATATCTAGCACATAAAAATCAGCAGGAAATACTAGCTTGTCAACCATAACTAACACATCCTCTACCACACCCTTAGGATAAGCATTAGATCTATCAGCTAATTGTATCACTACCTCAGTTTCATACAAAGGACCAAGCTCCAACGATTTGTAAACCGAATAAGGAAGCACATTGATTGAAGCTCCTAAGTCTAGCATGGCCCTAGCAAAAGTAGTGTTACTTAAAGTGCAAGGAATAGTACACATACCTGGGTCACCACACTTCTTAGGTAGTTTACGTTGAAAGACCGCAGAAACTTGCTCACTTACTTTGATCTTTTGCTTACCTTGCAAAAACTGCGTCCTCTTGATTGTCAACATCTCCTTTAGCAACTTCGCTCCTTTAGGCAAACTCTTCACCCAACTCAAAAGTGGAATATTCACTTGACATTTGCTGAATGTCTCGTAAATATCCTTATCATGTTCATAGCGTCGGGTGTCCTTCAATGCCTCTAGAAAAGGTGGGGTAGGCTCATGTGGGACCACTGGATGAGCACTAGAAGGAATAGCATCTTGTATCAGCTCGGAATCGAAAGACGAATCAAGTCCGCCCTCGACAGACCCCCGCGGACCGCGGCCCAATTCGCGCGGACCGCGCCCAGAAATCGGCGGTCCGCCGTTTTGCTTCTGCTGCTCGTCTTCCTCCTCTTCCGTTGCAATCAACTTCTTTTGGCTCGAACTTTTCTCCTCCCCTTGTAGTTTCTTGCCACTTCTCAATGTAATGGCATTAGCCTGAGGTTTTTGGGGTACAACAACTTGGGAAGGAAATTTATCGGAGTTTTGCGCCTCCAATCGACTTATAGATCCGGCCATTTGTCTAATTTGACCCTCAATGTTGTGGATGCTAGTTTTGGTCTCTTGTTGAAATTGAACCATATTGTGTTGCATTTGAACTACATTCTTCGTAAGAGACCTCAACATTTCCTCTGTGGACATAGAAGATTCAGAACTTTGAGCTGGTGGACCTTGATACGGTTGCTTCGGTGGGAACTTAGAACCTTGAAAATTTGTATTCCTATTGTCTTGTCCACCCCCATATCGGAAGTTCGGATGATCCCTCCATCCCTCATTGTAGGTTTGGGAATAGGGGTCATACTTCCGCTGCGGAGGGCGTGAAAAACCAGCTGCATTGACTTCTTCCACATTATCATCTTGCAAAGTCTGGCATGAACTAGTAGGATGCCCCACTTCATAGCATATACCACAAGCTTTAACCTGCTGCTGGGGTCGAGAAGAAATAACATAATCCTTCATCAAAGAAGCTAACTGCTGCACTGTTTGCTTCAAATATTCATTAGAGCTAGAATCAGCAACATTCACTGCCCTTTTCACAACACCCCTCTCAGTCAAAGGCCTAGAGTTTTCAGCCAAATCAGCGATCAATGCACGAGCTTGACTTGGGGTTTTGTTCACGATACCACCACCACTAGTGGCATTCACATGCTTACGATCATCTCCAGTCAAACCATTGTAGAAAAATAGGATGAGGTCTTGTTCCGTATAACCGTGATAGGGACAGCTAGCACACAATTGTTCAAATCGCTCCCAATAATCATACAAGCACTCATCATATTTTTGCTGCACATTACTTATCTCCTTCTTCATTTGAGACGACTTTGAAGCTGGAAAGTACTTTGAGAGAAAGCACTTCTTCAACCCCGAAAAATCTGTAATACTACCTGGTGGAAGGTAGTACATCCAATCCTTAGCCTTACCCTTCAGAGAAAAGGGAAAAGCTCGCAGAAACAGCTGATCCTCAGACACACCAGGTGGCTTCATCCCCATACATACAATGTGGAATTCACTCAAGTGTCGTATCGGATCTTCCCCCGGTTCACCATAGAAATTGGGTAACTGGTGAATCAGGCCAGACTTAATCTCAATCTTCTGATCAGCAGCAGTAGTCGCAGGAAAAGTGATGCATAGCGGCTGCTGATCCACATTAGGAGCTGTGAGCTCCTTGAGTGTACGGGTCTCAGGTGGAGGCGGCGGCATGGTGATCTCCTCTTCTTGAACCTCTATTGGAAATGGAAGTTCCTTGAAGTTGTCACAGATTTCCTTGCGCAACTTGAAAAGAAATCTCTCTAGCTCTGGATTATATTCCAAGTCTTCGTGGTTAGTGGAACGGGTCTTAACCATAAACCAACTACACGAAAAAGAGAGACAAAAATCAACGCCAACACACAAAAACAATTAAAAACGCCGATTCCCCGGCAACGGCGCCAAAATTTGGTAGGCAATTATCGTGGGTTGCACCAAATTAAATCAGTACTTATCCTAAAACTATGTAGTAGGCAAGCAAGTTCGTATCCTCAGGGAATCAGTTAATGTCAATGTATGTAACGCCGATTGGGTAACCAATTGGGGGGGGTTTGATTGAGTTTTAGTAATCTAAACTAATGTAAACGTAATGAAAGCAAATGTTGAATTCAATTAATGACAAGTCTTGGCTTTATACTTCAATCCACCACAATTTATCAATTGATCATCGAAGGTCACTTATCTATCAATGTGAGCACGTTGTTGCGAAATCAAGATTTCTATTCTTCTTTCCTAGCTATTTAGAACGTATCAGCGTATCTAAACAACCCTATCTATCAATCAATCTAAATCACGCGTCTAGATCTATTCAATAGAAGCAATAAGATCTAAGAATATCAACAACAATAACCAACAAGAACACACGCGGTTCAAATCAGATAATAATTCAATTCTCCCTTAATCTATCTAACGTTGAATCAGCAATCGATTAATCAGAATAAGATGCTACTATTCCAAGCGATTAAATCATAAGAGCTCTAAACTAGTAGTACACCTAGCAAGAACAATTAAGAGATATAAGAATTAAAACTAGAGAATTGAAATTACTCACAATTAAATCGATAAGAACGATCTCACAATATGATGATAAATTGCAGCTTCAATCCGTAAATAACCAAGTTAGGAGATTAGTTCTCCATAAATCTTCAATTACAAGCCGTCAAAAGAATTCTGAATGCAAAAGTTATGAAAATAAAACGTACAAACTAGGTTTAATAGTCTTTAGAATTAAAATAAGGTAAATAAAGCGAATACGGAAAACATGCGACGCAGGGATCCGCGGACCGCGCGTCCAAATCCGCGGACCGCGCCTCTTCACCCGCGGACCGCGGACGGTCCGCGCCTTCGTCTCGGATCAAATCTTCAGCTTCCTTCATGAATCACGCCGCGGCTCGCCTATTTTCCTCCGCGGTTTACCTCAATCATCTTGCACAAGTCCTCCAAATCTTCGCTCAGCAACATTACATATATTGGCACTCATTCTCGGGATTGTATCATCTAACAACCGGCTCTAAATAGCCATTTCCTCACATAAGTCACACAAACCAGTTTTGTGAGAATTACAACATAAAAATCAATATTACAACCCGAAATAGCATTAAAAACAAACCAAATATAGCGACAAACACGAGCATATCACGGTGGTTCAACAGGGGTCAAACCGGGTTTGACCTCTTATTCTAATTATTATGTCGGCCAGTTTTTTGATCCAGTTGAACCGGTCGAACCTTTTGCCCATCGTACCCCTGAAGCTACCGGTCCGGTTTTTTTAAAACATTGTATTGGGGTTATATGTCCAAATTGTTCTTACGAAAGTAAGTTGCTCTCAAAAATAAAAACGGCAAATGCACGTGGTGTCCCTGAGTTTTGACGTTTTACACATGGTGTCCTTACTTTTGAAACTACTACTCTCTAGTGTCCCTCAATTTTACACAACGCAGCACATGGTGTCCCTGGGTCTAATTCTGTTAACAGAGATCCGTTAAGTAATGACGTTGACGTCATTAGTGGTTGGCGGGAAAATTATTAGTGTTGTTAATTATATGTTAACTAAAAAATAATAATAAAAAATATATAAAAAATAAAAATTCCCTAAAAATTCCATAACAATTTAAAAAAAAATCCAGATTTTGATTTTTCCAAAAATAATTTCGAATATTGATTTTTCGAATTTTTTTCCCCGAAATTATGTTATTGGTGAAAAACACAGTGCACATGGTGTCCCTGAGTTTTACACTTTTGTGCACATGGTATCCCTGAATTTTACAATTTGTGTATGTGGTATCCCTGAATTTTCCAATTTAATGCAAATGGTGTCCCTACTTTACATTGAATCGTTTTTTTTTTAATTATTGATTCATAATTGTAAATTGTGTTTATATTAGATTCCAAATGAATTTTTGACTAATGTAATTAACATTGTTCACGAATGTCAATCGCTCTGATTTTCCTAAAGCAAGCTCCGAGCATTCACTATTTGATTAACGGATTATGAATAAAAACACGGATTCAATGTAAAGTAGGGACACCATCTTATTAATTTGGAAAACTTGGGGACACCACATACACAAATTGTAAAATTGGGGGACACCATGTGCACAAAAGTGTAAAACTCAGGGACACCATGTGCACTGTGTTTTTCACCAAGAACATAATTTCGGGGAAAAAAATTCGAAACATCAATAATCGAAATTATTTTTAGAAAAATCAATATCTGGATTTTTTTTGGAAAATTTGGGGAATTTTTATTTTTATGTATTTTTTAATATTATTTTTTAATTAACATATAAAGAATACTAATTATTTCTCCGCCAACCACTAATGACGTCCACGTCATCATTTAACGGAACTCTGTTAACAGAGTAAGACCAAGGGACACCATGTGCCGCGTTGTATAAAACTGAGGGACACTAGAGAGTGGTAGTTTTAAAAATAGGGATAGCATGTGCAAAACGTCAAAACTCAGGGACACCACGTACGTTTGCCGAAATAAAAAATGAAGACGTGGTTGAGCTTGTGGACCTGTGGTAACAATGAAACATGTTTCATGTGGAATACAGGTTGGAAAAAGGTCGGCATATGGTGGGAACTCGATCAACCATATATAAAAGGTCACCGGTCACTAGTATTAGTTGACTTTAGGAGTAGGGTGAACATCCTATTCACTAGTCCATTCTAGAACGTATTTCTAATGTACGCAACTAGAATTTAGTCATACATAATATATGGATATCAATGAAGATTGCATTATTGGTTGGCGATCGTCTCTTATATATCTCATAAGTCAATTGATCCAGCATTTTTATTATTTGTAACCGTAATAATAAAGTTGGTTGGCGTGTGACTGATAAGTATCTTGAATAGTTAAGACGCAATTCTTAATTCTGCAGAATGGAGCAATCACGTCATTGGAAGGGAGAACTTTACCTATTGAATAGATTTCAATACTCTAATCAAGACTCATAGTTTTTTTTACTACTATTGTTAGTATTACAAAAATACTTTACATGCATTTCTTATGTCATTGACTCTTAGCTTTCTAGGAGTTAATTAATTATGTGATTGAATGAAATAATGCAGATTTTTTGTTTGATTCTTTTATAGTTTTTTTTGAAGTTTTATATATTAACTCTTTTTTTCTTTTCTTTTGTGAAAAGTCCCAAACTTATTAGTAGCACGACGGAGAAATTGACATTCATAATAATACTTGACATTTAGAGTAACATACTATGTCACACATCTATAGTTTTGAGTGCAACCACTATGCAAGTATGGTTACCAATAAGTCAAAAATGTCACTTGTTAGAAAACAACAAATCATTATCACACTTTCAGCATTGTCACTTATAGACAAAGATGATAAATTTTAACCTATGGTCACATTCATAATTACTTGTGATTTTGTGAGAGACAATTACACCCCTAATTTTGACATAATGTAACAACGCAGTATTATGTTTTACGTACATTTGTTATAAGAAAATTCGATAAATATAGTCACGTCTTATAGAGTATTGTTAATGTTCTGTATCCTTGCATATTTAGGCCAATCACACATTAACAATAATTCAAAATTAAGATATTCACATGTGGACGTCCATAGAAATCAAAACCACACACCCATGCTTTGCTACTTTCTTGGGACGAAAAGAAAGAAGCCTAAACTTTATCCTGAATTAGAAAGTCGTATAGTTGCGAGTTGCGCATAATTAGGTACATACCCACATACTACTACTTACTCTTTTTTATACGCTTTTCATTTGGTGACAATTTGTGTGGCGGGTACTCACTATTTAATACTAGTGTGTCATCAAAGATAAGCTAACCTAGAATTTCAATAATACAATAAGAAAATAAAGAAGCTTATATCTACAAAATTTGTCAAAGATCTACCAACTAAAATCATGGGTACCAATAGAGTTACTTGTTTTTTCTTGCTCTGCCTCTTCTTCTTCTTTCTCTCAGCATCTGCTGTCCCTTCATCAAGTAAGTTTTCATGGTATATTCGTCGACTACATTACGGCCTCATGTTCGAACTTTAACCTTCTTACGTCGTTCAGGTTGTATTAGTCTTTACGCCTTATAACAAAATTGCGAGTCTAATATAAAATTGATTGCTTTTGTCATCTTGTAGGGAGCTTCATGATCAACCCACAAAAGCAAGGCTTATCATCAACAAAATTATTTCATCAGCTTTCTCAGGTCATTATTATGTATTCTCATGGGTTTTGATTATGTCACTTTTAATTATCACTATAAATTATTTTCGTTGACAAATTCAAGCATTATTGTGGTTTAACTAAAGATTATTATATTTATAATTGCAGGAAATGGTTGAATTTGTGGGAGAAACAAGAAGAGGAGGAAGAATGGACATTGAACTTACAGATTATCCAGGAATTGGACCTAATCCCACTCATGATCCAAACAATCCTGGACACGGTGGTTAATTTTGTTGCCTCTTTTTAACTTTTTTTTGTATTTTTGTTTTTTGGTGTAAAATTAATTACTCCGTAGATAAACATTCGTGTATAATTGTAGTCTGTAATAGTGTTGTTGTCATAATATATTAGCTACTCGAAGTAGATGCTTACCAAACACTCATTATGGTCCTTGATTCTCTTGCCCCATCGTGGGGATACATACCAGTACTCCAGTAGGCAGTAGCTATGTTTATAGCTGTTGATATTATGACTTGATCATAAAAAGGATCAAGCCTTGAGGAAATTAAGATGGTTTCTCATTTTGCCGTTAATCAATATATATGTTAGGTTGCAAACCCAAATCTCACGTCGAATAGACAAGGAATGGAAACCTTTTTATAAGTGATCACCATGCCACAATAGTTAGGATGGGGTCGTTTGCGTGAACATGATTCACTTTTAAAACCGTGCGGACAAGCCACTTGGCCAAAAGCAGACAATATCATACTGATTGTGGAAGCCGGTGGCTTGGCAGTCTAGAACAAGTGGTATCAGAGCCCAAAGTTTGACTTGGGTCAGGTGCTGCGTGTGCATGCAGGGGCGGAGCTAGGATTTCTTGTATGGGGGTTCGGAAAAAAAATCCACTAATACGACATACTAATATGGTAAAATCGATTTTTACTTTTTGTACAAAGACTTTTGCAAATTTATCTACACTACGAAGGCATATAATTAATATAGCCACATTTCACAATTTAAACAGAGATAAAGAAAAAAATTAGATATTTGTGTTGTACGGAGTAATAATGTTCACTTTTCTCCTTTTTTACTTTCACAAAAATTGCTTTTTGTTAAAATTAAAAGTTATGCATAGTAACTCTGAGTGTAAACATTGCTTCAGTGGCAAAGGTGAAGGTTTCCATATGAATCCCAAAGCCCAGGGTTCGACTCCTCTTGGTGCAAAATTTTGCTAATTTTCTAAAATTGTAAAAACTAGATCAATTGTCGACCATAGAGATCGAACTGGCGACCAGGGTAACAACAAGAGAGCTGCTAACCGCTGCGCTAAGCAAGTCTTCATGTATATTTTCTACTAAAATAATTTATATTTTGGAAAAGAGGGGGTTCAATTGAACCTCTTGAACCCCCCCTAGCTCCGCCACTGTGCGTGTGTTGAGCTGCATGCCATTTCTGACACGTTGGAAGAATTGTCGAGACATGAAGCAAGTGCCATACACGCACTAGGAAAGCCCGAAGCCTTGAAGGAAGAGTGGTGAGCTTGGAGCTAGCCCCGTGGGACGGTAAGAAGATTCTTTAGGTGAAAGTGTGGCCAGCAACCCCGAGGGAGGTTATCAAGACTTAAATGTTGGGGGTGCCTAGTTGTGAAGGTTAGTTGCGTTGCTCATTCTGTGGAGGGAATCCACCTTGCCAGGCTCTGTATGTACTGACCCCACAGGCCAACATGCGTCCTTTTGACACATTTTGACCTCACTCGTACGTACCCTTGGAAATTTCGCAGGAGGTCACTTATCTCTAAACTACTTCTAGTCAAGCACGCTTAACTGTAGAGTTTTTATCACATGGGTTTCCTAAAAGAAAAGTCGACTTTGTTAGTATAAGTAATACAATCAATGTCTTTAAACACTCATATGAGCTACTCAATCTCTTTAAACCTTATCACAAATATGGGGTATTACATTCACTCCCTCATAAGAAAACAACATACTCGTTGCACCTGATAGCCAACCAAAGTCCAACTCTACGATCTTTCCAGAAATGTGGGGCTGCTTAGATATCATTTGTAACACCCCAACTCATCTCATGGGCCATAAGTAGTCACCTATGTGAGTTTGATATGATGTGTACTGACCCAACAGACCAACACGGGTCCTTTCGGCGCATTTTGACCTCACTCGTGCGCACGTACCCTAGAAAGCTTCCCACGAAATCACCCATCTTGAAACTAGCCACTCCTAGTCAAGTACGCTTAACTGTGGAGTTCTTATCACATGTGTTTCCTAAAAGGAAAGTCAACTTTATTAGTATAAGCAGTACTGTAATAGCCCGACCCACCATACGTCGCAACACAACCCAATAAGATGGGTGGTCACCTCTTGGTCCCATATATCCTCCCCACGCTTTAAAAGGTGAAGGTCTTACTGGTAGTATGATGGTAGGAAACTATTATAAACTGATCATATATGAGCCTTAGTTTCCCAACGTGGGATAAATCAATTTCATAAACCACTTTACATAATTCCGTAGTGTTACACCCCTAGCAACGACAAACTCGTGAAGCGTGCGAGCATGCCACTTAACCCAAAGTGAACAGTATTACATTTGTTGTGGAGCCGGTGGCTTGACAGCCCACAACATAGGAGAAGTTGTAATCGTTCAGATGGTTGAAGAAGAGACCGCTACGAATGAAATTGTGGAGAAAAGCCGAGGCTTTATGCATGAACACCAACAAGCTATTGTTGAAACAAAAATTGATATAATTTAATTAAATAGAAAAAGAAAAGTTATATAATCTATTAATAGTAGAAAATATTAAACGACTGAATTAATAAAAAGGATATCCAATCTACAAGAATTATATGATTCTCTCGAATTTGGGTAATCATGATCATAATATTTGTGACATTTTCATTTTGCAACACATATTAATATCTTACAAGAAAAAAATGGTTTAAAACAAATGTGCAAATCATAGAGAATTGGAGAAATGTGTTTGGGATATACTACTCTGTAGTGGAAAAAATATGTCTATACAAAAAGTTAGTAAATGGTTCATGAATAGTGTTGGACATTATTTTATTATGTAACAATGATTCATGAATGTGTGTATACAATTTGTTCTCTCTTCTCTCTTTTAAGTTCCATTCTCTTAAAATAATTGAATCCAAATTTCGGGTTAAAATTATTGTGTTATGCAGCATTGTTTCATTTTTTTTTTCTCCCTATTCAAACAAGCCAGTGTTACAAAGTTTTCCACTAGGCCAATTTTTTATTGGACAAGTTAATTAACAATATTTTTGATGAATCTATAAACAATAGTCTTTCATTTAGACATTATATAAATTGTCCAAGTCTATGAGCTCTTATCTTGAGTTGATCATACAAACATCTCTATTGATTGCAAAAATTATTATGTTCTATTACTTAGCTCATTTCATCCTATTTTGTAGGATTTAACATTACTCGACGCATATTATCTTATATTGCAGGATTCAGCCCAATTGAATGAAATACTAAAAAAACAGATGACATAGTTTTTCAAAGAGAAACCTCTTATAACATCATTGTTTTAAGGGAAACCTTAAGGCATATTTGTTCGAGAAAGCACAAACCATTCACAGCAGATCCTATTCCCAATCCCCAAAATGGGGCTAATCTTTTTCAACTAAATATCCCCGGGAAAGAAATATGTAAGACTATTGTTGTTACTCGTGATGTCAACTACAAGACTCTTACTAAAATAACTGGTGTTATTTCTGCGTAGTCCCATTAATGATACTCAACGACTTCAAATATTTGTGTATACAATTTTTCATCTCTCAAGAACTTACAAGGTTAAATACGCAGCAGACTTTAAAAATCTTCAAAAACCAAAAACGGCATATTCACGCCCATCTTGGGCTTGGAGAGGAATTTATAAATCAAGTTATGCTCTAAATAGTGGTTTGGCTTGGAAATTTTGCAATGGAAAAAAGATTGACTTCGTTAAGTCAAATTGGGTTAATGGTCATCCTCCTGTTCTAATTGACAACACCCTGGAATGAAGTGAAATACGAAGAATCTTCAAAGTTGATTCGGCAGTAGAAAATTTGTTCAATGGACCCTTTTCTCTGCACTCATGATGATTTCATGTACTTGAAGTTCACTAGTGATGGGCTCTACACGACAAAGTCAGGCTACAAAAGACTTAAGGAGATTCAAGCAAGCAAAGACACATCTGGTAAGACGGCAAAATACTGGAATTTCATCTGGTCCCTTCCAATTAAACCAAAGTGGACCTTTTTCCTATGTAAATTGATTCATCAAATATTTCCAACTTGTGAAAATCTGCATAGAAAAGGCATTCCGGTAAGTACAAGTTTTTGCAATTTCAATATAGAAACTGCTGAACATCTTTTCAGAATCTGCTCCTTTACACAGAGAATATGGAAATGTGGCCCTTTAGGTATACAGCCAACACATCCCCCCCTTTCTCCACTTCATATATGGGTAATCAACATGTTACAATACTTAAAACATCAACCTGAAATGAGCCCAGCAACCATATATTTCGTAGCCACACTTCTAGCAATTTGGAATCACCGTAATGATTTAGCCTTTAATTCTGTCACCCCTGACCCCAATTATGTTATAATGCACTTTACACAGCAACTCAAACAACATCATTTCTATATACAACAAACTAATAATACTCCTCCTATTCCTTCGCACAACAAATCCACAACTAGCAATCCTCCCTCTTATCACACATGCTCCACCACATATTATCAAATCACTATCCATTGTAATCATAAAGTTGATCACAATCGCTCTTGTTACTCCTGGCATATCTCAAACACTAATAATATATCAATTAGACGTAGACCTCGTTGTACATCCTTCTTGCTCACTGCAACAGCCTTACTGGATGCACTAAATTGGGCGGCAGAAAATAAGCTAACAAAGGTTCAGTTCACCATCCCTTCATGGATTGTGTTTGATGTAATTAATTTGGAGAAGAATCCGCCTATTCATGCTTCAAATACGATTACGAGAATCAGGATGCTGCTCAAGACTCACCCCTTTTGGATGATTACATGTAAAAAAACTTAATTTTCTTTGTTTTCTCTTTTTTCTTTTCTTATGTTCCATATTAAGATGTATCCTCTAAACTTTTAATTTTCACCCTTTTTCAATAATATCTTTATTTTATTGTAGTAAAAAAAAAATGTCATCTCTCTTTCTCTAAGTTTCTTTCTCTTATAAGAATTGGAATCAAATTGGGGTTGAAATTATTGTGTTATGTAACATTGTTTCGTGAATATGGTTGAGTTGAGGTCGTGTTCTACGATGTCGAATTTTTGGATTTCTCGGATCATGCATGCCACCTTTGATGCAAACAAGTAGACTAAATAATACTTTAAAATGACCATATAATAGGGGCTGAAATATATTTATATTCATTTAACATCAAAAGTAAAGTTTATTTTTTTCCATACAAGTTTTAATATATACCAAACATCTACCTAACATTTGCGTGTAAATTAGAGTCTAAGTGGTCCTTTGATTGCCACTCAAAATCATGGGAATTCAGAAATCCCATGAATTAAATTTTTTGAGATTGTTTGGTTGCCTAAAATCACGGGAATTGGGAAATCATGGGAATTTCCAATTCCTACAAAATGGAGGAATTCGCTTACCTAGCCCCCCTTTGGTAATTGGCAATTCATGTGGGAATTCAATTCCTACATGCAACCAAACAGTTTTGAGATATTCAAGTGAATTTCTACAACATGGGAAGTGGGAATTCATGGGCGTTCCGAATTCCCGTATGCAACCAAACGACCACTAATAATCTAACACTGGTAATCAAGGTTTTTTGAGAAACGAGCAGGAATGAAATAAATAGGTAAACAAACTATTGAATAGCACAAAAAACACACTATATACGAAATAAATAATAGTTGTTGGTAATTATGATATGGAAATACTATATATAAAATAATAAAACATAGAAGGCAACAACCATGTAAAATATTTGTTCATCCAATATTTGTTCATTGTCAGATAACAGATCTTTACGGGTCGAGTCAAGTTCGCGTTGGACACAATTATGTTGTATCTGGTATTGGTTCAAGAAAAGGGTTGGGTCGAGTTAGGGTATACGGAGTATATACTAAGTCGAGTTTACGGGTTCCCCGAGTCAAACTTAAGTCAGTTTTGACGCAAAAAATTAGGGTAAATAATAATTCTCTAAAATGACCAAATGTTAGGCTCTCTTTATATCGACACATCTATAGTGTAATTTTTTTTTCGTACGTCAAATAATGTTTAACTAGCTTTTGGCCCCGTGAATTCACATGAACATTTTAATTTATTTGCAAAGTTGTACTAACATATCAACTATATCGAAAATAGAATCAATTTTGTCAATCACAATATCGAAAATAAACATGACCAAGATGATCATATCTTGAAAAAAAAAAAGATGTACAATATGTATTATTAGCAATTATAATATCGACTCGCAACTTACCATCATACTTTGATAGTAAAATTTAAACATTTTTTTTTTTTGGAAAAGTTTAGACTTTTATTCTTCCATTACGGGGATGAAGAACAAAAGGTACAAACAATCCAAAGGATAGCGATGTGCTACCCCGAGAAAACCACTACCTATAACCTTAGTTACTAGGAATAGCATTACTAAATAGAACTATAGCTCTAGTACAAACGTTACATTTTATACAAAGAGCAATTTGCTGTAAATTCCTCTCAACTCTTCTAAAAATATGCATATTTCTCTCCTTCCACAGCTCGTAAACTGTACACGTGAATGCACAGCGTAGAAGGTGATGTTTCCCCAGCTTTCCTCTGATTTTATGCCTAAACCGATTCAACTCATGGTTGATTCCACCTGCTCTTCTTTTGTATCCAAGCCAATCCAGAACATTTCTCGAAACCCGCTTTGAGTAGCAGCATTTAAAGAAGAGATGCTCACCAGATTCTTCACTTTTCTTGCACATAATGCACCAATTTGGCATGCATATGCTCTTCAATTCCTTTTAAGATTATCTACTGTAGGTAAGCCATTTTGAGCAGCTAAAACAGCTATATATCACTGAGTTCCTTGGAATACAGCAGTTGTCCCAAATGACCTTCTCTCATTTCACAGCCTCCCGACAGTCTCTAAAGAAGTTATAAACTTCTCTACTGCTTTTGAGCCCTAACCAATGTGCATTAACATCAGAGTTGCTCAGCTGCATTCCCATTTTACTCCTAATTTCATCTCTGATTAGCAACAGACACCTCCAGGAAGCTGAGCAATCAGCCTGAGCTTGAATGTCCCAGAAACTACTCCTCTTCAGGTAGTATTCAGTTACCCAGCAGCCCCATATGCTAATATCCTTCATCTGAATTCTCCTTATCCACTTTAAGAAAAGAGTTTTATTCCAGCTTAACACTTCTTTTATTCCAAGCCCTCCCTCTTTCTTTGGTGTACAAAGCAAACTCCATTTTATGCAAGTTAGTCTTCCCTTCTGTTCAGTTTCTCCCCAAAAGAATCTCCTGCATAATCTACTAATCTGCTTTAGAAATGTCTTAAGAAGCAGCAAAACGGAACCCCAGAATGTTTGGAGACCCAAAATTACTGAGTTTATCAGTTGGAGTTTTCCAGTATATGACATAAAGCTGTTGGCCCAATGCATCAGTTTTGCTTTGATTTTGTCAAGCAAGGGGTAATACATTGCAGCTTTAAGTCTGGATGAATGCAGAGGAATTCCCAGGTATTTGAAAGGAAATTTTCCAACAACATAGCCTGTTTCCTCTGTGATTGTCTTGATAACCTCTGATCTAACCCCTCCCAGGTAGATATTAGTTTTCATTGCATTTGCAGCTAGCCCTGACTGCATTTCAAACTTCTTTAGGGTATTTGAAACAGCTTGGACTGATCTTTTATCACCTCTGGAGAAGATTAGAAGGTCATCAACAAAGAGTAAGTGGTTTATGCTGATCTTGTTACACTTTGGGTGCTGGCTGAAATTTTTGGAATGAATTAGCCTCCTTAGCATCCTAGAAAGCCCCTCCATACCTATTACAAAGAGGTAAGGAGACAATGGGTCTCCCTGCCTCAACCCTCTCTTAGTAGCAAAAAATCCCATTTGAGAGCCATTGATATTCAGAGAAAAATGAGCAGTCCTCAAACAGGCCATAACCCATTTCACAAACTTAGCAGGGAAATTTATGTTGAGCAGCATATTCTCCAAAAAGCTCCAAGAAACTGAATCAAAAGCTTTTTTGATGTCCACTTTTGTGGTTGCTCTAGGAGAGACCTCCTTTCTATCATATTTCCTTACCAACTCTTGTGAAAGCAGAATATTATCAAAGATGGTTCTACCAGGGACAAAAGCAGATTGCTCCTTGCCAATTACTGTTTCCAAAACAGGCTGAATCCTGTTGACCAGCATCTTGCTGATTATTTTGTAGATAGTGTTAAAGCATGAGATTGGTCTATAGTCAGCCACTGAGTAGGGAGTGGCTTTTTTAGGAATAAGAGTGATCAGGGTTGTGTTAATTTGCTTGCGCAATTTCCCAGTCCTAAAAAACTCCAATATAGCATCAGTAATATCATCCCCAATTATGCTCCAAGCTTTCTTATAGAATGCTGCTGTGTAACCATCAGGTCCCGTGCTTTGGAGATCATTAATTGATTTCAGAGCTGCCTCAACATCTTTCTTTTCAAATGGCATCACCATGCTTTTGTTATTATCCTCTGAGATGTTGCTGCCCTTAACCAACTCATGATCAAAACTCTCAGTATCATGAGCAATCCCTAGCAGCTGTTTGTAGTAATCCAGAAAAGCAGTACAGACACCCTCATGTGATGTGTAGAGCACATCATTCATATCATGAATACTCCCCAGGTAAGCTAGTGCCTTCCTCTCATTTACTTTTGCATAAAAGTAGTTAGTGCTGGCATCATTCATTTGAATGTCTCGAATTTTTGCTCTTTGATAAATGAAGCAAATCTCCATTTTCTCCAACTTAATCAAATCATCTTTAAGCTTCTTTACCCTGTGCAGGTTTTGAGGCATAAGATGAAGGTCTTTCTGAGCGTGGAAGAGTTTTTCTCTACTCTCATTTATCCTTTTAGTGATGTTAGAATAGTGGCTCTTATGAAAAGCTTTGAAATCTTTTCTAAGAGACTTCTGCTTCATAACCACCCTGAACATTTTTGTCCCATAGAAGTTCTGAGACCATGTATGCACCACTAAATTCTCAAATGTGTCATCATTGCACCAAGCATTAAGGAATTTGAAAGATTTTGGCATGTCCCTGATACCAAGTTGAATGTCTACAAGTACTGGGGAATGATATGACAGTCCAGGCTGCAGAAAGGAAGCAGCAGCTCTCATGTTGTTTGCTAGCCAGGCAGGGTTAACAAGAGCCCTGTCAAGTTTAGCCCACACAGCATAAGTCTCTTCTTGCAAGTTATGCCAGGTATATTGGCATCCAGTACTAGGTGGATCCATTAACCCAGCATTATAAAGACACTCATGAAAATCTTCAACATCAGCTTTATTCAGAGCACCTTTGCTCAGCTTTTCACTTCCATCCCTTACAACATTGAAATCCCCCATTAAAATCCAAGAATCACTCCCTCTTTGAGATTCAGAGCTGATAAAATCCCACATTCCCTTCCTATACTCCCCACTATTGTAACCATACACCATAGTAGCCCTGCAAACAAACTGTGACCTTAGACATCTTACCCTGTAGTGAATATACTGAGTATTTGATTCCAAAATAGTCACATTTACAGTCTGACCATTCCATAATAAACAAATTCTCCCATTGTAGTGCTGGGAGTAATTATGACTGCTATTATACCTTCTAAACTTCCTTTGTAAAATACTAATCCCTTTCTTCTCTTTAACTCTAGTTTCAAGCAGCCCCAGAAGATCAAATTTGTTTATTTGCAAGTAGTGTAGGACCTCCTGTTGCTTGTGAGGCTTATTACAGCCTCTAATGTACCATGAGGACATAATCATTAGGCTGAAAGACTCCCTTCAGGGTCTTCCCCATCCTCAATCACACATTGCTCCATTAACTCCAATTTCCCCATTTTTGTCAGATTCACAGGAATAAGGTCATGTTCAGAGTCTTGAAGAGCAGTGAATCTATTCTCAGCAAAAGCTAATTTCTTAGCTAATGAGAGTTTTGCTTTCTTACTTAGCACTGGAGTAAATCCATCCTTGTCAGCCCTACTCTTGGATCCCACTTTTGCACAAACTTCACTCCTGATCTGCTTTTCTGGTGAGCTTGCAACAACCATCTCCACCACAGTTTCTGTACCTGCATTAGTGTCCACTACATGCTCATCATTTCCTGCTCCAACATCTACCACTATCTTAGTCTCCTGCTGTTTTGGGACATAGGTAGGTTTAGGGTTAGTAACCTTTGACTGGGTGGCTTCCTTCTTCAGCTTCCTGCATCTTTGTGTCATATGACCCAATTTGTTGCAGCATGAGCAAAAATATGGTACCCATTCATATTTGATATTCTGCACTGATTCTCCATAAGGAGTTATGACTGTGATAGTATTGGGCAGCTCTTCTGCAACATCTACTTCAATGAGCACTCAAGCAAATGCAAGCTTAGCTTTGAGTGTAGTTCTCAAATCCGCAAACAGAGGCTTACCCACATAGCTCGCAACTTTACTCAGAGCTTTTTGTGACCAAAAATGAGGTTCCAAGCCTGGGAAGAGCACCCAAACAGGCACCTTAGATGTGGTCTCGATTTCTGTGCTAAAATTCGGGGTCCAGACCTTCAGAATGAAAGCATTCTCTCCATAATACCATGGCCCTCCTCTTAACACTTCCTCCATATCATCTTTTGAGCTGAATTTTATATAAAACCACCCCTTTTTGTAGTATTGGATTAGAGGTTGTTTAACAAAATTCCACCGTTTCTGAGCATAATCAGTTAGATTTTTCTCATTTGGTTTTCCTCCTATAACATTCCCAACTAGAGTGTTTGCCCAATAATCCAATTCATCTACAAAGTCATCTAGATCAATAGTCACAGCAATATCATTAATAGGCACAATCAAGCTGCATTCCAGTTTGTTTAGACAATTTATCTTTCACACCATCTCGATTCTTATCCTTAACAGGGTTAACAGCAGCCCCTGTCTCAGAAGAATCTTTCTGCTCCTTATCAGGTGTAGAGTTTACCTGATTTCCCTGCAAATTACCTGTGACAGCATTCAGATAATCTGCTATTGTTGATTTCGGTGACGGAATCCTCTCCTCCTCATGATTCATCAGCTCCGTAGCTTGCGGTTGTTCCTGGGTATGAGAATTCTCTGCCGATAGAGCACCATTTTTAGGGAAAATGGTACCAGCAGAATCGGGTTGATGAGTAGAAGAGATTACTGTATTTTTATTTCTAGTTCGTCTAGTGTTGGCCAGAGAATCAAGCTAGAGTAAACATGAAGCTTTCTTTAGCTTGGAGAAGAAGCATTCTATTTCTCCCTGATTCTTTTTTTCCAGTACTTCTTTAAGGTCTCTTCAAAACGAGTTATAAAAAATTTAAACATTAGAAAGTCTTACTACAAAAAATATATAAAAATAAGCTCTAAATATAAATATATCTTCCCATAATCCCATGTCTAAAAATCTCTTTTTGATGAACTCATTGTACATGAAAAGATATTTTTTCACGAAAATCAAACAAAATCATAACATATATATACTGATTTGAATTAAAACGTCACCGATACAATTGGCAAACGACGAGCCAAGAGACACCATATTTAATGTCTTTTTCATGATGAATAATGGTGATGAATAATGATTAATTTATTAAACTTTAAAGAGATTTATGGTAAGAAGTTGAAGTGACTCATCACGTCTAAATGGGCAGCCCAAAAGAATAATAGTAACAGTGTTGTGGAAGCATCTCCTAGAGACACGTGGCTTTTCCACGTGGGCCGAACCCCCAAAACTCGTCAGAGAACGCCACGTAGGACGTTGATGCTAGACAATATGAATTATGATGTGAAAATTAAAATTTCAAAGAAGTTGAAATGTTTTCAAACGTTCATGAAGGCAACTCTAATCAAAACATTTATTCACCTAAATTATCTGGGATATTAAAGGGTGTATGACATGGAGGAGAGAGAATGGAATTGAACAGCGGTCTGACACGTAAGATATGAGGTGGATTTTTTTGGCTACGGATGCTTTCAAAGTCTGCCACGTGGGTGAGTAAATTACCCTATTAAAGGTATAGTATTGATACATGACATTTATATGTATAGTCCAACAAAAAAAAATTATTTTAATGTGAAATTGTGAAACGTGTATAAATGATAATAAATAGGTAGCATGAACGTGATCCGAGCCAGCAAACTAGTGTTTATACTAGACTATACCCACCATACTACTAACAAGCCATTCACCTTTCAAGCGAAAGAGATGATATAAATGTGGGTTCGGCTAACCATCTTATTAGATTATTTGACAAGTTGTGACTCACAAGAACGCAGACCTGTCAAACGAGTCGGGCGGGCAGGTTTCGGGTCCGGGTCACTAAATACGGGTCCATTTAAATACGGGTCGACTATACGCGGGTTAATACGGGTTCGGGTTACGGGTGGACCAAAGAGTCAAAAATACATGGTCGCGCCTTTTTTTTCTCGGTAACTATTATTTTATTACTATTTTACAAGCATTTTATGTATTTTATTATATAATAATAATATTTTAATTATAATTGTGTCCATATATGGCTCAATGAATCAATTATAATATTTATCTATTTATTTTATATTGTATTATTATAATATATATTTTGCACAACTAATTTGACCCAGCGTGTCCAACGGGTCGGATCGGGTTATGTAAAACAGGAGCTGTAGACTTGATGCTGGAAATGCAGAGTGAAGGTCAAAGTAACAGCAAAAACAATAACAGGTCCTATCACACTCAAGGAACAAAAGACAATAAGCAACATGGGAAGCATGTGGAGTCAAGGTCGGGCAAGATCGAGGCATACCAAATTAATGATAGAAGGTCTTAGAACCTTACTACAATTAGACAATGTACTAATTAAGGAAACATCAACATCAGATCACATGATCATTGAGAAGTGGATGTAATATATATTGTAACATTGTATCACATTATCATTATCAGAAATACAAGATCAGAAAAAAATTCAAACCATATATGATGTGCGCTATTTCGTTGTAGTTAAAGTCGGGTTTTTGAGGTGTTTAACGTTGGTTTTTGTATCATTTGACTGCTTATTATGTTATTTGGTGTGATTCGTGTTTGATACAAGAATTCGTAGTTATTATGACCATTTGGTATCTCAAGAATGCCGAAATTCAGTCCGGTTTTGCAAGGCAAACTTTGGAGCTTCATATCTCTCAGAATATTTGGAATTTTACATTGAAACCAATTGGAGATGAAAGTTCATGATCTTACCTTTCCTAAAAGTGGTTACACGCCTTCACCGGATAAGTAACGAAGAAGTTATGCGAGTTTGAAGACGGGACCAGAGAGCTGGCCGCGGTCCGCGGAAATTGAGCGGCGGTCCGCCGAAGTTGAGGCGCCGTCCGCGGTTGGCGTCGAGAGCTACTTTTCGTATTTCTATATTTTCCGTATTTTATTGTTAGACACTATTAATGCCTACTAGTATTAGCAACTGATATGATCTAATCGTTAGGAAAGTAGCAACTTTATCTTTCTAATTGATTGCCGATTCAACGTTAGATTGATTAAAGAGAGAATTGATTTATATTTCGATTTGAACCGCGTGTGTTTGAATTGTCTATTTTTGTTGATTTTCTTCTAGATCTAATTGTTTCTATTGAAATATATGTAGGCGCGTGTTCTAGATTGATTGATAGTTAGGGTTGTTTATGATACGCTGATTCATTCGAAATAACTAGTAAAGGAAGAATAGAGATTTCGGTTTCGCAACAAAGTGCTCACATAATTAGATAAGTGATCTTCAAGGATCAATTGATAAATCGGTAGTGGATTGAAACAAGAACCAAGACTTGTCTTTTAATTGATTTCCAACTTATTTGTTCATTGCTTAGTTTAATCAACCTTCAAACAAAACCCCCCCAATTGGTTACCCAATCGACGTTATATTACATACTCAGACATTAACTAATTCCCTGTGGATACGAACTTGCTTGCCCTACTACATAGTTTTAGGATAAGTATTGAATTAATTTGGTGCAACCCAGACAATTGCCTACCAATATACAATTGTCCTAATTTTACACTTTGCTAATTTCTTCTTTATCTTCATGGATTTCATCCTGGAAATCTTCATGGTATCAGAGCCATGAAGATCTAAGGAGAAATTGCTAAGTTTATGTTTTTAAATACTTCTCTTCTTTTCTTTTAAAAACACAAAAATACCACTGTCATAAGCATGGCAGGAGGCACAGATTCAGACCAAAACCAAAATCAAAATCAGAAGTTGGATATGAGAGATCCACTCTTCACTCATCCAGCAGAAATTAGTAACCCCCTCTCTTTTGAACCCAAGTTGGAAGGAATGCACCACTACTATGAGTGGAAAAGGGAGATGGAATTGAACCTGGCTACTAGGAGAAAGCTAGGGTTCGTCACTGGAAGTGTAAAAAGATCAACAACAGACTCTGAAAAAGCTGAAATGTGGGATATATGCAATGATTTGGTTGTTAGCTGGTTGTTGAACAACCTAAAATCAGAAGTAAAGGCTCATGTAAGGTTTGTAACTACGGCAAAAGGTATTTGGGATTACCTAGGAAGAACCTATGGTGTTGCTAATGGTGCTAGAAAGTTTCAAATCGAGCAGGAAATCAACCAACTCTCTCAAGGCAGCAAGAGCACAGCTAAGTACTACAACCAAATGAGTACTCTGTGGCAGACTCTAGAGAACATGCAGGACCTACCACCTCTCACAGAACTCACAGAGGAGGTCCTGGCATTTTCTAATGTTGTTAGTAAAGAAAGAGATGAAAGGAGGTTGTTTCAGTTTCTCAGTTTCTGAATGGTCTAGATCCTCTCTACACAACAATGAGAAGCAATTTTCTTATGATGAAAACTCTTCCCACAGTGGAAGAGGTGGTGTCAACCCTACAGCAAGAAGAAATTCAGAAGCAAGTACTGAACTCTGCAAACAGAAGGGAGATAGACAGTGGAAACACTGCCTTTTATGGTCAGCAGCAGCAGGAAAAACCAAAGGTCTGCCCAAAATGCAAGAAACCAGGGCACAAATATAAAGAATGCTGTTTTCCTGAAGATAGAAAGTTTTCTGGCAAAGGAAATGAGGGTGCTCAGAGTTCAGGAAACAAATGGCAGAACAACATAAACAAGAACAAACAGAGCTCTTGGAACAAAGGGAAGACAGCAGGTAATGCTATGATGACTGAGGAGACTGAAAATCAATCTAATTCAACCACTCTCAACCAGATTATGCAGCTCCTGAGTAAGATGAAAGGCACTGGAGTTTCCTCCAATCAGAATCAGCCCACTGAAAGTGAGATGGCTGCTCACTTTGCAGGTAATCTGATTTGTACTTCAGTTTTCTCTAACTGCATGATAATGGTTGGATTGTTGATTCTGGTGCCAGTGATCACATGACTTCAGGCTTAAGTTGCTTAAATCATGTTGAAGAACTTGTTTGGAAACCAAAAATTACCTTGCCTACTGGGGAAGTGTCATGTGTGACACATACTGGTAATTGTAAGCTTCAAAATGGGTTTACACTAAAGAAAGTGCTCTATGTGCCCTCCTTTAAACACAACCTGCTGTCTGTTCAAAAACTCATCAACAATGAGAAATGTTGTGTGTTATTTTTTAAGGATGCTTGTCTGATACAGGACTTATTGACGAAGGAAATTAGAGGAGTGGGGCAGGAGCACAAGGGTGTATATTATCTGTTGAATAAGGATGTGCAACTGTCTGGAAAAGCTGCTGATGTGCTGCTTAGTTTGAATAAGTCTCAGATGACAAAGAGTAATAGCTTATTGTCAGGACATAGCATGCTTAGTGATGATCCTAGTAGTATAACACCTGATAACTGTGTAACATCAGGAGATACATGTACTAGTAAATTTCTCTTGAATAACAAGCATGATACTTTTGGTCATTGGCATTACAGGCTTGGTCATTGCTCTAAAGACAAATTAAAGCATATTTCTTGTTTATCTGATGTTGTTAAATTAGATAAAGGGTTAGTTTGTCTCACCTGCCCCATGGCTAAACTGACCAAACAACCTTTCCCCTTAAGTATGCATAAATATTACAATATGTGGAGTCAAGCTCCAGGGTTTGCTGAAATTGTGAGAAATGTATGGGAATCAGAAGTTCAGGGCTGTTTAATGTACAAGGTGGTTAAAAAACTCAAGCAGCTCAAAATGCCATTGAAAGCTCTAAATGCTGAATTGTTCTCTAATGTGGAAAAGGCTGCAGGTAAGGCAGAAGATGAGTTAAAGCAAATTCAAGAGTTGCTACATTTGGATCCTTCAAATATAGAACTCAGAACTAGAGAAAATTCTGCTGCTCAGCATTTCAAATTTCTCCACAAGGCTCAGTATAGTTTTTTGAAGCAAAAAAGCAAAATTGCTTGGCTAGCAGAGGGGGATGATAATACTGCCTTTTTCCACAGCACCATTAAGGCAAGGAGAATCAGGAATTCAGTACACCAGATCAAAGATATGCATGGTAAGCTAGAAGATGATGATGAAGGAATACATAATGCTTTTCTTAATTTTTACACTGATCTGTTAGGGAAATCTGCTCAGTGTACCAAGGTCCACATCCCTACAGTTAGGAAAGGCACAATAGTTGATGATGAAATGACTAGAGACTTGCTGAAGCCAGTTGACAGGAAGGAAATTAAAGAAGCCATTTTCTCTATTCATAATAATAAGAGCCCTGGCCCTGATGGGTTTACAAGCAAATTTTTCAAGGATAGTTGGAGTATTATTGGTTCAGAGATTAGTGATGCTATTCTTGATTTCTTTGAAACTGGGAAGTTACTCAAACAAGTTAACTGCACCACTTTGACCTTGGTCCCAAAGGTTAAGAATCCACAGTCAGTTCTTGAATTCAGGCCAATAGCTTGTTGTAATACAATCTATAAGGCTATATCCAAGATAATCTGTGGGAAGTTGAGTGGCATTCTGCCAAGTCTTGTGAGTAAGAATCAGGGGGCATTCATTAAGAACAGAGACATAGTGGATAACATCATGATTTGTCAAGAGCTGGTTAGAAAATATAAAAGGAAAGGAGTTTCCCCTAGATGCATGATCAAAATTGATTTAAGGAAAGCTTATGACTCTGTTGAATGGAGTTTCATTAGGGAAGTGATGACTGCCCTTAATTTCCCACAGAGATTCATTGAGCTGGTAATGACTTGTGTTGAAACCCCTACTTATTCCATTAATCTTAATGGAGGCAGCTTTGGATTCTTTCCTGGAAAAAGAGGTCTCAGGCAAGGGGATCCTCTTTCCCCATTGCTCTTCACATTGTGTATGGAGTATCTGAGCCGTATCTTGGGGGTGGTTGCTGATAGAAGAGAATTTAAATTTCATCCTATGTGTCATAAACTGAAGCTTAATCATCTCTGTTTTGCTGATGATTTGCTTCTATTCTGCAAAGGGGACTTTAATTCAGTGGCATTGATGCTTAGAGGCTTTATGACCTTTTCACAAGCTTCAGGATTGTGTTCAAGTCCAGCCAAATCGGAAATTTATTTTGCTGGTGTGGGTGGCAATGTTATCAGGGAGATATTGGATTTTTCTGGGTTCAACAGAGGTGATTTGCCATTCAAATATTTGGGTGTGCCTATCACTGCTGGCAGGCTTTCCATCATGGACTGTAATGTTCTAGCAGGCAAGATTGTTAGCAGAATCACAGCCATTGGGACCAAGAAACTGTCATATGCAGGCAGGGTGACATTAGTGAAGGCTGTCCTTATTCACCTTCATGACTACTGGGCAAGAGTTTTCTTGCTCCCAAAACTGGTTCTTAAGAAGATTGCTTCTATCTGCAGAAATTTCCTATGGGATGGGACTGAAATTATGCTTAGAACTCCTTTAATATCCTGGGATCATATTTGCAGACCTGTAGAGTGTGGAGGGCTAGGTATTAGAGACATATTCATTTGGAATTTGGCTTGCATTAGAAAGTATGTCTTTTGGATTTTTTCTAAAGCTGACTCCCTCTGGGTTAAGTGGGTGAATGAGTACTATTTGAAGGGATGTGACTGGGGAAGTTATAACCCAAATGTGGATGCTAGCTGGAGTTGGAAAAAGATATGCTCAACTAAGAACAAAATGTTAAATGCTTTTAGCAATGGGAAATGGTTGGGAGGAGATGCAGGTTACAAAGTAGCAGAAGGTTTTGAATGGCTCAGTCCCGACTGTGCAAAAATCATTTGGGGTAAATTTATCTGGTCTAGATATAATATCCCGAAAACTGCATTCATCAGCTGGTTGGCAATGCACTGCAGACTGCAACTGAAGGATAAACTCCTGAAAATTGGAGTTTGCACAGATGATATATGCTTTCTATGTCAGGCTGCTGCAGAAAATCATGAGCATTTACTATTTGGGTGTATCTACAGCAAGAAATGCTTGGATCTGCTGAGAATTTGCTGTCAAATTGATTTCCCTGATAAGGAGATCATGATATGGTGCTGTAAGAAAAGAATGGGGTCAAAGATAAGAAATCAAGTTGCTGGTTCTTTAATTTGCTGTCTAGTCTATAACATATGGAGGATCAGGAATAAGTGCAGGATTGAGGGTTGTCTGGAAGTTCCAGAACTTGTAGTGAAACAGGTTGTGATGCAGGTCAGATCAAGGATTAAAAAGAAAATTGAGAATATAAACAGCAAGGACAGGACCTGGCTGAGTGTGAGAAATTTAGTTTAGAATAGGGTTGTGATCTTTTTGGGGGAGTAGATTCTGCTTCTACTCTCAGCTAGTCAGGAATTTTTCACTGTACTAGCTAGTTTTGTACTATAATTTCATTGATTTATGAAAATTCTTACATTTTTCCCAAAAAAAAAAAAAGTATGCATAAATCCAGCAGACCTTTAGAACTTGTTCACTTGGATGTATGGGGACCTTATAAGAAAGAAACTAGGCTCAAACAGAGATTTTTCCTCACAATTGTGGATGACTATAGTAGAGCCACCTGGATCTACTTGATGAGGAACAAGAGTGAAATTGGACACCTATTTCCTCAGTTTTATAACTTGACTCAAACTCAGTTTAACTGTTCAGTCAAGATGGTTAGAACAGATAATGCTTTGGAAATTGTTGAAGGAGAGTGTGGAAAGTTTGTTGTTGACAAGGGTATTGTTCATCAGACTAGTTGTGTTGATACTCCACAGCAAAATGGTACAGTTGAAAGGAAACACAGGCATCTACTTGAAGTAAGTAGAGCTCTAATGTTTCAATCAGGGCTGCCTAAGAGGTTTTGGGGAGACTGTGTGCTCACAGCTGCTTTCATAATCAACAGACTTCCTTCTAGTGTAATGGAGCATAAAACACCATACTTTCAGCTCTTTGGCAAAGATCCAGACTACTCTAGACTCAAGATCTTTGGATGTCTACCTATGGCATACAACCCTAGTAGAACCAAAGACAAATCTGAACCTAGAGGTGTGTCATGTGTCTTTATTGGATATCCTGCACACCAGAAAGGTTATAAGTTATACAATCTAGCCACACAACAATGCTTTGTGTCCAGGAATGTTGTTTTTTATGAACATATCTTCCCATATAAAGATTGGTCTACCAAGAAGGCACCTGACACCACTCAGACACATCAGAGTTTTGACAACTCACTCATTGATGATGACTTCCTTCAGAGAGAAAACACTGAGAACTCTAATAGTCACTCAGAACATTCAACACCAGCAGAGACTGCTCCTACAGCTGCAATTCCCTCACCTAGGCCACAGAGAATTAGAAGGGCACCTGTGTGGACACAGGACTTCGAGGTATCCAATCCAGTCATGACTCAACAGGTAGCAAATCTCACTCTCTTTGACTCTTCAGTGAAATTTGCTAACCTGGTTCAAACTATTATCCAACAACCTGATCCCACAAACTACTTTGGGGCTGCTAAAAATCCAAAGTGGATTGCAGCTATGAACTTGGAGCTCAATGCTTTGAAAGAAAATGACACATGGGACATCACTGAGCTACCAAGCAACAGAAGCCATAGGCTGCAAGTGGGTGTATAAAACCAAGTATAAATCTGATGGTACTATTGGTAAGCACAAAGCTAGGCTGGTCATTCAGGGTTTTCGACAAAGACATGGCATTGATTATGAAGAAACTTTTGCCCCTGTGGCTAAAATGGCCACTGTCAGGACTGTTTTAGTTGTGGCTGCAATGAAGAACTGGCCAGCCACTCAGATGGACGTATCTAATGCTTTCCTTCATGGAGACCTAGATGAGGATGTTTACATGGAAATTCCTCAAGGCTATCCTACTCCTACTGAGATTCAAGCTTGGAGAAAGGGGGAGAAGGAGAAAGGGACATCCAACAAGGTGTGCAAATTGAAAAAGTCTCTTTATGGCTTGAAACAAGCACCTAGGCAATGGTTCTCCAAGCTCTCTGGTGCATTGACTGAATGTGGATACAAACAGTCATCATCTGATCATTCTATCTTCAAAAGACAGGAAAATGGCTCAACCACAGTGGTGCTGGTATACGTTGATGATATGATCATCACAGGAGATGATCCTACAGAGATCCAGGCCTTGAAAAATAAGCTGAGCTCAATATTCCACATGAAAGATTTGGGTGAACTCAGATATTCTCTTGGTTTAGAAGTAGACAGGTCTGATGCAGGGATCTTCATTTCACAAAAGAAATACGTGTTAGACTTACTGAGAGAATTCAAGATGGAGAATGCCAAGCCTTTAAGGCTGCCACTAAACTCCCACATCAAACTTGAACCAGACAAGGGCACATTCTTGCAAAACCCTGATCTCTACAGGAGATTAATTAGGAAGCTGATATACCTCACTATATCCAGACCAGATATTGCTTTTGCAGTTCAATTGTTAAGTCAGTTTGTTCAAAAACCCACCTCTGATCATATGCAGGCAGCAAGAAGGGTTCTAAGGTACTTGAAAGGATCACCAGGCATACTTTTGGCTAGTGATTCAGCTGCAAAACTCACAGCTTATTGTGATTCAGACTGGGGTTCATGCTCCTTCAGCAGGAGATCGACCACAGGATACTGTGTAATGCTTGGAAGCTCACCCATATCATGGAAAGCAATGAAATAGTCAGTGGTGGCCAGATCATCAGCTGAAGCAGAATATAGGGCCATGGCCCTGACAACCTGTGAAATAACTTGGCTGTCATCACTATTGAAAGATCAATTGGGTCTAAAAAGTGTTGGGTCTACTGAACTCAGATGTGACAATCAGGCTGCCATAGCCATAGTTGCAAACCCAGTATATCATGCATGAGAGAACCAAACACATAGAGTTGGACTGTCACTTTGTTAGAGAGAAAATTCAGTAGGGTCTCCTGCACACCACTTATGTCAAATCAAGTGATCAGATTGCTGATGTTCTAACTAAGTCTCTGCCGACTCACCAACATCAGAGACTCCTCTCCAAGATGGGAGTTTCAGCTGGCGTACACTCTCATCTTGAGGGGGAGTGTAAAACATGAGCTGTAGACTTGATGCTGGAAATGCAGAGTGAAGGTCAAAGTAACAGCAAAAACAATAACAGGTCCTGTCACACTCAAAAAACAAAAGACAATGAGCAACATGGGAAGCATGTGGAGTCAAGGTCGAGCAAGATCGAGGCATACCAAATTAATGATAGAAGAAGGTCTTAGAACCTTACTACAATTAGACAGTGTACTAATTGAGGAAACATCAACATCAGGCCACATGATCATTGAGAAGTGGATGTAATATATATTGTAACATTGTATCACATTATCATTATCAGAAATACAAGATCAGAAAAAAATTCAAACCATATACAATTCTCCTACTTTTACACTTTGCTAATTTCTTCTTTATCTTCATGGATTTCATCCTGAAAATCTTCAGGTTATGACCCAGGCATTTGGGTCATTTTCGGGTTCGGGTTGTGTTCGGGGCCGAGTTGAAAAAAACGGGTTTTTTCGGGTTATTTTCAGGTTGGGTCAGTTTTTGATAGGTCTACAAGGAAGGTATCCGTTGTCCATGGACAAAGGTCATGGCCTGCAAGAGTTTAGTGACTTGACCAGCAGACTAGCAGAGGCAGATGAGGTCTCGTAGACCTCCGTGAGTTTTGTTCTGATTTTTTGTTGGCTTGATGTTTGAATTGGCTTCTTTCACTAATGCTCTGGGCTGGAGTGTTCGGTGGACTAGTATTTTTTGTTACTATTACCTAGCAGATCTAGAGAAATGTTAAATTCATCTTTTATGTGTTAGCTCCAACTGTAAATGGATCAGACGTATTTATAATCATATTGATTTTGCACCACGTAAATCTTGTGTGTGATCTTTATTGTTGTACTGTGTTTGATGTTGTTCTGAATTGCTTCCACAACTTCACATAAATCTCAGACTAATTAATTAATTTAGAATGACGACCCGAGTAAAAAACACCAAAATGGAAATGCATTATTTTGCAATTGTAAAGTGCTTTTTTTTTCTTCCCATGATTTCACTTTTTCATATGCCTCAAGCTTAAGATCGATTGAGAGCAAAGAACGGAGGGAGTATCATACATATGTATAAACTTAAAAATGAAAAAAAAAAAAAAAAAACAAATTTTACCTCATGAACGTTTGATGATCATTATTAAGATTCGTTTTACATGTCAATTGGCTTTTTAAAATTACTAGCATAACCTAAAAAAAGAAATAATGTAGCTCTCAGAACAACTGGATTAGAAAATTATTTGACTTTTCTAAAAACTAATACGGAGTACTTACTGGTATACAAGGATTTTAATGTATATTCTACAGTATATAAAGTTGGGCGGTTGTCTAACTTATATGCCTTCACGAACAGCATAACATCTTTACATTATTTCTTCTGACTTTTGCAATCTGCCAAAATGGAGAAGAAGACTTTAGTTCTTACGTTCTTTCTTTTCTTAGCATTATTTGTCGTTCTTTGCAAATCTCACGAACTCCCTTCCTCTTCTGGTAGGTCTTGATCATCTTCGTCAAACCCCCATTATTTGATTTTAATTTGTTGTATAGTTTGATTTCTGGGTATGTAATTACTACTAATTAACATTCTTTTTGAATTGCTTGTTGAAGGAAATGGAACGCCCCTTGAAGAAAATTCTTCAGGTGATGAAGAGATATATTCCCAGGTCAGAATTCTTAATTTGCATGTTTGATGTTCTCGTTATCAAGATAGCGGTTTGATTCTTCAATAATTTTCTAAATAAATTGCAAGATAACATGAGTAAAAATTAAAGTATAATTATACTCTTACGAAAGTATAGTTTTACATAATTTAAGCGATTCCTCATTGAGTTTATGGTACCGTGCCACGCGCTAGTAGAATTTCGTATTCATGCATCGTGACAATAGTAGCATATACTAGTATATAATATCGCTAGCTAACAGTATATATATCACCCATCCCTCGAAATTAAGCAATCCAGTATGTAGTAACTCAGCAGCAATTAGGCCAGGTTTTCTAGCTACGAAATGATGACTTATGATGATCATACTAATTAGTCAGTTAACTTCGTCGCGATATTAGAACTTTAATCAGCATCTGGCAAAAGAAATGAATTGGATCAAGCTCTGTGAAATTGGGCATAATTTTGCAAAGAAATAATCCATTTGTTTCTCGATCAAACATATATAGGAAACATGTTCAGTATTATTTGATTGAATAGTACGTAGCCAGGCCAACGTAGTTGATAAGGCCTCGACTATTTTCATCCTCAAAAATAGTGAAGATTGAGTCATGCATTCTATAAAACGTGAGGAGGAAGTACAAGTCAATTACAAGCCAAACTAACACTAACAATACGTACTAAGCTAGAAATCTAGGACACTATATGTTCCTTATTAACTTACATCAGTCGATCATGAGCTACTCATATATATATCATTGTACAAACTACAAAGGCATCTACTTTTTATTAAAAAGTACATACTAGTATAGAATAGTATGAAATCATATATATGCAGTGGAATAATGGGATTATGGTGTGCGCTCACGTAGTAGTACGTGGTGCTTCTTTAATTGTGCACACAAGTCTACATATATGAAAACTCAACTAGCATGAGTAATTAGGAATTTCATATGAAAACGTAGCTACGATCTTTGGTGTATAGTAGAACTTCCGAATGTCCATGATCATTTACGTACTAATTTTCGTTCAGGTCTTTCTTAGATTATTGTAAAATATTAACAATCCGTACATGTAATGGAGCAGGATCAAACTTTTGAGGTGATTGAAATCGAGGAATTAGAGATAGAAGATGAAACAAAATGGTCAATCCCACGAAGGATGATGATTGCTTCGGTCAACGACTATCCAGGCGCTGGAGCGAACGGTCGACACACTCCCTAATCGTCGACTTATATATATGACTGATTATGTCCATTACCAATGCTCCGCTAATTCTTGATATGTACATTTTGTTGTCATATGCATTTGTTAAATGAACAGTACGTACGACGTTTTGGACATGATGGAAACTTGAGGGGAACGCGAGTTTAGATGTTACGTTGTAGATGATTCGGGTTAAAAATGACGTGTATGCATTAAGCCTTGTTTTTCTATAATTGTTATCTTACATTTCGTTGCTGTAAGTACCAAAGGCAAAAGCTTTGCTATGTATTGTATCATCGTTGTTCCTGATTATTTTAGGTTATTTGTCGTTTTTAATGGTATTATAGCTCCATGGCCACTCAGACCCGTCGTTGCACACAATGACACACATGAGAGAGTTTGCAAGTAAATTAATTAAAATACATATTTTGAGATATATATGTCAAAAGCTAGACATTGAAATAGATCGAGTGCTGGGATCTTTCATGCATGTATTTTACGCCGGCGTTTTACATGTCGCAAGACTTCCGACCTATCACGGCGCGAAGAATGCCGTCCTCAAGAGTCAAGAGTGACGCACAGCCGCACATAGGGTCTCATACTTGCACTCTTGATGGCGAAGCCATTTTGTACCTTTATTGATTGTTATTCTATGCTCGCATGTAAGACCTAACTGCAATACTCTGGCCCATTGTGTTGCTAGGATGACTAGCCGCCTAAGGGCTTGTTTATCCAAACTTCAACTTTTTCAAAACTATTTTTGTGAAACGAAAAAAAAATTATGGGGAAACTCCAATGTTGGAGCTCCACTTTAACAAATTTACATTAGAATGTTTTTCGGAAACCAGAAACAGTTTCTCAATTTTGGCTGTTTGGCCAGTTTTGCGATTTTCTAGCACCCACAAAGAGTGCAAAAACACTTAAGAAATTTGGCCAATCACACCCTAAATAACCTAGAGAGTGACAGATTTGTCCCCGGGTCTACATTGAAAGCTTCTATAGTGGAACTCATTCGAGAAGGCTTGGCGGTCTTAAGAATGGTTCGGGTAGGAGGTTCTCTTAAGAATAAAGAAGACAAATAGAAGAAAATTCAAGTATGTCTTTGCATATAACTTTCCGCTTGGGTCGAACCCTTTCCACTCTTAACATGAATGAATAATACACACGTCATTGATTTAAAAAGAAAATTAAAATGCACCAACCAAATGATTTATTTTTATACATTTTTTTTTCCCTTTTTTGTTTAGCTCTAGACTAGATTGCATTGTAATGTGAAAATGATAGCATTGCATGTCTTTCGTACGATTTAAGTCCATTATTAGAGTGATTGTATCGGTTCTTTCGAGTAGCTAATGGCTGATGTTCGTAACTACGGAGTATGAATTTAAGGATTTTAAGATGGAACAACTCCAAACATACCTTAGCAAATTTAAACTTTGTAAAGAAAGAAGGCCGGCCCAACACTCATCCAGTCCACTTTGAGCCATATAGCCACTTGCATGCAAACGGCTAAAATCCCGCGAGCCACTTGTGACGCCATCGATCGTAAGAGCCGCAGATTTCTCTGAGGTGGGGACGAGAATCATCGTACGGTGCACTTACTATCGTGGGAAACTGTTTAGCAACCTAAAAGTCGAGAAGGGCTTAACATCCAATCAGCCCGACAAGCTAATTTTGCTTTTCTAGCCAAATTGGGTTGCCGCACTCTTGCTCATCCTCATACCCTTTGGTCGTCAGTCCTAAGAGCAAAATACTGTAAGGGTAAATGTGATGTCAACATGTTTACACTACAACACAATATGTCTAACCTATGGGCTGCCGTGGTTGATAATGCGTAGATCATCAAAGATGGCATCTCGGTTGCTATAGGAAACGGAAGGCGCACCTTATTCTGGGATCACTCGTGGGTAGAAGCAGGTTGTCTCTCTGAAAAAGCAATTCGTCAAATACCCGTGGCTCTATTGGAACATACGGTCAGTGATATGTGGGATACTAATCATGGGTGGAAGAGGGAAATTTTTTCTGAATTCCTTCCGAAAAATGAATTACTCAAGATAGCAGCATATGAATTAACACCGGAAGACTCCCCTGACACGCTGTACTGGAATGGGTCTTCCCATGACGGTTTCACAGTAAAATCTGCTATGAAATTTTCGCGCTGAGGTGATGAATCTAACGCTAGGCCTGATGATGATAAGTGGGGTTATGTTTGGAGGCTTCCGGTACAGCAAAGAATACGCATGTTTCTTTGGCTTGCTTCCCATGAACGTCTCATGTGCAACGTCAATAGGGTCAAGAGAAATCTCACTGATAATCCAACATGTCCCCGCTACAAAACAGCTCCTGAGGACATCCTACACCTACTCAGGGATTCCTCTGAAGCTCGTTTCGTTTGGCAGCAGCTTGGGGAAATTGCTAGCCTGAATTCATTCCGCTCCCCTCCTTTACAAACTTGGTTACTCGACAATATTAGCAACAACAACCCCTTGGCTACGGACTATTGGCCACTCAAGTTTTCTGTCACATGGTGGATTTGGAAATGGCGAAACAATGTCGTCTTCGGTCGGAATTCGGAAATCCCACTGGATCCTTATCCGTTTCTCAAAAAATGCTTTGATGAGACGAAGCAGGCTTTGGATCGATACTCTCTTCTCATCCACGCACGCACCCGGGAATCGGGAGGTCCATATCTGGTGGAAGCCACCACCTCATGGGTGAGTTCTACTTAACACCGACGGGGCTAGTAGGGGAAATCCAGGCATAGCTAGTGGAGGAGAGCTCTTCCGGGACGATTCAGGCAACTTTATTGAAGCCTTTGTTTCAAGCTACGACATTTGCACTTCTATGAGAGCCGAGTTGCTAGCTCTGAAAAAAGGTCCCGAGGAAGCTTCTACGCTGGTTTTGAGCGATTGCTAGTCCATATGGATAACAATACTTGCGTAAACATGATGAACAGTGATGCTCCCATACTCGGTCAGTTAGGCAAGGTGGTCCAAGCTTGTCGTGAGCTAATTGCGAAGGGTAGCTGGAATGTAATTTTGGAGCATACATATCGCGAAGCAAACTTTGCGGTGGATTGGCTAGCTAAAAAGGTGCGGACCAGGATCAAAAGCTTGTTATCCTTCAATATTCCCCACTGAGCTTCGTCTCATACTTCGGCAGGATGCCTTAGGTATTTATAGATCTCGCTTAATTAGAGAGTAGTTTTCCTTTTGTTTTCGGGTTTTCCCTCTTTGTACCCAAAAAAAAAAAAAAAAAAAAGAAGGCTGGCCCAGATGCATGTCATAGTCGGGCAGCGCCCATGGGCCAAGACCAAGAAAGGCCCAACCATTTCAGATTATACAACTTTAGTAACTAGTTTACTACCCAAACTATGCCCGAAATAAATTTGATCATCTTATTTCTCCGTGAACAAATAATTTTTCAATAAATTAATCATTTAGAAAACTTTTACTTTCGATATAGATAAGTAATAAGTAAGGCACAGAATAAAAAGGTAAGGGTAGTCAAATGATGGTAAATATTGATTTTTTTATAATAAAAAGTATTGTTAATTTTTTGACTTTTTTAAGTGAAAATTTTAAAAAAGACATGCCACGTGACATGACAGATGGCCTAATTGAAACCGTAAACGGGGTCGTTGCCTCTAACACAACTTTCAATATGTATATGTATATGTAGTATAAGATGTCTCTAAATCTCAAGTTCTCAACTAGACAATTCATAATCTTAATTGCTAAACACAACTTTTTTTTACTGATGTAACCTGATAAAATATCCATCATGTCCCCACTTTTCCCAAAGTAACACAAAACCCTAAACCTGTTATTTTATTCTACAGATTGTCTTCCCATCATTAAAGCAAAAACACGCGGAATATTGCGCGACACATAATAACCTATTATGTACCTCAATTTCAACGTTATATTGACCCTCAAAAAAAAAAGTTTAACGTTATATTGACTCGATTTAGTGGAGTTCGAACGTCAAAAGAGAAAGCCTGTAACGACACACTTCGTTGATCTCCCAACGTTCCATGATATTATTGAAACCTTTTCTTTACTTGCAATGCAATCTAGTGTTTGATGTTATGATTGTCTAGGGTTGCTTGCTTGAAAAAGTGTGTTATACGTTTACTTTGAGAAGTTGCAAGGCATTAAGGGTGATATTGGAAGAAAAATGGAAAGAATAGGTTAAGCTAATATTTTTTAGGTTACGTGTAGGCGTGTAGCAATACCCCTTCACAATATTCCGGAGAAATGTGACGTTTGGTAACTTTTGAGGTTCTAAGTTTTAACTTTCTTGGCCTAATCCTTTGGAGGCCAATTCCAGCAAGCACCACCCGTCTTTTGTGCAAAGAAGTATTTTTTAGCCACCAAAGTAGAGAGGGTGGGATCTAAAAAACACCAAACTCGTAATTGGTACTTATAAAACACCAAAGTTGAAAAACCTATCTTTATAACACACTTTAAATTACTTGGGTATTTATTAAACACCCAAACAAATTAAAAAAAAAGATTAAATTAAATCATGAACTTGGATTTTCGTTCAAGGTTAAACTTGGATCTTCCAATAACTTGCTATTTTTTGTTTTTCTAAGAGAATAACTTGCTATTTTGATGATCTTCAATTGCACTTTTCTTGCTATGTAAAATCATGAACAAATTAAAAGAAAAGGTTAGAAATTATGTCAAGTCATCTACGCACTATGTTGAAATAAGAAAAGGAGTGTACCCTTGGATTCTTCACTTCTTTTGGTTTGGTTGGATTCTTACAACGTGCTCGATTATGACCATATTCACCACAATTGCCACAAGTAATTTCTCCACCTTTTTTGCTAACTCTACCTGAATTTCCAACCATAAGATCACATGATTTCTTTCTCTTAGTACTAGGCCTTCCAAGATCGTCCTTCTTCGGAGGAGCATTAATCACTTCATTCGAGGTCTTCCTCCATAAACTCGGACCACTACGTAGGTATAAAATGAGAGTATATGCTAATTTGTGTCTTCCTAGAAAAACAAGGATCGACTACCTTTTCCTAGAACAAGAAGTTTTAGATTGTACCGTGGCCTTCGTAGAGAAAATCGATGATGCAGAATTGAAGAAGAAGATGAACAAGCAACTATAACCCCCTCTAGAAGAGGGAAGAACGTCTATCAGAGCCAGGTATTTTTTTTTTTTTTAAGCAGAAAAAGAATGTAAAGAGGTAAAATAACATTATTTATTTATTTATTTATTTGTTTGGGTGTTTAATAAATACCCAAGTGATTTAAAGTGTGTTATAAAAATAGGTTTTTCAACTTTGGTGTTTTATAAGTATCAATTATGACTTCGGTGTTTTTTAGATCCCACCTTGTACACTTTGGTGGCTAAAAAATACTTCTTTGGTCTTTTGTGTGTGTGTGTTTTGTAGAGATGATCATGTAATGATGCGAATCCTAAGAGTATCTCACATACAAGGTAAACCAAATCAGTTCCAAGGTTTACAATACGTCAAATTAGAAGCATAATATCTTCTTGGATATTGCGGTTTTTCCTTTAAAACCAACGGGATATTGTTCTTCATGGTCTGAGCTTTCCGATGATATCTTACGGGCTTATTTTGGGCAAGTAACGAAGGAGATACATGCTTTTAAAGTTGGGCTGCCAATACTTACCCGGGTTACACGTTTTTGATGAAAGTCCCTATTCTCTCATGATCAAGATATTTAGGAATATACTTAGTTTGATTTCTAATATCTAGATTTATTCTAAGGTATATTATTGTATATTCTCTTGCCTATTTAGTTAGATACTACACTGATTTGCAGCAAGTATCTCAAAAAGTTAGGATAGTTTTTATTCTTGCTTAGTTTAGCAAGATCTTTGATTTCTTTCTTATTTTGGGTTATTACTATAAAACCCATGTCATTGTATTGTATTGAGGAGATTTCAGACTTCAAGAATTTGATTAATGAAAAAGAGTCGAAGGGAGTTTCCTTCAAAATCTGGCCTTGCGAGGTTATGTGTTCTTTTGGTTCGTGCCTTGTTTCTTTGTGATCTTGGTGCTTGCCCTCGTTTGTGCTTTGTTTCTTTGTGATCTTAGTACAAATTAGTCTTAGTCGAGGGTTCTTGCGAGGATTCTAGGCTAATTCATATCCTTTATTTTATGTTTTAATTCCGCTGCGTTATAAACTCAAAAACACATAAAATTTAGAGTGAGTTTTTCATCAGCTCGTCTCTTTCCCTTCTCTTGCTTCTCAAACTTCAAGGATAATCTACACACATCATCAAAGGAAAGGTAAGTCTGAACTTCTACCTTTTGTGCCAATTGTGGATTCAATCCTCGAATAAACCTTGCCATCTTCAGCTCTTCTTTCTCCTCTAGATCACAAACAATAGCCAGCTTCTCAAACTCCTTGATATACTCACTAACACTCCTGTTTCCTTGAGTTAAGGAGGTCAGATTCAAGTATTGCTCTTGTTCATAATCTTTAGGCATGAATCTCTTCTTTAGATGCTTCTTTAACTTATCCCAAGTATCAATCTTGCTCTTATCTTCTCTTTTTCTTTGCTTCTTCAGATTTTCATACCACAGAGATGCATACTTGCTTAGTTTTAAAGTTGCAATCTTGAACATCTTATGCTCATCATAACCCTTGTATTCAAAGACTCTTTTAGCTTGCCGAATCCAATCCATGAACTTCTCTCCATCAAGTTCACCTTCAAATTCAGGAACATCTAGCTTCAATCCACGATCATCATCCTTTGGCTTCGGTTCAGGTCTGATGGGTTCTTCTTCCTCATCAGGTTCTTCACGAGTCCTCCTCTTCTCATGATAAGTCATGCTCATAAGACGTTTCATCATGGTTTGCAGCTCCATCATGGTTCCTGCCATGGTGCTAAGTTTTTCTTCCAAGTTTTCACTTTTATCACCGTCAGCTTCACCCTCTTTGTTTCCTGACATCTTACTCCTTGCAGAAAACAAACCAACTCAACCCAAGACTAACACACTAGGAAGTATGTTAAAACCGAGCTCTGAGGCCAATTTGATGTAAAACTCACTCTATTTTTTTTGTGTTTTTGTGCTTATTACGCAGCGGAATTAAAACAGAAAATAAAGGATATGAATTAGCCTAGAATCCTCGCAAGAACACTCGACTAAGACTAATTTGTACTAAGATTACAAAGAAACAAAGCACAAACAAGGGCAAGCACCAAGCTCACAAAGAAACAAGGCTCTCACCAAAAGAACACATAACCTCGCAAGGCCAAGATTTTGAAGGAAACTCCCTTCGACTCTTCGATATTAATCCTCAAACTTGTTATGAAAAACAATAAAATAAGACTCTCTATGTATACTACTCTTAAGACTCCTAAACTTACCTAAAGTCAAGTTAAGAACCAGTTTTGGATCTTGCCTTAAACAGACTTCAAGCTTATTACTGAAACTTTCCTAAACTCTCCTATAACAAATTGGAAACCTTCTAAGGCTCCTTTATTCCACAAAATACTGTAAATAAGACACTTTCCTAAACTTAGACAAAGACACAAATAAGGGAATCAAGCCTAGTTCCCGAGTTACGTGTACCCGCGTAAGTCCTGGACAGCTCAACTTCAAACGATCATATCTCCTTCGTTCCTTAACCGTTTTGGGTTTATGACCACTTGTTGGAAAGCTAAGAACATGAAGTTTCTTATACCACACGAATCATAACCAAATTCCTCATAATTTGTGAGATATTCTCCTGTAAAGTCAAATCGATTAGGCAAGTACGAGTCAGTCTAGAGTTACAAATTCGTACAGTTGACTTTACAGGAGAATATCTCACAAATTATGAGGAATTTGGTTATGATTCGTGTGGTATAAGAAACTTCATGTTCTTAGCTTTCCAACAAGTGGTCATAAGCCCAAAACGGTTAAGGAACGAAGGAGATATGATCGTTTGAAGTTGAGCTGTCCATGACTTACGCGGGTATACATACGTAACTCGGGAACTAGGCTTGATTCCCTTATTTATGTCTTTGTCTAAGTTTAGGAAAGTGTCTTATTTACAGTATTTTGTGGAATAAAGGAGCCCTAGAAGGTTTCCAAGTTGTTATAGGAGAGTTTAGGAAAGTTTCAGTAATAAGCTTGAAGTCTGTTTAAGGCAAGATCCAAAACTGGTTCTTAACTTGACTTTAGGTAAGTTTAGGAGTCTTAAGAGTAGTATAAATAGAGAGTCTTATTGTATTGTTTTTCATAACAAGTTTGAGGATTAATATCGAAGAGTCGAAGGGAGTTTCCTTCAAAATCTTGGCCTTGCGAGGTTATGTGTTCTTTTGGTGAGAGCCTTGTTTCTTTGTGAGCTTGGTGCTTGCCCTTGTTTGTGCTTTGTTTCTTTGTGATCTTAGCATAAATTAGTCTAAGTCGAGTGTTCTTGCGAGGATTCTAGACTAATTCATATCCTTTATTTTCTGTTTTAATTACGCTGCGTAATAAGCACAAAAACACAAAAAAAATAGAGTGAGTTTTACATCATGTAAGGGGCCATTTTCGTCCGAAAATTTGTAACTTAAAACATATAAAATCATCCTTTAAATAGGCAAATTCGGTATTCAAGGTCATAGACAAAATTATCTTGGACAATAGTTGAGTTATATTTAAATTTTATGAAAGGATTTATACTTTGCTCATCACTGAAAGCTATAGGAGGTAACAAATGTGTTTCACAAAGTACCATCAGAACACATTGTCAAAGGAGTGATAAAGTATAACAATTTCGTAATCTATCTTTACATTCTTTTATATGCAAAAAAAGAGCGGCTAGTGCCACTTCACTAGTGCATTTCAACACCCCTATTTACAATACCATATCTTGAAAAAATTAATCATAAAGACATAACTATTGGCTTTCCACATTACCTATCCAGCATTCCCACAATCTCAATTTCCTTATAGATAAAATATTGAGATTGGAGTGTCGAAAGATATTCGAAAAGTTTCAATAGTCTTTCCGTTATATATCGAGAGTATTAACGACTATTGTTACAGTCCTAATTGCTAATAGTTCCTCTCTATTAGAAATTGTGCCTCACATAATCACACTTCATGGTAAAAATGTAAGATAAATGGTTAGAAGCGGGTAAAATACAGGTTCCACATTCCAGCTTACGAGAGTGAATGATATGGAAAGGAAAAGGAGTAAAACCCAAGTCGGCGCAAAAAGTGGACCGAAAAAGATGGCTGCAAACATCTTCTTTTAGACACTTTATCTCAAAGACCTTTAGAAGGGACCCACAAAAGTCACACAAACTAATAATAAACAAAAGGAGAGGGAGAGATCCCTTTTGCTTTGCCTTTTGGTGTCTTTTTGAAGAAGTGACGTTCTCTCAATCCACAGCCATCAGAAATTCGAGAAAACCCACAACAACGCACAACCCCATACCACTCCTCTGCCCCCACACTCTCGCTGACCTGGAGCACCCACACTCACCATCTCTTTACTCACCTTTTTTTAGTTACTTTAATTTCTTAGTGATCTACTCGTACTCATCCCGAACTTCTAATCGACTCACTGATATATCAAATATTTACGGAATTACGTGTTTTAACTTAAACCATAGTTGATAGATAAACTCTTTATGACCTCGTCATTGTGAGCTGAAAATCACTATAATTCTTAATATACTATTCTAGAGCTGACAAATAAGATGCTCGGGTTGAGTTTCCGATTTGCTTAATAAACAAGTAACCTGCTCATTTTAGCTTTAGAAATGAACTTTAAAATCTGAATTAAATATATGGAGGTAAAGTATAATCAATTAGTGTACTTTCAAAAGTTAGGGTCCTTAGCGAAATTCTATTATCGGAAATTGTTCATCTCTTTCTACTCCATAAGACACATTCTATTAGACAAGTTGTAGATATCCACCCAAATACGCTAATATCATGTTGAATAACTATCGGCCCATCATATTGTGTACTCCCTCCGTCCCAGATCAAACGCCCCAAGGCGTTTTTGTAGTGGAATAAGAAAAATTGATAGAATAAGTTGAGTGGGGTAAAAGGAGGAGAGAGGATGTGAGGATTAATAAAAGTAGGAGAGATAATGTGAAATAAGATGTAATAATTTAATAAAAGTAGGAGAGAGAAATATGTCCCAAAATAGATGGGGTGTTTGAAGTGGGACGTCCCAAAATGGAATATGGGGCGTTTGAACTGGGACGGAGGGAGTAAACTGTAACAACTCAGTAGTTAAGGTACAAACCAAGAACGAAAAAGGACCCAAACGGCCAAAATTTCCAAAGCGGTTATAATAACTCAAAGATATTACTTGACCAATAATAACAATATAACATGTGAATATTATGAATAATATAACTTTAATTATTTAGCGTAACATGAAAATATCAATTTGACATAAGAGTGTCAATCAATTCATCCTCATCCTTCACGTCATTCGTGTTTTACCCTTGTTGAGAAAAAAAAGGACCAAAACCCAAAAAACTTCAATTTATTTAATTAATTAATTATCCAACAAAAAGGTGAGAAAAAGAGCATTTTTCCAAGTAGAAAGGAGGAGCCTTTTTCTTTTCTTCTTTTTCCCCCTTTCTCTTTTTTTACCCCCTTTTTGCAATTTGTTTTCCTTGTGTTTGTTCTTGCTTTAATTTTGTGCAGCTTTTCTAAGAAAAAAAAATTGCGGGATTTTATCAAAAACTTTGCTAAAAATAAAGGCTCTTTCTCACTTTTCTTTTTCAGGGTCTATTAAAGGCACATTTTTTTTTTGGGTGGGTTAGATAGAAATGGATTAAATTCTGACTTTGGGTAAAAAAAAAATACCAAAGAATTTTTTTTGAGCAGATAGATATGGCAGCAGTGGCTAAAGATTCAGCAATCAAGCTCTTTGGAAGAACCATTTCATTACCAGAAACTCACTTGCCTGAAGATTGTGAATCTCTGGTATAATTATTTTTTTTTTTAAATTTTTTTTTACATTTGTTATTTTTTACTGCTAGATTTTTACTAATTGTGATGTATGCATTGTTGTTGCTGAATCTGGCTTGTTTCTTTGTTTGCTTAACTTAAGTAGTTGAATGAAGAAGTGGGTTAGGTGGGGTTTTGCCATTTTTGGTTGTTTTTGATATTTTGTTTATTTTTTGGTTATCCTTTTTTGAATTGCTTGCTACTTTTTAGAGTTTATGGGATTCGTTAGTATGACAATTCATGTTAGCCGACCCCAAATTTTTTATTTACCGGATTTCGGAGAAATTGTTAGTTATGTTAAGGACTATGTGAGGTATTGTTGTGTATAATTAGGTAAGATGGTAAGATACTAAGATTATGTGTTGCTGGATCTCGTTTGTTTCCTGATACAAAGAATCGGTATAGTTGTATTTGTGTTGCTAGTTTACAAATTGTGATATTAATTTGCAAATAAGCAGAAATTGGTAGAAATGTTTGTGCGTTCTTTAGGTTGCTTCTGTTGTATTGACTAGTAGTAGTCTTTTCGTTGATAACATTTGTATCTTATGCGGAGTAGTCAAATACGAGTACCGTCTTTGTCTTTGTGTTTTTTGAGCCTTCTAGGAATGGTAACTTATATTGATGAATGTAGCCTTCTTTGTAAGTTTTGCCAAACTTGAAATATGAGTAAGAGATAGTGTTGGTTGAATGGGTATAAGGTGGTCTGCTAGTTCACAAAAATAACCGAAGGACAATTTACTACTCGTATTTCATTTGATTCGATTCATGTTAGCCGACCCCAAATCATTTTGGGAATAAGGCTTGGTTGTTGTTGTTGTATTTCATTTGATTCGATCAAGCGCAATTCTATGTGTGGCGTTTTTTTCTCAAATCGTCAGATGGTGTAAGGTCACGGTCGCTTGCTGTTTGATAGATGCAGCCATTTAGGCATCTCTTACCTTTGGGTTTAGAGGGCAGGGAATACTCATCCTGATAAATTTGCTACCTTTTCTTTTTTCTGATTTGATCACTGAGTGAAAGTGCTTTCATTTAGGCCATTCTTCCTATTATTGGTTTCTTGCACAAAAACCGTGAGACAGCGATGTTACTAAGTTTTAAGTGGTACCTGATTGTGCACAAATATTTTCTCTCTTATCGTAGTCGATGACTGGCATTGTGTGTCGTATAAGTAGCTGAATATTTTTAATCATTCTGAATTGGAAACAAATGTTGACATTGTGAACTCCATTGTCGTAATTATTACTGAACATTGCTTATTGTAGGAAAATGAGTCCACCAACATGACAAAGGCAGAAACCGATGACTGTAGAAATCAGAACTCCAGAACAATGGATGAGCCTGCTTGTCTTGAATCCTGCAAGGTTGAACAACCTCAAACTTCCGTGCAACAAACTATTAGTTCACCTGTAGTTTCAAAATCCAAGGCTCATGACGAAGACTCTGATGATTCAGAGGAACTGAAGTCAAGTAAACGCCCAGATAAGATTCTTCCATGTCCTCGATGCAACAGTTCTGAAACCAAATTCTGTTACTTCAATAACTACAATGTGAATCAACCTAGACACTTCTGTAAAAGCTGTCAGAGGTATTGGACTGCTGGAGGGACTGTGAGGAATGTCCCCGTTGGTGCAGGCCGGCGGAGGAACAAGCATTTGGCTTCTCAGTATCGTCAGATAGTTGCATGTTCCGATGGAGGGGCAGTGGTCGAGACATCAGACCCAAGAAGTCAACTTTTGTCTTGTGAAGAGTCTGCTAGCTCTTGTACGTCTTCAAGTCCAAATGAAATGGTCCTGAAGTTCGGCCCTGAGTCACCCCAATGTGACTCGACACCAAAATTATTAAGCCAAAGCCAGAGGAGTGGTTCCTCAGATATGAACCTTCAGAATCACAACCTGTATGAGAAAGGAGGACTACCTTGTGATTCTCCTTCCACTGGTTCAAGTCTAGGGGTAAGAGTCATGAACAGTGATCTGTCCTTGCAACAGCCTGTATATCCTGGTGCTGCGCCTGCGCCTCCACAAGTTGCAACACTGACTCCGACCTCAAATAGTTGTGCGCCCTTTGCAGTCTCTGGATGCACCACGCAGTCCACACCTATTTCTGTTCAGTTTGTTCCTACATCTTATTGGAATTGCTTTCCTGTTTGGGTTGCTGGATCAGCAAATATGTCGTTGGCTGTTTCGAATGGATGCATATCTCCTCCTTTCTTTACTGGTGGGAATGGACTGCAGGTTCTAGGAAAACATCCTAGAGACACAACCGAAGGTGAAATCACAGGTGAGGGGATTTCGGGATCAAAAACACTTAAACTTCCTGCTGTTGATGAAGCATGAACAGGCTTCCCGACATATTCCATTGTAGCCTTGTAGGAGAATAGGAGATGAATGACACTGGCTTGTAGAAGAGTGACTTTTGCAGCAATTTCATGAACCTGGTTGCAGAATCGGCATTGTGATGCCGTGCTGTGTCATATACCTTCTGCTTGAACTGTTCCTGAAAGAGCGTTTAAAGTTCCGTCAGGAGATCTTTTGGTATGACCTGCCACACACCAATTCATTGACATCAGCGCCAGAGAAACTTTCCTGAATCCTTACATGTGCAGGAAAGGGACGGCCAGATCGCCAGAAAAGTATGACGACTGAGAACCTTCTTGGCATTGCAAGCCTGGACAGCAGGGTGCCACAGATCGATATCATCATCCTGGGCTTGTGTAGAACCAGATTTACTTAGAGAATGTCTAACAATTCTAATCATGGGTTTGTGATGTATTATGTACCAAGTTACGAAGCAAACAGATTCATAAACAACGATTTGGAGAGCATTGGTCATTTTTTGCTTTTGTGATTGTAAACTAGCCTTACAGAGTTACAGACTTGCAGTTAAATGGAAATCTCCTGGAAAAACCCGGACGTCGCCATATTTATTTTCTTACTAGTTGTTGGCCCGCGCGCAAGGCGCGCGGTCCCCCAACATGTGGCGTTAGTAAGCACGATTTAGTACATGGTTCTCGGGGGAAGGCGAAATAACCGAGAACATAACATAAGCGTACATTGTCGTTGTTTACACGGTAAACTGCCGACTCATGACGCAGGCTAATAACATATTGCCTTGCGTACACAAGTTTGGCGCGCGGTCCCCCAACATGAGGTGTCAATGGGCAAGATTTAATAGACGTCTTTTTTTTTTTTTACAAAGCCACAAACGAAAACGATAGCATATATGTACATATGAGTGCTGCCATTGGATGACCAAGTCATTCGAGGGGCGAAAAATACCTTACTGTCATATATTGCACAGTGCAAATGACAGCAAAAGGACAAAAAACCCCACCTATTGATTTTCACCCAACAAATACCCGGTCATCCTCTCTCTCCTCCTTCATCTTCTCTCTCCTCTCTCCTCACATCTTCTCTCTCCTCTCTCCTCTCTCCTCCCTCGTCTTCTCCCTCCTCTCTCATCTTCTCTCTCCTTCATAACCATACCCACCATCATCAACATCATCATCCACCACCGTTCTTCATCATCAAACACCATCCAATTCAAATCACCAATCATTAATCAACCACCGTCCATAACTACCACCTTCATCATCGGTGGCGGCGGCGCATCTTCAATCAACATACATAATCATCGTCGACCACCATACCTCGATTCCGTCGCCATTCATGCATCATTCTCGTCGTCGTCCACGGTAAGATTACACCGGAAAAGGGTTTAGGGTCCCACTTACGGCGGCGCCGGGAAGTGGGACCCTAAACCCTTTTTCGGTCACCTTCACAATTTCATTTTTTCTATTTTTTTTAGGGGGGAGGGGTTCACCTTGCCCATCTTAGGGTGTCGTTTGATTCCGACGGCGAAGCCGTCGGAAAATCTGGGTAGGTTGGTCGGATTTCTGGGTAGTTCGTGCTTTCCGGTGGGGTTGGGTTGTTGACTGGTGGTGGAAGGGTGAAAACTGGTTTGGGAAAAAATTGTGCCTTGAATTGACAAAATTAACCCCAAAAAGTGTCCTTTTTTGGTGTAAAATGACCAATATAGCCCTGTCAGTTGCACTATTTGATAACTGACTGTCAGGGATTGTGCGCCCCTCAAGTCATTCATGTCATTGAAAATAAGAATGTAGCATTTAAACTTGAGTAGCGGAGCGCTTTAAAGAGTTCTGCCTTCTTAGTTCTTACATTATTTCAGGGGGTTCTCCCAAACGAAAAGAAAACATACGGGGAGTACATGTGGGGTTAATGTTACATGTTCTAAAGGCAACGTACATTTGTCATAGAAGTACAGACGTCAATCGCTCGAGCTAATTCAAGTTACAGAAACTTATGGACATGTCTCCAAAGTTTTTCTTTTTGAGATCATGGACATGTCTCCAAAGTTGCAGCAGCTCAAATACACCGTTTATGTGCCCAATACATGATTTATTTCAAAAGGTGCACATCTTTGGGTCCTTGGCAGCTGCTGAGTGGAGCTTGGAATTTGACAAACACAGCTTCAGAAAAATAACACTCTTAATACTCACCACATTGTAAAAAAGACGCAGCATTTAAGCCACAAAGGCGAACTCCACAGCTGCATATGTCCATAAATACTCTCTTAAGGTATTTCTGCCTGGATGATAACAAAGCTCCAATATTCACATTAGAGCCCGGATCCTGGTGCTTTACTGGGTCATTAAGCAACGTGTAAGAGGACTATGAACAAGTTAATCCATGATTTGTAAAAAGAAGATTAAAATAAGGAAGTTGCCTATACAACAAAAGGTAATTTTAGACGATGCAGAAAGTTCTCAGTATACATGAATTACATTCTACCAGTTTATGAGATCCTATCTGATGCAATGACAGGCAATTACGGAACAGACTGCATTACCTAATACGCTGTTGTGTATTTTGATGAACCTTAGGCAGAGTTGGGCACACTACTATCTTGTTCAGCAGTATTTCACTGAGTCTTGATGCCTGATGGACGCAATACCGCTAACTTTCCCTTCTAAAAACATAGACAATGCAGAAGCTTAAAGGCAGATTCTGAAATAACCGATTAAATCCGATCAGAGTTGAAGCAATGATAATAAAATCCAATAATAATTGGAAGAATGCCTCTACACAATTATTTTCAAGGATTTCATTTCAGCATGTTCAAGCATATAACGGTGAGGGGAAAATGAAATCTAACTGAAATAGAAAGAGGCGCTATAGGAGATTGAACTGTGACTTAATGATCTGGTCAAATCAGTGTTCCAGGCTTGATTGACTGTGACTCACTTACTCAGTCCCCAACATAAGCAAGTGTATAGTTAAAAGCAAATTTTGTAAAACAAAATCTAGACTACAGCCAGTCTCCGGCATCAATTATAAGGATAAAAACACATATCTACACATGATTATATTCTCGGGCTTTCTTTTCCTAGAAGTGTGATGGAACTCAGAAAAGTTCCCCGTAACCAAACAAGTAATGTATCAGAAAGCATAGGTTAATACGAATATTTGCTATAGATTTGATCATTGATCAAATGAAAAAAAAAAAAACAGACAGGATTCAGACCACAATTCAACCATTCCCAATAATAGTGCTTAATTCACTCACTAATTCGGGTGTTATCTACTATTGTTAGTAATTTAAATCCAACCCATCTATAACCATAATTTATATCATCCATCCAAAGCCATATAATTGACAAAATTATGGCAACATTAACAAATTCAGTACCTCATTAACAGAACCATTCTCTTCTTGTCAACCCATCTCTCTTTTGCTTTCACACTCCTGAAATTGCTTCAGGTTCTTCATAGAAGAATAATTAACACCTGGGCAAAACAAATGAGAGAAATACTCATTTTTGTCTCCACCAAGAGAAGAAGATTTAAGATTGACTAATCACAGCTACGACGAAGAAATTCGCAGTTCTTAAATAATGTGTTCCTAGCCTACTTTGAAGACGATCGTCTGATCTATACCGTGACACTTTTCAGCACCAAATTCAACAGATCGGGTCATTTTCTGACCATGGTTTTTGCTCAGAATAAAATCAGACAATAAAACCTATTATTAGACTTTTGCTTAGCGTTCTCCCGTAATTCGAACACACATTAGATATGCAAAATCAGTTCAGGTAACATGATTAACATGAAAAATTAATAACCGAAATGGACAAAATGGACAAAATGTTTAAGGATTAGAAAGCTAGGCATAAACACAGTACCTCCACAAAACGACACCTGAATAACATTACAAAAGGCATGATCGCATTACAACCAAGGGTTAACTGTTAAGACGATAATCTTAGATCATGCCCAAATTAAAATAGTGGAGTAGGCATCCGTCCTGAATCCTCTGAGAATGGAACCCTTCTGCTCAAAACTGCAGATGGTCTCACTCCCCCATTATATCCGCACCAACCAATGACACCTCGGATCAACAATCATCAAAGTTTTAAACAAACGACACACATTGCTACCCATCATTGCTCAGAAACTAAACTTTCAATCAGAAATCAATGATAACATTGAATAAAATAAAAAAGGCAGTAATCAGGAATAATATAAGAAAAGGAGGCGAGGTATGGAACTCTTGGGATGCTGAAGTCAGCGAGTGTACGACCATCTCCAAGCTAATTTCTAGCGAAGATCCAATAAAACCGAATGGAAGATAGATGGTCAGAGCAGCATATCCCTGAGTGGTGACTGTAACCTCATTTACATCACAACCTTAAATGTCAAACCATACTGATAAGGATTCATTATCATCCCAACCAAATTGATCAGCCAAAATACTTTTAGTTTTTCTGCTTTCTTAAAAGACGCCTAATTATTCAAATAAAGTGTTCTTTTAAACACTATATGTAGGCTATCTAGGATTTGAACCCAAAAGTATGTGCGAGATTGCACATAGAAAGCATTGAGCTTATAGCCTTTTAGATATAGTTAACAAATAGTTTTGCATATAGTTACCAATGAGCTTATAGCTCGTTTCCAGTACTCATTCATTCTCCCACAACTCCACAAGCGACAGAGGTAAACTCTGAAAAGACAGACCATATGATAGAAGTCTACACAAGGTGTGACGCTAAAATATGGAGTGTCGAGGAAGACTCATGCTATAACTGCCATGATAATCTCTAGGAATAGTCTACGTCTAATCTAAAGAACATATTTAATCTAAAGAACATATTTAATCTAAAGAACTTATTTAATCTAAAGAACTTTTTTTTTTAAGGGAAGAAGATCAATATCATTAATAAAATGGCCATACGCCATCTACAATAATATCGATATAAATCGAACACAAATTTATCGTAATCGGACAAAACTCTCTATCATCACTACTGTTAGAATATGACGCTTCTGCATCCCCTCTATCACATCGCTGTTTGAGACAGCCTTCCACGAGGGGGCCTACGAATCTGAAGAAATTTTGAGGAGAAGAGATTTCATCTAACCTGATAACATGTAGACGAAAATATGATTGCAATACCGTGCCGTACGAAATCATGGCCCAGATCTTCCACATGCTATGAAATATCAGAGATCAACGCTCTCATATTGAGAGAAAGCGCCAACATAGGTGGGAAGGAAACTCTCACATGGAGAGAACGGAGTTATTTTAATCATTGCATAACTTAAATCGAAGAAATTTTGAGAATTTTGGGGCTTACCACCATCTAATTGATAGGTGGTATCCCCTAGAATGAGATTTGAAAGCTAGGGTTTTAGAGAGAGAGAAAGAGAGAGAGAGGAGGAGAACTCATAATTACAGAAGTTATTTAATCTAAAGAACTTATTTAATCTAAAGAACTTCTTTAATCTAAAAGATTTCCATGTGTTTTTATTTTTCTTACTTCTAATAAACAAAAATAGAACAGACAGATTATCCCCATGAATATCACTCAACCCAAATTACCCCCATGAATTCGAATTCTTATAGTTAATACAATCACTCGAATAATTAAATAACCAATGATCGAAATTCTCAGCAAATTTGGACTGTAAACAAATCCACTCCTCTCTTGTCTCATATATTCAACTTTTGGGGCGAGACGACCCTTGAAAGGGAATCATAAAACCCATATCCCTGATAGCAACAGCAAAAAGCTCTCAAACGTAAATGCATAAACATAATTAGGAATTCAGGATAGCATCTTCTAAGTCCAGCCAAGGGCATTTAGATGTGACAAATGACACTACAGTCGCAGATGTTACCCATTGTTCATGAACCCCTACATATGTATTTATTCATGTTCACATTGTAGCGGTTTGGTTTCCAAAGCTTATGTTTATTCTTATCAAATCAGTCAGTGAACATCCACAAAACAGACAGCATTAGTTTCAGGTACGACATACCTGTATTCTAGCCCAAACCTTCGAGCTGCTGTCTCGCTCTGATCCGCATTCCATCTAACCTGCACACATCGAACAAATGCTGGCAGAATAGTTTTGTTACACCCTCAGAGGCCCAAGAAGTCGAAAAACTCAAGCAAAAAAGTGCACGAAATTAATTGAGAAACAATAGACAAAAGAAGAAAATTAAGAGACTGACCTTACCTGTTGCTTCCTCTCTCCCTCTCACCAAGTCAACCTCGCAATAGAACAGCCCCTAAAAAGTATACATTTAAACAAAACAAAAAATGAGAATCTCTAACTCCGAAAAGACTACGATTAGGTAGCAAGTAAAGAAAAAGGGGAGTGTGAGATAAATTGATGCTCACTAATTTTAAAATATATCCTGAAAGTCAAACATCAGCTTCACACGTTGATCTATAGATAGCATAATTGTATATCCAGCGCCATAGTCCAGAAACAATCCTGCAAAAGAACACGGGCAGGTTTGAAGGGAGTTGGAGTTTTCCCAGTCGATGATTTTCTCAACATCATCCTTTGTGACTTGGACGCTGTCACAATTACGGACAGCAAATTCTAGCAAAATCCAAATAGAGCAAGGCAGCTTGTGTGAGTAAATTTTTTTAAAGGCAGGATAATTGGTGGTTTTTGACAATGTAAAAAGCTCAATACAATTATATTAAACCCTAGAACATTGAAAGGGGGGAATTAATCTTACAACAACAATGAAGACGAATGTAAAACAAAACCACCATTAGATTGTAAAAATGAGAAACCCGAGAAATGTAACAGGAAATAAAGAGTCACATCAAAAGCAAGAACATTATACTGTAAAAACGAATCAACCTAAACCAGAGAAAATGAAATGAAATATAGAAGATGGATTGAAGTGAAAGTAAAATACTCGAGGGATTGAGGAGTGAGCACCGACGTTGATCTGTAACACTGGAAAGGATCGTACAATTCAAATATGAAAAAGAAGCAGATCACCGATCATAATCAAAATCAAAATCAAACAAACCGGAGGGGAAACAAAATGAAAGAGTAAAGGAGGAGAGAGAAAGGAAACATATGGAACCAGATTAAAGTTGGTCAGGCGGAGAGAACAATGGAGGATAGAATCCTATGGAGCAGGATTAACTGTACGAACTTTATAAATCAGAGGTATAGAATCAGTATGGCCAATAAGGATGTTATAGAATCCTTACTTTTCCGCTAAAATCAGTGTACTAAGAAATCAAGTCCAAAACCATTGGAGGTAATGCTAAACTTAATGATCTGGTCAATACAGTATTGAAGGCTTGATGAGAACATGACTCACTCCATTCCGGCATAGGCAGGCGTGAAGTTGTAGGCAATTTTATAAAACAAAATCTAAGCCACAGCCAGTCTCCAGCATCGCTTAGAAGGCCTGATTGAACTGTGACTCACTCCCTTACCAAAAAGCCATGTAAACAAACAATCTATGACACCCACCAATTTTCTAGACTCATCAGTTGCAAGATGCTAGAACAACAACAGACCATTTTAGTTTGAGAGATGAACATAAAGGCAATCAAGATTACAAAACAAGGCAGAACACGAGGAAATATAGGCGCGCACAACCCAAAGGACATCACCACCTAAAAACCCACCAGGATACCGCAGACACACAGATTACATAAAGAAGCAGTCATATCACATACTACGGACATCCCCTTATTAAGGATCACAAAGGAGTCAAATGCGCACGAAAACAGGAAGCAACACTAAGAAAAGAAAGCAAGCAAGTTCATGTAGGGTATGAACCAATCCCACACCGTGTAAGACACATCGATTAGATATTAATCCCCAGGCCAAGAAGAACCCCATACGACCCATAACAAGTGCATGACCATTTATTTCAATAGACCGCAACCTAAAACAACCAGGACTGGCCTAAGTCAAACTCCACCAGTGAAGTGGCAAAGGGACCCCAAAGACGCTCTTTGAGCCTAAAAGTGATTTTCAAAGAAACTCCAAAAACTCTCCCAGAAAAACAACCTTCAGAGTCTTCAAAACCAGCCAAGACTTCGATAAGAATAGACAATGTAATGGTCATTTTCTTTCAGGCAAGTTGTAAAACAGGTTGAAAGCATGCGTCAAGCATATCACTGAAAAAAAAAGGCACCAAAAGAAGAGAGAGACAAAGAGAGAGAGTGAGGGCACCCTTCTTTCCAAACCATGATAAGAGAGTTGCCGTGCTGAACGTCATAAAGGGCCACACACAGACTTTCGCCGCCAGTGAGCTTCTTTAGTAAGACTCTGAGGGCAGATCCTTTGGGAGGCTGGGTCTACTCCATGCACACATATGTGACCCCTACCAAACAGCAAAATCGTAATATCAGCTCAATTACTATCACACAAAACATTACATTTTACTTTTAGTTGATTTCAAAACCACATTTGTATACAATGAATCAAGCTTACAAATATAAACATAATTTGTTGCCCTTACACAAAACCTTCAAGAAGGAATCAATGACCCATTGAATTAGCCAATCAATATATTATAAAGGGAAAACTTTAAAAACAAAACCGAGGATATGACCAACTCATCACCCACTCAAATCCTCTCTAGCTTGGTGTACTTTGATCTTTTATGCGCCTGTCAGTGGCCGTTCCTTACGACAGGACAGAGGGGAAGAAGAAGAGGTGGTCACAGATGAAAGTGGGAAATGAGTCCTACCTCATTGTTGCACAATGATGCTCCTTTATAATGGGAAGTTGGTCTCTGCCCCTTCCGTTTATGGTCGCTATAAGAACAAAGTTAATATGCATTATCAACCCCATGGAATTGAGAAAGGCATACAGATTGTAGCTATAAGAACAGGGTCAATTAGAAACGCACCCATTTACAAAAATATATGTCCTCAAAACCAGCCTCCGCGCATTATGACTCGCCCCACCAGTGGCTTGAAATCATCATCGGCCCCACCTGTAAATGAAAATGACGCACAACACAGAAATTAGTGCTATTAACCACACAGATTGGAAGGGGGCCATTTTGTACATCGAATGAGCTACTAATAAGTGCCCAAAGCTTACAGCAAACTATTTATCCATGTACTGAACGCATAATATAAAATCTAAAACATGCCGGCTATTCAGCAATCATGGCTCCAAGAGTACAAAACACTAACACAACCCAACAGACCAACAAACCAAGTCAGTGTACCACACTAAAAAAGCCTGCACCAAATTCCCACAAATAAAATGCATGTATATTAATAAGATGGGCACCAGAATAATCACCTCTAGTTGCGCTGGATAGATTAATAAGTGATCAGCGCCGTACGTTAATAAATCGGATGATAGGATTGAATGCAACCCACTTCCCATTATGGATTTCTTAGCCTGCGATTCACATATATCAAATTAGATAGACACCAAGTTAATCACTAATCAGTGTTCATTCTGCGGAATGGACGAAGCTGCTACTTCTTAGTCACTAATCTACAAATCATGTAAACTCAAAAACAATAAAAATAACATGTTGTTAATGGTTTTTAACAATCACAAAAAGCACAGATTCATGTAAAAGTGAGACCACAAGGATGACTAAAAGTAAAGAGAAGAAAATTAAACACAAACAATGATCATTGATTTGTGTATTATGTTTTGCCCAATTGGTTCTGCTCCTGCTGCTCCTACATTCCGTGGTTCTTTCATTTCTTGGATTTCGTAAGCTGGAAGATTGAAAATCTTCCACAATTATTAAGGGGTTCAAACACCATGTGCTAAATTGATGTAAATTCCAAAAAAGATTGGATCTCTGATTGGGGGTGGGATCTAGAAAGAGAGGATCAAACAAAATGGGGAAATAGGTTGACGAGAAACACTTAGTGGGAAATTATTGGTATAGATAACATGTCTAGCCATGCTAAATTCACAAAAAGGGCGTAGACTACCGCATGGAATCTGATTCTACTTAATTTCCAGGAGCAAAGTTTTCTTAAGACATAAATTATATATTCTCCATGACAAACAAACGTAAGTTTAGTGCAAAGACAGGGTTGGGGGCTGACTTACACATAAACCACATGTCATACAACCGATTTTCACGTTAGAGAAAAACATTATGAATAGACAGATTAGGGCTTCACAAAAGAGGTACAAGCAATGGCATAATCATAGATATAGCAAAAATTGCATGTGATTGACTGAAACACAGTTGAGAAACATTATTGGATCAAGATATTTGTTGAAATGACCAAGTAAGTAGAACACATAATCATTTAAGCATATAAACTTCGGGAAAAAAGAGTAAAAACAAATCAAAAAGAAGCCCAAGCATCATCAACAGATTAACGTAACAACAATACAAACAAGAATTAGACCATTAGTTGTCCACTTCAACACAAAATTCTGATGAAATCATTAGTATATAAAATCCATATGCACCTTTCTTACACATTTATATGCCTCACTAAGATGTAAAGTCGGCCCCCTTCATTCTGTGTTTAGGATATTGAAATGATGCACATGAAATGTTGCTGAAAAGCCAAATACTTTCACAAGCATGAGTAGCAGATAACAAACAAAACACAAAGAAAGTACCTTGATTAACTATTCGTGTTAGTACTCACAGTGGCACGAGCAATGGAGCCTCGTGTCTAAAACGAGGCCATCTCTTCCTTAGAGGTAACCTCAGGCTCGGTGACACCAGCCAGTGTTATACCACCATTCACAGTCTCTCTAATCTGAATAAGAACTCTAGCTAATGTATTAAGAGCTCAAATACAGCTCACTCCTTTCCCAAATCCATAATTTCGACGACTTACAAGGATTTGACAATACAAGCCATATTAATTGGATTGGATAAGATATTATTACCTCAATATCTTAGGAAAAGCAGCATTTCGAGGGGAATCAACACACCTTTATTCTTGCAGCAAAGAGAACCAAAGACGAATTAAATCAAATGAGAGACAAAGTTTGAAAGGAGAGAGAACTGTAGAATAATGAGATTGTACCCTCTAACCAGAACATGGGAAATTGGGTAAATGAAAACGAGATTCAAAAATCATAATACAATCGATTTTTATTGTATCTTCATGGCTCAAAGACAACAATGATAAGAGATGAAAAGCGAAACGACCATGAGATCAGAATGATGATAAAATCACTCATAATAACAAACAAAAAAAAAACACTCTACATTAAACCGAAATTGAAATTCAAAATCAAAATAGTAAAATAAAAAAAAAAATTAATCAAATCCAAGAGCTTAACTAATCATACCTTTAATTGCCCTAAAATCCACCTAAAAAAGCTAACCCACGGCTGAAATTTGCAGAAAAAAGGAGATGGCTGAATTCCTCCTCCAGCAATCACCTTACACTATCAACGAAGGCACCAGAACAAGCAATCAAAACAAAATAAGTACAAAATCCCACGAATTGAACAAATAAATAACCTAATCAAAACAAACAATTTACAAATTATAATCAAGCAAAACAAGTACTAAAACCAGAAATTTAACAAACGAAAGACAATCAATGAAAGGAGAAAAAGAAAGTAAAGCAATCAAAATACCACGAATTGAACAAAAAACCAAACAAACAATGATCAAACAAACCCACAATCAAATTGGCAGATGAGGATACAACGAAATGAGTTCCAACCACGCAACCGGCGAAAAAAAGCTAGAAAAGAAGCCTACCCAAGCGCGAGATGCAGCAACTCCGATTGAGGGGAAAAAAAAGGAAAGAAGCTGAATGAGAGCAGCTGTGTGAGAATCCGAAGGAGCGGCGAGATCAGTAGCAGAGATGAGTGGAGTGACCAATAGTGGGGGAGCTGGTAGACCAATACGCAAATGTGTGGTGGAGAGCTTTGTTCGTATAATATCCAGCTCAACGGCCAGATTTCAGCCTCAAATGAGGTCAGTTCAGGAGCGTCGGATGAGGCTTGTCCCTTGCTCTGAGATAGACGGCTGCGATTAAGCCCAACACAGATCGTGCGGCTGTGGGCTGAGCAAGAAGGAACTGTTCCAATGAACAGTCTAACAACCTTCCCTATTTTTAGAAGGTGTATAGATAAGAGTCCGACTCTAAGTTCACTGAGGGAGTTAAGGTCGAAATCAGGACCTCAACTCTTCAATTTGGTCGAAATCAGGACCTCCTAAATTTTTTGGTCGAAATCAGGACCTCGTCCAAATTGACCGTTCACTTTGTAATGCCGTTTGTGTACGTGGCAGTGGAAAAGACTTCAACTCCCCTTATTGCAACGTGGCAGACTGGCTGAGCATAATAAATTGTGGGAAGGACCTGCACTTTGTCTTCTCCCCCAAATTAATACTCACACAGTCGCACCATTTTTTCTTTTCTTTTTTTCTCTCTACTTCCTCCATCTTCAATCTTCAATCTTCCCCTCAAAAAAAAAAATTCTTCAAAGCGTCAGTAACCCAGAAACTTTTTTCCACCAAAATATCTAATTTGATTCCCCTCAAATTAATCATCAAATAATTTGGAGGCTTTGTCAGGCAGATCTATCAAGATCTTCATCTTTTCGGCTTTGGTAATGAAGCTGGCGATTTCGACGTGGGGTGGATTCATATGGTATAATTTACTTCTACTGAATTATAATATTTCTACAAAAAATTGAGGATTCATGAGATTTTGAAAATTTTGGGGAAAATACAGGATATTTTGTAAGAGATTACGAAAAAATTGCATACTAAAAAATTAAACTTTTGGGCTTTTTAGATTAAAATTTCTTTCTTTATAAAAAAAAAAAAGATGATTTTTTCTTGTTTTAGCTCAAATTAGAAAAATATGGAGAAATTAGAGAGTATAATTTTTGGGTTAGATTTAAATTACTCTAAAATTTGGGTTGGTGATCTTAGGAAAAAAATTGAATTTTCTGGGTTGGGGACTTGGGGGTCTTAGATTATTTTCTGGGAAAAAATAGGAACTTTCTGGGTTAGATTTAATTAGTTTGTTTGTTTTTTTGAATTTACCATATGAAAACTAAAATGAAAATTGAAAGAATTGAATAATATTTGTTTTTTTAAGAGATTTGATTATTAATTGGAGGGAAGTCAATTAAAATTAAAGCCTTAAAGGTTGATGAGTTTTGATGGAAGGGAAACAAAATTTCTGGGTAATGATTGACGATGATGGAGGAGAGTGGAGAGTGGAGAGAGATGAAGGTGAGGCTAAGTGTGTCAGTTGATAAAAGGGAAGAGTTCAGGTACTTCTCGCTGCCAGCGCATCGACGACGTTACCAATTTAACGTTCAATTGGACTGAGGTCCTGATTTCAATCAAAAAACTTATGAGGTCCTGATTTCAGTATTTCTGTAGAGTTAAGGTCCTGATTTCGACCTTAACTCTTCACTGAGGACTGAGCTATGAGTCCATGATGTTCACTGCCATCTTCTTACTGATTCAGTGATACATGCAATCATTATAAAAAAAAAACACAAAATGAAAAAGCCATACGAGGTCCTACCGGGAGTCGAACCCAGGTCGCTGGATTCAAAGTCCAGAGTGCTAACCACTACACCATAGAACCCGTCGATGCAATATGTCGGTGGTGTACTGTTCTAAATTAGTGCAGAAAATGAAAGTGAAAAAACAAAAATAAATAAAACCTAAACATTAAAGGTCCTACCGGGAGTCGAACCCAGGTCGCTGGATTCAAAGTCCAGAGTGCTAACCACTACACCATAGAACCCTTCGACGTCCTTCCCCCATATGCATATTAATTTGGATGCCAAGGAAATTTGCCGGTCCAACTTTTTTTTTGTTTTTTTTGAGAAAACCGGTCTAACTCTCAGGGTAGGTGACCTCAAAAAACAAAAAAAAAATAATCTTAAGGTAGGTCCATTTTTTTTTTTTTTTTCCATTGAGACTAGTTGTGGCATCGTGTTGTACATTTTGGATGGTTTAACGTGCTTTGTTATAATTTCTAAAACTTATGAATGAAATCTATATTAAGATGTCTTAGGAGTTAGTGAGTTACCATTCCGTCCCAAATTAAATTTTCCATGGAATAGTATTATGTGAGAGGATTTCAAATTTTATGGGAAGTTTAATTTGGGACGGAGTGATATACTTTTAAACCTTGAAACCATTTAAACAATGGTGTATCTAGAAATGTATAGAAGTGTAAAATTTCAACTTGAAGAACATCCAGATAATTAGATAAACAATGATTCAATTTCCGCGTTTGATATACTCTTTATATCTAAAGAACCAAGTGCATGTATAGGTACATCTTTAAGATTTATACTCGTATATGATACCTTTTTTTTTAAATTCAAACGTCGTCCGGACCCCAAACTTAGACGTAGATAAAAGTCCGGTGTTCTCTCCCATTTTATTTGCTACATACGTTCTATGATACATTATCTAGGAAGAAGTTGATAACTTACTAGCTAGCTAATACCTTACACACATCTCTAATTGAAAACCCTACAATTCTCCCTAATTTCGCCCTCTTCTCCCGTAAGAACTTGCAAAGTCCCAAGCTTGATCATTGCTTTTGCAAACTCTTGAAGAAACAAATCATTACCACTTTTCGCAAACTTAGCCGCAATTTTAGAACTTGTTCTATCCTCGGCTAACTCTTGGTCAATCTGGAGCAACCCTCTTCCTTGACCTATCTGCCTGTAATACTCATTATCAACAACGAACGACGTGTTCTGGTCCAGAAATGCGGTCCGATCCGGCTCCGGATTTGGGCCACATATCCTCTGAAGTGCTCTCACCAACCCGATTTCCATACTCGGATCCGGAGCCCCGGTTCCTTGAAAGTTAGTAATACGATCTCGAAAGAAACTACAATGCGCAATTCCAACAGTATGTCCACCTAAGAGTAAGACCATGTCTCTTAGGGTTAGACCTTTCGCGTTAAATGCCTGTTGAGCATCCGAGACAGAGGATGTTGGGCCAGGCATGATCACGTCGTTAGCTCTTGAGACGAGGCCGTCTCTTCGGCCTGTCGGAACCTTGTACGCAGGGCCGCCAGCAAGCGACACTGCGTCCCTGGTTGCGAGTGCGATGATGTCCGCACACGAGACCGTTTGCGGGCATATGTCTTCGAGTCGTGACTTGATTTGATCAATGAGTTCGAATTCACGTACGCCTGAGTTGGCGCCTGCTTCTTTCTCTGCTTGGTTGTTAGGTGTTGAGTCGATCAGTATGGAGGCATCGCATCCCTGTTCACTAAAACATCAGAAATATATTCCAACAGACTGAGTTGATTAATTAAACTTGCTGGTCACGCTAGTAATTAAATATCTTTACACGGATTAATACCGGATTAATTCTTGTGTAAGTTTTGAAAATGCGCCAAATTTAAACCAAACGTAAAGAAATGATAGATGGGATCGCAGTAATAATAATTGTTTTAAAGTATAATATAACTTACCCGAACGAAGCAATCGTGGTAATGCATGCGAAGTAACGCAGCAGTGACAGTTCTATCAGCTGAAAATCGACGTCGAACGAATTCTTGGATGATTTCCTCTGCAGGAGGACATGAGCTTTTATAGAAATTATTCTGAAGACTAGCGAATGCAAGAGGGATTAATGTGATCAAAACACATGCAAAGTAAATTTTGTAGTTCTTCATTATTCTGCTTGTGAGCTAATTTTAGACGTATTGTATAATTGCTTAATTCGTATGTAGGGGTAGTTGTTGGCAATTAGAGACTATATATAGATAGAAGAGTCGGAGTAGTGTTGAGTACTGCTTTCGGTTTTCTTTGTGGTTGTGGAGTCATAACTCATGTGAGTCATGTCTTTATAGAATTATAGCATGAAGCGTCCCTGGCCTATGGGCTATGGCCCTATATATGTGCGAGAGCTAATGTCATACGGATAAGATATGCTCGTTCCGATATTTTAAATTGTTAACGTTTAATTTGAATATGTAAAGGACAACTTAAATCAAACATTAGCATTGCAATTTCGAGAACTTAATCGTTAGTCGTAAGTAATATAATTGACATCCATTGAGAATCGTAAATGAGTTGGCTCAAGCTCGAACTCGACGATCTTGAATGTTTAAGGACAATGCTAGAGGTCTATAGTGTAGACACCTAAAAGTGTCTACAATCGATCAGCAATAATTTTACTACACTATCAAAATTATACTAATCACACAATTAATTTTACTACCTGAATTTTACATTGCAAATGATTTTACTACTTTGATCTCAATTTTACTGCTACTAACTCAATTTTACACTATAGACAAGTTAATTGTGTCTACATTGTAGACCTCTAGCAATTTGCTTTAATAATGATAATGAATACAAATTAAATGGGGATAATACTCAATTAAGCTCAATCAGCTAAATAATCATGCTTCAAGTGCTAGAAAATAGCAAGCAATGTATCTACTGTCTCCAATAGGCTGCTTACGTACTATTCCTGTCCAAAAAATCAATTTATTCCAGCTGGTTAGCAAATTAAAGCAAGAAGGAAACGAGTTTTGGTCATAAATTTGATGTCATCTTATTTACTAATTTCGGCTGAAATAATTCTGTTATTGAGGTCATAAAATTGACTATTTCTGTGTTGAGACAAAAGAATCTTCTAGTTTTAGATAATAAGCTTCTCGTACACTGCTCGTAGTTTGTTGGCTGTTTTGTGTTGGTGTTTAGAAATTAGTATGTATCCGAAATTTCATTATAAATGAAAGATAAGGCTACTACCAAAGTAAGAAAAAGTAACACACACATTAATGGAGAATGCATTCTTCGTACGAAAGGTCTATAGAAAATAACATTGCTAATAAACCTATTCAAAGATACTAGTATATAGCAATTTATTTCAATATATGAAAAACAAGGACTAGTGGAAATGTGGAATGAAATACTAAAAAGCCCGTAAATGCTATTAGGGCGCTTTTGAGTTTTTATTATAGTCGTATAATTCTAACTTTCAAGTAGAATAACTCCCGTCATAAGGCGGACATACATGAAACGCAGTGAATGTACCCGAACCATAAGATAGGTTTCTACCATTATTCGTATGATTGTATGATACTCCCTCCATGCCAAAATATATGACGTTTTCAAGTTACGAGACAAGTTTTGACTTTCAATTTCATGAAAAAATATCTTGTCAAAAATTATAAAAAGTATACCATTGGATTCGTTATGAAATATACTTTCACATGATCATAATTTCATAATTTTTACCCTTATATTTTGAGAGATATCGAAGGTCAAAGAAGTGTCTCGTAACTCGAAAACGTCATATATTTTGAAATGGAGGGAGTATTTTCTAGTCTTCATTTTTGTCTAATTTATTTGTCTGTGTGGACTGTGTGTAGAGCTGTCAATCGTGCGGGTCGGGTCGGTTTCGGGTTAGGTCGGGTCGAGGCGGGTCGTGTCATATCGGGTTCGGGTCTTGGCGGGTTGAGATGAACTTTCGGGTCGGGTCGGGTTTTGACTCGGGTCGCTTTCGGTTCGGGTCATGTCGGGTAAATTTTGTGTCGGGTCGGTTTTGGGTCGGGTCATAATCGGTTTTGGCAGGAGGAGAGAGAAACGTGTGATGAGCACTAGGTGTTCGACGAAATGTCTACACCAATTGTGAGCCCAAACGTAGTTCAGGCCGCTGATGATCGAGCTCTACCATCTTCTCTTGTCGAAAATATGGTGGATGAGCTGCCAATCGCAGAATTTTCGAGTAGTAGAGGAGCTGTACATGGCGCACACCAAGTGTTCGATGAAACGTCACAACCAATTGTGAGCCCGAGCAAGGCTCCGATGGCTGTGGTCGATGATTTTTATACGCAAAGGTACGAAAGTGGTGCTATAGAAGCTGTTGGGTCATGCTTAATGTCTAATTTTGGTTCGGTTAAAGAAGCTCGGGAAGTCTCTGGTTGTAATTTGAGGAGTAATTCTTCTTTGTCGAGTGCACGCAACGTGTTCGACGATATGTTCAAACCAGAATGTCGCCCAGATGTAACCCAAATCGTCAGAGCCAAGGTAGTTGAGTCCAAATTTGAGGTGAGTTCCAAACCCATGGCTATTGTTTTGGACTGTGTCAAGGGTCCAGTGAGCTGTATGGAGCCGTCCCTGTGGTGGTTGCCTTGTAGTCTATCTTTGGATTGCATTTTATCTGATGTAGTGAATGCTTGGGAACCTTATTTTGGCTGTGTGATAGACCTGGTAGTGCCTAGTTGGGCTAAAAACGACTGTAATTGTTTCTGTGCTGGGAGAATGTTTGTTGACACCCCCTGTTGTCCTATCAACGGTATAACGGACTCCTTATCCGAGCTTGTGTTTGATCCTGGAGGATCATTAGGTGTTGTCCCGGGGAAGGTAGGTAACCGATGTGGTGAATGTGAATGGCAAGCTCAATTGGGGTTGACGGCGGCTGATAGTCTAGGTGATCTACGTGATGAAATGCTCTTGATCAATGTTTATGTGCAGCAGTGGGATACTCATCTTTGGTTCTACACCCTTGAGGACAAGGGTGTTTTGAGGTGCGAGGAAATGGTACAAGACATGCATAACATGAGGAAGGCAGAGCACTTGGACTGCCCTTGGAGTAATGGAGTAATTCTTCCATGTGAGACTGAAAATTCTGCGCGAGCTCGACTATATTGTGGGTTGACGATATGCTCAGGTAATATGCTTTATTTGCCCCTGTTGAAAGCATATTTGGAAGCCTGCATTCACTGTGATTGTGATAAGGTAGCAAGAACATTTGTAAGATCATGTTGGTCCAATTTTCACACTGACACGTTCCTAGTGGGAATGACATGGCCATGTCTTAATGTTTATCAAACTGATGGTGTGCAAGTTTTTGATACAAGCCTGAGAAATCCCAGTTGCTTCAAAACTTGGGATTCGATTATGGATGGGCTACTAGAGTGCTGCTACAGTGATATTCACCGTCCAATGTTTTGGGTATTTGACCCCGGCATCACTGACGACAAGAATCCATCTATCCTACTGGAAAATGAAGGAGCCAATCCCTTGTTTTCTTCGGTTGATGTGATCAGGGAGAGTTGTATGAGCTGCTGCATATTTGTTGTTGATCTGCTAGAAATGTTACACCATAGCTGTACCATCTTCGTTTACGACCCTGGTGGGTTTCTCGGCTATGGTGATATCTTGTTTTTAGACCTTGATAGTTTCTTGATCCTTGAGGACAAGGATCATTTCGAGGGGTCGGTATTGATACATCTGAAAAGGGCATTATTGTCTTTTTAGCTTATTTATTTGTATTTTGTCTTTTTCCTAGTTTGCTAGCTTATTTCCCAAGCAAAGTCTAGCTATAAGAGGTGTGTAGTTGTAAGAGTCACTCAACAAATGAATTAATGAAATGCTCTATTGAGCTAATCTTGTCACAAACTCCATTTCTAATCTTTCATACTAAAATCCTAGGTGACATTCTTGCATCTCACCACAGGTTTTAGCTACATATGAGCCTATCGGTCTCGTTAACCGAACAACTCATCTTCGAGCGTATCAAGTTACTGATGGTTATTAATCCGCGGTCATTCAAGTTTTGGTTAATAATTTTTGGTTTTTTGAGGGGAATTTATTTCGTTAGTAAGTTAAAACCATCAATATGCATAGTAAATTGTTTTGATATCAATCAATACATACATATATATAGGGGCTACATCCTGTGAGAAGTGATAATTTGGTGAGAAGTGAGAAGTAATAACTGCAGTAACTAAACTGCATGACTACAGTTGATTAACTCCATGAACTAAATTGATTAACTCCAGTCGCATAACTCCATTAACTATTTTGCTTAACTCCAGTAACATAACTCTATTAACTATTTTGCTTAATTCTAATCGCTAACTCTATTAACTAAATTATCTAACTCCAATAATATTATTAACTCCATCAACTTTAACGTAATTCCATTAACTTTAGCATAACTTCACTAACTAAAACACGTAACTCCAACTTAACTCCATTAACTAAAACACGTAACTCTTAACTCCACCAACCAAACACGTAACTCCAATTTAACTTCACTAACCAAAACACGTAACTCCAACTTAACTCCATCAACTAAAATACGTAACTCCAAATAACTCCAATAATTTAAACATGTAACTCCAAATAACTCCAACAATTAAAACATTTAACTCCAAATAACTCTAATGTTTAAAACACGTAACTCCAAAACACGTAACTCCACAAAATAAAAATCAATACTCCAAAAACGAAAAAATTAATTAAAAAAAAAAAGAAAAAAAAAAACTGAAAACACTTTCCCGATTTTCTCTCTCCTCTGCACCACCCAAACCCCACCCAGCCACCCTCCCCCGCAACTGCCATACGGCTCCCCCTCAATTCCGCCACCACTCACGCAGCACCACCTGCGTCGCCTGAAAACCAACGATCCAAGGGCGGCGACGCAAGCCTCGACCTCCGACGACTCTGCCATCTCCGCGCACGCGTTCCCCCTCTCTTCTCACCTCTCACTTCTTTCATTTTGCTCTAGCCGCCGCAAATTGAGAGGTGGTGGCGCTAATAGAAGCGGCGTCGTCGACGGTGAAAGCAGGCAACGGAGATCAACCACGGCGGCAAGATCGGGAAAAACGAGAGTGAAACGAAGGAGACAGAAGGCGTCGTGTGCGACTGGGTACTCGTCGACGAAGGCCGTTGATGCTCGACGAGGAGTCGCGGGAGTCGTTGGGATCTGTTGGTGGTGTCGGCGCCGTCAATGGTGGCCGGAATCTGGAAAACGAGCGCGGGAAGGAAGGAGGGAGAAGACGGTTTTCGCGGAGAAACAAAGCTCGATGGAGGAGTCTCGTGTGCGACGAAGACTCGCGGTAGTCCGACGAGTCGGCCGGTGGTGTCTTCACCGGCGTTGGTTGTTTCTGGTGTAAGATGCGGCGGCGGTTGGGCGGCGCGGGGGTAGGGGCGTGGAGAGAGAAGAGGAAATGGGAGGAGAGAGAAAATAATGTGAGATTTGGGTTTGGGTTTTCTTATTTTCAATTTGTTTGTTTTTATTTTCAGTTTTTAATCTAGGCCATTGATCTAGTTTAAATGAAGGGATGAGATTACTTCTCACTTCTCATGAAATTCATACTTCTCATTTGATAGATTTCCCATATATATAAAGCTGACTAATTTCATGAGCCTACGTTATTTCAAAAAAAAAAAAAATTCATAAGCCTACGTTTTTTGCTTAATTTCTCGATTAATCACAAAATTCTATTTTTTTTTTAGCCTTGTGAGAGAGTCCAGCTATTGTAAAATTGTAGGAGTTTAGGATTACAAAATCCTATTACATTTTGATTATTGTTAATGCATATGTCAAAATCCTACTACATATTGATTATTAGCTTATGTCGAAATCCTATATTGTTGAGACTTCAGAACTAACTAGCTTTGAAATCAGATGGACACATGGGTATTAAATTGTGAGCATGGCTTTGAAAGATATATATACACATGATCATACTCATTAAAAAGATATATACATGATTGGCGATCTATTCTAATCTTATATAGTAAGAAAATTCTATTAAAAAATAGTCTTTTATTTATGAGAATGACATTTACTTTAAAAGGTATTTGCATTCACATGTTTATGTACATGGTACCCATAATGTTTGATTTTGTGATCATAATGCTCATTTGCTAAAATTTTATAAGAACTAATAGCATTAAAAGTTAATTATAAACTTAGTATCATGGTTCGCAAAATTGAAATGTCAAAGATATCACATACACGAAAAAGTAGAACTCATGAGAAAACTAAAACCAAAAGGATACCGTGTGAATGTTTCTAAATATTAATTTAAGATAGTGTTTTTAAATAAAACTTTAATTTGGTTCTAATTTATTTATTGGATGGTGCCAATTTACAGTTGTACAATTAAAGACAAATATTTTATTCTGGGTTATGTATTTGTTCTTTTTTCTCAATTATGTGTCCGAAAAGAACAAAAATTATGGTACATATTCTACACAAACTGGAAATGTGGAACTCAAGGGAAAGATAGAAACACAATGATATCATGTGATTATTTCCAATAAATAAATATTGATATCTTTTATTTAAAGAGGTTAAGTAATACAACAATATTTAAGGTTGTGTTTTTGAATAAAAGTATAATTATAGTGACATAAAAGCGTGCTGATATGATAGTATAAGTTCTCAAATTTGTAAAATGAGGATCATAAAATGAGTATAATTACGTACATAGGTGAAATAAAATACAAGTTATAGTTCCTATATAATAAGGGTCATATATTCATCGATTCAACTTTATCATCATAATTGAATATCATCATTAAGAGACCCGTGCAATGGACGGGCTTACATCTAGTTGTTTTAATTTGGATCATTATTAAGCTTAATTATTATCAGGTCATCAAACGGGTCGGGTCATTGTCGGATAACGGGTCACTACGGGTCGGGTCGGGTCGGGTCATTGTCCGGTTGGACATTATCGGGTTGTATCGGGTCATGGGTCATTATCGGGTTGGGTCGAGTCGGGTTCAGGTGATCACAATTTTGGGTCCAATCGGGTCGAGTTTTCGGGTGAGTCGGGTCGGGTCAAGGTTGTCAGCCCTAGCTGTGCCTTGTTGAATTCCAAGAACCCAAGTTGGCCAAGCTAAGCCCGACCGAAGATGATTTGTGCTTTACTTTAATCATTTGAACATCTAATTATAAGGTTATTGGTAAAATCGTTGGAAAATTTTCAAGGTACCCTAGAGGTATTCGATATTTTCAGGTATTTTGCTCAGATTTCCGAGTTTCCAAAAATGGCCCTAAAGTTTGAAAAATGAGTTAGTCAAAAGTTAGTTTGACTTATTTCAGAAAAAACAACTTAATTACAACCAAAAAAAAAATTAAAAAAAAAACTAAACCCAAATTCCCTACCATTTTCTCTCTCTACTCCCTTCCCCCTTCCCCCCTAGCTACCTTGTGCAGCTACGTCACCACCACCGCAGCCACCATATCAACCACAACCATTCGGGTTACCTTCGCCACTATCTGGAGCGCACAGCTCAGGCGACTCCAAGTGACGAGGGCTGCCGTCACCCACGCCTGACACCCCTGTACGTCCTCTCCACCTCTATTTTCCCCTCCTTTCCACTTTCTCTCACCTCCCATCCACCCTTAGTAGCCGCCTACCCCCCACTCTAATGCCACCAACAACTGACAAAGCCCACTCATTGACGTACGAGTGAGAGTGACGCCCTATAAACATGTTGAGGAGAGCCGCGAAGGGGAAGGACCCGCCCATGTCCATAAGTCCGTGAGGTTTTATTCTAAAACCAATTGACAATGGGTAGAGTAACCCACTACATTATAAACATGTTCCACCCACTTCTATTTTCCGATGTGGGACAACCGCTCACACATAAATTCCCAACAATCTCCCCCTTATGTGTGAGCTCACCCACTCCCCCTTGAACCAAACAACCGTGCATGCAAACCACCGCACTATTGGACCTTGACACCGCCCTTAACCGATACTTAATGCCATCGAGCCATGTGTGTGCGCCGCCACATGTTTCCGCTCGGCATCCGCATGTAACCGTATCGCATCCCAAAAGGTCTTTAACCACACTTGCACCCACTCCATAAGAATCCGCATTCGACAGCCCATTCTTTTTCCAGGAGTACCTTATGCTAACCTGGTGTACGGTCAGTTCAAGTCCATATTCCAAAGCGCCTTCCATACCACCCATGGGCGCAACGAGAGCTTCCGGCCCATTCCTTGCTACAACCATGCCCAAGCCCAGTTCAAACTATGGGCTCTAATACCACTATTGGGGAGAACCGCCAAGAGGAAGGACCGGCCCATGTCCATAAGTCCGTAACGCTCGGCAGTGAAAATGCACGGCCTCACCTTTGGATAGAGCTGGCAAAAGGCCGTTTTCGTGTCGTGTTCGTGTCCGTGTCAAAGATAAACGTGTTGTAAAACCCTTGACACTAACCCGACCCAATTATTAAACGTGTCGATAACCCTTGGCACTAACCCGACCTGTTTATTAAACGTGTAACACGTTAACAACCCGCCTAACCCGTTTAAACGAAAGGTTCGTAAATATAACATTTTATTAAAGAAAAAAATGTAGAATTGGAGCTATTGTGTCTACGTAGCTCTTCATTTATAATAAAGACTAGTTTAGAATTGAGTAATTTTGCACAGTTAGATTATTTGAATTTTGTTTGGGCTCAATATTGATTAAATAGTCAAGGAGGTCATACCAGTTAACACGACTAACATATCAAATATAAATAAACGGGTAAATTCATGTTTGTTTCGTGTCAAAATTTTCAACACTAACCCAACCCATTTAGTTAATCGTGTTACAGGTGTTGACCCGTTTAATTAAATGTGTCGGAAACTCTCAACACTAACCCGCTACTTTCGTGTGCGGTTCGTGTCGTGTTGTCGTATCGTGTCAGCTTTTGCCGGCTCTACCTTTGGACGTATCATTGACGCTACTTGTCTCGCCCGTGGTTCTGGCATTTCTTCCGTGTCAAGACAAGGACCCGACCCTTCTCAACGTCGTTAAAATTTGAGACCTTGACGCCACCAAACAAGTATAACTTGGAACCTAGTTTCACCACCGCTGATTAACGTCTTGTTCTTCTTCTTAGGTCATGCCTGGATTGCCAGTAATAGGCCTGAAAAAATTAAGGAGTAATGATTCAGACCCATTTTACAGGTTTGGATTGAGAGTAAAAAATAGGGCTGGAATCCATTACCCCCCAAAAGACCTAAAACTGTCCTCCCTCACTCCCCCAAGGAAAGATTTCCCCCCTAATCTTTCCCCCCCAAATCTTTTCCCCTTAATCATTCCTCTCATACCAGGCAAGCCCTTAGCTTGAATATCATAAACGGGGATTTCTCTCTGATTAACCATGAACCCCTCTTCATTTTTTCTGCTCTCCGAATGATCAACCGGTGGGTCAATCTTGTATATCGTGTGGCTTACATCCGAACCATGGTGCTCAACCATCAACCATATTGTTAGCCTCTCTGATTCACTCATCGTTTCTCTTTTGTGTGTGGTATGTAGGGACTTTCTCTTGTTATAAGTAATCAACCACCTACGAGACTACGAGTCATATATAGAAAATTGACAACAAAATTTTGGACCTTTCATATTTTCCCAGAATAATACTTACTTAATTAGGTTGCATTTCAACAAAAGTTTTTTCGATTAGAATAACGGAATGAACTTTTATTAACTCTTTTTGATATGGTACAAATGTACAATAAAATGTCTACGCAATTAAAATGAATAACAAATCACGATATAATGAACACATTTTACAAATTTGAGACGACGAAGTGACAAAAGAGAGACATAATGTGTGATTCATCAATTCTTCTTGTTGAAAACCCTGCAATTTTGCCTGATTTCCCCTGCACTCCCCTGAACTTGGATGCTACTCATCTTAATCATGGCGCTCGCGAAACTTTGTCTAAAGAGATTGTTATTTCCTCCCAAATTCGTGACAATTTTTGAAGTTCTCGAGTCAAATGCTAACTCTTGATCGATCTGCAATATACCTCTCCTTTTTGTAAGCTGGTTGTAGTACTCATTATCGAACTTAAATGACGTGTTTTGGTCTAGGAATGTACTAGGATTCGAGTTTGAATTCGCGCAAAGTCCCCTAAGCTTGCTAAGTAAAGACTTGTCCATGGTCTTGTCTGGTGCACCGGTACCTTGAAAGTTGGATGTACGGTCCTGAAAAAAGTTGCAATGCGCAACTCCAACAGTGTGACCACCTAACAGGACCACCATGTCATTTATGTCCAAGCCACGGGCAGCGAATGCCTGTTGAGATTGAGACACTGTGAAGGTTGGGCTGGGTAAGTTGACATCAGCCGCTTTTGAAACTAGGCCGTCACGTCTACCGGTAGGGACGTTGTACGCAGGGCCTCCGGCCAGGGCGATAGCGTCTCGAGTTGCGAGTGCTATGATATCCGCGCACGAGACTGTGTTTTTACATGTAGATTCAAGCTTAGATTTGATTTGGTCTATGAGGGCATATTCTCTTACTGATCCGTTAGCCCCTGCATCTTTTTCTGCTTGGTTTGTGCTTGTGGAGTCTATCAATATTGATGCATCACAACCCTGCATGTCGTTCAACACCTCACATTATTAGTTTGAGTGTCAACTCCAATTTGAGATTTGTAACAAGATCGAGTCTAGTCTTGTAAAGTTGGGGTACCGAGTTTGAACCGAATCGGGCTATAGTTTGAAAAAAAATGTCAACTCAAACGTGGTGATACGTAGGTTACTTAATATTTTGGTCTCAATTTTAACTCAATCTAAGGTTGACAAAGTTAAGACGATCTTTATGTCAACTTGAATGAATGTTTTAGATACCAATAGAACTAGTTTGAGTGCCCGTGTCGCGCACGGGCTCCCTTTTTCATATATTTATTTTTGTCAAGTAATACTACTACACACATTTAGACAATCGGTTTGAAAAAAAGGGTAATTAAACCATTGTTTTTGAAGGAAAAAGACAATCAAAGGTGTTTTGAATTTAAGTTCTTCTCTCCTTTGTTCATTATCACTACTTGTGAAACGATGAGAATACAAATGAATGCAAATATTTCATTTACAATAAGTTGTCTTGACATTCTTTTATTACTCTTTTATCTCAAATTTTCTCTTCTTCTTATCTTTATTTTTCTGTCCTGATTTGTCTAATGTGTGCTTATAGTGTGTCATTGGTATCATTTATCCCTACATAGCCTTGACATACTTTTATTATTCTCTTATCTCATTTTTTCTATTATTCTTATCTCTTTTTTTTTTTATCCCAATTTGTCTAGTATGTGCTTATAGTGTGTCATCGTTATCACGCATGTGTCCATAGATCTCGCACTTCTGTGTACTTTATCAATAGAGTTAACTATATGAGGGGTCTAATGTTTTAAGTTTTATGAAATGGGGATTGGGGGTTTTTTTTTTGATAAGGGTATACTTTTAACGGTCGTTAGTTTGATTATGATCTTTCACTCACTCACTCACCCTCTCAAGTAGCGTTGTTCTCTCATTCTCTCCAGTCTAGATCACCTGACCCTACCCACTTGTCCCACTCCTAGTCCCATCCCTTATTCTGCTACTACGTAGCATCGAAGGGGGGGGGGGGGGATCTCAATCTCACTCAATCATTTACGCACACACCCAACACTCCATTTTTCTCTCATCAAAATTTAATCATACCATCCAAACTCAATCTCAATTCTCATCACCTAGATTTTAGCAAATAAAAAATCCCAACATTTCCCTCAAAGGAATCCATATACATGCATGATTCAATTAAAATTCATCTAAATTAATTGAAAAACAAAAACGAACATCCCAAAAATTGATCTACAATTTGAAGAACAAACTCCGGCCACTATACTCCACCACATCGGTCAGTTGTTTTCTACTCAAGTTCGTCCAAGTATGGTGTCACACCGACGGGATTTATTCATGGGCTGAAATTAGGCTCTCCGAGTGGGGGGGTGTTACTTCGTGGTTCAACCCAACGTTATTCATGAACCAATATTACATAACATAATAATGTCCAACCCAAACTTGATTCCGATTCTCATAAAAGAATGAAAATTATGAAACTATATTAGTCAAGAAGTCAAAAAAAAAAAAAGATTGTACAAACAAATTCATGAAGCAATGCTACATAACAATATAATGTTTACCCGGCCTATTCATGAACCTATTACTATTTGTACAGACATATTTTCTTCACTATTACATATCCTAAACACATTGATTAATCTAGTTGAATAATTGGAAATAGAACTCTTTCAACACTTAGAGCCAAATTGACAAAATTAGTAAACAGATAACTTTATAATCATTTCTTTAACTAATAATAATTCACTTTAAGACTTTTAATTTTTTCAATTCTCAAGGATTTGCACATTCACTTTGGATATGTTTTTTTTTTGTAAAATATTAAGATGTGTTGCAAAATGAAATTGTGTCACATATATTGTGATCATAGTTAACATATATGAAGAGAATCATATACTTTGTATAGATTGAAAATCATTTTTATTAGAGTGTTTCAAAATTTAATATTTTATACTCTTTATCAATTTTAATCGACTTTTAAATTTTCCCATCTCTTATCGGAACTAAAATTATTTAACATTTCAACAAATTATAATATTTATAATGTTTATTAATTTCCTTATCAATATTTTAATAATTTATATAGTATTTTTGCATATGCTAATAACTAATAATATTTATTTATTCTCATCCAATAGGATCGTGACAAATGTCCATCAATGAAGGGTTGTACTCGACTTTTATAATATACTAGTTTGCGTGCCCGTGCCGCGCACGGGCTCCCTACTCGTATCAATGATACTCGTTTCACAAAAAATAAATGATAAAACATTGTTTGATAATTATTGTACACGTAAATGTCACATGTTGAACAATATCTAACGTATGAAAAAAAAAGTCTCACCTATCACTTAAAGAGTATTAGGTCTCATTTATAAAAGTTGATTACTACTACCTCCATAAAAGATGACGTATTGATAGAGTTGAGAGTTTGATTTACAAATATAAGAATAAATACTCATAAATAAATTATGAAATGCTCATTGTGGGATTCGTATCAAAAATACTTTTACATATGTATGTTTTCATAAATAAGATATCAATAGATAAATGAAGTGTCTCAAAATAATGCGATAAAAAGATTCTGTAACCACTCGCTACCTTAATAAAAATCAACCTAACTTTCAAATTAACCTTATAATACGCGACTTGATTGAAAGCTATTTGAAAAACAATCGACTCGATGTACAATTTCATGCGGATTCGACATGAGACGAACCCAGTATAACCCAACCCGCTCTTACCATACGGGAAATAGATCTGACCCTCGTAATTTTCAACTCTATTTGCATTATTCATTGATTGTTATTTTTGTTCAGATTGCAAAGAAACTTATAATTCTACACATACATAATCATCTTACTAAAAGAAAACATATTTCGCTTAGTAATTTACATCATTATCTTTGTATAAGTTATTTATTGTCTTAATTTTTTTTAATAAAGTCATAAACTATATATGTAATTGTGATAATAAGTGTTATGTTCCTGATTCTCCGACTTTTTATTTAGTTGAAACTTTTGAAATATAACTCTTTCAACAATAAATTACCACACGAAATAGTAAATAGTATAGGGAGAACTTTATAATCAATATTGAAAATAATAACTAACTTAACGACTTATACTCCCTTCAATTTTGACGATGATGTTGCATTGTAAATGCACTTATTGACCCTCATTTAATGTTTGAAAAAAATACACTATAGTTGTTACTTTATAGATTTAGATAAATATTTTTCAGGGCCTATCATATGGTCATCATTTCAAAGTATATTTAGTTTACTTGTTTGTATCAAATGTGGCATTACGTTCAAAAACTTGGTGTGGTAGTATAGAACTCGAGTTAGCTCAATCCTATTCATCAACCCCTATTCACGAACCAATGCTACATAACAGAATCACGTCCAATCTGAACTTGATTCTGATTCTTATAAGAGAATGAAACTTTTGAAACAAAATGAAAAAAGTATAAACTAATTCATGAACCAGTGCTAACACAATAATCTCCAACCATATCCATGAACCAATTACTAACTTTTAGTATAAATATATTCTCTTGACTACTGAGTATATTTTAAACACATTTCTTAATCTAGTTGAACATTTTTGAAATAAAAACTATATTGACACTTATACGAAAGAGTGAAATTGGCAATATTAATAAACGGATAACTTTATAATCATTTTTTAAACTAATAATAATTCACCTTAAGGCTTATTTTGAAAGATTATTTTGGACCTTTTTTTTCGCAGGATATTAAGATGTATTAGAAAATGAAATATGTCACAATTATAACATCATAATTAAAAATTGAAGAGAATCATATACTTAACATATATTGGAGATCATTTTCAAGCATTCAATAATTCAAATCTTAATAATTTTAAAACTTTCCTATTTCTTATAAATCAAAATAATCTAAATTTTCAACTAATTATGATATTTATATTGTTTATTAATTTCAATTCCTTATCAATATTTTAATACTTTATAAATAATTTTCCATATTCTAATAACCAATAATATTTATTTATTCACATCCAATAAGATTGTGCCAAGTGTCCATCAATGAAGGGTTGTACTCGGCTTTTATAATATATATTAGATAGATATTAGAAGTGTGTGAAATTGTAAAAAAAATAAGTGTAAGGGTAATTATATAATATTTATGGTTATTATTAAACAAAAAATCAGTAGTAATTATATTATGATTGCACCAATTCCTATGTCCTAGGTATCAAACGAAACTACTAGTACTCCGTATATGTTTATAAAGTAAAAAGACGAAATATAATCTCCACCTTCCCGTATTATCCCTAAAAAAGGGTAAAAAAACGAAATGGAACTAGACACTGAATGTATGCTATTCCCCGCGTATTCCTTTGAATTGTTAACTTTTGAATTAAATTTCTCTCCGCCGTTTCGTATATGCCAAACGTTCATAACGTACACTCAGAAATAACGGAAATAATATTAAGTAGCGAGCAAAAATCTTACGTGAACAAAGCAATCATGGAATTGCATGCGAGTCAAGGCAGCAGTAACAGACTTATGCTTCGAAAATCGCTGCTGAACAGCTTGCCGAACGATTGTTTCAGCGTTTGGACATGTTTTGCTGTAGAATCCAACTTGCAGTGCAGTAATCAGAGGACATGCCACGAAAAGAAAGAGGAATGAAATGCTTATTTTGTTACGACAACTCTCCATTTTTTGTTCTTAATTAGACACCAAACTAGTTAATTATATATGTACCTTTTTTTATTTATTTTGTGATCGTGTACTTGGTTTCTTTTTTGGGTATGAAAATGAAGGAATGGCAAGGCAAGTATATATAGGAGATTGGAGAAGGGTGGTAAGCTGGAAATGTACGTAGGCGCAATGTTGAAAGTCAATGAACATGATGGTTATGAGATGGATATACAATTATACATGGTTTTTCAAAATTGTCAGTATAGACCATATCATTATAATATCATTTTATTTGGCGCCCCTAAGACATACGTATGTTTAGAGCTGGCAAAATGCCGTGTTCGTGTCGTGTTCGTGTCCGTGTCAAAAATAAACGGGTTGTAAACCCTTGACACTAACCCGACCCGATTATTAAACGTGTCGATAACCCTTGACACTAACCCGACCCATTTATTAAACGTGTAACACGTTAACAACCCGCCTAACCCGCCTAAAAGAAAAGTTCACAAAAATTACATTTTATTAAAGAAAAATTGAAAAATTATTGGCTATTGTGGCTATGTAACTCATCATTAGTAATAAAGATTGGTTTAAAAAAGAGTAATTTCCACAATTAGATTATTTGGGTTTTGATTTGGCCTCTATACAACTTAAAAAGTCAAGGAGGTCATACGAATTGACAAGAATATCATATCAAATACAAATAAACGGGTCACTTCGTGTTTGTTTCGTATCAAAAATTTCAACACTAACCCAACCCATTTAGGTAATCGTGTTAGACGTGTTGACCTGTTTAATTAAACGGGTTGGAAACTCCCAACACTAACCCGGTATTTTCGTGTCCGGTTCGTGTCGTGTTGTCGTGTCGTCTCAGATTTTGCTAGCTCTACGTATGTTAATCAATAGCCTATTACCTACCTTATTTAGGTGATAATTTTCCTTTTAATCCACAATGAGAAATACTCGTTTGTTTTATCGAGTGAAAATCTAACCTAAATAATGTACGAAATAGATTTTAGCTCGCAAAAATAAAAAGAAATATTTTTAACATGTGTTGTTGTGACACACAGTAGAAAAACCATTATTATGTTTATCAATGTGTATTGTACCTCGTCTTGATCATTAGCTATAAATGATAATGTATGATAATGAAGGTTCTTATCTAAGAATCAGTGTCAACTTCGAATCTCAAATAAAGAATGCCAACCTTCCCAAAGTGATTGCAAAATCTATCCAATCATAAGCCTTACATGCATACCCATCGTTTTCAGAGGAAAGTTGACGTTATTCCTCTTTCTTTTCGGCTTAAGCTATACAGTCACAGTGTACAATGTCAATGTGGCTAGCTTTGCTCGACCGAGAGAGCGGGCTGTTAATTGACCCTCTTTTAACTTGTAAATTGAAGTTCGAACTCAGTCAAATTTGTAACACCGGCACATATGCTGGTCCAAGTCTAACCCGACCTAAGAGATGGTGTCAGTGACATTCTATTGAGATGAGCTAGACCCTTAATTCTTCGGGTTGAGGTGGTCGATCTTACACATTGGATAAAGTTTTCTATTCAGATAAATCGAGCTTTCATAAAAGGTATACAAGCGTAAGGACTATATACCATAAGATGACTCAATCTTGACCGACTCACTCAATTCACAAGTTTTAGTGTGGTAAACCTTACATAAACAACAAAATAGTCAACCGAGTTACTCCAAGTTTAAATGGAAAGAGATTTACGGGTCCTTCACACGAAAAGCAAGCTCAGGTCTATTTTCATAATTTACATAATGTAGTCAGGTAGAGCATTAATCATACGTACGTGTAGATACAAGTCACGTACAACTACCAAGTAAACTAATGATAATATATAGTATATGTCAATGTTTTATGCTTGCACAGACTAATTGAAGAATAATTATAAGATGTCATCACCTAACGAGTAATGAGCAATCTGCAATGGCGGCGTGGAGAGATCCACGAACGTGGATGATTTCATGCCTAATGACACACATCCCTTCCCATTTCTGTCTGTTACATGCATTATGGTGTTGCAGTAGTGTAGGCAAGAAAATATTCCTTCATCCTATCATCACGATCAACTAACATCATTATTGGGTCTCTTACGAAATATAACTCCTACACACTGAGATTTTCCCCTTTTGAAAACTATTTTTATAAGGGAGAAATCTTAGTGGGTTAGAGGAGGTAGGTTGGTGCAAGTCAGCAAGTGGTAATTTCTCTTGTATCTTTAACAGGAGTTTGGAAATTTAATTCCTTACTCTTACAAATAGATTAACCCTTAATGTTTGGAATCTACTCACTAAATCGACTTTAGTACCTTGGCGGAAATGTCCCCATAGATGACGACGTTGAATATTCCTACTAACACCTAAAAGTAATTAAGAGAAAAGTAAACACCATTGATTCCTGTATCGCTAATGTAATATTTCTGAAATGAATATTAGGCACATATATCCTATTTTGATTAAATGGATTTGAAATTTGGGTTAGCTAAATGTTGCTTGGGCATTTGTGCACAATATCAATGTCAAACTAAATGAGGACTCTCTTAAGGTAACTTCGTATCTAAAGAGTAGAATCAATATCCTCTCTCTCTCCCTCTTCTCCCCATTTCTTCAAAAACTCTAGCCTCCAAATCTCATTTTAGGGGCTACCTCCAATACTCCCTTCATTTATTTTTGATTCTTTACGTTTGGTTTGAATCTGAGAGAGGATTTCAAACCAAACGTAAAGAACAAAAAAGAAATGGAGGGAGTATATCAATTAGATGGTGGTAAGCCCCAAAATTTCCAGAATTTATTCAATCTTAGTAACTCCGTTCTCTCCATGTGAGAGCATTTTTCCCATCTATTTGTGGGTTTTTTCTCTCTCACTATGAGAACGTCGACATGTCTGATATTTCAGAGCATGTGGAAAATTTGGGCAATGATTTCGTACGGTACACTATTGCGATCATATACTCGTCTAAATGTTACGAGGTTAGATGAAATCCCTTTTCATCAAAATTACTCAAGATCCGTAGGCTCCCTCGTAGAAGGCTGTCTAAAAAGCGATATGATAGAGGGTATGCATAAGCGCCATATTCTAACATTAGGGATCTTTATTTTGATGGAGGATTTTGTCTAAATTTGAATTTTTTTTTTTTTTTTTTTTTAAGAATTTGGTATTTTATTCATCCAATAAGGGGTCGTTTGGACTGAGGGAATATGAGGGGGGATGTGATTATTATTCCCAATTAGCCATATTCCCTTGTTTGGATTGAGGGATAAGGAAATGGGAATTGGGTGATAGGGATTTCTTATCCCTCCAATCTAATACCTAGGGGGGCAGGTATTAGAGTTGGGAATTCATTTAATAAAGAAAAAGACTTAATTGCCCCCCTTAAAAAAATTATATAAGACAACTTTAATATTAAGTAGGGATATATTCGTAAAGTTCATATATATCCCTCATATCCCATCCATATTCCCATGTTAATCCAAACAAGGGAATTATATTATCTCACCCAATTCCCTACCTTCTTATCCCTCCCATATTCCCACCTCTAATCCCCTCAATTCACATCCCTCAATCCAAACGAGCTCTAAGGGAATAAAATGAAAACTTACAAAATAACAACCACTAGGTTACTCTTTCGTGATTAATTCCTCAGACATTTCATGAGAAATTGGTTCACCATGCCAAGCATATAATCTAACACATACAATAAACTGAATTCTTCTAACTACACTATCCACATTGTGCTCTTTTCCGGTGAATTGCTGTTTCTTTCAAGCCAAAGCTCATAAACTGTACTCCCTCCGTGCGGCTTTAAACTTCATAGGGTAAACGGACACGCTTCTTAAGGTTGGTGTACACGTTAATCGGCTAATCGAAATTTTAAAAAAATCGCATGACGGGTTAGATAAAATATTGATCTTAACCCGCCATGCAATTTTTTTGGAACTTAGATTAGCCAAAAAAACGTGTACACCCACCTTAAAATGCGTGTCCGTTTACCCTATGAAGTTTAAAGCCGCACGGAAGGAGTAGCATTTATACAGCTTTTTGTCCATTTTGTTGTCCAATGCTTTCTTCTTCTTTTATTTCCAAACCAAGACAGCTCCCTGTGCAGGTCCTAATTCCTTAGTTCTACTCCTAGCCATCTCAGTATCCGATGCCAGACAGTTTTGGACACTTCACATTTGAAGAATAAGTGTCTATGGCTTTCTTCATCCTTCTTGCAGAGTGAGCATCTATTTGCATTGGGGGCCCTCTCTTTTTGATGTTATCAATTTTAGCAAGCCCTCCCTGCATAGCTAATGCCACTGTGAAGCTGTGTTTTGGGGTTACTACTCCATTCCACACTGTTTTCCACCATGACACCTTATTGAATTTCTTCCTGAAGTGGTTATAGGCCTCTGTTACATGGAATTTCTCTGCTCTGACCCAGCTTTTCAGTAATGCCACAGCATTCTCAGAATTACCAGTGGTCTGCGGCAGTTCATTTCTTACATCCATTACTCCTCTCCAGCCTTCTAAATCTGCAGGCTTTAGATTAACTTCTCATATACTCTGCCTTTTCAGAATGTATTTTGCTATCCAGCTTTCCCAAATTCCTTCCTGATTGTTCACCATTCTCCATAGAAGCTTTGCCAGCATTGCTTTATTCCAAGCTAAAACCTCTTTTATATTCATACCAGCTTCTTCTCTTGGAGCACAAATACTCTCCCAACTCTTATAAGTCATCTTCCTTTGGCCATTAGTAATACTCCACAAAAAATCCTTGCAGAGTTTATTAATCTTCTTTAGAATACCCTTGGGCAGTAATAAGCTTGCACTCCAGAAGTTATCTAGTCCAAATATCACAGAGTTTATCAATTGTATCTTGCCTGCATAAGAAAGGTATTGAGATAACCAGTGGTTTATGGCAGAATTGAGCTTGTTGAGAAGCAGTTGATACATATCACTTCTCAGCTTCCTGGTGTGTAGGGGAATTCCTAAGTATCTGAAGGGAAAACTTCCTTCTATAAAGCCAGTTTCCCTTAGAATCTCTTGCTTGACATTATCAGCCACCCCTCCAAAGTAAATGTCAGTTTTAGCTGTATTAGCCACCAATCCTGACATTTCAGCAAACTTATTGAGACATTTCATTACTGCCTTAGCTGAAGGTGAGTCACCCCTTGTGTAAATCATAAGATCATCTGCAAAAGTCAGATGAGTGATCTTAAGTTTGATTATTTTGCATTCGATTTATATCGATGATATTGTAGATGCCGTATGGTCTTTTATTTTATGATATTGATCTTCTCCCTTAAAAAAAAAGGTAACTTCGTGTCTAGATACGCTAGTTATTAGAAATTTAGAACAAGATTTTTTTGTCTTACACTACCTTATACAACATACAAACTGTGAAACACTCCCTAATATAATTTTTTATTGTATAACACTATCTAATATAGCGTGTTCTTAGTCAAACCGTAATGATAATGTGGCAAAAAAAAAAAAAATTTAACGGGATGAACTCGCTTGAGCAATCTTGATCATTCCATAAACCTCAAGTCATCTTTAACCTATGTTTTAAAATCAGATCAAAGGCATGCACCATGCATCAATGAACCACTAGTATAATAGTAATAATCTAATTGAACGGTGTAGTAAACTCAGGATCAGAGAAGCTGTTGAGTAGCGAGTAGTATAGTTTTATACTTTTATATCTAAGCTAGGTTTTGACATTATTAGTAGAAACCAGCCTGTTGGTATATTGGTATACTCCCTCCTACCCATAATGACCTCCCCTTTCCAAAACAATTTTTGGGTAGGCATGTTTAGAGCTACTTTTATACCAAATGAATCGTTCACTTGTAGTAAAAATTAGTACATGTTCTATTCTGCATTGCATACTACCAACTCCACTTGATTTTAAGGCAAGCAGATCCTTCATTTGGTCTAAAAATAGCTCCAAATATCAATCTATATATATAAAAGAGGCATTTTTCAAGAGCATACAACGCGTACGAAATGGGAGAAATTACCATAGTGCACCATTGAGAAATGGAATTTTCTCATAATTTTGGAAAAGATAATGGTGTGATAATATATAAAAATTAAGATAAGTTTTAAAAAGTATAGATAGAGAATAATTAATTAGACTTCATAACTAAAATAGTCGACATATGAAGTTATCATAGATAAAGTTTTAAAAAGAATAGATAGAGTTTTAAAAATAATAATTAATTAGACTTTGTAACTAAAATAGACGACATATGAAATTATCATCTACTCTAGATTAATATCAACTAAAAGTCTAAAGCTGGCATTCATATTTTAATTGATAAGAATTTCACACCTCCACAAAGACTACGTGTATATATGTACATACCCATGGCAAACCTCGCATCCTTATTCTTCTCTACGTTATTCGATAGACATTTTTCTTTTTGTTTTATTTTTTTGTTTCTTTTGATTACATTGTTCATATGTCGTTACTTGATTGTCTTTTGTTTCGTTTGTTTGATTAATTAGCTTCCTATATATAATTCATAGATTCCTCATAATGATCACTTATTAACCTTTGTTTTCTTACAAATGCAGAAATTCTCACAATGCACCGTAAAGAAATGCAATTTTCTCATTATTATTGTTAGGGGAGGAGAGACCGAACGGGGGAGTCAAACTCTAGCCCATACGCCCAAGCGGGGTTCCATCCTAAAACCAATTGGCAATAGGAGGAGTAACCCACTTGTTTATATAGCTAGCAACATCCCACTTATCTTTCGATGTGGGACAAGGCTCACACATGTTCCAACAATCTCCCCCTCATGTGTGAGTCCATCAAATTCTCTCCCCCTCGAACCAAATTGGGTCAGACCACCACCAAATTGTAGCGTCCAATCTGATAAGGACCTACCAGAATGTCTGTGGCGCCCAATCTGACAAGGGCCCACCAGACGGTGTGGTGTCTGTACCCAAGCCCAGGTCGAACCTTGGGCTCTGATACCACTTGTTAGGGGAGGAGAGACCGAACGGGGGAGTCAAACTCTAGCCCATACGCCCAAGCGGGGTTCCATCCTAAAACCAATTGGCAATAGGAGGAGTAACCCACTTGTTTATATAGCTAGCAACATCCCACTTATCTTTCGATGTGTGACAAGGCTCACACATGTTCCAACAATTATCATCTCAAGTTACACTTTTACAACACTTGATCAAAATCGTGTAAAGGCACAATTTATCCCAGAACTTGCATCCCCATACAAACTCCACGGCAAGTATAGTACGATGGTGATCTGAGTTATCGACCCTATACTCTATATATAGTCAAACTTACATTACTAATTTTTACTATATGTTTGATCTTTTGTTCTTTCAAATTTCTAGATCTCGCGTCCCCGGATACATAAGCAGCACTTAATAAGGCACATGAATTTGCATGTTTGGGAAAGTAGATGAATTTGCATACTTAGGAAGATATGTGCATGTGTGACATTACTAATTAAAAAATAAGAGCAAATTTGTTGCAGAGAGAAGAATTCTTTGTCAATGCTAAATCACTTTGACAAACTTGCATAAGCATTAGAAATGCAATGCGATATACGAGACATTAGCAAAGTTTGCTTGATTATGAACATTATTTGATATGTGCCCATGCGCTACCCAAAATTTACCACATCGACTTAAGTTAGCCATGATTCGACAATTAGGGACCAAATTGTAGTATAAGAGAGTTTGTAATTTGATAAAAGCCATGATTGAATTATTGATGTATATGATTTTGATAGGATGATTCTATTGCACATCCTACCGTTCTTTGTTATCGAACTTGATACAAGGACTTGATCGGCTTGAGTTTTGATCAACTCCAATCCAAACCATTATTGAGCCTTTTCATTAGTCATCATTTTCTAGCCATCACGAACATAAATATTCTCGCCTTTATCTTACTATGACGATTAGGGAAAATTACAATGAAACGTTTAACTCTAGGAAATGTTGTGGACTCTTTGCTAAAAAAATAATGTTACTACTGATACACATTTTCGTTCCTTTTATTTAAGTTAATAAATAAATGAATAAATACTCCGACGACAAAGAAAAGGGACTGACTGCCAACTAAGCCAAAGCTCTCGCCGTGTGTTTCCTTGATCCCATGTATTTACATCAATGTCATAATCGAATTCCCTTTTCTAAACCATATTTATATGAAAAAAATATATAAGATTAATTATTTAGACAACAGTAGAAATAAAATAAAATATATCAGTCATAAAGAGGTATAAATTTTTGATAACATTAGGTACTCCAAAATAAAATAGCAAATTGATAGAGGTCTACAGTGTAGACACAATCAGTTTGTCTACAATGTAAAATTGAGTTAGTAGCAGTAAAATTGATATCGGAGTAGTAAAATTAATTTGTAATATACACTCCTTAAGATTGATAATAATTTATGGATTTATCATTATTTTTTTACAAGGTTATACACTCCAAGAATATAATTAGAAAATTCTCTATGTGATCATAATAATTACCCCGTGCAACGCACGGGCTTCCATCTAGTAACTACTCGAAAATATAAAACGAAAAGAGGATATCTTAGTGGGTAGGAGGGTGTATGTTACTATACTCCATGTCATATGGGAAATGCATAGACTTCCTAATAATAGCAGTACAGACGTACTAAAATTCAATGTATTGAAAAAGAAGTAGGCGATTTAATTCGCCTATTTGTATATGACATATCCACTTCTAAATTTATATGGGTGACATTTTGCCTATGACAATTTTGCTTATTCCTTTAAAAATATAATAATATGTATATTTGTACTACACATTGTTTTCGTAAACATAGCTTGGACCGTTGATTTAGATGACCTCCCGTATTTCCCCCACTTATAGATAATACTCCCTCCTTCTCAAAATATATGTCTTTCTCACATTTCGAGTCACTTCTTTGACTTTCGATATCTCTCAAAATATAAGGGTAAAAATTATGAAATTATAATCTTGTAAAAGTATATATTTCATAACGAATCCAATGGTATAATTTTTATAATTTTTGACAAGATATTTTTTTATGAAATTGAAAGTCAAAATTTGACTCGTAACTTGAAAACGTCATATATATTGAAATGGAGGGAGTATCGTTTTTGAATAAATTATGGATATTTGTTCTTTTGGTAGACTATAAATTAGATTATTTAGATACTAGAGGGAGAATAATACTGACGAAAGAGTGCTAAATTAGTCGCAAGTCTACAAATTTAGTTAGAATGAGAACTCATGCAATGTAAAAGTTGACATTCGCGTGATGGGTATATCAAGTTGCCAACCAGTGTATTGGCGTGATGGGTTTAAGACTGTTACATCTCTACACAAGGTTGTCCTCATTGAAACCCTTAGACAAATATTCTAGACATCATATTCTTAACTACTCCGTACTAATCATTATTTTTCGGTGATTAAAGGAACATAATAATTGCTTCTTCTTTGATGAATAATACTATTATTGACCTTTAAAAAAAAACAATATACTATTAGTGTATGTTTGGTTGGACATTTTTTGAGTTGAGTAACGATATTCCATACGTTACTAATTGTTTCGTCTGAATTTTTTTTATCCCACATCATTACTCTCTTTTAACCCACTCCCCCAAAATGAAATTCTCCTCAAACTTGGGATATCCAATTCCATTCCCCCCTTTTAGTTTTCTCTCTCCCCCTCACCCCCTCCCCACCCTAGAATCCTACACCACTTCCAAGCTACCACCAGACCCTTCGGTGCCACATGGCTGGCCTCCCCTCTCTCGCTGGAAACATCACCTTCTGGCTGATCTTGCTCCGGCGTCCACCGCGGCGACCTTCTTTATCTCTCTCTTAGTTTCTCTCTTTTTTTTTCCTCCCCTGAGCAAAATCTGAAATGGAGCCCCTATTATCGATGAATATCTTAAATGGGGCCCCTATTATCGATAGATATCTTAAAAGGGGCCCCTATTATCGATGGATTTGCATGTCAAGAAACTACGTAACGCAAAAAATAAAACAAAAAAAGTAAAGTAAAGCACAAAATGACAGTCCTAGGGTTCGAACTCAGGCGGTCCGCACTAAATGTGAAGGCTAAACCATTAAGGACAAGGAGAAATTACATGCTTATTGAGTACTAATTCTACAATAATGGCTACCAAGATTTGGTAGCCATTGTAAATAGACACTACAAGAAATAAGATTTTTAGCACGGGCAAAGTCGTTGCCAAAAATATTTTTGGCAACAATAACCTATTTTTGGCAACGAAAATCAATTGTTATGTGAGATGCCGTAACTAAAAAGTACCGCAACGACAAGACGACGTGGCTAAAGATTCTATTTTTGGCAACAACTTCAGCCGTTGCGAAAAAGACCCTGTCGCTAAAAACATGTTTTATGGATACGACATAGTTGTTGCCATAAATATGTACTATGTTTTTTGGCAACAACTTAGTTGTGGCAAAAATATATTGGTGGAGCAAGGAAATTCACATTTTTGCAACGAGATCTAATAATTAGCAACAAAATCGTCGTGGCGAAAAAGGCTGCTTCATTATGTAGATTTTGTTTTTGGCAACAAGCTGCTTGTGGCAGTAAACGAAGAAAATAGCTATAGTGTTTTATGCACCTGCATCTGATCTTTATGCACCTCGTGACCCTACTATACACTAATAATAACAATAAAACAAATTGGAGTTTTAATACCCTTAGCTTTCTTATTAATTAATATATCAATCAAAGTAAATACTTTGAAAGTTATGTTACACCCTAACACAACATATCTCTGATCTCATATCCAAAAAGTTACAACCATAAGTAATCAACTAACACAATGTAGTTTCCCAAAAACTTCATATTCCGCGTAATAACTTAGTCCAATCCTGCAAAATTAATACAATACGAGCATTATGAGTAAAAATTATAAGAGGTCATTATAGCTTACATTGTTCATATTGAGACACTTTCAAATTCATGGAAACGCATTTGATAGAAGTTTTAGAAATTCCAACCCAAGTAGTTTTATTAGTCAAAAGACATTGCAAATTCATATGGACAACACACACATTTGCGCTGGAAATTGATTCTTTCAATCTAATCTACAAATAGAACATTAAAAGAATTGTGTGCTTGTGACAGATTACTAATCATACTAATCAAAGGAGTACCTTATATTGTGCTAGCTAGCCACCCAATCTATCCCCATCCTGCTACCTCCTAAGTCCTTTAAATTCTCATGTTTGCACTGACCAAAATACTTCCCTACAGAGTCCAAATTACACACGCCCATATTCCCCTACCAGAGTCACGATAAACGGCATAAACCCATAAACTCCTTTTTTTTTTCTTCTTGAAAACAGGCACATATAACAGCTTATGTCCAACACAAAATCACAAGCATAATCAGTATCCCCCAGCAAGTACTATTACTTGTACGGACTTGTAAAACTAATTTCTAAGAAATTTTTTGCATTTCTCTCTTACTTTCCAAGATAAACGTATGTCAACGTGAATCTACACTTTTGGTTCTAATTAATCACCATCACCATTACCATATGCAACTAGCATCATAATCACCCATCTTGGGCAAATAACAAAATCATGTCCATCATTCGAGCTAACTAAAATATGCTTAACAATGTTAAAGCTGATATGGGCTATTTAAGTCGTTGCCATATAGCTTTCAAAATTCTCTCTCTAGACCCTGCTCAAATATCTCCAATACCAACAATAACATGGCTATCAAGGAAAGATCATTTACCTGATCAACTATGGAATTTTCAGAAATCCTTCTGGCTCCACATAAAAGCCTTCCTTCAACCTAGCTTCCCTCATCACGCTGATAGCCCACCTTTCTCGAAACACAAAGATCAAATTAGGAAATACATACCAAGGTAATCACCTAAGTACAAAGCCTAAGCTAGCACGAACCTCTTCCTGGTACTTTGTCATCATACTTTTGGGCTTTCTTGTAATAAATCATCTTGTGGCTGGCAAAACTCTTTGTCTTCTGGGCTTCGACCTCATGCTTCTTCTCCAACGCTCATTGCTCTTCCCTTTCTACTTCTTCAATACAGATTCTAGAACGATAAAGAAACCCCAAAAAGTCAAATGTCTATAATAAACAAAGTTGCACATAAAATTTCAAAAAGACTAAATAGAGTGTTCTAGTGATTAAAAATTCTATGACATAATAAAGTCTGTGTATTCTACGTGATAGAACATAATAATATAAGAAACTGTCATACAACACTTAACATCAACAACTTGTTAACATATCACTATCACGACCAACAATGAAGGACTAATGAAAGTTGGAGTAATTTTCAGGAGAGTGACAAAATCTAAAGCATCTACAGTAAAGGGCAAAAAAAGCATTAAACAACTTTCGAACTTAAGAACATTTGCCTTACAAGTCCAAATGACAAAATCTGGAAATCAAAAGGCTTTCTAGTGACTATACCAGTTATAGGTGATCAAAAGGCTTTATAGTGATTATACCTTTTACAATGACAATGTGGAGAATTATAGTCTGAAATAGATAGCATTTCCAAATGGTGCACCACTTCGATCAGCAACAAGGGTACTGCATAAAGGTGAGATATATGTATCAGATTTTTCCTCAAGCAGAATTTAAGAACATGCACATTCAGCAAGCTTTAAGAAATACATTGAAAGTCAATAAAGATTGTTGATTGCTATACGTCCATCGTAAGTGTTGAAGCCACAAACTCACAAGTTATGATTCATGGATTAATTGATCAAAAGTTGGTTAAAAAACACAGTCTGAGTTTTTGAGTTACTAAGCAAGTAACCATATGCATTGGTTAATTCATAATTCCATTAGCATGTTCTTCATAAAAACCATTGTATATTTACACAACACATGTGTACAAGGGGATAAGCAAGAGGCACAAATGAAACAAACTTGGAACTACAGAACCTAGGAAAGATGACAATATTGCACATGGGAACAAAATGCATGCTATGCTACGAATCTGAAAGAATTCATGAATCACTCCATGATCACGGTGTATTGACATGAGGCTACTACACTTCATTTTAGGCCAAATCATGACAAATTCTAACCCAATAACCGAGCCTAACACTATTGAGAGCATAAAAGGTCCGTCCTTCCATGATGGTGATATATATACATTATTCAAAAACGAAACCTGCTCAATTATTCTATAAGAAAGCTAAAATCATCTCAAAGTTTATTCAGAAGCCAAGCATCAACAATAAAGACTATAACAACCAGTCAACTAGTGAAACATGTCACATAGATAGTTCATGCTAGCCTCGTAGACGAATAAAAACTATAACAATTCATCTTTTTTTCCTATGACATTTGTCTGCCTCCTCAAAAATTTCACTTCCACCATTGTTCTCCATCACCACAACTGATACCAAAGTTACACCACAGAATGACCAACATAAAGACATCAACCCAGTCATTGTAAAGACATGCAACCGAGTCAAAGAAAAATAGAAAGTGTAATTTGAGCATTGGATAATGTTTGCATCCTGAGGATGTCACATGCCCCAAAATTTTCTAATATCTACTCACTGAAATTGATATTTTAGAATCAAGAAAGTTCACCTATCTGAACCCTTCTTTAATAAAATTAATAGTGGCAACAAATTAAATTAACTATATCGAAATTGAAATTCGTTTTTACTAATTCTGAACTTCATTCATAAACCTGTCATGCCTAAATCAATCGAATTAAATCAAGACTAGAGCATTAGTCTTATTGAGTGACCGAAAATAGAAACCCTAATTCACAAACCCCAATCTCAAACTCGAATTAAGAAACCCCAAAACAATATTCACCCCCAAATTCTCAAATTAGGGTTTGAATATAGTTGACTTACGACTAAGAAATTGTCATATCATCGTGAATCACATATTTAAGAAATGAATTATATATACCTCAAAGAAAGTTGACTTTCAGAGTTGATTATACCAACCAAAGATGAAGGCTTGATGAGATGGACGCGCGTAGACGATGGAGAACACTCGGACCATGGATGGCTGAAGACGGCGACGCCGGAAAACAGACGACCAAGGCCGGAGAGAGGAACACGAGAGGGTAAGATGGTGACAGTGATGAATTCTGGTGGTGACTGGTGAGAGAATAGAGGGAAAAAGAGGAATGCGTGATAATGTTTCTGGAATTCTGGGTACTGATATCGTCCACCTTTTCTCAACTAATATTAATTCTTTTTTTTTTTTTCATTATTAAATCTGCTTATTTTTGGCAACAAGTAAATCGTGGCCAAATACAAAACGTTTTATGGCCACGAACGTCGATTGTGGCCAAAACGTCATATATTTTCGGCAACAAGATACGACTGTGGCTAAAACCAGATTCTTTTTTAGCAACAACATGACCCTGTGGTTATAAATCGAAAATTTTCTAAAACCCCGCGTTGAACATTTTTTTGGGGGAAACTGAATTTTGATTATTGGCAACAAAAAATTGTGGCCAAAAACATTCTTTAGCAACGACTTGCAAGTTGTTGGCAAAACTTGTGGCCAAAAACCCACTTTTTTATCCCACATCATTACTCTCTTTTAACCCACTCCCAAACAACAACAACAACAACAACAACCAAGCCTTATTCCCAAAATGATTTGGGGTCGGCTAACATGAATCGTCATCCAGTAACCGTCTTGTGTACGCCAAGAAATTTCGAAAACGTTGTAAACATTTTGGATATATTTAAACAATTTCAAAGGAAATTTAGAAAGTCGTCAAAATAAATAAAAAGGTTTAAAAAAATATTGCAAAAAACAGATGAACTTTGAACACAAGTTAAAAAGTTTTAGAAAAATAGTTGGAAAAACCAAACAAATAAATCAAAAGGGGTCAGAAAAAGTCCTCCACATGGATAGAGTCTCGCCACCCTGCCCTATCCAACACCATACTCTCTTCAAGCCCTAGGAAGCTCATATCACTTCTAATCACCCTCGTCCAAGTCATCTTGGGTCTTCCCCGACCCCTACTAATATTATCACTTCTCCACCCTTCTACTCTTCTAACCGGCGCCTCACTAGGCCTCCTCCTCACGTGACCATACCACCTCAGTCGGTTCTCCATCATCTTATCCCCTATGGGTGCAACCCCTACTTTCTCCCTAATAACTTCATTTCTCAACCGATCACGTCTTGTATGTCCACACATCCACCGTAACATGCGCATCTCCGTCACACTCATCTTATGAACGTGACACTGCTTCACGGCCCAACATTCCGTGCCATATAACAGTGCCGGCCTAATTGTCGTTCGATAAAACTTACCCTTCAACTTATTGGGCAATCCTCGATCACACAGAAGTCCTGTGGCATTCTTCCACTTCAACCAACCTGATTTGATCCTATGAGCCACATCTCCATCCAATTCTCCATCCTTTTGAAGAATCGATCCTAAATATCGGAAAAAATCTGATCCCTGAACAATCTTTCCATCCAACATGATCGTCCCCGTCTCCGTTTGCCTAATGCCGCTGAACTTACACTCCAAATACTCGGTCTTGCTCCGACTCAACCGAAACCCTCGAGACTCCAACGTGTCCCTCCATAGCTCCAACCTTCTCTCCAAATCCTCTTTCGTTTCTGAGATCAACACTATATCATCTGCAAACATCATGCACCATGGTATATCATCCTGGATTGAACTCGTCAATTCATCCATGACTATAGCAAAGAGAAACGGGCTAAGTGCGGACCCTTGGTGCACTCCAATGGTAATAGGGAACTCTTCTGACTTCCCTACACTAGTCCGCACACTCGTGCTAGCTCCCTCATACATGTCCTTAATGATGTCAATATATTTTTGCGGAACTCCTTTCTTAGTTAGAGCCCACCAAAGCACTTCCCTTGGTACCTTGTCATACGCCTTCTCCAAATCAATAAATACCATATGTAGGTCCTTCTTCCTATCCCGATAAGTTTCCATTGTCCTCAAACTTGGGATATCCAATTCCATTCCCCCCTTTTAGTTTTCTCTCTCCCCCCTCACCCCCTCCCCACCCTAGAATCCTACACCACTTCCAAGCTACCACCAGACCCTTCGGCGCCACATGGCTGGCCTCCCCTCTCTCGCTGGAAACATCACCTTCTGGCTGATCTTGCTCCGGCGTCCACCGCGGCGACCTTCTTTATCTCTCTCTTAGTTTCTCTCTTTTTTTTCCTCCCCTGAGCAAAATCTGAAATGGAGCCCCTATTATCGATGAATATCTTAAATGGGGCCCCTATTATCGATAGATATCTTAAAAGGGGCCCCTATTATCGATGGATTTCCATGTCAAGAAACTACGTAACGCAAAAATAAAACAAAAAAAGTAAAGTAAAGCACAAAATGACAGTCCTAGGGTTCGAACTCAGGCGGTCCGCACTAAATGTGAAGGCTAAACCATTAAGGACAAGGAGAAATTACATGCTTATTGAGTACTAATTCTACAATAATGGCTACCAAGATTTGGTAGCCATTGTAAATAGAGTAAATCGCACCGTTCATTTCCATAAATTAATCTCTACGATCAAAGACTTGACTAGAAAAAAAAACATTAAAATTAAAAAAAAAAAAAAACACCCACAACACCCCACCCCGTACTTCTGCCTCATCTCCTTTCCCTCTAGCACCACCACGGCACCCTCTGCCCTCAACCAACTAGTACTCTAGCACCACCACCAGCCGACACACTCCTAGCAACCACTACAGCGGACACAACCACGGCACCACCATCAGACCGGCGTCCCACGACACCTTCTCTAGCCTCTCGAATCTCTCATTTCCTACCCTTTGAGCCACTTATTCCCGACGCCCTGCCCAATGAAAATCACTTCTTGACTCTCCCTAGACCTCCTAGTATGGCCGCCCCATCACTATCGTCACCTCCTAGAGTATGGAGGAAATGAGGGTGGAGGGGACGGTGCCGGGTGTCTCCAGGGTGGAGAAGGTGATGGCCGACGCCTGCGGTCTCAGGGTAGGTAATAGAAGATAGTTAGGAGGAAGTTCGGTTGGGTCAACGGTATTTCCTGGGGTGGAGAGAGGAAGGGAGGAGGAGAGAGAAAAATAAGGTTAATTATTAATATGGTCAAACTATTTAATTGTTAGGATTTGCTTATAGGGATCTACGCTAGTGCATTTATAATTTATATGGGGCCCTGGGCGACGGCCCAGCTCGTCCAGGCCCAAACACGCCTGTGTGTCTTCTACAACTTTCTTCACATCATCACCGACCATCGATTTGTCCACCGTCGGCCACCCCTTAAGGCGTTGTCCATGAGCCCTAGATCAACCTCTCGCGTTAAACGTGGTTGCTAACAAGGAAGGGGAGAGAAGATAGATGGAGCTCGGTTCGCGTTGGCTGAGCGGGGAGTCACTGGCGTAGGAGAAAAAGCCAGTGATGTTCTCACTGCTCCGGTGGCCGTGGGTGCTGGGTGGTGGCAGTGGAAGGCTGGGGAAGGTGCGAGGCCAAGAGAGAGAAAGGGAAGGGGTTGGGGTAGTTTGTTTACTTACATTTTTGTCGTTGTGGAATGATTCCCATCCCTTTCGGAGTTGAACCAAACAATTTAGATAAGAAACGCAACTTGTTACAACTCGACCCCTTATGCCATTCCATTCCGTTACCGATCCAAATATCATACCAAACGCCCCTTTGGTCGAGTAGTTATGATGGTTTAAGCCCAAAAGTGTTACTAATAAACAAGTTGGACTCCTCACAAGTGAATCACCCTTACTTCTCAAGCAAAGGAATAATACTCCGTGACTCTCTTAAACTAACTAATAATATATACGATTGTACAATATCACAGGGTAAGAAATAATTACTCCAGAAAAATGGGGTTTTAAACATTTGTACACAGTTTTGTACGGTGAATGCCTAGTTCTGCTCCATTCTAGTGGTGATGGCGTTCAAAATTGTTGTGTATATATATACTTCGTATGTATGTGTTACCATTAATGTGTTTGTATGTATTGGTCGTGTATAGTTAGAAATATTGATCAACACTTGATGTAATATATGTGGAGGATTCTGAAAAACAACCATTACAAGTAAGAAAACCCATCATGGTGAGATGTCGAGTTTGGAGTAGTGTCTTTTAGAAGTCATGAATGTGCATATATTTTTTAACACTGGTAGTGGCCCGGCGTGGCACTAGAGGGTAGTGCCAATGCCAGTGCTTGAAATCTAGGGCTCTAGCCTCGTGGAGCCCCGCCTTAGCACGGCCCGTGACCACCTCCCGTAGGAAATCAAGCACTACGGAAAAATCTAACTATGAAGTCATAGCTTCAACTATTTCCTCCGGATTGCAGTTGTTGCTCTAAAAAATACTCTCCAACACTAACTAAAAATTTAATTTGATTCATAATCCACCCGGAAATGTGCTCCTTGTCTACAAACAGTCTCGAGTTTATTTCATGCCAAATCATGTATATTGCGCACTAAAGCTACAAACAACACATTGTTTCCAATTTTTCTAACATTCTTGTGATTCATGTGAATTCCCACCCATCTTTTAAATCCTTCCCACACTTCACTTGAGAAAGCACATTTAAAGAAATTGTGGTTATGGGATGTTGCTTCCTTTTTGCGGAGTGTGCATCTATTCAGTTGAAAGGCTCTGAGAGTCATGTTATCTACTCTGGCAAGCTTCTTTTGGAGTGCTATGGCTGCCATGCACAAAGGTATGCCTACGGAGATTGATGCTACTCCAAACAATTTTGTGCCATCTGACTTTCGAATACTTGCTTCTGAAATGCTCGTAGGCAGCTTTAACATTGAACTTGTCTCCTTTTGTCCATTTTGCCAATCTTTCCTCTACAGTTTCATTTGGTTTTAACCAATGAATCAGCTCTTCCTTGGTCCTTATCCGACTCCTCCAACTTTTAGAATCAGAATTCTTGTTGACTGCATTCAAAATGCTTGTTTTTCTCAGTTTCTAGGCTTTTGTCCATCTTTCCCACACACCCGACTTTCCTGAATTAAGCCTCCACGACCATTTTGAGGCCTTTCAAATATTGGATGCTAGTAAGATTTTTAAAGTATTTCTGACTTTTTTGAGTTATACAACAACAACAACAACAACAACAACCAAGCCTTATTCCCAAAATGATTTGGGGTCGGCTAACATGAATAGTCATCCAGTAACCGTCTTGTGTACGCCAAGAAATTTCGAAAACGTTGTAAACATTTTAGAAGTATTTAAACACTTTAAAAGGAAATTTAGAAAGTCATCAAAATAAATAAAAAAGTTTAAAAAAAATATTGCAAAACATATGAACTTTGAACAGAAGTTAAAAAGTTTTGGAAAAATAGTTGGAAAAACCAAACAAATAAATCAAAAGGGATCAGAAAAAGTCCTCCACATGGATAGAGTCCCGCCACACTACCCTATCCAACACCATACTCTCTTCAAGCTCTAGGAAGCTCATATCACTTCTAATCACCCTCGTCCAAGTCATCTTGGGTCTTCCCCGACCCCTACTAATATTATCACTTCTCCACCCTTGCACTCTTCTAACCGGCGCCTCACTAGGCCTCCTCCTCATATGACTTTTTTGAGTTATCTATTTACAAAATTGCTTACTAATTTTTTTATTTTGTTATTGTAGGATCGAGGGGATAACTTGGAATTGAAGCTGAGTCAACTCTAGAGGTGGCGTATTTGACCCTGAATGATCAAGAGATAAAGGCAACTCTTGAGGGCAGGGAGTAGGACGTTACTCAAGATTGAAGGAATGAAGAGATGGTTATCGTAGAGACTTAGTTTTTAAGCTTAATAATATTGTGTCCCTTTAAACTATTATTTATTATTATTTGTGTCTAGAGTTATTTTGAATTTTTGATAGAAAAGATGAATTTTTTTTCCAGGCATTATTATTTTTATTTCGATGACAAAAAAAAATAAAAAAAAATTAATAGAGTGTTTCATCTTACAATCTCACAGTCTACCCCAATTCTAATCTCCTTAAATTGATTCAAAATCAAAATCTTAAACTCGATTCCTTGGTCCTTACTAGTGTGGGTAATGGTGTTAAATGAAGTGACAGTAAACAAAACAACAATGATGAACCTGGAATTTGTATTAGTACATGGGAGTTATAGAGTCTTTAGCAAAATTGATAGGGTTCTGATTAACTCCAGTTGGATCAATTGCTTTCAGGAAAGGAAAGCATACTTTCACCCTGAGGGCCTATATGATCATTGCCCTTGTGTAGTAAGCCTCTATGCAGACAGAAGGAAGAGTAGAGCTAGCTTAAATATTATAACATGTGGAGTAAAGCTCCTACTTTTGCAGACATTGTTGAAAAGGGTTGGATGCTGGATTTATATGGAACTGCAATGTACAAAATTGCGAAGAAATTGAAGGCATTGAAAGACCCCTTGAAGAAGCTCAATAGAGACATGTTCTCTAATGTGGAGAATGCTGCTTGTAAAGCAAAAAATGACCTAAATTGAAGGAAAAAGAATTGAGAGCTGCAACACATTTCAACTTTCTGAGCAAAGCAAGATACAGCTTCTTGAAACAGAAAAGTAAGATAGAATGGCTAGCTGATGGAGATGAAAACACAAGTTTTTTTCATAGTTCCATTAGAGCAAGAAGAATAAGGAACAATGTCTATCAAATAAAAGACATGGCAGGCAACATACAATCTGAGGACAGTTGAATTCAGGAGGCTTTTCTAGAATTTTACAAGTCCCTTCTTGGTTCATGTACCAACGTGAAGCTTGTGCATTCTGCTACTGTTAGGAAACGGAAGTGCATAACTGAGGATATGAGCAACATTTTGATGAGAAAAGTCACAAGAGAAGAGGTGAAGAAGGCTATATTCTCTATTCCAAACAACAAAAGTCCGGGTCCTGATGGTTATTCGAGCAAATTCTTTAAAGACACCTGGAATATAATTGGTAATGATATCACTGATGCAGTGTTTTTTTCAGTACAGGGAAAATGCTCACTCAGCTAAATTGCACTACCTTGACACTGGTGCCTAAAGTGAAACAGCCTGTGAGTGTGTTAGAGTATAGGCCTATTGCCTGATGTAATACCATTTACAAGGGCATCTCCAAGATCATATGTGATAGACTGAGCAGCATTTTACCTGATAATATTGTGAGCAAAAATCAGGGAGCTTTTATAAAAAAAACAGGGATATTGTTGATAACATACATAATGATATGCCAGGAATTGGTGAGGAAATACAAGAGAAAATTTAAAGGGGCTCTCCTAGGTGCATGATCAAAATTGACTTGAAAAAAGCCTATGATTCAGTGGATTGGAGTTTTGTAAGACAGATGATGCAAGCCCTAGGGTTTCTTGGAAAGTTCATAAAACTGATTATGGTATGCATTGAGACTCCCTGCTACTCTATCTCTTTAAATGGATCAAGCTTTGGTTTAGGGGTAAAAGAGGGCTCAGGCAGGGTGATCCATTGTCTCCACTTATCTTTACACTCTGCATGGAATATTTAGGCAGAATTCTCAAGGCTGCTGCAGACACAAGAGGATTCATGTTTCATCCAATGTGTCATAAGATGAATCTGAATCATCTTCGCTTTGCTGATGACTTGTTGTTATTCTGTAAAGGTGATTTCAAATCTGTTTCTTTGATATTGAGAGGATTCACAACCTTCTCTGACAAGACTCTTCTCAAGTCCTTCAAAATTTGAAATATACTTTGCTGGAGTTGGGATGAATATTATCAAAGAGATATTGGGGTTTTCTGGATACAACAGAGGCGATTTGCCTTTTAAGTATCTGGGTGTGCCAATCACTGCAGGTAGATTGTCAGTCATGGACTGTAACTGCCTCACGGAGAAAACAGTAAAAAGAATCAGAGATATTGGAGCCAGAAAGTTGTCATATGCTGGTAGATTGACCCTGGTAAAAGAAGTTTTGAGCCACCTTCATGATTACTAGTCAAGAGTGTTTTTGCTTCCTAAAATGGTCTTGAGGAAAATCTCAGCACTATGCAGGAATTTCTTATGGGATGGAGGAGATATCATGATTAGAAGTCCCCAAATTTCATGGAAACAAGTATGCAGGCCACAGAAGAGTGGAGGACTTGGGATTAGGGATATTTTTACTTGGAATACAGCATGCATCGGAAAGATGGTGCATTGGATTTATAAGAAAGCTGATACTCTTTGGGTTAAGTGGATATATAGCTACTATCTGAAGGGGAGTAATTGGGAGGATTATAACCCTCTAGTGGATGCTAGTTGGAGCTGGAAGAAAGTATGCTCAACAAGAGTGAAGCTACAAAGTGGTTACAAGGATAACAAATGGATTGGAACCTGCAAAGAATACACTGTCTCAGAAGGTTTTTCATGGATGATTGAAAAACATCCCAAAGTAGTCTGGGGTAGGTTCATATGGTCCAGACACATTGTGCCAAAAGCTGCTTTCATTAGCTGGCTAGCTGCTCAAGGTAGATTACAGCTAAGAGATAAACTGAAAAGCATTGGTGTGTGTGATAATGATACCTGTCTGCTATGTCAAACTGCCAATGAAACACATGAACACCTATTATTTTGTTGTGAATACAGCAAAAGATGCTTGTAACTGGTAAGTGCATGGTATGACATGAAATTTCCTGAAAGCAACACTTTGATATGGTGTTGTAAGAAGAAGATGGGGTCAAAGCTGAGAAATCAGGTAGCAGGGGCTATCATTTGCAGCTTTACATACTACGTTTGGATGATGAGAAACAAATGCAGAATGGAAGGTGCAATTAGCAGGCCAGAAGTAGTGTTAGAATTGGTTAAAACAGAAGCGAAGTATAGATTGAAAACCGAGATCCAGAACATTAGTGAGAAGGACAAAGCGTGGTGGCAGGGTAGAAGGATCTTGTAATTAGTTGCAAGCTTTGTATAGGGGTTGGTTTGGGTGGATGCTGCTATTACTAGCATTCAATTTTTGTTGTTGATCTGGGTTTATTGTTTTCCCAGTTTAACAAACTCTGTATTATCAATTTTGATCAATATAATTTCTTACATTTTTTCCAAAATTAAAAAAGAATTTGTATTTGTATCAAATCCTTTGCAAGTTTATTGAAATTCTTTTTATTTAGTATAAAACAAATGATACCTCAATAGCTCTGATTTGAAATCCCATCATTTCTCAAACATTATTGGGTTTAGATCTGAATTCCAAATTCTAAGAAAATAATTTACAAATGATTACAAATTTTTAAATTTTTATTTCGAAAAGCTAACTAAGTTATATCTCATATCTACGAGTATAAGCAATCCATGTTCCCATAATTTAACTCATCAATTGATAAAATGTATCAATGTCCACGACTCATCAAAATAATCAATCCACAAATCATCATTGAGCAATCAACGGCACAACTTCACGCATATATACTCCAGAAATCAGATCATAGCTTAGGCATCCGTAACCAAAACCATAATAATTAAAAAAGAGGCAGACATCGTGTTACCTTAATTTTGCAAAACGACATAAAAGTTGCTCACAAGTCACTTAGAAATTCATCCGCTAAACTGAATTATCAAAACAAAAACTCATAAGTCGTGATAAATTCAAAACTAAACTTTTACTAAAGAATAATTAGAAGCAATGATGATCAGAATTGTTACGTACATCGAACATAGAGGCTGAAGACGGCGCCGCAGCGGAATCAGTCGTGGCAATAAAAGATGATGATGATAATGAATAAACAATGTGCATGGTCTTATGACTTCGACTAGTAATGATGAGAAAAACCTTGAGAGGACATAAAGATCATGAGATGAGATCAGGATGATTTGATTAGGCTAGAGGATTAAAAATATAATGATGAATTAAAATGAAAGGTTGTGTGCGGCATGAGAAGTAAAATGAAGACGATTTACACAATTGAAGCAGGAAGAGCCGCCGATTTAGGTTAATCTTTTTTGACAAAATTTGTTCGTGACCAAAAAACGGTCCGGACCGGACCCGAGTGGACTGCCAATGCTTATACTATGCACCAAGGTGCACAATGAGTATGGTGCACCTACTCATAATAGAGGGGTAGGGACCACACTTACAGCATGTTTGGTAAAGAGGAATTGGACGGAAAGGAAAGGAAGAGAAATAGATTTTACAACTTTCCTACGTTTGGTTTATGAAGATACATGGGAAGTGGAAGGAAAAGAAAGGAAATGGAAGGAAATGATCCTTCATTAAACTATCATTTCTTTTTCCTCCCAAAACGGGCGGAATTGGACGGAAAGCCAATTTACAACATAAAAACACCCACTTTCCTTCCAATTCCTCCCAAATTTGAAAAAGTGAACCAAACAAAGGAAATTGCAGTTCCTTTCCTTTCTCTTCTTTTCTTTTCCGTTCCTTTCTCTTCCTTCCCATTCTTTCCGTTCAATTCCTCTCTACCAAACATGATGTTAAAATAATTTAAATTTATTTAAGTGTGCTCCTTACTCCTCTATTGTGAGGAGGTGCACTATATTCATTGTACACCTTAGCTTGGTGCACGATATAATTTGCTGTAGATTGCGGTCGTGTTCGGTCCAATGCACATTTTTCAATTTGGTCCAACGTGATTGCTGTCTTCCGTCCCATATAATCCTGGATCAATGCCCAACCTTCATTACATATGGATGGAATTGCATTTTTGTTTACTTATGTCAGTTTAGAAATATCAATTGTCTCTTCAATCATGATTAGTAATCTAACATTGTATGTCTGTATTTTCAATATTCAGCTACTATTAACATAACAATAACTGTAGAGTTGTACTCGAAATTCTTTATTAGATCCGTGACATACAACACAACTTTCTTCAAATCTTACGGAACTAACGTAGATACAAAACAAATCTTCATATAGATGAACAAAACAATTGTACAAATCAAAAGGACTATCCCTTAGGGAGTAGGTAACGGATAAAACCAAGGCCTATACAAACACCTTAATAAAAGCATTATTAACAATCACAAGATTCTAAGGTTTTCTTTGGGTTAAAGACCCTACAATTTGTTCTAATTTCTCCGGCAGTGCCCTCCAAAACTTGTATACCTCCCATCTTAACAATGGCCTTTGCGAAGCTTTGTCCAAACTGAGAATTACTAGCTGCCATACTCGTAACCAAATTTGCGCTAAGCGGGTCAAGTGCGAGCTCTTGATCGATTTGTAGGATACCATTGCCAGTTTTTATGTCATTGTAATACTGATTGTCAAACACAAATGATGTGTTTTGGTCAAGGAATGCAGTAGGATCCACATTTGGGTTCGACCCGCAAACACCCTTAAGCTTAGTTACCAAACTCGGATTCATGGTGCTATCCGGAGCCCCGGTTCCTTGAAAGTTCGATAACCGGTTACTGAAAAGGCTACAATGTGCGATACCAACGGTGTGCGCACCTAGTAGAGCCACCATGTCGCTTAAGGTTAACCCCTTCTTGGAAAAGGCTTGTTGAGCCTGAGACACAGAGAAGGACGGGCTAGGCACGTTCACGTCGCTTGCACTCGAAACGAGCCCATCGCGTCTACCGGTTGGGACGTTATACCTTAGGCCGCCTGATAGGGCTACTGCGTCACGAGTTGCGAGCGCTATGATGTCCGCACAAGACACAGTTTGAGGGCATGATTGTTCGAGCTTGGACTTGATTTGGTCTATTAGAGCAAATTCTCTAACGGACCCGTTTGGTCCAGCGGCTTTCTCGGCTTGGTTCGTGCTTGTTGAGTCTATCAGTATCGATGCATCGCAACCCTGGAACAAATCAATTCGTAATGTTAGTCACTATTCAGAATAGTCAAGTCATATATGTCAATGTCACGTAGAAGCGTCATATATGAATAGTACGTAACAACTTTTCAGCTTATGACAATAATCATATGACAATTGACGAAGATCTAATGATTTTGCATTGTTGTGTAATCTATACTCCGTATAGAGAAATTCAGTTATTGTAGATAACTTTTCTATTTACCGTCTATTTCACAAAAAAAAAAATAGAGAAATTCGGTTATTGTATATTGAGGACCTAATCAAGGCTCAATCATGCAAACTACAACTTGTATGAACTCATCATATCTTCAAATGGAGATAGATAGCTTTTACAATATGAACATCCCATAAATAGCATGTGTGGAATTAATAGCGTATAGAGTTCATTCTGATTGGGTGAGAGACAACACTACGATGAGAATCAGGAAGATTAGAGTTGGGAACAAAACAACGTGTGATGTAGAACAAGTATACCTAATCTTAAACTCTACCTACCACACATGTCAAATCTTATTCAATAGACAGGTGAACATGCAACATGCTAAACTTATCCAATACGAAAACGTTAACCAAAAACGATGTGGACGTAATTGTCCAAAAATGAAGAAGAAATGAACGATGCTGAAGTGGTATTGCTTTAGCCTTGAAGTCCTTACCTTAACAAAGCAATCATGGAAATGCATACGGAGCAACGCCGCAGCTGACGACTTATCGGCCGCAAACCGCTGCTGAACCGCCTGTTGGACGATGGTTTCAGCTTTGGGACAAGTTTTGCCATAAAATCCAACTTGGAGAGCCAAGCTAAGTGGCATCATCAGGGTTAAGAATAAAAAGAAAAACGTCGTACTACTACTCATAATCCCCATGTTTAGTACGTATGTACGAAATTATGAATAATGCTTAGATAATACTCAAAAAACACTATTAAAACTATAGTTTTTGACTATGCAATATATTAGAATATGCTATATGAAGATGGAATTGTGGAGTGTATATATATAGGAATATATAAGAGGAGAGATGAGCTGGAAATAGTGGGCGCAAAGTTGAGAGTCAAACAAAAAGTCGTAAAAGTATGAAACCTTGAGATGCTGCTGAGAACGCGCGTCGTATTTGGAATGGTCAAACATAAAATGTCCAAGTAAAAGTTGATCTGCAAGTGAAGTGGAGTACATGGTTTTTATGACTTTATCTTAGGTGTTGCATGCATGGCGGCTTAACGTGAATATTCCGCGAAATTCACTCTATTATTATTTGTTTTCTTGTTCATGCTTTACAGCAATTTTCTTGCTTTACTTCATTATACTTGTAATTATTTGTAATATAGATTATTATTGCATTTCGCTTTCATTATATCTATCTAATAATCTATGACAATAAGTAGACAAATCATCAATTCTGATTTTGATGCTTAACTACTTGCTTGTTTAATTCGCTTCAGAGTTGAACATTTGGTAATGGATGACTTGAGTGAGATGTTCAATACTTCAATTGTTCATATTCATATTTTTAATAGGTCTTTAAGTTATTAACTACCTACCGACACGAATAGTTCGTCCATCATAAATAATCGGTCCATTTATATAAATTCGTGTTGAAGTTTGATTATAGGTATCAATGTACGTATCATGAATTATTCATTGATTAGCTTCAAACCTTACACTACTAATGGTTCAATTATTCTAATCACCATGAGTTCACAATTTGTATTGGTTAAAAGATACATACTCTCCATTTTGTTGAAACACACGATTATACGTGCTCTCAAATTAATCAAGAAATTTAATTATATGCCGAAAGCCCTAAACAACTTTGGCCACTCTTGGAATTGCATGAAAATTGTCAACTTGATGTCAATCAATGTGGAAAATTATTACGTACAAATAAAGGGATAAATGATTAAAAGATACTATCCATATACAAGATAAGATACAAAAGAGTCAAAACAGTGACGCGCTTGGATGAACTCGATCTTGTCAGCAAGTTGCTTCCAATCTCGATCACATTAACCCCCACTCATACAATTAAAAAATAGTTAAAACTAGGTAGACAGTCGATTATCCACTGCCCCTAAAATTAAATCATATTATAGTAATAATGCTTTTTTTTTAGTCTAATATTACGATTGTATAAGGCCATGTACAACGCTAAAAGCGCACTATCCATAAGTTAAAACATTAACTCTCCAGTAGTCGAGCACACTCTCTTTCCTTGGGAAGTTAATACCTTACTTCACCCCGACAATGCTGTCACTCTACCGTCTAACTTCCACCTCACTTTTAGTGGGCCCAGTTGTATTCTTTTATCACATATTCTCACTTTTCACTCATATTTTACTAATTTTTCCGTATATATTCATTATAACTTCGATAATTTTCATTATCACATAAAATAAATCGACATCAAAATTATATTCTATTGTAAAATTATTAAGTTAATAAAATAGTTAAATAGTGATTGATTACCGTAACTTGGTAGCATATTATATGAGAGTGGGTAGGGTATCTGAGAGGAGAGAGAGTTGTAGATAGCTACTTATATGCTGCAAATGGAGAGTTAGATATACGAAATGTTGATGGAAAGTTAACCCTCAATTATGTTAGCTTGAAGTACTGTGGGGTTGAAGTTAACTTCTTCTCTCTACTCTCTCCTTAAGAGTTAACTCTCTATTTCGTTAAAACACACCTTTGTAGGTGCTCTAAGTAAAGCAATGATATCCATTCCGTATGGCGAATACAACCTTAAAGGTTAAAATTTCCCTTCTTCACCAAGACATAACCAAAGGTTCACAAATTCCCTACTTTACCAAAAGACAACCAAAAGTACTAATAATAATATCCAAACATTGGGGATGGTGATCCGTGATGAGTGGGGTAAGGTTTTGGATGTTGCTGTGAAACGAATTAAGGAAGACTGGGACGTGTTCTTAGCCGAGGTTGGTGCAGGTTTGCTGGGGGTCCAATTAGGCCAAGCTAGAGGGTACTCCAAGGTGGTTCTGGAAACTGATTCGTTGTTGATGATCAAAGCTCTCCAGTCTAGCAAAGAAGGCGGGCGCACTCCAACTGATTTGGTTCTCGATGATATTAGTCTCTTAGCTAACTCATTTTCTAATTTTGTGTGTTCCCACGTTAGACGTGTAGGTAATACGGTGGCCCATTTTGTAGCTAGACTCCTTCAGGTGGAAGGGTCCGACCACCCTTTTGTAACCCCGTTTCCCACTGGGGTCTTAACCCTTGCGGAAATGGACCTTGATCTATTGCATTAATATAGTCTCATTTTAACTTCAAAAAAAAAAAAAAAATAATATCCAAACATCACAGATTAATCAATGGTCCACTACCCAAAGATTGGACTTCTCCACTATGAACTTTAAGTCGAATTTCGATCACCAACGGTTTCAATCTTCATCTTCTGGCCATCACCCATCGTGAAATGACCCAAAACTCCGTCTTTTTTCATGTTGCCAAAAATGGTTCCATCATTGCATACATGGCAAATGTAGCAGAATCCAACACCCAATCTATTTTACCAACAACATCTTTTTTAGTTGCTAGAAAGAGATAATCATCTGTGAAAACAAATTTTCATTCCTTTGTCTACATATAGACTCCTAGCATTTTGCAAAAAGATAAGTTGCCGAAACAAGCTGACTTTTTTTTTGAAGTAGCATTATTTAAGCTAACTTAATAATCAAGCAAGTGGTATTACCAAACCAACTTATTTGGTCAAAGCGTTTGAAAAACTAGTCGATCAAATACGCTACTTTGGCCAAATAAGCTTATTTTGCATACCAATGCAGACAATCAAACATAGCCTATAACCGCATTCCAAATTCAAGCTAATGAATCCGTGCCATGCACGGGGTTCTTAAATGTTTATGTGAAGTAGTTCTAATAGTGCTATGAATATACTCTTTCATTCTAAGAATATGTGACATTTTTTTTCTGAGGTGAGTTTTACTTTTTATTTAACAAAAAGTAAATGGATTCATTGGGGCAAAATAAAGTTATTTTGATTTGTAAAAGTTAGCATTTAAGATATATAGAAATGAAATTATAAGTGATAAGGTGTGAAAATCACAAATAAAATAGGTAGTCTTACATTAGACTTGTAATAATAATGTTTGTAAGTGAGAGTAAAAAATCGAAATTAAGGTGCTAAATGAGATTATAAAAGGGTGCTGATTTTGCCAAGGCAAGAATTACCGTTGCCAAGGCAAAAGTAGGTAACTTCCATATTTGCCCTTAAATATGAAATCTACATCCAAGGATTATTAATCTCATTATTATTAATTATGAAAATCCCTAACCACTATATTCCTTTCCAACGCGGCAATGCCAAACACTTCTGGGCCGCCCATCCCCGCCTCTTCCAACATCCCCTTCGACATCACCAACCCTGAAGTCGTCGTCGGCCTTACCCTCACCACGCACTTGCGAAGACACCCTCCCGTTTCCCTCTTTTCCACCGCAACAATCGCCACCTTCGTAAGGCAACTGATTGAGGACGGCAACAAATCCCCCTTCTCGCCGTAAACAACTGTGGTGTGGCTGTCAAAGCTTGTGGCTGACGAGAGAGTTTTGAAGCTTATATGATAGCACAAATGAAAGGGCGATGTTTAGGGGTGGAGGGACGCACGAGGTCTGGCGTAATTAGTGGAAGGAGCAGAAGTTGCAATGGTGAGGAGTGCGTGTGGAGAGTCGTGGGTTGAAGTTTATGATGAAGATTATGGATGTTACTGTAGGACTATAGGAGTGTGATTAAGTTTCTTTTTTTATTAATAATGTTATTCATCTTGAGGACAATATTGGAAGTTACTTACTTTTGCCTTGGCAACGGTAATCCTTGCCTTGGCAAAATCAGCACCCTTATAATAAAATTATAATAATCAATAAATTGTCTTAATGTACATGTGGTAAATGAATCTAAATAAAATATAATTTTTTGCTAAACATTATTTAATAAAACTTTATACTTACATAATAATTTCAAAATATACATAATAAATCAAACTTTAAACATGAAAGGTATAAATGTTTATAGTCAATTTAACATATGAAGATTTAAGTTCTGAACATTAGAAAGATTTACGGCAAATAAAATGGCGCAAGATGTATTTTTTCACCCATATTTTTTTACCCAACTCGATAGCTTGGTTGATACCCTCAGTATCCACTTCATAGCGTCTATATTGGTCTCGTTCGCTTAAAATCAAGTTATTATGAAAAGGCTCGTAGTCGAAAATTGCAGCTTTTGTTATAGGCGAAATTTTCAGATCATAATGATCTTACTACAACACACCACGATTTTAATCCGGTTTCTCATTTGCTGATCTACATAATATGTCTCATATTAGTGCTAAGCTTGCCATGTCAATCTTTTTCATCCTAAAACCTTGAAAAGATGATAGTGACACTAATAAAAGATATAATCCAATTGAACTAAATTTAAAAACATACATCAAGACTCGTAATGGGGTTATAGGTTAAAATAATCAAAGTCAAAAGGTTATACTTTCACAAACTGAAATATATGAGAAAAGGTTTATATTGTAGGTAGAAGTGTAGCCTGTAGGTTATGAAATCTTTTATAAAATACTGCCTTCAAATTTTCTGAGCCTCAAAGGGGTTTTGTTCTTCGATCAATCCATCAGCTCATGATTCGTTCCCTCTTTTGTTTACTGAGTTTCACATTTTCTTGTAAAAAACAAAGGAAAAGACAATGTCTTAGAAGATATGTTAACAAAAAAGACTTTGAGCCCAAGTTATAGAAATTTAGATGATTTCGGCTACTGAATCTAACAATGAAAATTCGAGAACGGCATGATAAAATGCTCATAACTTGGTATTAATTATACAGATATGCTTTTTAATGTAGAGTCGTTAATTTACATCTTGGGTCACTCACCAAGTATTAAAGATGAACAAAGTCTCCGATTTTGAGATGATCTAACAAAGGATATCCTTAACTTGAAATTCTATAATAAATCAAAGCAAGTGAACAGAATACCTGAGTCATGAATTGATACATTAGATAGCAACGATCCATCGCAACGACAACGACCCATGCAGCCGGATAAATTATGTTTTTTTCTGCCATAATTTAACACAAAAGAGTAATCAGAATTTGAATCTCGGTAAAAATTTACAGAAAGAGATCTAAAATGGGCGAAAATTACACATTCATTTGTACAATCATAAGTTCTAACGACAGATACTGAATACAACAAAACAAATCAAAACATTTATGCCATATCATCTAACATATTTTCACAAAAAAGAGAGTTTGTTATTGTGCGTTTCAACATATGTTGAAGTCATCTTTATATCAGTAGGGCTTGGTACAAATTTGAGAAAACCCTAAGAAAAAAATGTTGCTATGTTATTCTGTATTTTCATAATTTAGAGATTTATTGCAATTTTTGTGCGCAAGTGGAGAAATCTCGTAAAATAATTGATGTATTTTAGTGAATATGATATGGTGATGAAATATAATGCAAAATGTCAATTTTTTTTTTGTTTATTTTAGGTACGTACATATTGCTAGATAGATGTGTAATTTACCACCATAATGATTATATCATTTTCCGTGTAATTTTTAGGGAAATTTTAGATGTTGTTCATATTATTCGGAAAATTACCTTAGCATAAATCATGGATTATTGAGAATTTTTTTAGAAAGGTTTAGATTCTTTCAGATTATACTTGAAACCCTTAAAGATATTGTCAGCGAATATTCTATTTTTATAAGATTCTATTAATTGAAATGTCGGATCTAATATATATTGTTAAATTAATTATGGAAAATGACATGGTCTCATAAATTGCACTGGTTCTTTCCTTTCTATATTATGAGCATATAAAAATATGCATGAAGTAATAATTAGCTCACTGGTAATGTGAGGAATAAATAAGTGAGAGGTCAGAAGTTCAAATCCTGATAGATACATTTTTGGTTCATCTACCAATTAGCATACTGACGTGTTAAATGATCGCTGACATGTCAATGACATGTCGATTGCTTATCAAGCTCGTGCCACATCAGCTCAATGGCACACCTTTATAGAAATATATAGATAGATAGATATAGATAACAATTACTACATCGGCCAAATTGCCAAATTGGTATAAGAAATACAAACCTTTACACATGGTTGGTATAAAAATGAAATTGCAAAAGACATGTCTCATATAGTGTATTATTATCACTAAAAATCAATAATAATTTACAAGAAGTTGGTGGGGAGCCGAGATACGATCTGAGCCCCCACACCCTTTGCTATGGAAAAAACAATCCTAGTTAAATATGAGCTGCAGCCTGCGCACCGATATCTAGCGTCCTGGAGAACTGCTGGATTCGCTTAAGCAGAACAACAACTGTGGGCTCCAACTCCCCCAAAGAGGAGAAAGAGAAGGGAAGGAAGACATAACCACTACAAGAAAGTAGGTTTTTGGCCACAAGTTTTGGCAACAACTCACACGTCGTTGCTAATTAATGTTTTTGGCCACAAATTTCCGTTGCCAATAATCTAAATTCAGTTTCCCCCCAAAAGCAGCGCACCTAGCCCCATACTTAGCACGCTTACAATCGGCCGTTTCCCGCATCACCTTACCTGATTCGAAATCGGTCACTCCCGTTTGAGTCAAGGGCGACGACCCAGTCAAATCGACGCAAACGTCGCGTCCTCTATCCCAAGAATAAAACAACATATCTGTTGGGCGAAGAGGTCGGCCATCAACACCAATCATACCAATGTCGACCTCCTTTCCATCTGAGATCCCCGACCGATAACAAATATCAACCAACGTGTCACGAACAGCATTATGCCGATGATTGACGCCAACCAATCTTGTACACGAAACAGCATGATCCCCGAATATATCACCTACAATGACCCGCGAGCAAGCAGAGCACGGGCGATCCATGGTGAATAAAGGCACCCCTAGACGGTAGCAAAGCACACAACGATATGTGCGACCATTCATAGTCTGACCCAACCCTGAATAGGGACCACTCTTAGCCAATCAGAACTGTGCGCACCCTGCTGAGAATTCCACTAAGCCAACTGACGCGGTGTCAAGGAATAATTAGAAGCAGCATCCCTAGCGACCCGAGCGAAAACATATCTGCCAATCTTTTCATAAGTCTAGGGGCAGTGATCTTACTAGGATTACCCAAAGTATCAACCTCTAAAGTCCGATTAAAAACACCAACAGCATCAGCAAACGCAGACCCAAAGAGACGACACCAGTCTGACGAAGAAGGTTAGACTGGAGGTCAGCAGACTGAAGTCGCGACGCTAAAAAAGCGTAATGGACATCATTCCCGGCCGTATAAACACCAAGCCCTCCGAGCGAAAATGGCAAGGTAGCGAGCCTCCACTTCTAGTCACCAAAACCAGGACCAGAAGCAACGACGATGCGCTCTAAGAAAGAGCGTAGAGCCGCAACAAAAGCTACCCGGGTCGACTCCAAAATACACGGCGCACAAGTACGCAGGGTGAAATATAGCTTAGAGACCCCAGTGCAAGCCCGAAGAAGTAACAACTCGCTCTGAGGATCGTTAAGCTTAGCAACCGCATCCATGAATTTAATGGTCTTAGCCACCCTCTGCATAACCAAAGAACTACAAAACTCAAAATCGACATTGACTGGCCCACCTAATAATTTAACCCCAAGGAGGGGCTTAGCAATATTGGGGGGGAAGACACCAACAAGTCGGCTCCGCGGATCTTCCGTAGGCCAAAAAACCTCAGTTTTATCAATATTAAGGTGAAGACCCAAATGAGGACCATCTGCCTGAATCAGTTCCAAGACCTGACCTACAAACAAGGTATCACCGACGATAGTGCCATCATCCAAATACCAAGCCTGCAAACACAAGTCAAAAGAGTCTCTAATCTTACACGCCAAAGGGTGCAACACTAGAGCAAAAAGAAGCAGGCCTAGGGGGTCACCCTGCTGCACCCTTGACACGACAAAAGAGTGTGGTCGCCATAATACAATCGAGCAGGGTTTAAGTAACATAACTCCACCCAACGAGCGAGAGCGGGGCAATAGAGACGAACCTCCTGAAGCATAACGGTGCGATCCACAATATTAAAGGCATTACGAAAGTCAACCAATAATATCGAAAGACTCATCTCATCTCCACGACCCTCAACTAAGCGGTTAACAACATGTAAGATCGGCTCACCACCCCTTGACACACCACACCAAACTGAAGGTCCATGAAATAATCACTCAAAGAAGGACCCAATAAAGAGGCACCCACCTGGGAGACCAAACGCCGCCACACCGTACCCACAACAATAGGGCGAATACCACCGCCCGGCTTAACTAATGGAGTGAGTGGCGCGCTAGCTACAAACGGACCCAAAACAACAGGACACTGCCCATCTAGAAAGAGGTTAATCACGCGAGTGATCGAGGCAAGCAGCTCATCAGAAACTGCCACAGCGGTACCACTCAAACAATCCATGAGATGCTGAGCACATAAACCGTCTCGCCCACAAGAAGTACCACATGGAAAACTCCTAATCCGATCCTGAACAATAGCAAACGGAGCATCCAAATGAGGATGATCAACATGTAAGGCAGGCAATGATGGCACAGGAGCAACAGGGTGTTTAGCCTGCAAATCCTCCATAGTAGCATCAAAGTAAGGAGAAATGCCCGAGGAAGAAAGGAAACGAACCGCCGCAGTAAAATGACCATCAGCAACCTTACGCCTACACTGCATGACATTACGCTCACACATCTCCAAGGCCTCATCATCAACATCCAACAAAGGACACTACTACAAAAACCCACATAGACATGAGATTTTTTGGGACATAGACGTCGGATTTAGGTTAGACGTTAAGTTGAGTGACATCTATTCCATTGGAATAGACGTCGGTTTTAAGTGAGACGTGCTTCCAAAGTATAGACGTGGTTTTTTTTTTTAAAAACCCATGTCCATGTGCTCTAATAGACATCAGATTTCTTCGGAAAACCCATGTCTATTGGAACTTTTTACATCAGCTTTCTACAAAAATCCCATGTCTATTCTTCATTACGATATTAAAAAAAAAAAATGGTTCCGAACCAGATTTGTTGGTTTCGAACCTAACATATGCATAAATTTGCTTTGCCATACAAATCGAAAGATAGAGTAAATGAAAAACACTTAACTAATAATTTAAGACACAAATTTACAATACAAACATTGTGTACTCATATCACTAGGAAACAATTGAAACTTAACAAAAATTTAATCAAACGTTAGTTAGAGGGCAAACAAAATCAAATATCTAAAAGTAGATCTTGAACGCTTTTTAATAAAAATTACAAGATCTGGATTAAAAACTTCACAAAACCGTTGTCTTCAATCTTGTGTGTTGCTTCAACTGTATACCAATGTCTAAATCAACATCTGAGAAGAAGGATAAACACATATAAAAAAACAGTGACTTAGGATGAGCCTTCTTTAATATACAATTATTCAATACATACCCATTAAATGAAATTTGACCACAAACAATTTGGATCCAAACTTTCGAACAAAAATTTTTCTTACAACAATATTATTAATGATAAAAGAAATTTCAAAATCTTTAATTGATTAAAGACATAAATTCAATTCTTTGATTCTTGAAAAAACATAAAAAGGAAAAACCATACCTTAACCCCAAAAGGTGAGATCTGAGATCTACTCCTACATTCAACATATAATTGTTTGTTGGTTCGAAAAAATTGATACACTTGTGGCTTATATAATTAGTAGAGCGGCACATGCACTTATGGTGTTTGACTAAAACTGATAAGAACATATATAAGAGTTAAGAGTTTTGAGGTAGTGTTAGATGAGAGGGTAGTGAAATGAGGTGAGAGATAGGAAGAAAATATGAAAGAGAATTAGAGAAGATGGTAGTAAAGGGGCTAGGTAGGAGAGAGAGTAAGAAAGAGTTAGGGTTAGGTGTAATAGAGTATATTTGGGGATATCGATATATTGAGTATTGGGAAGTAATATTAGGAAAATATTATGCTATATTTTGAGTATGGAATAATATATTTGTATAGGGTTAATCATATATTAGGATTATTACGTTTATATTATATTGTAAACTATATAAAGGGGTCTACCCAAAGTTATTGTAAACAAGTTATTTACGAGTCTATCAATGTTAAGAGCTTCCCCAAATTGTGTACTTTATAATTCTATTATGGTATCAGAGCCTCTTTCCTAGAGGACTCTCAAGAGGTGCTTCCGCTGCCTGCCGGTGGGCATGTGATCGATAATGCCTGCCGGCGGGAATTTGGTGTTCGTCGGAGATTTGTTATTTGTGATATAATGTTTTAGAGTTTAATTGTTCGACTTTATTTAAGAGTCTTAGGTTTAATTTTGATGTGTGTTGGAATAAAACCCCCTCCGTTTGAGGTCTTTGTAATAGTGTTGCCGTGCGTCAGTTTGGAGTTAATTGGTTCATGGATTTGAGCTTAAAGTAGGGTAGGCACGTGGCAAGGGCATGTTAATTTTGAGGTTATTGGCGTTGATGTTGGTGCTTAATTGCTTATTGTGGATGATGCTTCGCATTGTTTGGCCCAAAGTTGTCGGCAAAATTACTGCTTTTAATTTCTGCTTATTTGCTCGACTACGGATCATGGCGGTTTGCTGGTTTTGGGATTTTATTGCTCACGTTGTGCCGGTGATGTTATGTTGTGTTGTTCGTTATTGTTCTATCGAGAACATGTCTTGAGATATTGGGGTTTTTTTTTTGTGTGATTATTGTGACCAATCAAGGAACTTTTAAATGGGGGTGTGCCTCCACCAACCGTATCGTCTGGTTTTTAGGTGAAGCTGATAATGACCGCTTCATATTTTGTGTGACCATGGGGATTCATGGTATTGTTGATGATTCCTTGTATCTGACGTTTTGTGGTGCAGACCGTGCTAATTTACGGTGTTTGAGTATCTTTGCGACAACGACGTTCGATCAACATGCCAGTTTTGAAGATTTGAAGATCTCGACGGAGTAATTTGTTTCCTTATTTAGCAAACTCATTGTAATTTACTCAAATTACCATGAGTTTGAGGGGGGGGGTAATAGAGTATATTTGGGGATATCGATATATTGAGTATTGGGAAGTAATATTAGGAAAATATTATGATATATTTTGAGTATGGAATAATATATTTGTATAGGGTTAATCATATATTAGGATTATTACGTTTACATTATATTGTAAACTATATAAAGGGGTCTACCCAAAGTTATTGTAAACAAGTTATTTACGAGTCTATCAATGTTAAGAGTTTTCCCAAATTGTATACTTTATAATTCTATTAAAGTGTTTATCAAAAACAAATGTTCAAAACTTAAAATTAAACATGAGGTTTTTATTTATGTTAAACTTGGTGTATGCATCTGATTTCTAGAGAAAAAAATAAGACACTAATAGCCAACAGTTTTCCTAAAAAACTGATGTCTATAGACACATGGGTTTTACCAAAAAATCCCATGTCTATTAATCGACATGGGGTTTTCAGAAAAAACCCATGTCTATTATTTGACCAAAATTGCAAAAATGCCACCGGCTCCTTATAGACTTCGGTTTTATAGATGTGCCATGTCTATAAACTGATGTCTATAGGCGATTTGTAGTAGTGGGAGGCGAATCCTCATCCAAAGTATCCTGAATAAGCTGACACGCACCCCCAGGCTCAGCCCAAGTGCGAACAGCCCGAACAATAAACTCCTCCTGCAAACGGCGCCTAATAGCAGACCAACGCTCACGACAACTCCGCGGTGTAAAAGTCCTGAGTGTACACAGCGGCAACACAAACAACTGAACCCAGTCAGAGAGGTTATCAGGCCTACCAAAAACCCTATCAAGCGCCCCCTTGAGTACCCGAGAGAAACTAAAACGACACTTCGGAGGGATAAACTTAACCGTGCGCAACCGTTTAAAAAGTAAACGATCGAGGAGAGCAACATCAAAACCCGAAGACAAAACCCCTGGAGTAACATCTACAGGCTGTGAGGCAGGGACAGACGGTCTGCTCAAGTTATAGAGAACAAAACGAACAACCCCATCGCCAGTATCTGCGGGTCCCACAAAATTAGACCTACTACCATGACGACACTTAGAACGAAAAGTGTGGGTCTTGAAACAATCACCACAAAGCCAGTGACTCATACGTCTGAAAGTGGACTCGGTCTCATCAAAAAGAGCCAAAGAAGTCGAAAGAGCATGTTTAGTAACGTCAAGGGCATCACCAGTAAAATGATGATTATGCAAATGACCCACCAACGAACTCTGAGTAAGACCCCGCCCACCATTATTCTGACACCCGCTAAGGCAAAAAAGGGGCAACGAAACCTCACTGTCCCAGAAATACAAACCAAAGTCGACCAAAAAAAAGGAGACAACAAAACAAGAGAAATTAAAAAAAAAAATAAAAACACACCCAACAAATAGAGGGATCCCCGTCAAACAAAGGACCCCCCAAACACACGTCCCCCCCACGGCCAAGACTCAGACCGGCGAGGGACAGGTTTCCCGGAACCGATCACCCACGACGGCCGGCCACCTCAGTTGCGGCAAGCGAAACCCACTCCCCCATCGCAGAACCAGCCCTACCGATCCTCACTGAAGACGATGATCAGCGATTGAAAAATGAGCGACGAAATTGACGGCGATTATGATTCAATTGGTTGATGACGATCGGCGTATGATGATCGGCGATTGACTCTGATCCGATAGAATGATTGATGAAGATCGGCGAATGATGATGGTGATCGGCGTAGGATGAACGGCGATCGGCGATTGGATGAGGATGATCATTGATCGGTGTTTATTAAAGAAGATGATGATGATCGGCGTTAATATTAATATGAAAAAAAATGCAACGAGAGTCAAATAAACCTAATTTGTGTCTGAGGTGAAAAAAAATAATTGACAAAACCACGCAAAATACTCCCTTACTCATTTTTAAAAAAAAAACATTTTGAGTGTATAACATTTTATACTGATGTGGTAATACCTTGTGCTTCTTTTTTAATACCATTCCTATCATTTGGCCACAATTACATGGTAGCATAGTCTTCACAATGATCTAATCTAGTGATCATGGAAAAGAAATTATGAAGTACAAGTGTTACGCTCCAGTTTTCAATTGATCTTTTTGTTGAAAACCCTACAGTTTTCTCTAACTTCTCCACCAAGATCACCTTGAAGAATTTGTATGTTACCCAATTTCAGAATTGCCTTGACGAAACCTTGCTCGAAAATTGTATTATTGGCAGCGAAATTTGACACCCACCTCGAACTCAATGGATCAAGGGCCAATTCTTGATCAATCTTCAACAATCCCCTCTTCATTTTAATCTCATTGTAGAACTTATTATCAAAAACACGAGGTGTATTTTGGTCCAACGACGCCGTTCCATCACCATTAGGGCTCGACGAACAAACCCCCTTAAGCTTAGTAACCAAATTAATATCCATAGTACTATCTGGAGCTCCAGTACCTTGAAAGTTGGACAACCTATCTTGGAAAAACATGCAGTGAGAAATTCCAACAGTGTGACCACCCAACAACGCCACCATGTCTTTCACGGTCAAGCCACGGTCCGTAAACGCCTTTAGGGATTGAGAGACGGTGGAGGAAGGGCCAGGGAGGTTGACGTCACTTGCCCTCGAGACAATGCCATCACGACGTCCTGTGTGGGCACTGTACTTGGGGCCTCCGGCTAGCGCCACGGCGTCTCGGGTTGCTAGAGCTATGATGTCTGCGCATGATACAGTCTTAGGGCATGCTGCTTCGAGCTTGGACTTGATCTCGTCTATAAGGGAAAATTCACGGACTGTTAGGTTAGGACCTGCGTCTTTCTCTGCTTGGTTGTTGGTCGTTGAGTCTATCAGTAGTGATGCGTCGCAACCCTGTATAGTAGAATTTCCAATTTGGACCGTCAATATTATGTTAAATCATCATCTATGTACCATTTTACGTACATACATTATCTAAATATGATACATCAACATGCAAATGAATGCATGTAAATGACAACTGTCCCTAATGATTTTCTATTTTGTATCCGGTACAGGGGCGGAGTCAGGGGTAGGCCCATCTTAGCCATGGCCCAGGTCAGCTTTAATTTTTTTTTCAGAGGCCCATATATAAATAGATGGAAACTAAAGGGCCTACTATAAATGGCCCACCTCAGAAATGAAGGGGAAAAAAAATAAGTAAAAGAGTGAAGTGAGTTGCCGGGGAAACAACTAAACAAGAGTGCGGTCCATGTTAAAAAAATCAAAAAGTCAATATAAAGATATTATTAAAACAATTCTTCATTCCTTTTTTTATGTTTCCCACTTCCCAGTACTAAAATATCGAGCTTTCCCCAATTTGGCTTAAAAAAAAAAATTCAGTCCTTCCAATCGAAAATAGTGATCTGGATTGAATAACAACATGAAACATCCAAACAAATCAGGTAATCTAATTTTTTAGGTTCCTTTTAATTAATTAAAGCATTGTTGTTTATGCTAATATTCAATTACAATTGATTAATGTATCATACCTTAGACCTAGGTTTTCTGATTCGAATTATCTTGTGTATTGTTCAATAACTTATATAATTGAAATTGTTCAATTGATTGTTAGGAACTTATGATCGACGATTAGGCTGAACTCATCTATGATTTTGTTTAAATGGTATCTACGGGGAAGTCGGATATTTATCCTTTAATTGACAGATTATTACGTCTTTTGTTAACTCTTCCCGTCTCTAGTGCGACAAGTGAGCGAGCTTTCTCAGCCATGAAGATAGTGAAAACTGATCTCCGCAATCGGATGAATAACGGATTTTTGAGAGATTGCTCGTTGATATATATTGAAAAAGAAATTGCTAAGAAATTTAGTGTAGACTCGATAATTGATGACTTCTATCTGATGAAAGCCAGACGAGTTCAACTCAAGTGAACATCGTTCAGGTATGTCGTATATATGTAATGTTGTTTAAACTATTGAGTTTATTGGCTAAATTTTTTTGTTCTTGTAAGAATTTGTCTTTTGGCTCAGCTCAGTTTTTATTTCTGGCTCCGCCCCTGATCCGGTACATACCCTTGTACCGCTGTAATATGTAAATTGGATTCAGATTGTTTAATTTCATTTGATATGTATCGGAAAATTAAATCAACATTAAAAATTATTTAGGATCAGAGAGATCACTTTCTTAATAGTGTTACCTAGCTAGGTGTGAGGTAAAAATCTAAGATTACCGCATGACATGGACAAGTTGAATAAACAGTGTTAAAATTAAACTAAGTTGAATTGATCGCCACGTTAAAAACTAATCAAATGAAATATATATAGTTAACATTTGATTAATGAATTATTCTTTTATATTTGAACAAAATGTCAACTTCATTCGAGATTTAGAGATTGAGATGATAATAAATACGATAAACTAGATTAATTTTAATGAGCTCTTGTCGATCGAGATCTCAACCATATATACAAGTTTAATGGTTAGATACATAGACGAGATATTTGTCCAATAATATGACTACATACTACTATTGATATAAACCGAATGTCCGGGAGTCTAATTTGTAGACAAATAAAATTGTTTAGTGTTATCATTAATTTATCTACGACTGCATATCATAATTTTGCAACCGGCAATGCAAGCACAACAAGTTTTATTATGATAACAAGTTTTACTGCTAATATTTTTCCATAATGCAATCTATCAACACTAATTCTTGCTCCCGTAATTTAGAAGTCTTTGTGTATGACATTAAGCGTGATTTGTTAGTAAGAATTGACATATGTTATTATATTAAACTACTGTTGTTAAATTTGGACTTAATAAATCGTCTAACATTTTCATAGAAAATAACGAGTATGTAGGCTAGCTTAGCTTACCGTAACAAAACAATCATGGAAATGCATGCGGAGCAAGGCCGCAGGTATGGTTCTATCTCTACTGAAGCGCTGTGTAACGACTTCTCGGACGATCGACTCAGCTTGAGGACATCTAACATTGTAGTAACCTACGTGAATGCTTAAAGTGAGACGAAGAGAAACAAATAAAAGGAACAGACATATATTCATCTGTTTATTGAAACCCTCCATTTTTGTTTCCTGAAGTACAAATTTAAACGATTGTTAATTTTGACGTAAAGGGAAGTTTGAGCACTTAAGTAAGATAATAAATTGTTGGTGTTTTTGTTTTGCTGATGAAGTAGTGATCAAGAAGCTTAGTATATATAGTAGTGGGAACTGATACTCTGATCGATCGTAAGTTGGTTATTATAATTCTTAACAGTGAAATTAAACAAGAAATAAATGAATAAGTTAATGTTGACTTTTTGTTTTAATCATTGTTTATAAAACTAACCTAATCATTCTATCATTTGATTTAAGAAGTACAATTGCCGGCTACAATTAGACAATTTGAAGATATGTTAAAAGATATGTCGCTATGCATATCTCTCTAAAGTCTTTCACCTAGAATGATGATTAGTTCTTTATGTTAAGACGACCATATATGAGGAGTTCATTAAGCTCTAATACCAGGTTAAGATCAATAATTAGATAAGCATCATCATTAATTCATTATTTTTATATGATTAAGTGCAAAAATCACGGCCATACATGTATCCGAGATTTGGTAGGAGTAGGGGTTGGAGTTGGCTTTGTCGGAAGGTTCTTCGATCAAGTATGAATGTACCCGTCGAACGGGTCGGTAAGCCGGATTACAGGTTCAGTTAGTTTAATCTCATTTAGGTTTGGTGTACGGCCATACAATGGTTTTGATTATAAGCTATACAGAGTAGTTTTTATTATAACGAACCCTGCAGAATTATGGTTTTGACTATGACATGCATGAGGACGGGGTTTTGAACGATAATTGTACGTTAAAGAATGATCAAAATGAAATGATTAACTAAAGCTAGTTCAACTTGAAGTTGAGCGCTCAGCCTTTCATCACCGATCACCATAGTGGATTGATCAAACTACCATAATTGAATTTGTCTTTTCGTAATAAGCAAACATTGTTGCTGAAAATAAATTAACGTACGTGTAGTCCGATTATAGCTTATATATAATAATCAAAGGCATTGTTCTGAATTAAATTGTTAATGATCAAATTCAAACTTTTGCTTTGCTTCATCATCATAGCTTTGGCCAAACCCCAATCCTTTTGCATGTTCCTTGATGCGTGTGAGCGGAGGTCGGTCAGTTCATACTACCAGGCACAATGGTGCTGGTGGCCGGAAGGCCATGGGCAAGTGGGAAGACAGGGAGAATGGGGAAAAGATAAAGGAGAGGACTAAAAGATATCCATTAATAAGATTAATAAATTTATTAGGGGGCCTGTTCCGGTAAGAAATTATATATTGGTAGGAAGGTAGGAAGTAGATATATAGTACTTCAATATCTGCGATTGAAACTTATAAAACCAATAACACATCTAAACAAAAGACATTATTCTTACAAATTGTGCTTTTAATCCAACAAAAGTCACCTATATTATTATAAAATGCAATTTTAATTACAAAAATATTTATTGTTATAAAATTCACTTCTACTTTTAAAAAATGCACTTATTCTTATAAAATGCATTTCTAATTTAACAACATGCATTTTTTTATCAAATGCAATTTAAATTTAACAAAATACACTTTTCTTAAAGAATGAACTTCTAATTTAACAAAATGCACTTATTCTTACAAAATGCACTTCTAAATTTAACAAAATGCACTTTGCCGTTTTAGTTTGTAAAATGCACTTCTAATTTAACAAAATGCACTTATTCTTGTTAAAATGCACTTCTACTTTAACAAAATGCACTTTTCAATTTTGGTTTTATAAAATACACTTCTAATTTAACAAAGTGCACTTATTTTTATTAAACGCACTTCCAATTTAACAAAATGCGCTTGGTATTATAAAATGCACTTCTTACTTAACACAATGCACTTGGTCTTATAAAATGTACTTCTAACTTAACAATATTCACTTTTCTTATTCAATGCACTTCCAATTTAACAAAATGCACTTTGACTCGGCAAAATGCACTTTGACTCGGGGAAGTGCACTACGTACTTTGACCTGGGGATGTGCACTTTGACCCGGGGAAGTGCACTTTGACTCGGGGGAAGTGCACTTTGACTCGGGGAAGTACACTTTGACCCGAGGAAGTGCACTTTGACTCAGAAAAATGCATTTTGACTCAGAAAAACGCAATTTCACTAAAAATGCAAAATGTACTTCTAATAATTTATAAAATGCACTTTTAATTTAACAAAAAACACTTCTAATTAAACAAAATGCACTTTGTCTTCTCATTTTATACAATGCACTTCTAATCAAACAAAATGCACTTGATCTTATAAAACACACTTTCAATTTTACCAAAAGCACTTGATCTTATAAAACGCACTTTCAATTTTACAAAATGCACTTCTAATTTAATAATATGCACTTATCTTGTTAAATGCAATTCTAATCAAATAAAATGCACTTTTTCGTTTTGATTTCATAAAATGCATTTCTAATTAAACAAAATGCACTTTGTCGTTTTATTCTTTTAAAATACACTTATTTTTATAAAAATGCACTTCTGATTAAACAAAATGCACTTCCGTTTTACAAAAATGCACTTATACTTATAAAATGCATTTTAATTTAACAAAATGCATTTTTTTTGTTGAAAGGTAAGCTTTATTAAAATACCAAAACCAAGTACAAACATTTAGAGGTAAACCCTCTAATTCAACAATTACATGACACTTCTACTCTAAGCCAACATCAGCTACTATAATTTCGGACATTACATTAGATTAGTTTTTGCTAGCCAAGCCTTGTCCTTCTCTTTTAGGTTCTTCAGGATATGTCTTAGTCTGATGCGAACCTCATCAATAACCTTCTTAGCCATGACTTTGGGAATCCATATACACTGCTCAAATCGACATTTGTTTCTCATGAACCAAATATAATAGATTATGTTGCATATAAGGGCTCCTGTCACCTGCTTTTCCAGCCTCGATCCAAATCTCTTTGTCGTGCACCATTGAATGGGATCATCAGCAGGTATCTGAATGTTTACCTTAGTTTTAATCTCTTCAATGCATTTCTTGCTGTATACACAATTAAGGAACAGATGATCATGTGTCTCAACTCCATCTTGACACAACCCACAATCATCATTTTCACATATGCCCAATCTCCTCAATCTCTCCATGACCTGAAGTCTCTTCTTCATTGAGAGCCATGCAATGAAGCTTGACCTTGGAATGACATGCTTGCTCCATACTACTTTGTCCCATCCTACTTTAGGAGTTTCTTGAGTCATCCACTTGTACCCTTTAGCTATAGTGTAGTTTGCATTCTTCCAATCAGTACAGTAGGGTTTGATCTTCTCCTTGACATTACAGACTTTCTTCCAATACCAGCTGGAATCATCATGTGGAATGTATTTATCCCACTCTTCACCTTTTAAGTATATGCTATGAATCCATCTAATCCACAAAGAATCTGCTTTGATGTATATCCAATAGACATATTTAGCTATGCTAGCAATATTCCATCTGCAAATATCAGTTAAACCCAATCCACCTGTCTCCTTTGATTTACAAACTTCCTCCCATGCAACTAATGGTACTCTAGCCATTTGATCAGATCCATCCCAGAGGAAGTTTCTGCAACAAGTATTAATCTTCTTCAGAACTAGCTTTGGTAGTAGGAACACTCTAGCCCAGTAGGAGTGAAGAGTATGCAGCACTGACTTTACAAGCGCATGTCTGCCAGCATATGAAAGTTTCCTTGCACCAACATCTCTAATCCTCTTGACAATTTTCTCTGTAAGAGAATTACAATCCATTATTGACAACCTCCCAGTTGTAATTCTGATCCCCAAATATCTAAATGGGAGTTCTCCTTCCTTGCAGCCTGAAAAACTAAGGATTTCCTGCCTTGTATGACAGTTAACCCCTCCAAAGTATATGTCAGACTTAGATGGATTCATACACAAACCCGATGCCCTTGAGAACGTTGAAAAGGCCCTAAGAAGTAGCAAAACAGACTTTACCTCGCCTTTGCAGAACATGAGAAGATCGTCTGCAAAGCATAAATGATTAAGTTTCACTTTATTGCATTGAGGATGAAATCTGAATTCTCTCTTATCCCCCACTACATTCAAAATTCTCGTCAAATATTCCATGCAAATTGTAAATAATAGTGGCGAGATTGGGTCTCCTTGTCTGAGCCCTCTCTTACCCTTAAAGAATCCAAATTGAGTACCATTTAGTGCTAGGGTGTAAGAGGGAGTAGTTAGACATTCCATGATCAAGTCTGTGATCTTTTTAGGGAATTTAAGGGCTTCCAGCATTCCTCTAACAAAAGACCACTCAACAGTGTCGTAAGCTTTCCTAAGATCAATCTTGAGCATGCATCTTGCAGATGGAGTTTTCCTCTTATACTTCCTCACCAAATCTTGTCAGATTAGTATATTCTCAACTATATCCCTTCCTTTTACAAAGGCTCCTTGGTTGTCACTTATCAGCTCAGGTAGACATTCCCCTATTCTGTTACAGAGTAGCTTTGCAATACATTTGTAAATTGTATTACAACAGGCTATAGGCCTAAACTCCATTACTGATGAGGGGTGTGTTACCTTGGGAACCAAAGTGAGAATGGTGTTATTCAATTGCTTCAGTATTTGACCTTTATCAAAGAAATCCATGATAGCACTGCACACTTCATCCCCAACTACATGCCATGCATCTTTGTAAAATTGACTTGTAAATCCGTCAGGGCCGGGGCTTTTGTCCCCTGGAATCTCAAATAAGGTCTCTTTGATTTCCTCTTTTGTAACAGCTCTCAACATTCTCCTTCCCATCTCTTCAGTAACAGTTTTACCCTTCCTTACAGTAGGAAAATGCACCTCAGAGCACGCATTGTCCTGCCCTAGTAACTGAGTATAAAATTCCAAAAAAGCTGTCTGAATACCATTAGCATCATTCATTTCTTTTCCATGAATATCTTTTATCAGGCTCACGGAATTCTTCATTCTTCTAGCTTTAATGGCACAGTGGAAAAATGAAGAGTTTTCATCTCCTTCTTTTATCCACGCAGCTTTACTTTTCTGTTTTAGAAAGCTTTCCTTTGCTATATACAAAAACTTGTAATGCTCAGTAAGCTGCTTTTCTTTCTCTCTGTATTCTGCATTATGAGGATTCTCTTGCACTTTACCCTGGATTTCAAGTAACTCAAAATAAGCTTTTGCCTCCTCTTTCTCCACATTAGAGAACTTGTTTCTGTTTAGTGTCTTCAGAGGCTCTTTAAGCTTTTTCTGTTTTTGCGTCAATTTGTACATAGGCGTGCCACTGACTTGTTGTTTCCAGACCTCCTCAATGATTCCGTCAAACTCCTGACTCTTACTCCACATATTGAAGTATTTAAAGCTCCTTTTCCCCTTCATTCTTTCTTTTTGAAGATTGATTATGCAGGGGCTGTGATCATATAACCCTTCCGGATGAAAGTATGCATTGCTATCAGGAAACTTGAGGATCCATTCATCATTGCAAAGAGCTCTATCAATTTTGCTAAAAACCCTCTTATCCCCCTCTTGTTTGTTGTTCCAAGTGTAGAAACAACCCTGACTTTGAAGATCATTCAATCCACAATTGTGGACACAATTCTGAAATGCCCTAACCTCAGCATTTGTAACAGGAGCACCAATTCTTTCCTGACAAGTCAGAACATTATTGAAGTCCCCACCAATTATCCATGCTCCTTTGATTCTCTTACTAATCTGTTCAATATCGTCCCATAATTCTTGTCTTTCACTAGCATCATTCATTCCATAGACAAATGTAAAATTAAATTCAGTCTGTAGTCCAACTTGACAGGCCATCCCATGAATAAGTTGACTTGTAACTTTATTTATCTGCACGTTTATTGAGTTTGGCTCCCAAATTACCCAAATTCTACCTCCAGGATGTTCACTCTTATTAGTAACTATGCTCCATCCTTCAAAGAAACTTGAGTGAATCCTATTGCTAGTTTTCACTCTCGTCTATAGGAGCCCAAATAACATAGCATTATGTTCTCTCATGAATCTCTTGATCGATTTCCATCTGCTTGCTAATGCTATTCAGGCCCCTCACATTCCAAAATGCTAAATTAGCCATGATCAATTTGACCATGACTTGCACTACCATTTCCATTCTCATGTGCACTACCTCCTCTCACAATTTCTGCAAACGATATAGTTTGGGTTGGCATTCCAAAATGACTCACGGCCATCTGAGGTGTGAGTATCAGTTGTCTATGAGTATTCCTCAAATTCAACGTAGTATTTGTTGTCACAGTTCTAGATATAGGCACAGCAGGTGTGACAAATTCAGGTGTTTGAGCATTAGACACAACAGGTTGCATATTCTGATTTGGGACTACAGGCTGAGAAACAGGCCTCCAAACAGGCTGAGTTTGTTGAGAAACAGGCCTCCAAACAGGCTGAGCTCTGGTCTGTGGTCTAGGTCTTTCTACTCTAGTTCTTGCTCTCTTTTCCCCAGGTTTCCTTCTGCATTCTGCACTTGTATGTCCAATCCTGCTACATACAGAACATTTTGCTGGTCTCCACTCATACTCTACCATCTGCTTCACTGTCCTTCCTGTTTCATCATTAAATTCAATGGTAGTGGGGAATATCTGGTCTATCTTAACCTCAAGCATAACTCTAGCATAGCCCAATCTACTTTTATCCCTAGTTGCATTATCACATTTGATATAATCACCAATCAATCCAGAAATTTTCTGAATGCATTTCTCAGACCAAAATTTGAGTTCTAATCCCACCAATTTCACCCATATCGGGACTGTCTTGATAGAACCCTTATTAAGATCTAAATTCTCACTCCACTCCTTGATAATCAAAGGTTTGTTGTCAAATAAAAAATGCCCAGCTTTCAATACACATTCCTTCTCCTCCACTTTCTGAAATCTAACAATGAACAGGCCATTTGGAAGGAAGGAAACCTTATCCAATCCTTTCTTACCCCACAATCTATTGAAAAATCCCTGCATAGTATCAATTGGTGGGTTTGCACCAAGTACAAAACAAACTATTGCAGAGTTCCAATAATTTTTGCCTTCATTAACATCCTCCTCAGTTAAAGATAACATCTTTGGCCTACTTCCATGGGATTGGGTATTAGAAGAGGGATTTGGAGTATTACCTTTTTTCTGTCTAACAACAATTTGCCAGTCATCTCTCTCCTCCTCCTCTTCAATACTCTGCAGCTCCACATCTGGTGCATTCACCTCGTCATGTAAGTCATCCTCCTCATCATCTTCATCTGATAATACCAATGGTGGGATGCCCTGAATATCTGTCAGATGTCGATGTCACTGCACATCAGATGTTGACGGTCCTTTTTTCTAATTTAGTATCTGCTTCAACTTATTAATCTGCTTGCTCTTCCTTTTAGTAGCTCTTTTACTTGATTTCGAGTTAAATTTCCCCATTGATTTTGATCTCGCCATGGCTGGATCGAAGCTTTGGGAGAAGTCGCCTCAAAATCGCCCTTTTTTTGTCTTACACGCGCTCATTTGTAATTTGTTTTTAGTGTAAAAATCTTCTCTTTGTGGAATATTAAACAAAATGCATTTAAGATGACTTTATGCACTTAAAATTAAAGTAAAATGCATTTGAGATGATATTTAGATTTTGATAATAAAATGCATTTAATCTCAACCATCACATTACTCAAATCTAATGGCCTAAATTAAAACACAAAAAAAAAGAAAAAATTTATTGAAACCACTCATTTTCTCTCTCCTCCTCCCCTCCCCCCTCCCCAAACCCTAACCACCACGGGTTCACCAAACAACCCCAGCCGCTACCACAACTGCCACCTACCACCACCGAAACAACCACCGGACCTACCAGACTCACCTCCCTCGCTCGGCCATCCCACGCCCACCTCGCGCGACACCATTTCCCCTTCTCCTCACTTTCCCGCCCCTCTCATTTCCCCTCACTCACTCATTAAATTTCGATCGGAGGAGGAGAAAATGAGAGGCGGCTTAGGGAATAGACGCGGCTGCGTTAGAGGAGGCCGGAAAATGTGAAGACGGCGGCAGTGACCGCGGCGTGCGCGGCTTTGTGAGAGAGAGAAGTCGTCGTGCGCGGCGTGCGCCGCTCGATGGAGGTCGACGACGTTCGACGAACACTCGCCGGAGTGAGGGGAGTTGGCTGGTGGCTCCGTCGCCGGCTGTGGTGGTTCTCGGTGTGCGGCGGCGGGAAGAGAGGTGGGAGAGGAGAGAGAAGAGGGAAAGAGAGGAGAGAGAAAGATGTGGGTGATATTGGTTTGGTTTTTTTTTTGAAGTCTGATATTAGTTTGGGTTAGATATTTTCTTTTGTTTTAATAATTAATATGAACCATTAGATTTAGGTAGGATGGATGGATGCGATAACTTCTTATTTCTTACCTAAGACTATTTCCTATAGGAATAACATCCAATTTATTAGGGTTTGTTCGGTATCACTACCGTTTTTAATTTTTGGTTTTTTTTTGTGTTCAAAATTTAGGTAAATAAGTTATAAAACAATTTAATTGTATGTTTCTATAATAGTCATACAGAAAATAAAAACTATAACAATTCTACGGTGAGACCGTCAAATCGTATGAAACCAATAGATAGGTTACTTTTGAAAAATTAATATGTTATTTTTGAAATACTCCTATGTGGCTTTGAAAAGTAATAGTTACTTTTAAAATGTGTGAGAGGTCTCATCGTATGAGACCGTCTCACGGTAGAATTTGTGTAAAAACCGACAGTTGAAAACAGAAAAACCATTTTTTCTGGTTATCAAAAATAGGATTTTGGTTTTAAAAAACAGAAAACGGACAACAATATCGAACATGCTCTTAGCTTCTTTTTTTTTTTCTTTTTATGATTTGATTTGTAATTGTATCTCTATGTTGTCTTTTTTTTTTTTCTTTTGACAACGTCTAAAGTATCTCTATGTCAATGCTTATACCATGCACCAAGGTGCACAATGAGTATGATGCACCTCCTCACAATAGAGGAGTAGGGACCACACTTAAAATCATTTAAATTTATTTAAGTGTGGTCCCTACTCCTCTATTGTGAGGAGGTGCACCATACTCATTGTGCACCTTGGTGCACGATATAATTTGCGATAATAAATCCAATAATTTATTTTCAAGAGATTGCCAAATCATTTTTTTTTCAATTACTAATCATGGTTACTCTTATCACAATTGTCAAAATCACCATAGAACTTAATGGTCTTGTTTGAGCTAGCAGACTATGGAAGTTAATGGTTATAAACTTACTAATTAAGTCGTGGTTACTGGACGACCATTTAATCTAAAGAGTGTGTGGGCTCAGATCGTATCTCGCCTTCCCACCAACTTCTTGTAAATTATTATTGATTTTTAGTGATAATAAACATAACATAGTATTACTCAAATATTTTTAGTTTTTTCATCAAAATGGGGTTGGAGGAACACTATTTATCAAAATGGGATCCAAGTAGGCTTGGAGTGTCCAAACCGGTGGCCACCTCAACTCCTCAACAAAAAAAAACACTTCAACCCCAAATCAGAAAATTTCTCTCTCCTCCTTTGAAACCTCGTGCCCCCAGCTTTGGTACCGCGGCACCGAGACCTGTAAAACGGGCCGGGCGGGCGGGTTTCGAGTTCGTGTGAATAATATTGGTCGGATGTATCTCGGTTTCAGATAAATACAGGTCGGGTCAATACGGGTTCCGGTTAGGTTACTTGTTGACCATTGGGTCGGATATACATATTCATGCCTTTGTTCGTCGGAATATTTTATCACTAAAATATTATTTTATTCTTATTTTCCAATTATTTTATATATAATATCATATAATAATAGTGATTTCATTATATTTATGTCTTAGATGTCTTAAATGGAAAATGTTATTACTAATTTATTCGTATTAATATATTTGTGTTAATTTTGTATGATGATAATAATTTTTAATAAACATGTTTTACCTAACGGGTTGACACGCTCGGGTCGGGTCGGGTCTTCACCCTGACATTTCGAGTCATTTCGGATTTTACGTGCTTTTTCGGTCCGGGTTGAAGAAGTTTGGGTTTTCGGGTTAATAACGTGTCGGGTATCGGGCGGCTTTTCAGGTCTGGTCAGTTTTTTACAGGTCCAACCGCACCTCAACCCCACCAATACATACTTGGGTGACGGCGCCGACCGTCAAGCTATCGTCCTCCATGCACCTTTCACGCTCAACCTCCTCTTCACCCTCCTTTTCCTTTGCTACTTTTCGTATTTGATTTCTCCACTCGAAATAACAATCCATTGTAAAAATGGGGAATATTCTTGGCCGGGGTGGTCGGGCGAAGGTCAATAACCTATGTGCTAATAACGGCGGCTTGGGAAGTGGCGGGGAATGGTACGGTGTAGGAGAGTTAGATTCAAGTGGGTGATGAAAGGGGTTGTGTAACACTACGGAATTTGAAAAGTGTTTTATGGAGTTGGTTTGTCCCATATTGGGAAACTAAGAATCATATGATCAGTTTATAATAGATTCCTACCATCATATTATCAACAAGTCCTTCACCTTTTAGATCCCCGAGAGGATATATGGGTCTAAGAGGTGACTTCCCATCTTATTGGGTTGTGTTGCGACGGACGGTGGGCTGTTATAGGTTGTGGTGGCTCTTAGAGATGTCGGTTGTTGAAGCAATAACCGGAAGTGGGATTGCCGGCGCACGTAGCCTCTAATGGCGGAGCTGATGCCCAATTTAACAGTGGCCGAAGCTGGGCTGACAACCGCCAATTTGGTTGTATGTGGGGGCCGCAGAAGTCGGGGGGAGAAGACAGAGGGTAAAAGAGATGTTGGGGGTTAATTTTTGGAACGACTAATTCAAATAATGCTCAAATAATAAAAAATTGTCATATTAGGGTTGGAGAGAAAGTATTTGTCAAATTAGGGTCGGGGGTCCAGGTAAGCTTGGAAATGTCCAAACCTCCACCAAACCCAGAAAACATAAATAAATGGAAAAATTCTCGTGATACCTCGAACTTTAACCAATTGCACATGTTACCCAATTTGACAAGTTTGTACACATGGCGAAGTTACCATTTTGTGCACATGGTACCACTCTCCATCTTTCACGCCCTCACCTTCCTTCTCCCTCCAATTCTCTATTGTTTTTCATCTTTTCTCTCCTCTCTAGACAATCCAAACAAAGCCTATATGGAGGACAGTCGTGGAGGCAGGGTGGTCGTGCGAGGGCGAAGGAACATAGAATTACTGGCGGCGACGTGGTAAAGGACAGATAAGGGAGTGGGTGAGGTGAAATCGAGAGTGATAGAAGGTTTCTCGTGGGGATGAAAGAGGCATTCGTGCGGCAAGGGAGTGGCGATCAAGGGGTTACGCGTAACCGACGTTTGCACTTGCCTAACACCCCCAATTTCCTGAGATTTTGGAAAATGCAACTGATTTGAAACAATGACAATTGGGAGTGTTACCGGCACGATTAACGCCTCAATTCAATCTTTAGGACAAAGGAATAATATTAATGGTGTACTGAACCCCAACACCAAAATATAAAACTATTACATCCAAAACTTAAACTTATATAATCCTTTAATCAAAATAAAATGTGGAAGCGAAAACAAGTCTAAGTTGATCTTTATCTAGTAAAATAGATCAGATAAGCGTCACTCTTTGGCGTTAACCAACACGTTAAGCTTCACAAGCTAACCTGCAAAACTAATAAAATGTAGAAATCCTCAACCAAACGGGTTGACTAAGAAACAACTTATCTTGGAAACCTTTTTAAAGGGTTTTCCTAAGCCACGGCACAACACAACCTTTAATTATTACTCTTAAACATTGGACGTTTAAACACTTTGTGAGATAACATAAAGAATGGTACAATAAATCATTTTCCTTTGTTCATTTCACTTTAATTCAATACAAGGGCTGACTTCCTTCAACTAATAATCCTAAATGCATGCATCCCCCTAAGGTCATGTTCCCAAGGGGAGGATATAAAGTCTCAAAGAGGAGGATCAATCTACCCCATTTATACTTTGTGCACAACATACGCAAACCATTATGGCCACCGTGTACTCAAGTTAACTCACTTAACGAAGCTAACTACATATGCAAAAACCTTTATGCGGCAATACATATATAAAACTGGTAAAGTTGGTAAACCTTTATATTCGAACTTCAAACTTGACAATTACCTTTTGGAAATCACATTTCTTACTCTAAACCAATTTATATAATCTAATACTATATATCAAAATTTGAAACCAAGTCTTTCTTAGGATGACACTTGACATTCATTAATCGGATAGAACATAAAAATAGCATTAAATACAATTAGCGTTAGGATATGGTAATAATTATCATATAGTAGTATAATATTAGCTAATTTATGAAAAATAATCATTATGATAATTTATTTGAACAAAGATAAGCCAAATTTTTTCTTATAAAACGAGTATAAATAATATAAATACATAGCCTGGGCGTGCCACGGGCATGCAAACTAATACCTCTTAAACTTATAAACACATTTAACCGTTCTTTGAAGGACATAAGTAATTCTTCTTCCCTCGATTGGCAGATAGTCTCATGATAAATCAGCAAGTCCTAGAAATACTCTTTACGAACTCGGGCTCTACATGGGTATATGATACTTATTTAATTGGTTTATCTCCTACATACAATGTAATATGTTTATGATATGCACAACAACAAGTTATGCATCTTAATTATACTAGACCAATACGTGTATCTGGAACGTTCTACAACTTCACAACTCTAACCATCGTTGTAACTTACAAATCGTAAAACATCTTACAAGACTTCTAATCTTCCTAATCATGCTTCAAAGTATCAGCATTGCCACACAATTATAATCGAAAACCATCCTAAGACCACCTCAAACATTAGTCAAGCACAATCTAACCAATATACAATCATCGCGTATAATATCCACAACAAACCCTATCAATATCATACCAACATATGTCCAACAGAGCACTAATCAACTCCACAATCACATTACTAATTACCCATAATTTTTTCATCATAAAAAGTAATATCTTATATGCTCATAAACCCATAGTAATGATCAAATGAAACCATAGTAGCAATAGGGCAGCAAACTTTCAACTTTCACAAATAGGGCATCAATAATGAAACGATTATAACTTTTGATATATATAGGGGGCGTATCCGGTCAGAAGTATAATTTCTGTCAGAAGTCAGAAGTAATCTCAGCCATTGATTTCCCCTAACTCCATAACCTGAACTGCATAACTCCAGTCGTTTAACTCCAGAAACTAAAATTAGTAACTCTAGCCGCTTAACTCCAGAAACTAAAATGCATAACTCCAGTCTCCTAACTCCAATAATTAAATTGTATAACTCCAAGAATATCAAAACTTCACCAATTCCAACTTAATTAACTCTCGTAACTCTAACATAACTCCACCAACTAAAACACGTAACTCTTATTTAACTCACCAACTAAAGCACGTAACTCCAACATAACTCCACCAACTAAAGCACGTAACTCCAACATAACTCCACCAACTAAAACACGTAACTCCAACTAAACTCCACCAACTAAAACACGTAACTCCAACTTAACTCCACCAACTAAAACACGTAACTCCAACTTAACTCCACCATCTAAAACACGTAACTCCAACTTAATTCCACTAACTACAACACGTAACTCCCCTTAACTCCACTAACTAAGACACGTAACTCCAACGTAACTCCACTACCTAAAACACGTAACTCCACTAACTAAAACACGTAATTCCAACGTAACTCCACTACCTAAAACACGTAACTCCAACTTAACTCTACCATTAAAACACGTAACTCCAACTTAACTCACCTAATCAAACACGTGATTTCAACATAACTCCTTAATTAAAGACGTAACTCTTGTAACTCCACCACCAAAAATACGTAACTCCAAAAAAAAAAAAAAAAAAAAAAAAAACTGAAAAACAGAAAAAAAAAAAAAAAAAATCACCTTCACCATTTTCTCTCTCCTCCCGCACACAACCCCAAACCCTCCCCTTTCCCCCACCACAGCCACCAACGCAGCCACAACCACCCACGCACCGATCCACCTCCATCACCCTCCCTCGCGTCAGCTCTACCACCACTCTCTATCGCTGCCGCCGATCTCCCCGTCGCATACAACCGGCAAATGTTCCAACGAACTCTTCGCCGTCGCTCGCTCATCAAGATCGCCGTTTTCCGCCTCATTTTCCTCCCGCAATGGAAGCAAGGACGTCGAGGGAATCGATTAGAGGTGACGATCGACGACGGCGTTCATTGGCGGCTGCCAGATCTGCCAGAAACAAAATCGAAAAGAAGGAAGGAGAACGTGTTTTTTGCGGCCAAAATATGCTCGACGGTGGAGGATAACCTCCGGCGAAGACTCGCACCACTCCATCGAGTCAGCCGGTGATGTCGGCGCCGGAAATGGTGGTCTTCGGTGCGTGATGGAGGTTTTCGCGGTGGAGTTGTGCTCGAAGAACGCCGTTGATGCCGGAGAAGGAATCATCGCGGTGGAACGATGATGTTGTCGGCCGGCGATGGTACTTCCGACGGCGGCTGCGGCGGCTGGTGGCAGTTGGGGACGGGATTGGGGAGTGAGAAGAGTGAAAGAGAGGAGAGAGAAAATGTGAGGATAGGGGATTGTCGGGTTGGGGGTGTGTTATGTTTTAATTTTATTTTATTTTTGTTTTTAATCTAAGCCATTGATCAAGTTGAGATGTAGGGACCAGATTACTTCTGACTTCTGACACAATTGACAGTTTACTGGATTCATTTCCTATATAGTTATTGGGTACAAAATTTTGATTTGTTATAAAAGGGATGATTTTGGAATACTTATATGTAAAATTTTGAACAAAGAGACAAAGGGAGGAGCCAGGAATCTTTGATGGATCAAACGCAGATTGAGTTTTGGACTTGAAAACGCAGTTGCATGAAAAACACTCTAGACGGATCTTTGGATGGAATATTCTTATTGAAAATACGTATCTAATGCCGCAAGCGGCGCATTACAAAAATACTATATTAGAAAGTTACAGGTCAATGAGGTCGGTGTGGTGTTGCTGAGATCATATACGGGTAGAAAACGAAGTAGAAAGTAGAGATGAAGGGAGTAATGTGAATGAGGGAATGAGGGTTTAGGTAAGGCATTTTAGTAAATATATTAATCACGAAAGTAATTTAGGTTTTAAACTCTAAACTTCTTTTTACAGTTTCAAATTATATAATAGTAAAAATAATATGAGTTTTAAGATATCAAAATACGAGTTAAGTTCCAGTAGGAACCATGGTTATATAGGAACCCTTAGGAACCCTACCTAGAGGTCATTTTGACCAAATCTAACGCTCCCAATCATCTTTAAATTATGGAAGTTATATAATAAGACCCTAGTATTGGTCGGTTTACTCATTTGGTCATATTTTTTCATACCCCCAATTTTAGCGTTCCACGCGCGTTAAAATTTTGGGGTACCTAAAAATCACATCAAATGGATATTTAATTTGAAGTTTGGGGCATGATTGGGTAGATTAGGTGTCAAGGAGTGCATCTGTGCATTTTATTTCGTAAAAAATGACCTCTAGGGTGGGTTCCTACAAGTTCCTATATAACTATGGTTCCTACCGGAACCCAACCCATCAAAATACTGCAACAAATATGGGCGATGAAAACATAATTTATTTTGAGAAACTTTAGAACCTAATTTCAATGATCTGATTTGTTTTTGAAATTCTTTTATTCGAAAGAAAGTTTTTAATAAAATCTGAAAATAGTATGCCGAATTATTAAAAGCCCCTAAAAATATGAGGTATTACAGTAGGTGGCGCCTTTAGGCGGTTGCTGTTAAGGTGGGGGTGGTTTGTAATATTACGAGCCATTAAGGGAGAAGGTTCATGATCCTAGGAGGGTACAATATTGTGGTGGTCGTGGGGTTGCCGGCCTAAGACGCCTCTGTCGATAGTGGTCGGTGGATAGCTTGGGGGCGGCAAAAGGGTGGTGTGGTGGCTGTTGAAGAGGGTGGAGGAGCGGCGGGAGAACGGGAAAAGTTTGGTTTTTTATTAATCCATCTCAATCCTCAACCATGCGTACACAAGACGGTTATTAGATGACGATTCATGTATGTTAGCCGACCCCAAATCATTTTGGGAATAAGGCTTGGTTGTTGTTGCTGTTGTTGCATCTCAATCCTCAACCATAGGATCAAGTGAGATGAGTGGTCAAGACTTAACTGATTTGAGGGACAGGTTTGGACATTCCCACGCCTAGTTGGACCCTATTTTGACAAATACTTTTTTTCGACCTTCATTTTGATAATTGTTTGTCTTCTGAACATTATTTGAATTAATTGTTTTAATTTTTGGGAATGGAGTTGAAGTTACGCACTTACGCCCACCCAATCCTAGTTGGACCCCATTGTGATAAGTTTTTTTTTTTAGCATAATTTGAAAAAACGAAGATATTATCAAAAAGGGATTGGGAAAAAACTATCTGTCAGATAGGGTCCGACTAGGCTTAGAAACATCAAACTTCAACTTCGACTGAGTTTAAATTTGGAACATTCATCTCAATTGTTCCTATTGATCGATGAGGATTAACATTGATTTAAAAAAACAAAACAAAAAAAATTCTCTCATACTACCTCTCCTGTCCTCCACCCCCGTTTAGTAGCCACCATGTAACGTTTTAGCCTCCGCCGACGTCGTACACCGTACATCAACCACCACTTCACTTGGCGCCTACTCCATCGACGCAAGCATTGTGGGCCATCAACTTCACAAGATTCTCATTGTGCCAACGTTCTTGCGAGGAAACTTGTTATATATTCTCCTTTCCCCACACCAATATCACCAACCACCTGTGGATGAGGGCATGAAAGGTGGTTGGTGGTAGTTGACGAACTACGAGTTGGCTAAAACTATCCACAATGGTGTGCCATGAGCTCCAAGGGCAAGTGCATAAGCAATTAAGAAAAGGGAAAAGAAAAGATATTGAGACAATAGAGGCGAGTAAGAGGCATTTCTTGTCCTTGGGATTAACCTAGGCAACTGGGCGAGGGGTGAGAGGGGAGAGAGAAAAAGATTTACGTATAGCAACGGTTATTTCGTCGTTATAAAAATTTCAAAAAATATAAAAAATCACACAAACAGCTATATTTTTTCGTCCATAGAAACCGCACTTGTGGGAACAGCGGGGGTACAGTGTGTTTAAGGGCGAGGAAAGACAAAAAAAATCAAAACTGGAATTGAACTTGAAGTTCTTTTTTCTTTTTTATGTTTTATGGTTTGGAGTTGAGGATTAGTTATTAAAAGCCTAGTTGGACCCAATTTTGACAAATAGTTTTCCCCTACCCCGTTTTGATAAATTCTTATTTTTTTTTAAGAATTATTTGAATTGATTTTTCCGAATTAAATCTAAAATATAAGGGCCCGTTCGGTATCACTGCCATTTTCAGTTTTTGATTTTTTGCGTAAATTTTATTGTTAATTAAGTTACAAAATTAACTTTAAATTATTTGGCTTTATAATAGTCATATAAAAAATGAAAACTGACAACTGAAAACTGAAAATCACTTATTCTTGTTTTCAAAAACGAGACTTTGGTTTTCAAAAAAACAGAAAACTGAAAAATAGAAAACGATACTAAACAGGCCCTAAATTAACCCAAAATTAACCTCATACAAAGGGGTCTAATAATGCACTTCCAATTTGAATAATGTATGATATGCTTGTATATAGCATCTTAGGCCGTAAGTTTGTAACTCAAAAATGTATGGAAATGTGACTTGGTTTATTTTGGAACTTTGGATGTTGGTATGGTTGACTTCTTAACTTTGTAGTTTAATCTAATTGTGACTAAAAATAATATTTATTTTTGTCTAATGGGATTTACTTTTGTAGTTTAATCTATTAGTGACTTTGGCAATAATTCTACTTGTTTGTCTTGAAGGTTGACCAATGCTCCTCTTTATCACTGGAGGTTCAATGAGGGGCACATAATATATCCCATGCCTTATCATCAGTCATTAGGTATTGAGTCTATATTGTAAATCCTCTCTTTAGCTTAATGGGTGAAAGTCTTGTTAGTAGTATGATTGTAGGAATCAATTATAAACATATCATAAGACCCTCAATTTTTCATGTGGCACAAACCAACTTTCATAAATTACTTTACATAATCATGGGGTGTTAGAAACTCCCCCATTTAGAGAAAGAAATGTGCCTATGTTGCGCTTAAACCAAACCATACCAATACTCACACAGGAACCCCCCCACTACATAGCTGGTCTAGCGCCCCCCACTACATAGCTGGTCTAGCGCTGCCCTATAACCCAACACACAGTCGCAGGTTACTATGCTACCATTTCTAGCAAGCTGATCCACCATAACGTCGCAACACAACCTAATAAGATCACAATTCACCTTTGGGCCCATAAATCCTCTCTTGGCCTCTTGGGCCGAGAAGGTGAACACCTTGTTAGTAGTACAATGGCAGGAATCTATTGTAAAAATATTATAAGAGGTTTAATTTTCCAATGTGGGACAAACTAACTTCTACAAACCTTTTTCCATAATCCTAATACCCATACGCGTTCTTGTACCTCCTTATATATATAGTACCATGAGTCACAATAGTCTACATGTCCCCCCCCCCCTAGCTTGAATTATGGCTCAAATAGCATGCTAACAGGGCACACCGCTAATTTTCCACGTCCCACACGCACATGTCTTGTTGGTTAGTGAGAGAGGTAGCTAACCATGACCATCATTTTCATTTGCAAGAGTTAAGTAGCTTGCCATCTTATGTCATATTTCATCTAAATTCCACCATTTAGCAATTTGCTTGTTGCCTCTTAGCAATCCTAGCAACATAATTCTTCTTCTACCTAACCATAACAAAAACATGTTAAAATTATTAATACCCAATGTTATTGTTCGAATACCTAACCACGACAAAATAGAAGTTGCATACAATTACCTTCAAGTAAGGTAAGGACACGTAGTCCCTAAGAGATAGTTTAATGACTCAACAAAGTTTGTTGTGTTCTCATGGTACAATTAAGCCCCCCTATGCATGTTATCACTAATCCACATAGAAGGACCTTTACTAGCCAATTTTTCCAATTGGTGATGTGCCTTCTTAAAACAAAACTCAAATTCTTCCACAAGTGTCTAAACAATACCTCTAAGGCACTCTAGGCCACACATCATCAAGTTCTGGCAAAATTATTCCCTTCGTACCATTTAAAGTACACTCATTGACCAAAATTGAATACTAAAAATCAGGAAAAAGCAATGCGCCTTTTGTTGTAGAAGTATTTTCGTGGTAGAAAGGATACCATCCGTGGTGAAAAGTACATATTTCGTGGTAAAAGGTATACCTTGGAAAGCCTTACTATCTACAACGAAAGGTTTACTTTCCACCACGAAAGATGTGACACCCCACCATAGTTCCCTTTCAAATGACTCAACTCTTATCAAGCATGTATATCCCTTTAAGAAACCCTCATACGCAACAGCAAATGAGATAAATGGACTTGAATACTAATACCTTTCTAGAGCTTCTTTCTTTCTAAGTTCTCAATGCCAAAATTTATTTTCATTTCATTTTCACATAATTCATTGCCACACTTCTCACTGTGAGAGTTATCGTGTTAGAGTCGGCCTTGTTAGTATCCTTCTTTCTTGTCTTCTCGTCCTTCTTCTTAACTACTTAACCCATGCACAATGTGTAATTGAGTCAGGATTTGTTTCCTTCATGTCATGACGATAGCAAGGCAACTTAATGTTTGAGAAGTCGTCATAGCCACCATGTATAATGTTCAAACCATAAGATCTCATAGCCAAAGCTGTGAACTTCTTCAATGTAATGCCTTATCGTTTAAATAACAATTCATTCAATGGTTTCACTCGAATATCATTGTTAGTCCTTATATCATCCAATAGGATGTGAGCAAGCTACTCATATGATGCCATGGGGTTGGAGTGTTCAATTAGATTGCATCTCTCATGTTTCTTGCAGATGCTCTTGATTGCAAAAGTGTATGAGTAGGTAATAAGGAAGAATGGATTCTAAAAGGGCAGCCATTTGAACATTGAGTTGTGTACATGCCTTTGTCATCTTTGCTAAACAAAGAACGCCTCTTGAATGGAGTATTCCCTAAAAAACATATTGGGGTGCTTTTTGTCAAAGAACAACATCCAAGGCTCCAACTTTATCGACCCAAATTTCTCATTGACATATACCATGCCATTTGCAAACAACTTGTCAAATTAGTCCTCCTCACCATCATCAGCATTGTCACACCACCCATCTCATGTATTTGGTTCATATCCATCACATATAAAGGGATACTCTTCTTCATTTCAAGAATAAGGTCTACACATATCATCCTCATTTCCAGAACTACCACTAGAAGGTACATAAGCGTTACCCTCAGATTGATCAACAATATTACTCGAGATCACTTGCCTTTGAGTTCTACTACTTTCACTTAACTCCATTGATGTAGGAATAATCAAGCCCATGTTTAGCATCCTCTTGACACTTTACTTTAGAATTCTTAAGTTGTGATGGAGCTTTTAGATTTGGTAGGTGATACGTGGATTTAATTTGTAGGCTATTTTGTTGTGTAGTCTCAATATTAGTATTTGGTGGTACGAATGTGTCTCACACGTGATGTTTGATTATGGAGATCATAAGCCAAAATAGAAGAAGATAGTATTGTGGATGTTTTTTGGGTTTCTTAACACGAAGTTCTCTCTAAATGTCCTATTCTTCACAATAAGATTTCCCTTCAATGGTGCATGCTTCACAATAAGCCTCACTCAGTGGTGTAGTGAACACAATAGCTTGTTCACTTAAGGTTTCATATCCACTGGTTGGTTTACCTTTAGATATCCTAAGATGCATTGTTGTCTCATACTATCCAAATTAAATGTTAATAACTTTTCCTTTCGTAAGCTCAAACATCTTCGCCATATATATGTTGATCATTCAAGAAAGACATTTCTTTTGTAATAGCCCGATCCACCATACGTCGCAACACAACCTGGGATGGAAAGTCACCCCTTAATCCCATATATCTACTCGAGTTTTAGGAGGTGAATGCCTTGTTGGTGGCATGATGGTAGGAATCTATTATAAACTGATCATATGAGCCTTAGTTTCCCAATGTTGGACAAACCAAATTTCATAAATCACTTTCTAAATCCCGTTGTGTTACAAAATCCCCACTTAAAGAACGCAAAGTCCCAGTTGCTCCTACAATCCATACTAGTCACAGGCCGAAAATCTTCTCCGCTAGACGGCTTGTCTAGGCCTAACCCCAGCACCCAGCACGCGGTCGCATGGTTGCTCTGATCTTCATACGTCGCAACACAACCCAATAAGATGGGAAATAACCTCTTGAGCCCATATATCCTCTTGTGTGTTTTCAAAGGTGTAAAGCTTGTTGGTAGTATGATGACAGAAATATATTATGAACTGATCATATGAGCCTTATTAGTTTCCCAATGTTGGACAAACCACTTTAAAAATCTCGTAGTGTTACATTGTTCGTAGTGTTAATATAGCTACTTATTTGAAAATTTGGCAACTGAAGACCACTTTTCGCTTTCCAAATGAACTAAGTTATCTTAGACATCAAATATTTTACAAGCTTCCTCATCCTTTCTACCTCTAATTCAATGATATATCCCTATAGGAAATCTTTAATGTTCCGGAACTCATTCTACAATTAAATACAACTATACTCATTTAAGAAATTATGCACTATAGTTGAAGACAACAACTTTCATCAAACATAGAATAAGACTGCAACTTTCATCACTCTAATCAACAAACGTAGCATACCTCCATCCATTTTCGGAAACAATTAACCAATAATTTTGATGTGTAATTCAGAGATATATTCCCAACAACATAAACAACTAATATCACATAGATAATCTGGTAAGGTTACACAAAACAATCATTTTCATGGACTCTACTCAAAATTATTAACATTTAACAAGTAAAATTCAAAATTGATATACATACCTTAATTTTTTTTTCCAAATACAACAATTTGCGATCAAAACTCGATGCCTTAAACCCTAATTTTCATAAAACGGGAAGAATCCAGGTTAAGTTTGAGTGTTGTAGATTTGGCCATACAAAAAAGAGGTGGCCTGGTTTTTTCATATACTAAGGCCCTGTTTGATAGGATTTAATATCAGTACTATTCACATTAGTTCAGAGTCATTCAAATCAATTCAGATCTGATAAGATAAGAGTCATTCAAATCAGATTAGATCTGATCAGAAATGTTCAAATAACTATCAATGTATTTGGTCCATAATTGATATTAATTCGTTGAAATTCAGTCAAATTTTCAACAAATTCTGATCAGATCAGATCAGTTCAGAGTCATTCAAATCAGATCAGAGTCATTTAGAACAGACAAGTTCTAAAAGATGAAGTCCTATCAAGCAGGGCCTAAGTAGCTTTGAAGCTAAGGAAAGTGAAATGATAAAAATTTGTAGGGGTATTTTAGGCATTTCGTAAAATTAACGGTGTTTAGGTGAAAACTGTGATATTGGGTGATTAAGGTCATGTTACGGCCACGCGATAGAATAGAGGGTTATAATATGGAACAAGATTGTAGGTTTGGGTATCCAGTAACTTCAGAAAACACAAGGGTACAACTGGAGTTAAAAATTACAACTAAATTATTGAATAGTGTAAATTAACTTTTAACATGATCTACGGAGATATAAAATCTCTTATGATACTTTGCGTTATTTGTGGAGAACCTTAAAATTATTCTTTTGTCAAAAAGGATATTTTAGTTACAACTCATTTTTTCTGGTACAACGTTACGACTATTTGTAAACGCCTTTTTTCCTATTAGCACATGTTGAAAATTTGCTAAACTAGGCTCCTTTACTTTGGCTTATCAGAACACCAAGTTAGATTTTGACTATTAAGATTTTCAACTTGAAGAGTCCAGATTGGGCAAAACTAACAAAGTTTTCAGATTTCTTTTTTCTTTTTTTTCTTTTTTTTTTTTTGCGAATTGAAAAATTATATCACAGAATTCCAATTTCGAAGTTCTAAATTTGAACTTCTTAGTTGTTTGAAAAGAGTGTAATAACTTTTATCAATTGTAAAACGTTTGTAGGCAACGCTTAGTTTTTTTTTTTTTTTTTCCAATTTCCCCTTTTTTTTTTAAAAAATGGTTGTGAATTTTTTTTTTCTTTTTTTGTTTGAAAATCATATAAAGGAGGAAAGGACATTTATTTTTCTATTCTTCCTTCCTTAAATCCTTAAACATTTATCATATATGAGATGATATAGATTGTAGAAGTAAGACTACAACGAGCCCATTTCGACTTTGAATATCTTCTCTTTACATGGCTATATATCAAACCACTACTTTAGCTCCCATTTGATTGTCTTTCAGGTAAAGCTGGCAAAAATCAACCTGACCTGAAAATGACCCGTTTAATGTAGGTTTTGGTCAATGGTTTCTAACTCGTTTAACTAATTTGGTTGACCTATCCAACTTGTAAAGACAAATAGGTCGGGTTCAGGTTCTAACTTTCAACCTGAAAATAACTCGATCTGACTCGCTTACATAAACAGGTCCAAAATGGGTCAGTTTGGGTTGTTTAATGGGATGGCAGGTCGGGTTGACCCGTTTGAAACCAATTTAAATGGATTGGCGAGTTGGGTTCACGCGTTTTGCAACTTCTTCACCCATTTAGTAAACAGGTCGGGTGCAGGTCAGCGGACATCCAACTAGTTTATATGCCGAGCCGGGTTTATTTTAATTTTATTATGTATTTTTTTTATTTTAGCTATTAGTTAATAATTACAAAACATTTGACTAATTATACATCACATCATTTTTTAACATCCAAAAGTTAACGGCGTAAGGGGATAGGGGCACCACATGCATGTAGATGTGAAGTTTGGTGGCGGTGGATTTGTAGAAGTTTCAAAACTAGGGTCACCAAACGCGTTCTGACATAGTTCGAAAACAATATGTGAATTTGCCATTTTAACTTTTCAAGTTTTTACGTGCGAGGTTATATCATGCTACCATGACTATGAGAAGCATGGTGGTCCCTTTCACAGTAGAGTAATAGTGACCACACTCAAAATGACGACATTTCATGTTTTATTTCATGGCACTCACCCCTTTATTATGATTAGGAACACCATACTCTTCATGGTCCTGAGACAATGGTATAATAATTTGTTGATATATATGGTCACACTGCTTTGATTGTTATAGCCCGATCCACCACATGTGGCAACATAGCCCAATAAAATGGGAAATCATCTCTTACGCCCGTAATTCCTCTTGTAGGCTTTCAAAGGTGAATGTCATGTTGGTAGTATAATGGTAGGAATCAATTATACTCTGGTCATATGAGTCTTAGTTTCCCAATGTGGGACAAAGCAATTCCCTAAACAACTTTTCAAATCTCGTCGTGTTACAACCTCCTCCACTTAAATGACGCAACGTCCATGTTGCGCCTAAACCAATCCATACTAATAGTCACAGGCTGAAGATCTCAGCCGCTAAACGGCTGTTCTGGGCCTTGCCTTAGCACCCAGCACGCGGTCGCAGGTTGCTTTGATACCCTTTGTAATAGCCCACACCACCGTCTGTCGCATTACAATCTAATAAGATGGCAAGTCACATCTTAATCCCGTAAATCTTCTCGTGGGCTTAAAAACTGTTGGTAGTGTGATGGTAGGAATCTATTAGAAATTGATCATAAGAGCCTTAGTTTTCCAATGTGGGAGGTCAGCCGGAAACGAAACAAATGCAGCTACTGTTCTAAGTTCGTATGACTTCGTTCTTGTTGTGTGTGGACTTCCTAATCGATCTAGCAATTCCATAACCACTTTCAAAATCCCATAGTGTCAACATGCATACTAAATTGTTTTGATTTGGATCATTATTAATCTTAATTCTTGTCTGGTCATTAAACGGGTCGGGTCGTTGTCCAATAACCGGTCACTAAAGGTCGGATCGGGTCTTTGTTAGGTTGGACATTATCGGGTTGTGTCGTGTCATGGGTCTTATCGGGTCGGATCGAGTCGGGGTGTGGTGATCACAATTTCGGGTCCAATTGGGTCAGGTTTTCAAGTGATGGGGTCAGGTCGTTCGAGTCGGGTCAAGGTTGCCTGATCTAACGGTGGGTTTAGGAAAATTTGGCAGCTAAACCTTTTAATTTTCAGTTCCGCTGACTAGGACTTTTTTTTGTTGGGTTTTCACCAAATGCAGGGCCGTTTCGGATAATTTAGAGGCCGTAGGGTGACGGGTAAAAATTGGCCCTCGAATGACTATTATTTCCCAATATTTAATTATAAAATGATGTATAATGCACATAAACTACAAAGGTATTGCACATCCATTGCACATCTATTGTGCAAGATTAAAGACGGTTTAGTAATCAAATAAAAAAACTAACTAACTAAGTTGGCAAAAACAAGAACAAACTAAGTTCGACCCCTATCAGAGCCGGCTCTAGCCAAATGCTTCAAAATTTGTTTGGGGCTACATTCTGTTGAGATGCTATTGAAACATTTACATTTGTGAACTTATTTATGTCGATATCTTTAGATTCATACATTTAATCCATTCATTAACATTAATATGTTTTGTTAACCAACTAACATTACAAGTTTTGTTATATTTCCTTTCTTGCTAATGTAGTTTTCTAAATTATTGTAAAATAAAACACAAAAGTTTACAATTCATTTGAAAATTGCAGCAAAGTGTACTTATCACCACAGGCCAGAGTTTGATTGTCGTGGACCGGCCACCACCACAACCATCGACTACAGCTTTGACCCCTACCCTTTGGTGGCAAGGTTGGTGGTGGGGGATTTTTTTTTGGGTTGCTTTTGGGGATATGTGTGGTGACATTATACTACATGTACACATATAGACCCGCACAACAACCTGTCCCGACGGAGGTGTTTGCTGCCCTGCGGACCGTGACATTCTACGGTGACACTCTTTGCCCCATTTGCCAAGAGGGCTTTGTCCCGGGGGTGGACCAACTGGTTCTCCTACCGTGCGACCACCTTTACCATGTAGAGTGCGCGTATTTGTGGTTACGGGGAGTTAATAAAACATGTCCTGTTTGCAGGGTTGTAGTATCTACTACAATAGTTGTTGATTAGTTTATATGCATTCCTATCATGACCTAATAAAGAAAAAGACTTTTGCCATGATTCAGACTAGTGTGGTCATGTTGTATAATAATAAGATATTTTTAATGTTAAACCATGTTATTTTTGGGGTTTCTTGCGAAACACTACCTAATAATTAAGTCCTTATTTTGCGTCTCCCTATTAAGTTTTGTTTTTGCAAAGCTATACAGCTTATACCTAATCAGGCTATTTCTTTGCGAAACCATACCCAACTCGTATTTTTCTAATGAGCTGACTCGTCTTTACTCACCCCCAACTTAATTTTATTCCCGAATTCAACTAATTTTTTTTAAATGCCCTCAATGTCGTCCCTGTTCTTAAACAATTGAATCAAATTCTTCCATTTTCGCCCCAAATCTTCGAAAATCACTCATGCCATTTATCAAGACATTTACCCTAAAATCCCCTCGATTTATCTAAAATCGAGCATGCATTCCATCAAGCTATCCACCAGATAAGATTGACTCGCAAACCATGGTTTCCTACAACAAAACCTTGCACAAAATCAACTCAACTAAATAAAAAAAATATGCGGATGATACCACTTTCCTTTTGAACATAATAATTTGGGCAAAATCGTAGGATTGTACCGCCAATTCCCAATGTTTAGAACGAAGATAGAAAAATATATTGGGGGAGCCGCAAGAGGTGGGGGCAACACTATACAACGACAACAGGCGGTGAACCAAATGAGGAGAGATAAGAGAGGAGGTAGAAGAAATCTAAAACTTAAGTGGAAGAAATGTGTAGGTTGGACCTTACATGAAGCAAAAGAACAAATGAAGAAGAATACTAACTAGATAAACATAAATAAATGTGCTTGTGGCAGTAGCAGAATAAAAAAACAGAGGAAATTTTGAAGAATTTGATGAAGGAAGATTTTAAGCGAAATTGAAAATTTTGTTAAAAGGATCGAGGCAAAAAATTTGGTTGGGGTGAGTTAAGGGCGAGTCTGTCGAGTCGACTTGCCGAACAAACGAACTAGGTATGTTTTTGCAAATAAGTGGTGTTCTTTTTTTTTTTTTTTTTTTTTTTTTTGGTACAAAGGAGCAGCTAATGCTGCGGGGGTGGGGGTATGAGGATTTGAACCCGGGACAACCCCCAGGCAGGTTGAGTTCCTATCCACTAGGCCAACCTTGATCCTCAATAAGTGGTGTTCTTAAGTATGGTTTCTGGATATATGACTTAATAAGTATATCTTGTCAATATAAGGAACTTATTAGCTATAGGTCGCATAGAAACCCTTAATTTATGTACCACATATTCTCAATTAATTTTTATGAATATCACTTGCTCGCTTATTTGTAATGCTTTAAGTATTGACAATAAGTACAACAATCCCAAGTTTTTGTCCTTTGTTAATACAAAAACTCATGATTATTATGATGTAATTAACGCACAAAAAGTCAACCACAAGGGCTAACAAAAGTCCAACCAAATAAAATAGAAATAGATAATCCAAATAAGATCATGATGAGGAAAACTCTATATTCAATGATGGTGACGAAGTGCAAGAGGAAAACTGGAAACAATTGCTGAAGAAGTGGCAAATGAAAATCAGGGAGCTACAATGAAAGGCAATTGGTGGTGAGGAACAAAAGAGGTAATATATAATGAATCTTTATCCCTAATGCTAATACTCATAGTAATGATGGGAATGGAAAAAATTTGATCTCTTTAAGGTTTCATTTCTCCCTAATGGAGTCTTTTTGTGAGGTTTACTTCGGTTGAAAATAGGGATCTGATTATGAAATCTTGCCACTTTTTTTTTTTTATAATAAACCATTAATCGTTAAAGAGTAGTCTGAGGAGCTGGACTTGAATTAAAATTCTGGACAAAAAATTGCATTCAGAAAATCGCAAGTCTGATTGGCAATTATCAGAAATGTGATAGCAGGGCAACAGAAGAGAAGAGTAGACTAGGATATGCCAGAGTTTTAATTCAAGTAGAGGTAAACCAGGAGTTTCCTACTGTTCTTAAGTTTGGTGATGAGAATAGCAACATAGTGGAACAAAATGTGGAGTATAACCATCGCAGTGTAGTGTGTGCAAAAGAAGAAGACATTCAGGGGCACAGTGTTGGAGAAAACAAAATGAAAGAAGGGAAGGTAGAACTAGACCTGCAGGAAACAGACCACCATCTATAAGGTAGGTATGGAGGTCAATTCCCAACCAAAATGCAACCCAAAATGCATTTACCACTCCTCCTAACCCTGTCACACGATACCAAGGCCAGTCTCTACAGCAAATGATGCCACTAACACACAGAGACAACTGATACTTTCCCCTCAGAGGGAAACCAATCCAAATGGAATGCAGACTCGAATGCAGATCTTATCATTTGCAGTAGTGGTAAGAGGTCAAAATAGCAATATATGATGGAATGGTAGTGAGATAGTAGACCATGGCTAGCATTGGAATGTGGAATGTTTTGAACCTGAACAATCCAAACAAGCAGATGGATGGAAGTCTAGAGATTCATGATAAGGAATAATGCTGGATTGTTTGGGCTTCTAGAAACTAAGGTGAAATCGAGTAATAGGATTCACCCTAGGTTTTGTGAGGGTTGGAGTATTTGTACAAACAGTAATAAACATAGTGGGGGGAGACTATGGGTTATGTGGGATCCAAGTATGTTTCCAAGTAATTTTAATCTACAAGTGAATGTTATAACCAGTCAGATAATCCATGGTAAGGTGACTCAAGTAGAGAATAATAATGAGTTCTGCATTACTTTTTTGTATGGTCAGAATTCTGCAAAGGATAAGATAGAACTCTGGAGCAATCAGAAGAAAATAAAATCTCAGGTTAATGGAGCATGAATCATTTGTGGGGATTTTAACAATGTGCTCTACCCTAATGAGAGAATAGGAGCCCCTGTTACTAATGCAGAATTTAAAGATTTTCAAGAAGCTGTCCAGACTTGTGGCTTGAATGATATGAAGGCAAATGGAAATTTCTTCACCAAGAATAATAAGTAGGAAAAAGGGAAAAGATAAGAGTTTATAGCAACATAGACAGGGTTATGGTTAATGATGATTGGATCATGGTTTAATCTTGACAGTAGTGCATATTTTCATTCGGAAAGGTTGTATGATCGTAGCCCTTGCATAATCAGCCTCCGGGATGAAAAGAGAAGTGGAAAATCTAGCTTCAAGTACTTTAACATGTGGAGTCAATGTGAGGATCGGAGTTTGAGTAGATAGTTAAAAAGGCTGGAATGCTATAATTAGAGGATCACCAATATTTAGGGTGGTGCAGAAGCAAAGTTTGCTAAAAAGACCTTTGAAAACCCTAAACAAAGGCAAACTCTCTAATATTGAGAAAGAGGAAGCAATTAAATACTTAGGATTCTTCTCAGAAGAAAAGAAAGCTTTCTTGGACAAAAATGTAAAGCAAATTGGCTGAAATACGGAGATAGAAATACTGGATATTTTTACTGCTCCATAAGAGCAAGGAGAATCAGGAATGCTGTTAATATCATTCAAGATTTAGAAGAAAAAGAGAGAAGTGACGATGATGGGATTCAGGTAGCTTTCTTAGAGTTCTACAATCAACTGTTGGGCCAGGAAACATGTTGTAATGAGGTACATATCTCTAAAGTTAGGAAAGGCAGAGGGATAACTGAGGAGATGGGAGCTAGAATGATGAGGCCAGTTACCAAATAGGAGATAAAAAGAACAATGTTTGACGTCCCAGGAAATAAAAGTCCTGGACCAGATGGCTATTCTAGCTAGCTAGTTTTACAAAGAAACATGGCACATCTTGGGTGATGAGATTTGTGAGGCAATCATTGATTTCTTTGAAAAAGGCAAGCTGCTGAAACAACTGAACAATACAGTTCTTACTCTGATTCCAAAGGTCACCCATCCTACAACTGTATTGGAATTTCGACCAATAGCATGCTGCAACACAAGTTATAAATGCATCTCCATTATTATTTGCAACAGATTAGGAGAAGCACTTCCTAAGCTGATCAGTGATAACCAAGGTGCTTTTATTAAAGATAGAGACATAATGGAGAATATAATGATACGTCAAGATTTGGTTAGGAAGGACAACAGAAAGTCCACTTCTCCTAGATGCCTACTCAAAGTGGATTACTGGAAAGCATATGACACAATGGAATGGAAATTAGTGGAGAAGATGATGGAAGCTATGAAGTTCCCTCAGAAGCTGATTATGCAATGTTTGTATGTGCACTCCATCTTATACACTATCACTCAATGGGAGGAATTTTGGTTTTTTCAAAGGGAAGAGAGGGTTAAGACAGGGTGACCGACTATCACCCCTCCTTTTTACAATCTGCATGGAGTACCTCACAAGAATACTTAGAGTGGTGGGAGAAAGAAAGGAATTCAGATTTCAGCCTCAATGTGGAAAAATTAAGCTCAACCACCTGTGTTTTGCTAATGATTTCCTTCTTTTCTGCAAGGGAGAAGTCAAATCAAACATGCTTATCCTTAGGGCTTTTCTACATTCTCAAAGACTTCTGGCCTCTGCATGAACCCCTCGAAGTCTAACATTTATTTTGCTGGGGTAAATTGTCATGCTGTGGGTGAGAGAGGTCGATCGTTCAACAGGGCGGATGGGTCGAAGCATAGCAGGTCTCGATCCAGGTTCAATTCCGGTGATGTGAAGCGTTACAAGTGTGGTGACCTTAGGCATGTTAGGCGGAATTGTCCTAAAAAGCGGGAAAAATGTGATACCAACTTGGTTCAAGGTGGAGAGAATGGTGAAAGTTCTCTCGTCTACGATATTGATGTCTTTGCAGATACTATTGTAGGTAACGATGCAAATTCCAAGGAAGAATGAGTTTTATATTCGGGTTATGTTGATCACTTTTGCTCTCGAAAAGAATGTTTTGTGGAGCTCCATGAAGGTATGACGGGTAAGTTGAGTTTGGCGGATAATTCAACTGTTAATGTCATGGGCGTTGGGGTGGTAAAAATCGAAACTGGTGGGGGAGTTGTGCATGCTTTGGACAAGGTAGCATATGTTCCAAAGTTGTGGAAGAATCTAATCTCACTTAGTCGGTTGAACTACGAAAGTTATGGGTTTAAGGCTCATGAAGGAGTCGTTGATGTGACTAAGGGTAACATGGTCCTTATGAAGGGGATTTGTATTGTGGGTTATATCGTCTAGACGCTTATAGCGTGAAGACCTCAAGGAAGACGTCAACGTGTGTCATTCGCGGGGAAGGCTACGAAGGTAAATAGTTTCCATGCTGCAGACGGGCGCAAAGGAAAATATCATGCCGGTGATAAGGTGGAGGTCCCTTTCCAGAGTCAAGTCACGCAGTTTACTCGGCTAAAGTTGTACACGGTTCATTGGTCTTGGTATTGAGTTAGGGTGAGGAGCGGACACTAATTACTCGACTATGCAGCTGGAATTTTTCTAAAGGCTCAATGGTTGTTCATCGATCACTGTTTCTCCCTTGAGATAGATGGGGAGAATGTCTGGATTAAAGTTCCATCCCAAGTGCACTGTTCACATTGTAATGTGAATTCGAAGGGCATCTTAATGCAATTTAAGAATGGTTGTTTCTTAAAGGTACATGCGTGAGATGTATGGGAAACTTAATTGATAATTAAGTTGTATTAATTAGAAGGTTCATGCATGTGGCAAAGATGGTTGCTATATGAAGGAATGAATTTCTTTTGGTTAAATACGCACACTCACACACTTACATATACCAGGAGAATTGTGGGGTGGTATCACAAGATGGAAAAATATTAAGGTTGTAAACACATTTGACTCCGAAATTGGGACAAGCTTAGAGGGTTAAATAGTTGACTCTAAAACTGGCTGGTACTTATATTGTGAGGGTTCTAAATTGGTGTGTAACTTAGGACGGCAGTCTTTGTACCGACTTTATAGTGGAATTTTAGTCGTTTGGCTGATTGGTTTACCTCCGGCTTTGGAGGGCTTTCCCTGGGTTAAGTCCCTAAATATCTTGTCTCATCGTGTTATTGCTTGCTGTTATATTATTTTTACGGTTAGTTGTCGATTGATGCTTCCGTTGCACTGGAAAATTGGCGATAATTTCCCAACATTTGACCCTCCCTTGCGCGCCTTTGTTCGTCCCCGTTTTTCCGCACGAAAACGTTCCCTGCCCTGTCGCGTGGTGTTGTCGTTCCGCCATTGTTTCTGAGCAGTTATGCCGGAATAATCTTCCTCCTTCATTACGCATAATTTAGCTTCATTCTGGTACAATTTCTACTCCTAAAACCCATGTTCGAATTCATTTACATTCATGGTGCTTTGAATTATAATTTCTGAAAGTTAATTCATTTTATGGTTTTATGGCTTTATAAATGTTTTATGTGTGATTATAAACCATGATTGTTGATTTAAATTTATGCTTGTTTTAAGTTTTACTATATTAAGTTATGTTGTTCTCATAAGAAATAGTCTTTAGGTAAGAAGTAAGAAGTTATCTCATCCATTCAATCAATCAAATCCAATGGTTCATATTAAATGTTAAAACAAAAATAAAAGTCTTAACACAAACCAATAGCGTCTCAAACCAAAAAAAAAAAAAACAAACCAATATCTCACATTTTTCTCTCTCCTCTACTTCCCTCTTCTCTCTCCTCTCCCACCGCCCTTACCACCGCCGCACACCGAGAACCACCACAGCCGCCGTCGCACTCCGCCCACCGCCATCAACGGCGCCACTAGAAGCGGCCGACTCCGATAATTCCTATTCTAGAATCATCGGCCCCATTTGAGCAGTGCACCACCGCGAAAATCACCATTTTCTCCCCCTTTTCGCTCTTGATTCCGTCACATCTGGCCGCCTCCGCCCTAGTTCTCCGCCGTCGATTGAAATTGGACGGAGATGTCTTCATCGTCGATTGATTGAAATTTTGTGTTAATTGTTGGAAAATTTGGAATGAAAATGTATGATTTTTAAGAATATGAAAATGTGATTAGTGTTAGTTAATGGTAGGATTATGCGAACGCGAGAATGAGAGCGAGATTACTCGAATCGGCGAATGGAGAAGGTGGTGGAGGTCGCGACTTGGTTCGCCGGACGAGGGAGGAGATTCTGGTGGCCTCGGGGGTTGCTTTGGTGGTGGTCAGAGGCGGTCATGGTGGCGTCTGGGGTTGTTTCGTTGGTGGTTAGGGTTTGGGGAGTGATTTGAGGAGAGAGCAAACGTATGAGGGAAAATGGAAGATGGAGAGGCGGTGGTTGTGTCGTAGGGGATAGGGCTTTGGCTCGCCAAAGGACAGCGACCACGGTGGTGGAGGTGGAGCGGGATGACGTGGTGGTTGGTGCTATGGTCAGTGGCGGTCATGGTGGCGGTTGGGGTTGTTTCTGTGGTGGTAGGGTTTGGGAAGGGGGAGGGGAGGAGGAGAGAGAAAATTAGTTAATTTTACTAAATAAATGCATTTTATATTTAATTCAAGTGCATTTTATTTAAAATGCATTTTATCTTAATTCAATGTGCATTTTATTCAAAATGCATTTTATTTCATCTACAAAAGCATTTTATTATTATTGAAAGTGCATTTTATAAGAATATAATGACAAGTGCATTTTGTTTAATTAGAAGTGTTTTTTGTTAAATTAAAAGTGTATTTTATAAAATCATTAGAGGTACATTTTGCATTTTTAGTGAAAGTGCGTTTTTCTGAGTCAAAGTGCACTTCCCCGGGTCAAAGTGCACTTTGCCGAGTCAAAGTGCACTTCCCCGGGTCAAAGTGCACTTCCCCGGGTCAAAGTGCACTTCCCAGAGTCAAAGTGCACTTTACCGAGTCAAAGTGCACTTTACCGAGTCAAAGTGCACTTTACAGAGTCAAAGTGCACTTTACAGAGTCAAAGTGCACTTTACCTAGTCAAAGTGCACTTTACCGAGTTAAAGTGCACTTTACAGAGTCAAAGTGCATTTTGTTAATTTAGAAGTGCATTTTGTAAGAATTGTTAATTTAGAAGTTCATTATTTATGAAAAGTGTATTTTGTTAAATTTAAATTGCATTTGATAAGAAAAATGCATGTTGTTAAATTAGAAATGCATTTTATAAGAATAAGTGCATTTTTTAAAAGTAGAAGTGGATTTTGTAACAATAAATATTTTTGTAATTAAAATTGCATTTTATAATAATATAAGTGACTTTTGTTGAATTAAAAGTACAATTTATAAGAATAATGCCTTTTGTTTAGATGTGTTATTGGTTTTGTAAGTTCCAATCTTAGATATTGATGTACAATATAAGTACTTCTTACCTTCCTACGACATATAACTTCCTACCGGAACAGGCCCCTAAAGGTGTATATAAGAAAAAAAGTTAACAAAAATATCATGTGTTAAGTTTTTAGGAATAGAGTACAAAAAATGTATTAGTAAAAGCGTTAAGGTAAGTGTAAAATGACAATAATTGAATTTGGAAACAATAAGTGATTATTTTTTGTATTATGCTTTTTTAATAGGATGTCATGTGGCATGTGAGAGAGAACCTAATTGAAGCCGGTGATTTAAAAGCTAATAGTTTGGGGCGTATTCAGGGCGTCTGGTAGTGAAGAAATGCAGAGAGATAGTACAATATTTGAAAAGCTCTCGCATAAAACATTGAAGTATTAAACTCCCACACAATTTGTATTAAAACGACAATCTACATGAAACATAATATATATAGGAGTAATCTGATATAACTTGGTCTACGTATATCAGAATATTAAGATACATGTATTTTTAAGTTCGTATCGAAATGTATTTTAATGTAAAAACCATTCACCCATATTTTTTTGAAGAGCTAAGTACGATTTTGGTTAAGATATATCGACAAGTTTAAGACTATTGTTAAAAATGCTTAAACAATGATTAAAAAAAAGTTTTATCTAAAGATAAAGCAATCTTCTATACAATGAGATTAACAGACATCTTAACTAAAAAAAAAAAAACTAGTTTACTGTCAGGGCTACGCCTGTGTTAAGTTTTGCCATATTAAATTATCGCATTTATGAAGATTGATGTATATAAGAAAAAAAAATATCATTTGTTAATTTTTTAGGAAGATAGTACAAAAGTTGTGTAAGTAAAAGCGTTAAGGTAAGTGCAAATGGACAATAATGAAATTTGGAAACAATAAGTGATTATTTTTTTATTGTGCTTTATTTATAGGATGCCACGTGGCATGTAAGATGATCTAACTGAAGCCGGTGAACGTGGTTTTTGCCTTTAACCCATCTTTTTTGTTTTTTTTTTTTTTGAGGTCTAACCCATCTTTTAATATATAGGTGTCGTTTGGATACCGCGGGAATTAAATTACCGTGGAAAGTATGAATTAACGGGAATTAAATTCCTAATGTAAACTCGTAGGAATTTGTCTAAATGCGTTTGGATACCATGTAGGAATTTCGGATTCCCTAGCATTTTTTTCCCATGGGTTGTTTGGATTCACTACTTCAATTCCAAGGTAAATTAGTAAGAATATTGTTTTACCCTTTACGTTTTTTAGTGGTCAACCACACAAATGTAAGGGGAGTATTAAAATTTTGAGGGCAATAGAGTAATTTTCTGAAATTGGAAGCATGGGAATTTTGAATGACCAAGGGGGGGGGGTGGGTAATTAAATTCCTATGGTGTATAGGAATTAGAAATGCCCATGGATTTTCCAATGCCTACACTTTGGATAAAAAGAAGTATCCAAACAACCCATCCAAAACCAAATTCCCAGGAAAATGAAATTCCTGTGGAAATAGAGGGTATCCAAACGAACCCATAGTATAGTATAAGATAAGATAAATTAGTTATTATCATTTATTTATTTTGAGATTAACTAATTAATAAATAAGAATAGATTCTTGTGATAGAATGTTCGGTGAAGTGCACGGGCTTTCATCTGGTATGAGAAAAAAGCCCAATGGCAAACCAAAAGCAGTAGTCGTCGTACCCCGTTCCTAAGTATGAAAACAAGAAAAGATACGATGAGAATGGACGAGGGTAATTTGGTCTAAGTGAAGTGAGGTAGAACATATCTTAGTGAGAGAAAGGGTAGATACTATATAAGTTAATAGGGCTCCAAAATATACTACAACTACCCTTTAAACTAAGCAAAGCCTAACTAGGGTACTGTGCATATCATGTGCTTTCTCATTTCCATAGTTTAGTACTTCTTCTACATACAAAACTAAAGTAAAAACTCCTCCACCTCCCCCTTCTTATTTTCATGGAAGATCCACCTACAAACAACCACACCTCCAATAATAATAATATTACCAATATTAATATTACTAATAATAGTAATAATAGTAATACTTCTTCTTCAAGCAGCAGCAACAGCAGCAGTAGTATTAGCAGCAGTGGAAGAGAGAGAAACAGTAATAATTCTTCAGAGCCAGTAAGGTCAAGATGGACACCAAAGCCAGAACAGATTTTGATCTTAGAATCAATCTTCAACAGTGGCATGGTTAACCCACCAAAGGAAGAGACGGTTCGGATTCGGAAGCTACTCGAAAAATTCGGGGCGGTTGGGGACGCCAACGTGTTTTACTGGTTCCAGAACCGGCGGTCTCGGTCCAGACGCCGCCAGCGACAGCTCCAGGCCTCGCTGGCCGCGTCTGCCGCGAATCCTGCACCACCTCCTGTTTTGTTGGGTGGTGGTGATGGAGGGTTTTACCATGAGTATGGTAACTTGCAGCTGATGAGTAGTAATAGTAATAATAATACATGCACAAGTGGTGGTAATAATAGTCTGGTAACTAGCTTTGCACCTTCTCTATTTTCTAGTGCTGGGGTTGAAGATGTCTTTTCCACATTTTCTGGTCAAATGATGAGTGTTATTTCTCCACATCATCATCATCCTTTGCAAAATACTACTGTTACTACTACTTGTTCTTCCCCAACTCCAATTTTGTGCCCTTCCGATCCTTCCAACCTTGAGTTTCAATCAGGTAAATTTTCTTTTTGTTCTCTTACTAACAATTTCTATATTCTTTTTGTTAAACTATGTATTTTAAAACACAAGAAGGTTAAAAAAGATACACCTACATGTATGAAACATTTTAATACAAAGTTTTCATTAAAAAAAAATTCAGTTTTTCATTTGGTATGCATATCATGGAAACCAAATTCATGCCCTACTCTAATGTGTTTTACCTGTCGAACGACTTTTAATTAATGAAGTTTTGTTCAATAGAACATAATAACTAATACCAAATTTAATGAAATTGAGGCCTATATATACATTATTTGAACTTCATTTTTAAGTGGTTAAGATGTTTGATTAAGAAACTAGTTCATTTCCATGAGTGCCCTCACTGTTTATCATGAACAAATTGGCCATTTTGTGTAATTATTATAATTATGCAATAGTATGAAAGGAATTACAAACAAATGATGAGTAAATGAAAATTAATAACGCTTGAAAAAATAATCGGAAATGAAATGATTTAGTGATGAATTCAAATTTAAGCAAAGACATTGTTGTTCCCAACTGTCGTCTCACATGCATACATTGTTTAGCTTAATATAATGTATTTTACTGACACCTATAAATTTCTCATGCAAACTCTTAAATATTTTACATTTCAATTTCTACGGTTCTACCTCTCTATCATTTTTAGTACATTCCAAAAAATTTGGGTTCGATGAATTTTGAGAAAACAATTAAGCTTGCATTCCATATTTAATTTGTCACATCTCGATCTTTAAACCATGAAATAATGCATAGAAATAAATAAGTCAGTTCACCTTATATCATAGTACTAAGTTAATTAACATTTAGGGCAAATTTAATTTGGTCATAATTAACAATGTGAATTCATGGATATATTAGTCATGTTTATAGACATGAAATTGTAATTTTGATTGCATAAAACAAAAATGAAAATGCAGGAATAATAACAGTGTTTATAAACGGAGTAGCAACGCAGATGGCGGAAGGTCCAGTAGATGTGAAGGCAATGTTTGGGGAAGAAGTAATATTGGTGCATTCTTCTGGTCTTCCTGTCCCTTTCAACGAGTACGGAATTTCTTTCCAAACCTTACAACACGGCGAAAGCTATTTCTTGGTATGTGCTTCCTCTCTTTTTTATTTAATTTACCGTTCTTTTGTATATTCTCTCCGTTTTCATGAATTGTTAAATTTAATTATTACGCTACTTGTATGTATTCCCTCTTCTTTATTTCGCTTCGCCACCGACTTGACCACATTGAAAGAGTGTTTAAACTACCTGTCATGATGATCAAGCTAGAATAATAGACTCTACTAGTCCTAAAATATAACTTAATGGATCGTCCTATAGAACCATCATTATTGCAATGTGATATAAAGGAAAGTAACAGATTGCAAAATAGTAGGGTAAAAGAAGGGTTATTGATTGTTTAATTTTGTGGACACTTAATTCAATTCAATTCAATTTGATTCTTATAATTACATCGTGATATATGTAGTTTTAGTACCTTAAAACATGTTGGTAAGGAACAAACATATTTGATGAGCTCCCACAAATATTTTTATAGCTAAATTACACTTTGTTCAGCAATAATCAGAAGTATTAATAATTAGCATTAAAAATCATTCAATAAAATAAAATAAAAGATACTCAGTCATCTCTAGCTCCCTCCTACTCAGAGTATTCTAAAAATATTACTGATCGTTCATCAAAATAGACTCCGGGATATTATATAGTTTGCTGATTAGATTGGTAAAATTTCTCTTTGTTTGGAAGCTTCATATGTAATACTTATCTCAATACATGTATGTTAATATGTACTAGGGGATGACGAGATTGTTTTCTATAGAGTTTACGAAGCCTATATGAAATAGTAATATGTACTAGGCTTCGTACATTATTGAAGAATACCCCTAACTTTCTGAAGATATCAAGCTCACGTGCATCGACTCTCCTATAAGACCCTACTATTTCTCAAAATTGTAAATATGTGATTTTATAGAATAACAAACTAAAGTTTTTCAAATTTCTAATGTTTATGTTGTTCTTATAGTGTTATAGTACTAGGTACATAAACTTTATCTTTACGAGCATAGTTTTCAATTTTTTATTTTCTTTTGATGGAAGTAGATTTCAAAATATTGTCTTTAACTTGAGGGAAGTACAAGTTTTTTCAGAGGAAAAAGGTTTAAATCATACTCCGTATATATTATCTGTTAAAGAGTTACTTCATTGTGTTATCAATTTAGTTTTGTACTAAGTTCATTGGTGCTTATGATGTGGACTTTATTTCCTCCCCATGCATAAATTCCACAATGAATTGAAAATTAAGATAGTGTTTTGATTTTCCATAAATAAACCCTTGCTCCCATTTTGATGATTGAAAATTATCAATGTTATAAACTTAGTTATCATATGTGGTATTGTGGTGACTGTTACAAATTGTGAACATCTGAGCTTAGTTATCACTTATTAAAAACTGCTTCTTGATGAAGTTTGGTTTGTGTGGTAGAGACGTGAAAGTGGGATAAAAAAATCTACATTATACAAGTATATAGTAGCCTTCATTCAATAATGCCTTTTGCAACAAATTCGTAATATTCGATCATGTAGTTCTATCATCAATTTATCATGGTATGAGTTGAAAGTCAATAAGAAACACAAGAATATCGATCTCTTGTCCAAGACAATGGTCAACACAAAATATACGCGTCAAAGGACAAAGTAACGCAAGTGGATTTATAAAATTTCAAAGAGTGTTTTAAATTAATTAATCTAATAAACCATGAATTTAATTGTGTCACATGATGCATAAGTAGATTAGTTGTAGTACTTCCCATACTAATACAAAATAAAAATACGGAGTAATTAATTAAGGAGTTAGCATAAAAATGAAGGGAATAATGAACATACGATGATGGGAGGCTGACTAGATGCTAAGAAATGACAGCTGATTAATAATTTGAGAATAATAAGAATTAATGATGTTCTTGGATTTTTATTGCAGGTTCCAAGACTCGCTTAAATGGGGAATAAAAGCTGCACCGACCAGTCTCGGATCTTCGATCTTCCTCCGCGTCACTCGAAATTCCTCTTAATATTATGATACTACTACTAGTCTACTAGGATACTTCGGACCACCCCCTTTTTTCCTTGTCCTTTTTTGTAGGATACTTCTTGAATTCAATTTAATTAATTTTTTTTTCGTTATATTTGAGAAGATCTAAATAAACTCTCATTTTCTCTCTTTCAATTCTGTCTTTCCACTTTCGAGCTATTCAAGGGGACTCAATAGATCAATATCAGACGACCAAATGATTTATATGAAACACAATGTAGGCAAATTTTAAGTTTAGGTGTTTTTCAATCTGATTTCACTAGAACAAAAAGCGTGTCAAATCAACGAGAAGAACCATGGTGATCACCCTAAACTTTCAAGTCTTGGAAGATGTATGTTTGTCCAAGTGATCACCCTAATAAACATTCAAAGCTTTTCTATTACGATATCAGTTTTTTTTTGGCTGAGTAAATATTACGATATCAGTTGTTCAAACCTTTAAAAGAGTATGATATGCTAAGACTAATACAGTAGTTAAGGCTTCTATCGATCTAAGAGTTATCATGGACTAGAATACTCATGTGGATTCATCACGCCAGTGGCTCAATAGCTCATTTTTGTAACAAAATAGAATTCTTATACTCCGTAGACTCCTACCTTGATTACACAATATTATTCGCTAGCCTAAGTGAAAAATTAAAGAAATTTTTTTTGCAAACCCATATTATATTAATATGTTATACTATGTGAGAAGCATATAGTACCATGCAACACACAACGGTGTGGCACATAAGGTTGACTACGTATTATATTTGTACTTGCAAAATTTGACAAAGACTATATAATGAGAACATATATATGTGTTGATGTATTAACCATATACAGCTATTAATTTGTAAACCCCATATAATATGGCAGTGTCAGTTTCTTTGCGTTTTTTGCTTTGGAAAATGTTTCTATTGCATGGGGTGGACCAATATGTCTGTTATATGCTTGCTGTAATATGAAGCAATCTATGCCAAATATTTCCAATTTAATTAAATTAAATTACACTATGCTAACATCATCTCTAGGTTTGCCCACCGTTTGAGGCATCCAGATTTGGCATGTTCATGATAGAATTTTCCTAACTTTTATTCTTTGGACTTTTACTATTTCTATCTATTGATTTTCTTAGATTCTTGGTGTTTTTTTTTCCATTTATCAATACATTCATATTTCATACTCGTACTTATCAATGTAGCCGTCCTCAGATGATGCAGAGCTCTTGAATTCTTTGAATGAGTGAAATCTACCTCTTAGGATTCTAAGATGCATATGAAATGGCACAAAATTACACCTAGGCATTACATATATAATTGAGGGACAAAGGTTGTATAATGTTTTCTGTTTTGTTCGATCAGTAGTAGTGTAGTACAGTATCACACGCCGATCGCGTAGCCAATATCAATTCGAATATATTAAAATATATTTAATTGGTAGAGTTCCTGCTCCCAAAATGGCCAAACTATCAAATTGGTAAAAAAAAAAAAAAAAAAAGAACTCTGAAAAAACAAAATACTAGGACTCTATAGGTAGACAAATCAAAGATGTATTAAATTTTGTTGCATAATTTAGAAAATGATAAATTATAAGGAAAGAGAGACAAGCGAGGGTCCTTGATTTTGCTAGGAATCTATATGTGGATAAGGTAGTTAGGCCTTGTATGATAGGACTTAATAAACCAAAGAAGTTTTTATTAGCCACCAAAGTTGGGAGGGTGGGATCTAAAAAAACACTAAAGTCGTATTTGAGATTTATTAAACACCAAAGTTGAAAAACTTGTTTTTATGACACACTTCAAACTATTTGGGTATTTGTTTAACACCAAAACAAATAAAAAAAATAGTTAATATTAATTTTACCTCGTAAATTATTTTTATGCTTTAAAAAAAAAATTACTCATTTTTTCTCCTCCAGTTCTCCATCATCGATTTTCTCTACAAAGGCACGACGCAAGCTTAAGTCATATCCAACAAACTTCACAATTAGAACTTATGATTATGGGAAATATAATGAGAGTCGTCCTAGACCTGAAGGAGCGAGAGCACAAGGAGTTTGGCACTTCTAAACAATTTTATGCTACATTTTGAACTACACGGTGCCGTTCAATCATGCTCGTTTTTTTTTTTTTTTTTTTTGACATTTACTTATTATGTAATCTGTTTTTTTTTTTTTTTGAGATCAATGAACTGGATTTACTCCATATCTTAGTATTTCTTAATTTCGGTAAGTAAGAACATGATTTGAATTTTTTTTTTTAATGTTTTTATTTATTTTGGTGTTTAATAAATACCCAAATAGCTTAAAGTGTGTTTTAAAAACAAGATTTTCAACTTTGGTGTTTTATAAATACCAAATACAACTTTGGTGTTTTTTAGATCACACCCTTATCACTTTGGTGGCTAAAAAATACTTCTTTGCTTAATAAACTGTATATCCACATCAGTTCATATTTATTAAATTCAGTTCATAATTATTCAAATCAAATTTGGTCAAATCATAGTCTTTCAAATCAAATTAGAGGCATTCAAATCAGATCAGATTTAAGAAATTTTATCATATGAGAATTAACACTAATCCCGAATTTTATTGAGATTAGATCAGAGTCATTCAAATCAGATTAGAGTTATTCAAATCAGATCAAAGTCATTCAAATTGGATTTCATCAGATAAGAGTCAATAAAATCAGACCAGATTCATTAAAATCAAATCAAATCAAATCAGAACAGGGCCTTAGGCCCTTGCGATTCAACTTATTCAACGGTGTTTTCAAATCAGATCAGATTTATTCAAATCAAATCAAATCAAATCAGCTATATTCAAATCAAATCAAATCAGATCAGAATTGTCCAAATAACAATCAATGAATGTAGTCTATTTTTAGTTATTAATTCGTCTAGTTGCAGTTAATTTATCAGTTAATTCAGTTTAGATCAAATCAAATCAAATCTATTCAAATCAAATCAAATCAGATCAGCTCAAATCAAATCAAATCAAATCAGATTAGAAAAATGTAGTCCAATCGCACAGGGCCTTAGTGTCTACATTTAGTGTGTAGTAAATTTAATTAGGGTTGCAGTAAATTTTATTGTGTAATTTATGATTTAATTTGAGAATAGGGAAGTGAGATAATTAAGGATGATTAAACTGGAAAGAAATCAATTTCAAAAGTCTTTCTACTATTATATTCGTTCTATACTTGATTTTAGTACCGATGCCATAAATTTACTGTAAATCATGAAAAATTACTTAAAATGCATATATTTTTTTTGTTATGTATCATCTTGATTTTACCACACTTGAAATTTATTGACTAAAATGTAGACAACTTTTCATGTGTCTATACATAGACTCCTAGGATCACCCTTTTGAAAATGAATCAATTTAAGTTTCTCTCCATTGATAGATTCGCAACAATGTTGGTTTTACTGTCAGTCTCATAAATTTACTGCACATATGTTCAATTTACTACACAACCAATTTTGTTTACTAATGATCATCTTTAATTAACCAAATTTGATTATGTTATAGACAATTCTTGTACAACCTTCATATAGATTTCTAGGATCATCCAAATAAAAAATGACTCTAACACCCCATAATTTTTGGAAAATTAGATAATTAAGAGTGTTACGTTTTATTATTATATTTGATGATTTAGTTAAAGTTTTATTGGAATTAAATTGAATTATTATAGGTTCTCTAATTACACAATCATTTCAAGAGCATTCAATTATTACTTATCCGGATTTGGATCGGGTTGGTGGATCACTCAGCTAGTTAAGCCCAAACCCGAGTCAACCCTCACACCATCTTAAGTAAAGGAATTTTTTGTCTAACACTACCTAATACAACGTATAAATTGTCAAACACTCCCCACTACAACAAATCACCACTTGTGCCACGTTTTATGCCACGGGAATTCAAAATTTGTGGCATAATATTATCTTGCCACGGGTAAAGTAGATTTCCATACACATTCAAAATTTCTTAGATTTATTTTTTTTGCCACGGGAGAAAAATGTGTGGCAATTAGCCACTTGTGCCACGAATTCGACCACCCGTGGCAAACTATGACGGTTGCCACATATTAATTCCCGTGGCAAACATACTTAATTTTTCTATGGATGAATTGAATGAAAAAAAACTGGAGTAAGTACTTGAAATTTCATTCCGAAACTAACTTTGCGCCAGGTAAAAGTAAATTACACACTAATAGGCGCCATGGTAAAAAAAATAGCGGGGAAATGAAATTGGAAAAGAACATATACAGAAAAAAAAAACGCACGCCGCTTCATCAACTGTTCATCTTCTCTACTTGGCTCTGCGATTCTTCCTCCACCATCGTTTCACATCTTTGCTACAACCGGCAACCGCTACACCTCTTGCTCTCCGTTCGCTCATCCAAGCCGCCCGACTTCATCTTCTGTTCACTTTTGTCGCCTTGATTCTTTGTTGAAAGGTATGTGAAACTCAACCAATCTCAACTTCAAGATTGTTATTGTGTATCATCTAATTGTTTAGTTTGTGATTCAATTAGTTTATGCTTGTGATTCAAGAACTTTGTGTTTGAAGTCATATGGGGGAAAACGATTTATATCCTGATACCCCAAATTTGATTTTAAATTTGCTCTCTCCGAATTGATCAAATATTTTCAAATTGATCAATTATCATAACCTATTTGAATTCTTCTGAATTCAGACTTGAAATATGCTAGTCTATCTTTTGAGTTGTGCGTTGTTCTTATTTTGTGTACCTATTTAATTGCCGATATTTAATCTTTCAAGCTTCCGTATATTTATTGGTTGAGATATCTGTGTAATACCCTGCTTAGGCTGCTTCAATGAAGAATCCGTGGGATTTTGATTAGCTAATCATCCCTATAACTGTCTTTTGATTATGGTTTTGCTCAAGATTGATTTTCTACACCTACGTACTTCAACTAGGTTGCTTCCAATTGTTGATTGTCTTTCCAACTGTTGTGCTTCTTTCTTGTTTGGCATTGGTGTCCTTAATTTCCGGCTATATTCATTCTCATAAAGTATTCTGTTTTGCAATCTATAAACTCCAAATTCAGTTTTGATTCACCAGATACACCAATTGCGAAACTGACTGGTAGACATAGAAAATCTTATGTGATGATTCTCTAACTAGTACCATTTGATAGCTATCTTCAAATCCTTAAATATGAACATACATTTCACCCAATTCTGTTATATGCAAAAGGAGATGTGAGTCTTCAAAGTTCAGCACAATAATCTGAGTTTCTGTTGATTGTCTCGTGGGCAGCAAGTCTTTAAACTTAAACTGCAAGTTTGTTAGAGCTCCTTTAGTATTGATCCCAAAACCTTGAATTAGTTTAATCTCTTAGCTTTCCAAAATGGTATAGAACACTGAAAACGGACTTCATTTGAACATTCCAAGAGGAAAAACCTATACCTCTGAAATTCTTGCACACGATTGATTTCTTATCAGTTTCTATGTGTGTATTTTCATCCAAATATGATGTAACGTCTCCTTTTTTTAATTCCTAGATTAAACATCACCCTAGGATTCATTTCTTTTCTATCAGAGAGCAAATGGTCCAAAAAACGAGCAATTACAATGACAACTTGGTGCTTGATCAAAATCTGAACTTCACTGCAATTTGCGCGCACAACTTCTTGATTGAAAACATCATAACTTTATGGTTAAGATGAATTAGGAGACTCGTGATATATCAAATGAAAGCTACAGATCTTAGATTTAATTTGAAAAGAGAAATTAGTCAAAAATTCAACATGGTTAAGGAGTAATCGACCATTGAGTGATATCAGGTCAGTTTTCTGTCCTGCACATTGTGCGTTCTGCAGCACTGAGTTTGAACTATCATATCTTCTACCTCAAAGATTCAATAGAGTTTTAAAAGATGTCATTGGAAAGCTTAGACAATGAACTTTCCGCCAATATATTGTACACATCTGTAGGCTTTCTATATAAAAAGATATGAAGCTTCAAAGTGATGTCAATGCTGCTGAACTCTCTGATTTGTTTCCAAACTATTACACCAGTAATTTTGTCCTTAAATATTGTAATTTTTCTACTGGATTTTTTTGTGCGTGTGTCAATTGGAAGATAGTTTACTTGATTTGAGTTAATATATAGTTTAGCAATTATTTTTTTGTTCTAAATTTTACTAAATATAAAAAATCTAAGCACTAATTTTTAAAGTCGACACTTTCGTCAAGGTCATCTATAGTTTCATATTGGAGCTTGTACCAAATAATAAATTTTGTTTATTTTTTAGCTACAAGTCATAGATACCCATGGATAGTTCGGATGTTTTGAAGAAAAGGTTAGAGTGGATGAGATGCAGTGATAGAACTGCTGACTTATACATAAATGGAGTCAATGAGTTTCTTGAGTCTGCCTTTTCTAATTTATCTTCCAGTAGTGACATAGATGATGAGGACGAAAACACTATTCCTTTCCCTTGTAATGCATGCATTAGTAAACGTCATAAGAAGTTCCTTGTTGGTGTTTACCTTTGCACAACTGACGTTATATTGAAAGTATTGTTCATAATTGTTTTGATTTATGTTATTTTGATATTTGGATTTTTTGTTATTGTAAAAGTTTCACAATGTCAAAGACTGGAAGAATATCCCAGAAACAGAAGGATACTAGTCCGCCGAATTACTACGAGCAATTGAGAAAACGGAATATCGAGGAAAATATGGTGAGAATGCAGGCACTAAACATTAAGAGGATCTCTGCCTCCATGTCAAGTCTAGTAGATTCTACTAACGAGAAAAGGAGGAAAAGTAAACAAAAGTTTAGTGCACGCGAAGATGAAGACTATGAACCTATCCCTAGCGAGGATGACAGTCACTTAGAAGACCAAGAGCTTGCACTTACTAGAGAGGTAATAACAATTTTAGTGTACCATAAAATCTATACATTGGTCTGCATTTTTAATCGATTCTATCATTTTTTTGAAAAACAGAAAAAGATAAAGAGGCAGACTCTTATGAAAGACAAATCTACGAGAAGCCAGTTCATCGCACCATTATCGTTGGCTAACTCTCTAAAGAAGAACAATCAGCAGAGGAAAGAACTAATGGGCCGTAATGCATTAAGATCAGCTTCTTCTGCTAGGGAAGAATTGGAAGGTGTGCCAATTGTTTATTGGAAATACAGTTTTGTTTTCGCTCTTTGTATGTGATATTAAGGGCCTGTTTGGCCAAGCTTCTCAAAACGAGTTTCTCATTCCTAGAAGTGCTTTTGGAGAAGCCGTTTCTACAGAAGTTAATGAGGTGTTTGGGAACTCAATTCCAGAAGTGCTTCTCGTCAACAAAACTCTGTTTAGCTAACTCTCTAGATCTGCCATTTCTTACGAAATACTTCATATAAAAATTCCTCAGAATATCTCTCTTCCCATCTTAAACAAAAATAAAAAAAATGAATGGATGCTAGTTGCATGTGCAGATGATATCACCAAGAAATCCAGGAGATGAATCTATGATAAATATAGAGTTAATTCACCCACAAAATCAAGAATTATATGCAACGCAGAGAGTTTGAGCATGACCAACCATTAGATTTGAATATTAAGAATACAAAATGGGTAATCTGTTTGTTGGGTGGAGAAGATAATAGGTGTGGAGAAAATAGTAATGGCTCAATTCTAGATGTAATAATGAAGAGAGAGATGAAGAGTTGAATTTTCGTTGAAATCCCATGATCACAAGTGCTTCCCGAGAAGCTGTTTTGGAGAAGCCCTGAATTGGGGCTTCTGTTTCTGGGGTGTCCAGAAGCTGTTTTCAGCTCCCCAAGAAGTAGAACTTCCTCTAATCTACCCTGTTTGGCCTAGTTTCTGTTTCCAAGCCCCAGAAGCTGTTGCAGAAGGTGGCCGCCAAACAGGTACTAAGATTGCTTGTTTCGTACAGCACCTATCAACACCCGGGAGCACATAAATACCAATCACTTCACTGTTGATATTGATCAATATGATATCAGTAGCAATGAAGATGATTTTGATGATGGTATACAGACTTCGTCTCGAATGTTATTCTTATTCGTTCATGTGTACACTTATCTTGCTATGAAAAGCATTATCGTGCAAAATGAAATTTATAAACATCTCATATTTTCTTAATTCCTTTCATTCTAAATTTCTATAATGATGAATTTGACGAGATGATGGCAAGAGATATGATGGAAAGAGAGATGTCGAGAACGGGTATCTCAGTGTTTGCAGTTTTTAAGCATCAGAATTGTTGTGATCTTTCATAAGTATGTTGATTTTAGTAACTTTTACCAATTTCATACTACTGATTGTATAAATTTTCTTTCATATAATTAGAGCATGTCAGCCACACCTTCAGTGATGACGATGATGATCTTGAGCAAATAGATCAAAGTAATGAACAAGCATGTTTATATTATGTAGCCACCTTTGATTTCTATTGTTTAATGTTACAATAATGTTTCTGGGTATGTCTAGAGAATGAAAATAGCCAAGAGGAAGAACATGGTGAATTCGGGAATGATACCAGAGAGCATGAAATCGCTCAAGTAGTGATAAAGAGATTAGTGGTGCTAGTACTGGTACTCACCAAATTATTTCAGCCTTCACGTTTGGATCTCGCTAATGAGGTTATGGAAGCTAAAAAAACAACCGAAGATGTTGTGCAAGAAGCTAAGAAAGATGTCGAAGAGGCTAGAAAGATGCTGAGCAGGGCAGAATAGAAGCAGAAGAAGCCCGAAAAGATGCCGAAGCAGCTAAAAAGAGGCAGAAGCAACTAGAATTAAGGTGGATGAAAAGATTGTAGCTAATAACAAGATGTGGGAAGCAAGGCTGGTGGATATACTTAAAAGTCATGGATTCAATTGTTCAAATTAAGGTTAGTTATCTTCTATTTGCTCTGCTTAGACTAATACACTTCAAAAGGAATAATTTGAAGATGGAAACCAAGAGCAAACTGGATAGCACTCACTACATGAATTTAGAGTGTGTGGTCATGTGTGGTTTGATCCCATACATAAGATTCGCCTTGTTTTACTAATTAAGTAACTTACGTTCAGAATTGTTGCTAATGTTGTGATTCTACATCAAGAACGATGTTTGAATCTTAGTGTTTGGTTGCATGCTGCAAAAATTGGTTGAATCTGCTTGGTAGCAGCTTAATTTTATATTGGCAGGTTCTAGAAAAATCTGGGATATGTCCATTTTTAAGCGAAATGCTGCCAAATTGTTGCTAGATCAAAAGATGTAGATTAATTAGGAACAACTCTACAATAACTTTCGTTGTGATGTATATAACTCTTTTGAATTTACTTTGTTACTCTTGTGAACGTACTTGCTTTTGTTTCATAATCTCTAAAATTTTGCTTTAATTTGGCAGGCTTGATTGATGATGATTGTTGTGACTCGTGTGAAGAAATTCTTGAAGTATACCACACGAAAGGCAGTGTGCTGCTTATCCTCAGATTACAAGATTAGGAGTTTGCATTTAGACTTATATTTTCGAACTATTAGTGTTGTATAACAAAAAACTTAAATAGCTAAGGAAATCTTTTTGTACTCTGTTCGTCGTAAACGTTTGTTATGGATCATGTGCGTAAGCTTCATTTATAATATCAAATTTCGGGTTTTATTATTTTCAAGTGTGACAATAAGATTACCCCATCCTTGATTTTCGTGCATGATGGCAATTGGAGTCCAACAACGTGTTTCGCGTAGGCCGTGAATGAATTGTAGCTCATACAAAAATTAGCCACGGGAGTTTAGATCTTACCACAACAATCTCAAGGTTGGTAAAAGAGATAGCCACGGGTATTGCCACGATATTTGCTTGTGGCCAATAAACAAGTTGCCACGGTAATGTATTCCTTGCCACGCATTCTTCCATGGCTAAAATTTGTGGCAAGACCAGTCAATTATGCCATGGTAGAGCTTTTCCCGTGGCAATTTCCTTGCCACGGCCACTTGTGCCACGGGAGCTAAAACTTGAAATTCCCGTGGCAAAACAGCTTAGCCACGGGAATTTCTCGCTTGTGCCACGAATTTAAACGTGGCACAAGTGATGGATTGTTGTAGTAGTGCTCCCTAATAAACAGAATCTCGTCTAACACTACCTAATATAACGTACTTTTTGTCTAACACTACCACATATGAGATTCCCATAGAAATAAAGTCAACTTATCGGTGTGGACTTGCCCCGAGCAATCTTGACCATGCATTAGTTAGGTCTAATGGTCCACTATGTAAAACAATAAAGGAAAAACACCCATTTTTTTTCTCTCCTTCCCCTACCCGGGCCTTCCTTTTAATTTCTCTCTACTCTCTCTCCTTCCACAATGGTCATGGACTCACGGCACCACCACACATCCTCCACCGCCCCCACATCATCTAGCTAATGGATGGCCAATATTGATCAAACAAGTCTACATGGCTATATAGACTTTTATTTTGCCGAAATCTCATTTATGGTAGTGTTAGACAAAAAAATACGATATATAAGGTAGTGTTAGACAAGAAATTTTTTATTAGGTAGTGTTTCACAATTTCTACGTTGTATAAGGTAGTGTTGGACAAAAAATCATATGTAAAAAAAAGAAAACCCTTCCCTTCATTCCCCTCAATCTTTTCGGCCTCCTCCTCTCCCTTGTTTCTCCTTGGTATTTTCCACCCGCATAAGACCTCAGCACTATTGTGTCAACTTCAAACACACACAACTATCACATAAAACCTTTGATTTAAGATGTTGTTGGTGACGATAGAACCCTACTTTCCATACGCATCCAACAATATGTAGATCATGCCAAGATTCAACCGAAAGCTTCCTTAAGGGGTGTTTTAGTGGAGCTCTATCTATCTACTTGAGAACTGTTTCGCCCCTCGGTGTTTTGATGATTCCCGCGGACTCCTAAAGTATTTTAGAGTGAGAGTTTATGGAGATGTTCCTAACTCTAGTTGTGACAACATATCCAATAACGGTAAGATCTAGATTTGTGTATCAAATACCCAAAAAGCAATAAAATCTCACTCAATCATCTGTTGTTTGCCGATGACCTGCTGATCTTTGCTAGAGGGGACAAAAACTCTGTTATTGTAGTGGCAGACACTTTAAGAAAATTCCAATAGCAATCCGGCCTAGCTGCTAATCCAATGAAGACTAATATTTATCTAGGAGGGGTGAATCAAAGAGTGTCTAGAGCAATTACTGATGAAACAGGCTATACAGTGGGCTCCTTTCCATTCAGGTATTTGGGAGTTCCATTGCATTCAGCTAGGCTTAAAGCTTCTATGTTTCTTCCTCTCTTGGATAAAATCAGAGCTAAACTGAATCACTGGGCAAATAAGTTCATCTCTTATGCTGGTAAGCTACAACTTATCAACTCTGTGATTCAAGGGCTCCAGACTTTTTGGGGATTAGTGTTGATGCTCCCAAAAGCAGTTGCAAAGCAAATCACTAAGTTATGTAGGAAATTCTTCTGGGGAATCAGTGAGCAAAATGGAAGAATCATCTTCCTGAAATGGAGTTTTCTTTGTTCTCCAAAACAAGAAGGAGGTTTGGGCATTAAAGAAGTTCTCAGTTGGAATAAAACACTTTACTCAAGCTGGATCAGAAAGCTGCTGTTTGAGAAGGAAAATGTGTGGGCAAAATGGACTGCTGCTTACTACTTGAAAGGCTGCTCACTATGGAATGTTAAAGAACAGGCTGACTGCTCTGCTGCCTGGAGAAGCATTCTTCATCTAAGGGATGAAATTCTCGAGGCTAATAAAGACTGGAAGATAGTTGAAAGTACAGTCAGAAGTTGGAAGAAAGGAAAGGGAAAAAATCTGGCATATGACAGCTTCAGGGCTTGTAGAAGTAGAGTTGCTTGGGTTAGATCAATCTGGGATTCTTGCAACTTGCCAAAAAGCTCAGTTATTGCAACTCTGGCTATCCATAATGGGCTACCTACAGTGTGCAATTTAAAGAAAAGAGGTATGAGCATGCCTAACAGGTGTTGTTTGTGCCTGGTTGATGAGGAAAGTGTGCAGCATCTGTTCTTTAAATGTGATTTTTCCAGAGCAGTTTGGGAGGAGGTTCTGAGATGGCTTGGCTATACAAGACGAGCATGGTGTCTACCTAGAGAACTTCAATGGTTCAAAAGGAAGATCAAGGGGAAGGAAGGGAAGCATCATATGATTCGTAGTGCATTTACATGTGCTATATATGAATTATGGCGGGAAAGAAATTTTCGAATCTTTCGAGATACTAGTCGTAGAATAGAGCAAGTTGCAAAATGTATCAAATTCCTAGTTTGTGTCCGATCTATTGATAGGTTCAAATCTAGTATCCCGAATAGCTAATTGTCTTTAGCTTAGTGGCTTTGTCGAAGAGGGTGGCTCCCCGTTATCCTTTTTGGTTAGGTTGTATTTTTGTTCTTCATTTCCCAATTATGGAGAATAAAACCTAATCTTTCCAAAAAAAAGATTTGTGTATCAAAAGTTATATTAGAATTCGTGGATAAACCCTAATTCATGTTTATGGTTCTGTTTGACATTGATTCTCGTTGATCCAATTGAAGTTTGTGGACAGAAATTTGAGGAGACATTTTTGACATAACCCTTCATGACATACTAAAATTTGGCGGTCATCCGATGTCGGAGGTAGACGTTATTCATGTTTATTTGCTACTGTCTCCTTTTGAATTCATGATATATTAGTGTTAATTGTGAGAATTATGACTTATATATGGATACACCTTGTGAATTAGGGGATTATCGATTGACTTTGTGATTGGTTGTGGACTCAATGAGGTGTGATTTCGTACACTTTGTTAGAAGAACTTGATTAAGAATTAGCGTTGAAAGGTAAGAACGTTGATCACATCCTAATGTTTGAGCATGATTCCTAACATCTATCTCTTGAGCATTCACTTATCAAATCATATTGATCTATTGGTTTTCTAACTGCGGTCATTTCTCATTCTTTTGTTCATGTTCTTATTGCCTTGACGGCTATGTTGATCCTCATCATTGATTGTATATTATGGTACGACCGTTTATAGATTGAAAGAGCGCAAGCACAAAATAATGCACTTAAGATTGTTATAAGAATTTCAATGAGTATATTGTGGACCCATCAAAAATTCATTAGCTGTATTATGGGATGTATCACCTCTCCCTACTACTCTCTTAAGATAAATGACAATCATGAAGGATTCTTTTCAGGAAAATTTGGAGTAAGGCAGGGAGATCCCTTATCTCCCTACCTGTTTGTTTTGAGTATGGAAATACTCTCAAGACACTTGAGAGATATGGTTACAACTGCTCAATTTTCTCTCCATCCAAAATGCAACAAAGTTCAGTTGACACACCGCACCTGGTTTTTGCTGATGATTTGATGATTTACATCAGAGGTGATGTCCCTTCAGCTAAGGCTGTAGTTCACTGCCTGGATACTTTTGCAAAGATCTCAGGATTGAAGGCTAATCAGGCTAAAACTGAAATCTACTTTGGTGGTATGAAAACTGAGGCAAAAAAACCAGATTCTGCAAATCACAGGCTTCAGTGAGGGCAAGTTCCCATTCAGATACTTGGGTCTTCCTCTCCTCACCAAAAAGTTAAAGACTGAGCTCTATCAAATGCCTATGAGCAAGATTAGCAGAGGTATTCAGCACTGGTCTTCTAAACTCCTATCCTATGCAAGGAGGGTTTACCTTATTAATGCAGTAATTTTTGGACTGGAGAATTTCTGGTGTGCCAGCATCTTGCTCCCAAAAACCATAATAAAGAAAATCAACAAAGCTTGCAAGGATTTTCTGTAGAATATTGAAAAAGGGCACATGAAAATGAATTTTAAAAGCTGGGATAGTTCTTGCATACCTAGGGATGAAGCAGGATTCAATATCAAGTATATCATGTCTTGGAACAAGGCTCTAATGTGTAAGTGGATCTCTGTAATCATTCAGAATCAAGGAAGCATCTGGACAGACTAGGTTAAGGCTTATTGCATTAAAAGAGGAAACTTCTGGGAATTGGCTTATTTGGAAACGGAGGAATGTTTGGATCTTTGATAAAAAAATCTATCCCCCCGTCTAATGTCATCTCCCAAGATACTAACATTAAAAATACCACTCCCCCTGTCGTTCTTCAACGGCCCATTAATATTAATATTCCCCCCCCCCCCCCCCACATTCAGTCTAGGTTGTCCTTGTTTGTCGATGCTTCCTTTGTAGGGAACAAGCTATCCGCAGGGCTTGGAGGTTTCCTGCTTGACCGTAGTGGACGTTGGAGTATGGGTTTCCTGGCCCATACTATTGCTCGGGACCCAAGTGAAGCAGAGTGCTATGGTGTCCTTATGAGCCTCATGTGGCTTCAGGTTCATGGAATCCGAGATGTTAATGTGTATTCGGACTGTCATAATGTTGTTGTTGGTATTAATGAGCTCCAAAATCCATTGGATAGGTTGAGCAATCTTTACTTGAAATGCAGGGAAATCGGAAGAATGTTGCATGTGAATGTGTATCATTTGAGACGGGCTTGGAATTAAGCCGCTGACCTTTTGGGTATGCACGCGAGAAGGGTTCTTCCTCAAGAGCCAATGAAGACTTGTCGGCCGCAAGCAACTAGAGTGAGAGATGTAGCGGGGCTGGCCAAGTATTTTGATGACAATGAAGTACTTGTTCCTCCTTAGAAGGATGTAATAGACACTTGTTAAGGTTTTTTATTTTCGTCTTGTTTCCAAAAAAAAAGAGCAAGCAAAGCAGTCCAGAGAGCTGGAAGTGTATCATGCTAATCATGGATGAAATCCTAAGAAGGGAAGGAGATGAGGAAGCGGCCTGTAGACTTGTAACAGGCTGGCATTCAGGAGGTAAATTCAATGTGAAGAAAGCATATGACTACTTCAAACTTTCTTCCCCAAAAATGAGATGGAGTAAGGCTGTTTGGGACTCTGTTATAATGCCTAAGCATGGCTTTATGACTAGTCTAGCCGCTTAAAACAAGCTGACCACCATTGACAATATCAAGAGAAGAGGAATACCAATCATTAACAGGTGTATACTCTGCAAAAAGGCTGAAGAAACTCATTGTTATCTATTTCTCAAGTGTGAGTTTTCTGCTGCAATTTGGCAAGGCATGCTCACTTGGTTAGGGATGCAGAATAGAAGTTGGAGGCTCAAACATGAACTAGATAGGCTGGCAAAACACAAAAATCTGAAGAATTGGAAGATTAAATGGGCGAAATGTAGCATCGGTGCAACCGTCTACTGTATTTGGAGAGAAAGGAATCAGAGAATTTTCACAAATTCTCAGCAGGATAGTGAGGAGATAATCTCATGTATTAAGTATCTAGTTTGTGTTATGATTTTTAGTTGGCTCAAAAATGTTGAAAATGAGGAAATAGTAGATAGTTTAAACGCTAATTAGTCGTTTTAGTGGTTTCTATTTTTGTAAAATCTCGTTTTTATTCCCTATATGGACGAATAAAAAATCTACAAAATAAATAAAATAAAAATCATAAATATTATATTAATAATCCATCAATTGAAATAAGAGAACAATTCTAAGAGAGAGAGAGAGAGAGAGAGAGAGAGAGAGAGAGTAATTGAAACGATCAAACACACGATTTAGGTATTATGATACGGAAACTGGCGTAGCGGCCCGTCAAGGCACCGGCGCGGGCCGCCAAACCTGAAGCGTAGCCTACCAAGCTTGGGGCGCACGGTACCAAATCTCTCTGTTCGCACGAAGTTTGTCTTTGCAACAACCCTAAATATTTATTAAATACAAAAATAAAGGATTGTTATTACAACATTAATTACCAAGTCAACGGTAAGGCTAATTACAAACCAACCCTCACAACAAAATAGTATTAAAAAAAGACAGCGGAATCATAAAGATAAATTACAAATCATTCATAATGTAAATGTTTGATGACTTTATTGCAAATGCCTAACATGCACTGCCGCTTCAACCGTATAATGCATCTCAATCTGCAACCTGTCAGTTGCGCCATCAAAAGATGACACAGACCGCATAATAGTGTAGAAACACAACCCTAAACAAAGAACGCCAACACAGGCCGGCTGAGTAAGAAGTTTAAGCAATGTAAAGGATTAAGATACGCGCCTTACTTGCGTGTAGCTAACAAGAATATACAAAGCTAGGCCAAAATGCACAAGCAGAAGCAAAATGAGTAAGAATGATCGAGACAATAATGATATGGCCAGGCATGACGAGTGAGAATAGTTGAAAGTAAAACAACGTAACATATCAATTCTAATAATATTTAAAAAACATTATAAAATGAACAAAATAAACAATATAAATATGCACTACGGGCGTGGGACAGACATGCAAACTAGTTTCCTGATTAAATTTAGAAAGAAAAAAAAACTCTCGAATATAAATTGAACAAAGCATGCAGAAATCATAACCGCACACATGCACGAACCGTGCGAAATAGACCACGACTCATGCCTAGATCAGGCCTCGGGTCTTGACATTACACAAGTCGCACAAATAAGCACCTGAGTTGTGTAAACCGCTTAGCAGTCCAACTTCAAAAGTCTCTAATGTCTTCGTTAATTATCCGATTAAGGCATGTGACCACTTCTTTGAAGGCTAAGATCGTGAGCTTTCACCTCCAATTGGTTTAATGCAAAATGCAAAGTGGTTTGAAAGATATTGAGCTCCGAAGCTGGAATTGCGCAAATGACTTTAATCTCGCACTCTAACTTCTCCAAAATGTCCTTGTTATGCCCTAAAAGCTCAAATCCACATATATACACCCACAACGTGAAATCTTAAGGGAATGAATGAAACAGAGTAAAACCGAGAATATATGGGGCAAATATAGCAAATATAATAACACCGTAAAACCCTATAATCTAGGACTTAACAATAGCATCCTCAATGACATTATTTGAAGCATTAAAATTAGGTTATACGGCACCATTATTCTTAGCATCATCGTCTTGCACGTCGTTGAGTACCGAAGTAGGCAAATCAATATCAAACAGACAAACAAGTCCTAATCATCGTTTGTCCTAGTTTTCTGTATATGACAAATCGTTTGATCTTCAACAAAAATAGCATACTTATTACGAAGCAATGTCTTGCTAATAAGATTATAAACACCTACAAACACACAGTCTTGTGTCTTAAGATCCAACTTCAACACCTCATCTTTCAGCACATGCACATAAGCTTTGCATTCACAAACATGCAAATGATCACATTAAATTTCCTTATCAAACCAAACTGTAATTGGCACATCACCCTGCAAGGCATAACAAGGAGAAAATAATAATCACATGAACTGGTGCAAATATTGCCTCACTCCAAAAATTCTTTGGGAAGTTTGCTTTTGAAAGCAAATCACACAACTCTCTCTACCAAGCAAGGTTCTATTCATCATTTTGGCATTTTCATTCAACTATGGACCCTTAGCCTCATAGGCCTTATTTGATACAACTTAATAAATAAGGTGTTCAGATCGAATTAGGGTCATTTAAATCGAATCATATTCATTCAAATCAGATGAGATCAATTCAAACCGTTCAAAATAACGATCGATTAATGTAGACTATATCTTGATATCAATTCATCTATATTCAGCTTATTTTGCAACAAATTCATATCAGATCAGATAAGGAGTAGTCAAATCAGATCAGAAAGATCAAGTCCTATCAAACAAGGCCTTAAGAGAGGTCCTTTGATGTTAAATGCCTTGTGATGCAAACGCCAATCCATCTACATCTACCATTAGCCAAGTTCTGATGCAATTCAAGACAATTTTGGGAACAAGTTGTTCGACCTTAAACATGACATGATCAGGTGCTACAGCTCCGATTGTCTAAGGAAAGTATGTTCATATTAACCCAAATTTTGAGAGCAGATGCTCAAGATTGTCTAGCTCACTTCCATCTTAGACAGTTAAGGGTGAAATTCAAAGTCAGAATCAGAATTACATTAGTCATCAAATCAGCTTATGTAAATAAGTCGTAATTAGTGGTGTTGCTTAATTCTAAGGACTTCACTCCCTTTTTTGAGTTGAAAGGTGAATTCCTGAGGTAAGCAGGAAGTTGTAATAATATAGGAAGTGTTGGTCAAGTTTGGCAAACACTTAGGGTCGATAAAGCTTCTGATTGGAGCAGCTTGACAGTAGCTGCAGGAAGCCAAGTTCTTTTGATCTTGGCCCTTGCTTTTCTGCTTTCTTTATGTTTTCTTTTCTTTCTTGCAGCAGGAGCTGGCACTCTTTTGTGTAAACAGGCTATAAATTCAGCCTTGATGTAATATATATATGAAGTAAGTTGCATTATTCAGAAAAAACATCAACCAAAGCTCGTTTGTGTTCAAACCTGAATTTATCGCCTTAGAATTTCTAGAGTGTCTAAGTTGTGAGACTTTCAGTGCCGAGTTGTGTGAGTGTGCTCTACTACTCAGTCCTACGCTTGTAAGGGTTTAATGTTTAATCAAGTAAAAGTCCGACCAAGGAGTAAATTCATTTATATTGATGTCTTGACAGTAGTAGATCATATCAGGCATCCTCACTCTGCTTAATTCGGAATTTAATGAATAATGAATTTGTCTTAGTCATTTCTCATCCATTTCAATCTCTTAATTCTTTTGATTGATGATATTATAATTCAAAATCACTTCCTTGATCCGTCGCTTACATCACCTTATTACTTGCAATAGTCATGAAATGGTCTTGTGTACTAACCACCATTATCAGAATGGATACACTTCAGTTTCTTTCCAGATTGTCTTTTGGCCAAAAAGTGGAATTGTTTAAAAAGATATTATCTATGTTACCCTTGAACTTTACGACTTTTTCCAGCCCTGAGTTTTCCGACTTGCCCAGAATGCCCCTAAACTTTGAGACTAATCTATTTGCAGCCACTTTTTCAGTTATTGCACTAACTACACTCTAACTCTTGTAACTCCATCATCTTCTCAAACCCACCTACTCCCATTTCATCCCTCCAAAAACCAAGCAAGATTTTATCCCAATCGAATGAATTGAATAAAAAAGTACATGCATATGCCATATAGATTCTGGTGCGATAGCGGAAGAGAAGAAGAGGAGTGAGAATCATTTTGTGCTTTTCTTCATTTTGCATTTCTTAGATATGGGCCTAGCGTGGAGGCAAGAGGTAAAGCAGTAAAGCACCACACACAAGTATAGACTTTGGTTTAAAGCCAAAAAATCCAGATAAATCATCCTAAATTCCCCCCCCCCATAAACCCAAAAAATAAGTCCTAATTTTCTCCCATAAACCTAGATAATTGGTTCTAAGTTTTCCCCCATTAGCCTAGGAGAAAAGACCTAAATTTTCTCAATAAAACCAGAAAAAACTCGTCCTAAAATCCGCCAATAAACCCTGAAAAAAATTGTCCCAAATTGTCAATGCACCTAGAAAATCAATCTATATTTTTCCCCAATTTTTTTTTTTTTTTGAAATGTCATAAATCTCCAATCCAATAGCAAATCTAACTACATAAACTACAAAATTCAACCACAAAAACATCTTTCTTCTTTCTCGAGTAAAGCAAATATTCTAGTTGCATGATGTTAGGGAAACAAAGGTAAGGATGATGAAGAATTAAAGATAGCTGGAGGATTGAAAATGATGGTGATGAGGTTATTTGGCGAGGAGGGAGGAAATCAGAGGAGGTGGGTCTGAGGGTTAACAAAATTAGAGTGTGTTTGATGAAAAAACGAAAAAGTGGCTGTAAATAGACAAGTCTCAGAGTTCAGGGGCATTCTATACCAGTCGGAAAACTCAGGGGTATGTATTGTAGAGAAAGTTGCAAAGTTCAAGGATACCATGGATAAGATCCCTCACTTAAATTCACAATAATTTACGCGAACAATCATCAATAAAAAGAACAAACTAAAGTGTTGCACCATGTGAATATACGTTCAATGGATCACATACATCAGAATGAACTAACTCCAACAAACTTAACTGTCTCGATGGAGTGCGAGTCTTGAAAGAAGCTCTAGTTCCTTTCCCAACCATACAATGGAAACATCTCTTCAAAAAAAATTTTGTTTTTTTTTGGTAAGAATTAGCTTAATTATTCTTACATATATGGGAGAAAGAATAAAACTTACAACTCCAATCAAAAAATAAAAAAATAAAAAACAAATCATTGAAATCAGGCCGTATACCCTACTCCCGGGACTCCCTAGTCCCGGTTCCACGTCAGCGCCACGTCAGGACTTCGTCAGCGCCACGTCACCCGGCCTTTTGTGTTTATTTCAACCCGGTTTACACTACAAGAAAAACGTTCATTTGCGACCAAAATTACAACCGGAAGGAATTCTCGTCGCAAAAGATGTATCTTTTACAACGAGATTTCTGATCTCGTCGTAAAAAATAACATTATCTACGAAGGTCAAATTTCTCGTTGCAAAAAATATATATTACGACAAGCTCGTCGTAGATAATATATTAGCTACGACGATATTCGGTTTCTCGTCGTAGATAATAAATTTGTTACGACGAGATTTTATTTCTCGTCGTAGATAATTGATTAGCTATGGCAAGAATCTGTTTCTCGTCGTAGAATAAATTAGTTGCGACGAGAATTATTTCTCAATGTAGATAATCAAGGTATTTATGATGACACCTAATTCTCGTCGAAAAAGGAAAAAAAAAACTACATACAAAAACTCAAAATTAGAGTTAGGATGTAGAGAAAATAAACAAGACTAATTTTAATCAATTTATAATGTAACTGAGTGCATTGATTTTAAAAGCTTTGATTTCATTTGTTGAACTATTTGAAACCACTATGTAATAATTGATAGATATATAGTTGTGCGATATAAGGTCGAAAAAAAAGAAAATCACAGTAACAAAGCTTGATGGTCATAAATGATCTTGTAATAGTCGAAACTATAATGAATTTTTTAAGTGATTTGAGGGCTCCTATGAGTGTTTAAATAAAATGATAATACTAATCATACAAATAAAGTTGGTTTTCCATGTAGGAAACTCATGTGCTAAGAACTCCAAAGTTAAGCGTGCTTAATGGGGAGTAGTCTTAGGGTGGGTGACCTCCTGGGAACCTTACTAAGATACGCACGAGTGAGATCGAATTGCGGGAGAACGAAATACTTGCGGTCCACGTGAGGGGAAAAAGATTAAATTGTGTTCTTATGTGTTGTCGGAAAAAAGAATTACGACGAGGACATTAAACTCGTCGCAAAGTATTTGCGACGGAGCCTTTTGCGACGACTCGCGACCGGACGGAATTCTCGTCGTAAAAGACCATTTACAACGAGTTTTAACTGATTTGCGACGAGTTTGCTCCGTCGCAAATGAACATGTTTCTTGTAGTGTTATTAGTAAAAAAAATCTCACTTTTTATCTCTCCTCCCGAACCACCACATGACCGCCGGTACAGTAGCACTAGACACCACCACCTCCTCGCCAGCGACGCCATTAGAGCATCTGCAAGCCGAAAACACCACCCCAACCACCTTTTCCCATCGCCATCACTGACTCCCTCTCAGCGCGCGAACCCCTTTCTCGCATTAGATGTAGATCCGGCCAGTTAAAGGCGGTGGTCATGCATGCAGTTGGTGAAGGGGGCGGAATACGGGGTGGTTATAGGATAGGATGAGGAGTTTTGGGAGGAGAGAGAAACGGGGATGAGAAATGATGGAAAGATGGAGTGGAAATGTGTGATACGGAGTAGTTTGGAAAAGCAAATGTCAAAAAGAAAATACTGGTAGAAAGGAGGGCCACCTTGGGTTAGTTGGTTAACTTGGTTTGTAGAATTGTAGGTGTCTTCTCTTTTTTCTTACTTTTAATTTAATGTTTTCTTTTGTAGATTATAGAGTAAGATATGTAACTTAGGCGCTGAAGTACATTATTCCAACATTAAATTACATAACTACTATGATTATGTACATAAATGATGATACACTAATTAATTACTACGCTAAAATACACACTGTATCTCATTTTTATGTTAAAATATGTGACTATACTATAAAGCATGTACTTAATACGCTAAAGTACATATATTTTATGTGAAAGTACATAACTGATACGCTAAAATTTGTAGTTTAGAAACTAAAGTACATAATCTAAACGCTAAATCACATAACTGCTACGCTAAAGTACATAACTCACTTACTTTATTTTACACTAAAGTACATAACTGATATGATAGACTGCTAAAGTAATAATTTAGAAGTTAAAGTACATTATTTACACGATAGAGTACATTACTTATATACTAAAGTACGTAATTTATACGTTAAAGTACATTTACACGCTAAAGTACATTACTTATAAACTAAAGTACATAATTTATACGTTAAAGTACACTTTTACACGCTAAAGTACATCACTTATATACTAAAGTGCATAATTTAGACGTTAAAGTACATTATTTACACGCTAAAGTACATTACTTATATACTAAAGTACATAATTTAGACGTTAAAGTACATTATCTACACGCTGAAGTACATTACTTATATACTAAAGTACATAATTTAGATGTTAAAGTACATTATTTATACGCTAAAGTACGTATTTTACGCTCAAGTACATAAAAAATATGTTTACATAACCTATACGCTAAACAAAAACAAAGTACACCAATAATATGCTAAAGTGCATAACATATACGTTAGAGTAAATAATTAATTTGGTAAAGTAGTAATTGATTAACTAAAGTACGTAGTTCCGTAGTTAAATTATATAGCGGGTTAGAGTGATGATTAACCATATAAAAAATGATTTAAAAAAAAAAAAGTAAAAAACAAAACAATATAAAAAAAAGGTGGTCACGTGAGTCAATATCTCTGCCATTCATTTTCAAGTGCTAAGCATTAATAAAGAAAAGTAAAACTAATCAACTCTCTTGACGGTTCTCTGCCATTCAGTTTTTCAAGCTTAACTCTCCCTCTCTCTCTCTCTCTCTTTCACTGCAAATCACCATACTGCTCTTCATCATCATTTCTCCATTTCTTTGATCTCCTCATTTTCCAAATTTTCTTTTAGTTTATGGTAATAGATCTGGATTTTTTATGTGAATTTGTACCGCCTAGCCTCCGGCGTGGAAGGTCGTGGGAGGTGGTGGCCGGCAGTTAGAGTAGGCGGTGGTGATTGGGGGCAGTGTCACGTGGAAAAAGATGGATGCATGACGGAGGAGGCCGCCGCCGGGAGGAGATCGCCGGAGTGTCGCCAAAACTTCGGCTTCATCGCCGGTAAATTTGGTGGTCGCCTGCGTTGCCGGCGGTGGGGGTGGTCGAGTGGAGGGAAGAATGTAAAGTGGGTGAAGGTTTTTCTTTTTAAATTTAGTTTGGACCGGCCGACCGGTTTATACTTCTTTTTAGGCTCGGATTTTTATTTTACTTTTGTCCAAGTGTGACACGCGCACCAGCTCAGCGCGGGGGTACATACTCCCGACTCCACCCAATAAATTTCCCATTGCCATATCATTCGGCCCACTCTGCACATATTCATGGACGAAATTGGCGGAAAGCCCTATACTCAGAGAAGCATCACAATTAACTTTTAGGCCCAGCCCTTGTAAACCAAACTAATTTTAAACCTCACATTGTTACAACTTACTCCCCATTCCACCCAAATACATCTTCAGTAACTCTCCTGTGAGACCGTCGAGCCCAAAAGGATAAAAGCCCACTCCCTACTCATTTACAATAAATTAAAAAAAAATAGAAAGAGAGAGAAACGGATTATATCATACAATTTGATGATGAACTTATCACAACTACCACCATTATATCGTAAATTTGAACTTTAATATTTTTTAGTATTTTTTTTTTTTAAAAAAAAAGAAAGGTTTTACATGATTGTATTGAAACTGTAGTTTCTCAATAGGAATGTTTGAGTTAACAAGTTATAACCTTGAGTTTTGTAACTAAATCAAAGAGTTACAAACATTTATACAAATTACAAATGTTTAAGTTGTAAACTTAAGATCTTGAGTTCTTAATATAAAAGTTTAATTAAAATTACTTAAAACTTTGAGTTCTCAATATGAATGTTTGAGTTTAAATCTCTACAAATCTTTGAGTTTAAAATCTGTTTAAATCTTTGAGCTTAGAATACAAAATTCCTAGTTCTTACGGCATAAATTTGAATTTATAACCTTGAAGTAATTACCGTCAAATCATGAATAATGGCTAGATAATTTTTTTTGAAAGATTCAGTCAAAAAGAAAAAAAAAAGAAGAAAAAAATGAGAGATACTAGGGAGGAGAGAAAGAAATAGAAAAAAACTTATGTATAAGAGAACTAGAGAAGTTGAGAATGTGTGGGAAGGGTTAGTTTTCTTATTTTGTATTTTGGGCCTTTCTTGTTATGGGCCCGTCTCACACTGTGAGACGGTCTCATACAAGAATTTGTCATACATCTTTATCTCTTTTTACAATTTTGATGTATGTACGAGCTACTTTTGAACCAAATGAATCGTTCAATTGTTGCAATAGTTAGTACATATTTTATTCCGCAGTCTACCGAGTTGACTTGATTTTTAAAGCAAATGAGTTTTTCATTTGCTCTTCAAATAGTCCCGAGTTAACATGACAACTCAAAACTGCAAAAATAAATAGGAAAATCTGTTTGGGTTGAAGAAAATACATGTTTATTGGTAACACGAACAACGCCCATACCCTAAACCGCTCCTAGGTTTGTCCCTGCTTCTCATGATCGTCATACGCCAACAACTACGACAACCATATTACGATAAAGCGAGTAAAACGAACTGTCACAATGTAGCAATGACGCACCACATGTACTACTTGTTTCATAGATGCATGTGTCAAAGAAGAAAACAACTTTAGTTGCACCTCACCATCGAATTAAGCCCCAACATGGCATTACAAAATCATAAGTGTATGAGAACGAAATGGTTAGGAATTAGTTACATGCATGGTTGTGCATGGTCAAACTTAGTACGACTATTGGATATATGCATGAATCACCCACGTTAACTCAAATATATATGATACAACTTCGCCGCAAATTGGCATTACTCGTACTTCTTTATAAAAATCACTGCTACTATCAAACAATAACATACGCGCCGATACGCGTTTATGAACAATAAAAGAATATAAGAAGAAACTACAATAATATATTTAATAACAAACATAGAAGTGTCCGAAATTTGGTTCAGAAATCACGTTCATTCTTGTATCTTTGCTTTCATTTTCATACGTATCGTATTTGACTTTCCATGCATGATCCAGCTATAAATAGGGCTAAGTTTTGTCTATGGAAAACATATACGAAAGCGACTCAAAGTGTTGTTGTTATATATACAGATTAAAACAAAAATGAAAGATAACTTTAGGATGAAGAACACTGTGTTTGTTCTTCTTATTGTTCTTATAATTGTGCCTGTCTCATTCGCCAAATTAAAAGTTGGGTTCTACAAAAAAACATGTCCTCAAGCTGAATCAATCATTCAACAATCGGTGCAAAATCGGTTTGGAGCAGATAAATCTGTTACTCCTGCCTTACTTCGCATGCATTTCCATGATTATTTTGTTAGGGTAAGTTTTATACATTTTGCACTAAGTTTTACTAACCATAATAATGCATGTCCTTTGTTCCTTCATTTTCTTATGCAAAAGTCGCGAACTTAGGGGTGCCTCAAATGCATATGCATGCATTAGCGTGCATTACCCTAAGTCCTAACCTTTTCAAAAACATGTAATATTGTTGAAAAGTGGGATGATAATTTCAAAAATAAATTATTTTTTCTTTATTTGTCTTATGAGGTCAGGTGGTCATATTCGATTTTGTCCCATGTCATATTCAGTTTCATATATATAATAAGCATAAGACACAACGAATGAGTATATTTTATGCCGAAATGTAAAACATTTCTATGCTCCTATTTTACCTTCACTGTTAATCCATGGCCTACATTATTAGTAGGTCTTTCATCTTTGTACTCATTTTGGTTCTTTACTTCTTTTTTTCTTTTTTTGTGAGAGAAATTCAATTAAAACGTAAAGAACGAAAGAGTATGTATGTAGTTGTATACTATGATGGAGTACATAGTCGATCACATGTATTTCTTAGTGTATAATAATTGACATCGCTTCACTAATTTCCCAATACAAAATTTTGTTGCACAGGGATGTGATGCATCGATATTAATAGATAGCACCAAAAGCAACCAAGCTGAGAAAGCAGCAGGACCTAATCTGACCGTACGAGAATACGCTCTCATCGATCAGATTAAGTCCAAGCTCGAAGCTGCATGCCCGGAGACGGTATCATGCGCGGACATCATCACACTTGCGACACGAGACGCGGTGGCTCTATCCGGAGGGCCGCAGTACAATGTTCCAACTGGCCGCCGTGATGGACCTGATTCAAAGGCCGACGAAGTAAACCTGCCTGGCCCAACTTTTACGGTCGCTCAAGCACGTGAAGCTTTTAGTGATCGCGGACTGACCCTAAATGACATGGTGGTCCTCCTTGGCGGCCACACTGTTGGCATAACGCATTGTAGTTTTTTCCAAGATAGGCTATCCAATTTTCAAGGAAGCGGGGCACCTGACCCTAGTATGGATCAGAATTTAGTGGCAAACCTCAAGGGTACCTGCAGATCGAGACCAGGTGTTGATCCACCGGTGTTCCTAGACCAAAACACGTCTTTCATGGTCGATAATGAGTACTACAATCAAATTTTGTTGAAGAGAGGGGTGTTACAGATTGACCAAGAACTCGCGCTAGATAAAACTAGTACTAAAATGGTTTCGAAATTAGCATCTGATAATGTATTGTTTGCTCAAAGTTTTGCCAAGGCGATGGTCAAGCTTGGAAACGTTCAAGTACTTGAGGGTAACTCGGGGGAAATTAGGAAGAATTGTAGGATGATCAATACACCTTCGGAGTAAAACGACTAAACGAGGGAGCAGTATACGTCTCGTTGTTTTTTGTACTTTAGATTAATGCGTTACCATGTTTCAATTTTGATGCATGCATGTAAGCGTTGTCGCAAGAGAATGCTTGATTCTTTCTTGTAACTGCTCCATATGTATCATTAGACCGTTTGGTTTGAATTTCTGTTTCAAAAATACTAGGGGTCTATATGTAGACAAATAAAAAAGTGTCTATGGTTAGTTTGTAGTAAAATTAATCAAAGGTGTAGTAAATTTTGTTGCATAATTTTGTAAATGTTGGATTATAAGGAAAGAGAGACAATCATGGGTCCTTGATATGTAAATTAAATCAATGTAAATTTTTTTCTATTGATAGATTCGTACCAATTTTGAATTTACTGTCAGTTTCATAAATTTACTGCAAACATGTTAAATTTACTATACAAGCATATTATTTACTACTTGCAATCTTTAATTTACCACACTTAGTTATGTTATAGACAATTTTTCTATTGTCTACATATAGACTTCTAGGATCATCCTTTCTGTTTTCAAACTACGAGTTAACAAGCCTTAGAAGAATTTAAGGCCAATTTGGTACACAAATTTTCACGGGGGTTCAATTCTTTGTTCACCGTGATGACGTGAAAGAACAACACTACTTCTATTTTTGGGAGGGTCTAAAAGACTCTAAACAAAGCACAACATAGACAAAAGTAGAACTCTGGCCGCGTTTTTATATTAACTTTCAAAATTATTCAAGAAGATTAGATCGATTTGTTTGGGCAACCTCTAACTTCTCGAAATTCTAGTTCAAATGAACAAACTGACAATCGAAGAGATTGTTTCTTAGTTTTGAATGTCCGACCAATTTCCAACTTTAATAATATAGATAAAAACAGTTTAGGAGATTGGTCAAACACAAGTTGCCAAAATTTGTGTCATTTTTTTTTTGGTACACAGACGAGAAAACTAAAAATTAACTACCGTCTATTACATCCTCCAAAGGAGGCAAAATAATACATCCATCATCAAAATAAGATGACGTCCCCGGGATATCTGAAATCCCTACTTCAACAAAGTCCAAGGTCTCAATATATAGTCTTCAAAGCCATCGGAGGAATAAGCATCACTCTCGCTTCCTTCGCCATATGGTCTGCCACTTTGTTATGTCTCTTGTTGACAACCTTGACATCCGCATGGAGATCCGTCACTAGCTCTCTGCATTTCAAGTAAAAATTAGCTAATCTATCTCTAGGACTCTTCCAGTCTACAACCCCATGTACAACCAGCTCACAGTCACAACAAAGAGTGAAATGTTGTCGGTGTTGCATCTTCATCCAATGCAAAGCCAGAAGTACAGCAAGACTTTCGGCTAGTGTGGCATCGGTCGCAATCGTATGCGCCACTAACCCTGAGTTCCACCGTCCATCACTATCCAAAATACAAACAGCCAAACCTGCAGAATTCTTAAACTCAAAAAACGAAGCATCAGTAAAAACCAAAGTTGTGGACCAAGGTGGCGGGGAAAGCGGGTTTTTGATAGGATTGAAGGGTAGCAATTGAAGAACAGCCAAGGGTGAGAGTATTTTTGGGCTAGGAGTATTTTGCTGGATTTAGTTCGACAAGCCCATTAGGCCTTTGCTGGAGCCAAAGCTTTATGTTATTCCTTTGTTTATGAACTGAATGAACCCAAACTATCATTATGATCTTCGACCATTACATTCACCCGCAGAGTTGAGATAAAATTCTATGTCTAAATATAGTACCCTTGAATCTTAATCAGGGTTCGAAACTCTTATCTTTGCTCTCCAGGCATATATTATTTGGACAATGCTAGAGGTCTACAATGTAGACACCCAAAAGTGTCTACAATCAGCAATAATTTTACTACACTATCAAAATTTTACTATTTACACAATTAATTTTACTACCTGAATTTTCCATTGCAAATAATTTTACTACTCTGATCTCAATTTTACTGCTACTAACTCAATTTTACACTGTAGACAAATTAATTGTGTCTACATTGTAGACCTCTATCAATTTGCATATTATTTTGTAAGGTTGTTCAAAGTAAACTCATAATCAGGATTCGGAACAGTACACTACTATTGCACTAATATTACTCTTTTATCTGGTCCGAGTCAAGTTCATAATTAGGTCACATTGTATTGCTTTTGTATGTGTTGCAATATCTATTTTGTGCTTCCATTTTTTTTTATCTAACGCTCGTTGTTTTCTCTACTTGCCCCTATCTCGCTATTCTTTTTACCGGCATTGCTTGATTGAATGAGAAAGCTTTACTGTAGAGGTACAATTTCATACGTCAAATTCGTGGTAGTCTACTCACATCACATTTTGGATCAAAATTAAGGCAATGTTGTTATAAAACAATATGAAATGCAAGAAATTTACTATAACTTTCTTCCAATTCTTCAATTTTCCCATAATTGAAAACCGACTGTACACATAATAAACGACGCAAAAGCATTAAATCACTAGTCCTTTTGTTCCCACTAGCTAGTGACATCCACTAATTGTATATAGCATATATATTTGGTTCTAAGCCTAATTTTGGTCTTCTACTACTCGTCTTCCTCTTCCTCGTCACAATCACCACAACAGATTAATTTGCTTCCAATCCCAGGAAGTTGATGAATGGCACATTGTTACATTTTCCATTTTCGGCCGTCGAATAACCACTATTAGTAACTGACTCACCACTTGCTGATACCTCTGAATTGGAATCACATCCTTCCACCCTACACTTTAACATCCCTATCAACGTCGTCTTGCCATTATTATCGCTCGTCGCGTAAGTCTCTTTCGTTGCTGGTTTCCACAAGCTTTCTAGAAATGTGCCTACATAACCATTTCAAGAAATATTAGGTGAATAAGGACATGTATATGCAGTTGAAGTGAGCTGGTTGTACTAGGATAAGGAAGGAAAATAAATGAAGAACGAATAGGCAAAGAGAATGCCATGTTTATTAATGGTACGAAATGTTGGCGAATAGGTCAAAAAATGTGACCCATGATTTCTAGTCATCTACTATATATATGAGCAGTTACCATGAAATTAATGCAACACGGACAATAACCAACAATATGCATGCTCATCATTTTCATGCCAAAAATGGGGTGATCAAAGTAACAGTTCATCATAGACTTGTAGTGCATTAGTGCATGGCATGACTTGATCACTATAATGTTCACATACCAAACTAAGTAATCAACCATTTATTTCGAACATTGTTTGTTTGAGACGTAGTTGATCATCACCACATTAAACTCAAGTTAATAGAGTGTTGTTACATGCATCATCAAATACAATCAAATGTCACTATGCGGGGTACTTTAGATGATAAGGTCGTTATTTAAGTGTTGATACTTTATCTTGGTTTGGATCAGATTCGAGTTGAGTTGGATTAGATAAGACGGTAACTCTCTCCTTCACAATCAATAACAACTCGACCAACGTTATGGGTAGTAACTCCCATTATTGGAATATAAGAACCTATATGTATCAATAATGATGCATATATACCCTGGCCTCGTGGTTAATAGACAAGATATGATCGAGTACTTAAAAGATGAACTGTACTCCTACATGAACTAACCCTAATAAATTGTTCTAAGTTATGATCAAACAAGTTACACTCGCGCAGATCTCTTTGAGAGATCAGATCATTATTATAAAAGTATATAGATTTTTTAAGATATTTTGTTTGTTCTTTTTCTCAAGGGGACATAACATGAACAAGCTTAAGGGACATGACATCCTAGGAGAAGGAATAATTAGCCAAAACACATTAACAAAATCCAATCTTTTTAGTTTGTTAAAATGTAACAACTAGCATGATAATATTAAAAGTCCAGCTAATCCAAATTTTTTTTAACAATTTCATTTGAACCAAAAACGAAATTATATTCTATAAGAAGAAAGGTACACTTAGGATACCCTTTTAAGGAAAACATCAAATAAAAATGAAGGAAAAAAACAAAAGAGGTTAGAGAAATGTACCCTTTTGACGGTCAGAGCAGGAGGTTTGGTGGTGTTGTTGCTGACAAATAATATTGCTGTAACTCATAACTCCACCCAACTTCGCAGCAGATGTTGTCGTATTCGACAAAGATAGCTCAGTACATGTTGAACCACCAGATTCATGATCCACATTTTTGTTAGTAACATTGTTATTTTTTGTGCTAGAAATGCTTGATTCATTAGTGCTATTGTTACTCCATGATGCATTATTATTGTGGCTCTTCCTCGACATCTTCATTTTCGGGTTATCGATTGTTGGAATAGTCGTTCCCTTGTTATCGTACTTAGGAATATACGATTGGTCTTGTTGTAGCTTGTGGTAGTTCCTCTTTCGGCTGTAAGCGCAAGATTTTTCCCTGTCTTCCCTTGCGTTCATGACATGCCAATGATTCTTAACTGCATTGTCAGTCCTCCCTGGGAACAGCCTTGCTATCATTGCCCATTTGTTGCCGTACACTCGGTGTGCCGCCTTCAGCCTCTCCTCGTCTTCCTCCGTAAACGGCCTCCTGTTTATCCGTGGGTCTAGCTGATTAAACCACCTCAATCTGCAACTCTTTCCTGCTTTTTGGAATTCATATATTAAATAAAGATCGGAACTTGATAAGTTTAAAAATAACACACGTACGAGCGTAACATTACCCGTTCCAACATTTGAAATAACCTAACCTTTAACTATTTTTCGTCATATTGTCACATAACTCACATCTCAACGTGATCATGTTAGTTGCATGTATTGTTTGAGACATAAAGTAAAACAAAAGATCCACAACCATCACACGATAATCGTGCTCCCGATTATTCGAACTTGAAGACAAATAAGTTTAAGAGCAATGTACGTACTATCAATGCAACTAATATTATCATAAACAGTGTACGAGACGTTATAAAGAAAAACAAGTTAAATTTATTGAACAGAAGCTTATGCATGAAACGACATAATCCATCCAGTTTCCGTAGTAGCCAGCAGAATTATGAGATTGACAAAACTACCCTTGGGTTAATTTTAAATGGCAGTTCTCTTGTTCGTTCTAGGAACTGTTTATGCCATAACCATAACCGATGGTTTTAATTAGATTAAATCAAATAAAAAAAAATGATTGAAGTTGCACTATCTCATTTTCCAATCCATTCCACACGCCCACTCAACAATTAATTTAAAATAAAACGGACGCAAATGTAAAATTAACGTGGAAGAGCTTTTTCGCCCTATGTGATCTTATCCGACTCATACCCAAACAGTACGAATCGTAAAAATAAGTTAAAAATACCCTTAAATCAAAAAAAAAAAAGTGACCATCTTTTTTTATAAGAAATACTAGAAATTAAAATACCTGATCTTCCTACAAGTTTTTCAGCAATTAAGTTCCAATTTTGAGGGCCAAACTGAAGAACAAGTTCCTTAAGTTTGGCATCTTCAGCAGGTCTCCAATGACCTCTAGAACAGAGTTTTGTGGAAGACCCATTTTGCCCTTTGAAATCCTCCATGTTCTCGAGATTCCCAGGAGAGGAACAAGAGAAGGGCTTCCAACCCTGAAAGCCCATTTTGGTCTTTTCACTGGAAATGGTGTGGGTGGTGGAAAGAGAAAGGTCAAGAACAGGGGAAGATTGATCGGAAGTCATTAGTTTAGGAGACAGAAAGTTTAGATCTTTGCGATGATGGGTAGTTATTGCATTGTCTTCTTGAAGAAGATTGCTCAAGTTTTTACCCTGTAATTCTCTGCTCATCTTGTTTTGGTAAAAAAAGTGAGAGAAAAAACAAGGAGGAAGAAGGACGGTTTTGAGGTAGAGAAGGGAAAATGGGTGAAATATTAATAGTAGGAAGGCACCACGATTTATGTCACACTTGGGAAATTGGCTTTATTTCCACTTTTTCTCCTTTTTGTTGGCTTTTGTCTTAGTGTGTCTGACTTAGGTCAGAGTCCTCATTTTGAGACTGATTTCTCTCACACTTAAACACACACACACGCTTGCTCACTCGTCTCCCCAAATATTACTCCTAGCATAGTGTTCTCTTTTTTTGGGTGGTCTCTTTTCGCGTTTCGCTTCGACGGTATCTAGATAGTCGTAAATGAGTGTTGAAATAACGGTTATTGCATACATAATAAGGATTGAACTCGTGGCGTCACTAAATAACAACAAATTGACTTGGCCATGGGTGCGAACCCAAGTGCACAACATAGACACATTTATTATACAGGGAGACCTAGGCATGGCACGTGGCACGCTGCGCCATGGGGCTAGGTCAGGCGATGCTTGTGCTTGTATTTGTGCCCACGCCAATTATTAATTCTTTTTTTCAATATAAAAATGGAGCGTGCTTTGAGCAGGGTGGACCACCATGCCTCTTGTTGAGTCTAGTTATGCACTTGTGCCAAATCCCTATTTTCTTCACTGCATGCGGCTCGAGTTGAGACCAAGTCCGGTTCTCTCGGGCCGAACCCCTCTTATTGGTACGTAGGTTTTGTGCTTACTCCTTCTATTTCATTTTAAACACCAAATGGGGTATTGATCTAGTGGAATAACAAAATCGATATAAGTAAGTTAAGTGCGGGGTGGATGAATAGTCTATAGGTAATTAACTTTCGCGTCTGATTCATGTTAACCGACCCCAAATCATTGTGAAAATAATGTTTTGTTGTTGTTTGTTTCTTTTTTTTGTTAGGAACAACACTTCTAATTTTGATAATCTATATAGGGGCCAGGGCAAACTACAAATTTAGTTGCATTCTTTGGTTTATAAAACAAAAAATTATTATGTTAATCAAATTAGTACATTTTAATTAACTTTATTATTAAATGACTTTATTATTAAATTACTACATTAGTTTTGGTATAAAAAAATTTTTATTTTACGTTCATGCACGAATTCCTGCACTATTTAGATTAATGGATATAATAATTTAGATCAGTAATCCACAAAGTGTGAACTCAATCTAGATTATTTATTTTTACATTTCTTAGCTGGTTAACTTATCCACGGTGTTCATTTCCAATTTTAAATCAAGTTATAATATACAGGAAACGATCAGATTATTGAATAACGAATAGCTAATTAAACTATCTATAAGTTGACACCATTATAACAATTTTTAGAAAAATTGACACCATGTGCACTAAATTTTGAATAAGATCGATGCATCGTTGGGAAAATTCTAAAATAATTGGATTTTTTTTAAAGAGACGTTCAAACTAGTAAATTAAATTTTAACTCAGTTGAAGGTTTACTTTCATATTATTATGCAGCTCATGTGAGTGTATCAAACTAATAATTATTAAACCAAATTGATGTCTGGTGGTACAAGACTACAAAGAGCATGATGATACCACAACCCAAGTAGAGAGAATAAATATGAGAAAATAAATTTAACTACGAATGACTATTTAATCTGAATTGAACTAAATAAGCAAACTATTTAAACCTAAAATAAACTACCTTAATTAATCCTGAAATCCAAAATACTCTTATATTTATTCTAGCAAGTTGTTACCTATAACTAGAGGAATTCTATGGTACACGACGTAGCTATTCTAACAAAGTAGCTATTCTAGTCAGAAGGGATTAAATTAAGAGGTAAATGTATGACTTAATTTCTTCTAACAAGCTCTAGGTTTGAAGTCAATAGTATGATCATCCATTAATACTGAGTACGCAATATTATTCAATCGGTCAAATTCAAATAGTTATAGCGAAACTTAAAAAAGCTAATTAAATCGGAAAATTACAAAAGAAAACAAGGCAGCTGTTTATTGACATGTCTACCAAAATGCGACTCCAAAATCGAACATGATCATTGATCAGACAAAAAGAATCCAAGAAGTGATACTCCGATTATATTTTATTTTTTACTTTTACCTTTTTGGGGAGAGTTAGTTGTTGCTTACGATGAAGAGTTTGGCATGGAAATCGAAAACCGCTCGTGTGGGTTAGGGTCCCAAAATATTACTCCGTAACTGCTTTGTGTTGTGTATTTCTTGTGTTTAGTCCCTTTGCACTTTCTCTGTCTCATTTTGCCTTGAACGTCGAGCAATACAGCTTTCGTTTTCTTTTTGAAGAGGAGCTCGACAATAAGCTCTCAAAGTAAACCATTGCAACATATTTCTAGTTTGTTTTCATGATTTCGCCTCTTATATTAGATGTGAAAAATAAATATAAATAAATAATTGTACTCTATAGTTGAGTTATTGATACCAAATTTCATGCAAATATTATGATTTCAGTACCTTACCCTATGGATTGAGGCATTATCCACAGCTCCAGCACCTACCTAATTCGAGTGTCAGACTTCACTTTCAAAAAGCTAAAATTAGAGAAGCTAAACATACATCTATGAGAAGAATTCATACTTGGAGTAGAATCTACGTTAATTGAACATGTAACAAATTTTAGCTAGTTATAATCTGAGCTATTTTTAGTTTTAATCTGAGCTATGTATACCTAAGCAATTTTGAGATAGACATTGTTAGTGACATTGTAACGAGTCTATAGTTATGGCCCTGTGGGGGGGAGCAAGTTGGTTTGGAATCGTGAGGTACGTATCGTCCGTGCAAAGAGTCCCATATAATAACTGAATCTCTCATTCATCATGATATCATGATGATTTAATTTCTTCTCGTGTGACAAGGAAAATGTGGATTAGGTATATATGCGCAACTTTAGTGCTTTCAATATTTTTGGTCCGTTAAGTTTAAACTGCCATGCAGTTGTCACTTTTTTCAAACCCTGAAAATACGATAACGTACGCATTAGTTGGAAAACCACCTTCTGTTTTCTGTACTGTCTCCTCTCGTGCACAAAAACTTTACAAGTTCATAATTTCTGCGTTTTCTGTGGGGAAATAACTGCATTTTCTGTGCATTGCATGGGGAAATCTTTCTAAATTTGAGAAATAAAGTGTAACCGTTTTGTATTTTATTGCTTCCATCATCTTCGTGTAGTCTACTGGAACTGTTGTGGGATCATTTTCTGTTAGGAATCAACAATGAAGAGATGTTTCGTTTTTCCTCTTTTCCGTTACACGTGCATGCCCACCATCACCGACCACGTGTGTCTCTGACCCTGCTAACCATCTTTCAAGTTTCAAGAGGAAAATAATATTTTTGTGTTATTTTGGATCGTTAACGATTAATTTCAATATAACAACATCTTTAACTTTAGCGTTTTAAAGGTACCTGCTATAAGGAGGGGTTATAATTAGGGGGTCGGATGCACGCTAACCTTACCCCTATTGAAACATAGAAAGGTTGTTCGCGGATGAACCAAAATGAAAATTGTTTCGAGAATCGCACTGACTAACTCCTACTTCACAAAATAAGAAGCACATACAGTTTTATGAGCCATTTTGTTTTATTCCATATATCCCAAAAACCAAAGAATAATTAGTGTTTGGCTCCATTAGAAATGGAAATTAACGATTAATTTCAATATATGTATAAATTTCTAACTATGCATCGACGATCCAAGAAAATAGATGGAGTATTTTAAAAAAAATTAATAGAACCTGAAAAACTTCTGATTTGACATTACAATATGTTACCTGATTTCGTATCATTTAGTAGTTAATTTGGTGTAGTCAATTTAGTTTAGTAAATATTATAACAAGGGTGATTTTGCAACATTGCAAATTGTTAATAGATCAAAGTGCATCTTCTCCATGGGATCGACCCCTACTTACACTAACTACGAGTTATTGCTTAAGCACTAATTTTGGTGACCACGACATCGTACGCCAGTGATCATAGGCTGCCTGAGTATTAAATTTACCCTTGTGATGAGTCCACCTATTTAGAATAATTTCACCACGATTTTGCAAAAGTTCATCTTTGATTTTTACAATACTTCTCTAGTTTTTTAGGATCATTCATATTGCATTCCGTCTTCGACTCTTCGTCCTCTGAGTTTATAAGCCCAAATATCTTTTGATTTGTATGAAGCCTCTATAACCATTTGGTGATCAATGTTGTATTCCAAGAAGGAACTTTCCTTCTATCTATCCACTCTTAGGCTCTTAGCTTCTCTCCCAGTGCACAAATAATCTGTCAGCTTTTGTAATGCATTTTCTTCTAAACTGGTTTCACGTTCCATAAGGTGTGAGCAATGAGGATGTATGTTATCCTCAAACTAACTACAATATCTAAATGGCCTGATGTGATCTGATCTAATCTGCATACGTTAAAAATAAATTGAGTCATACAAAACCCTTCTAACATGCGATTATTATTAGCTAAACTTATTTTCTTAGTCACCTCAATGTCATGTTCTTAAAATTTTTAAACTCTTTTTTGATGCCTTGAAAGCGCCTGCAATGGAATGACGAAAATCCCGAGTTCCAAATCAAATTTTAAGAATACCAAACCGAGTTCAAGCTAATGTGCGCACTGCTGTTTGAACTCTATAGACTCAACCCGAATGTATAATTATCCAATATACCCTGGATTAGATCTCCGCCCAATATACCCTAGACCGAGTCTTCAATCCTCTAAACCCGGATAAGATCACTCAAAGCTTCACCTTGAGTTCAACGCCCCGAAGGGATAAGACAAACATGTCTTACTATATTCCGTTAGTTCATGCAACAAATACCTTGAGCTCAACGCCTCGAAAATATGGGGTGTTTAAATTCGGACGGAGGGAGTATAGGTTAAGGTCTCGTAATTCAAGTATATTTTGCTCTAAGACAAAATAATGTATACGGAGTATGTTTTTTTAGCTTTGACAAGCCAAAATACTTTCTATACTTCCTTTAATTGGATGTTCAATGTAGTGACCATGTAACACCGACTGAAGTGGACTCAGTCCGACGGAGTAGAATTGGGTTGTTATGTAACAACCTAAAGACAAACCCTTTCGGCAAGCCTTTCAATACCATCATGAATAGAAATGAGGCAAAAGTTCTTGATTGGTAAATTATTATCGTCATACAATGTAACATACAAAGGAAAGATATATTAGACTAGCATGCATGTCACTTTCCATAAATGGAAAGAGGAAGAACAACAACTTAGAACAAAAAAGACCGCAGTCTTTGTTGAATTTAAAAAGACATTGAACTCAATGATTGGAATTTGTAGCAAAAGTTCATTATTTCTGTATCAACGCAATTATTCTGTGTTTTTATTGTAGTGCACCAATTATCTTTTAGAGCACGTACAGTGGTGTGCTACAACGAAATGGAGAGTTAACTCTTGAGGGTAGAGGAGAGAGAAGAAGTTAATTTCAACCTCACAGTGGTGTGCTTCAAGAGAATGTAGAGTTAACTCTCCATCAACAATTGATGTAGCTAACTCTCCATTTTGCAGCACACAAGTAGCTAGCTACAACTCCCTCTCCTCTCACATACCCCACCAACTCTCATATAATCAATCAATCAATCAATCAATACATAATAATAAAGGAGAGTTTTTTCAGGGGTCTACGTCGAAAGTTGAGGTTTTCGAGCCACCAGAAAATTCGGTTTATTTTTCAAGGCTTGTGAGAGAGTCCATGTTTTGTAGGATACTAGGAAGGTTTATGGTATATTTTCATAATCTATCATAATCTAAATCTAATTCTAATTCTAATAGAAGTTATACAATTCTAATTCTAATAGAAGTTAAACAAATCGAATTCTAATAGAAGTTAAACAATCGGTTAGCTATAAATAGTTGAAGTCCCAGATCAACATGATGACTTTTTCGAGCGACCAGAAAATTCGATTTATTTTTCAAGGTATGTAGGGGTAGAAGTTGTATTAGTAGGAGTAGGAGTATAGTAGAGTATTAGTAGTAAGAGTAGTACTAAGAGTTGTAGTAGAGGAGCATGAGTACGTAGTAGGAGTAGCAGTACAGTTTAGGTAGTATTAGTAGTAATAGGAGTGTAATGGATTTGTTCACGATTGAGTCTACTATTAATCTATTGTTAGATTTGGGAAAATCTTTCCATATTTTTATGTGTTAAATCCTACCGGCACAATAAAATATGATAGTGGTTGAAACTACAAAAGCCATCAAAATTCTACTACGATTTGCAATGGAGTGTTACTAACACACTCTTAAGTAGGATTCGAGGGAGCCTCTATCATGTACATAATACATGCATGCATGCTTTGCCATCAGGTGGCACATTATTGTTTTTTTTTTTTTCTCTCTTTTTCTTTTCTTTGGCTTAATTTTAGTGTTTATAATGGTTGCTTTTATTGTTTTCGTAAGATGTTCATTAGATCGCCCATAATCACGTACAATCATATGCCTAGATCATGATAGATATACTAATTGCTACAAGAGTAATTCTTACGCCCGATAGATATTGAAATAATAGCTACTTGATTATTTGGCTTGCTCCTCTTCCGATCTCTTCCCGTCTTTTGGTTACTTTTCATGTGATTAAGTGGATTTTGGCAGCGAAACTTCACGAACACCACCCCCCCCCCCCCCCGCTATGATCATTTATTAACAAAATAATGTGTGTAGGAGACTAATTAAAAGTTATAGTACGTAGAAATCAAGTCAGTTTAGAGTAAAAGTTAACTAAAGCTAAGATTCGAATTCTCAACCATATTAACAATTGTACGTAGAAACCAGAGGCGGAGCTTAGGTATAGTGGGCCGGGGCCTGGCCCCCCCTAGGTTTTGTAATATAATAGTCTTGTTGCATATAATTATCATATAATCTGCTTTGTCCCAGTGGATTGGCCCCCTTCTATTATACGAGAGGTAGTGTGTTCGAAACCTGGCCCCCCTATTTTTTTGAGTCAAGCTCCGCCACTGGTAGAAACCAAAGGTACTTTTTTAGTTGGATTAATAGTGAGTAGTACTATAGTAGTAGTAGTTTAGTAGGAGTAGGAGTAGTAGAAGAGTAGTAATAAAAGGTTATTAAATAAGTAGTAGTAGTGTATAGGAATAATAGTAGTAGTAGTAGAATTAGTAGTAGTCGTCGAAAAAATAATTCCTATTGCATTAGAGTAACATAATTTCAACTTAATCATTATTCACTTCAAGTACTAAAGCGTAAATTAATACCCATTTTAAATCAACTTAAGTATTATAACATATAAGCTACACATTTTGATACTACTTTGAGTATATATTGTAGCATAACACAGACTAATAATCCAAAAGCTAACAACATTAGATGATTTTTACTATCTCATAAAGCTAATTAACCCAATTTAATTAGAAGGGTATCATTAAATCAATGTAGCTACCTTTTTTTTTTAAATGTTTTTTATGTTTTTTTTTTATCATGCATTATTCTTTTTAGAAGGGCAATATTTTTTGCATTGTTCTTAAAGTATGTGGATTATATTGTTTGATAATTACATGTATAGATATCTAACGTCTTTTGGATAACAATACGAGCTCAACAAATAGATCCTAGATGAAAGCTAAGATCAACCTCCTTCTTCTCCAAAAGAATTATATTTAAAATTGTGAATTACAAATCTTAAACTTCTGTTACAAATTTACTATACGAATCTAATTAAAATAGTCTCAAATTATTATGAGAATCCATTTTCTATACTAATCATATTGACAATAGGCTAATCAAAAAGCTCACGATACTTAATCACATTTTCAATCCTAACAAAGTTAAACCTTATTCGGAAATGTATAATTGTCATTAAATGAAAATCGTGTTATTATCCAATAAACCCGCATAGAAATCGGTCAATGGGACTCAAGACATGCATCTCTGCTGCCTTAATCACCGAATTACGAGTATGATCACTTGATGATGAAAAGTTAAGATCAATATGTAAAGATGAACACAGTTAATTAGCAAGTGAACAAAAACTATATATTCGTTACTTTATTTTATTTTGTTTGCATAACTTATAAGAATAAGAGAGAAGATATTAAAATTATTTTAAAAAATTAAGAAAACATTTCTAGACTCCTACTATATAAATTAATCCTACTGATAAGTTAAAACTTATTCACAAGGGTGAAAATTATGATTAGGTCAAAATCGTGTTATTTACATGCATGAATGGTCATAGAAATTGGAGTATGAGACTTCAAAACCGCATATCTCATTCCGTTATAAATTGGCGTATGATCACTTGATGATAAAGGAAGATCATTATAATATATTGAACACATTAAGCATGTAAATGAGAGTTGTATATTGTTTTTTTTTTTTTTTGTTCTTCAAGTCGTATCTGAATAGAAGATAAATAATAATAGGGCAAAAAAATAACAATAAATAAACAAATATAATCATTAGTTATGATCATTACCCCACATTTGGTCGTCTCATCATGGCTAAATGAGTTTTAGAGAGTCCATTGTTTATATATACTAATCTCATTGAAAATAGGCTAATCCAAAAGCTCCACAAAGTAGATATTTTTCACAATCTTAATAAAGTTAAACTTTTTTTTTGTAAGAAATTTTTATTTTATTCATCCAATTGGGAATAAAACGAGCTCTTACAAAATAGAACCACTAAAACAACTAGTTCATAGCAAAACTATCTACTATCTCCTCACTCTTTATCTTTCTAAGCCAACTAAAGATACGAACACAAACAAGAAATTTAATGCTCAAGACTAAGTTTTCTCTACTATTTTGAGAATCCATGAAAATCCTTTGATTTCTCTCCCTCCATATGCAGTATACAGTAGCTGCAATGCTGCATTTGGCCCATCTAATCTTCCAGGACTTGTGGTTCTTGTGCTTAGCTAGCCAGTCAAGCTCATGCTTCAATCTCCAACTCCTATTCGGCAAACCTGTTCACACTAGCATGCTTTGCCATATTGCTGCTGAAAACTCACACTTAAAAAAGAGATGAGTGTGTGTTTCTTCAGCTTTATGACAGAGTGTACATCTGTTAGTAAGTGGTATACCTCTCTTCCTGAGGTTGTCTACAGTAGCCAGCTTTCCCTGTGCTGCTAGACTTGTTATAAAGCCATGCTTCGGCATTACAACAGTATCCCAAGCTGTTTTACTCCATCTGACTTTAGGAAGAGAGACTCTGAAGTATTCATAAGCATTTTTCACACAGAATTTATCATTTGTACTCCAACTGCTTATTAGGGCTTGGGCAGACTCCTGTGATCCTTCCTTCCTAAGGATTTCATCTCTGATATGCAAAATACCCTTCCAACTCTCTGCATCACTTGCCTTACTTTTTACTTTCCAGAAATTTTCTGTCTTAAGATTGTAAGCCCTAATCCAATCAGACCAAACATTGTTCTGATCATGCTGAATTTTCCAAATCCATTTGCAGAGAAGTGCTTTGTTCCAGGAGAGGATCTCTTTGATATTAAACCCTGCTTCCTCTCTTGGCATACAAGAGCTCTGCCAGCTTTTGAAACTCAACTTCCTCTTGCCTTCTTCCACATTCCAAAGAAAGTCTTTGCAAATTTTATTAATCCTTTTGATCACCCCTTTTGGAAGTAAGATGCCTGCACACCAGAAATTTTCAAGGCCAAAAACCACAGCATTAATAAGCTGAATCCTCCCAGCATAAGATAGTGTCTTTGAGGTCCAGTGCTGTATTCCTTTTCTTATTTTCCCTAGCAGCATCTGATAAAGCTCAGACTTGAGCTTTTTTGTATGGAGAGGAAGCCCTAAATATCTGAAAGGGAACTTTCCTTCTGTAAATCCTGTGGCTTGCAGAATCTGATCTTTGACTATGCCATTTACTCCTCCAAAGTAAACCTCTGTCTTGGTTTTATTTGCTGACTTTTTTCAGAACAGGAGTCATGCCTAAACAGGCCAATGCCACCATTGTCTCTTTAATCCCCAAAAAAGAGAATGCTAGCCAGGTCACAGACTTCAGGCCCATCTCTTGTTGCTCTACTTTCTATAAAGCAGTTACAAAGGTACTTGCAAATAGGCTACAGAGCATACTTCCTGACATAATTGGCAAGGAGCAGGCTGCATTCATCAAAGAGAGGAATATTTTTGATAATATCATGACCTCACAGGCTATGGTCAAAGGATATGATCAAAGAAATATCTCTCCTAGGTGTTTGATCAAAGTTGACATCCGAAAAGCCTTTGATTCTTTAAATTGGAGGTTCATAGAACAAATGCTGGATGCTATGCAGTTCCCAAAAGAATTCATTGGCTGGATCACAGGGTGTATCACAGCACCCTACTATTCTCTGAAGATTAATGGCAATTTGGAGGGTTTTTTCCCTAGTAAATGTGGGATTAGGCAGGGAGATCCTCTCTCTCCCTACCTATTTGTCCTAAGTATGGAGGTCCTATCTAGATACCTCAGGAATATGAGCAGAGCCAGCCAGTTCTCTTTTCATCCCAAATGCAAAAAATAAAGTTAAACTTTAAGTGTATGTAAATATTTAAATAACAATCCTATAATTATTATGTAATTAAAGTTCCTTAATTATTTAGAGATGAGCTTCAACTTTCTAGAGTTAAGGTCCCATAGAACTTTTATAAATGAATAAATCAAAATTCAATTCTTCAAATTTAATTTAAAAACTATCGATTTAACTTAAATCAGTATAACTTTTACTGTGAAACAGTCTTTGTCAGTGGCTAACTAATGAAGAATAATACGGATTTAAAAAAATTGTAAATGAGTTTAAGTCAAGAGTCCGTGCAACGCACGGGCATTCAACTAGTCTATATATATAAAAGAGGCATTTTTCAAGAGCATACAAAAGTTCTATAAGTTTTAAAATCACCACAAAATTTCATTTCACAATAGAGTTTTCTCATAATTTTCAAAAAGATAATGTTTATGATAAATGTTGAAGTTCACTAAATTATTAAAAAGTTGAAAGATAGGATTAGATTTACGTAGTTTATCATCACTTAGAAACCTACCTAGGTTATAATTCGATTATTATTATCACACTATATATATACGAAATCAAATTTAACAAACCATTAATAATCTTGGCCATTGCTAGCCTTCTTATGTTGCCCTCCCTTTTCTTCATAATTCAACATTGTTCTTTTTTTTTTTATTAATTAGCTTTCTATTATTCACAGATTCCTCTTAATCACTTATTAATCTTTTTTTTCTTGGTCTTACTTCAATGAACGTAGCAGGTCAAGATTAAAGAAGATATGAAGAAGAAGTTGATCATCTATATTCTTCTAGAGTGGAGTGAGACTGTAACTTTGCATTTGCTAAATTATGTGCCTCAAGCTATGAATGAGAATGGAGAAGCAGAAATGTTTACTTTACCTCCCCTGTAATTGATTCGGCCCGGCTGTGTCATTGTGCTTATTTAATTTCTAAGAATTATTATACCGTACAATCAACTTGAGGTTGTATATCAGTTATGTCAATGAATCAGCAACCATTTAAGACTTTGCTCACCGGTTATCATGACATTCCCGGATTGTGTTGTTTTGGTTACAACTGTGTTTTACGCCAAATTAGTGTATACGGATAACTACAGTGAGACTGCATTATCAAATTTGGTGCTACTGTTGTATTGTATACATGTTATGTTAATTGTACTATCATTAATTAATTTACATGTTTTGGTATCGAATGGTTTCTAATTTGTACGTATAAGTTTTGTTTTGGCGCAAATGAGTTATGTTTTCGATGGTGCATGACTTTACATTCTTCATCAATCTTAATATATACTCCATGTAAAGTTAAGTCTAATTTGAAATTGAAAATGTGAAAATGTAAGATGAAAGGATGCATGGAGCCATGGAGGGGCACTGGGCAGAGCCACAAGCCAATATGAGCTTAGCTAATAATCTAACGTAAATATTAAAATTATTTAATTATTTATTTACTTAATTTTAATTAAAGTAGGGATAGATTTTAAGGAAATTTAGAGAGTCCCAAAAAGTAGAAACGATGAGTATTTAAAACATGAGAATCTCACACTGAATTATCAACCCACAATACAAGGGCAAATACTACTGTACCCCCGGGGTACAGTGAGAATCGTACCCCCCGTCCAAAATGAAGCAATGGATAGAATAAAGCGCGGCCCATAATGAAAAGAACTGAAATGCGGCCCAACATAAACAACCTAAAACGCGGCCCATACAAGCTTTCATCCCAGAACAAATAAGTAACTTCTTGCCCACGTTATTTTCTCTCTCCTCTGTCGTAATATTTCGGAACTTATTGCACCCACCTGAGAAATTTCATGGCGAATCAAGAAGATATTTTGGGCAATATGGAAGAAGAGATTGCGGATATGGACGAAGAACTTGCGGATATGGCGGAGGAACTTGCGGAGTTTTGCCCAAAAATGGAGGGCAAAGGTTCAGAATTGCCAGCAGGTTCCACATTGATTTTTTGTGTTTAGAATGATTTTGTTCAAGGATGTTTTATGAATTTGTTCTTTGTTTTGTTCGGAAATGGTTACTTTTTGTCCTAGGATGCTTTGTTTCAGGATTATTTTTTGTGTGTTTTTTTTTTTGTGTTTGGAATGTTTTTGTTCTAGGATGGTTAATTTTTGTTCTAGGATGAATGCTTTTTGTCCTAGGATGGTTAGTGTTTGTGTTCAGGATGAAATTTTTTGTGCTAGGATAGTTAGGTTTTATTTCAGTATGAATGTTATTTGTTCTACGATTAATGGTTTTGTCTTAGGATGGGGAAATTTTGTTCTACGATGAATGGATTTTGTCCTAGGATGGTTGGTTTTTGTTTCAGGATGAATGAGTTTTGTCCTAGGATGGCTGGGTATTGTTTTAGGATGAATGTTTTTTGTTTTAGGATGAACGTTTTTTGTCCTAGGATGGGGATTTTTTGTTCTACGATGAATGGGTTTTGTCCTAGGATGGTTGGTTTTTGTTTCAGGATGAATGGTTTTTGTCCTAGGATGGTTGGTTTTTGTTTCAGGATAAATGGTTTTTGTCCTAGGATGGATGAATGGGTTTTGTCCTAGGATGGTTGGTTTTTGTTTCAGGATGAATGTTTTTTGTTTCAGGATGAATGTTTTTGTGTTCAGTATGAATGGTTTATCTTGTTGTTCTAAAATGATTGTCTTTATCATTTTTAGGGGATCCGAAAGTTGTTGTACCAGAAGCATCGGAATCTGTGTTGTTAGGGAAGACTTCTCCGTCTATGGACGAAGCTCATAAGTTATATAATGACTATGCTTTTACTAAGGGGTTTGGGACAAGGTTGCATAATATCAGATATAGGTATAACAGTTCTGAAGTAAAGGGGAGAGAAATTGTTTGTTCAAAACAAGGATTAAAAAGGCAGCCCGGTGCTGTTGGTAAGCAGTTCACAAAACTGAACTTGAGGACTGGATGCAAGGTTATGGTGTTCTTTGAAAAGAAGGGAGATGATTTATGGGAAGTGACTAAGCATAATATGGTCCATAATCATTTGCTTGTCCCTCGTGATAAGGTGCATCAACTGAAATCACATAGGAAATTCAGTGCAAATATTCTTAAGATTTTACGAGATTTAGTAGATTCTGGAATTGATGTAGCAGATGCATTTAGGTTTTTGAAGGCTCAAGCGGGTGGATCACCAGCTCTTGGATTTAGTAAAAAGGATGCATATAATAAACTTGGTGCAGAAAAGTTGAAGTTTATTGATGGATGTGATGCACGAACATTGATGAATATTTTTGCAAAAAGGCGTGAGAGTGAGGATGATTTTACTTTGCTTTTGAGCTAGATGAAGAAGCTCGTTTGGTGAGTTTCTTTTGGAGGGACAAACGCATGAAACAAGATTATAGGCTCTTTGGCAAACTTTTCATTCATGATACTACTTATAGAACAAATCGGTACAAGATGATTTGTGCTCCTTTTGTGGGAATAAACCAACATGGTAACAATTGCATGTTTGCTTGTGGGTTCATTTTAAATGAACGGATCGAGTCCTTTGTTTGGCTGTTCAATCAGTTTCTGCAGTCGATGGATGGCTTGCAACCTGAAACTATTATGACTGATCAAGCTTTTTCTATGGCTGCTGCTATAAAAGAAGTATTTCCGAACGCCAAACACAAGCTTTGCACTTGGCATATTTTGAAGAATTCCAAGAAGAATATTCCACATCTAACAGGGCTGCCTGGGTTTGAGGTTTTGTTTAATCAAGTCCTCATGTATTGTGACACCATTGATGAGTTTAATCACTTCTGGACTAGGTAAGTATTGTAAAACAGATTTTGGAATAAATACTTTATTGTTTTAGAATGACTGGAATCTGTTCTGGAATGAAAACATTTTGTTCTAGGATGGATACTTTTTGTTATGGAATGAATGGTTTATGTCCTTAAATGAGCTCTACTTGTTCTATAATGAATTGTTATTGTTTTAGAATGACTGAAAAGTGTTCTGGAATAAACACTGCCTTAGTTATTCTGAAACACTGGTGAGTCATTCTGTAACAATACTAGGTTATTCTGTAACACTTTTAAGTCATCCTATAACATTCTCTGACCATTTTTGAAACTGTCTTTATTGTTTTATACCCAGATTGGTGAATGAGTACCAATGTGAAGATCATTCCTGGATTGTTAGACTTTGGAATTCAAGGGAAAAATGGTGTGCGGCTTATACAAAAGACCGTTTCTCAGGTGGTATTTTGTCGTCGCAAAGGAGTGAAAGTACAAACAATAGTGTTTCGAGAAGGATTCATGCAACAGCTTCTTTGCATGATTTCTACAAATGCTTCTGTGGAGTTATAGCTGAATGGAGAAGTAATGAAAAGGAAGAGGATGGGCGCTGTCAGAATGGCTATCCAGAGGTTGCAATACCAAATGTGTCCATCTTGGTTCAAGTTTCAAAAATATACACAATTAAAGCATATGTGATGTTCCAAGAGAACTGGTTGAGTTCATTGTCATGTCGGCACAATCGTGATGATGATGATGGTAATTGGAGTTGTTTTGTTGTGTGGAAACCAAACAGTGAACTTTTTGCTCATGTGGTGCGGATAAATTTGCAAACCAACGAGGTTAATTGTACTTGTAAACAGTTCGAGGAGGTTGGTATACTTTGTTGTCATGCCATAAAAGTTTATGTTATAATGGGCGTTGACAGTGTCCCAGATATGTATATTGTGCACCGATGGACTAGAGCAGCAATTCAACCTTCTGAAGAAGGTGAGTCGAGTAGTTCAAGGGCAAATGTTTCGGAATCATCTAGTATTTGGATAATGACAATGCAACGGAATTGGAATGGGTTATTGCATGCTAGTTCTGGGAATTTGGATGCTAGACGTGTCTGCCAAGAAGCTTTTGATTAAGCTAAAAATACCATCGAAGATCAGTTAGGTCCTATTGGTGGAGACGATGCTGAAGTCGATGGTAGTCCTCACCTAGAAGGCATTCAGATTCGTAATCCTGAAGGGGCTCGTACACCGGGTGCAAGAAATGTTAGGTGAAAGAGTACAAGGGAGAAAATTTGTAACCGTTTGAGAACAAGGAAGAAGATTGTCAAGCAGTACCCGGAATCTGAATCAGGCCCGTCGTATGTTAATACTGTTAGAAACTCGAGGAAATATTCTACAAACAAGAGGGGGAATGTTGTCGAGGATAGTACATCACAAGTTACACCTACTATTAGTAACATCAGATGCGATTTTGATTTAAATTTGTAAAAAGAATTCTTTTTTTGATTTAAAATAGACGGATTTTGTTCTACGATGATTACTATATGTCCCAGGATGATTACTATATGTCCCAGGATGATTACTATATGTTTTCAGGATGGTTAATCTATGTTTCAGGATGATTACATTATGTTACAGGATGATTACTCTATGTTTCAGGATGTTTTGATTTAAATTTGTAAAAAGAATTCTTTTTTTTGATTTAAAATAGACGGATTTTGTTCTAGGATGATTACTATATGTCCCACGATGATTACTATATGTCCCAGGATGATTACTATATGTTTTCAGGATGATTAATCTATGTTTCAGGATGATTACATTATGTTACAGGATGATTACTCTATGTTTCAGGATGATTACATTATGTTACAGGATGATTACTTTTATGTTTCAGGATGATTAATCTATGTTTCAGGATGAGTACTTTGTGTTCCAGGATTGGTATGTTTTAACTCCTGAAACTTAGGATGCAATATAGTCAAATCTCTTTATATAATTCAAGGATGATTTAACTCCTGAAACTTAGGATGCAATATAGTCAAATCTCTTTATATAATTCAACGAGTTCCGATGTTTATAACATACTATATTACAAAGTCTAATTTACTTTATAACTATGAAAATGAAAAAACTGCTGCTGTTGCTTTCGTCCTCAACTGTCATTATTTACTTTTTTTCTGACTTTTTTGCTTCTGCTGCTTTCTTCCTCAACTGTTGGTTGGTCACTAATTCTTTGGCCATCGTTATTTCTTCAAGCTCCTTTTGAACTTTCTTAAGCTTCTTCTTTTCATCTTCTTGTTCCTTCTTTGACAATTGTCTTCCTGATGCAGTCAAGTAAGTATCCCTCATAATATCTGTCTTTATCTTGTTGTTGCCATCCAATATTATTTCAGCACAGAGTTTTGCTCGATAAAACTGCCTTCTTGCTGCCTTCAAAATAAAATCGAAATAGGACATGTTATAGCAGTTGCATGTGTATTCATGAAGTTTTTTCGAGAACGAAACATATAAAATCCAAGACTTAATGCTTACCAAATGTAAGTCGGATGTCCAGGATTCTCCATGGAAGCGTTCCATGTGCATCATCAGAAACAAACCACAGTCCCACAAGTTTCTATCGTTTTTCCAGGCAAGGTCAACTATTTCGTATTGTTTGCGATCAATGCACTTTTCAATATACTGTGGAATATAACGAAACTTTTTTGCCACCGAGAACAATCTGAATTCTTCAACCTATAATTTAGAATACAATATTAGAGAACAAACCATCTTGAAACATAAACGATTCATGTCGTGACAAAAACTAACCATCACAGAACAAAATTAACTCATCCTAAAACAAAACCCATTCATCCTGAAACAAAAACCAACCATCCTAGGACAAAACCCATTCATCCTGAAATAAAAACCAACCATCCTAGGACATATAGTAATCATCCTAGAACAAATTTTCACCATCCTAGGACAAAAACTCATTCATCGTAGAACAAAATTTCATCATCCTAGGACAAAAAACATTCATTCTAAAACAAAAAACATTCATCCTGAAACAAAAACCAACCATGCTAGCACAAAAAACTTTATCCTGAAACAAACACTAACCATCCTAGGACAAAAAACATTCATCCTAGGACAAAACCTATTCATCGTAGAACAAATTTTCACCATCCCATGACAAAAACCCATTCATCGCAGAACAAAATTTCACCATCCTAGGACAAAAAACATTCATCCTAAAACAAAAAACATTCATCCTGAAACAAAAACCAACTATCCTAGCACAAAAAACTTCATCTTGAAACAAACACTAACCATCCTAGGACAAAAAGCATTCATCCTAGAACAAAAAGCATTAATTTAAAATGATAGTACAAAGTGGGGTCAGAAGCTAACCATAAGTACAAGAATGTCGTCATAATCCTGTACGGACTTTCTATTGTCAAGTAACTGACAGCGTCTGTCGATGAGGTTTAGACATAGCAACGTAAAGTGACTCTCGTATATTATAGGGAAAAATATCTGCAAATGACGATGCAGTTATATTATTATATGAAGATGTAATTATAATCGAAGATAAGGTACAAGTGTTGCATACCAATGAATATCCAGATAAGTCAGAAATGTCGCATGTTTCCATCCAAGTCTTCATTGTGCCATACACAACGTCCATCTTTGTGTTAAGACGATTTTCATCCTCTTCCAGAAGTTCGCCATTTGCAAGTCTTTCGTCTTGGTCTATCTTTTCTTTCTTCATTTTTGCGTACACCTGTAATAGAAAACATTCATCCCATGACAAAAATCATCCATTTTGAAACATAAAGCTAAATATACTGAAACAGAAACCATTCATCCCATGACAAAATGTAATCATCCTATGACGGAAACAAATTATACTGTAATAAAAACCATTCATCCCATGACAGAAACAAACAATACTGAAACAAAAAACTTACGAAGACTGCAGAGCTAAAGAAGAATCTCTTCTTGTCTCTCCAATAGTCTCGAACACCTGGATTTTTCTCGCCCCTTAGTTCTCTTTGGTTGAGGACGTATGCCCAAGCATCAATTGCCCCAACTGTCATCCAGTTTTTTTCTTGCATAGAGTATGCATCAGCCCTCGAAAACTCCAGATGAGGTCTAAACGATGCCAAAACAAAATCCTTTTCTAGTCTTACCAACCTTTCAAGTGTTCTTTTTTCAGTAAGAACTGCTTTTGTCTCAGGTTTATTTAATAGCCTCCTAATCTCTGAATTCACCCTCATCATCTCTTGGCTATATTCAAACTCAGAGTAAAAGGCGTTGTCAGCCACTGCCTTCTCCAAAGGTGATAAATCATCAAAATCTTTCGATCTCCTCTGAAAAACTGCTGAAACCATAAATGAATTGTCTTCCGGAAACTCAAGCTCGGCCGGACTATCTTCTTGTGACCTGCTTAGTCTTTGCCTATCGCTAATCTTCTCGTCATACATTTGAACGAGCTCCTCTGACACTTCTTCTGTTATATCTTCAACATCAATAATCTCTTTTTCAAAAAAAACATTTGGAATAGGACTTGGCAACGTGACAGGTGGTGGAGAAGGTGTCGGCGTTAGTAACTGGAAGCTTGGTACAAAATTTTCCGGCACATTTGCGAAATACTTTTTCAAATCAGCCATGAAGTTTTGTGTTTTTTTTCCCTTCTTCTGTTGTGGAGGGTCACTCTTTATGTTCTTCGATATGCCAACTTCTGGGGTGTCGAGAAGAACATAATCCTGTTGAAAAAGAAAAAAAAAAGTAATCATCTTAGAACAAAAAGCAGTCATCATAATCATCCTAGGACAAAGAGCATCCATCCTAGGACAATATATAACTATCCTAGGACAAATATTCTCCATCCTAGGACAAAATATACCCATCCTAGGACAAATAGCATCCATCCTAGGACAAAATATACCCATCCTAGGACAAATAGCATCCATCCTAGGACAAAAAACATTCATCCTAGGACGCTATTGAACCATTTTATAACAGAAAAGGTTCTTTCAAAAACACTTCTGTAAGAAAAAGTGGTCATTTTTGAAAACAATAAACAGATTTCATTTTCTCGAAACATAATTGTATTTTACATGTGATGGTTTCAAAAAAATATTACAACGTTGTTCAAAACCGTTCTAAAGCCAAAGTCAATTGCTACAATAGTCTTCGAATTTTGATTCTAGAAGGTACTATCAAACCTCGTCTTCATTCGAAATCTGCTTTTCTGTGTCAAGAATTGGATCATCTGTTGATCGAAACTTCATCTTCTTCGGTGGAGAATCTGGTGGAGCAGCAGTTGCACCTACGATTGGTGTCTCGATGCAGAAATCCAATTTGGCAGCAAGCTCGTCTTCTTTAGGCTGTAATCAAATTACCAAAAAAAGCAAATGTGAATTTATGCAAAAATCAGTTATTATATATCATTCTGAAGGTTAAGTGTAAAACCTCATGGGGAACATCGTGTTTCTTTTCTGGTTCCTCTTCATAGTCTTTTTCTGGTTCTGATTCACAATCATCAGTGTCCTTTGTTGTCTCCGTCCCCATTGCTTCCGATTCATGAACATCATCATTTTTTTGCTTCTCAGACTCCATCGGGTCTGATTCCAGAAGACGATTGTTTTTTTCAGGTTCCGAAACAGGGACATCATCGTCTTTTGGTTCTGATGCATGAATATCAATGTTCTTTTCCACCTCAGAATTCATCGGGTCTGATTCCAGAACACGATTGTTCTTTTCTGGTTCCGAAACAGGGACATCATCGACCTTTGGTTCTGATTCACAATCATCAGCGTCCTTTGTTGTCTCCGTCCCCATTGCTTCCGATTCATGAACATCATCATTTTTTTGCTTCTCAGACTCCATCGGGTCTGATTCCAGAAGACGATTGTTTTTTTCAGGTTCCGAAACAGGGACATCATCGTCTTTTGGTTCTGATGCATGAATATCAATGTTCTTTTCCACCTCAGAATTCATCGGGTCTGATTCCAGAACACGATTGTTCTTTTCTGGTTCCGAAACAGGGACATCATCGACCTTCGGGTCTGACGCCTGAATATCAATGTTCTTTTCAGCCTCAACGTCCATCGGGTTTGATTCCAGAACATGATTGTCCTTTTCCGGTCCCGGAAGAGGGACATCATCGACCTTTGGGTTTGATGCATGATTGTCCTTTTCCGGTTCTGGAACAGGGACATCGTCTATTGGTTCTGCTTGTTTCGGCATTTTTGGTTCTTCAACGTAACCAACCAATGCCTTCTCAAAATTCTTCATGGCTTTTGCATCAAGCTTCAATTAAAAAAACAAAAGTTATCATCCTATGACAAAGATACCCCATCCTATAACAGAAACAATATATCCTATGACAATAGCTGAACATTCTGAAACAAAAACCAATCATCCTATGACAAACACTAACAATCTACAAACACAAACACATCATCCTAGAACAAAATCATTTCATCCTAATTCTCAAAATCATCATGTGTCTTACTTAATGCTTTTAAAAACATGAAAAGTTTATGTGTCTAACCTCTTCATTTTTTTGCCTGTCTTTTTCGTTTTGTACCGACTCTTCAATAGTGTGAGGCACTAGGTCTTTGATAGTTTCAGGGACAGATTCTTTCTCTGTCTCGTTCTGCGGTGGGATATGCAAAAACACTGTGTCTTTCAACAGATTTTCAATGATAGCTGTTGGGGACTTTTCTCCTAATAATTCATTCTGTGGTCCAGGAGATGGAGTTTTCAACCGTTTGAGCCGTCTATAAACATTTATTGGAGATTCAAGTCTCTTGGCTGCCGGAGATGGTTGAGCATCAACCGTGAACGTTGGGAATGAATCTGGAGGAGAAGCTTGAGGGTTTTCAGTTGTTTGCTGCTGTGGATGTTGCAGTTTTTGCAAAATCATCTGCGTGTCAGGATTATTTTTCGGAGCAGCACTCTTCTTCTTAAATGCCACGTGTTTCCTTCGCCTGCTGCTTTTCTGAGAGTTAGTTTCTTGGGAAGGTTGAGTTGATTTATCCTCTGATGATTGGCTTTGTTTGTTTAGAAAATCTTCCTGAGATGATGATGGTGGATTCGCCCACCAGCTTGGGGATAGGATCTTTACAAGCTCACTGATATTCCCACCCACTGATCTCAATAAGTCTTCGGCAGCATCAAATGTCTCCATCACTCCTGGCTGATTGTAAAAACGCCCTTCCTCTGAAGAAACTTCTGGAATCTCATTCTCTTGTGAACTTTGGGACAGCTTTTGTTCACGGAATTCTTGCATAGTGTGCCTATAAGCTGCGTCCAAGTTCCTACCAAGTATAATAAGCTTTTGCATCGGTCTCTGCAAAGCAAAACAGATCATCCATCTTAGAACAAAAACTATCCATTCTGAAACAATAAATGTTCATCTCAGAACAACAATTCACCATCCCAGAACAAAAACAGTTCATTTTAGAACAAAAACCATCCATCCTGGAACAGAACCTAACCATCCTAGGACAAAAGCATCAATTGTAAAACAAAAAGTAACCATTCATCCTGGAACAAAACAATACCATCCTAGGACACAAGTCAACCATCACTGAACCAAAAATTACCATCCTAGAACAAAAACAACACTTCACCATCCCAGAACAAAAACAAGTCATCCTAGAACAAATACTAATCATCCTAGTACAAATTTTAGTCATTTTGAAACAGAATTATACTAAACAAGTCATTTTAGAACAAAAACCATCCATCCTGGAACAGAACCTAACCATCCTAGGACAAAAGCATCAATTGTAAAACAAAAAGTAACCATTCATCCTGGAACAAAACAATACCATCCTATGACACAAGTCAACCATCACTGAACCAAAAATTACCATCCTAGAACAAAAACAACACTTCACCATCCCAGAACAAAAACAAGTCATCCTAGAACAAATACTAATCATCCTAGTACAAATTTTAGTCATTTTGAAACAGAATTATACTTACAGTTAATTGTAGTTCTTGCACTGCTTGATCTGTTGGTAGATCCGTTGGCATTGGGAAATTAATAAATCGTCCCGCCTGTGTAGCAGCATCAACAGTGTCGACCCGTAAACCCATTCCGAAACCCTTCACACTCTTCTCCTTTGCAATTCTGCTCCACATTTTCTTGTTGTCCCAATGTTGGATCAAAGGGACATTGCAATTCTCCCGTTCTCCATGGAATGCTAGGGAGTGGAAGTAGAAGAGTTGTAGGAGTAACGTGCACCCATTTAGATTGGTGCTACGCTTATCAGACTCCTTGAAGATTTGGATTGATTTGCAGAGGTAGGTCAATACAAATTCACACCAATTGTATCGACCAATCATCTCTGCATCATCAATTGCCTTGCTTACATTAAGCTGGACAAAGGAATTCGATATAGTCCGAGGAAGTACGAGACAACAAAAAGCACAAACAGTTGCTTGAACATCGGGCCTCCATCAGATTCGGCAAGCACCCTCTCCTCGAATTTATTTCCCGCAATATAACAATACTTTTCATCCTCCCTGCCCAATATTTTTCTCCATTTTTCCTTGAGGAAAGAATCTGGATTATCTTTCCTCTCCGCACTCATGTGAGGGAATGGCAAATCTCCGTGTGGTATTCCTAGGATGTAATGAACATCCATAGTTGTGAATACCTTTATCTGCTCCTTACAAAAGCTCATAATCCTTGCCCCCTCATCGAAGTTTTGAAGCAGCCACATCATCATGTCTCTTGGCACGTCTTCAGCCTCGAGATAAAACAATCCATGAAATCCTATTTCACGAACTGCTCTCACTTGGTTCGGGTTTGATTTAATTTTTTCCATTAGCTCCTTGACTGCAGACGGGCTGCAGTGTAGTTGTATGTTTTTTTTATGGAAATTGCTCCTGAAAAAAACACAAAGAGTGTCAATTGTAAAACAAAAAGTAACCATTCATCCTGGAACAAAATTTAACCATCCTAGGACACAAGTCATCCATCACTGAATCAAAAATTACCATCCTAGGACATAAGCCATTCATTTCTAAACAAAAGCCGTTTATCGCAAAACAAATCGTAACTTCGCAGCATAATATTTAGCCTAATCATCCCAACACAAACCCTGGCCATCCCAAAACATAACCAGTGCGATATACACTAACCATCCTAGGACAAAGACCATTCATCCTGGAACAATACTAAAACATCCTAGGACAAAACCCCATTCATCCTGGAACAGAACCTAACCATCCTAGGACAAAAAGCATCAATAACTACGCTGATTATCGAAAGACAGTCTAACTATCCCAACACAAACCCTGGCCATATACACTAACCATCCTAGGACAAAATTTAACCATCCTAAGACAAAATCCATTTATTTTGAAACAAAGCCGTTTATCGCAAAACAAATCGTAATTTCGCGGCATAATATTTAGCCTAATCATCCCAACACAAACCCTGGCCATCCCAAAACATAAGCAGTGCGATATACACTAACCATCCTAGGACAAAGACCATTCATCCTGGAACAATACTAAACCATCCTAGGACAAAATCCATTCATCCTGGAACAGAACCTAACCATCCTAGGACAAAAAGCATCAATAACTACGCTGATTATTGAAAGACAGTCTAACTATCCCAACACAAATCCTGGCCATATACACTAACCATCCTAGGACAAAATTTAACCATCCTAGGACAAAATTTAACCATCCTAGGACAAAATCCATTTATTTTGAAACAAAGCCGTTTATCGCAAAACAAAAAATAACTACGCGGACAAAATTTAGTATAATCATCCCGAAACACAATCGAACTGTCCCGAAACAAAACCTAACCATTCGGAATCAAAACCTAACCATCACGAATCAAAACATAATCATACCGAAACAAAAACTAATCATTCCGAAACATAATCCATTCATCTCAGAACAAACAGTAGTCATTCCAATTCAAAACCTAATCATTCCAAAACAAAACCTAATCATTCCGGAATCAAAAACCTAATCATACCGAAACAAAAACTAATCATTCCGAAACATAATCCATTCATCTCAGAACAAACAGTAGTCATTCCAATTCAAAAATCAAATTAACTTTTTCAGTTACTGTTTCATGCATCAAAAAAATAAAATCTGAAGAAAAATTACCTGTTCTCTTCAATTTTTTGCTGCCTTTGGGCTCGAACTGTTAATTTTGGCCTGCAAGTTCAATTTTGTGTTACTACATTTCAATAAAAAGTAAATTTCTAAACAAAAAAAAAAAAAAGCGGAATTTTGATCTTACATTTGTTCTTCAAGTTGATTTTCTTCATTTGAACTTGTTATCATGTCTTCGATTTTTCTTTTCTGCTTTAATTGAGGCATTTTTGCTAATTTTTTCGACATTTTTTCGAACTATGTTGATGGCGGGAGGAAGCTTGTTGAAGAAGAAGAAGAAGAAGAAGAAGAAGAAGAAGAAGAAGAAGAAGAAGAAGAGTAGTTTTTTGGGAAGAGAAGTTACTGTTGGAAGAGAGAGAAAATCTTATTTTATTTTCTGTTGGAAGAGGAAAGGGGGGAAACGGTTTTTTTTCTTTTTTTGGGCCATGTTTAATCATTTGGGCCGCGCTTCCTTTTATTTGGGCCGCGCTTCCTTTTATTTTAGCACTGTGATTCATTTTGGCCGGGGGGTACAAAATGGATGGTACCCCCGGTGTACCATAGACGAATTGCAATACAAGAGTCCAATTTCATTGAAACTCTTACATATAATAAAGATATTTAAATGAAATACGAAACAATCGCTAATAACTCTGGTCATGTACATTAGAAAATTTTGAAATTAAACATATTGGTCATTATTAGATTTGTTTCAAAATGTATTTCAATTTTAAATCCTTTGTACACTTTTCCGATATGCAGTGCTTGATTTTTAAAACGGTTTTTCTAACGTGTGCCGATTGGACAAATAATAAAAAACACATTTATTCCCTAATAAGTTAACCGTTTTTAAAATGTATTTGGGTGCGTCTGAAAATGGAAAAGATACACGCAATGCATTATATAAAATAAAGATACATACCCTTAACCTTGATCCTTTATAGATTTATCATTTTTTTCAAGTCTATACCCTCCAACAATATAACTGGAAGTTTTTTCATGTGATCATAACTATTAACTCGTGCAACGCACGGGCTTTCCACCTAGTATACTACTGAATTACGATAATCAATCACGATTTAACTATTTTACAAACTTAATAAAGTTCGCGAATAATTAATTTTCAAAAATAATCTTTTTACTAAAAAAAACTATTATTTTATTTTTTAAAAAAATAATTTTATAATATAATCTAATTTTGATGTCGCCTTATTTTATGTGAAATTGAAAAATATCGAACTTATAACGATTATTTATGAAAAAGATAGTAAAATATGAGTGGATATTGAAAAGATTTGATAAAATAGTACAATTGGGCCTACTAAAAGTGATGTGGAGAGTTAGATATGAAAGTGATAGCATTGTAGGGGTGAAGTAAGGTATTGACTCTACAAGGAGAGAGAGTGTGCAGGAGAGGTAGTGCTTTATGGAGAGTGCGCTTAAGCGTTGTACATGGCCTTAGCTATCGACCATAGCTTAGTACAAGCTAATTACAAGTTCAATATTTTCTTGATAATCTGTAAATGACAAATACTTGCTCCCTCCATATAATTAAATATATAACGTCTCACATTTCAAGTTGACGCAACTTTTGAATTAAAATTTACTTCAATACAAAACCAGCAATATAATTTTACAACGGTACGAGTAATATGTTTTTTAATTATTGAATCATATGTTAAACATTATCATCCAAAAAGGCCATAGGCGGAGAATAACTGATTGTTCAAAGACAAATAGCGGTGAGACTGAAGTTTCACCTCTCCCCTCAAAAAAAAAAAAAAGTTACACCTCGGAGCTTTTTAGTAATCGAAACTAGAGTATATATTATGATAGATTTGCATGGCAACATGGAAAAGTTTTAAGATGAAAATGAATAGACCGACCCGCCAAAATAACAGCAACAATGATTGGCTTTGTTTAGTTTCTTCCTACACGTGGGAATTTTAAGGAGACAGATCACTTTCGAGATGTGCTCCTTTTTCTCTCTTTGAAGTGCATGTTTGGTCATCGTTGACGATTTACGAGTTAAGGACACTACTGTTGGTTTTTCGGCAATATGTTGTTCAAGCAACATGAGTAAAGAAGTCTAAAACTCCAGTGCATTTACTTCCAAAAAAAAAAAAAAACAGAGCATGACATAATTTATGCAACAAATAAAATCGATGAACTGTTTAATCAAATGATAAATAGGTTCATTACATGAGGCTATAATTTATCCAAAATATCTAAAGGTTCCCTATAATATACATCGGTGTATTAGAGAGAAATAGAATAGTGGAAGAGGCATTCATGCTTTCCTGGGGAATAACCCGCCCATTAAGCTAATAAAATGACACAAGATCAAGATGTCGTTGGTGTAATTTTGGGATGCTACAGATCAGCTTCTTGGACAACTGGTGACCTCGACGATCTGAAACATAAACCAGACAAACAATACAGACATGTATGACGAGAAAGCCTATAGGGAACTAAACTCATAAATTTCGACTTCTTACTACAAAGGAAGCGCACAGGATCACAAATCGCTCACAAATATCTAATCATTTTTTATTGACAAGAAAGTTAAAAAGGACTTGACAGAAATAGCAAAGCAAATGAGGGCTCACGGATATCTAATCCTAGCCTACATAAGATCCTCGCAGTACGGGGTTTCGCTCATCTCTATGTAAGGTAGCTTTACTACAGATGACCACCAAAGATAAAGGTCTCTTCTGTACCCAGAAGCCTAGTTGGTGATGAGGATAAGACTAGCCGTAACTATCCCATCAAATCCTAGAAGAAGCTGTCTGCAACTTCGATTAGTCGTTTCGCTACTTTATCATATGTTTTAACTTCTACCAGAATCATACCAGCCATGAAGCAACTCGCCAGAAACAGGAAAGCTACACATCTGGAGGAGAGCAGCCAACATGATAAGCTTGCACTGTGCTTAAACTTTGATCCCCGGGAGACCCTGATGCAGTCTTGGAAGCACTTAGATTTCGGTAGGAACGATGCACTGGAGGCAGAAAAATTGCTGATTGTTTATCCATTGATAGAATCCGACCACATTTGCTGGATCATATAGAAGCAAAATAAGTATTTAGATAAAGCAGAGAGTATCTATCCAAAATATTTATACATCTGAATAGTCACCTGCATGCTTGCGAGAATAGATTTCTGTAGTTGCTGATCCAATTCTTCAAAATCATAGAGAAGAATAAGTAACTCAAGGACAACGTTTACGAATGTCAGTACTAAAAGTTCAATTAAGGTATTCTGAAACATACCAAAAGGAGGTATAAAGCAATCTCAGATTTATTTCCGAGGAAATATTGCAATGCAGTATTAGAGAATTCCTGCAAGACATAAAGCAAAGTCTCAGCTGCAACACAGATATGTGTGACATCATCTTCAATAAAGTGCTAAACAAATATGTTACAAGAGATATTACCGTAATATGTCTAAACACATTATATACCGATACACCTCTTGCATGGACGTAGCTTCCTCCCTGTAAATCACAGTCAGGTCAAACTGAGCCCTAAAGCAAAACTTCCAAAGGCGAATTCATGGGCTAGTACATGAGATATCGCAGCTATCAAAGAATAGGATATTCTACAAGTGAAATTGGAATGTTTATCAGTGTATAAACATTGGCTTATCATTTTCTGATGGGCAACAAGTTCCTCTGAGTTGCTTTTGTTTTCCTACTATACTTTCATCGCTCCTCTGCAGAAAGAAACAATAGCCCCTTTGGAGAAACTGATTGTCTTTTAATGGTACATCAATTCATGGTGGAAAAATAAGCTTCCCACTGTAGTCATGGCAATCATAGCATCTGTTTTTTCTGAAGTTCCCACTAATGAAATAAAGCAACTTTAATGGCAGGACATAAAAAGTAGCAATAACTAGAACCTAAAGAGAAGGCCATTAGACTTGATAACAAAGGAAAACACAGCTACAGCCATTATCAGCATGCTGTTGGAGACCTCAACAAATTAAAAAAAAAAAAGGATGCAATTGTTCTGCATACTATACTCCCACTCAGCAAACTTTGTTCTGCATTTGTCAGGGGACTAACCATGAAAGATTAGCTGGGAAGAAGCCTGCCATAATACATCTAGCAGATAGGAGAATAAATACAATTATCCTCCTCCAAAGTAACACATTCTCTTTAAGGGCACTGCCTCACTAAGTAAACCACCCATAGAATTGTTTTCATTACCTCCTAGGGCTTTGTTCATGCTGGAACTTGTTGGCTTTACCACATTATCACCAGACACTGATTCACTTTTTCAGCTGTAGTCTAAAAAGTAATATGGCACTTATGGAAGGAGAAGATGGGATGACTGAAGAGTCTCACAAGATGGGATAAAGTCTTCCTTTCAACAATTTTTTGTATATAATGGGATCCATGATTGTTGATAAAACGCGTATGACTTATTCCCTCAACAATTCCCATAACCATAATAGACAAATATGGGTATTCATGAAAAGAAAAAAGAAAAATCGACTTGTGAGGAAAGACAGTCATTGAGGAATTGCAATTCTATCTTTTAAGGGCTTGGCGTAGTCGAAGGAAAGTTCTTTTTTTTTTTTTTTTTTTTTTTTTTGACAGGATTTTGAATCAATCTGAAGGGGAGCCTTGGCGACCGGTAAAGGTGTTGATGTATGATCGTAGGTCACGAGTTCACATCCTGGGAGCAGCCTCTTGTCCAAAAAGTGACAAGGGAAGGCTTGCCCTTTATACACCCTTGTGGTAGGACCCTTCCCCGGACCCTCGCTTTGCGGGGACACCAATGTGCGACCAGGCTGCCCTTTTTTCTTTTCTTTTTTTGTTTTTGCGAATCAATCTGTAAAATTATCAACTCTAAACCACAACTAATGAGGTACATATACCCTCGAAAACGAATAACTATTAAAGTCTCTGAACTCCCAGTTAGTTACAAAAGCAACATTGACCAGTCCTGATGGTTGCGACACAAAAATTCCTAAGAGGAGTTCCCAAGACAAGACCTGGGACTTTGACAAGTTCTAGGGACATAGATACCAATTTTAAAAACACAAATTCACGCATGCCAAGAAAGATGCAGCATCAACTGGGGGGAGGGGGGCAATTGCCCTAGAATTCAATAAATTAAAATTCAAAGATGAATAACGTTTTGAGCTTTCCTAAAGACAAGATTTCCTCCAGTAACATGTATATTGCACATAGCCATATACAAGGCTTGTAATCTCAACTGCAGTGAGTATAATAACCCAAAGTCTCCAGATGGTCTTCCAAGACATGAAGAGTACTTAGCTATGTTTAAAAGCTAAAATTCCAGGGATGCCTTCTCCACTGATAATAAACAGTTTACAATCTGAACTGCATGGTCCCATATCCAAGGATTTAAGCTAGTTCAGAGCTTTAGACATTAAATTTCATGGACAGGTTCATGTCAACATGGGTTTCGCTCATGTGCATGTGTGTGTTGTGCTTGATGGGGGGTGGGGGGTAAAGCACCCATGTTAGCAAACAGGAAGGAAAATTTTCTACCAAAGATAAGTACCTCATCCGGTGAAAAGAAGGCTACTGCATGAGGATCTGTTGAGCCAACAGGATGTAGTGATACAACAGCTCGAAAAACAGAAGGAACGAACAATTCGATCACAGCAAACTTTTCTGAAGTGACCCCATCCGAGGATCCCGACCTAAAACCACTAGTACCGTGATAAGCTTGATCAAGTGATGTATCAATGTAACCATCATTCGCTGAAGCGGGGAGCGACAAAGCTCTTTTCAACCAGTCCAACCTTCCATATGCGGAAATTTTCACGTTAGGCGCCTCTTTCTCCAGAGTTTTTAGAGTTTCAGTAAGTGTTCTATTATCACTTGGTTCTTCCATGTTCTCCACTAAGGATTCTGGAGAAACACGTTGTTTCTTGGAAGCTGATTCAAGGTGAGGAAAAAATCTACGCCTTTGGTCTGTAAAGGACTTCAAAGCTAGCCTGCAAATTAGCAATGGACGAGACTTAATTGCATACTGTCAGCCAGTATAATGAAGACAAGATGGACAAATTAGCAATATAATTCATACTTGAGTTAACACAACACATATGAGATTTAAAAAAAAAAAAAGAATATACTCTCTGATCCTGCTTTCGTTGTTCTTTTTCTTCATTTTTTTCACCGTTTTCCACCATCTTTTGGACCATAGACAATGTACAAATTACAGAAAACAGTATGTTGATGTGGACTGTTTCACCAACAAATGTCAAATGAGCTCAAAACAAAGACACCAGGAGACTAATCACACCCTTTAAAAGAATAACAAGTTAACAACAAGGTTGATGTTTATGTGAGAATCCTTAGCTGGAGATCTTGTGTCAAGAGTATATTTTATATTTGCATAAAAGAGATTGATCTTTCAGCAGAAAAAGATGAAATTACGCAAGCTTACAGTGGTTTATTTATACGAACTCCAAAAATACGAGGAAAAAAAAAACTTAAATAACCTCCTAAAACCTCAATAGCTGAAAGATAAAATTAGGTGGGCCATTACAGACAACTCAAGCTAAACAAGCTACTCAATAGAGCTAGTTTAAAATTTCCACTGGAACCACACTAAACTCAAAAAGAGCCATACTTCAAAATCTTACCCCCCCCCCCCCCGGTTTAAAAAGAGTGATTCTACAATGGCTACAAAGCTTGGTAGCCATTGTAAGAAACTCAATCATAGCCCTTCGTCTTTACTATCAAATCACATCCATATATATAATTGACCCTAAGATCTTATGTTAGATAACCTTTTAAATATGTTGAAAGTCATATCTAGCCTTGTAAGTTGTAACGCCCAAAATACATATCCATTTGTCTCAGCTCTGTTCAACGATCATCCCCCTCCCCACTGCAACTTTGGCCGCCCTTTTTACACTATCCACCAAAGTAATGAACAACAAATATTATGATGTCAGGCTCTCGCGTAGTTCTACAATCAACCTTATGATCTACGGAGTAATGCTTTGATTTCCCTAATTCCACGTACATTTTCCAGTCTAATTGTGGAAAAATGGAATTTGATCATTTTTGGTCCATAATTATAAAGAAATCATATTGTTTCCACCAACTATATACACTTGTTTAATTATAACCATAGTATGACTAATGATAACATGAAAGTAGCTAGAGAATTAGAAATGATATTTAACCAGTACCTTATAATTAATTAATTTTGGCATTGAAGTTGTGAACATTGAATTAGTTTACACATAACTAATCCTACAGGAGAAGGTGGGGAGCCCCAGGAAGGGCACGCCAGGATGGGTGTACTCCGTATTCTTTATAGAAGAGGCGCTAAAGGCATGGTGGCTGGCGGCAACAGTTACGACTATACAGGCAGCCTTGGTCGAGAACTCATTTGGGAGGGTGGTGCATTTAGAGATGGTGATGGTCTGATGTTGATGATAGGGAGACAGAAATCTAATTTGAAAGCATAGTCTTGGGTTTTGACATACTTGATTCAAAATTATAAATTAACTTAATATGATGGTCAACTTATGTGCGGCCCAGATTTATTTGACAACAATCAATGGTGATTACTCATTCTCCTTACAATGGCTACCAAGGCTTGTTAGCCATTGTAGAATTATTAGTTAAAAAACATATAAATGAATAGAACAGATAAATTAGAAAATACACCTAACAAATTCGAGAGGACTAGTAAACTATCTTCTGAGCTCACCTAGTCCTATCAACTGCAGATGCTCCAGCTTGACCAGCAAGTTGCCGCTTCCAGGCATACGCCACAACAGCACCATCTGGACAAACCAATGGCATATGCAATCCCCAAGAATTGCTTCGTGATCGAAGTGCATCGTTAAGCACCCCAGAAACTTCAAGCTGCCTTCCTACCATGTTTAAGTAAAACTTCAGGTAGCTCAAAAAAAGAAAATTTACGAAAACAGTATACTACAAGAAGAGACCCTGCATCAATAATCTCCTTTTCTTTGATAGCTATGTCAACAGTGTCACAAGATCTTATTCTCTTCTAAAATTGCCTAACACGGTAGTAAATAGTCAGACCAGCTTAAATTCTGCAGAAAAATTGCTTTTCAGGAAGTCGGGAACTCACAACAGTAACATATAGGTTCAAAGTACAGTCGAAGTTGAAACCGAGGTATAGTAGCCACAAATTAAACAGCATTCAAAAAATGACTTATTCCGTTGACAACGAATGACCTCTTCCATTCAACTTCCGGTATATTACCATACTATCGCATCAACACTAGAACATGACAGATGCCAATAAAGAAGCATGGAAACAATGATCAAAAGTGTGCCTTTTCTCTTAGTAAAGACGAGAAATCCAATCCAACCAGATGCATCAAAAGGTAGCTTACAGTGCCCGCCTCCATGACACTTCCTTCCATTGGTGTTACCAAACGTTTTAAACTAATGCTCGAAAGTCAATCACCAAATCAAGACATACCTAATGATCTTGACAGTACCCACATAAGCTTAACCAAAGGACGAGTAACATCACAATGGAGGAAAAAATGGACTCGTCACGCATTTGCTTCCAGCTCATTACAAACATGTCTGGACTACGAGCAGTATTAGGTAATACGCATGCACCTTTCAGAAGTATTAATTCTGCCCAGAACCATAGTCCAATCTTACTTTGACGGAGCTTCAAACTGCCAAAGCATGTCATGAGTACACTCATAGGAAGAACTAGTTGAGTGAGAGCCATCATGAATGATTCGCAGCTGAGGACGCCCAAAGAATCACCCTTCTACACTCTAATACCAGCACCACCCCTTAATTAAATTGAGCCCAAAAGTAAGGCCAATAACTCACTCATTATCTTAAGGATACCTTATACTCACAAGTCACATCCCAAGCGTGTCCCACTCCTATGGAAACCTTCTCACATTCATTAGAGGAGGCATTACATAAAGTAGAGAGGCCATATACGTGAGGAAATATGAAGGTAATACACCCATCACTTCCCCAAGCATCTTCCTAGGACCATACACACCCCCCGAGGAAAGGTCTTGAAATCTTTGAGATGAATTTCCAAAACGAAGCATGCATCCCAACCATTACTTTCCATACCATGACTTTAATTATTTGATGCCACAAAGAAGTGATTTTGAAGAAAACGCCAAGACCATTCGACCAATAGAGAATATTAGCTCAACCGAAATTATCTTAGTGCACATACTAACAAATTGCAACCCGCCTTCACGATAACATCCCTTTCTAGCATGCCAATTACTTTAAGTCGTTCAGACATTACTATTCCTCAAGCGCCGGATGCCGCTAAATAGCCTTGAGAAGATTAAAAGAGACTTCTTGAGGGCTACAGGAGAGTTTGATAAGGGCTTTCATTGCGTCAGTTGGAAGGAGGTTCATCAGCCTAAGAAGGTAGGAAAGTTGGGAGCCAGCCTGTAAAGCTTTTAAGGTGAAGTGGCTTCCAAGATCTCCTATTGAAGAGTTATGCAGATATACTATAATGTATATATATGGAACTTCTGAGTTTGGGTGGTGATGTAAAGAGAGTAGTGACTCTTCATGGTGTAGATTCATGCAAGTCCATCTTGAATGGCATGGATCGCTATAAGTCACAAGTTGGTTTCACGGTGAAAACTGAAAAGCAACGCAAGAGTATCTTTTTTGCATGAAGTTTTGCATGACGATCAACCACTCGAATCCAACTCTGAATAGAACTTCATCTTCAAGAGAGGTCATTTTTCAAAATACGTTATCTAGAAATGGCAGTCAGATGCATTGGATATTTCTTTAGCTTGACTACTTAATGGGGTAAGGGATTCTGTTTTGAGGCTCTTGGAGATGGTTTCTAGAATGGAAATGAAACAAAATGGTGATGGATTGATGGTAGTTAAGCTCACAATAAAGGATAAGAGTGGGGTTTTGGACAAGAAGTTTTGTAGTTTCTAGAAGGAGGAATACAATTTTGACTTCTCTACCAAGACCAAATGGAGCTTTGAATGTATAGACTATTTTTCTGCAGAAGGGACCAAGATCCAGTAATTCTCCAAATAGAGCTCATGTTAGCATTTACCATAATCTACGACTCTACGGTTTCAACCGTGTCCAGTTGGGACATAAGGTTAAAAGGTTCAATCAACACTTGACCAATTGATAGCCACTTAAGACAATGCAACTAACTGTTCCTTTTACATGATTATTGTTCGCCACAATAAAAATTGTAACATTCACAACTCTGGTTTACAGAACATTTTGCCCAGTATACCCCAAAACTGTTTGAATAATTACGTCTATTTTACGGCCAATTAGCTTAAACACAAAAGCAACCAATAATAAGGGATAAAGACTCCAAGGCAGCAAGTTCGTACCAGTTTTATGAAGTAAAGGATAATAAATCATTAAATAGCTAAAGTGTCCCAACATCCTCAATGCATCATCTTACATCCCCCCTTTTTCAACCTGCGCTCAAACACTTCTTACAGATTCTGATGCTATACATTGCACTACTTGTTTGACGTATTCCCTTCTTTTTACTCAAATGGTTAATGGTATATAGCAGATCATACAACATACTCAATCTTCCACTATGCTGCCTAAGTGCATTCTTGCTACCTCTCTCAATCACCCTTCCCCGCCGCCAATAAAAGATATCATTAACGAAACCCCATGTAGCAGTGACTCCTGGTAGTTCTCTTCCTCCCACTTAACCTGTAACCTCATCTATGTTCCTAAAAGTGAGTTTGGGAACATGGATTTCATTCTCAAATCCAAATTTGATACAACTATGTTTGGGGATTTTAGAATTTGAAATTTTGGATTTGTAATCAAATTATTTGGAATATGGATGAAATTCTAGCTAGTCTAAAACAAACGACACCCCAAAACCCCTCATTTAGAAATCCTACACATCATTTTTCTCAAACCTCAAATTCTTGATTTCAAAATGTGAGTTTACCCAAACATTAGATGTACATTTGAATTCCACATTCTCAAACGATAGGGTTGAAATGATTACAAATTCCCAAATTCTTGTTTCCGAACGCTATCTAACACTATTAATTTGCAGACTCCTGGATTTGTACATGCAGCAAATACTTCGTTGAACCCCATTAACCAAGGAAGCATTTCCACCCACAACCAACAGAATCCTAGAAACCAACAAATTCCAAAGCAATTGTGAAACTGACCGTCTAAAGTGTGCATTCCTGAATCATCTACTAAGTACTACTCCTAGTAAACTCGAGAATTCTTATAAATGTGGTTAAAATGTCCCTACTAAGATAATCCTCACGAGAACCCCGTCAAGAGAAATTCCATGTGCAATAGTATTGTTTCTCTTACTCATATCCCTAGGAATTAACCAACTGATAACCATGTCCACTCAAGAAACGAGGATGGCTGGAGTGAATCTAGGACATTCTCACTTCCCTCATTCTTAGAGTTGTCAAGCACATATGGTACGCAACACGTGCTACAACGGAGAGAACTCTCACTAATAAAACCCTATGTTTTATTCTCATAAACACCATACAATCACACGCCTAACCTGCATACCTTACAAGTCTCGGTCTATCATTATCGAGACGAAATACCACGGAAAACTCCCAACATTATTCGCATTTTCCAGCTCCTCTCAACCATCAACACTCAGCAGCAAAACAATCATCCTCATATCCTAAATTATTCATCTTGAGCCTCACATAACAAGGAACACTCAAGCAAAATAGCGTGTAATTCGGCGAAAGCGAATGAAATCAATTGAGCAAGAACAAATGATAAAGACAACAAAACCCTAGAATTGGAGTCAGAGACGAACCAATATCACGAAGGTCTTTAAGGTGCTGGCGCATGGCGGACTCTTCGGTAGTGATGAGACTGAGCATTTTAGAAGGCTGGTGCGACGACTCGGCGGAGATGAACAGCGCCTCCAGAAGGCGGTCGGCGCCGATCCGAATGTCGGAGATTAGTCGGGAGGCTTGCCCTAGCCGATCCATCGCCATCGCCACCTGTTTCGGCGGAGCCTCGCCGCCTGTTTCAGCTGGCGACCTGGTGACTGCGGCGGCGGCAGCGGGTGAAGGTGACTGTTGTTGAGGGTGGTGGTGGTGGTGGTTTTGCTGCTGTAGCATCTCGCTCTGCCGTCAAAATTTGTCGGAGTCTTTTAACGATTTTTAAATGTTCTAGACAACGGGATCTTCCACGGCTTTACTAGAGATCAAGAGATGTTCGTGGAGCTATTTGTGGAAAGCCGACTCGACTTGATCTGACTTAAAATTTACACGATAAAACTCAACACGATAGCTACTAGAACTAAAATCGGTCAAACCTGATAGGTTATGCCGGCCCTATATGACCCAATAGGCCAATATGCCTTGACCCGATTTTACTCACCGAATTGCCAGGTCTAGTTGTACTTGTGGCCCTCGAACTATATAGGTTGTTGGGTCGTAACTTGTGGTCGAAGTAGTGGAGCACGGATTAGATATGGCTTTGCAAGAATTGGTACGAGTTTAGTCGGAGACAATACATGGTCCGTGGAGACATTAATAAAAACAAGTAGGTTTAAGTGTCCGCACCTGTTTGTACTAAATGATATATCCAAACCTCATAATTTCGGATAAACTACATACTATTATAGTCCTATTTCTCGCCAAGTTATTGTTATATTATTTTAAAATTTCGGGATATTACATGCGTAATACATTTGCCTTTGCGAAACCATAAAATTTGGTCTGACTATTTTTTACCCCCCAACTTTCTTTGGCCATTTCTCCCCCGTTGAACATTAACACCGAAGACATTCGGTTGTTCTACTCTGAGACCGCTTTTCATAAAGTCCGAATTATCGAATCAAAATACAAAAATTATCATCAAAACACGAAAACAATTATAAGACGATCTCAGAATAACCCTTAGGTTTTCGGGGCATTGGATTCTCCACTTAATTACTCGTATATCCTAAGACCTTGACTCCGAACTTCCGAAGTGTAGATGTGTGATCGCAAAAGGCAAAATTAGACATTTAGAGAGTGTCATCATCTAACTTTAGTCGCCTGATTTGCACATCCCCGTCGGCGAAAATTGCAGATTTTGCGTCCCAGTGATCTCAAACTCTTCTACTAAAATACAAACTCCACTAAACTTCAACAACACTCTTCACAATTCACCAATCTTCTCCTCTATCAAAAATCACAAACTCCTATAATTTTATTTTTTTGATTTGGGTACTTAACATCTTCATCCATTTCTTCCAGGTATGTATGTATTTAACTGCAATTATCTTTACCTTTAATTTTGTCTGATCATAATATATTATGTCTGTATTTTTGCTTATTTTAATACAAACCCATTATGAAAGTTCGCTCCTTTGACAATTTCGACTTTTGAAGCTTTAGATGAGATGGTGGTATGTGAATTTAGGCTAGGCTGAATTTTAATTGCTCTTGCTTTTATGGTGGATGTGGTGGTGTAGTACCCTTTGATTCGTGTTCGAAACCCGTCTCACCGTCTGTATTAATCATTTGATGAGAAACAGGAAACAAGATGCCAATTTTACCTCATATTCTGGGGTTTAAATATGTGGGATTTGTCATCTGAAGTTGTTGCTATTAATAATGGATTTGGTAAAGTATAAAGGTTACATACTCTTGGTTTGTTGGTGTATATCGAATCGAGGGTGTTGCTATATTGTAATCTTGGCAATCGAGGGTGTAATTTGAGCTGGATTGTTTTCAGTCTTGGGGGTGATATTTCCGTAGCTATTAATTTAGTGCTGTTTAGGCCGGCTGATGTTGTAGATCGATGATGATGAATGCATAATAATGTTCTGCTTCGTCATAGAATGAAGTACTTGTTGGGTTTTTAGCTATGGTTCTATCTCCCTCGGGGTACTTGTGTGGTAGAGGTTGGCGAATGTTTCTAATAAAGGGTGATATTTCTGCCATGGAGTGCATATGTTTTAATAGCACGAGACTAGTTTCATTAGTTCTTGCCACCGAAGCAGAAAGGGAATTACAGTGTGCATTTTGGTCATGTTTGTGTGCTGAACTTTTGAAATATTCACTGTTTGTTTAGTGTATTACTTGAAATGATTTTTTTTTTGTTGTTGTATTGCTACTGCAGACTCCCCGTGTGATACTATTCATCTTTCATGAGAGAACATCGTTGTCGGGGGTTATATTGTATATTGGATGAGCAAATAATAGCAGTGAGGCGCAGCGAATGTAACTCATTCTAAAGTTAATGGAGGAGGACGGTAACGATGATATGGACTCCCTTTTTGAGGGAATGGTTCTATTTACTCCCCAAGAGGTAGTTAAGAATGATGCCAGTCCTCATCATCCGGTTCCTTTGGTGACAGATGGCAGTACATCGGCTGTGCCATCAGTTGCTTCACCATCATCTGAAGCACTTGATGAGAACCTATTCTCTGATCTTACTGTTATCACTCCCTCTTATGTGGAATCAACCGAGACAAAGATGCAATTGCCATCAAATCTGTCGCCTGTGGCAGCATCAAGTGAATTAAAAACAGATAGGGTCGCTCCAGTTATTTCTATTTTTCGGCAGAGTTCTAGAAAGAAAAAAAGAGCTGGCTTAAGGATCGGTTATGGCAGGGATTCACAACTTGCAGATGAGCTGGATCCTGGTTCAGATTCTCTTGAATCATTACCCACTGCTGACGACTCTTTGCCATTTCCTACTCCTAATCAAGCTGATTCAGTAGGAGACAAAAATCAAGAACCAGGTCTCGTTGATTCTCATGCAAGCCACAGTGAAAAGGTTGACAGTCCGACCCAACATGAAAGGGAATATAATGATACAGAATTACATTCCAAACAAATGCATAATGAGTTAACTGAAGATAAAAATGTTGCCTTGATGCACCCTGAAGCAAAAGAATCACTTACAATCCAGAAGCAAGAGGAAGAAAAAAAAGGCACTTGTGACACTGTGGAGGAAAAATTTGAGCAGATCAAGGCTCAAATTTCTGAAAAGCTGAAACTTGTTCAGGAACAAGCATCATCTATATCTGCAGAAAAGAGAGAGTCAAGGAGGAGGAGGAGAAAAGCTTCTGAGAATGTTGACCAGGCATCTGCAAGGTATAGAGAAATTGAAAAGAAGCTAGAGGAAGCCTGTGAGACTGAAGACTTTGAAATGGCAGATCGCCTTAGCGAAAGCCTTTCTGAAGCTGATAAGGAAAAAGAAGTCTTAATAAATGCACTCAGAGATGCTGAAGCTCACTGTGATGATATTGACTCAAAGATGGAGAAAGGGCTGGAGTATCAGATTACCATCGAGGAAGAATGCTCCTCTTTGCTAAAAGAATTTTCTAAGGTACGCTCAAGTGCTCAACCGTATTTTCAGTTTGAGTATCAATAGGCATATAGGCTCTTGAACTGTTGAACTGGATGGCTTTAAGAAAGAAATTCTGGCTGTTTTTCTTGTGTTGATGAGGAACATTTGGGCTTTGGCCTTGGGAATTTATACGGTCTGTTTCTTTTCAAAATCTTGTTGTGAAACTGACTGGGTTCTTCTGAAAACACATAGGCATCCTGAAGTACATTTAACTATTGTTTTCAGTTCAGTAACTCACAGTATGATTAGTATGAGATGTAATCTTGGAGATGTATGCCTGTTGATTTAGAGAAGTAGAGATTGTCTGTTGCCCAGATTATTCATAGTTGCAATACATAGGAGTCAGGACGGAGACTTGCAAGGGTGTTGGAAACAAGATCACTCTTAAATCATAGAAGTAGTCACATTAGTCATCATCATACAGATTTTAATTTTCTGTTGTTTTTATTATTGCACCAATATTTCCCTTTGGGTAGTGTCTTCTTTCTATGGTTCTGTTTGACCGTTCATGTTAGCCAACCACTATTTTTTTGGGATATAGGTTAGTTGCTGTTGTTGTAGTGTTCTATCTCTCTTTCTTTGTCTATCTGTGACACCAGTCAACAAGTCTTCCCTCCTGACAAATTATATGAGAACCATAGCCAAATTATAAGTGAAACATCATAATTCTTAAGGACCAATTCTGTACGAGGCCAGAGGCTTACGGCTTGGTACCCCTCCTGGAGGTTACTTAGAACAAACCCGCTTGGTAGACTTGAGATAATTAACACCAGATAGGGTTCCTTACTAAGTTTGGGAAATATCTAGTGCTCACTAGAAGTATTTGGAACAGGCTCTAACAAGCATCTCTAGAATTATTATGTGTGGAAAGTTTAACTCTTACAAGGCTCCTTAGATTGTGATGTTCACTGTTTTTCGAGATCATTTGGCATAAAGCAACTCAGTTCATAAGCCCATTATAGATCTTCTCTTTCAATCTCAAACTGGTAGACCCTGGATGTACCCTTCTAGTGCAGTGTAATCAAAATGTAAAAGAGATGAAAAGTAGTTTCCTTTTTATGATTGAGATCTTTCAAGAAAACTGCAAAGATGGAGGCATTATTTGATGCTTCTCATATTACGCATTTAAGCAGTAAATAAGTTTTAATGATGTATACACCTATTTGGAAGTGACATTTTCTTAAGTTTTTTCCCTTTACTTAGCTCCTTGAGAATAGTCTTCTACTGATAAATGCTTTATTAATATCTTAAGAGAAATCAGCCATAAATCCCCCTTTACTTCTTTAAGGCTGTTTGGAATCCCTACGCCCCTTCTAAAGCCTGCCTTTATCTGTGGGCGTCTGTTCTTAAGAAAATATATTGGAAAAATGTCATTTGGTTCTTGCGAGCTGTTGACAGTGTGATTGAGACATGGAGAAGAAGAGTGAAGTAGTCTTGATCAATGTGAGGATTATGGTTGGCCTAGTGGTTAAGAAATCAACCTGCCTAGGGGTTGTCCCGGGTTCAAATTCTCATACCCACCCCCCAAAAAAATGTGTGGATTATGTTCCTTTGGCTATTTGGCGATGTATTTGTAAGGAGAGAAATGTATGCATATTTGACTTCAAAGAGTGTTCTTTTCTGGAGCCTTTCCTTTTTCTAAGTGTTTATGTCCGGAACTTAAAAGTCCTCTTTTTTGAAATTGTTGAATAAATTGTATCGAGTCTCTTCAATGCAGCATGTGTCACGGATTTCTTTTGCGCTTAAAATTATGCAGGAGTCCAAAGACATCCATTGAAGGGAAGAACTGTTCTGCTTTTTTCTTTTTCCTCTTTGTTTTCTTGTCAAACTTTGATCTTCATAATATGTAAACTCATTTGTTTAAATAGCTTGTTTTCACAACTTTAAACTTTTTATGCTCACATATGACGGCTGACTAAGACTTTGTTTTTGTTGTGGCTTGAAATTTTTGTTTCTCACCTTGTTTTTTAAATGGGCTTATGCCCTTCTTTTGTTTATGGGTTTCACTCCTGGTTACCCTTTTATAAATTCACTTTGATTATTTATCAAAAATGTATTCTTTTGAGAAAGAAAAAGGAATTTATCTCGTACCAAACAATTGTCTCCTCATTTGAGAACTATTCCATGTTGGTAATAGATGAGGAACTTTGTTTTGAGAAGATAATACTATGTAGCGGAATATTATGTCTTTCTGTCCATCATCTACGCCATCCGCCTTTCTTTAAACACCCCATTGCCTTCTGCACAAGGATTAAGGCAATGTGGTTGTTTATAGTTGTTGGAGATAGTGGAGGGAGATTAGAGATAAAGTGGATATTAGTAAATCGTAATGTGTTCTACGAAGTAAATTAGTCACACATCTAACCGAACTGCAGCAACTACAACAGCAAAATCAATAACCATCTTCATCTTTTCTAGGAGAATTAAATGTACCCCAAACTCAAAAAAAAAAAAACGGAATTTCTTCACAAATTAAGCGGAACCCAAAACTCAACAAATACCGTTGGAATCAAGGCCAAAAATTGAACAACGGAACAAATCCTATGACTAGAAAATCAAACAATGAAATCATTTCTATCACTTGAAGATCAAATTAACCTGATTCGACAGCTAATATCAATCAACCATCTTCATCATCATCGGCATCGTCATCTTTTCAGGGAGAATTAAATGTACTCCTGCAATAAGACATTTTTGGGCAATTGATTGATATGGGCTTCCCCTTTTTACCATCTTGTACATTGCGTGTATCCATTATTGGTTTAGTCCCCTTTCAGCTGTTGAACAAGAGTAGTTTCACTTTTCACCAATCTAGGTTTTTTTTTTTCTTTTTTCTTTTTTTTTTTTTTTTTTTGGGGGGGGGGGGTTCAACATAGGTAAAATAAACTATTGAGTTGAAGTAAATGAACTTATTCAGTATTTCTTTACACAATGAATTTCTAATTTTCTGATTGTTCTGAGAAACGTATATAAACAACTGGGCTATTCTTAGTGTCTTACATTTTGTGACATATTTATAAGTTACTGGACCGGAGGGCTGTGGAGCTATAGAGTTAGTTTACAGCGCGACCCAACTGAAAACCTTGCAAAGCCAGAAATTGGGTTATTAACTCAACAGGAGACTGCACAAGGGGGCTTAGCATTCACAACAACTTTCCCTTCAACTTTAGGTAAAGTTTAGGGTGGTAAGGTTTCAACCCCCAGCCTCCAAGCTCGTGGAGTAGTTAGCTTATATCTACCTCATTGCCTTATGTTTCGTCTTTCATATTCATTTTGTTTTGGCTGCAGCCAATGTGGCCTGGAGAGGAAAATCTACTATATATAATATCTTTAAGTTTTAGGGTACTTTCCTCCCAAGGCAATGGTGTACTTAATCCACATGAGAAAGAGCTGTCACTAACCAGCTGTTAAGACATTTTTTCTTCCTGGGTAGGGTTTCTTTTTTGTGTGCCTGCAGCCCTGCATGTGTGTGTGTGTGCGTGTTTGTGGAGGCTAGGGAACCCGAACTACTAGTGTTCGTTTCTCTCTCCTAGCACTCATGCTTATGTTATGAACTTGGTTTAGATCATGTTTTTTTTTTTTTTGACAAATATCATCCTTAACATATCATGAATGTCCTGCCATCTATCAATTCTGTCCCAGTGGCTTTTTAGACCTTTTCAATTGATGATTTGACCTTCCTTTTGTTCTAGGATGCCTTAAGCAATGCGGAGTCGGTCTTGGAGACTGTTGAAGCCAATTCTTCGAAAGAAAATGACCAGTGGTTTATGTCAGTTGAGACAGTTGAGTCCAAGAAGTTGGAGATAGAAATTGAATTGCAGTTAGTAAATGATGCTCGTGCAGCATTAATTGGCTCAATTGCGCATTTAGTTGAAAATGATACAAAGGAAAAAGAAGTTCTTTGTGAAAACAAGAAATTGCTGACACGGGAATTGGAAGAACTTCTGCGCTTAGTTCGGGAGAAAGAGGCTGAGATAGCCACAAATGATTGTAAAATTCAAGCAGTGGACAAAAGAATTGATGAAGTATTCTCGGGTTTTGAGGATGTTCAAACAGAAATTGATAATAATTCTGGAAAGCTGCAGTGTGTCCTATCACAAATGGAATCAGAATCTGAAGTTCTGTCAAGGAAGAAGGAAGAAATTGATAACCTTCTTTCCCAAGGAAAGAAACGGGCGGAAGAACTTAGAACACTTGCTGTGGCTTCTGCAGATAAGGCCAACATGTATGAAGAGAATCTTAGACTCCGAAAAGCAATAGTAATATCCGTCCTGAAAGCTAGAGAAGAGAAATCAAGGCTTGCAAAAACTGAGGAGAAAGTATTGACAGACACTCAGATGCTCAAACAGGATATATCTGTTGCAAGAACTTCTCTACAGGTTAGTACTGCATATGTTCCTCTAGCATTCTGCACGTGCCTTAATGAAGGGGGTTATATGGGAGTGTTTCTAAAATATGTAGGAGCAACATTCTTTATTCTCTCGTAATTTTGTCCATCCCCCTTATTGTTTGCCGATGTTTAAGACAAATTCAAATTAGGTAAAATTAGTATAATATAACTCAATTGTTTATTTGTTCTTTTCAAGCTCTCTTGACTGCTACATTCCTAATAAAGTTGGGAGTTTGTTTGAGCCCTTTTGTATCACTCTGCTGCCATTCCTGCCAACATAAGAATGTTACTCTATGTACAGGAGTTATCGTCCAAAAAGTCCAGCATCGTGCAAGAAGGGGCTTCATTGAAGCAGAGAGTGCTCTTCATAGACAAAAGAGGGCCAGAGCTAGAAGCAGAGAAGAAAGTTGCAGCCGCTGCCAGAAACTTTAAGGAGGCAGCACGAATAGCTTCTGAGGCAAAGTCTTTGACAGCCGAGAAAGAAATTCAACAAGCAAAGCTGGAAGAATCCAAGCTAGAACTCGGAAAAATCGATGAGGAGATCAATGAAACTACCAGAAAATTGCAAGAGTTTGAAGAACTGGTATCAACGAAGGAAAGAGAAGCAGCTGTGGCTAGATTTCAGAGACTACAACTTATTTCGGCTGCTGCTTCAAATGAAAGATCTGCTGCTTTAGAGATGGGTGATGTTGAAGAGGCTAATGTACTGCTTGCAGAGGCTGAAGCAGCAGAATCCGAAGCTAAACAACTTCAGCTGGTTCATAATATTAGAGAGGAAGAGTTTGGAAATCTATCTGAGCGTTTTATTTCCATGGAGCTTCTGTCTAGCCTCGATGGAAAGCAGCTGGAAGAATTAGCCGCAGGGTGTAACCACTCCTTGTCGTAAATTATGTTGTAAAATGGACTCGCTTCGTTGTGTCATGTATTTCATTCTTTCTACAGATTCAAATTTGTAAAGGAGTACCAGCAATTTTGATATTTTTCCCTCTCATCCCAGGGATTGCCTATTTTCCTATGCCAAGACCCACTCCTCTTATAGTTCCCGATCCTACTGCCGGGATTGTCTAAGGTACATAGTTGTTTTTTGCAGTCTATTCCATTGATCAGACCGGATGGATAAGATTGTCATGCGAAAGGGTTTTGAAGTTTGCAGAAAGAAAATTTCGGCACACTATCACGAGCATGATTGTGTATGAGTACAATGATTTTTGATAACTTGATAAGTGTTATGGATGCTAAGATTATGCACATCTGCGTTCATCAGGGTATTCTCAGAATGAAGCTCTGTTGGACATCAAACTATCATCATGATTTGGTAAAAACACACTAATTTGTTTGTGCAAAAGTGGAAGACTTTCCTCTTAGTCTTTATTTCTATTGACTTGACATCGAAATGACTGATAACAATCAGAAATTGGGTTTATTAATTCTGTAAAGAAATTGTGTGGTGGTGCTCCTCAACATATCTATACCCTAATTTTTTTGTAATGCCGAGATAAGCAAGACGCTCACAGCACTCGGTATTTGTAATGAATTCGAAATGATAACTTATCAAACTAGCTTTGTATTTACCCAGAATGAAAAACAAACATACATAACCTTTTCTTCCTGATACAGGGACTTATTTGCAAATAAAATAATAAAAACTGAGCTGAATTTTTGAGTAGGAATTTAGTTTACAAATTCTGTTAACAGGTTGTTAGGTAGTTATCTTTCTGTTGCAAAAGTGGTTGTCTATAAAACCAACACTTAGATGATCATTCGTCCTCTTTGTAAAATCATTCGTTCTCTTTGTCTCTTCTCCTTCACTCTTCCTTCAATTCTTCTTCCTTCGTTCTTCTCCTTGTATCTTCTTCTTGCTCTTCCTTCAATTCTTCTTCCTTCATTCTTCTCCTTGTATCTTCTTCTTTCTCTTCCTTCAATTCTTCTTCCTTCATTCTTCTCCTTGTATCTTCTTCTTCACACTTCCTTCAATTCTTCTTCCTTCATTCTTCTCCTTGTATCTTCTTCTCCACTCTTCCTTCAATTCTTCTTCAATTCTTCTTCAATTCTTTTTCTTTCCTCTATAAATCTTCTTCTATACTCTTCAATTACAAGTCCAATTGCAAGGCTGTTCATTTTCTTGTCTACTCTACTCTACTCTACTGCAGTCATGGATGAACTTGGTCTAGACATGGAAGAACTCTCCATTACTTCTGAGGAAACATCTCAAGCTATAATAGTAACTCCAATAGGAACAATGAGTAAAGAAAATCTCAATCTCTTGAGTACTGGTTTTAACTCGGCTGCTAACGATGTCGGAGGTTTCGGGTTTGTCATGTCTCCTGCCAGGAAACTGAGTTTGGCAATCAAGGCCTTGGCTGACCCATTGTACAACCCAGCAGGCTCCGGGAGGATGGATATGGATGATACCGGGTTTCGTGTCACAGCTATCAATGGGGATCTCCATGGGAGTCTTTTCTTGTCTGCCGATGGACTTGACAACTTCAATTGCCAGAGTCCCTTTGAGGGTAAAATGTTTGACTTAAAGACCTTTGCGCAAAATCTTGATCTTCTTCCTGCTGATGAGGATACAATAACCTTTGTTCATCATCAAAGGTCTGATCATGTTTGTGTCTTCTTTGGTAAGATTCTCATCTATGTTCCAGCTTCATTTGTTTTTACGTTTCATGCTCTTTGCTGCATGTCAATTTCGCCGTAAAGAAAGTTTCTTCTGATATTGCAATCAATTATGATATTATCATATCTTATTATTGTAGTTGATTAAATTCCTCATTTTCAGTATTCCGTTCATTGTAATCTTAGCATGATTATTCTTGTAAATAGCTTAGGTTTATATCTTTTAGAACCTGGGTAAACTAGAATATAACTGTACTGTACCTTGTGGCATCAGGAAATCACAATGCATCAGAAAAAGAAACTGCATTAGGATGTGATAGTCATGGATTTGCTATACACTACTCTGAAATTTTCGATCAAGTACCGAAATTTCCTCGTAGTCGGTTGTTTTCTCAAGCTGTCGGGAGCTCCGATTATTTGAATTCGGTAATAGATAAGATGGTTTCGAACAAACAGATCCTAAATTTAGGTGAGTGTATTATTAACTTTTTCAATGCTTTTTTTTTTGAATTGTTGTTTCCTGATGCGACATTGTTATTAAGGAAGATATTCCTTCCACACCACCAGCTCATCAAACTTGTGATCACAAAGATACTCCAAGATGATTTGTTCCCCGTATAAATTGTCTCCTAATTATATGCTGTACACTTTTAGTTTATTTGTTGCTTCGTTCAGTTAATTCCTTACTCTCAATAAGCTGTAATTCTAGGAATACAATCCCTGTATTCTCTCCTTAGTTTATCCTTTTCTTATAGCATCACGTATCATCAGTGTCCTTTTCCAACCCGTCATCTTAATTGTCACAGTTCAAGTCGAGATGATGGCCAATGAGGTAAGGATAACACAACATGATGAGCATCATGATGAGAAGTTTGATGATGATGATGATGACAAGAAGAAGTCCCTACCTCAGCTATATGAAGAGAAGGTTGAGGACAACATGCTCACAGGGCAGCATCTGTACCAAACCTGGCTGTACTGGCCTTATCCAGAGGTTTTGCGAACTGCAGCCACTCTCAGCCCAACATTTGGAGTGGGGTTTATCACTGAAAACGAGCACAGAGTCTGTTTTGCTTTTTCTGTGACTGATGAGGGGCGACTGATATTTTTGAAAAATGCAGCCAGGCTGATCAAGACTTATGATGAGAAGTTGCTCCACAGTCGTCAAGAGACTTCGATTATGCCCCTGCCAAAAATGCTTTCCAGGCCATCCAGGGTGCCAAAGAGGCGTATAAGGAGAGATTCTTAAGGTAAAGCATGCCACAGACTTATGAGTAGAGAGTTTTAAGTAGTGCATGCCACAATTTATGCTTGCGTAGTTTTTTTCCTTTGAGAAATCGTCTTCTTCACATGTAACTTCACTTTAAAGACAGAATACTTGAACGTGACAGTGCGGAAATAGCTTTTATATGTATCAAATGTTATTGTATGAGGTTGTAATTGGTACCATTGGAAAGATAACTTTCGGAACTTGAATTTAAACATATAATTCGCCCAATTCCGTTATCTAGAGACGGAGATATCAGTCCTTGAACTACAAACCTGAAACCTGTAGTTCTTGACGACTTCCTCTCTGAGAGCCTACTTCAAACTTAAACTGAAACTTACTGAGAGATCTTTTTACCCTAATTCCAAATCCATGATTTATATTTATCTCTTATCTTTCTAAAAAGGTATGGCAAATAAAAATTAAACTTCATTTGAGCCTTCTAAGAGGCTCTCCAAGCTGAGTGCGCAAACCTGTAATTTCTCGAACTTGCAAAATTACTCAATTTTTGTCAGAAAATTCGCATATTGAGATAGGCTTGAATCGAAGTTATTTCATAGTGAATGAGTGCATACTGCCTAGCACACCCGAACATGCCTAGACTTTCAATTGAACATTACTTTAAAAATTGAACATTACTTTAAAAATGTATTTCTCTAACAAGACAAAACAAATTAAAGGCATTACGTGCTAACATCACATATAACATTTATTATTGGGAAGATTGAGATGTCATCTGAGTCTGCTGTCTACCTTTTGTTTCACACAAAAATCAGACTCAGCTTGTCTGTTCCGCAGTCCGATGGTCCGACAGGTTAGACCTGTCAAGTGTGAGATGACGGAAAAAAATTGAAGCCAGAGCCTTTGAAAGTAAAGCTTGTTGCTGTGATACTTGCTGCAGTTTTCGGAGCAGTGTTCCCACCCCTTCGTCTCACTTTAGCCACGGAGACTATGTCATTGCCTCGGGACGGACAGTGCCACTTAATCCACGGTGGTGGGGGGAAAAATAAAGACGTCTCATCATATAATTTTCTGAAAGGAATCATTTTGGAAAGTAGTGGTTGGTTCAGAGGGTCGGCTTCATCATCAGAAGCGCGCAACTCACACACACAGTAGTATCCAGTATGCAGGGGGTAGATGAATCTATACAACCCCAACCATGCCCTGAAATAGCGCGAGTGATTGCCTGAATCCACGAAGAAAATCCAACCTCCACATGAGTCACGGTATAGATCATGTGTTGGTATCGCAAAAGATGCCTCGTGTACAAGGAAGAACGCTTGGTTATTGAAGCTCGTCACAGTATCCCAACGATGGTGCTCCTCCTCGAGGATAAACATACTGACCGAACAATCATAATCTGGTTGAAGTGATTGTTGAGACCGATGCACGATGTAATACAACCGGCCTTCCAGGTTCCTAGGCACATCAAGATAAAATGTTTTATCACCACTAGGAAGTTGAGGAGGTGCTGCGACAGTAGCATAGCCACTCATATCCTCATCGATTGTATTTGTTTTCGCAATAGTGGAGGGATCAATCACATAGACACCCCCAGTGTTAGACTGGAGAGCGTACAATTTACCCTTGTACACGGCAATTTGGGCAATATCTATTGTTTTACTCCAAATCCACCACTCTGATTCACCCGTCTTCCAAAACATAAGCTCGCCCTCAACCACAGCAGCAATTATTGCCGTTATATCACTATCACCATCGTCTTCTTTTGGCATCAACAACACAACAACATTATGCGAAAGTTTAGTACCATGCACATCCGCTAAAGTATATGACCGAGTGAGTTCTTGAATCCGATAATCCAGCAAGTTGATCTCTGCTCGAAGAGAAGGGTAACAATCAAATAAGCCTTCAGTGTCACAATTCGGGCTCAGAAGGCGCCATGTCCGTGGCTTGACCTCCCTCACTCTTATCAGCCATCCTTGCTCAGAGTCATCATCAGACGATGACGCTTTAGGGCATATATAATAATACGTACTTTCCTTGACAGAAAAATTACGCCTATCGTTATTGATGTTCTCCCGATTTTTACAATCGAAGTAAGGGACTCCGATAGGGAATTTGAGTTGTCTCGTAGGAGGTGGTCTTGGAGCAGAACGCCAAGAGGTGCAAACCGAACGAAATCGAACATCAGAGTTCCACCGTGAGACTACCCGTAGAGAAATTTCGAATAAGATGTCTCCCGGAAGATCAGCCCATCTACTAGTGCAGCTGCTACAACATGTTGAGGATGAATCATTCATTGTTCCTCCTTTACGTCTAACAAAACATTAATCCTATGCTTTCCTACGCTAGTTAATAACAATTTTATGCTAATTTTTAGGGTACGTTGGATGCTTCAACGAAAAGTTAATGTAACTCTATCAAGTCTCAATTAACTAGGACTATCTAACAGGACTCTAATCAATTAGAGCCCAATATAATCACAACTCCTTTCGAAAATTAAGTTTTCGAAATTTGACCAGTGTTTTTGGATGCTAAGATTATGCTCATGTGTGTCCATCCCGTGAGGGTATTTTTTTTTAACCCGGGTTCTGGTTAATTAAAGACCAGGGCTCAATATATAATCACAACACCTTTCGTAGACTAATTAAGTTGAGTATATATACTCGATTTCAGAGTATTAAATGGCTTCTCCCTTGTATTTAGATCATATTAATACAGCATATAGTCACAGGGAGTGAACACTTTAGCCGTGTATCTGAACATAAACAAGAGAGAAAGAGATACAAGATGAAATATGTATAATTCACAAGAAGGACCATACCCTAGACAGTCAGGTAAATGTCTCGGATCTGATCATTGATAAAGAAGCGCAACATTGCCTGAACAAGGGCTTATTTCATCAACTAATGCTACGTAAAGAGAGATGTGATCATCTCAATTCTCATTCGTGTTCCCTTGGGATAAACACGCAACACCCTATTCCGTTATTAGTTATAATGTCGCAAACATTAAGTACATGTAAAACCAAGGAGCTCAAGTTAAGCTTATTAGAACAATCAAGAAATGGTTTGTCTGATCTTCCATTGACGCTGACCGACTCTCTTGCTTCTGTTCCAAGCTAAGTCTTAGTTAGAAAGCGCGATTTCAACTTTATTCGTCTGTGTATAAAGAGGCTTCATCATTTAATGAGTTTGCATGTGTCCCATGCCTGGCTTGACCTTTCGTTCTTAGTTCACAATTTCACACTCAAAAGTCGGAAAATTTTGGAACATTTGAAGTGAATTCATGCTTGCATATGGTAACATTTGAAACTATTAATTAATTGAATGTTTGAAATTTATTGGATCAATTTGATTAAATTCATAACTGTTCAAATTTAGTGTGTTATCTCTGTTTCCTTGTCTATCTGTGACTCTAAATAGCCAGCTATCAGCTTCAAGGGCAAGTCTCTTCTCCTGACAAATTATATGAAAACCCTAGCCAAATTATAAGAGAAGCATCATAAGGAGCAATTCTTTAAGAGGTCAGAGGGTTAATGCTTGGTACCCCTACTCTTAGAGGTTACTTACAACAAACCCGCTCGGAAGACGTGAAATGACTAACACCAGATAGGGTTACCTACTAAGTTTGAGAATATCTGGTGCTCACCCAAAGTATGTGGAACAGGCTCTAACAAGCATCTCTTGGAATTATTAAGTGAGGAAAGTTCATCTCTCACAAGGTGCCTTGGATTTTGATGTATACTGTTTTTCAAGATTGTCTGGCGTAAAGCAATTAAGTGCTTAAGCCCATCAAGACGTTCTCTTTCAATCCGAAATCAGTAGACCGTGGATGTACCCTCCTAGTGCAGTGTAACCAAAATGTAAAGATGAAAAGTAGTCACCATATTGTGATTGAGCTTAATTAAGTGGCTCACACACACAGTAAATGATGCTCGTGCAGCATTAATTAAGTGGCTCAATTACGCATTTAGTTGAAAATTATACAAAGGAAAAAGACCAGAAGTTCTTTGTGACAACAAGAAATTGCTGACATGGGAGTTGGAAGAACTTTTGCGCTTAGTTCGGGAGAAAATAGCTGAGGTAGCTGCAAATGATTGTAAAATGCAAGCACTGGACAAAAGAAATCGATACTAACTCTGGAAAGCTGCAGTCTGTGCTGTCCTTTCAAAAATGGAATCAGAATCTGAAGTCCTGATTGATCTTATACGCCTGAACTATGATTTGTCATAACATTGGCATTTTGACATTGGCCTGAGGCATTACAGAGAATTAGCGCATACTGCAGTCTGAACAGGCCTTGTGTTTCAATCAATGTCAGTGAAGTTATAGCTCGACATTTCAAGTCAGTTGCGGATTCTGTCGAGTGTAAAATTGAATCTCTCTCGGCTTGTTTTGGGAGAAAGCTCACCTCTTTACTATGATATTATGCATCATCCTATCCAAATAAATGTGTCCAGAATGGGACGTTAGGGCCTCTAGAAGTAAAGCTTCTTGATGTGACACTAGCCGTGGGTTTTGGAGCACTGTTTCCCCTTCTTGGTTTCAGGCCAACAACTGAGACAATGTTATTGCCTCGGGATGGACACTGCCACTTGATCCACGGTGGTGGCGGGAAAAATGAAGACGACTCATCCGATAAATCACTGAAAGGAATCATTTCAAGAAGTAGTGGTAGACTCATAGGGCCGTCGGGTTCATCAGGTTCGTGCGACTCACACACACAGTAGTATCCCATGTGCAGGGGGTAGCTGAAACTATCCAACCCCTCCAATCTTTTGAGGTAGCGTGATCCACTTACATTCACAAAGAAAATCCACTCTCCACATGAGTCACGGTATAGATCACGTGTTGGTATCGCAAAAGATACCTCTCCTAAAAGAAAAAACGCTTGGTTCTTGAAGCTCTTTACACTATCCCAACGATGGTGCTCGTGCAAAATATCGGCCGATGCACCGTCTTGACCGCAACGTTATTAAGGCCGACATCGCCTAACTAAAATCAGAATTATCGGCCGATATTTACCAATATTCCCGATACGGTGGGGATTGAGAGATGAGAGAGAAACGAGGGTTTGGGCCTTTGGGGGAGTGATTTACTGACAGATATGGTAACCAACAAAACGTTGGACCCTGAAAATTGCCACCTCACTAACGGCGTTACTCCCAGACACCTAGCGATAACAAACTGAACTTCAGACCCCAAACGATAAAAACGTTGAAACGTTAGACCCCAAATGAGTTAAGTGTTAGATTAGGGACTAACATTTTCGATTTTGTTCAGTTAAGGACCCAATGTTTTTTTTTTGTTTAGTTAAAGACCCGGTGTTACATTTTCCGTTAGAATTTCCCATGTTTCCCTTTTGTTACCCCTTTCACTCTCCTCTGTCCTCGACCCGAAATTGGGGCTTAACTCCTTTTCCCAAAATTGGACCTAATTCCATCCCCAAACCACGTCTCTCTCTTCAATCTTTCCCCGCTTGCCGCTGCTGGGTGGCTGTCTAAATATAACGCCGTCCTCTCCGCCGAGCAAATGGGGAGCGCCACCGCTCGCATATTCACACTAATCCGTCTCTTTTGTGGTTAGTCAGTTTTACTCACTCTCCCTAAGCTTATTTTTGCTCACTTTTGTTTTTTTTTTTTTTTGCTAAAGTTTGCTGCACAATATATCATCTTAGTCATCATATATGGCCTAAAAGCAGCCGCCTATGGCAACTTGGCAAGGTAAGGGGGGTTAGATGTACGCAACTCTGCCCTTATGTTAGAAATATAACATAGGGGTAGTTTGTAAATTGCATTTACTGTCCCAGTAGTTTACAATATAAGAATCGCGAACAGTTTAACGAGTTTTACTTTTTTTCGGTTAAATTCCGAAGTCAAAGAACAGTGAGCCATTTCTTTGTACTGTGCTCTTAGTTACGCTTTTTGAGTATTTTCTCTTAAATTGGTGAAGCTAGACTAGGGTGTCTGTAAGTTTTGTTTAGCTTTGCTCTAGTGTACTAAAATTAACTGAATTTAGCCGAATTAGTTGAATTTTTTCGCTGTAAGTTTGCTGAAGTTTAAGGGAAAAGTAAGCTCGTGAGGGCATTCAGCTTTGCTCTGGTTACTTTGATCATATTCTGTTCGATGTTTAGTGGCATTTGGTTGCTTCCCTTACGATTCCTAATCTTTTCCCCTTGCTTTTTGCTGGAACAAAGGTTTCTTCCTAGAGAGGACATAGAGGTGATCATTGAGTATGTTTCGCCGTCATTGTTCAAGGATGCTGCTATAGTTACGTCAAGGATGAGGTCCTTCCTTGCTGGTAATGCCAATTATGTAAGTTTCTTTACGGTACTTGGCCTAATTCGACCTTGATAGTTGTTAATTTGATATCGATTGTCTATCCATTGTGTGGGAAGGTCATCTCTTGATAATCTTCCGGTACTATATTGTTGACGAATTGACCTGACAATATAGATTTTTATTGTACCTTGAATCAAAGGAGTAGGTGCTTCTAATGCTGTAGTATGTACAGTCAGTTGGGATGAGGTTACCTCATTGCAAGCTTGAAATTGATTAACAATATGTTGGGAGAGGTTTGTGTTGGATTGTTAGCTTAGGGCTACTTGGCTGACATTATCTTACTGTAGACCCCTGGTTCTTTTTTCCTTAAATTTGCAGTTGAGCTGGTGCTTCTTTGCTTTGTTCAACTTGTCAGGTTTCTTTTTTTTTTTTTTTTTTTTTTTTGGGGTGATCCGAAAAGCTGTATTAATGGTAGAGGTTAACTTTAAAACTTGAGCTAGTTGCATCACGTTGACTAGGCCGATTAAAAAGATTGGAAGGCTATGTCAAGGCGGAAGCTGCAGGTTTGATTCCTGTCGTCAGCTACGGCCTTTTACCGTTTGTTGTCTCACACCTAGGGGCAATAATTATCAAGACTTTGATAATGTCATATTTTAAACGGGAGGCTTATCCAATAGTAACTGCCGCCGAGAGGCAATACTAGTTCATTAATTATCTTTAGGCAAATTTTAGGGAAATTAGTTGGCTACAATTTTACTCGGTATATTTTATGGCTAATGCAGGCTCAGTTTCCCGAAGGTTATGGGCAGAGATCAGGACCTCTTTTTGAGAGAATGTTTCTATTTACTTCCCAAGAGGTAGTTAAGAATAATGCCAGTCTTCATTATCCGGTTCCTTTGGTGACAGATGGTAGTACAGGGGCTGTACCATCAGTTGCTTCACCATTATCTCAAGCACTTGATAAGAACTTATTCTGTTAAATCAACGGAGACAAAGATGCAATTGCCATCAAATCTGTCGCCTGTGGCAGCATCAAGTGCATTAAAAACAGATAGAGTAGCTCCAGTTATTTCTATTTTTCGGCAGAGTTCTAGAACGAAAAAAAGAGCTGGCTCAAATTTCTGAGAAGCTGAAACATGTTCAGGAACAAGCATCATCTATATCTGTAGAAAAGAGAGAATCAAGGAGGAGGAGAAGAAAAGCTTCTGAGAATGTTGACCAGGCATCTGAAAGGGGGTATAAAGAAATTGAAAAGAAGCTCGAGGAAGCATGTGAGACTGAAGTCTTTGAAATGGCAGATCACTTTAGCAAAAGCCTTTCTGAATCTGAAAAGGAAAAAAGAAGTCTTAATAAATGCACTCAGAGATGTTGAAGCTCACTGTCATGATATCGATTCAAAGATGGAGAAAGGGCTCGTCTTTGTTAAAAGAATTTTCTAAGGTACGCTCGGCTTTTCAACTGTTGGATTGTATGGCTTTGAGAAAGAAAATCTGGCTGTTTTTTGTCTTGGGAATTTATATGGTCTGTTTCTTTCCTGTCTCTTTTCAAAATCTTTGTTGTCAAACTGACTGATTTCTGGGTAAACCACATAGGATGATACTATGATAGGAACTTCCTGAAGTAGTATTGTTTTCAGTCCAGTCACGCACAGTATGATTAGTATTAGGTGAATAGATGTAACTTGGAGATGTATGCCTGTTGCATAATAGAAGTTGAGATTTTCTGTTGCCCAGATTTTTCATAGTTGCAATATATAGGAGTCAGGACAGAGACTTGCAAGGGTGATTGAAACGAGATCACTCTTAAATTATTATACACATACTGATTTAATAGGGGGATTCTAGCTGCAGTGCGACCAAACTGAAAACCTTCCAGGGAAACTGGGTTATCAACTCAGTAGGAGACTGCACAAGCTGGCTTATCTCAACAATGTTCCCTTCATCTTTAGGTAAAGTTTAGGGTAGTAAGGTATGGACCTCTAAGTTAGTGGAGTGCTTAGCTTATATCTACCTCATTGCCTTATGTTTCATCTTTCATTTTCATCTACTTGTGGCTGCCGGGTGCAGCCTATGTGGCCTGGGGTGGAAAATCGATTCGTTATTTTTGTTTTGTTTTATTAGGGCACTTTCTTCCCAGGACCATGATGTCCACAGGAGAAAAGCTGTCAGTAATTTAACGAGCTCTTAGACATTTTCTCTTCCTGGGCAGGGGGGCCTTTATTTTTCTTGTGTGCATGTGCGTGTGCGTGTGCGTCTGTGTGTGTGTGTCTATGGACTGTGCGTGTGCAAAGACCCAATACCTAATACTTTTGCGCTTACTTCGGGAAAAAGAAGCTGAGATAGCTGCAAATGATTGTCAAATTCAAGCAGTTGACAAAAGAATTGCTGAAGTATTCTCAGGTTTTGAGGATGTTAAAACACAAATCGATACTAATTTTGGAAAGCTGCAGTCTGTGCTGTCCTATCAAAAATGGAATCAGTATCTGAAGTTTTGTCAAGAAAGAAGGAAGAATTCAATAAACTTCTTTCTCAGGGAAAGAAACGGGGCTGAACAACTTAGACACTTGCTGTGGCTTCTGTAGATAAGGCCAAAATGCATGGAGAGAATCTTAGACTCAGAAAAGCAGTAGCAATATCCGTCCTGATAGCTAGAGAAGAGAAATCAAGGCTTGTAAAAACTGAGGTGAAAGTATCGTCTGACACTCAGCTGCTCAAATAGGAGATTTCTGTTGCAAGAACTTCTCTACAGGTTAGTACTGCATATGTTCCTCTAGCATTCTGCGTGTGCCTTAATGAAGGGGGTTATATGGGAGTGTTTATAAAATATGTAGGATCAACAAATTTTATACTCTCGTAATTTTCTCCATCCCATGTGAGGACACCTTATTGTTTGACGATGTTTAAGACAAATTCAGATTAGGTAAAATTAGTATAATAACTGAACTGATTCATTTGTTCTTTTCAAAGCTCTCTTCACTGCTACATTCCTAATAAAGTTAAAGTTTGTTTGAGCCCCTTTGTATTGTAATCAATTTAGTTGTTTGGTTGTTATTTTTTAGGATTAGTTAAGTGCTATGAGTTATAGTATAAATACCAAGGTCCTTGTAATCAGAAAATAATTCAATCAAATTAACAACCTTTCTCAATTCCTTTCTTTCTTGCAATCAGTTTTATGTAACACAAGTTGCTTTATTTCTCAATTCTCTCTGTTTCCCTCTTTTTCTTCCTCTATCCCTCTACCCCTTCTGATAAGTCTTCTTCTTCAAGTTTACCCAAAAAGCTCAACTAAAGTCTGATTATCTTTCTGATAAACCAAGAAATACAGTCCCAAATTCTGGCACTGTATTAAATACCCTGTACCCTGAAAGTCTGCCATAACTTTTCCCTCTCTTTCACTCTCTTCTCTCTTCATTTACTTTACTTCAAGCCTGCAGCCATGGATAAACTCAATGCAGCCATGGAGAGTATCTCCATTACTACTGAAACAGGGGAGCCATTCCAAGAAAATGGTGTTGTGACAGAAGAAGCTTTCCAAGAAAGTTCATTAACCCGTGCAGATATATCAGATAGTTTGTACAATAATGGTGTTGATGGTTTCGGCTTCAAAATGCACCATGGCAGAAAACTGAAGTTGGCAGTCCAAGCCCTTGCTGACCCCATGTTCAACCCTACAGGAATTGGAAGGATGGATGTCGATAATAGTGGTTTCCGGGTCACGGCTATGAATGGAGATGTCCACGGCAATCTAATCTTGACTGCTGAAGGATTAGATAATTTTAGGTGTGGGGAGCCATTGCTGAACAAATCCTTTGACTTGCTAAAACTTGTCAAAATTCTGAATTTACTTGGTGCTGATGATGAGGACACTATTACTTTTATCCATCGACAAGGGTCAAATCATTTTTCTGTAATCTTTGGTAAACTTTCTCCATCTTCTTGGCAATATCTTTTTTCATATTCATATTTGATATTCCTGCTGTTTTTGGTTAGTCATATTCCTGCTGTTCCATGAAACAAATATATCTTGTCTAATTGGTTTGATTACTTGCTTCTAGTATAATGTTCACCGTAATTATGGTATGAAAATTCTTTGTAATTGTAGTATGTTCATCGTAATTATGGTAGGAAATTCTATGTAATTGTAGTAAGTTCACCTTAATTACAGTTGGAAATTATTCTATGTAATTGTAGTATGTTCGCCTTAATTATAGTAGGAAATTCTATGTAATTGTAGTAAGTTCGCCTTAATTACAGTAGGAAATTCTATGTCATTGTAGTAAGTCACCTAAATTATAGTAGACAATTCTTTGTAATTGTCGTAAGTTCTATTTTCTGAATGTATTTTGCGTATTAAGTGTATCAAATCATGAAAATCATCTTTTTCGATCAGGATATGATCATGAGCATGTGAGAGGGTTTGCTGTCCAGTTCTGTGAAAGATTCCATCAAATCTTGCGATTCCCGAGCATTAATCCTCTGTGTGAAGCAATTGGCATTTCTGATGAATTGGAGCCTTTTATAAATCACATGTACCCGGGCATGGCGGAAGAGCTTAACCTAGGTTGGTTGCTAACTTGCTATTTTTACTGTCCTTGTGTCTTCTATTTCTGTTTTTCGTATTGTGGTTGCTTATAGTTTTCTGATGTCTTACAGTGACAATCGAGATAACCGACAAATCCTTAAAGATGATGCTACCTGATGAGACAATGTTGTATCAAGAGTATGAAAAGATGGTAAAGCAATGCTTAAGAAAAGTAGACTAATTTTGTATCTCTTTTTTGTTTATTATGAAAGTGATTTTACTTCGTCTATATTGTGTCTGTGCAGGGTTTTGACGGGATTTTCCACATGCGTCCCGGGCAACAGCACCACGCCTGGCTGTACTTGCCATATCCTGAGGCGTTGCGCAAGGCTGCATGCATTGGAGCTGTCTTCCATGTTGGACTGATTGTGGAACCCCAACATAGAGTGATCATGGGGTTCCCTTTCACTGAAGATCAAAATGGAGGATTGGCATTCATAAAGAATGCAGCAAATATGGTAAAAAATGTTGATGAGTATGTGCTGAGGCGTCGACAGAAAAATGCAAGTGTACCCCTGCCTAAAAGCTTTTGGAGAAGGCCACCTATGAAGAAGCGCAAGAGGAGAGAGTAGTTTGCAGACCCTCGGTGTAATTAGCACTAGGATTTATAATGCTGTTGGAATGCGGAGCTGCTTTATGCAGAATAACAAGTCAACAACAAATTGTTGTATGTAATGCCTGGATGCCTGGATCCTACTTCAGTACTTTGATCAGCTTTATATGTACGCGTATTTGAATTTCCAGAACCACTCTCCATGCATTCTTCTATGTTTTCAGTAGAAATTCAAAATTTGAGCCCTATTCAGATTTTGCATGCAGTCCCGCTTCCTATAAGTTCGCCTGATTACTTAATTTGTTGACAAGGCGGTAACTGTGTTTGACTGATCAAACGAGACCAATAATGGTCTGATACTTAAAACTTTGCTTTAACCTAAACAAATCACAAGGATATTCACTCGAGAAAGCACCAGTGGAATCCAGTATTTCGTTTTATTTGATTTTGCTCAAGCTTTTGACCTGATTGATCTAATATGCCTGAACTATGTTTTGTTATAAAGTTGGCATTACAGAGAATTTGTGCATACTGCACATCAGAACAGGCCTTGTGTTTCAATCAATATCAGTCAAGATATTGAATCTCTGTCGACTTGTTTTGGGAGAAAAGCTCAGCTCTTTACTGTGAAATTATGTATCATTCTATCCAAATAAATGTGTCAAGAATGGGACGTTAGGGGCTCTAGAAGTAAAGCTTCTTGATATGACACTCGCTTCAGGTTTTGGAACATTGTTTCCTCTTCTTGGTTTCAGACCAACAACTGAGACGATGTTATTCCCTCGGGATGGACATTGCCACTTGATCCACGGTGGTGGCGGGAAAAATGAAGACGACATATCCGATAAATCACTGAAAGGAATCATTTTAGAAAGTACTGGTTGGCACAGAGGGTCGTCAGGTTTATCAGGTTCGCGCAACTCACGCACACAGTAGTATCCCCTGTGCAAGGGGTAGCTGAAACTATCCAACCCCTCCAATCTGTTGCCGTAGCGTGTTCCACTTACATTCACAAAGAAAATCCACCCTCCACTTGAATCATGGTATAGATCACGGGTTGGTATCGCGAAAGATGCCTGTCCTAATAGAAAAAACGCTTGGTTCTTGAAGCTCGTCACACTATCCCAACGATGGTGCTCCTCATCGAGGACAAACATACTCACCAAACAATCATAATCTGGTCGATATGGTCGTTGAGACCGATGCACGATGTAATAGAGCCGGCCTTCCAGGTTCCTAGGCACATCAAGATAAAATGTTCTGTCACCATTAGGAAGTTGAGGAGGTGCTGCGACAGTAGCATAGCCACTCATATCCTCATCGATTGTATTTGTTTTCGCAATAGTGGAGGGATCAATCACATAGACATTCCCGGTGTTAGACTCGAGAGCGTAAAATTTACCCTTGTACGAGGCAATTTGGACAATTTCTATTGTTTTACTCCAAATCCACCACTCTGATTCACCCGTCTTCCAAAAGATAAGCTCGCCCTCAACCACAGCAGCTACTATTGAGGTAATATCGCCCTCGTCTTCATTTGGCATCGACAACACAACAACATTATGCGAAAGTTTAGTACCATGCACATCCGCTAAAGTATATGACCGAGTGAGTTCTTGAATCCGATAATCCAGCAAGTTGATCTCTGCTCGAAGAGAAGGGTAACAATCAAATAAGCCTTCAGTGTCACAATTCGGGCTCAGAAGGCGCCATGTCCGTGGCTTGACCTCCCTCACTCTTATCAGCCATCCTTGCTCAGAGTCATCATCAGACGATGACGCTTTAGGGCATATATAATAATACGTACTTTCCTTGACAGAAAAATTACGCCTATCGTTATTGATGTTCTCCCGATTTTTACAATCGAAGTAAGGGACTCCGATAGGGAATTTGAGTTGTCTCGTAGGAGGTGGTCTTGGAGCAGAACGCCAAGAGGTGCAAACCGAACGAAATCGAACATCAGAGTTCCACCGTGAGACTACCCGTAGAGAAATTTCGAATAAGATGTCTCCCGGAAGATCAGCCCATCTACTAGTGCAGCTGCTACAACATGTTGAGGATGAATCATTCATTGTTCCTCCTTTACGTCTAACAAAACATTAATCCTATGCTTTCCTACGCTAGTTAATAACAATTTTATGCTAATTTTTAGGGTACGTTGGATGCTTCAACGAAAAGTTAATGTAACTCTATCAAGTCTCAATTAACTAGGACTATCTAACAGGACTCTAATCAATTAGAGCCCAATATAATCACAACTCCTTTCGAAAATTAAGTTTTCGAAATTTGACCAGTGTTTTTGGATGCTAAGATTATGCTCATGTGTGTCCATCCCGTGAGGGTATTTTTTTTTAACCCGGGTTCTGGTTAATTAAAGACCAGGGCTCAATATATAATCACAACACCTTTCGTAGACTAATTAAGTTGAGTATATATACTCGATTTCAGAGTATTAAATGGCTTCTCCCTTGTATTTAGATCATATTAATACAGCATATAGTCACAGGGAGTGAACACTTTAGCCGTGTATCTGAACATAAACAAGAGAGAAAGAGATACAAGATGAAATATGTATAATTCACAAGAAGGACCATACCCTAGACAGTCAGGTAAATGTCTCGGATCTGATCATTGATAAAGAAGCGCAACATTGCCTGAACAAGGGCTTATTTCATCAACTAATGCTACGTAAAGAGAGATGTGATCATCTCAATTCTCATTCGTGTTCCCTTGGGATAAACACGCAACACCCTATTCCGTTATTAGTTATAATGTCGCAAACATTAAGTACATGTAAAACCAAGGAGCTCAAGTTAAGCTTATTAGAACAATCAAGAAATGGTTTGTCTGATCTTCCATTGACGCTGACCGACTCTCTTGCTTCTGTTCCAAGCTAAGTCTTAGTTAGAAAGCGCGATTTCAACTTTATTCGTCTGTGTATAAAGAGGCTTCATCATTTAATGAGTTTGCATGTGTCCCATGCCTGGCTTGACCTTTCGTTCTTAGTTCACAATTTCACACTCAAAAGTCGGAAAATTTTGGAACATTTGAAGTGAATTCATGCTTGCATATGGTAACATTTGAAACTATTAATTAATTGAATGTTTGAAATTTATTGGATCAATTTGATTAAATTCATAACTGTTCAAATTTAGTGTGTTATCTCTGTTTCCTTGTCTATCTGTGACTCTAAATAGCCAGCTATCAGCTTCAAGGGCAAGTCTCTTCTCCTGACAAATTATATGAAAACCCTAGCCAAATTATAAGAGAAGCATCATAAGGAGCAATTCTTTAAGAGGTCAGAGGGTTAATGCTTGGTACCCCTACTCTTAGAGGTTACTTACAACAAACCCGCTCGGAAGACGTGAAATGACTAACACCAGATAGGGTTACCTACTAAGTTTGAGAATATCTGGTGCTCACCCAAAGTATGTGGAACAGGCTCTAACAAGCATCTCTTGGAATTATTAAGTGAGGAAAGTTCATCTCTCACAAGGTGCCTTGGATTTTGATGTATACTGTTTTTCAAGATTGTTTGGCGTAAAGCAATTAAGTGCTTAAGCCCATCAAGACGTTCTCTTTCAATCCGAAATCAGTAGACCGTGGATGTACCCTCCTAGTGCAGTGTAACCAAAATGTAAAGATGAAAAGTAGTCACCATATTGTGATTGAGCTTAATTAAGTGGCTCACACACACAGTAAATGATGCTCGTGCAGCATTAATTAAGTGGCTCAATTACGCATTTAGTTGAAAATTATACAAAGGAAAAAGACCAGAAGTTCTTTGTGACAACAAGAAATTGCTGACATGGGAGTTGGAAGAACTTTTGCGCTTAGTTCGGGAGAAAATAGCTGAGGTAGCTGCAAATGATTGTAAAATGCAAGCACTGGACAAAAGAAATCGATACTAACTCTGGAAAGCTGCAGTCTGTGCTGTCCTTTCAAAAATGGAATCAGAATCTGAAGTCCTGATTGATCTTATACGCCTGAACTATGATTTGTCATAACATTGGCATTTTGACATTGGCCTGAGGCATTACAGAGAATTAGCGCATACTGCAGTCTGAACAGGCCTTGTGTTTCAATCAATGTCAGTGAAGTTATAGCTCGACATTTCAAGTCAGTTGCGGATTCTGTCGAGTGTAAAATTGAATCTCTCTCGGCTTGTTTTGGGAGAAAGCTCACCTCTTTACTATGATATTATGCATCATCCTATCCAAATAAATGTGTCCAGAATGGGACGTTAGGGCCTCTAGAAGTAAAGCTTCTTGATGTGACACTAGCCGTGGGTTTTGGAGCACTGTTTCCCCTTCTTGGTTTCAGGCCAACAACTGAGACAATGTTATTGCCTCGGGATGGACACTGCCACTTGATCCACGGTGGTGGCGGGAAAAATGAAGACGACTCATCCGATAAATCACTGAAAGGAATCATTTCAAGAAGTAGTGGTAGACTCATAGGGCCGTCGGGTTCATCAGGTTCGTGCGACTCACACACACAGTAGTATCCCATGTGCAGGGGGTAGCTGAAACTATCCAACCCCTCCAATCTTTTGAGGTAGCGTGATCCACTTACATTCACAAAGAAAATCCACTCTCCACATGAGTCACGGTATAGATCACGTGTTGGTATCGCAAAAGATACCTCTCCTAAAAGAAAAAACGCTTGGTTCTTGAAGCTCTTTACACTATCCCAACGATGGTGCTCGTGCAAAATATCGGCCGATGCACCGTCTTGACCGCAACGTTATTAAGGCCGACATCGCCTAACTAAAATCAGAATTATCGGCCGATATTTACCAATATTCCCGATACGGTGGGGATTGAGAGATGAGAGAGAAACGAGGGTTTGGGCCTTTGGGGGAGTGATTTACTGACAGATATGGTAACCAACAAAACGTTGGACCCTGAAAATTGCCACCTCACTAACGGCGTTACTCCCAGACACCTAGCGATAACAAACTGAACTTCAGACCCCAAACGATAAAAACGTTGAAACGTTAGACCCCAAATGAGTTAAGTGTTAGATTAGGGACTAACATTTTCGATTTTGTTCAGTTAAGGACCCAATGTTTTTTTTTTGTTTAGTTAAAGACCCGGTGTTACATTTTCCGTTAGAATTTCCCATGTTTCCCTTTTGTTACCCCTTTCACTCTCCTCTGTCCTCGACCCGAAATTGGGGCTTAACTCCTTTTCCCAAAATTGGACCTAATTCCATCCCCAAACCACGTCTCTCTCTTCAATCTTTCCCCGCTTGCCGCTGCTGGGTGGCTGTCTAAATATAACGCCGTCCTCTCCGCCGAGCAAATGGGGAGCGCCACCGCTCGCATATTCACACTAATCCGTCTCTTTTGTGGTTAGTCAGTTTTACTCACTCTCCCTAAGCTTATTTTTGCTCACTTTTGTTTTTTTTTTTTTTTGCTAAAGTTTGCTGCACAATATATCATCTTAGTCATCATATATGGCCTAAAAGCAGCCGCCTATGGCAACTTGGCAAGGTAAGGGGGGTTAGATGTACGCAACTCTGCCCTTATGTTAGAAATATAACATAGGGGTAGTTTGTAAATTGCATTTACTGTCCCAGTAGTTTACAATATAAGAATCGCGAACAGTTTAACGAGTTTTACTTTTTTTCGGTTAAATTCCGAAGTCAAAGAACAGTGAGCCATTTCTTTGTACTGTGCTCTTAGTTACGCTTTTTGAGTATTTTCTCTTAAATTGGTGAAGCTAGACTAGGGTGTCTGTAAGTTTTGTTTAGCTTTGCTCTAGTGTACTAAAATTAACTGAATTTAGCCGAATTAGTTGAATTTTTTCGCTGTAAGTTTGCTGAAGTTTAAGGGAAAAGTAAGCTCGTGAGGGCATTCAGCTTTGCTCTGGTTACTTTGATCATATTCTGTTCGATGTTTAGTGGCATTTGGTTGCTTCCCTTACGATTCCTAATCTTTTCCCCTTGCTTTTTGCTGGAACAAAGGTTTCTTCCTAGAGAGGACATAGAGGTGATCATTGAGTATGTTTCGCCGTCATTGTTCAAGGATGCTGCTATAGTTACATCAAGGATGAGGTCCTTCCTTGCTGGTAATGCCAATTATGTAAGTTTCTTTACGGTACTTGGCCTAATTCGACCTTGATAGTTGTTAATTTGATATCGATTGTCTATCCATTGTGTGGGAAGGTCATCTCTTGATAATCTTCCGGTACTATATTGTTGACGAATTGACCTGACAATATAGATTTTTATTGTACCTTGAATCAAAGGAGTAGGTGCTTCTAATGCTGTAGTATGTACAGTCAGTTGGGATGAGGTTACCTCATTGCAAGCTTGAAATTGATTAACAATATGTTGGGAGAGGTTTGTGTTGGATTGTTAGCTTAGGGCTACTTGGCTGACATTATCTTACTGTAGACCCCTGGTTCTTTTTTCCTTAAATTTGCAGTTGAGCTGGTGCTTCTTTGCTTTGTTCAACTTGTCAGGTTTCTTTTTTTTTTTTTTTTTTTTTTTTGGGGTGATCCGAAAAGCTGTATTAATGGTAGAGGTTAACTTTAAAACTTGAGCTAGTTGCATCACGTTGACTAGGCCGATTAAAAAGATTGGAAGGCTATGTCAAGGCGGAAGCTGCAGGTTTGATTCCTGTCGTCAGCTACGGCCTTTTACCGTTTGTTGTCTCACACCTAGGGGCAATAATTATCAAGACTTTGATAATGTCATATTTTAAACGGGAGGCTTATCCAATAGTAACTGCCGCCGAGAGGCAATACTAGTTCATTAATTATCTTTAGGCAAATTTTAGGGAAATTAGTTGGCTACAATTTTACTCGGTATATTTTATGGCTAATGCAGGCTCAGTTTCCCGAAGGTTATGGGCAGAGATCAGGACCTCTTTTTGAGAGAATGTTTCTATTTACTTCCCAAGAGGTAGTTAAGAATAATGCCAGTCTTCATTATCCGGTTCCTTTGGTGACAGATGGTAGTACAGGGGCTGTACCATCAGTTGCTTCACCATTATCTCAAGCACTTGATAAGAACTTATTCTGTTAAATCAACGGAGACAAAGATGCAATTGCCATCAAATCTGTCGCCTGTGGCAGCATCAAGTGCATTAAAAACAGATAGAGTAGCTCCAGTTATTTCTATTTTTCGGCAGAGTTCTAGAACGAAAAAAAGAGCTGGCTCAAATTTCTGAGAAGCTGAAACATGTTCAGGAACAAGCATCATCTATATCTGTAGAAAAGAGAGAATCAAGGAGGAGGAGAAGAAAAGCTTCTGAGAATGTTGACCAGGCATCTGAAAGGGGGTATAAAGAAATTGAAAAGAAGCTCGAGGAAGCATGTGAGACTGAAGTCTTTGAAATGGCAGATCACTTTAGCAAAAGCCTTTCTGAATCTGAAAAGGAAAAAAGAAGTCTTAATAAATGCACTCAGAGATGTTGAAGCTCACTGTCATGATATCGATTCAAAGATGGAGAAAGGGCTCGTCTTTGTTAAAAGAATTTTCTAAGGTACGCTCGGCTTTTCAACTGTTGGATTGTATGGCTTTGAGAAAGAAAATCTGGCTGTTTTTTGTCTTGGGAATTTATATGGTCTGTTTCTTTCCTGTCTCTTTTCAAAATCTTTGTTGTCAAACTGACTGATTTCTGGGTAAACCACATAGGATGATACTATGATAGGAACTTCCTGAAGTAGTATTGTTTTCAGTCCAGTCACGCACAGTATGATTAGTATTAGGTGAATAGATGTAACTTGGAGATGTATGCCTGTTGCATAATAGAAGTTGAGATTTTCTGTTGCCCAGATTTTTCATAGTTGCAATATATAGGAGTCAGGACAGAGACTTGCAAGGGTGATTGAAACGAGATCACTCTTAAATTATTATACACATACTGATTTAATAGGGGGATTCTAGCTGCAGTGCGACCAAACTGAAAACCTTCCAGGGAAACTGGGTTATCAACTCAGTAGGAGACTGCACAAGCTGGCTTATCTCAACAATGTTCCCTTCATCTTTAGGTAAAGTTTAGGGTAGTAAGGTATGGACCTCTAAGTTAGTGGAGTGCTTAGCTTATATCTACCTCATTGCCTTATGTTTCATCTTTCATTTTCATCTACTTGTGGCTGCCGGGTGCAGCCTATGTGGCCTGGGGTGGAAAATCGATTCGTTATTTTTGTTTTGTTTTATTAGGGCACTTTCTTCCCAGGACCATGATGTCCACAGGAGAAAAGCTGTCAGTAATTTAACGAGCTCTTAGACATTTTCTCTTCCTGGGCAGGGGGGCCTTTATTTTTCTTGTGTGCATGTGCGTGTGCGTGTGCGTCTGTGTGTGTGTGTCTATGGACTGTGCGTGTGCAAAGACCCAATACCTAATACTTTTGCGCTTACTTCGGGAAAAAGAAGCTGAGATAGCTGCAAATGATTGTCAAATTCAAGCAGTTGACAAAAGAATTGCTGAAGTATTCTCAGGTTTTGAGGATGTTAAAACACAAATCGATACTAATTTTGGAAAGCTGCAGTCTGTGCTGTCCTATCAAAAATGGAATCAGTATCTGAAGTTTTGTCAAGAAAGAAGGAAGAATTCAATAAACTTCTTTCTCAGGGAAAGAAACGGGGCTGAACAACTTAGACACTTGCTGTGGCTTCTGTAGATAAGGCCAAAATGCATGGAGAGAATCTTAGACTCAGAAAAGCAGTAGCAATATCCGTCCTGATAGCTAGAGAAGAGAAATCAAGGCTTGTAAAAACTGAGGTGAAAGTATCGTCTGACACTCAGCTGCTCAAATAGGAGATTTCTGTTGCAAGAACTTCTCTACAGGTTAGTACTGCATATGTTCCTCTAGCATTCTGCGTGTGCCTTAATGAAGGGGGTTATATGGGAGTGTTTATAAAATATGTAGGATCAACAAATTTTATACTCTCGTAATTTTCTCCATCCCATGTGATGACACCTTATTGTTTGACGATGTTTAAGACAAATTCAGATTAGGTAAAATTAGTATAATAACTGAACTGATTCATTTGTTCTTTTCAAAGCTCTCTTCACTGCTACATTCCTAATAAAGTTAAAGTTTGTTTGAGCCCCTTTGTATTGTAATCAATTTAGTTGTTTGGTTGTTATTTTTTAGGATTAGTTAAGTGCTATGAGTTATAGTATAAATACCAAGGTCCTTGTAATCAGAAAATAATTCAATCAAATTAACAACCTTTCTCAATTCCTTTCTTTCTTGCAATCAGTTTTATGTAACACAAGTTGCTTTATTTCTCAATTCTCTCTGTTTCCCTCTTTTTCTTCCTCTATCCCTCTACCCCTTCTGATAAGTCTTCTTCTTCAAGTTTACCCAAAAAGCTCAACTAAAGTCTGATTATCTTTCTGATAAACCAAGAAATACAGTCCCAAATTCTGGCACTGTATTAAATACCCTGTACCCTGAAAGTCTGCCATAACTTTTCCCTCTCTTTCACTCTCTTCTCTCTTCATTTACTTTACTTCAAGCCTGCAGCCATGGATAAACTCAATGCAGCCATGGAGAGTATCTCCATTACTACTGAAACAGGGGAGCCATTCCAAGAAAATGGTGTTGTGACAGAAGAAGCTTTCCAAGAAAGTTCATTAACCCGTGCAGATATATCAGATAGTTTGTACAATAATGGTGTTGATGGTTTCGGCTTCAAAATGCACCATGGCAGAAAACTGAAGTTGGCAGTCCAAGCCCTTGCTGACCCCATGTTCAACCCTACAGGAATTGGAAGGATGGATGTCGATAATAGTGGTTTCCGGGTCACGGCTATGAATGGAGATGTCCACGGCAATCTAATCTTGACTGCTGAAGGATTAGATAATTTTAGGTGTGGGGAGCCATTGCTGAACAAATCCTTTGACTTGCTAAAACTTGTCAAAATTCTGAATTTACTTGGTGCTGATGATGAGGACACTATTACTTTTATCCATCGACAAGGGTCAAATCATTTTTCTGTAATCTTTGGTAAACTTTCTCCATCTTCTTGGCAATATCTTTTTTCATATTCATATTTGATATTCCTGCTGTTTTTGGTTAGTCATATTCCTGCTGTTCCATGAAACAAATATATCTTGTCTAATTGGTTTGATTACTTGCTTCTAGTATAATGTTCACCGTAATTATGGTATGAAAATTCTTTGTAATTGTAGTATGTTCATCGTAATTATGGTAGGAAATTCTATGTAATTGTAGTAAGTTCACCTTAATTACAGTTGGAAATTATTCTATGTAATTGTAGTATGTTCGCCTTAATTATAGTAGGAAATTCTATGTAATTGTAGTAAGTTCGCCTTAATTACAGTAGGAAATTCTATGTCATTGTAGTAAGTCACCTAAATTATAGTAGACAATTCTTTGTAATTGTCGTAAGTTCTATTTTCTGAATGTATTTTGCGTATTAAGTGTATCAAATCATGAAAATCATCTTTTTCGATCAGGATATGATCATGAGCATGTGAGAGGGTTTGCTGTCCAGTTCTGTGAAAGATTCCATCAAATCTTGCGATTCCCGAGCATTAATCCTCTGTGTGAAGCAATTGGCATTTCTGATGAATTGGAGCCTTTTATAAATCACATGTACCCGGGCATGGCGGAAGAGCTTAACCTAGGTTGGTTGCTAACTTGCTATTTTTACTGTCCTTGTGTCTTCTATTTCTGTTTTTCGTATTGTGGTTGCTTATAGTTTTCTGATGTCTTACAGTGACAATCGAGATAACCGACAAATCCTTAAAGATGATGCTACCTGATGAGACAATGTTGTATCAAGAGTATGAAAAGATGGTAAAGCAATGCTTAAGAAAAGTAGACTAATTTTGTATCTCTTTTTTGTTTATTATGAAAGTGATTTTACTTCGTCTATATTGTGTCTGTGCAGGGTTTTGACGGGATTTTCCACATGCGTCCCGGGCAACAGCACCACGCCTGGCTGTACTTGCCATATCCTGAGGCGTTGCGCAAGGCTGCATGCATTGGAGCTGTCTTCCATGTTGGACTGATTGTGGAACCCCAACATAGAGTGATCATGGGGTTCCCTTTCACTGAAGATCAAAATGGAGGATTGGCATTCATAAAGAATGCAGCAAATATGGTAAAAAATGTTGATGAGTATGTGCTGAGGCGTCGACAGAAAAATGCAAGTGTACCCCTGCCTAAAAGCTTTTGGAGAAGGCCACCTATGAAGAAGCGCAAGAGGAGAGAGTAGTTTGCAGACCCTCGGTGTAATTAGCACTAGGATTTATAATGCTGTTGGAATGCGGAGCTGCTTTATGCAGAATAACAAGTCAACAACAAATTGTTGTATGTAATGCCTGGATGCCTGGATCCTACTTCAGTACTTTGATCAGCTTTATATGTACGCGTATTTGAATTTCCAGAACCACTCTCCATGCATTCTTCTATGTTTTCAGTAGAAATTCAAAATTTGAGCCCTATTCAGATTTTGCATGCAGTCCCGCTTCCTATAAGTTCGCCTGATTACTTAATTTGTTGACAAGGCGGTAACTGTGTTTGACTGATCAAACGAGACCAATAATGGTCTGATACTTAAAACTTTGCTTTAACCTAAACAAATCACAAGGATATTCACTCGAGAAAGCACCAGTGGAATCCAGTATTTCGTTTTATTTGATTTTGCTCAAGCTTTTGACCTGATTGATCTAATATGCCTGAACTATGTTTTGCTATAAAGTTGGCATTACAGAGAATTTGTGCATACTGCACATCAGAACAGGCCTTGTGTTTCAATCAATATCAGTCAAGATATTGAATCTCTGTCGACTTGTTTTGGGAGAAAAGCTCAGCTCTTTACTGTGAAATTATGTATCATTCTATCCAAATAAATGTGTCAAGAATGGGACGTTAGGGGCTCTAGAAGTAAAGCTTCTTGATATGACACTCGCTTCAGGTTTTGGAACATTGTTTCCTCTTCTTGGTTTCAGACCAACAACTGAGACGATGTTATTCCCTCGGGATGGACATTGCCACTTGATCCACGGTGGTGGCGGGAAAAATGAAGACGACATATCCGATAAATCACTGAAAGGAATCATTTTAGAAAGTACTGGTTGGCACAGAGGGTCGTCAGGTTTATCAGGTTCGCGCAACTCACGCACACAGTAGTATCCCCTGTGCAAGGGGTAGCTGAAACTATCCAACCCCTCCAATCTGTTGCCGTAGCGTGTTCCACTTACATTCACAAAGAAAATCCACCCTCCACTTGAATCATGGTATAGATCACGGGTTGGTATCGCGAAAGATGCCTGTCCTAATAGAAAAAACGCTTGGTTCTTGAAGCTCGTCACACTATCCCAACGATGGTGCTCCTCATCGAGGACAAACATACTCACCAAACAATCATAATCTGGTCGATATGGTCGTTGAGACCGATGCACGATGTAATAGAGCCGGCCTTCCAGGTTCCTAGGCACATCAAGATAAAATGTTCTGTCACCATTAGGAAGTTGAGGAGGTGCTGCGACAGTAGCATAGCCACTCATATCCTCATCGATTGTATTTGTTTTCGCAATAGTGGAGGGATCAATCACATAGACATTCCCGGTGTTAGACTCGAGAGCGTAAAATTTACCCTTGTACGAGGCAATTTGGACAATTTCTATTGTTTTACTCCAAATCCACCACTCTGATTCACCCGTCTTCCAAAAGATAAGCTCGCCCTCAACCACAGCAGCTACTATTGAGGTAATATCGCCCTCGTCTTCATTTGGCATCGACAACACAACAACATTATGCGAAAGTTTAGTACCATGCACATCCGCTAAAGTATATGACCGAGTGAGTTCTTGAATCCGATAATCCAGCAAGTTGATCTCTGCTCGAAGAGAAGGGTAACAATCAAATAAGCCTTCAGTGTCACAATTCGGGCTCAGAAGGCGCCATGTCCGTGGCTTGACCTCCCTCACTCTTATCAGCCATCCTTGCTCAGAGTCATCATCAGACGATGACGCTTTAGGGCATATATAATAATACGTACTTTCCTTGACAGAAAAATTACGCCTATCGTTATTGATGTTCTCCCGATTTTTACAATCGAAGTAAGGGACTCCGATAGGGAATTTGAGTTGTCTCGTAGGAGGTGGTCTTGGAGCAGAACGCCAAGAGGTGCAAACCGAACGAAATCGAACATCAGAGTTCCACCGTGAGACTACCCGTAGAGAAATTTCGAATAAGATGTCTCCCGGAAGATCAGCCCATCTACTAGTGCAGCTGCTACAACATGTTGAGGATGAATCATTCATTGTTCCTCCTTTACGTCTAACAAAACATTAATCCTATGCTTTCCTACGCTAGTTAATAACAATTTTATGCTAATTTTTAGGGTACGTTGGATGCTTCAACGAAAAGTTAATGTAACTCTATCAAGTCTCAATTAACTAGGACTATCTAACAGGACTCTAATCAATTAGAGCCCAATATAATCACAACTCCTTTCGAAAATTAAGTTTTCGAAATTTGACCAGTGTTTTTGGATGCTAAGATTATGCTCATGTGTGTCCATCCCGTGAGGGTATTTTTTTTTAACCCGGGTTCTGGTTAATTAAAGACCAGGGCTCAATATATAATCACAACACCTTTCGTAGACTAATTAAGTTGAGTATATATACTCGATTTCAGAGTATTAAATGGCTTCTCCCTTGTATTTAGATCATATTAATACAGCATATAGTCACAGGGAGTGAACACTTTAGCCGTGTATCTGAACATAAACAAGAGAGAAAGAGATACAAGATGAAATATGTATAATTCACAAGAAGGACCATACCCTAGACAGTCAGGTAAATGTCTCGGATCTGATCATTGATAAAGAAGCGCAACATTGCCTGAACAAGGGCTTATTTCATCAACTAATGCTACGTAAAGAGAGATGTGATCATCTCAATTCTCATTCGTGTTCCCTTGGGATAAACACGCAACACCCTATTCCGTTATTAGTTATAATGTCGCAAACATTAAGTACATGTAAAACCAAGGAGCTCAAGTTAAGCTTATTAGAACAATCAAGAAATGGTTTGTCTGATCTTCCATTGACGCTGACCGACTCTCTTGCTTCTGTTCCAAGCTAAGTCTTAGTTAGAAAGCGCGATTTCAACTTTATTCGTCTGTGTATAAAGAGGCTTCATCATTTAATGAGTTTGCATGTGTCCCATGCCTGGCTTGACCTTTCGTTCTTAGTTCACAATTTCACACTCAAAAGTCGGAAAATTTTGGAACATTTGAAGTGAATTCATGCTTGCATATGGTAACATTTGAAACTATTAATTAATTGAATGTTTGAAATTTATTGGATCAATTTGATTAAATTCATAACTGTTCAAATTTAGTGTGTTATCTCTGTTTCCTTGTCTATCTGTGACTCTAAATAGCCAGCTATCAGCTTCAAGGGCAAGTCTCTTCTCCTGACAAATTATATGAAAACCCTAGCCAAATTATAAGAGAAGCATCATAAGGAGCAATTCTTTAAGAGGTCAGAGGGTTAATGCTTGGTACCCCTACTCTTAGAGGTTACTTACAACAAACCCGCTCGGAAGACGTGAAATGACTAACACCAGATAGGGTTACCTACTAAGTTTGAGAATATCTGGTGCTCACCCAAAGTATGTGGAACAGGCTCTAACAAGCATCTCTTGGAATTATTAAGTGAGGAAAGTTCATCTCTCACAAGGTGCCTTGGATTTTGATGTATACTGTTTTTCAAGATTGTTTGGCGTAAAGCAATTAAGTGCTTAAGCCCATCAAGACGTTCTCTTTCAATCCGAAATCAGTAGACCGTGGATGTACCCTCCTAGTGCAGTGTAACCAAAATGTAAAGATGAAAAGTAGTCACCATATTGTGATTGAGCTTAATTAAGTGGCTCACACACACAGTAAATGATGCTCGTGCAGCATTAATTAAGTGGCTCAATTACGCATTTAGTTGAAAATTATACAAAGGAAAAAGACCAGAAGTTCTTTGTGACAACAAGAAATTGCTGACATGGGAGTTGGAAGAACTTTTGCGCTTAGTTCGGGAGAAAATAGCTGAGGTAGCTGCAAATGATTGTAAAATGCAAGCACTGGACAAAAGAAATCGATACTAACTCTGGAAAGCTGCAGTCTGTGCTGTCCTTTCAAAAATGGAATCAGAATCTGAAGTCCTGATTGATCTTATACGCCTGAACTATGATTTGTCATAACATTGGCATTTTGACATTGGCCTGAGGCATTACAGAGAATTAGCGCATACTGCAGTCTGAACAGGCCTTGTGTTTCAATCAATGTCAGTGAAGTTATAGCTCGACATTTCAAGTCAGTTGCGGATTCTGTCGAGTGTAAAATTGAATCTCTCTCGGCTTGTTTTGGGAGAAAGCTCACCTCTTTACTATGATATTATGCATCATCCTATCCAAATAAATGTGTCCAGAATGGGACGTTAGGGCCTCTAGAAGTAAAGCTTCTTGATGTGACACTAGCCGTGGGTTTTGGAGCACTGTTTCCCCTTCTTGGTTTCAGGCCAACAACTGAGACAATGTTATTGCCTCGGGATGGACACTGCCACTTGATCCACGGTGGTGGCGGGAAAAATGAAGACGACTCATCCGATAAATCACTGAAAGGAATCATTTCAAGAAGTAGTGGTAGACTCATAGGGCCGTCGGGTTCATCAGGTTCGTGCGACTCACACACACAGTAGTATCCCATGTGCAGGGGGTAGCTGAAACTATCCAACCCCTCCAATCTTTTGAGGTAGCGTGATCCACTTACATTCACAAAGAAAATCCACTCTCCACATGAGTCACGGTATAGATCACGTGTTGGTATCGCAAAAGATACCTCTCCTAAAAGAAAAAACGCTTGGTTCTTGAAGCTCTTTACACTATCCCAACGATGGTGCTCGTGCAAAATATCGGCCGATGCACCGTCTTGACCGCAACGTTATTAAGGCCGACATCGCCTAACTAAAATCAGAATTATCGGCCGATATTTACCAATATTCCCGATACGGTGGGGATTGAGAGATGAGAGAGAAACGAGGGTTTGGGCCTTTGGGGGAGTGATTTACTGACAGATATGGTAACCAACAAAACGTTGGACCCTGAAAATTGCCACCTCACTAACGGCGTTACTCCCAGACACCTAGCGATAACAAACTGAACTTCAGACCCCAAACGATAAAAACGTTGAAACGTTAGACCCCAAATGAGTTAAGTGTTAGATTAGGGACTAACATTTTCGATTTTGTTCAGTTAAGGACCCAATGTTTTTTTTTTGTTTAGTTAAAGACCCGGTGTTACATTTTCCGTTAGAATTTCCCATGTTTCCCTTTTGTTACCCCTTTCACTCTCCTCTGTCCTCGACCCGAAATTGGGGCTTAACTCCTTTTCCCAAAATTGGACCTAATTCCATCCCCAAACCACGTCTCTCTCTTCAATCTTTCCCCGCTTGCCGCTGCTGGGTGGCTGTCTAAATATAACGCCGTCCTCTCCGCCGAGCAAATGGGGAGCGCCACCGCTCGCATATTCACACTAATCCGTCTCTTTTGTGGTTAGTCAGTTTTACTCACTCTCCCTAAGCTTATTTTTGCTCACTTTTGTTTTTTTTTTTTTTTGCTAAAGTTTGCTGCACAATATATCATCTTAGTCATCATATATGGCCTAAAAGCAGCCGCCTATGGCAACTTGGCAAGGTAAGGGGGGTTAGATGTACGCAACTCTGCCCTTATGTTAGAAATATAACATAGGGGTAGTTTGTAAATTGCATTTACTGTCCCAGTAGTTTACAATATAAGAATCGCGAACAGTTTAACGAGTTTTACTTTTTTTCGGTTAAATTCCGAAGTCAAAGAACAGTGAGCCATTTCTTTGTACTGTGCTCTTAGTTACGCTTTTTGAGTATTTTCTCTTAAATTGGTGAAGCTAGACTAGGGTGTCTGTAAGTTTTGTTTAGCTTTGCTCTAGTGTACTAAAATTAACTGAATTTAGCCGAATTAGTTGAATTTTTTCGCTGTAAGTTTGCTGAAGTTTAAGGGAAAAGTAAGCTCGTGAGGGCATTCAGCTTTGCTCTGGTTACTTTGATCATATTCTGTTCGATGTTTAGTGGCATTTGGTTGCTTCCCTTACGATTCCTAATCTTTTCCCCTTGCTTTTTGCTGGAACAAAGGTTTCTTCCTAGAGAGGACATAGAGGTGATCATTGAGTATGTTTCGCCGTCATTGTTCAAGGATGCTGCTATAGTTACGTCAAGGATGAGGTCCTTCCTTGCTGGTAATGCCAATTATGTAAGTTTCTTTACGGTACTTGGCCTAATTCGACCTTGATAGTTGTTAATTTGATATCGATTGTCTATCCATTGTGTGGGAAGGTCATCTCTTGATAATCTTCCGGTACTATATTGTTGACGAATTGACCTGACAATATAGATTTTTATTGTACCTTGAATCAAAGGAGTAGGTGCTTCTAATGCTGTAGTATGTACAGTCAGTTGGGATGAGGTTACCTCATTGCAAGCTTGAAATTGATTAACAATATGTTGGGAGAGGTTTGTGTTGGATTGTTAGCTTAGGGCTACTTGGCTGACATTATCTTACTGTAGACCCCTGGTTCTTTTTTCCTTAAATTTGCAGTTGAGCTGGTGCTTCTTTGCTTTGTTCAACTTGTCAGGTTTCTTTTTTTTTTTTTTTTTTTTTTTTGGGGTGATCCGAAAAGCTGTATTAATGGTAGAGGTTAACTTTAAAACTTGAGCTAGTTGCATCACGTTGACTAGGCCGATTAAAAAGATTGGAAGGCTATGTCAAGGCGGAAGCTGCAGGTTTGATTCCTGTCGTCAGCTACGGCCTTTTACCGTTTGTTGTCTCACACCTAGGGGCAATAATTATCAAGACTTTGATAATGTCATATTTTAAACGGGAGGCTTATCCAATAGTAACTGCCGCCGAGAGGCAATACTAGTTCATTAATTATCTTTAGGCAAATTTTAGGGAAATTAGTTGGCTACAATTTTACTCGGTATATTTTATGGCTAATGCAGGCTCAGTTTCCCGAAGGTTATGGGCAGAGATCAGGACCTCTTTTTGAGAGAATGTTTCTATTTACTTCCCAAGAGGTAGTTAAGAATAATGCCAGTCTTCATTATCCGGTTCCTTTGGTGACAGATGGTAGTACAGGGGCTGTACCATCAGTTGCTTCACCATTATCTCAAGCACTTGATAAGAACTTATTCTGTTAAATCAACGGAGACAAAGATGCAATTGCCATCAAATCTGTCGCCTGTGGCAGCATCAAGTGCATTAAAAACAGATAGAGTAGCTCCAGTTATTTCTATTTTTCGGCAGAGTTCTAGAACGAAAAAAAGAGCTGGCTCAAATTTCTGAGAAGCTGAAACATGTTCAGGAACAAGCATCATCTATATCTGTAGAAAAGAGAGAATCAAGGAGGAGGAGAAGAAAAGCTTCTGAGAATGTTGACCAGGCATCTGAAAGGGGGTATAAAGAAATTGAAAAGAAGCTCGAGGAAGCATGTGAGACTGAAGTCTTTGAAATGGCAGATCACTTTAGCAAAAGCCTTTCTGAATCTGAAAAGGAAAAAAGAAGTCTTAATAAATGCACTCAGAGATGTTGAAGCTCACTGTCATGATATCGATTCAAAGATGGAGAAAGGGCTCGTCTTTGTTAAAAGAATTTTCTAAGGTACGCTCGGCTTTTCAACTGTTGGATTGTATGGCTTTGAGAAAGAAAATCTGGCTGTTTTTTGTCTTGGGAATTTATATGGTCTGTTTCTTTCCTGTCTCTTTTCAAAATCTTTGTTGTCAAACTGACTGATTTCTGGGTAAACCACATAGGATGATACTATGATAGGAACTTCCTGAAGTAGTATTGTTTTCAGTCCAGTCACGCACAGTATGATTAGTATTAGGTGAATAGATGTAACTTGGAGATGTATGCCTGTTGCATAATAGAAGTTGAGATTTTCTGTTGCCCAGATTTTTCATAGTTGCAATATATAGGAGTCAGGACAGAGACTTGCAAGGGTGATTGAAACGAGATCACTCTTAAATTATTATACACATACTGATTTAATAGGGGGATTCTAGCTGCAGTGCGACCAAACTGAAAACCTTCCAGGGAAACTGGGTTATCAACTCAGTAGGAGACTGCACAAGCTGGCTTATCTCAACAATGTTCCCTTCATCTTTAGGTAAAGTTTAGGGTAGTAAGGTATGGACCTCTAAGTTAGTGGAGTGCTTAGCTTATATCTACCTCATTGCCTTATGTTTCATCTTTCATTTTCATCTACTTGTGGCTGCCGGGTGCAGCCTATGTGGCCTGGGGTGGAAAATCGATTCGTTATTTTTGTTTTGTTTTATTAGGGCACTTTCTTCCCAGGACCATGATGTCCACAGGAGAAAAGCTGTCAGTAATTTAACGAGCTCTTAGACATTTTCTCTTCCTGGGCAGGGGGGCCTTTATTTTTCTTGTGTGCATGTGCGTGTGCGTGTGCGTCTGTGTGTGTGTGTCTATGGACTGTGCGTGTGCAAAGACCCAATACCTAATACTTTTGCGCTTACTTCGGGAAAAAGAAGCTGAGATAGCTGCAAATGATTGTCAAATTCAAGCAGTTGACAAAAGAATTGCTGAAGTATTCTCAGGTTTTGAGGATGTTAAAACACAAATCGATACTAATTTTGGAAAGCTGCAGTCTGTGCTGTCCTATCAAAAATGGAATCAGTATCTGAAGTTTTGTCAAGAAAGAAGGAAGAATTCAATAAACTTCTTTCTCAGGGAAAGAAACGGGGCTGAACAACTTAGACACTTGCTGTGGCTTCTGTAGATAAGGCCAAAATGCATGGAGAGAATCTTAGACTCAGAAAAGCAGTAGCAATATCCGTCCTGATAGCTAGAGAAGAGAAATCAAGGCTTGTAAAAACTGAGGTGAAAGTATCGTCTGACACTCAGCTGCTCAAATAGGAGATTTCTGTTGCAAGAACTTCTCTACAGGTTAGTACTGCATATGTTCCTCTAGCATTCTGCGTGTGCCTTAATGAAGGGGGTTATATGGGAGTGTTTATAAAATATGTAGGATCAACAAATTTTATACTCTCGTAATTTTCTCCATCCCATGTGAGGACACCTTATTGTTTGACGATGTTTAAGACAAATTCAGATTAGGTAAAATTAGTATAATAACTGAACTGATTCATTTGTTCTTTTCAAAGCTCTCTTCACTGCTACATTCCTAATAAAGTTAAAGTTTGTTTGAGCCCCTTTGTATTGTAATCAATTTAGTTGTTTGGTTGTTATTTTTTAGGATTAGTTAAGTGCTATGAGTTATAGTATAAATACCAAGGTCCTTGTAATCAGAAAATAATTCAATCAAATTAACAACCTTTCTCAATTCCTTTCTTTCTTGCAATCAGTTTTATGTAACACAAGTTGCTTTATTTCTCAATTCTCTCTGTTTCCCTCTTTTTCTTCCTCTATCCCTCTACCCCTTCTGATAAGTCTTCTTCTTCAAGTTTACCCAAAAAGCTCAACTAAAGTCTGATTATCTTTCTGATAAACCAAGAAATACAGTCCCAAATTCTGGCACTGTATTAAATACCCTGTACCCTGAAAGTCTGCCATAACTTTTCCCTCTCTTTCACTCTCTTCTCTCTTCATTTACTTTACTTCAAGCCTGCAGCCATGGATAAACTCAATGCAGCCATGGAGAGTATCTCCATTACTACTGAAACAGGGGAGCCATTCCAAGAAAATGGTGTTGTGACAGAAGAAGCTTTCCAAGAAAGTTCATTAACCCGTGCAGATATATCAGATAGTTTGTACAATAATGGTGTTGATGGTTTCGGCTTCAAAATGCACCATGGCAGAAAACTGAAGTTGGCAGTCCAAGCCCTTGCTGACCCCATGTTCAACCCTACAGGAATTGGAAGGATGGATGTCGATAATAGTGGTTTCCGGGTCACGGCTATGAATGGAGATGTCCACGGCAATCTAATCTTGACTGCTGAAGGATTAGATAATTTTAGGTGTGGGGAGCCATTGCTGAACAAATCCTTTGACTTGCTAAAACTTGTCAAAATTCTGAATTTACTTGGTGCTGATGATGAGGACACTATTACTTTTATCCATCGACAAGGGTCAAATCATTTTTCTGTAATCTTTGGTAAACTTTCTCCATCTTCTTGGCAATATCTTTTTTCATATTCATATTTGATATTCCTGCTGTTTTTGGTTAGTCATATTCCTGCTGTTCCATGAAACAAATATATCTTGTCTAATTGGTTTGATTACTTGCTTCTAGTATAATGTTCACCGTAATTATGGTATGAAAATTCTTTGTAATTGTAGTATGTTCATCGTAATTATGGTAGGAAATTCTATGTAATTGTAGTAAGTTCACCTTAATTACAGTTGGAAATTATTCTATGTAATTGTAGTATGTTCGCCTTAATTATAGTAGGAAATTCTATGTAATTGTAGTAAGTTCGCCTTAATTACAGTAGGAAATTCTATGTCATTGTAGTAAGTCACCTAAATTATAGTAGACAATTCTTTGTAATTGTCGTAAGTTCTATTTTCTGAATGTATTTTGCGTATTAAGTGTATCAAATCATGAAAATCATCTTTTTCGATCAGGATATGATCATGAGCATGTGAGAGGGTTTGCTGTCCAGTTCTGTGAAAGATTCCATCAAATCTTGCGATTCCCGAGCATTAATCCTCTGTGTGAAGCAATTGGCATTTCTGATGAATTGGAGCCTTTTATAAATCACATGTACCCGGGCATGGCGGAAGAGCTTAACCTAGGTTGGTTGCTAACTTGCTATTTTTACTGTCCTTGTGTCTTCTATTTCTGTTTTTCGTATTGTGGTTGCTTATAGTTTTCTGATGTCTTACAGTGACAATCGAGATAACCGACAAATCCTTAAAGATGATGCTACCTGATGAGACAATGTTGTATCAAGAGTATGAAAAGATGGTAAAGCAATGCTTAAGAAAAGTAGACTAATTTTGTATCTCTTTTTTGTTTATTATGAAAGTGATTTTACTTCGTCTATATTGTGTCTGTGCAGGGTTTTGACGGGATTTTCCACATGCGTCCCGGGCAACAGCACCACGCCTGGCTGTACTTGCCATATCCTGAGGCGTTGCGCAAGGCTGCATGCATTGGAGCTGTCTTCCATGTTGGACTGATTGTGGAACCCCAACATAGAGTGATCATGGGGTTCCCTTTCACTGAAGATCAAAATGGAGGATTGGCATTCATAAAGAATGCAGCAAATATGGTAAAAAATGTTGATGAGTATGTGCTGAGGCGTCGACAGAAAAATGCAAGTGTACCCCTGCCTAAAAGCTTTTGGAGAAGGCCACCTATGAAGAAGCGCAAGAGGAGAGAGTAGTTTGCAGACCCTCGGTGTAATTAGCACTAGGATTTATAATGCTGTTGGAATGCGGAGCTGCTTTATGCAGAATAACAAGTCAACAACAAATTGTTGTATGTAATGCCTGGATGCCTGGATCCTACTTCAGTACTTTGATCAGCTTTATATGTACGCGTATTTGAATTTCCAGAACCACTCTCCATGCATTCTTCTATGTTTTCAGTAGAAATTCAAAATTTGAGCCCTATTCAGATTTTGCATGCAGTCCCGCTTCCTATAAGTTCGCCTGATTACTTAATTTGTTGACAAGGCGGTAACTGTGTTTGACTGATCAAACGAGACCAATAATGGTCTGATACTTAAAACTTTGCTTTAACCTAAACAAATCACAAGGATATTCACTCGAGAAAGCACCAGTGGAATCCAGTATTTCGTTTTATTTGATTTTGCTCAAGCTTTTGACCTGATTGATCTAATATGCCTGAACTATGTTTTGTTATAAAGTTGGCATTACAGAGAATTTGTGCATACTGCACATCAGAACAGGCCTTGTGTTTCAATCAATATCAGTCAAGATATTGAATCTCTGTCGACTTGTTTTGGGAGAAAAGCTCAGCTCTTTACTGTGAAATTATGTATCATTCTATCCAAATAAATGTGTCAAGAATGGGACGTTAGGGGCTCTAGAAGTAAAGCTTCTTGATATGACACTCGCTTCAGGTTTTGGAACATTGTTTCCTCTTCTTGGTTTCAGACCAACAACTGAGACGATGTTATTCCCTCGGGATGGACATTGCCACTTGATCCACGGTGGTGGCGGGAAAAATGAAGACGACATATCCGATAAATCACTGAAAGGAATCATTTTAGAAAGTACTGGTTGGCACAGAGGGTCGTCAGGTTTATCAGGTTCGCGCAACTCACGCACACAGTAGTATCCCCTGTGCAAGGGGTAGCTGAAACTATCCAACCCCTCCAATCTGTTGCCGTAGCGTGTTCCACTTACATTCACAAAGAAAATCCACCCTCCACTTGAATCATGGTATAGATCACGGGTTGGTATCGCGAAAGATGCCTGTCCTAATAGAAAAAACGCTTGGTTCTTGAAGCTCGTCACACTATCCCAACGATGGTGCTCCTCATCGAGGACAAACATACTCACCAAACAATCATAATCTGGTCGATATGGTCGTTGAGACCGATGCACGATGTAATAGAGCCGGCCTTCCAGGTTCCTAGGCACATCAAGATAAAATGTTCTGTCACCATTAGGAAGTTGAGGAGGTGCTGCGACAGTAGCATAGCCACTCATATCCTCATCGATTGTATTTGTTTTCGCAATAGTGGAGGGATCAATCACATAGACATTCCCGGTGTTAGACTCGAGAGCGTAAAATTTACCCTTGTACGAGGCAATTTGGACAATTTCTATTGTTTTACTCCAAATCCACCACTCTGATTCACCCGTCTTCCAAAAGATAAGCTCGCCCTCAACCACAGCAGCTACTATTGAGGTAATATCGCCCTCGTCTTCATTTGGCATCGACAACACAACAACATTATGCGAAAGTTTAGTACCATGCACATCCGCTAAAGTATATGACCGAGTGAGTTCTTGAATCCGATAATCCAGCAAGTTGATCTCTGCTCGAAGAGAAGGGTAACAATCAAATAAGCCTTCAGTGTCACAATTCGGGCTCAGAAGGCGCCATGTCCGTGGCTTGACCTCCCTCACTCTTATCAGCCATCCTTGCTCAGAGTCATCATCAGACGATGACGCTTTAGGGCATATATAATAATACGTACTTTCCTTGACAGAAAAATTACGCCTATCGTTATTGATGTTCTCCCGATTTTTACAATCGAAGTAAGGGACTCCGATAGGGAATTTGAGTTGTCTCGTAGGAGGTGGTCTTGGAGCAGAACGCCAAGAGGTGCAAACCGAACGAAATCGAACATCAGAGTTCCACCGTGAGACTACCCGTAGAGAAATTTCGAATAAGATGTCTCCCGGAAGATCAGCCCATCTACTAGTGCAGCTGCTACAACATGTTGAGGATGAATCATTCATTGTTCCTCCTTTACGTCTAACAAAACATTAATCCTATGCTTTCCTACGCTAGTTAATAACAATTTTATGCTAATTTTTAGGGTACGTTGGATGCTTCAACGAAAAGTTAATGTAACTCTATCAAGTCTCAATTAACTAGGACTATCTAACAGGACTCTAATCAATTAGAGCCCAATATAATCACAACTCCTTTCGAAAATTAAGTTTTCGAAATTTGACCAGTGTTTTTGGATGCTAAGATTATGCTCATGTGTGTCCATCCCGTGAGGGTATTTTTTTTTAACCCGGGTTCTGGTTAATTAAAGACCAGGGCTCAATATATAATCACAACACCTTTCGTAGACTAATTAAGTTGAGTATATATACTCGATTTCAGAGTATTAAATGGCTTCTCCCTTGTATTTAGATCATATTAATACAGCATATAGTCACAGGGAGTGAACACTTTAGCCGTGTATCTGAACATAAACAAGAGAGAAAGAGATACAAGATGAAATATGTATAATTCACAAGAAGGACCATACCCTAGACAGTCAGGTAAATGTCTCGGATCTGATCATTGATAAAGAAGCGCAACATTGCCTGAACAAGGGCTTATTTCATCAACTAATGCTACGTAAAGAGAGATGTGATCATCTCAATTCTCATTCGTGTTCCCTTGGGATAAACACGCAACACCCTATTCCGTTATTAGTTATAATGTCGCAAACATTAAGTACATGTAAAACCAAGGAGCTCAAGTTAAGCTTATTAGAACAATCAAGAAATGGTTTGTCTGATCTTCCATTGACGCTGACCGACTCTCTTGCTTCTGTTCCAAGCTAAGTCTTAGTTAGAAAGCGCGATTTCAACTTTATTCGTCTGTGTATAAAGAGGCTTCATCATTTAATGAGTTTGCATGTGTCCCATGCCTGGCTTGACCTTTCGTTCTTAGTTCACAATTTCACACTCAAAAGTCGGAAAATTTTGGAACATTTGAAGTGAATTCATGCTTGCATATGGTAACATTTGAAACTATTAATTAATTGAATGTTTGAAATTTATTGGATCAATTTGATTAAATTCATAACTGTTCAAATTTAGTGTGTTATCTCTGTTTCCTTGTCTATCTGTGACTCTAAATAGCCAGCTATCAGCTTCAAGGGCAAGTCTCTTCTCCTGACAAATTATATGAAAACCCTAGCCAAATTATAAGAGAAGCATCATAAGGAGCAATTCTTTAAGAGGTCAGAGGGTTAATGCTTGGTACCCCTACTCTTAGAGGTTACTTACAACAAACCCGCTCGGAAGACGTGAAATGACTAACACCAGATAGGGTTACCTACTAAGTTTGAGAATATCTGGTGCTCACCCAAAGTATGTGGAACAGGCTCTAACAAGCATCTCTTGGAATTATTAAGTGAGGAAAGTTCATCTCTCACAAGGTGCCTTGGATTTTGATGTATACTGTTTTTCAAGATTGTTTGGCGTAAAGCAATTAAGTGCTTAAGCCCATCAAGACGTTCTCTTTCAATCCGAAATCAGTAGACCGTGGATGTACCCTCCTAGTGCAGTGTAACCAAAATGTAAAGATGAAAAGTAGTCACCATATTGTGATTGAGCTTAATTAAGTGGCTCACACACACAGTAAATGATGCTCGTGCAGCATTAATTAAGTGGCTCAATTACGCATTTAGTTGAAAATTATACAAAGGAAAAAGACCAGAAGTTCTTTGTGACAACAAGAAATTGCTGACATGGGAGTTGGAAGAACTTTTGCGCTTAGTTCGGGAGAAAATAGCTGAGGTAGCTGCAAATGATTGTAAAATGCAAGCACTGGACAAAAGAAATCGATACTAACTCTGGAAAGCTGCAGTCTGTGCTGTCCTTTCAAAAATGGAATCAGAATCTGAAGTCCTGATTGATCTTATACGCCTGAACTATGATTTGTCATAACATTGGCATTTTGACATTGGCCTGAGGCATTACAGAGAATTAGCGCATACTGCAGTCTGAACAGGCCTTGTGTTTCAATCAATGTCAGTGAAGTTATAGCTCGACATTTCAAGTCAGTTGCGGATTCTGTCGAGTGTAAAATTGAATCTCTCTCGGCTTGTTTTGGGAGAAAGCTCACCTCTTTACTATGATATTATGCATCATCCTATCCAAATAAATGTGTCCAGAATGGGACGTTAGGGCCTCTAGAAGTAAAGCTTCTTGATGTGACACTAGCCGTGGGTTTTGGAGCACTGTTTCCCCTTCTTGGTTTCAGGCCAACAACTGAGACAATGTTATTGCCTCGGGATGGACACTGCCACTTGATCCACGGTGGTGGCGGGAAAAATGAAGACGACTCATCCGATAAATCACTGAAAGGAATCATTTCAAGAAGTAGTGGTAGACTCATAGGGCCGTCGGGTTCATCAGGTTCGTGCGACTCACACACACAGTAGTATCCCATGTGCAGGGGGTAGCTGAAACTATCCAACCCCTCCAATCTTTTGAGGTAGCGTGATCCACTTACATTCACAAAGAAAATCCACTCTCCACATGAGTCACGGTATAGATCACGTGTTGGTATCGCAAAAGATACCTCTCCTAAAAGAAAAAACGCTTGGTTCTTGAAGCTCTTTACACTATCCCAACGATGGTGCTCGTGCAAAATATCGGCCGATGCACCGTCTTGACCGCAACGTTATTAAGGCCGACATCGCCTAACTAAAATCAGAATTATCGGCCGATATTTACCAATATTCCCGATACGGTGGGGATTGAGAGATGAGAGAGAAACGAGGGTTTGGGCCTTTGGGGGAGTGATTTACTGACAGATATGGTAACCAACAAAACGTTGGACCCTGAAAATTGCCACCTCACTAACGGCGTTACTCCCAGACACCTAGCGATAACAAACTGAACTTCAGACCCCAAACGATAAAAACGTTGAAACGTTAGACCCCAAATGAGTTAAGTGTTAGATTAGGGACTAACATTTTCGATTTTGTTCAGTTAAGGACCCAATGTTTTTTTTTTGTTTAGTTAAAGACCCGGTGTTACATTTTCCGTTAGAATTTCCCATGTTTCCCTTTTGTTACCCCTTTCACTCTCCTCTGTCCTCGACCCGAAATTGGGGCTTAACTCCTTTTCCCAAAATTGGACCTAATTCCATCCCCAAACCACGTCTCTCTCTTCAATCTTTCCCCGCTTGCCGCTGCTGGGTGGCTGTCTAAATATAACGCCGTCCTCTCCGCCGAGCAAATGGGGAGCGCCACCGCTCGCATATTCACACTAATCCGTCTCTTTTGTGGTTAGTCAGTTTTACTCACTCTCCCTAAGCTTATTTTTGCTCACTTTTGTTTTTTTTTTTTTTTGCTAAAGTTTGCTGCACAATATATCATCTTAGTCATCATATATGGCCTAAAAGCAGCCGCCTATGGCAACTTGGCAAGGTAAGGGGGGTTAGATGTACGCAACTCTGCCCTTATGTTAGAAATATAACATAGGGGTAGTTTGTAAATTGCATTTACTGTCCCAGTAGTTTACAATATAAGAATCGCGAACAGTTTAACGAGTTTTACTTTTTTTCGGTTAAATTCCGAAGTCAAAGAACAGTGAGCCATTTCTTTGTACTGTGCTCTTAGTTACGCTTTTTGAGTATTTTCTCTTAAATTGGTGAAGCTAGACTAGGGTGTCTGTAAGTTTTGTTTAGCTTTGCTCTAGTGTACTAAAATTAACTGAATTTAGCCGAATTAGTTGAATTTTTTCGCTGTAAGTTTGCTGAAGTTTAAGGGAAAAGTAAGCTCGTGAGGGCATTCAGCTTTGCTCTGGTTACTTTGATCATATTCTGTTCGATGTTTAGTGGCATTTGGTTGCTTCCCTTACGATTCCTAATCTTTTCCCCTTGCTTTTTGCTGGAACAAAGGTTTCTTCCTAGAGAGGACATAGAGGTGATCATTGAGTATGTTTCGCCGTCATTGTTCAAGGATGCTGCTATAGTTACATCAAGGATGAGGTCCTTCCTTGCTGGTAATGCCAATTATGTAAGTTTCTTTACGGTACTTGGCCTAATTCGACCTTGATAGTTGTTAATTTGATATCGATTGTCTATCCATTGTGTGGGAAGGTCATCTCTTGATAATCTTCCGGTACTATATTGTTGACGAATTGACCTGACAATATAGATTTTTATTGTACCTTGAATCAAAGGAGTAGGTGCTTCTAATGCTGTAGTATGTACAGTCAGTTGGGATGAGGTTACCTCATTGCAAGCTTGAAATTGATTAACAATATGTTGGGAGAGGTTTGTGTTGGATTGTTAGCTTAGGGCTACTTGGCTGACATTATCTTACTGTAGACCCCTGGTTCTTTTTTCCTTAAATTTGCAGTTGAGCTGGTGCTTCTTTGCTTTGTTCAACTTGTCAGGTTTCTTTTTTTTTTTTTTTTTTTTTTTTGGGGTGATCCGAAAAGCTGTATTAATGGTAGAGGTTAACTTTAAAACTTGAGCTAGTTGCATCACGTTGACTAGGCCGATTAAAAAGATTGGAAGGCTATGTCAAGGCGGAAGCTGCAGGTTTGATTCCTGTCGTCAGCTACGGCCTTTTACCGTTTGTTGTCTCACACCTAGGGGCAATAATTATCAAGACTTTGATAATGTCATATTTTAAACGGGAGGCTTATCCAATAGTAACTGCCGCCGAGAGGCAATACTAGTTCATTAATTATCTTTAGGCAAATTTTAGGGAAATTAGTTGGCTACAATTTTACTCGGTATATTTTATGGCTAATGCAGGCTCAGTTTCCCGAAGGTTATGGGCAGAGATCAGGACCTCTTTTTGAGAGAATGTTTCTATTTACTTCCCAAGAGGTAGTTAAGAATAATGCCAGTCTTCATTATCCGGTTCCTTTGGTGACAGATGGTAGTACAGGGGCTGTACCATCAGTTGCTTCACCATTATCTCAAGCACTTGATAAGAACTTATTCTGTTAAATCAACGGAGACAAAGATGCAATTGCCATCAAATCTGTCGCCTGTGGCAGCATCAAGTGCATTAAAAACAGATAGAGTAGCTCCAGTTATTTCTATTTTTCGGCAGAGTTCTAGAACGAAAAAAAGAGCTGGCTCAAATTTCTGAGAAGCTGAAACATGTTCAGGAACAAGCATCATCTATATCTGTAGAAAAGAGAGAATCAAGGAGGAGGAGAAGAAAAGCTTCTGAGAATGTTGACCAGGCATCTGAAAGGGGGTATAAAGAAATTGAAAAGAAGCTCGAGGAAGCATGTGAGACTGAAGTCTTTGAAATGGCAGATCACTTTAGCAAAAGCCTTTCTGAATCTGAAAAGGAAAAAAGAAGTCTTAATAAATGCACTCAGAGATGTTGAAGCTCACTGTCATGATATCGATTCAAAGATGGAGAAAGGGCTCGTCTTTGTTAAAAGAATTTTCTAAGGTACGCTCGGCTTTTCAACTGTTGGATTGTATGGCTTTGAGAAAGAAAATCTGGCTGTTTTTTGTCTTGGGAATTTATATGGTCTGTTTCTTTCCTGTCTCTTTTCAAAATCTTTGTTGTCAAACTGACTGATTTCTGGGTAAACCACATAGGATGATACTATGATAGGAACTTCCTGAAGTAGTATTGTTTTCAGTCCAGTCACGCACAGTATGATTAGTATTAGGTGAATAGATGTAACTTGGAGATGTATGCCTGTTGCATAATAGAAGTTGAGATTTTCTGTTGCCCAGATTTTTCATAGTTGCAATATATAGGAGTCAGGACAGAGACTTGCAAGGGTGATTGAAACGAGATCACTCTTAAATTATTATACACATACTGATTTAATAGGGGGATTCTAGCTGCAGTGCGACCAAACTGAAAACCTTCCAGGGAAACTGGGTTATCAACTCAGTAGGAGACTGCACAAGCTGGCTTATCTCAACAATGTTCCCTTCATCTTTAGGTAAAGTTTAGGGTAGTAAGGTATGGACCTCTAAGTTAGTGGAGTGCTTAGCTTATATCTACCTCATTGCCTTATGTTTCATCTTTCATTTTCATCTACTTGTGGCTGCCGGGTGCAGCCTATGTGGCCTGGGGTGGAAAATCGATTCGTTATTTTTGTTTTGTTTTATTAGGGCACTTTCTTCCCAGGACCATGATGTCCACAGGAGAAAAGCTGTCAGTAATTTAACGAGCTCTTAGACATTTTCTCTTCCTGGGCAGGGGGGCCTTTATTTTTCTTGTGTGCATGTGCGTGTGCGTGTGCGTCTGTGTGTGTGTGTCTATGGACTGTGCGTGTGCAAAGACCCAATACCTAATACTTTTGCGCTTACTTCGGGAAAAAGAAGCTGAGATAGCTGCAAATGATTGTCAAATTCAAGCAGTTGACAAAAGAATTGCTGAAGTATTCTCAGGTTTTGAGGATGTTAAAACACAAATCGATACTAATTTTGGAAAGCTGCAGTCTGTGCTGTCCTATCAAAAATGGAATCAGTATCTGAAGTTTTGTCAAGAAAGAAGGAAGAATTCAATAAACTTCTTTCTCAGGGAAAGAAACGGGGCTGAACAACTTAGACACTTGCTGTGGCTTCTGTAGATAAGGCCAAAATGCATGGAGAGAATCTTAGACTCAGAAAAGCAGTAGCAATATCCGTCCTGATAGCTAGAGAAGAGAAATCAAGGCTTGTAAAAACTGAGGTGAAAGTATCGTCTGACACTCAGCTGCTCAAATAGGAGATTTCTGTTGCAAGAACTTCTCTACAGGTTAGTACTGCATATGTTCCTCTAGCATTCTGCGTGTGCCTTAATGAAGGGGGTTATATGGGAGTGTTTATAAAATATGTAGGATCAACAAATTTTATACTCTCGTAATTTTCTCCATCCCATGTGATGACACCTTATTGTTTGACGATGTTTAAGACAAATTCAGATTAGGTAAAATTAGTATAATAACTGAACTGATTCATTTGTTCTTTTCAAAGCTCTCTTCACTGCTACATTCCTAATAAAGTTAAAGTTTGTTTGAGCCCCTTTGTATTGTAATCAATTTAGTTGTTTGGTTGTTATTTTTTAGGATTAGTTAAGTGCTATGAGTTATAGTATAAATACCAAGGTCCTTGTAATCAGAAAATAATTCAATCAAATTAACAACCTTTCTCAATTCCTTTCTTTCTTGCAATCAGTTTTATGTAACACAAGTTGCTTTATTTCTCAATTCTCTCTGTTTCCCTCTTTTTCTTCCTCTATCCCTCTACCCCTTCTGATAAGTCTTCTTCTTCAAGTTTACCCAAAAAGCTCAACTAAAGTCTGATTATCTTTCTGATAAACCAAGAAATACAGTCCCAAATTCTGGCACTGTATTAAATACCCTGTACCCTGAAAGTCTGCCATAACTTTTCCCTCTCTTTCACTCTCTTCTCTCTTCATTTACTTTACTTCAAGCCTGCAGCCATGGATAAACTCAATGCAGCCATGGAGAGTATCTCCATTACTACTGAAACAGGGGAGCCATTCCAAGAAAATGGTGTTGTGACAGAAGAAGCTTTCCAAGAAAGTTCATTAACCCGTGCAGATATATCAGATAGTTTGTACAATAATGGTGTTGATGGTTTCGGCTTCAAAATGCACCATGGCAGAAAACTGAAGTTGGCAGTCCAAGCCCTTGCTGACCCCATGTTCAACCCTACAGGAATTGGAAGGATGGATGTCGATAATAGTGGTTTCCGGGTCACGGCTATGAATGGAGATGTCCACGGCAATCTAATCTTGACTGCTGAAGGATTAGATAATTTTAGGTGTGGGGAGCCATTGCTGAACAAATCCTTTGACTTGCTAAAACTTGTCAAAATTCTGAATTTACTTGGTGCTGATGATGAGGACACTATTACTTTTATCCATCGACAAGGGTCAAATCATTTTTCTGTAATCTTTGGTAAACTTTCTCCATCTTCTTGGCAATATCTTTTTTCATATTCATATTTGATATTCCTGCTGTTTTTGGTTAGTCATATTCCTGCTGTTCCATGAAACAAATATATCTTGTCTAATTGGTTTGATTACTTGCTTCTAGTATAATGTTCACCGTAATTATGGTATGAAAATTCTTTGTAATTGTAGTATGTTCATCGTAATTATGGTAGGAAATTCTATGTAATTGTAGTAAGTTCACCTTAATTACAGTTGGAAATTATTCTATGTAATTGTAGTATGTTCGCCTTAATTATAGTAGGAAATTCTATGTAATTGTAGTAAGTTCGCCTTAATTACAGTAGGAAATTCTATGTCATTGTAGTAAGTCACCTAAATTATAGTAGACAATTCTTTGTAATTGTCGTAAGTTCTATTTTCTGAATGTATTTTGCGTATTAAGTGTATCAAATCATGAAAATCATCTTTTTCGATCAGGATATGATCATGAGCATGTGAGAGGGTTTGCTGTCCAGTTCTGTGAAAGATTCCATCAAATCTTGCGATTCCCGAGCATTAATCCTCTGTGTGAAGCAATTGGCATTTCTGATGAATTGGAGCCTTTTATAAATCACATGTACCCGGGCATGGCGGAAGAGCTTAACCTAGGTTGGTTGCTAACTTGCTATTTTTACTGTCCTTGTGTCTTCTATTTCTGTTTTTCGTATTGTGGTTGCTTATAGTTTTCTGATGTCTTACAGTGACAATCGAGATAACCGACAAATCCTTAAAGATGATGCTACCTGATGAGACAATGTTGTATCAAGAGTATGAAAAGATGGTAAAGCAATGCTTAAGAAAAGTAGACTAATTTTGTATCTCTTTTTTGTTTATTATGAAAGTGATTTTACTTCGTCTATATTGTGTCTGTGCAGGGTTTTGACGGGATTTTCCACATGCGTCCCGGGCAACAGCACCACGCCTGGCTGTACTTGCCATATCCTGAGGCGTTGCGCAAGGCTGCATGCATTGGAGCTGTCTTCCATGTTGGACTGATTGTGGAACCCCAACATAGAGTGATCATGGGGTTCCCTTTCACTGAAGATCAAAATGGAGGATTGGCATTCATAAAGAATGCAGCAAATATGGTAAAAAATGTTGATGAGTATGTGCTGAGGCGTCGACAGAAAAATGCAAGTGTACCCCTGCCTAAAAGCTTTTGGAGAAGGCCACCTATGAAGAAGCGCAAGAGGAGAGAGTAGTTTGCAGACCCTCGGTGTAATTAGCACTAGGATTTATAATGCTGTTGGAATGCGGAGCTGCTTTATGCAGAATAACAAGTCAACAACAAATTGTTGTATGTAATGCCTGGATGCCTGGATCCTACTTCAGTACTTTGATCAGCTTTATATGTACGCGTATTTGAATTTCCAGAACCACTCTCCATGCATTCTTCTATGTTTTCAGTAGAAATTCAAAATTTGAGCCCTATTCAGATTTTGCATGCAGTCCCGCTTCCTATAAGTTCGCCTGATTACTTAATTTGTTGACAAGGCGGTAACTGTGTTTGACTGATCAAACGAGACCAATAATGGTCTGATACTTAAAACTTTGCTTTAACCTAAACAAATCACAAGGATATTCACTCGAGAAAGCACCAGTGGAATCCAGTATTTCGTTTTATTTGATTTTGCTCAAGCTTTTGACCTGATTGATCTAATATGCCTGAACTATGTTTTGCTATAAAGTTGGCATTACAGAGAATTTGTGCATACTGCACATCAGAACAGGCCTTGTGTTTCAATCAATATCAGTCAAGATATTGAATCTCTGTCGACTTGTTTTGGGAGAAAAGCTCAGCTCTTTACTGTGAAATTATGTATCATTCTATCCAAATAAATGTGTCAAGAATGGGACGTTAGGGGCTCTAGAAGTAAAGCTTCTTGATATGACACTCGCTTCAGGTTTTGGAACATTGTTTCCTCTTCTTGGTTTCAGACCAACAACTGAGACGATGTTATTCCCTCGGGATGGACATTGCCACTTGATCCACGGTGGTGGCGGGAAAAATGAAGACGACATATCCGATAAATCACTGAAAGGAATCATTTTAGAAAGTACTGGTTGGCACAGAGGGTCGTCAGGTTTATCAGGTTCGCGCAACTCACGCACACAGTAGTATCCCCTGTGCAAGGGGTAGCTGAAACTATCCAACCCCTCCAATCTGTTGCCGTAGCGTGTTCCACTTACATTCACAAAGAAAATCCACCCTCCACTTGAATCATGGTATAGATCACGGGTTGGTATCGCGAAAGATGCCTGTCCTAATAGAAAAAACGCTTGGTTCTTGAAGCTCGTCACACTATCCCAACGATGGTGCTCCTCATCGAGGACAAACATACTCACCAAACAATCATAATCTGGTCGATATGGTCGTTGAGACCGATGCACGATGTAATAGAGCCGGCCTTCCAGGTTCCTAGGCACATCAAGATAAAATGTTCTGTCACCATTAGGAAGTTGAGGAGGTGCTGCGACAGTAGCATAGCCACTCATATCCTCATCGATTGTATTTGTTTTCGCAATAGTGGAGGGATCAATCACATAGACATTCCCGGTGTTAGACTCGAGAGCGTAAAATTTACCCTTGTACGAGGCAATTTGGACAATTTCTATTGTTTTACTCCAAATCCACCACTCTGATTCACCCGTCTTCCAAAAGATAAGCTCGCCCTCAACCACAGCAGCTACTATTGAGGTAATATCGCCCTCGTCTTCATTTGGCATCGACAACACAACAACATTATGCGAAAGTTTAGTACCATGCACATCCGCTAAAGTATATGACCGAGTGAGTTCTTGAATCCGATAATCCAGCAAGTTGATCTCTGCTCGAAGAGAAGGGTAACAATCAAATAAGCCTTCAGTGTCACAATTCGGGCTCAGAAGGCGCCATGTCCGTGGCTTGACCTCCCTCACTCTTATCAGCCATCCTTGCTCAGAGTCATCATCAGACGATGACGCTTTAGGGCATATATAATAATACGTACTTTCCTTGACAGAAAAATTACGCCTATCGTTATTGATGTTCTCCCGATTTTTACAATCGAAGTAAGGGACTCCGATAGGGAATTTGAGTTGTCTCGTAGGAGGTGGTCTTGGAGCAGAACGCCAAGAGGTGCAAACCGAACGAAATCGAACATCAGAGTTCCACCGTGAGACTACCCGTAGAGAAATTTCGAATAAGATGTCTCCCGGAAGATCAGCCCATCTACTAGTGCAGCTGCTACAACATGTTGAGGATGAATCATTCATTGTTCCTCCTTTACGTCTAACAAAACATTAATCCTATGCTTTCCTACGCTAGTTAATAACAATTTTATGCTAATTTTTAGGGTACGTTGGATGCTTCAACGAAAAGTTAATGTAACTCTATCAAGTCTCAATTAACTAGGACTATCTAACAGGACTCTAATCAATTAGAGCCCAATATAATCACAACTCCTTTCGAAAATTAAGTTTTCGAAATTTGACCAGTGTTTTTGGATGCTAAGATTATGCTCATGTGTGTCCATCCCGTGAGGGTATTTTTTTTTAACCCGGGTTCTGGTTAATTAAAGACCAGGGCTCAATATATAATCACAACACCTTTCGTAGACTAATTAAGTTGAGTATATATACTCGATTTCAGAGTATTAAATGGCTTCTCCCTTGTATTTAGATCATATTAATACAGCATATAGTCACAGGGAGTGAACACTTTAGCCGTGTATCTGAACATAAACAAGAGAGAAAGAGATACAAGATGAAATATGTATAATTCACAAGAAGGACCATACCCTAGACAGTCAGGTAAATGTCTCGGATCTGATCATTGATAAAGAAGCGCAACATTGCCTGAACAAGGGCTTATTTCATCAACTAATGCTACGTAAAGAGAGATGTGATCATCTCAATTCTCATTCGTGTTCCCTTGGGATAAACACGCAACACCCTATTCCGTTATTAGTTATAATGTCGCAAACATTAAGTACATGTAAAACCAAGGAGCTCAAGTTAAGCTTATTAGAACAATCAAGAAATGGTTTGTCTGATCTTCCATTGACGCTGACCGACTCTCTTGCTTCTGTTCCAAGCTAAGTCTTAGTTAGAAAGCGCGATTTCAACTTTATTCGTCTGTGTATAAAGAGGCTTCATCATTTAATGAGTTTGCATGTGTCCCATGCCTGGCTTGACCTTTCGTTCTTAGTTCACAATTTCACACTCAAAAGTCGGAAAATTTTGGAACATTTGAAGTGAATTCATGCTTGCATATGGTAACATTTGAAACTATTAATTAATTGAATGTTTGAAATTTATTGGATCAATTTGATTAAATTCATAACTGTTCAAATTTAGTGTGTTATCTCTGTTTCCTTGTCTATCTGTGACTCTAAATAGCCAGCTATCAGCTTCAAGGGCAAGTCTCTTCTCCTGACAAATTATATGAAAACCCTAGCCAAATTATAAGAGAAGCATCATAAGGAGCAATTCTTTAAGAGGTCAGAGGGTTAATGCTTGGTACCCCTACTCTTAGAGGTTACTTACAACAAACCCGCTCGGAAGACGTGAAATGACTAACACCAGATAGGGTTACCTACTAAGTTTGAGAATATCTGGTGCTCACCCAAAGTATGTGGAACAGGCTCTAACAAGCATCTCTTGGAATTATTAAGTGAGGAAAGTTCATCTCTCACAAGGTGCCTTGGATTTTGATGTATACTGTTTTTCAAGATTGTTTGGCGTAAAGCAATTAAGTGCTTAAGCCCATCAAGACGTTCTCTTTCAATCCGAAATCAGTAGACCGTGGATGTACCCTCCTAGTGCAGTGTAACCAAAATGTAAAGATGAAAAGTAGTCACCATATTGTGATTGAGCTTAATTAAGTGGCTCACACACACAGTAAATGATGCTCGTGCAGCATTAATTAAGTGGCTCAATTACGCATTTAGTTGAAAATTATACAAAGGAAAAAGACCAGAAGTTCTTTGTGACAACAAGAAATTGCTGACATGGGAGTTGGAAGAACTTTTGCGCTTAGTTCGGGAGAAAATAGCTGAGGTAGCTGCAAATGATTGTAAAATGCAAGCACTGGACAAAAGAAATCGATACTAACTCTGGAAAGCTGCAGTCTGTGCTGTCCTTTCAAAAATGGAATCAGAATCTGAAGTCCTGATTGATCTTATACGCCTGAACTATGATTTGTCATAACATTGGCATTTTGACATTGGCCTGAGGCATTACAGAGAATTAGCGCATACTGCAGTCTGAACAGGCCTTGTGTTTCAATCAATGTCAGTGAAGTTATAGCTCGACATTTCAAGTCAGTTGCGGATTCTGTCGAGTGTAAAATTGAATCTCTCTCGGCTTGTTTTGGGAGAAAGCTCACCTCTTTACTATGATATTATGCATCATCCTATCCAAATAAATGTGTCCAGAATGGGACGTTAGGGCCTCTAGAAGTAAAGCTTCTTGATGTGACACTAGCCGTGGGTTTTGGAGCACTGTTTCCCCTTCTTGGTTTCAGGCCAACAACTGAGACAATGTTATTGCCTCGGGATGGACACTGCCACTTGATCCACGGTGGTGGCGGGAAAAATGAAGACGACTCATCCGATAAATCACTGAAAGGAATCATTTCAAGAAGTAGTGGTAGACTCATAGGGCCGTCGGGTTCATCAGGTTCGTGCGACTCACACACACAGTAGTATCCCATGTGCAGGGGGTAGCTGAAACTATCCAACCCCTCCAATCTTTTGAGGTAGCGTGATCCACTTACATTCACAAAGAAAATCCACTCTCCACATGAGTCACGGTATAGATCACGTGTTGGTATCGCAAAAGATACCTCTCCTAAAAGAAAAAACGCTTGGTTCTTGAAGCTCTTTACACTATCCCAACGATGGTGCTCGTGCAAAATATCGGCCGATGCACCGTCTTGACCGCAACGTTATTAAGGCCGACATCGCCTAACTAAAATCAGAATTATCGGCCGATATTTACCAATATTCCCGATACGGTGGGGATTGAGAGATGAGAGAGAAACGAGGGTTTGGGCCTTTGGGGGAGTGATTTACTGACAGATATGGTAACCAACAAAACGTTGGACCCTGAAAATTGCCACCTCACTAACGGCGTTACTCCCAGACACCTAGCGATAACAAACTGAACTTCAGACCCCAAACGATAAAAACGTTGAAACGTTAGACCCCAAATGAGTTAAGTGTTAGATTAGGGACTAACATTTTCGATTTTGTTCAGTTAAGGACCCAATGTTTTTTTTTTGTTTAGTTAAAGACCCGGTGTTACATTTTCCGTTAGAATTTCCCATGTTTCCCTTTTGTTACCCCTTTCACTCTCCTCTGTCCTCGACCCGAAATTGGGGCTTAACTCCTTTTCCCAAAATTGGACCTAATTCCATCCCCAAACCACGTCTCTCTCTTCAATCTTTCCCCGCTTGCCGCTGCTGGGTGGCTGTCTAAATATAACGCCGTCCTCTCCGCCGAGCAAATGGGGAGCGCCACCGCTCGCATATTCACACTAATCCGTCTCTTTTGTGGTTAGTCAGTTTTACTCACTCTCCCTAAGCTTATTTTTGCTCACTTTTGTTTTTTTTTTTTTTTGCTAAAGTTTGCTGCACAATATATCATCTTAGTCATCATATATGGCCTAAAAGCAGCCGCCTATGGCAACTTGGCAAGGTAAGGGGGGTTAGATGTACGCAACTCTGCCCTTATGTTAGAAATATAACATAGGGGTAGTTTGTAAATTGCATTTACTGTCCCAGTAGTTTACAATATAAGAATCGCGAACAGTTTAACGAGTTTTACTTTTTTTCGGTTAAATTCCGAAGTCAAAGAACAGTGAGCCATTTCTTTGTACTGTGCTCTTAGTTACGCTTTTTGAGTATTTTCTCTTAAATTGGTGAAGCTAGACTAGGGTGTCTGTAAGTTTTGTTTAGCTTTGCTCTAGTGTACTAAAATTAACTGAATTTAGCCGAATTAGTTGAATTTTTTCGCTGTAAGTTTGCTGAAGTTTAAGGGAAAAGTAAGCTCGTGAGGGCATTCAGCTTTGCTCTGGTTACTTTGATCATATTCTGTTCGATGTTTAGTGGCATTTGGTTGCTTCCCTTACGATTCCTAATCTTTTCCCCTTGCTTTTTGCTGGAACAAAGGTTTCTTCCTAGAGAGGACATAGAGGTGATCATTGAGTATGTTTCGCCGTCATTGTTCAAGGATGCTGCTATAGTTACGTCAAGGATGAGGTCCTTCCTTGCTGGTAATGCCAATTATGTAAGTTTCTTTACGGTACTTGGCCTAATTCGACCTTGATAGTTGTTAATTTGATATCGATTGTCTATCCATTGTGTGGGAAGGTCATCTCTTGATAATCTTCCGGTACTATATTGTTGACGAATTGACCTGACAATATAGATTTTTATTGTACCTTGAATCAAAGGAGTAGGTGCTTCTAATGCTGTAGTATGTACAGTCAGTTGGGATGAGGTTACCTCATTGCAAGCTTGAAATTGATTAACAATATGTTGGGAGAGGTTTGTGTTGGATTGTTAGCTTAGGGCTACTTGGCTGACATTATCTTACTGTAGACCCCTGGTTCTTTTTTCCTTAAATTTGCAGTTGAGCTGGTGCTTCTTTGCTTTGTTCAACTTGTCAGGTTTCTTTTTTTTTTTTTTTTTTTTTTTTGGGGTGATCCGAAAAGCTGTATTAATGGTAGAGGTTAACTTTAAAACTTGAGCTAGTTGCATCACGTTGACTAGGCCGATTAAAAAGATTGGAAGGCTATGTCAAGGCGGAAGCTGCAGGTTTGATTCCTGTCGTCAGCTACGGCCTTTTACCGTTTGTTGTCTCACACCTAGGGGCAATAATTATCAAGACTTTGATAATGTCATATTTTAAACGGGAGGCTTATCCAATAGTAACTGCCGCCGAGAGGCAATACTAGTTCATTAATTATCTTTAGGCAAATTTTAGGGAAATTAGTTGGCTACAATTTTACTCGGTATATTTTATGGCTAATGCAGGCTCAGTTTCCCGAAGGTTATGGGCAGAGATCAGGACCTCTTTTTGAGAGAATGTTTCTATTTACTTCCCAAGAGGTAGTTAAGAATAATGCCAGTCTTCATTATCCGGTTCCTTTGGTGACAGATGGTAGTACAGGGGCTGTACCATCAGTTGCTTCACCATTATCTCAAGCACTTGATAAGAACTTATTCTGTTAAATCAACGGAGACAAAGATGCAATTGCCATCAAATCTGTCGCCTGTGGCAGCATCAAGTGCATTAAAAACAGATAGAGTAGCTCCAGTTATTTCTATTTTTCGGCAGAGTTCTAGAACGAAAAAAAGAGCTGGCTCAAATTTCTGAGAAGCTGAAACATGTTCAGGAACAAGCATCATCTATATCTGTAGAAAAGAGAGAATCAAGGAGGAGGAGAAGAAAAGCTTCTGAGAATGTTGACCAGGCATCTGAAAGGGGGTATAAAGAAATTGAAAAGAAGCTCGAGGAAGCATGTGAGACTGAAGTCTTTGAAATGGCAGATCACTTTAGCAAAAGCCTTTCTGAATCTGAAAAGGAAAAAAGAAGTCTTAATAAATGCACTCAGAGATGTTGAAGCTCACTGTCATGATATCGATTCAAAGATGGAGAAAGGGCTCGTCTTTGTTAAAAGAATTTTCTAAGGTACGCTCGGCTTTTCAACTGTTGGATTGTATGGCTTTGAGAAAGAAAATCTGGCTGTTTTTTGTCTTGGGAATTTATATGGTCTGTTTCTTTCCTGTCTCTTTTCAAAATCTTTGTTGTCAAACTGACTGATTTCTGGGTAAACCACATAGGATGATACTATGATAGGAACTTCCTGAAGTAGTATTGTTTTCAGTCCAGTCACGCACAGTATGATTAGTATTAGGTGAATAGATGTAACTTGGAGATGTATGCCTGTTGCATAATAGAAGTTGAGATTTTCTGTTGCCCAGATTTTTCATAGTTGCAATATATAGGAGTCAGGACAGAGACTTGCAAGGGTGATTGAAACGAGATCACTCTTAAATTATTATACACATACTGATTTAATAGGGGGATTCTAGCTGCAGTGCGACCAAACTGAAAACCTTCCAGGGAAACTGGGTTATCAACTCAGTAGGAGACTGCACAAGCTGGCTTATCTCAACAATGTTCCCTTCATCTTTAGGTAAAGTTTAGGGTAGTAAGGTATGGACCTCTAAGTTAGTGGAGTGCTTAGCTTATATCTACCTCATTGCCTTATGTTTCATCTTTCATTTTCATCTACTTGTGGCTGCCGGGTGCAGCCTATGTGGCCTGGGGTGGAAAATCGATTCGTTATTTTTGTTTTGTTTTATTAGGGCACTTTCTTCCCAGGACCATGATGTCCACAGGAGAAAAGCTGTCAGTAATTTAACGAGCTCTTAGACATTTTCTCTTCCTGGGCAGGGGGGCCTTTATTTTTCTTGTGTGCATGTGCGTGTGCGTGTGCGTCTGTGTGTGTGTGTCTATGGACTGTGCGTGTGCAAAGACCCAATACCTAATACTTTTGCGCTTACTTCGGGAAAAAGAAGCTGAGATAGCTGCAAATGATTGTCAAATTCAAGCAGTTGACAAAAGAATTGCTGAAGTATTCTCAGGTTTTGAGGATGTTAAAACACAAATCGATACTAATTTTGGAAAGCTGCAGTCTGTGCTGTCCTATCAAAAATGGAATCAGTATCTGAAGTTTTGTCAAGAAAGAAGGAAGAATTCAATAAACTTCTTTCTCAGGGAAAGAAACGGGGCTGAACAACTTAGACACTTGCTGTGGCTTCTGTAGATAAGGCCAAAATGCATGGAGAGAATCTTAGACTCAGAAAAGCAGTAGCAATATCCGTCCTGATAGCTAGAGAAGAGAAATCAAGGCTTGTAAAAACTGAGGTGAAAGTATCGTCTGACACTCAGCTGCTCAAATAGGAGATTTCTGTTGCAAGAACTTCTCTACAGGTTAGTACTGCATATGTTCCTCTAGCATTCTGCGTGTGCCTTAATGAAGGGGGTTATATGGGAGTGTTTATAAAATATGTAGGATCAACAAATTTTATACTCTCGTAATTTTCTCCATCCCATGTGATGACACCTTATTGTTTGACGATGTTTAAGACAAATTCAGATTAGGTAAAATTAGTATAATAACTGAACTGATTCATTTGTTCTTTTCAAAGCTCTCTTCACTGCTACATTCCTAATAAAGTTAAAGTTTGTTTGAGCCCCTTTGTATTGTAATCAATTTAGTTGTTTGGTTGTTATTTTTTAGGATTAGTTAAGTGCTATGAGTTATAGTATAAATACCAAGGTCCTTGTAATCAGAAAATAATTCAATCAAATTAACAACCTTTCTCAATTCCTTTCTTTCTTGCAATCAGTTTTATGTAACACAAGTTGCTTTATTTCTCAATTCTCTCTGTTTCCCTCTTTTTCTTCCTCTATCCCTCTACCCCTTCTGATAAGTCTTCTTCTTCAAGTTTACCCAAAAAGCTCAACTAAAGTCTGATTATCTTTCTGATAAACCAAGAAATACAGTCCCAAATTCTGGCACTGTATTAAATACCCTGTACCCTGAAAGTCTGCCATAACTTTTCCCTCTCTTTCACTCTCTTCTCTCTTCATTTACTTTACTTCAAGCCTGCAGCCATGGATAAACTCAATGCAGCCATGGAGAGTATCTCCATTACTACTGAAACAGGGGAGCCATTCCAAGAAAATGGTGTTGTGACAGAAGAAGCTTTCCAAGAAAGTTCATTAACCCGTGCAGATATATCAGATAGTTTGTACAATAATGGTGTTGATGGTTTCGGCTTCAAAATGCACCATGGCAGAAAACTGAAGTTGGCAGTCCAAGCCCTTGCTGACCCCATGTTCAACCCTACAGGAATTGGAAGGATGGATGTCGATAATAGTGGTTTCCGGGTCACGGCTATGAATGGAGATGTCCACGGCAATCTAATCTTGACTGCTGAAGGATTAGATAATTTTAGGTGTGGGGAGCCATTGCTGAACAAATCCTTTGACTTGCTAAAACTTGTCAAAATTCTGAATTTACTTGGTGCTGATGATGAGGACACTATTACTTTTATCCATCGACAAGGGTCAAATCATTTTTCTGTAATCTTTGGTAAACTTTCTCCATCTTCTTGGCAATATCTTTTTTCATATTCATATTTGATATTCCTGCTGTTTTTGGTTAGTCATATTCCTGCTGTTCCATGAAACAAATATATCTTGTCTAATTGGTTTGATTACTTGCTTCTAGTATAATGTTCACCGTAATTATGGTATGAAAATTCTTTGTAATTGTAGTATGTTCATCGTAATTATGGTAGGAAATTCTATGTAATTGTAGTAAGTTCACCTTAATTACAGTTGGAAATTATTCTATGTAATTGTAGTATGTTCGCCTTAATTATAGTAGGAAATTCTATGTAATTGTAGTAAGTTCGCCTTAATTACAGTAGGAAATTCTATGTCATTGTAGTAAGTCACCTAAATTATAGTAGACAATTCTTTGTAATTGTCGTAAGTTCTATTTTCTGAATGTATTTTGCGTATTAAGTGTATCAAATCATGAAAATCATCTTTTTCGATCAGGATATGATCATGAGCATGTGAGAGGGTTTGCTGTCCAGTTCTGTGAAAGATTCCATCAAATCTTGCGATTCCCGAGCATTAATCCTCTGTGTGAAGCAATTGGCATTTCTGATGAATTGGAGCCTTTTATAAATCACATGTACCCGGGCATGGCGGAAGAGCTTAACCTAGGTTGGTTGCTAACTTGCTATTTTTACTGTCCTTGTGTCTTCTATTTCTGTTTTTCGTATTGTGGTTGCTTATAGTTTTCTGATGTCTTACAGTGACAATCGAGATAACCGACAAATCCTTAAAGATGATGCTACCTGATGAGACAATGTTGTATCAAGAGTATGAAAAGATGGTAAAGCAATGCTTAAGAAAAGTAGACTAATTTTGTATCTCTTTTTTGTTTATTATGAAAGTGATTTTACTTCGTCTATATTGTGTCTGTGCAGGGTTTTGACGGGATTTTCCACATGCGTCCCGGGCAACAGCACCACGCCTGGCTGTACTTGCCATATCCTGAGGCGTTGCGCAAGGCTGCATGCATTGGAGCTGTCTTCCATGTTGGACTGATTGTGGAACCCCAACATAGAGTGATCATGGGGTTCCCTTTCACTGAAGATCAAAATGGAGGATTGGCATTCATAAAGAATGCAGCAAATATGGTAAAAAATGTTGATGAGTATGTGCTGAGGCGTCGACAGAAAAATGCAAGTGTACCCCTGCCTAAAAGCTTTTGGAGAAGGCCACCTATGAAGAAGCGCAAGAGGAGAGAGTAGTTTGCAGACCCTCGGTGTAATTAGCACTAGGATTTATAATGCTGTTGGAATGCGGAGCTGCTTTATGCAGAATAACAAGTCAACAACAAATTGTTGTATGTAATGCCTGGATGCCTGGATCCTACTTCAGTACTTTGATCAGCTTTATATGTACGCGTATTTGAATTTCCAGAACCACTCTCCATGCATTCTTCTATGTTTTCAGTAGAAATTCAAAATTTGAGCCCTATTCAGATTTTGCATGCAGTCCCGCTTCCTATAAGTTCGCCTGATTACTTAATTTGTTGACAAGGCGGTAACTGTGTTTGACTGATCAAACGAGACCAATAATGGTCTGATACTTAAAACTTTGCTTTAACCTAAACAAATCACAAGGATATTCACTCGAGAAAGCACCAGTGGAATCCAGTATTTCGTTTTATTTGATTTTGCTCAAGCTTTTGACCTGATTGATCTAATATGCCTGAACTATGTTTTGTTATAAAGTTGGCATTACAGAGAATTTGTGCATACTGCACATCAGAACAGGCCTTGTGTTTCAATCAATATCAGTCAAGATATTGAATCTCTGTCGACTTGTTTTGGGAGAAAAGCTCAGCTCTTTACTGTGAAATTATGTATCATTCTATCCAAATAAATGTGTCAAGAATGGGACGTTAGGGGCTCTAGAAGTAAAGCTTCTTGATATGACACTCGCTTCAGGTTTTGGAACATTGTTTCCTCTTCTTGGTTTCAGACCAACAACTGAGACGATGTTATTCCCTCGGGATGGACATTGCCACTTGATCCACGGTGGTGGCGGGAAAAATGAAGACGACATATCCGATAAATCACTGAAAGGAATCATTTTAGAAAGTACTGGTTGGCACAGAGGGTCGTCAGGTTTATCAGGTTCGCGCAACTCACGCACACAGTAGTATCCCCTGTGCAAGGGGTAGCTGAAACTATCCAACCCCTCCAATCTGTTGCCGTAGCGTGTTCCACTTACATTCACAAAGAAAATCCACCCTCCACTTGAATCATGGTATAGATCACGGGTTGGTATCGCGAAAGATGCCTGTCCTAATAGAAAAAACGCTTGGTTCTTGAAGCTCGTCACACTATCCCAACGATGGTGCTCCTCATCGAGGACAAACATACTCACCAAACAATCATAATCTGGTCGATATGGTCGTTGAGACCGATGCACGATGTAATAGAGCCGGCCTTCCAGGTTCCTAGGCACATCAAGATAAAATGTTCTGTCACCATTAGGAAGTTGAGGAGGTGCTGCGACAGTAGCATAGCCACTCATATCCTCATCGATTGTATTTGTTTTCGCAATAGTGGAGGGATCAATCACATAGACATTCCCGGTGTTAGACTCGAGAGCGTAAAATTTACCCTTGTACGAGGCAATTTGGACAATTTCTATTGTTTTACTCCAAATCCACCACTCTGATTCACCCGTCTTCCAAAAGATAAGCTCGCCCTCAACCACAGCAGCTACTATTGAGGTAATATCGCCCTCGTCTTCATTTGGCATCGACAACACAACAACATTATGCGAAAGTTTAGTACCATGCACATCCGCTAAAGTATATGACCGAGTGAGTTCTTGAATCCGATAATCCAGCAAGTTGATCTCTGCTCGAAGAGAAGGATTACAATCAAACAAGCCTTCAGTGTCACAATTCGGGTTCAGGACACGCCATGTCCGTGGCTTGACCTCCCTCACTCTTATCAGCCATCCTTGCTCAGAGTCGTCATCAGACGATGACGCTTTAGGGCATATATAATAATACGTGCTTTCCTTGACAGAAAAATTACGCCTATCGTTATTGATGTTCTCCCGATTTTTACAATCAAAGTAAGGGACTCCGATAGGGAACTTGAGTCGTCTCGTAGGAGGTGGTCGTAGAGCAGAACGCCAAGAGGTGCAAACCGAACAAAATTCACGTCGAACATCAGAGTGCCACCGTGAGTCTACCCGTCGAGAGATTTCGAATAAAATGTCTCCCGTAAGATCAGCCCATCTTCTACTACTACTGCTGCTGCATGTTGAAGTTGAATCATTCATTGTTTTCCTCTTTAATTTGCGTCTTCCTTTGACTTAATAACAACAATTTTTTTTTTTTGAGGTAAGACTTAATAACAACAATTTTATGCAAATTGTAAGGGGACATTTATTACATATATATAGGGAGTGATTCTACAATGGCTACCAAGCTTTGGTAGCCATTGTAACTTTGACCATAAAATAATTTTAATGATATTTATTACTCCATAAATTCAAAAAATATAATAAAAAAAAAATTAAACCCACCCTGTACCCTTTCAGTTTCTTTCCCCTCTCCTTCCCCTCCTCCTAACCACCACGCACCAACCCCTCCACCACCGCCTCCATACCCACAAATAGCTTACCAGCCGCAATTGTAATCACCAACTTGTCCCGTCGCCGGCTAACCCACGCTCGCCACCCCCCTCCTATGCCCCAACGTACCAAATGTGCGGTTACGGGTACGGGGTAGCATGGCTGCCGGATCGGAATCCGGCGGTCACGATGGCTAGGATGGCGGTGGAATATAGGTGGGTTGGGGATCGCCGGCGGTTTGGCCAAGGTGGATTGAGTGGTGGGGGGAGGGGAGGAGAGAGAGTAAAGAAAGGGGGTGGTTCTGGGTTGCTGATGGTTATTTTTAATGGTGTAGCATGGGTGGCCGGTGTGGTAAAGTAGGGGGAGGGGATTTGCTTTTCTGATTTTCTTAAATAATTATTAGATCAATGGTCAAACATATTTAATGGCCTAGATTTATTGATGAACAATCAATGGATGTGATTTGTTCTCTAACCATGGCTACCATAGTTTGGTAGCTATTGTAGAATTAGTAATATATAGGCCGGGTACGTTTTGTCCTAGATAATATAGATTTTGGATGCTTCGACGAAACTTTCCTATCAAGTCTCAATTAGGACTAACAGGACTTACAACTAAATTGCTTAAAGACATGTAATAAGCACTACCACAAAAAGCTACTCTACTAGAAACCATATGTAGAGAGGAGAGACAAGAGGGAAGAGATGAATTATACATGAAAGCTTAAGTAATTGTATTGAGCTTGAATAGTTTATATACAGAGTACACCAAAACTAATCCCTAACTATTAGCACCTAAACTAGGATATAAAATATTACAAATAATATTGATTCCTAAAATACAAACCATATTTATAGCTATCCTAATTTACAAGATTAATATTTAGCAATACAATATGAACACAATTATATTCTAAACCATATATGATTATATTCCTTAATACCATAGAGATCCATCCATCCATCCATTCATAGGAAGTCCGACTAAATTTATAAACCGTTTTCCTAAATACATGATAAAAGTTAATTTCCTTGTAAGATTCTCACTTGAAAAAACAAAACATGAGATCTCATTGATTAAATAAGGAAATTACCACTTAAATAAGGAAGGATATTAGAAAAAAAACGAATTATAAAACACATGAGTGAAGTTTACTGATGTGTGTCGTTTCCGCAACAAAATTAAATTTATAATCACTCATTAACTCTACCTATTAGATAGTGGAAGTAAGTGTCGAACCCACATGGACTGCGTTTTATCTTAAACTAATTATCTATCTAACTAAATATAACTATATAAGTGTATAACTAGGATTAAGGGGGGGTTGTTTTGGTGTTTGAACTAAAACTAATATAAACTAACAATTAATGAAACACTAAACTTTATATCAGAATAATAGGGACATGTAATTCACTACCGATACGAGTCTAATCATCGATTCACTCAATTAGCCTTAGATAGATGGTCAACCGAAAACCCCTTCAAAGCAGGCAGACTCTCGATTTTATCTTTCTTACTCGTTAAACCCCGTGAAAGCACGCAAGTGTAATCCTAACTAAGATATCATATATTATTATTATTATAAATACAATAGCGGTAGATTTAGCAGCTTTTTAGGCCGTCCACATCAGTTGTGACATCATCGCCACGTCAAAGTTGATGTCATCGAGCACTATTTACGGCAACAAAATAAATGGCAATTGATATTAATTACCTTATTTAAATGGTGATTTATACAGTATCCAACTATATGTATAGATTCACACTACTGTAATATACTGAATAAACAATGGTTTCCGTAAATAAATAAATCTACTAGAATCATATATAAATGAAATATGTGTATAAAAAGGAAAAAATATAGAAATAATTTCATGTATTCACACATATTCATCAATTATTTAGACACGAGCTGAGTTATGGTCACATGGAACTTTTGAAAATATACAATACAATCCTTCAAAAGTGTACTGTCTATTTAAATACTATCCATTATAATTTAATATAATTTTAATATGGAACATTTCCTTTTTGTCAATATGGCTATCTAATGAAGAATAATACAAGTTTAATATAAATTAATTGTAAATGAGTTTAAGTGAAGAGTCGTGCAACGCACGGGCATTTAACTAGTAATATTTTGTAAGAGCATACAAAAATTCTATAAATCCCAAAATCACCACAAATTTCATTTGGCAATGCAATTTTCCCATAATTTTGGCAAAAGATAATGTGATTTTTAGGAAGATAATCATGAAATGTGAAGATAATGTTGTAGTTCTATAATTTTGGAAAAGATAACTTTTAATTTTAGAAAAATCTTTGTATGAGTGATATAAATAATCTTGATATAAAAGGTTTGGAAAAGATTAATATATTTTTTTCTCTTTTCTCTTTTCTCTTTTGTACATACACTTTGCTTTGCCTTTTCCATTTTTTTTTTAATTTTTTGCATTTTTTAATTGTTAGATAATTAATATGACACATCGTACGATAATATTGGAAAACTTGGGATAAAATTTTGACAAAGCATGATTAAAATAAAATAAAAATAATCTTAAAGATTTGTTTTGCTAGATCTCCAAGAAAAAACCACGAATATATTTTTTTTTTTGTTCATACTGAGTATTGTTTAGAAACCCAATTCTAAATCATCTCTACAACTTCATGGTATCAGAGCCTCTTTCCTAGAGGACTCTCAAAAGGTGCTTCTGCTACCTGCCGGTGGGCATGTAATCGATAATGCCTGTCGGCGGGAATTTGGTGTTCGTCGGAGATTTGTTATTTGTGATATAATGTTTTAGGGTTTAATTGTTCGATTTTACTTAAGAGTCTTAGGTTTAATTTTGATGTGTGTTGGAATAAAACCCCCTTCCGTTTGTTATTTGGCTTGATAGCGTCGAGTTTCCGATTGATCGAGTGTTTGCGATAGAGTATTGCCGTGCGTGTTTGGAGTTAATCCGTTCATGGATTTGGGTTTATGTATGTAGGCACGTGGCAAGGGCATGTGATGCATACTCTTTTATGAAAATTTTGCTATGAATTTGCATGGTTTGTGAATTAGGTTTGTTTTGCCGCCAATGGCAAGTGGGCTTGTTGGTGCATTGTCTCCTTCACGGCAACATTAACAATTTGTTGTTAATTTGCTGTGTTGTTGTACGGTCGTCGGTTCAGGCTGAAGTTGGTTCTTATATTATGATCAGTTGGAGTTGTCGCGAAATAGGAGTGGTTTGTTTGTGCTCAATCGTGAGCGTTTTCGGGTGTTGACATCGTCCTTTAGTTGTTTGATTTTTGGGGTTTTGTTTGTGTGTGTTATTATTGTGAACGATCAAGGAACTTTTAAATGGGGGTGTGCCTCCACCAGTCATATCGTCTGGTTTTAGATGAAGCTGATAATGGCCGCTTCATATTTTGTGTGACCATAGTAATTATGGTATTGTGGATCATTCCTTGTATCTGGCGTTTTGCGATGAAGCTGATCATGGACAATCGTGGTGTGGACCATGCTAATTTACAGTGTGTGTTTATCTTTGCGACAGCCGACAACGACAATCGATCACATGCCGCTTTTGGAAGATTTGAAGATCTCGACGGTTTATCATTTTGGCAAACTCATTGTAATTTCAGTAAAATTACCATGAGTTTGAGGGGGGTAATAGAGGTTATGGTAGGAAATATATTAAGAATAATATTGTTATGGTTAAGAATATTAGTATGTGTGTACGCAATATTATTATTTAGGAATAGTATGGGAGGTTTGGCAAGTCGGGTTGTATTTATAGGGGTTTACACTAAAGTCATTAATCAAGAAGTCATATTACGGATACTAATTCACTTTCAAGTCACAAAATTCTCTCTTCTCTCGCGACGGAAAACCCTAAACCCTAAGCGATAGTTAGAGTATCACTATTCTTCCCTCGGGGAGATTTCTACTCCTAAATCAAGGCCTCTCTACGTTCAATATGGCGGAAGATCTGATCACTAAGTGCTCTTCTCTATCGTTGGCGGACGAAAACGATGACGAAGTTTTGGACTTGGGAGAGATTGCGGAGGAAACTGATGATGCGGATGATCGGCCATTGCTGCTGGGTAAGATTCTTACGGTACGATCATATAATTTTGAAGCAATGCGTTTGACGATGGCGGAGGCGTGGGGGTTAACAAATAAGGTAACTTTCACTCCTATTGAAAACGGGCTGTTTATTATTCAATTTCTGACTGAACGTGATAGAGTTAGAATTTTGAATTTGGGACCTTGGAACTTCGGGAATAAGTTATTGTTGCTGATGAATTTTGATTCCTCGATGCGGCCTAGTGAGATTAAGATAGATCAATGCCCTTTTTGGATCCGGTTGTACAACCTACCGTTTAATTGTCGATCAAATAGGGCGGTGAGACTAGTGGCGGAGAAGGTGGGGCAGGTGATGGAGGTGGAGGATGTGGTTGTGAGTTGGGAGAGTTCTCGGAAAGTTAAGGTTTTGGTAGATGTCAATAAACCTTTACGAAGTTCGATTAAGGCAATTGATAAACAGGGGAATGATTGCTGGATTCGGATTAAGTATGAACGCTTACCCCATTTCTGTTTTGCTTGTGGCCGGTTAGATCATACGGAAAGAGACTGTTCGTATGTTGCGGAAGAAGATTTACCGGAGAGTAGGAAGTGGGGTGAGTGGTTAAAAGCGTTGCCAAGACGGGGTCGGGGCCGACAGGTGGAGGAGTTCAAGAAATTTGAAGAAAATCGAAGCAAAGTGTCTGTCCCGGTTGCAAAAAAGCTAATTTTTGAGGAAGGGGAGGAAGGAAAACGGGGTGCTGAACAAAACAGGGAGGAGGGGGTTCGAGAGGTAGTCGGAAACAGGGAGCTTAACCGGAAAAGTGGGGGAACCAGGATAGGGTCGGGTTGGGTAGTTGAGAAGAGGGCTACTAATGAGGAGAGGAAGCAGAAGACAACAATTTTGGTGGAGCAGAGAGCGATGAAGGAGAAGGGTAGCAAGGAGTTGGTGAATCGAAGTAATGATTATGAGAAGGAACATGGAACTGAGGTTTCCATACCAGAGAGGCAGAGTATGGAGAAGAGGGGGGGAGTGGGAACGGGGGAATTAGAAGGGAGGGGGTGCACGGGGGAAAGGACGGTTCAGGAGATGCGGGGGGTAAATAATGATGGGACAGAGGTGGGGGAAAGGACAAAGGGGGTACTGAAAGAAACTCGGAAATTTCGAAGAATTCCGAGAGACAAAGTTAAAGGGGTTAGTGAGTCAACGGAGATAGAGGAGCGAAAGAGGAAAGATGTGACGGTGGACATGGAGATTGATTATGAGATGAAGCGTGCCCGAGCCGAGGAGCTTCTGATCATCGAAAATACGGCTTTAGTAGCGGAGACTGGGGCAGACCAGCTCCGCGAACAACAATGAATCTTCTAAGTTACAACTGTCGGGGTTTGGGCAATCCCCCGGCAGTTGGTATGTTACGGAGGTTGCTCAGGCGGGAGAGGCCGGATGTGGTGGTGTTGGTGGAGACAAAACTTAGTGCTAGCGAGATGACTGGGGTGACAAATAGCTTTGGCGATTACGAGGGAGTTTATGCTGATCCGGTGGGAAGATGTGGGGGCTTAGCTATTTTGTGGAAGGAGGATATTCATATCCTTTTTTTAGGTGCTTCGGCTCATCATCTTGACGTTGAAGTTACTGGTCTGTTTAGCTCGGTACCATGGCGCCTTACTGCTTTCTATGGATGGTCGAGAAGGGAGGAAAAATATTTGTCATGGGATCTAATGCGGGAAATAAAGGGAAGATCGGAGTTGCCGTGGCTTGTGGTCGGAGACTTTAATCAAATTCTGTTCCAGGAGGAAAAGAGAGGGGGTCCACCGCGTCTACAGAGCGAGATTGATGAATTCCGAAATGCTATTGATGATTGCGAGTTGAAAGTTTTGGGCTATAACGGGGATCCATTTACGTGGTGGAATAAAAGGGCGGAGCCCGAAGATGTTTTTGAACGTTTGGATCGAGCGTTGGGGTCTATAGATTGGATTGAAGCCAACCCGGCGGTCACTGTGTATCACTTGGACCGGGACAGGTCAGATCACTGTCCAATAATGCTGAAATTTTTCACTGGGGAGGCACGTAGGAGGAAGAAGTCTTTCCGTTTTGAAGACTTATGGTTAACCTCCCCACGGTGCTCGGAAATTGTGAGTGAGACGTGGGAGGCAGAATCTGTCGATGCAAATCCGGGAGTAGTACTGCGGAAAATAGGTAAGGTGAGCAGGGAGCTGTGGGACTGGAGTAGGGTGGAATTCGGGGAGCTGGGTAGGAAAATCGAGGAGGCAAGGCTGCGGTTAACGGCTCTCAATAGCTGCAGGCCGACGGCGGAAGTGGTCGAGGAAAGGAGAGCAGTGAGTGAGCGAATGGATGAATTGATGGTGAAGGAAGAAATCTATTGGCGCCAACGATCAAGAGTGTCGAATTTTGTTGAGGGTGACCGAAACACGAAATTTTTTCACCTCAAAGCTTCTTTACGGCGACGGAGGAATGAGATTACGCGGCTGAAGGACGTGAACGGGGAGTGGGTTGAGAGTGGGGAGGGGGTGAGTCGTGTGGCGGTGGACTATTTCGATGAACTGTTTGCTCCTTCGGAAATTAGTGGTGTTGAGGAGGTTCTTGAGGGGGTGGAGCAGCGAGTTACGGAGGCCATGAACGCGAATTTGACAGCCCCGGTCACTAAGGAAGAGGTTTGGGAGGCGGTGAAGCAAATGGGCCCAAGTAAAGCACCGGGGCCGGATGGATTGAATGCAAACTTCTATCAGAAACATTGGGGAGTTGTGGGGGATGATGTGAGTAGGTACGTCGGGGCTCTCATCGAGGGTCAATGTCCCATGACGGAGGTGAACAAGACCAATATCGTCTTAATTCCGAAAGTTAACAAGCCTACCCAGATGTCTGAATTTAGGCCAATTAGCCTATGTAATGTCCTGTACAAGATGGCTTCGAAGGTGATGGCGAACAGGCTGAAAATTTTTCTCCCGAGCATTGTATCGAGTTCGCAAAGTGCCTTCACGCCGGGTCGGTTGATTACGGATAACGCCCTTATTGCTTTTGAAGTGTTTCATTTTATGCGTAATCAGTCGAGAGGGGGACAGGGAGTGGTGGGGTACAAGCTGGATATGAGTAAGGCTTATGATAGAGTGGAGTGGGAGTTCCTGAGAGAGGTGATGGCGAAGCTTGGGTTCAGTGCTAAATGGCGTGCGATGGTGATGAGGTGTCTGGCGACGGTGGAATCAGCTGTTCTAATTAATGGGACACCTTCTGCCTCTTTTCGACCGGGACGGGGACTCAGGCAAGGTGACCCAATTTCACCCTACCTCTTTATTATCTGTGCGGAGGCCCTGTCAGGGCTTATTGAGAAGGCTATAGGTAGGAAAGCACTATATGGAGTCCGTATATGCAGAGGGGCACCGGTGATTTCTCACCTTCTGTTTGCAGATGATAGCATTGTGTTTTGTAGAGCGAATGAGGGTGATGTTGAGTGTGTACGTGAGATTATTGGGTGTTATGAGAGGGCGTCGGGCCAAAGAGTAAATTTGCAGAAGTCGGAAGTTAATTTTAGTGCAAATGTGGGTGAGGAGAAGAGGGCTCGGCTGGCGGGTATCCTTGAGGCGAAAAGGGTGGAAGAGCATTATCGTTATCTGGGGTTACCGGGTGCGGTGGGTAAGAATAAGCGCCTAGCGTTTAATTCGATTAAAGAGAGAATTTGGAAAAAGTTGAAGGGGTGGAAGAGTAAACTAGTTTCATTTGCGGGTAGAGAGATCTTAATTAAGGCTGTGGCCCAAGCGATCCCTACTTATCATATGGGACTTTTCAAAATTCCAGTGAGTCTATGTAATGAGATAAATTCTCTTATTGCCCGATTTTGGTGGGGTTCGAAGGAAGGCGAGCGAAAAATCCACTGGGTGGCGTGGGAAAAGCTGTGTTGTTCGAAGGGTGAGGGTGGAATGGGTTTTCGAGACATCCAAGCCTTTAATGATGCTATGCTCATGAAACAAGCGTGGAGGATTCTTAAAAAACCCGATACTTTAGCGGCAAGGGTCCTTAAGGCCCGGTACTTTGCCAAAGTCTCCTTCATGGAGGCTGAGAGTGGGTGGCGACCGAGCTATGTGTGGAGGAGTGTTGTGAGGGCGAAGGGGCTGCTGTTACAAGGTTGTAGATGGAGGATAGGGGATGGAAAAAGCGTGAGAGCGTGGGGTGACAGATGGACGAGGAGGGGGCCGTCGTTCCAGCTAATATCGCCGAGGGGGGAGGGGGAAAATGTACGAGTGGAAGAGTGGATTGATGCAGATTCGAGGTGTTGGAGAGCGGATGTTATTCGGAGTAGGCTGTTGAAGTTTGAAGCTAACGAGATTTGTAATATCCCATTAGGGGACACAAGTCGATCTGATGAATTAGTGTGGCATTATAGCGAGAAAGGGGAGTATACGGTCAAGACGGGGTACCATTTTGCGAGGGATAGGCTGTCTGTATCGAAGGGTGGGGAAGGAAGTAGCTCGGCTGGAAATGAGATAAAGAGCTTCTGGGCACGCGTATGGCGTTTGGAGGTGCCGCCAAAAGTGAGAACGTTTGCGTGGCGGGCTTGCCGGAGGTCCTTACCAACGAGGCTAAACATCCATCGAAGAATCAATGAAGCTGATCCAATGTGCCCGAGTTGCGGTCTTGCCGTGGAGAATGAAGCCCATGCTCTCGCACATTGCCCTGCGATTGCGAGGGTGTGGGAAGAAGCCGGGGTTGATACGGATGGCTGGGCGAATTGTAAGTCGGGTCTTGATCTTATGGAGAAATGGGTGTGTGAGGAGGAGGAAGGGGTGTTAGATGGGGGTCTCGAAAGAGTGGTTACAGTGGCTTGGGCGGTGTGGAACGCGAGGAATGAAGCCACCCACAGGGGCGAGTGTGTCGAGCCTAGTTTGATTGCTGGTCGAGCTTTGAGTTTCCTCGAGACTTTCAGGCATGCGAGGGAGATGACGAGAGGGGAAATGGGGAAGACGGGTGGCCAGAATGTTGGCGGGCATGGGTGGAAACCACCGGAGGCTGGAGTGGTGAAAATAAATGTGGATGGAGCAACGTTGGAAGAGAAGGGATCGGGTATGGGAGCTGTGATTAGGGGTAGTGAGGGAGAGATTTTGAGGGTGGCGGTGAGACAAGTCCGGGAGTGTTGGGAACCGGAGATTGTGGAGGTGAAGGCGGCACTTTTGGGTCTGCAGATGGCGTGGCAGCAGGGAGAGGAGAATGTCGTCTTGGAGTCCGATTCGCTGCAGTTGATCTCGACGTTAAAGTCGAGTAATTTTTCATCTAGTTATTTTGATTGTATTGCTTTAGACGTTTTTTCTTTTTCTCGTAGATTTTCGTCGTGTGTCTTTAGCCATATTAGGAGGGCTGGTAATAGGGCGGCTCATGTAATTGCTCATAGGCGACCGATTGATTACTCCACGAGAGTGTGGGTTGAAACGGGGCCTTCTGATGTACTCGATATAGTAGCCTCGGACTTCATTGCCGGGGTTGACTAGTTTTCTTTGTTATAATAGTTTCCTCCTTTCAAAAAAAAAAAAAAAAAAAGAAGTCATATTACGAGTTTATTAATGTTAAGAGTTTCCCAAATATCGTGTTTATAATTCTATTATCTCTGACCGTTTCGTCAATCATTCACGTACGTTCTTCATTGTATTTGTTCCATTATTTATTTCAATTTATTTTTGTTTATTCTCTCTTTTTTTCAATAGTTTGATTCATATAATATTTTGTGTTCATGGAGATCTCCAAACTAAACCTTTTTGTCTTTAATGTTGCAGGATCTAATACTAATATATACATGCATCTTTAACCTTTCCCATTGCTACGACTTTCATATTTCTATACTGATCATCATGTGCCAGGCTAAAGCATAGGAACATTGCACATATATCGTTGTGCTGCAAAGGATTATAGGGATGAATATCTCAAGATAACTCATCATCGTCATCTTGAACGTCATCGCAACATATGAGCTTTATCATCATGGATCGGAGAAGAAGAAGTTGGAAACGAATGATGGAAATAAATGGAAGGAACAGAGCATAAGATTTTTTTATTTTTTTTTGATTTCATAGAATATGATTATTGATTGTTCTCCTTTCCTTTAGTGTTAATGTAGCATTTATGTAAACTCGAGTTATTGCCCTTATTAACACCATGATTGTATATTATTTGAGTTAAGCTAAATTTTGACATCTTTTAACTTTTTATGTGAATTCCTGCTCCCATGGAACCTACTAAAAATCAATGACCTCTAAAGAGAGGTCTATCTTAAGTACGATTGCCGGCGTCTTTGGTTTGTTGCTTTTCTATAGCAAAGAAAACAAAACACTTTAGCATTTTTTTTTTTTTGGAGCAAAACAAAACATTAACAACTATACAACCCGTGATGGTAAGATTACTTTCGATGATGATGTTTGATCCGTCTCCATTGTCACTGAAGGATCCCACTTAGCCCTTCAAGAAAGCTGACACTTCTAGTTGACTATACTATCAATGTCGACCGAGACGGCGGCCACGTCGGCCAGAAACTCGGTGTCTCAGGGGTTTCGCAATCCGGATGGCATCATTAGTGTGGCTTGATCATGAAGATTCCATTTTTCTTTTTTCTTTTTTTGATTAGTGAAGTGTTAACGGATTAACTAATGGATGTAAAAAAAAACAAATATCGCTAATAATCGGTAATTTCAAGGAAGCTTCTAATGGAGTAACCATGAAGTTCTGTTGTATCCCTGTAGTCCGCAAAACGCTTTAAAAATGAAGAACTTTCACAGAGAAAGTCCAACGTTCGTATATAGAACTCCTACACAAACATTTCGGGAGTCCTTTTTTTATAGATACTTTTACATTAAAAAATACTATAAGGGTAGAAATTTCAGTACTCCTTATCTAAAATTATATTACATATATTATTGAATTTGTGTTGAAAGTTGAAACGCACTTCAATATAAACTCATTTACACATATCTTTGAAAAACTAAGCATTATTTTGGTTGAGATATATTGATCATGCATGTTCACATTCTAATCTGTATTTTAATGGTAGACTACGACTTACCACTTAAAACAAACCATGATGAGGGAACTACTTTTATCTCCTCACTGATATTTAAGTTCATATGCATGCATAATCTAGAAAATATAATCATATCCCAAACAAAATTCACATACTGTATGCTTTTGAAATTTTTTAAATTGCTTATATTAACATTAAATTCTATAGTGTATTACAGAGAAACCGTGCAACGCACGGGCTTTCCACCTAGTAATAATATAGTTTAGGAGGGTAAACACGTGTATAAATATGGACTTATCATTTACAACTGAGTAGAACTTAGGCTTGGAGAGCTGAAAAGTCGGGAAAGTTTGGAGACATCACCCTCGACTCATTTGATTTTCTTCAGTTTATTTTAGGGCACAATCTAGTGCATCATCCGTTAGAGCAATAGCAATGGAGAGTTCTTCCCACTCCACCTCATCATTTTACAATCTCAATATTTAAGAACTTGAATAAACATTGGTTAAACTTTTTACTTAGTTCTTAAATGGAACTTACAATAAATTGCTTAATTTTTTAAAATAAAATCTGGTAAATATTTTTCAAAAACGATAATGAATTTGTTAAATAAATACGTGCTGAATTACTGGCCGTCGATGTCCCTTGAGATTTCCGTTTCAGACGTTGGATGATATAAAGATTTCAAAAATAAAGAAAAGAAGAGGTGGGCCATAATCTCTGTCAAACTTGTTAATATGCGCATCACTTTCTAACAGCTTGTTGAGCACACGCCATTCATTGTACTGTCGTGTTAGTCACGATTTCACGCGACCTGATATATCGAACTCGGTTCTTATACGAACGATCTTTGATGTGGTTTCAATGGATAAATGTTTTCCTTTTCGGTTCTTATTTGAAGGATTCGAGGTAAGAACCACCATTGAGATTGCTCTTAGTGTTTTATCCATCCCCATTTTCAAAGTGAATTCACTCTTGCATTTGGTAACATAAGTACTCATTACTTTTGAAATTGATCAATTGATTGTTTGTATGGCCATGTGAGCAGGAGGCCTAGTGACGCGCCGGTTAGAAGAGTAGAAAGTGGGAAAATGATAATATTACTAGGGGTCGGGGAATACCTAAGATGACTTGGATGATGGTGATTAGAAATGATATGACCTTCCTAGGGTTTGAAGAGAGTATGGTATTGGATAGGGCGGTGTGGAGAGACGCTATCCATGCAGAGGATTTAATTTGACTCTTTTTAGTTTCTTATTGATTTTTCTAACCTGTTCCAAAACTTTTCCTTTCTTGGTGTTCAGAATTTACATGTTTTTCATTAATTTTCAAACTTTTTATTTATTTTGAAAACTTTCTAAAAACTCTTGTCTAAAGTTTTTCAACATTTCTAAAAGGTTCACAAAGGTTTTGAAATTTTATGGCGCGCATAAGACGGTTACTAGACGATGATTCATGTTAGCCGACCCCAAATCATTTTGGGAATAAGGCTTGGATGTTGTTATTGTTGTGTAAAAAAATCATGTAAAAAAGTTACGAAATAAACTTTAAATTGATTGGTTATTCAAGAGTTATATTGACAATTGAAAAACAACTTTTTTGGTTTTCAAAAACGGGAATTTGGTTTTAATAAAAAAACATAAAACTGAAATATAAAACGATACCAAATAGGCCTTAAGTTATTGGATCAAATTCATAATCGTCCAAATGATCTTTTGTCATGTAAATTCATGTCATAAAGCCGTGTCGTTTTTTGTTTTCACCAACTTTAAGTCAATATATAAATGGTTCTACTCTTGGTTCAATTCAAATCAAGTTTCTTTTTTCGATTCTATAGCTGCGTTTTAGTCTACTAGTTGTTGGCCCGCGCGCAAGGCGCGCGGTCCCCCAACATGTGGCGTTAATGGCAAAAATTTTTTGGACGTTTTTCTTTTTGCAGTCATAAACGAAGATAATAGCGCATATACATGTGATTGTCGCCATTGCATGACCAAAATTGTCCTAGTCATTTATTTCAAAAAAAAAAATTGTCTTAGTCATGCCTCATTCCTTTCGCTAGCAAACTCCTAAACATATCGTAGTATTACCTTTTAACAATAATACTAACAATACGCGCACATAAAGCATTTAGGCTATTTGGGATTTGAACCCAAGAATGAGGAACTTTGCACATTGCTCTACCGTTGAGGAGCCAATAGCCTATAAGAAGAGGAGTCCAATAGCAATTAATCAATTCGAACCTAAAAACAAGTTTCCCAACATTTTACGATATTTGGTGATATCTAACATACTTCGACAAACTTTAGGCTATTTGGGATTCGAACCCAAAACTTTGTGCAAGATTGCACTTAGTTCAACCATCAAACTAATAGCCTATATTATTGACTTAAAAGTAGGATGAGATCAGTACTTCAATTACGTATGGCATAAAGCTCTGACTCCCTCCAAATCTACACCATGCCCTCCATGCCACACGCCCAAAAGGCAAAATGTAAAGTTGCTTACAGATACCTCTCAGACCTCAAGAGACTTTAATAGCCATACTTAGGATAAGGTTCCAAAGCACTTGTTTTATTTCTCTCATAATCTTTCTCACAATAAACCCGCTCACAAGAGTCCTATATAAGTGAAAACAAATCTTGAATACGGTAATCAGATTAACTTCCAAACAATAGAGGAGAACAGTACACAGAATATTAATTGACATAGACATGGTGGAATTGAATTATTAGGAGTAAAAAGCTCATGCTAAATTCTATATGCCCTTTTTGATTCCAAGGCCAAGACTCTTTTACAGCTCAAGAAGCTCAAGGTAAGGTAACTTACATTCAGACCTCAAGGCAATGAAATGCAAGCAGCAATCTCATTTAGCCAAAATTTAATTTTTAGATAAACTGCGTACACTCTCCCAGGAAAAACAACCACTTAGTGGAGTCCGAAAAACAACCAACACTCGATATAAAAAAAAAAAAAAAAAAAAGTAATTAAGCTTTTTCTTTCAGGCAAGTTGTTTAATAGGTTATAAGCATGCGCCAAACACATCCCTAAGAAAAATAAAGGCACCATAAAAGGAAATAAGTGTATACCCTTGTTCTTTCCAAACAATGATGAGAAGGTCGTCGTGTTTGATGTCACTGAGAGATCAATCGCTGCTGAGCTTCTTCTGCAAGATTTGTAGGATTGATCCATCGTCAGCAACAAAACTAATGAACAATTACAGAAATCTCCAATCAAAAGAAATGGATCCGGATCCTCTGGAGTTGAAAAATAACTCTATGTAATAGAGTTGGTTTAATCTTGGCCGTTCACTTTAATCAACGCTCAAGATTAGCCTTTTAACTTATTTTCCCCACTTTAATTAAAAGAAAAATATCAAATAGATTTTCTTTCCCAAACTAAACCTTGTTTCATCTGCTTATTTTCATCTTCATCCGATGTTGGCCTTCAAACGAAAGTTTTCATTAATTAATGCTCATCAAATCGTTCAACTAATCCCCATCATGTAATGCTTCATGTCTCATAATAAAATCATATTTCGTCAATTAGTTACAAGTCTGCAAACCCTAGAAATACCCCCCTTTTATTTCTGCTCTAAAATTAATCTTGAAAAGTCAAGCCCTCAAATAATGGATGCAAGCATGTAACAAATTAAATTGTGATTTTGGATCACGATACAACAACATGCTACATGCAATCAAAATGATTAGGGCATTTGTTGGCTAAACATGCATTACTCAATACGCGTACATAAAAATTTGGGGGTTTTGTAAAAGTTGATAATTTATTCTTAGTTTTTGGAGGGAAGAATTGAAAACTTGGAGGGAAATTTCATTACAAACGTGGTGCACTTGATAAAACAAGGTTTTTTTGGAAAGCAAATCTTTTTGATATTTTTTTTAATTAAAGTGGGAAAAATAAGCTAAAAGGCTAATCTTGAGCGTTGATTAAAGTGAACGGCCAAGATTAAACAAACTCTATTACGTAGAGTTATTTTTCAACTCCAGGGGATCCGGATCCAAAAGAAATCAAAGTGATCGATGAGCTCCGAGCGCTTAAGTGAAACAAATTAACCCAATTCCCAAATAATTGGAAATGAAATGCTAGAACTGTCGATATGAAACCAAAACGAATAGAGTTAAATAATTTTGGAGAGGAACGACTGACCACCTCCATAAACTGTCAATGTCATCGTAGTTTGTACCTCGTATAACATATCCAAGTTTCTCGTACAGTCGTGCTTGCAAAATCATACCCCTGACCCAAGGGTACATCAGTACATGCCAACTATGGTGGCTATTGCAGAAATTCAACATGGCAATGAGAAGACAGGAGTAAATAAACCTAGGAAGTGAAATTCTATAAATGATCTTGCTGGAAACTCTAACCTTATTAAATCGCATCAGCATATCACTTAAGTAGTCTGGCCCTCCATAATTGTTCTCAAACTCTCTATGAACCTGCAATAAAGTGCATCTCACAGAAGATTAGTATTGGCAGATCAAGTCGTGGTATACAAAAGGCAGAGACTAGAATCTTAGATGAGCACAAATGACTGAGTAATCACGCATCAATTTCTTAGAAGAAAGCTTCTACACACTCAGCAAGCGGGATTGACGCTACATTATCACAGCAAAAAAGAAGCGAACCAACCCAACAGACAAACAAAGCAAGTTAGTGTACACCACTAAATAAGCATGCACCAAATTCCCACCAATAGAATGCATGTATATTAATAAAATGGGCATCAGAATAATTACCTTTGGTTGCGCACTTATATTGTAAAAAAAAAAAAAAAAAAAAAAAAAAAAAAAAAAAAACTTGACATTGCACCAAATTCCCACCAATAGGCCAGTCCATCAAGTCTTCTGTAATTATATTGAGTAGCTTCCATCTATGCCATTGTTCTCGTCTTAATGTGCTCAACTCACTCACCACAGTTAGATAGACTCATAGGCATTACTCCAACACCTTGCTCAGAGGTTCACAGAATAACAAATGACATTGCAAAATAAATAACTTAAAACTTGATTGTAAAACAGACTCGAAAGAGTACTCATGTATCTATCACTCTTAGATAGTGGATGTGGGAAATTATCCGACATGGGCGAGAACAATATCCATTGTCAGAATGCCTATCTCGATCTCTAAAGGACAAACTGAAATTGAAATATTCTCGCAAGGTTGAAATTGACAACTGTAGAAAACTGATATCGTGGTTTCCACTTTCCAGTTTAATTCACATTTATAGCATAAGTTACAAAGTCATAAAGGAAAGAGTACAAATTAAGTCTGTACAGTGTTCTCACAATCCTAATGTAAACCAACGATCACAAGTCAGATTTGAACGACACACAGCATTCCCACATTGTAAATTTGTAATAGATAACTCAATGACACACATGACTTTAAGAATTCCACATTTTTGAACTCAAGTAGACCAAACATAACAAGAAAGCAAGAAACACACATTGGTTTTCATTAAAGTGTAATTCGCCACAGCAAAGTTCAATCCTATTATCTATAAAAATGCAATCGCCAGGCAAGAAGCAATTTAAGAGGAGACGTCAGCAAAATGAACTCATAACCCACTCAAAAGTCCATGAACAATACACCAATATGAAGAATAAAGGACTTGTCTTTTGAGTGGTAATAATATTCCACCAAACTTGCTACAATAATATTAGAAATGTCAAGATGAAAGAAAATCATGCTGATCTCAATTACACAAGCTTCACATTTTGACTTTTCAGAACTTTCACGATATTATCAAAGACAAAGGAGAACATAACTAAGTAAGTGTACTTTTTGACATGAGTGAATACCGAACACACATTACAATTTGAGGACGCTCGACCATGAAGTGCAAAAACAGTATCTGAGAGGTGGCTAGCTGGAAGGTATTACCTTGCACAAATATCTAAGAGCAGGCCCTGCCGCTTCCCGGCCGAATTTATTGCAACCTGGACAAAGATAACAAGGTGTGTTATACAAGAGCTTCCGATATTGTAACTCTAAAGTATGGCTAATTTAACTGAAAATCGATTCTCCAACGTTGGGATTCGATAACCACTAATTTAAAGCTTTCTCACGATTGAATTTGAATTGCCATTTTCAAACCAGTTCGGGCTTGTACAAATCTGTAGATTGGTATATACCTTCCTAGCCACATCATGATACACATCAAAAACATCGTTTCCCGGATAGGTTGCCCTTGAACTGTCAAAACGTTTGTGTCAGTAAGGAGCGCATGTACGATATGGACCAGTATACGAAAGCAGGTCGACTCAATAGATAAAGTATGTCACCTAGGCAAAGGAAGGACTATTTCATCGAGAGTGTACTTCTGTCTAAGCAAAACTTCTTTATTCACGCCCTGCAGGACATTTAGTCATATTGTCAGAACTGAAGAAAGGTTGTCCTATGCTTGACCAGATGATCAAGTAATAGGTTTAAACAGAACATAGCTCATGCAAAAAAACCAGAAATTGCAGTCAGCCTAACTCATGTACAAGGGGAAAGGAGGAATAATAATGTTTTTGGGACTGTACAAAACTTGGAGGCAACAGGCTGCAACAATCCTGCTGATGGAAGTTGATCTAGTAAATCAATGTGAGAAATTAGATCTGAAACCATAATTTCTAGTGACTGAAAGACTTGAACCAAAGAGCCACTCCCGTACTAATTGGATTCTACTACAACTATCCAGCATGGTTGTATCGGAAAATAATTTTGTTTTTGTTTAAAACTGAAGTGTCCACATTCAAGTCCTAGATTGAGTAGTCCATCACTCGATGACTCTTAGTGTCAGAAATTGGCAAATTATTCTGTCAAAAGACTTCGTTCAATTGTTCAGTGTGCAGCATGTTGCCATGTGGGAGATTACCAAACTGAATAATAGGTTTGATGTAATTTCCTAAGGGTCAATCCTGCATACATAGACAAATCACAAGTAGGCATTGGGTTCTTGTATCTTGGGAGTTAAATTACCCACCAATATTCTTAATATCCTATACCTGATTAACATTATGCTAAAGTAGGCGAGCCTTTACCTTGCACCTCGTAGAATCCAGACTGTGTAAACTAAGCGCATCAGAAACAATGCCTACGTGTAGATTGAGACGCAACCCTACAGCCCTACCCCCTAACTAAGCAACTAATAGACTTGTAGGCCCCCAATAATGTTATCAAAGATACACCACTGCCAGTGGCAAACTCTGCAAGCTACTAACTAAACCCTCTAAGAAACCGCATTTTCCTAAGGGTACCAGTAGGTTCATCTGCTACCTTTATTCCTGCTACACTAATGCATAGAGACACTACTTAAAGAGGTCAATCTACCATCATTTGAGTCTACAACAATTATTCCAATAATTACATGTCCGAATTTACCTATGGACGAACATGCAAGCATAGGTTTAGCCTATCTAGGGCGTGAATCACTATAAGGTTATACCCTAAGGCACATCCTATTTTTATGTGACACAGCATCTTAGCTATGAAAAATACACCACAGCCTCGATATGAGAAGCAATCGATAAATGTTCAAGCTTGTGACGAGAAATATAGCAAACATAAGTACAGTATGTGCTTACTTCCTAGAACAGACAAATTACCCCCAAGAATATCACTCAATCCAAATTATTCCCATGAATTTGAATTCTTATTGTAAATACAATCACCTGAACCATTGACCGAAACTCTCAGGAAATTTGGACGGTAAACAAATCCAGACTCCCCTCCTTTCACTACGCCAAAAAACACCATAGACACCGCCATATATAACACCGGAGGCTCAAAAACCGGTGTAATAGATACATACGACACCGGTTTTGATGTACCCAGTGCAATATGTATTTAAAAAAAAATTGCCAGGTATATCATAATTAAAAGCAAAAAAACAAAAAAACCAAAAAAAAAACATCTGACACCGGTTTTGTAACAACCGGTGTCGTAGGTATACATACGACACCAGTTGTTCAAATAACCGGTGTTATAGGTCTTATACAAATTCCTTAGTTAATTTAGCAATTAACTTATCATAATCATCATAATTTCTCATAGATTCAACTTTTGGGGCGAGAGGAAAAAAGGAAAACCAAAGTCCATCAGAGAACCAAAAAATATTCATGTTTGATTCCCTAGATTGATTAATCGCAGCACCCATGTCGAAAAGTCGAAACCTTGATGAGTTATACTTGCCCCGGCCACACACATGACATTAAGAATCCGCACATATTTAGCTATTAATGAGTAGTCGGAACAAGAAGAAAGAAAGAAACATAAATACAGAGGTGTTCAAATATAAAACCACTTTCATTTAGCAATTGAGATACCTGCGTATATACTATACTGCCAATCATTCTCCTCCACCAGCAACTTATTCAATGCCAGCAACTTCCTATTCACCCGTCTGCAACCCTAGCGACTCCTTCCTCTGCTTCTGCCTACACCTAAACCCCAAAGCAAAATTTCAGTAACCTATTCAAAAACAAAATGTGTGCCATCATGCTCATTTCTCTCATCCAAACGTAACCCTGGTGTCTCTGCTATGCTAAAAAGACAAGCAATACAGTGCCCAAATCAAGGACCACTGTCCTCATATTAACCGCAAAGTATATTAACAAAGATTTTCCACATAGAGGCGTCAATGTTGCTATATAAAACGTAAAAGCAGAGTTGGAAACTAAAAGTAATGAACTCACAGTTAACGTCCAGATTTCTGATGCAGTATAGCTTGGTATTGTATCCAACCCCCGGACCAGTGACTGAAAGGGTTATTCGACAGATTCTGAGTTAGTATATTCCATGTTCTAAAAGTAAAATAATTATAAATTAGTCTGTGGAGATCCCCCCAAAGACAGCAGGTCAGTGGGCTATGATCACCAGCAATTCCAGATTCTCATATTCAGGTATTTTTAGAAAGCTCACATTTACCAAATATATAATGCAAGTCTAGAAACCGAGAAATTAGAAGCTCTGACATAAGAACCGGTGGGAGACGTGAGAAATCAGGATTAATCAAGTTGCAGCCTTGGCACAAAATAACCTATATAATCCAAATGTATGCGCTTACATCGATTTTATGCTACTTACATCCCAAAGTGATCGATCTTAGTATCTTAATCTTAATAGTGATCGATCTTAGTATCTTAATCTTAATAGTGCTCGACCGTACGACCTCCACAACAAAAGAAAGACCAATTTGACCATGGGAGGCCCGAGGTAGGCTTCCAGAGATTCAGATACAAGCATAATACACCCTGATGGCAGTTATCTTAGCATTCACGAGGGTTCTGATATGCCCACTCTTACAGCAAATGCAAAGCAAGGCTGGACACCAAAGTGAGCTTAATCATCTAGTGATACAGTGACCTAATGAGCTAGTCCGATTTGAGCTCAGGGACCTAATGCCAAAGCCAAACCAAAAACCACAGTTCTTTCTCATATATTCCCTTTTTTCTATGTTACAATCAAAACAACAAATGAACTAACTGATTAAAAGGGAGGAATAGAAAGTATGCTTTCAAAGCCAAAACTGATTAAATGGGGGAGGTCATAAGAGGCACCAAGATACCTAAAAGACCGAAACACGCTATAAGCTCCACTGCATTTCAAAGTAAAGTAGCGCAGAGAATCCTTAAAATGTTATTAAGAAATTTACCCAATAGTGGCTGCTATTCGTTGCTCTGGGGTGGCGTCGGATTGAGGCCCTAGGTCATAGACAGCAAATGTAAGCAAAACACCCAGGTGGTTTGACTTAAGCAGCTTAGACGGAGAAGTCAAAACTCCCTTTCCAGTCCGCCTGGCTCTTAGAATGTTGTCACGATCTTCCTACAACATCAACATCGACCACAATATCTTATAAGCGAGACAATGACAGATATTTCGAAGAATGAAATATTATTTAATTAATAATAACTCATGCAGACGAAAATAGGTAACAAGAATAATTTCAAAGCAGAAGATTCTCAAAATATGAGGTAGGAAGAACAATAATTACATCTGTAATGAAGCACATGCCTAATCCCATACTAAGACGAATGACGTCAAAAAGCTCTTCTTTACAAGCCTCAAATTCTTACATTACCTAGAGCCACGCAAAAAATTGCATCGATTGAGAGGATCGTATATTTGTATGTCAGCATGATTGGACAACGCACAATACCATATTGACCAACTGGATTGCTGCCTTTTATTTAAAAGGTAGGATTAACATTGTCTTCATAGTCAATAAGGAATTAAATGTATACAGAGAAATCTTTCTACTTATTTGCAATTGTGAAGTCATTGTGAAATAAATTCCATATCAAATTACACAAAAAGGCTTGTTAAAACACACCAGATCGGATCCTAGATGAACGAATCACATCCCAAAACGCGGGCTCCCCTTACTAAACGCACGAAATCCCCCCAAAACTAATGTAACACACCACATGAAATCCTAAACTAATATAACACACGATGAAATTCTAACTAATGTAACAAACCCCCAAAAACCCTATAACGAAGAATTCTCATGCGCAACAAAAAGCTGAAATCAGAATATAAGATAAGCTACATACCTCTTTAATGTGGGCATCGAGCTTCTTGCGGAGCTCATCGTTCTGCCAACCAATGGAAATCCTAGTGTTTCTCGCGAGTGCTTGTACGTTTCAAGGTAAAAAAACCTGAAACTGAAGTTGAATTGAAAACACAAAATCAAAATGGGCAGGAAAAATCAGAAATAAACAAAATTGAGATTATGCTTAACAAAATCAACAAAACCATGATTCAGAAAAACCAGGAATCCAGATTTTAACAAAAAATCAAAAATAAAAAATCCTTGGAGAAAAGGGAAAAAAAACTACTAAATAACCAATTCAAATCATCATAAATTAAACCCAAAACAAACCTAAATCAACAGCTCAAATCTTCAAAATTCGAAAAATTAAAAACAAGAAATGAAAAATCCAATCTTTTGTTATGATTGAGCATGATTAAAGAAAAAAAAAATAACCCTAATTTTGTAAAAATTAAATTGGGAGAAGAAGAAAAAGAAGAGGAGAAGGGGAAAAATACCGTAGTCGGAACGATGGCGTTTTCCGGCGAGTGAGGGCGCGGCTGCTGTTGCTGTTGCAATCGAAATTCAGGGAAATGAGCAATCGAAATTCGAACAAATAATATCTGGAAAGGAGCAAATCTCAATCAAAATCAAACAAACCAACAACCATACAATAAAAATTATTCGGAGACAATGATCAAGAACAAAATCAAACAAACAATGATCGAAAATCAAACAAAATCAAACAAACCAACAATCATAAAATTAGGGTAAGAATTGAAAGAGGTAAGGAGGAGAGTGAAAGGAAACGTTACTTGGAGGATCAATACACTTACCGGAGTGAGAATCTTCAAAAGAGGATAAAGAAGAGAGGAACATCAATGGAGGAGAGAGAAAATTGAAAACTGATGAAGAGAGAGTGTGTGTTTGGGGGTGAATGGACGGAGAGAACAAGGAGAATGAGTGATGGAGAAGATGGCAACATGCCTTGAGCGATGGACGACTGTGATCAATAGAGGCCCAAGATGAACGGTGTTGGGCGCCCTGCGATCCAACGGTCCAGATTGAGGCTTGAACCGAGGCAACATCCCAGCCGCCCAATGTGTTACTGTTCCAATGAACAGTTAACTGGCCTTAGAGGCTTTTATAAGGTGTATAGATTTAACTTAGGATATTGCCTATCCAACCAAATAAAACTTAGGATAAATTGGAGTGGCAATAACATCACAACTCAACCTAGTTTCTGAGACGCGATCATCGTGCAAAATATCAGCCGATGCATCACGCATCGGCCGACATACTATCGGTTTTGGTCTTGACCGCAACGTTATTTAGGCTGATATCGCGTAACTAAAATTGGCCGATATTTGCCAATACTCCCGATACATACGAAATGATATCGACCGAGATTCAGTCGATATTCTCCCGACATTTTAGCGATATGTACTGATATTTTGAAATTTTCCTCGAAAATTACCGTGATGACGTGTGATGACTGACCATAACACCGTTACCAAACCTGAGACCGAAATTTTGAACCATGTAGTACGTGATACTCCTGTTGGGGTGTCAACCCAAGTCCCACATTGAAGAAACAAGGACTAGAATCCTTATATATAAGTTCCACCTCCACTTAAATAGTATGAGGCCTTTTGGGTTGAAAGGATACCCTGTTGAGAAAACCGTGCGGGCTTGTCTCCAGCCCAAAGCGGACAGTAACATACTAATTGTGGAGCCGGTGGTGTGGCAGTCCACAACAAGTGGTATCAGAGCCACGGTTTAAAATGGACCTGTGTGGCAAGCAAGTGGACTGCGATTTGTGGGCATCCCCCCTCGGTAGCACCTCCTGATTGCGTGTTTCCGTATAATGGACGGAGTATCGCTTGAGAGGTCTGTGGCCATGAATTGGGCCTTGGTTTGAGGGGAGGATTGTTGGGGTGTCAACCCAAGTCCCACATTGAAGAAACAAGGACTAGAATCCTTGTATATAAGTTCCACCTCCACCTTAAATAGTATGAGACCTTTTGGGTTGAAAGGATACCCTGTTAAGAAAACCGTGCGGGCTTGTCTCCAGCCCAAAGCGGACAGTATCATACTAATTGTGGAGCCGGTGGTGTGGCAGTCCACAACAACTCTTTGAGAACTCCGTATATCTTGAGTTAATGGCTAAATTAGGCCCCGAACTTTGCAAAAACTTCGATTTCAGGACCCCAATCTTTTTTTCGCTGAAATCAGGACCTCATGTTGATTTGCCGTTAACAATTGCAACTTTGTTTGATGACGTGGCATTTAAAAGGAATGAAGTTCCTAAAATGTCGTTCCCCCTTCTCTCCTCCCTCCCACTTTTCATTCATCTTCTAAAACCTTCCATAATCTTCTTTTCTTCTCCAACTTTTATCCTAAAAGTAGCCAAGCATTTCACTGCCGACACAAATTCTTCATTTCCCCCAAAAATCCCTTTTTTTTTTTGGGATTTCATTTTATTTGATTTAATGAAGTGAGTTTGTTTTTGGGATATTTTCTATGGTGACCCTGTAGTTTCCGACTTTTTCTGTGGTGACCCCGTAGTTTCCGACCTTTCCATGGTGCCCTTGAGGTTTGCATTTTCGCGAAATCCGTAACGGTTGGCCTAACGCCATTTTTGGACGTTTGCCTCTGTTTCCTTCCGTTCCCTTCCACTCTAAGTACAACACTAAGCACCCCCACCTAATCAAATATTAACTTTATAAACAAAAAATAAAGAGGAAATTAACAAAAGAAAAATAAAAAAAGAACCCCATTTTCTCTGTCCTCCCGCCCTACCTACCCTCCACCTTGCTCACCACCCCTTCCCCACCCGCCCCTCCACCCCCGCCGATAACACCACCATCCGGGCCGGTGTTGGCCGGCTCTCATTTAATTTCCTTCATTTCCCTCATCTCCCTTCTTCTCCCTTCATTTTCTATCTTTCTTTTCTTCCTCTTTCACCCTCCAAATCGAATCCTTCCTTTACTCCTTCACACAATTAAGGAGAAGCATCTTTAGGTGATGGTATAATAGGTTGTCATGGTGGTTTCATGGATGAGGGAAGAGAGAAAATGGATATGAAGAGTGAGATGGGGAGAAGAGATAGGGGAAATGAAGGAAAAGGAAGATGGGAAGTTGCGGGGGCGGTGGGAAATGTGGAGAAGGCACGGTGTCGGATGGCGGGGGTGAGGGCATCGGTGGGGAATGGGTGGTTGGCAAGATGGAGGGTGGGTGATGGGGGATGAGAGAGAAAAGAGAAAAGGGGTTTCTTTTTCTAATTTTAGAATTGTAATTAGAGTGGAAAGGGAACGGAAGGAGATGGAGGCAAACGGCCAAAAACGGTGTTAACCCACCAGTTACGGATTTTGCGAAAATACAAATCTCAGGGGCACCATGGATAGGTCGGAAACTATGGGGTCACCACAGAAAAAGTCGGAAACTATAGGATCACCACAGAAAATATCCCTTTGTTTTTTATGATCTATTTGATCCTTTTTTAAGTCCAATCAGGCCAAAAAATGGAGGACCTCAAAATGAGGTGAGTTTGTTGTCTTTTTTTATTTGTGTGTTTGATTTTGATGAATTTGTTGTCAAGTTTTGATCTTTTACTGATTTTCTATTTTTGTATTGTTTTGGATTTATTTCAGTAAATTTCCAAATTCTGTTAATTTACCGCATTGATCGATGATGTGATGTTGATGAATTGGATTTTTACTGCTTGTTACCTTGGAATTTGGTTGTATGATTTGGGTGTCATTGTTTGGATTGGTTTCAGTAAGTATTATGTGCGATTACACCTAAATACTTGAACAAATTCTGTGTGCACTTATCGGTGCGATTTCACTCTCAAGCGACTCAATTGTTCTCACCGTTTCAACAATTTCTGTTTGCACTTCATCAGCATGTGGAGGATCAATTCACTGGTAAAATCACACCCATTAGGAAGCTTGAACCTTGGGCATTCTTGTTTTAATTCAAATAATCTGTCAAACATTCTTGTTTTAATGCAAATTTTGGGATTTAACCGTCAATTTTCAGATTTCAATAACAATAGCAAAAGTTCAGTCCCTTCTACGTCCACGTCAACTAACAGAGTTTGCAATTGTTAACGGCAAGCAATATGAGGTCCTGACTTCAGCAAAAAAAAGTTTGGGGTCCTGAAATCAAACAATTTGCAAAGTTCGGGTCCTAATTTAACCATCAACTCGTATATCTTTTCCAATATTTATTGGACCTAATCCCATCCCCAAACCACATCTCTCTCTTCAATCTTTCTCTGCTTGCCGTTGCTGGGTGGCTGTATAAATATAACGCCGCCCTCTCCGCCGGGCAAATGGGGAGCGCCACCGCCCGTATATTCACACTAATCTCAACATCAACTGGAACTCCACTCCTCCACCGTCATTCCTCCTCCTCCCTCCGCCTCCTCCGCCGCCTCGCCACCCTCTCATCCCCTCTAATCCTCCCTCCTCCTCTCTCCAACTTCCACACCCGCTCCCATTCCGCCGCCGATTCCACCGCCTTTCCGGCAACCGCCTTAGCTTCAGTCCCCTGGCCCGAATGGTCTCATTTCGTCGACCGAATTTCCGGTCCCGGCGTCCGAAATGCGCGCCACCTTGACGACGACGGCGAGTTCGCCGCGCCGTCTCAGCTCAGCGACGCTTTTTTGAATGATGCCGCTGCTCTTTTGGCTTTCGCCCGCCGTAATCCGTCGCTTTTGGGGTTAGTCAGTCTTACTCACTCTTCCTAAGCTTATTTTTGCTCACTCTTTTTTGCTGAAGTTTGCTGGACATTATCATTATAATCGTTACCTTATTGCCTAAAATGCGCCGTCTATGGCGAGGTGAGGGGAGTCGGATGTACGCAACTTTCGCCCTTATGTTAGAGATACTAACATAGAGGCATTATTTTACAATATAATAGTCCAACAGTTTAATGAGCCATTTTACTTTATTCGGTTATATTGGGAAGTCAAAGAGCAGTGACCCATTTCTCTGTACTGTGATGATTGTACCTGATTACTGGTTGAGACTTGAGAGCATACTCTTAGTTAGATGTTTTGGAGTCGTAATTATTGGAATGTGTTATCTTACTTTAATTATCGTACATTGGTGGAGCTATACTAGGGTATCTAGTGTACTGAATTCGCGAAAATTAACTGAATTTAGCCGAATTAGTTGAATTTTTTCGCTGTAAATCTGCTGAAGTTTAAGGGAAAAGTAAGCTCTTGAAGGCATGCTGCCCTTGCTCTGGTTACTGCTTTGATCATATTCTATTTGATGTTTACTGGCATTTGGTTGCTTCCCTTACAATTCCTAATTTTTCCCCTTGCTTTTTGCTTGAACAAAGGTTTCTTCCTAGAGAGGACATAGAGGTGATCATTGAGTATGTTTCGCCGTCATTGTTCAAGGATGCTGCTATAGTTACGTCAAGGATGAGGTCCTTCCTTGCTGGTGATGCCAATTATGTAAGTTTCTTTTCGGTACTTGGCCTAATTCGACCTTGATATCAATTGTCTATCCATTGTGTGGGAAGGTCATCTCTTGATAATCTTCCGGTACTATATTGTTGACGAATTGACCACCTTCACAAATAAGACTTTTGGTGTACCTCGAATCAAAGAAGTAGGTGCTTCTAATGCTGTAGTATGTACGATCAGTTGGGATGAGGTTGACCTCATTCCAAGCTTGAAATTGATTTAAAATATGGTGGGAGAGTTTTGAGTTGGATTGTTAGCTTAGGGCTACTTGGGAACATTATCTTACTGTAGAACCCTGTTTATGTTTTTTTTTTTTTCCTTAATTTTGCAGTTTAGCTGGTGCTTCTTTGCTTTGTTCAACTTGGCAGGTTTCTTTTTCTTTTCTTTTTTTGGGGTGATCCGAAAAGCTTGCTTCATATTTAATGGTAGAGGTTAACTTTAAAACTTGACCTAGTTGCATCACGTTGACTAGGCCGATTAAAAAGATTGGAAGACCATGTCAAGGCGGAAGCTGCAGGTTTAATCCCTTACAATACAATTTGGACTAAGTTAAGCTGAATCAGAAAACTTGCACTTTTCTGGTCATCTGTCTCAAACTTGGTTTGAATTGTTTTCCTAAAAAAGGTCAACTCTTGCCTTACATAGAATGGGCATTGAAATTATAAAGCTCCGGTATTTTTCACTGTTAGTGCTTGCTTTTTAGTATTTACTACTTTCTCGCAACTATGTGATGAGCTAGTCATGTGTTACTGCCTTATTTTATATCCATCTAGTATTTCTTTGTTAGGGCCTGTTTGGCCAAGCTCCAACTTCTGCAGAACTACTTCTCAGAAACAGTTTCTGAGAAACAGTTTCTGGAGGAGAAGCTCCAAATTGGAGCTTCTACTTCTGAAGAACAAATTTACACTAGAAGTGCTTCTCAGAAACCAGAAACAGTTTCTCAGTTTTGGGTGTTTGGCCAGTTTTCAGTTTCTAGGACCCAGAAACAGTCCAGAAACACTTCAGAAGCTTGGCCAAACACACCCTTAGTGGTCGTTTTTACTATGAGCTAGTCATGGTGCTACTTTTGAAACAATTTTCATTATGGGTTAGCAGTAAGCAGCCATTCTATGTTCAACATAGAGGCTGGCGTGCATCCGACCCCGCACCCCCTACTTCTCCTGGGGTAATGTAGTTGTTGTTATTGGTCATTGTTCACCCCCCCCCCTTCCTGATTGGCTAAAATCTATTTCTTGATAGCTAGTATGCTAACTTTTAGAATATTTTATTTTTAAATATTTATGGAGTGATACGAATAATAAACTGAATCTGCTCTTTCTGATCCCAGCTAAATACATGGTTTATAGGTTTCGGAATATGAGAAACCATGTACAGTGGATCTCATGAAGTTTCTACTAAGCTATGCACATATGGTTATCATTTCTTCTGAAGAGGTAGATAATTCTGGTAAAGTAGAATCATCTGTGAGGAAACTGTTCAGTGATTTGGCCAAGTCAAATGGAGCATCAGCGGAGTCTGTTGCATCAGTACAGACTCAGTTTCTTGAAGGTTATGGGCCGAGATCAAGATCTTTTGGAAACAATATTGCAATGAAGAAGGGAGACTGGATATGCACAAGGTGAGTCAGCTTTAAGTTTTGCAATTAGGAAAATGTTCTATTAATAGATCAGGAAAAGTACATTGAATGAGGATAAGGCGTCCCAGAAGGCAGCTAATTACAAATCATTCCAGGGCCTTTGTAAAATTGTGTGGGGATTTCCCTTTAGTAATCTTCTCTGAAGAATTCATACATCTATATTATGATACTTTCTATTATTTGGTTTTGGGATATAATGTTATTTAAGCAAAATGGTTCACAAAATTATCTGTGCTTCCTCTTTTTGTGAAGTAGCAGTCAGTTGCGCAATTTGTAGTACATTCTACCCCCCTTACCCCTCCTTATGGCGGGAGCCTTCCTTACCCCTCATGGAATTTACGCAAAATGGTTCGTAAATTTATCTGTGCTTCATCTTTTTGTGAAGTAGCAGTCAGTCGTGCAATTTGTTGTACATTTGACCCCCCCCCCTTACCCCTCCTTATGGCGGGAGCCTTTTTGGCACTGGGTAATGTTGTTGTGGTGGAGATTGGGCGAGGGGTTCTCTCTGAAGCTCAGTTTATAATTCAATTCGGCATACTTTTTCACACCCCTACGTATCATGAACCATAATGTATTTTTTATTGAATGACCAATATCATTGTATGCTATGTAAATACCAAGTTTCGACTACCCAAGCTCTTCTGTCTAGTACCAATTACCATTCAGTCTCAAGTTTGCCGAATTAAGTCATGCTGACATCTCTTATCAAAAACAAGCATGATTTTGTTTTTCTTGTTTTCTTTTTTTTTCTTTTTTTTCTTTTTTTTTTTTGGGGGGGGGGGGGGTGGGGGGGGGGGGTGGGGGGGGCATAGTCCCATGATTTTGCATTAAATTACTATTATCTAATCTTTCTCTTGACTGATTAAACATACGATTGAGCAGGTGCAGTTTTATGAACTTTGCTAAGAACCAAAGTTGCCTTCAGTGTGAGGAGGCACGGCCAAAGAAAATTTTAATTGGTGGTGAATGGGACTGCCCTCAGTAAGCATTTCACGTTCATCAATGTTTCTTGCATTTTATTTCAGTTTTCCTTCTGTTTCGTGCATTTCTGATCTCTTGACTTCGGGGTCCAATTTTTCAAGTAATATTTCATCCTTTCTGTCTTCCCCTCTATGTTCAGGTGTGACTTCCTTAACTTCAGTAGAAATGTTGTTTGTCTGAGATGTGATTGCAAGAAACCCGGGGGGAACCCTCAGCAGAGCTCCTCTGGTGTATCTGGGTTTGGAAGTAATAGATCCTCTGGTATAAGTAATACAGTGAAGCCAATAGCTGAGAGGGAAGGCCAGCAGCAACAGTGGTTAACTAAGATAACTCAATTGGAAGAATCGTCTGATCTAAGCAACTCTGTAGCAGATGAAGATTTTTCCAAGTTCAAGCCGGCAGGAGGTAGCGGGGCTGCCTCACAGTCGAGGAACTTGGCCGTCGATGGGAATCTTGATGGTGTTGACATTAAGGCAAGGAGTGGTAACAACAACATCAATATGCATATTAACCAGGCTCTCGATGAGCTTTTAGGTCACCGATCTCCGACTTCTGATTCAAGTGGCAACGATGGTGCTCCGGGGAAAAGTATCAAGGGTGAAAGTCTATCTGCCACTTCCAATGCTGCTTCTCCCGAATATGGGAATCTTAGTGATCCTAAGTCCAGCCGTGACGCCTTTGCTTCTGCAAATGCCCAGCTATCTGTAGAGAAGTGTGGTAGCCAGATGGGAGATAAAGATAGGGAACAAGCTGAAAAATCTGAGAGATGGTTCAAGAAGGTTTCAGAGGCGAATGATGTACAAGAGCTTTCTAGTTCAATATCTGATGAGGACTTCCCGGAAATCATGCCGATGCGCACTGGTGAGAATCGATTTGTTGTCAGCAAAAAGAAAGATCGTTCTTTGACTTCTCCAATGTACAAGAGGCGAACGACAATGGAGCAAGCTGGCAGTAGTAATCATGTGCCATTTGTGCCCTTTCCACCTGGTTACTTTACCCAGGAAAAGCCAGACTCAACCTCTCCAAGCTCTAAATTAAAGGCATCAGGGGATGCTAAAACTGACATACGCAATGACAGTAACTATGCAAAACTTCCAGGTGAACAGACTGGTGGAGTGAGCTCTGATCCTGGGCGCACAGGTGTAAGAAATGCAGATAAAACCAGGGACTCTAATGAGACATCACAGAAAACGGATGAAACCGAGTCTTTTGATCCTCAGTTTCGCAGTTCTCGTAGTGATGGGTATTCTAAAAGTGAGAATGGTAGTGGAACTGATCTGTATGGTGCTACTCAGGAGAGGGAAAACTCAAGCCCAACGGACATCTCTTGGCGAGGGAGGAGCTTAGAGGGATCAGCAGTGAAAGAACCTGACCCTCTGGACATGTCTGAGGAAGCAAAGACTGAGAGGTGGTTCCGTCGTGTTGCTCAGATAAAGGACATTTCAGAGCTTAGCCAGATTCCTGATGAAGACTTCCCTTCCATAATGCCAATGAGGAAGGGAGTGAATAGGTTTGTGGTGAGCAAGAGGAAAACACCACTTGAGAGACGGTTGACATCTTCGCAATACCGACGGAATCTTCCAGTTGTGAACTCTGAACCTCATGAAGACAGGAAGGAAACTGAATCTAGTTAAGAATCTGTTCTCTGTACACTGTATAAATTTGAGTTGTAAGTACACTTTTGGTTATAGTGACACTGATTTAGACAAAATTAGACTTCTTCCATACCAAATACTCAGACCGTTGGAAATCATTGAGAATTAGTTCTACAGATTAAAATTTGATAATAGTTGAAAATTGGTGTACAGGACTCACTGTTTCTTCTACCCGCTTTTTTTCTCTCCTTTGAGCAGGTGAAACATTGCGATCACTTTGATTGGTAAATCAGAAATGCAATGTAGAATAAAATATGTACTCCCTCATTTTTCTAGTTTCATTTGAATTCTTTCGCATATTCAAACGAGACGTACGTTTCATTTGAAATCCTCTAAAATATTCAAACGAAACGTAAAAAATCTAAAAAAAAAAAGACGGAGTAATAATTATCGTTACCCATCTACGTCGGTTGTTAACCAAATTTATTACTCCGTATAAGATTTGTAACCAATAACGGCCCCGAACTGTCTCTTTCCCGCTTCTCTTCTCATCATTTCAACCGCCAAACTAACTAAAACTCAGAGTGCAAGAAGCATAGCATAGTATGAAACCATGGACATCAAAATTTCCAACTCCTCGCAATTCACACCAATTCTTCATTCTCCCGCCAAAACCACACTTTACAGAGTAAACTCTTCTTTTCTCACTCTCAAAACTTTCTCAGCGGCTCAAAATAACTTGAACATCACGTTGCTCCGACAACCCGACTTCAAACCCACACCAATTCCAACGCCTCGACAACCCGAACACGAACCCCAACCCGAATCGCTATCAAGTAGTACCGAGAACCCGAACACCGCGTTGGATGTTTTGCGCTTGTTTGATGGGCTTAATCTTGTCGTTACTCCGGATATTTACGCCTCTCTTGTTGTGGAATGTACTCGAAATCGCGACGCTGTTCAAGCTTCGGAGCTTTATGCCCACATGAAATCGAATTATAGGATGGTTAAGTACTTAAAAGGGTCTTCTGGGTTGCTTTTGTTTAATCGAATATTGATGATGTTTGTGATTTGTGGTTGTTTGGATATTGCACACAAGGTGTTTGATGAAATGCGGCACCGAAATTCTGTTTCTTTGGCTGTTTTGATTGCTGCTCTTGTAAATAGGGAGTCTTTTGACGAAGCGTTGGCGTTGTATGTGAATATGTATTCGTGTTGTGTATATGAGGGGAGTTATGAAGCTTTGCAAGTCGTTGTGGCGTGTGTTTTTAAAGCTTGTGTGTCTGTGAAGGATGTGGATTTAGGAAAGATGGTTCATGGGTGGTTGATTAAGATGGGTTATGGTAGAGAGTTGTTTGTTGCGACTGCTTTGGTTGAATTTTATGGGAAATGTAGATGTTTGTCGGAGGCTAATAGTGTGTTCTTTCATCAAGTTCGAATTGATGGTGGTTGTGATACCGTTCTATGGACACGTGCCATTGTAAATAATTGTCGTCAAGGCTGTTTTGATGAAGTTATTAGGATTTTTCTGGAAATGGGATTTGCTGGGGTAACGATGAATGAGTACACTATTTCTAGTGTTCTTAAAGCTTGTGGGAGAGTAAGTGATGGGTCTTTTGGACGGCAAGTTCATGGAATTTCTGTAAAGCTTGATCTTGACACCCATGTCTTTGTGATGTGTGGTTTGGTTGACATGTATGGGAGATGTGGGCTATTGACAGATGCAATGAAGGTGTTTGACATGATTGACCATGACAAAAGAAGTAGCGCTTGTTGGAATGCAATGGTTACTGGTTTCATTGAACATGGGATGTGGATTGAAGCCATAAAAATGTTGTACCAGATGAAAGCTGCTGGTTTTCGGCCCAAGCAATCACTCGTAGATGAAGTGAGGATGGCCTGCGGAAGTGTAAAGCTGGGGATGAGTACTAGTCTAGTGGATTGATCCTGCTTCACTGTATTGAACAATAGTTTGTAACGGTTGAAGGTACGTTGAGCAGCTTGAGTGCAGATGTGAAAGTGCGCTATCATGCTTTATGATTTATAGCGGGCCATTTGTTTGTGCTTCAGACTACTGAACAAGGTTAGAAAATTGATTGTTAGGATAGAAGAGACGAGATCATTAACATTACTAGCATGAGCAATTAGCTGTTACCGTATTGAACATGATGAAACACAAACCTGGTTTGCCTTTTGATATAGAGTGTATATGTAGACTGCAGAATATATTTTCGAGTTTAAAACTCCTGCACTATCAAAGTTATTACTCATTTGGACTCTCTGAAAATTGCAACATTTTTACTTTCGATACTAGTTTAGTCATATATTTTCTTTTTGTGTTTGTATTTGTTAGTCATATTTTTTTGTTTTTGTGTTTGTATTTGTTAGTCATATTTGATCATCTATCAACTCAAGCTATTGCTTCAAATTAACTTTTGTTTAAATTTAGTTTTAGTTACTACCAAGACAAGGGGAAAACAAATTTAGTAGTATCAATCAAGTTGTTACCGAGGCTTTTTGAGTTCTGATCGGTTTGTGGTGTTTACAGATAATTAGTCTAATTACCTCGATAGTAGTAAATTTAACTCTGTGTTTCTTCCATTGTGGAGTCAGTGGGATGAACTGGATTCGCTCATTAAAAAACATCGGGTGATTGATGGAGCAGATTCCGTTTGCAAGGGTAGAAACTCTGTGCTTCTTTAGCTCTTACATTTCAGGTGAGCTTTATGAGACAACAACTTTCTTGCAGTTTGGATTTCCTCTTTGCAGTTTGGAGCAGGTGATTAGAATACTCTAGGGTGTGTGTATTTATTGGACTATTGGAGGTCCTGAGGCCACAAGCTATATGCTAACATGTTCCTTCTATATTCATTTCCTACTTGATGTCCACATCTCTTGTAGCTTGAAATGACAAACCCTTTTGTAGCTTTGAGTCTTTGTAGGAGTACATACTTGGGGCAGATCCAGGGCCGTAAGCTATTTGCTAAGATTTTGTTTCATTCTTTTGCTGCTTGTTCACCCTTTCTAGTCTAAGCTTGCAATTATAGACCTTTCTTGTAGAGATATCTTTTCTTTTTTTTTTTTTTTTTTTTTTTAATTATGGCAGTTTGGTATCCTTTCTTGCATTTTCAACTAAAATGAAATGTCAATGGTTCTTTTGACGAATCTGCGATGGTCTCTTGACTCTCTCCTGTTACCTCTGTTTCTATTTTAATTTAGATGTCTATCTGATGTATATGGACTTGTAGTACAGGTTTATATGAAGTACATGTTTGAGAATCAAATCAAATACTGGCTCGATCGGAAACAAAAGTACAACAGGTACATTTTCTTTACTATATGCTGCTGTTTGATGGAACTCTATATCTTCTCCTACATGGGTGTGGCAGTTCCAGACTTTCTACATCATCTCTGTAGTTTACTCAACTTGAGATTTTTCATACTTAGGGAAGTATGCTGTGCTGATTGCACCATCCTACCATGCCTATCTCGTTCTCTCTTTTGATGCCTGTATTGTCTGTTTCGCGCTCAATGTGCTGCCTTCATCTGTGTTGTCGACTATAGATGATGATTGCCAGACATATCATTAATATAGTACACTCAATTTAATGAACCAATATAGATTGGTAGCACACTTGCTGTGATCATATATCTTCTTGAGCTAAGACTCTTTAATGAAGATTGCATACTGGTATGTCTTTCAGACCCCAACCATGTTTTTTTTTTTCTCGAAATACATGCAAGAATTGTTCCTGTAAGATCTTGCATGATACTAATCATTCTTGTTGATGTCTTTTCTCTAGTTACTCGGAATACACTTGCTGAGTCCGCCGAACTGTTCCTTCCCTGTTGCCTTTCCTCTATAATCGCAGCTTAATTAGTCTTTCCCTATCTTTTAATCATGTATGAATCTATTTAATTGTATGTTCCAGCACATCCTACGGCCATTTTTGAATCCTTTAGGAAGTTGCTATTGCCCACTCCACAGTCCACCCCCGCCCCTGCCTCCACCCATACACTGTCATTTGTGGATTGTCATCCCTTGTGGTCGTGAATAATGAAGGAAATTATTGTCCTTTTCATCATGCTTTAGGAAATTGCTATTGTCTGAGTCGTACAAACAGCCCCGTCCAGGCATCTACTTCCACATTCGAAAGTGGTTTCTGACTTGAAGGACTGATGAAAGGTACTCCGTATTTTGCTAACGAAACAGCAACAAATTTAGGAAACAGACACTGTGATTAGACTTCAGACGAGCGAAAATTTGTACACTCTAATCCTGAGTTTAGGAGTTCTCTTGTCCAGTCTATTTTAAGGTTTTGATACATTGCATATTTTGGTACTGTCCTGATTCATGCGTAAGCATCACGGGAGATGTTTTTTACATTCCCTTTGGAAATGTGACTCACAGAACCAATACGAGGAGTGTAAACATCCTTACACAAACTGCCAGACATCACGGCTAACTTATGCTGAAAAATTTGGATGTTTGGTTAATGCTTGCCGACCCCAAATCATTTTGGGAATAAGGCTTGGTTGTTGTTGTTGTTGGTTAATGCTTGCTGAGTTGTTGTATGCGTTTTACTCTTTCACAGCGTATGTCTGTAATCTTAAAATTGATCAGGATCCTTTGGAATTATATGCAGAGTTTTTTTTCTTCCAAAAACATAACATCTTTATAATGTTTATCATTTCAAGTAAACTTAGAAAAAATTTAATAACCAATATCGTGTATGGTTTCGCAAAAAATTATTATTTTTCATGTATTATTCCCCTCGGAAACTTCCAATGGAAAAGGAATGTAGAAAACAATGAGAGTCGTGGACAGTTCTGGAGCATTGTCATATGTTCAAATCTGACATATTTTGAATGAATATAAATACAGCTGACTTGTGGTAAAATATGAACAAGTAAGGGTCCTCAATTCAATAACGTGGCAATAAGTGGATCGCTATTTCCCTTATTTGAAAATTATTACTGAATTTCATCATTTACTCTATACTTTAATTTCTCTTCTATCTTGGCTGCTTCTATTCTATGTTTGGATTGATGTATCCAAAACCAAAGAATCAACACCATCTTTCACCTTATCAGCAGGGAATCACATTCTCTCTTTAGAAGTATCATTCCCATCTTCTGTTTCTATTGGTTATTCATGAACTTGCACAGACACGGACACGAGTTACAATTTTAAGTGTACGTGTAATTTTGTGTGTTGAGTGTCCAACAAGAATATTCGTTGTGTTTTTCCTATGCTACGACGGAAGTGTTCAATGTGGAGGAAAAAGTTAGCTGAAACGCTACATGCAGTTCTAAGCTTAATAGTGTTCACATTCTTGGATTTTCTAGACTCCGTTTTATGCATAGTCTATGCATTTCTTGATGAGTTCTTTGAGGGTACTTCTCCTCCGTGTTACTGCCATAAGAGAGAGGATGATAGGCGTGAAGGCGAAGTTTCGGAGACATTGTGTGAAAGACGAAATGTCTTTAGAAAGATCGGTTTTCTTAAATTGAAGAGCGGAGGAAAGGGAAAAGCAGACAGGAATGCAAAGAGGTGGTCTGATTGTGGATGTGAGTCGTGTGTTTCTTGGATGAAAAATGAGGATGATCTTAGGCTTCATGTTGTAGTCCAAGAGCCAGAGACATCATCAGGTACTTGGTTCTTTTTCATTTTCTTTGGTCGCGTACATCTGACCCCCTCCTCGCCATAGGCAGAAACCTTTGAAGCACCGAGATAATGTCGTTATTGTTGTTGTATTTCAATTTTTTATCCTGGCCTTGACTTCTTGAATTTTACACAAATATCCTAGAATTGCCTGTGGAACATATTTCTGATGAGAGATAAGAGACAAAGTTGCATTTCTATGTTCTAGTAGTGGTATATAGTATTACAGCCTAAGTATTTCTCAGTTATTGCATATTGCTTGTCCTGTATCAGTGGTCTGTGGTCGGAAATTGATCGGTTCACTTGGGATTGTGTAGTGCTCAGTTTCACATAAATCCGAAATTGAAGCACTGGTGCTAATTCCGTTCACTTGGTTTATACATAGCATGATTTGAGATCATGTTCTTCAAAAAGCACCTCTGAATTTTAGTGCAGAAGGATTTGTACATTTCAACTATAAGGGTTCATATAGCTTGACTAGTCTCACTTCATGTTTGCTGGACTTTTCATGAAGTAACAACTGTCTCAGAAACAAATGAGTAACTTTTGAATTCTGAGATGCCCTCCTCCATGAGTGTTTTTATCCTCTCTACAAGATAACTTTATTATTGTCTACAAAACTGTGCGATTATCAGACTAATGTACCTGGTACTGTGATACCAGAGTTACTTGAATTCCACACACCTGGTCTTAGTTACCTATATTTCACTGAGGTGTTTGACACCACACAAAGGTTTCTGAAACTTGCTCTGTAGATATACCCAAAATTCCTGTATCGACTCTTAAGAATTATCAGTGAGCAGTCACACAGACAATTCTTGAGTCTGTTTTAATTTTCATGGAAATTCCCTGCTAACTGGCTAACTGCCAACAAACAGATTCTCCAGCTGAGGAACTCTTCTAGTCTTCCGTCATGCATCCGACAATGCTGAGAGAGCGAATTTTTATGGGGTATGATTTGGCTTCTAATGACTACTCTGTCCTCTTTTGAACAGCCAGTATCAAGGATTGCGGGGCCAAGATGACCGAGAATGTCGTGTTTTTACATGGTTTCATGTCATCATCATCATTCTGGACAGAAACAGTTTACAGTTCTTTGTCTGAAGATACAAAAAAGAACTACAGGTTGTTTGCCGTTGATTTGTTGGGATTTGGAAGAAGTCCAAAGCCAAGAGATTGCCTATACACTCTACAAAATCATCTGGAAATGATAGAGAAATCTGTTCTCGTTCCGTTTGAGTTAAATTCCTTCCACTTGGTTGCGCACTCTATGGGCTCAATAATTGCATTGGCTTTGGCCGCAAAGCATCCTCAGTCAGTGAAATCTGTTACTCTGATAGCACCAGTAAGTATATGTCTGACAAACTCTTATCTGTGTAAATACTAAATACTGCAAGGATCCAGACTCGTTTTTTTTTCTTCGCAAATTGTTGTTCTAGGAGTCAGTACAAAGTTCAGTCTTTCAATTTGTTCACTGGTCAGTTTTTTTCTAATGCTCTCGGATTTTCTTTACCAGCCCTACTTCCCTTCATCGAATGATAGTGCAAGCTTATTGGCACTAAGGAAACTTGCTGAGAAAAGGCTGTGGCCACCAATACTTTTCGGAGCATCATTTATGTCATGGTACGAGCACTTAGGCCGAACTGTCTGTTTCGTGGTTTGCAGAAACCACAGGATGTGGGAATCTTTCCTAAGAGTAGTCACCAGGCAAAGGTACCTGATTACTTGTCTACTCTATAACATCACTATATATGCTAAAGCATAGCAAATTCACTTATCTACAGCTCTCTTTTTCTTTCAGGGATCTTCACTTCCTGGTCATGGACTTTACCAAGCATACCCATCATTCGGCCTGGCACACCATGCATAACGTGATCTGTGGCGGTGCAAAACATCTAGATGAATACTTGGAAATTTTGAGTGAGAATCGAGTGAAGTTGACAGTGATTCAAGGTGATGAAGATCAAGTAGTTCCACTTGAATGTAGTTTTAACATTAAGATGAAAGTTGAGGATGCAGATGTTAGAATTATACCTAACAGAGATCATTTGACTGTCATATTTCATCAAACTAAGAAGTTCACCCAAATTTTGGAGAGCATTTGGATGCCATCTAACTGAAATCTTGATGTTTGGTTGCTTTGGTTTGAATTGTGCAAAAGGATGTATATGGTTACTTCATTTTTTAGACAAAATTACATTGATATTCAATCTTTTGGAACTTGTTATACTAATCCCCTCACCAATACAGTCAACAACAAAGATAATCTCTTCCACCATCTAATTTATTACGAATTTGGGATGGCTTTGATCACAAAAGCATCATAACTATTGAGCAGTAAAGTTGGCCTAATGATTAGGAGTTTAACCTGTTTAAAGATGATCTTGTGAAATTCTTATATCCCCTTCTCTTGCGGCATTGAAACTATTAGGAAGTACACGAGATTTCAATATTGCCGAGCTTAAGAAAATAAGACAATTGATAGAATTTGTGAGCAACTTAGACGTCAAGCCAGCCACACTCCAATTTTGCTAGCCTTAGCACTATGCTTGGGCCCACCATTTCTCCACTTTTTCCCTCTAATGATGTGTCCAAACACAGTGTTGGGGCTAGCATAACTAGCTACACTTGTAGGATATTATCAAATATAATTGAGTTCTTCCGATTTTCATGCCCTACATTATTGTTTACCGTATTTGTTTTCGTGATCAACCACATACGTAGTACTAGTATAAGTCAAAATGCAGTATATCGGATATCCAAGTCCGAGTCCGTAGAGATTGTTCGACGGAGAGCACCATCACCTACCAAAACCACACGTACCACGAGGGTAGGTGTGACAAAAACCCCATATCTTGTTATCTTTCCCAACAAAAACGGCACTACTTTATTCCAAGCTGAATATATTCAGGAATAGACCCATCATTATTTTAGTACTATTATTATACACCAAAGTCCAACCATTTTAGACACACTTTACATTGACTCTGGCTTCCTAAGGAAGATCGCCCACGCCCATAGACTGGACCTTTGAACCCTGATCATTTCTTTTGTATAAAACCCATTTCACTCACCTAACAATTTCCCATAAAAAAAACCCAAAAAAAAAAACAAAAAAAAATCAGCAGAAAATGGAGTTCTTAGAATCTGCTGAGATGCAAATGGTAGCCATTGGAGTTGCAGTTGTTGTTGTGATTGGTACTGCTGCTTACTTTTACTCCAGTAAGAAAAACAAAGGTGGGTTTTATTTTGTTTGATTTGATTTGATTCAATTTCATGTGTTTTTTTTTTTTCACAGTTTTTGTGTGAAAGATTGAATTTTGATTAGTGGGTATTTGTCTGATTTTGATGTTTTTTAATTGTAGGATGTTTGGATCCTGAGAATTTCAAGGAGTTTAAGTTGGTGAAGAAAACTCAACTGAGTCATAATGTGGCTAAGTTCACATTTGAACTTCCTACTCCCACTTCTGTGTTGGGTCTTCCCATTGGCCAACACATCAGTTGCAGGTTTCGACTTCGATTTCGATTTCGACTTGTGTTTGTATATTTGTTGATGATTTGTGTGATTTCTTTGGTTGTGATCACTGAATTCCTATGGTTTTTGTTATGATTTGTTTCGAGTTTCGGATTCAATTTTATGGGTGCTTGTTTTACTAGATTGTAGATAGTAGTCAATTTATTTGTTGGGGAAGGAAGTAAGGAACGCAGCAAACTGATATTCTACTCAAGTAATTTAGGCTAAGAGCAATTGATTGCGTGGCAAATCTTGTGCATTCGTGCAATACAATTAGTTGGCTATGATTAGTTGATCAGCTGTTCTACTAGGTTTGTGATTTATTTGTGGCTGCTTTTTGGATGGCGATTCATGTTAGCCGACTCCAAATTTTGGGAACAAGGCTTGGTCGTTGTTTATGATTCGATTGAAGTTTTTGATTCTTTTTGTGACATGGGGTTGACTTTCTCTTTGTGATGTAGGATTGACTTTTAGTAGTGCTATATCCATGCAACTACAATATTCCTACCTTTTTATTGCTTTAAACATTGAAGAAATAAGTAATATCAGAAACAAAGAAATGAGAATCCTTAATCAACTTATTACTTATAGTTGGAAAAAACTTGTACTAGACTACTAGTTGCTGGTGTCATGGTGTGTGCCCTTTTGGATTCATTTTCCAGTATGATCTTGGTATGCGGATTCTGTAGCATACTGGACACGCTGCCATAGTGATATGTATGCAATTGGCCAATCTAACATTAGTTATAAACATGAATTAAACATTCGAAAATTGGTGGACTCTGCCAAGCTGGAAGCGTAGTCATGTTAGATGCTTGGGGCGCAGGTCATGTACTAGACGTTGACCCTGCATCGTTTAGTTCTCACGTGCTTAACCTTTCCTAGTCATCTGTAGTCTGCCGCCTTCTCTTCTAATTGCTGGTATACTGGTTTTGTTTATCTATTTCACCTTGTGTAACCTCAGTCCAGAATTTGAGAAATGTCTTGATGTGATCTGAAACAGGGGTAAGGATAGTCAAGGTGAAGAAGTCATGAAAGCGTACACACCAACTACATTGGACTGTGATGTTGGGCGCTTTGAATTGGTTATCAAGGCAAGTGTTGTTCGGTTTTTTTTCCCTGAAGAGCTGCATTTTGCTCTTTCCAAGTATATTTTTTCGTCTTTGAAATGAAAATTGCTACTTTATCTGGCATTATCAAATTTAATGTCGTGCATGGATTATCTAATAGATGTATCCACAAGGAAGAATGTCACACCATTTCCGAGAGATGCAAGTTGGTGATAGCCTGTCAGTCAGGGGGCCAAAGGTACGCTTTATTATGTGATTGGACATAACTTGTTGGTCGTCATTCTTTGTTAGGTCTGATTTCCGTATGCTGCTTTAGAAGGTAGCATTAGCAAGACTGAGCCTAATAATTCATTTCGATTGTTGTCAGGGGAGGTTCAAGTACCAGCCTGGTCAAGTTAGAGCTTTTGGGATGCTTGCTGGAGGTTCTGGCATAACTCCGATGTATCAAGTACTGATGCACTCTCAAACTTTGCAGTTCTAAGTATCTCAGTATTGGCTTGAACAGCCAGCAACTTAGTTAAACTATGTGCTTACTGCTTTCGTCAGGTATCCAGAGCCATATTGGAGAATCCAAACGACAAAACAAAAGTACATCTTATTTATGCAAACGTAACATCTGACGATATTTTGTTGAAGGTAATGACCTGACTTATACACTCCTTTCATCAGTTATGCACTGCTAAGTTATGTGAAGCATGAAGGCTTTGGGGGCTATGATCTTTACTCTGTTACAGTAGCTTCCATATACTATCAGCAGGTTACCCCTATCTGGAACGTGAGAAACTGAGAATAATGTGATGCATAAAAAATTGGTTTAATTTAAATTGCATGGACATTACTGAACTTTCTCTGTTCTTTCATGGCTGAACTTTTAATCATACTTGATTTCCAGTCTGTATTGTGTTAGTATGTATTGTTGCTCAACCTTAGTTCAGTCTCTTGTTGTCGTAATTGGCATATCTGCGTAAGTCCTGATAAAAGGAGGTTGGTTGGCCGAAGGGAGGGAGTATTTAGCGATTGGGGTAGGTTCTAGTAGAAAACAGTTTAGTCTGATTCATTAGTGTTCTGGTTATTCATATAGCAATGTCAAACGGGTAACAGTGTAAGTATTATTTGAACTGATAAAAGACTTACCTTGACTCTTAAAGGTAATTCATTACTTGCTACTTGAGTTTGGTGGTGTGCTTGGGAAGTCAGAAAAAAAAAAAAAAAAAGAAAAATGAAAATCAAAGTCTTAATTTTGATGGGCCTAAGCGGCGGCGGCGCGGGGGGGGGGGGGTTGGGGTGGGGTGGGCGGGGGTCTGGAATATCATCATTTCAGAGTATGTACCCAAAAGCCCATAGTTGCATATTGCTCCTGTATTTTACTTAGATAGGAAAACAGTGTTCTTTTTAACCTGTCAATCTTTTGTATGTATTTTGTTTTATGGCCTCGGGAATAAAGAAACTCTTATGCTAAAAGTATATGGCATCACGTTTGCTTGTTATGAGGAATGCATGGTGATTACATGATGAGCAAAAGTAAAAGAAGTGGAAGCAAAAAGTTCCTAGTACTGTCATGTACTCTCTGTCTCATAGTCACTTTTTTCCTTCCTCTTTTTTTTTTTTTTTTTTTTTTGAGGGTTTTTTTCCTTCCTCTTTTTGAGGTGTCTCAGAGTGAATATAATTTCATTATGTTTTTCTATCACAGATACTACCTTGTTCTCCACTTGCTTGTTCATCCGAGAGCCGAGAGACCTTAAGCGAGACTGTAACTATGAGAGTGCATTTCTTCAAAAAAAAAAAAAAAAGGCAAAACCATTCATGGAGGAAGTAGATGTCTGTTTCTTGTGTGGACTGTGTAGAGGGGAGGTCTAGGTAGAAAGAGTACCCCCGCCACTTATTATGATAGAATTGGAGAACAGACAGAATTCCTGATTGATATACAGAATTCCTGATTGATATAGCTAAGGGGTTTAATACTAAATTGACGAGAAGAATTCAGTATTAGTGTATGCTGTCCTTTGGAGTCCTCAATAGAGCTTGGTAGAGAAATGACTCTCGGAGATCGGTAGTGAACTAAAGATAATTGACTCATCACTCATGCTGATAGAGTCTCAGTAGAATAGCTATGAATTTCCATACTGGGATCTGGGGATTGACTTTTTTTTTGTTACATCTGGGGATTGACTATGATACTATGCTGTTCGTATACATTATTGGTTGAACCAAAAATGGTGCCTTCGCGATTCTACCATGTCTATCAAATAAACTTATAAAATCCATAGGATTTTCCTAGCAATTTTGCATTATGAAGCTGGTTCCCTGGCTGTAGATACGTCTATAGCCAAAGAGGCCATAATGGTTGTGACATAGTACTCATAGCATCTATGTGTAGAAACTGCTGAACAGACTTTAAAGTGATGACATTGGTCTTTGTTCCTTGAAAACTTGGTCTATTGAAAATTCAGGGCCAGTGTCAATACAGAAACCTCGGATGGAAAGGAAAAAATTTAATTTTCTTCTTATGTTCTACTTCACCGCCAATTCCCTATAGCGGCAATTGGCAAAAGCTTAATAACTAACCGCTCAGCGTACAGATAGTCAATACCCAGTACGATAGCCCAAACTATGGGTACTATAAGACCCTTTGCATTTGGAAACTTCTCTTATTATCTTGTGTATCTTCTTAAAAACAACCGTATAACCGTATCTGTTTTGTGCAAACTTAAGCAAGCTCAGGACAGCTTTCTAACTTTTTAGAACTTCTGCATTGTGTAGGAAGAATTGGAGTCTCTTGCAAAAACTTATCCGGATCGCTTCAGCGTTTACTACGTCCTGAATCAGGTCAGTGCCAGCTTCTGTTATATTTTGCCTACTTAACAAGACAACTTTTTTCTAAAGGAAAAGATATGTGTATCTATTTTTTCACTTTGAAGCAAGAGGTTTGGTGAAATTATTTATTTGTTAAAGTAGAGGTATATTTCCTGAGATAAAATGGACTCATGATGCTTTGAGCGGGGTTTTCCCCCCTGGACTTTACTAGTACCTTTCGACATGCTAGAGTCCGTGGCTATTAATTCCTTATTTCTTGTGGTACAAGATTAAGAAGTTTTGTTGAGATGGAAGGAGTATGTGTTTAGATCTACCGTTGAGCATGAATGGCGCCAAACAAATTATTTCATGCTTTAGTAAAACATTGTTTTGTATTCGTGACTTGTGAGACTCCCCTTATTGACTTTGTTATGGAATCACTTTCCAGCCTCCTGAAGGATGGACTGGTGGTGTTGGATTCGTGAGCAAGGAAATGATCAAAGAAAATTTGCCTCAACCTGCAGCCGATATCCAGGTACAATTCTACTATAAGCATAGCACGTTCCCAATCTTTATATTATGCAGATGCTCAATTCATTCTCGGATAAACCTGTAATGTATCCTTTTAAAAAATATGCAGATCTTGAGGTGCGGCCCTCCTCCCATGAATAAAGCTATGGCTGCCCATCTTGAGGACCTTGGTTACGCCCCTGAAATGCAGTTCCAATTCTGATTCATCTAATTTGATCGTATTGTACTACCATTTAAACCATGATTTTTTTGGGCTGTTCAATTGGACATCCCATAAATTGATTGGCTTGTTCCTGAGGCCATGAACGCAACTTCAACAAGTATTTAATCTGTTGTTTCTGAGGAACTTATTCATGCTATTCTGTAAGGATTAGAGAAACATGTAATCTGAATTGTTGGATACTTTTTTTTCCTAATATAAGGGTTGAGCAAACAAATGTTAGTAATAAATCTCTCTGTTCTATAAAAAAAAATGAACCGTTGGAACTGATGCTGATTATTAATCTGAAAAAAAGGTGCATGGTCGATTTCTAACCGCGACCCCCCCCCCCCCCCACTTCATCACCCTATGTATTATTTTTTTGCCAACCTTTCCGCCAGAAGCCACCTTGATGGCGCCTTCAACACACGACGTCGCCCCTGAACCCAGCTGACATTGCTCGTCGTTGTTCCAACACTAATGGCTACAGGCGGTGAAAAGATTACAAATACCACGACGGATGGGTAATAGAACCTATTTCCTCCCCCCACATAATCACGACTGGTCATCCCGATGTCATTTTGTGCACATTCGGGCATTTTCACTTTGTGTGCCTAAGGTTTTAAGGTTTAACGTCATGGAGAATCGAGATTGACGATACTCAAACTTGATCATACTAATAAAGTAATACGAGCAGTAAACAAAGTCACAGGCAAAACCAAAGCCATGTTACAAAAGTGTTTATTCTCTAGGCTTCACGTGAACATGTAAATATAAAACTACTACAAATGGGGAAGGAGCCACCTTCCTTAGTTGCTGTACGGTTGTATTTATACCCACCCTATATACACACCACCTCGTTTTGCACTTTCGATCCATTATCTACTAGTATGTCGTTGAGTATTTCTTTTTTCTTTTTAATATTTAGTACTATAATAGGAGCACTGAATTAACATAGATATCTCCAAAAAAGGAAACTCCAATAGAGATTCCAATGAACCATTTCTGCCACTTCTTACATCAAAGCATTGCTAGCCAGTATTCCCTCCCCTGAATAGTAAATTTTCAGCACTGCTTCAAATCTGAAACTATACTATAGAAAGAGACCAAAAAGTTGTTGTTCCACGTATTCGTTGGTTGTCGTCTTGTTTGATTTAGTTCTTACTGTATTTTACGGAGTAATATATTTGGTACCCTTTGTGGATGCCGCATGTCCAAACATTACCTCCAGTGAGTCCTTCATAGTCGATAAATAATCCATCAAAAAAAGAAGAGTAGAAAGAGTTGATGTAAGTCACAAGGTGGAGAAAGGCGTGACATAGAAATGTCAAAACTAGCAAACATTCCCAAACCTTATTGCCATTCTAATCTAAAATATTGGTTTTTATTCCGTTCCTCAAGGTCCCATGGTAAGTCGTAACAAACAACCAAATGCATTTGATAAACATAATTAAGGAAATTATTGGAAAGAGAAAACCTCAAAGCTGTTGATGCCAAACCACTACTCACAGACTAACACACACACACATACAAGAAGAGAGAGAAAGACAAAAACAAGCAAGAGTGAGGAGAGAGAAAGCAGGCAAGAAAGAGCCCGGTTCTTCAGAGTGAGACCCTATTCCCACGTCCCTCTCTTTGCACCATCTGTTTCTTTCTTTCTTTCTCACACACAACCACAATAATTCTGATACAGTTAGATTGACATTTTTTTATATTGAGTTTCCTCTTTCTTGCCACCGACCACCGGCGACTCTGCTCAATGTGATGTGATTTCCAGGTATGTCGTTATTTCCAATTTTGATCCTACATTTTTCTTTTTTTATTTATTTGCCTCCCAAAATTCTGTCGCTTAATCTCTGATTCGCCGCCGACACCACCGTCCGCCGCCACCCACGTCCACCACCGACATTCTACCGTCGCATATGTTCTCACCGGCCACCGCGCATCTCGCTGTCTAATGGGTGGTGTTTGCGGTGGATGGCGGTGGGGATGGGTGGGGGTGAGGTTAAGATAGGTGGCGGAGGTTGTGGGGGTGGGGCCCGCGGTTGATTATTCGTCTCTCATTGTATTAATGTGAATGTTAATCTCAATTATCAATTATTAATTATTTTAATCGTACGAGTACAATGCAATGTTTTGTTATAATGTTATTGCATTTTTCATTTGTAATTCTTGTGTTTTTTGTTTATTAGGAAGTTTTCGCTACCCCGAATTTTAAATTCCAGCTGTTGGTACTGTTGGCGGATTCGTGGTTTTTGGTATGAGGTTTATATATATGGTAGTGTGATCCAGAAGTTATTGACTAAGTTGATATAATTGGCACTTGGTAGATTTGTGATGCGTGGGTTGGATAATATGATGGTTTCGTGACGGAATTTTGTTGGTGACTCTTGTTTTGTTATATATAGTGGTGGTTATGGCGGAAAGGAGTTCGTCATCGTCGTCATTGGGTATTTTCCACTGTAGGAGCTCGTTGTTTTGTTGGTTTAGTTTAACGTCTGTTCTGTTCTTGGTGTCGTGGTTCTTTGTATTACGGTCCACAGGGTGGCCTCGTCTTGTTTTGTTGCCTAGTTCGAGTAATCACATTGTAACCAGTGCTGGGTATCCTAATCGAGTTGGTGGTGTAGGGAGTAGACAATGTAGTGCAGAGGGAAAACAAGTCTTGAAGGTTTTTATGTATGATTTACCCCCTGAATTCCATTTCGGGATTTTAGATTGGAAGCCTGAGGGATCGAGTGTTTGGCCTGATATACGGAAAAGTGTCCCTACGTATCCTGGTGGATTGAACTTGCAGCACAGCATTGAGTATTGGCTTACCTTGGATCTTCTCTTTTCCGAATATTCTGGGACTACCAGTTCTCGTATTGCACTGAGAGTACACAACTCGAGTGAGGCAGATGTGGTGTTTGTCCCCTTCTTCTCGTCTTTGTCTTTTAATCGGTTTTCGAGGCTGAGAAAACAGGAGAGGAGTAGCCATGATAAGCTTATGCAAGATAAATTGGTCAAGTATTTGGAAGCTCAGGAAGAGTGGAAAAGGTCTGGGGGTGTGGATCACATTATTATGGCTCATCATCCTAATAGTCTCTTATATGCAAGGAATCAACTGTGGCCTGCCATGTTCATACTCTCGGATTTCGGGAGGTATCCACCAAATATTGCAAATGTTCAGAAAGATATTATTGCTCCTTACCGCCATGTTATCAAAACTTTTGATAATGACACCTCAACCTTTGATAGCCGGCAGATCTTACTGTACTTCCAGGGTGCCATTTATAGAAAAGATGTGAGTTCTTTCTTTACTTTTAACATCTAATTGCCTTAGAATCCTCTCTGCTGAAACTTCATGCTCTTTCTTTTACTTGTATCTATGCTAGTCTAGGTGATCTGATCATGTGATAATAGTCGAATGTGCTTGCTTGTGTTGATTGCTAAATTTTGGATTAAGAGCTGGAAGACCTTTCAGAAGTGCTAATCCATGAGTGGGGATAGTTGATTGCTTTTTATTTCTTGACTTTTCTGTACGTAAAGTGGAAAATTCGTTTTCCCCGATCATGATGTGTATGTGTTGAATAATGTGATCAGATGTTGAACCTCAAATACAATGCTGCGGACAGTGGAAGAAAAGGGGGTCAACTTTTTCTAATTTTCTGTTCCGTAACTCGTCTATTGCATGATCTAAGTGACCACTTAAGTATACCTTCTTTGCATGTGGATTGGAAGCTCATTTGTACAAGAAAAAAGGCGACTTCATTGCATAATTGATGGTCTTCGAATGGTCAATTAAAAACATTGTTGTTTGTGTATTTTGTTTGCAGGGCGGAGTAATAAGGCAAGAGCTGTTTTATCTTTTGAAAGATGAAAAGGATGTACACTTTGCATTTGGAAGTATCCAACATGGTGGTGTTAATAACGCCACCCAAGGAATGCATTCCTCCAAATTCTGTCTCAACATAGCAGGTGACACACCATCATCAAATCGCCTATTTGATGCTATTGCAAGCCACTGTGTCCCGGTCATTATCAGTGATGAAATCGAGCTTCCATTTGAAGATGACATTGATTACTCTGAATTTTGCATCTTTGTTCGCACATCTGATGCTGTAAAGGAGAAATATCTTATAAATCTCATCAGGGGAATTGGTAGGGAAGAGTGGACACGCATGTGGAACAAATTGCAAGAAGTCGAGAAATACTTTGAGTTCAGGTACCCATCAGGGGATGATGATGCAGTACAGATGATATGGCAGACGATTGCACACAAGGTGCCTACTGTTAAGTTGAAGTTACATCGATCAAGGCGGTTTTCTCGCAGCACAGACACTAGTGTCGATAGGACACCCCCTCAATTCATGGTGCCTCATAATTTTTGGTAAGAAGTTAACTTCCATCTTGGGAGACTTACAATTTCAGGACTGCTGAAAGCTGTGTTTGCAGTTTCAGATACAATTTTGCGAAATTGTAGTCGACTGAGATCAAACAGAGACAGAATAGGGGCTCATTTTAATCTCCCCTTCCAAGATTAATCTATATGTAGCCATGGACACGACATTGTATAGTCTTTTTTTTTCCCTACATCTCCCTCCTAAACAGAAATTCATATAGTTGTGAGATGGGAGATTCTAGCAGTTTTTAAGTGATTTTAGGTGTGGTAAGATGGGTCAAATATGATCAATTGACAGATATTCTTGCATTCTATGATTTTTATCATGTTCCTCAAATCGATTAAGGATGAGGCACGATTTTATTCAAACACCTGATGTGGGGCAATATTGTATGATTTCATGAACTTTAAGACTACCCACAAGGCCACAATGGACTTTAAGACTACCCACATAAATACACCATTGCGGATAGTCGTAAGACTAAAAGCAATATAATGGTCAAGATGAATGTTAAACGGTTCACTTTTTAAACAACTAATAAATCTGTCTCACAAAAAGCTATCGTGAGACCGTCTCATGACTTTGCCTAAAAAATTACACCCATTATTACAATGTTCTCAAATGAAGTGTTATCAACTTATCAAGTGACCTATGTGCACTCATTTCAAAAAAAAAAAAAAAAAAAGTGACCTATGGCACACGTTAGAAAAATCTTTTTAAAAGTTCACTATGAAAATCACTACCAAGTCAAGGCGATGATTTAAAAAAGGGTTTTACAATGATTTTTAGGTGTACTATGTTAACCGATATCTACAATTATCTTTTAATCAACATTTAAAGTAATCAGTTTGTTTTAATAATCATATTACATCAAAAAGAAAAAAAATCTTTTCATAACAAATTACAAGTTTGATTCACTTCAACTGATTTGCTCTGAATTCAAGTGATTTGAGCTCAATTAACTCAAAATCTGATCACCTAAACCAAGACACACCAACCGAAAATACTTTATTCAAACTCGAAACTCATTTGACATGTCAATGCTCATTTGCTTTTGTTTTTGGCTTTCGATCTTTCAATTCTTTAAAAATCAGTTCTAAATTGAAGTAAACTTTACGATGCAAAAAAAAATAAAAATAAAAAACACTATATTGAAACAAGCGTAGTGATTCCAAATCTAATCTAATATATATATTATAAAAGCCGAGTACAGCTCTTCATTGATGGACACTTGGCACAACCCTATTGGATGGAATTAAAAAAAATATTATTGATTATTAGGATATGGTAATACATATAAAATATTAAAATATATACTGATAAGGAAAATTAGTAAACAATTAAAAATTATAATTAGTTGAATATTTAGATAATTTAAAAAGTGGGAACATTATTGGGTATGTTACTATAAAGTATCCTAAACATGAAGAGAGAGAAAATTAGAGAGAGAAAGCTTGCGTATCTGATTTTTAATTAGGGACGATTTCTTCTGCAAATCCATTGAAAATTCCTTGGTGATCCGTCCTGCCATGGCTAGATCAAGATCAGCAAAGAAGAATCATGGACCAAAGAAGAGTAGTAGTAGTAATAATAATAATAATAATAATAATAATAATAATAATAATAATAATAATAATAATAATAATAATAATAATAATAATAATAATAATAATAATAATAATAAAAATCAATCTAAAGAAGCACCGACTACTTCTGACGCTTTGAGATTTAAACCGATAGGAGAGATTCAAGGAATACCTCCCCTTGATTTGTCAGATGAAGCATCAGAAGAAGAAGAGGATGATGTGAATGATGAGGATACTCCGGAAGAGCCAGTTCAGGAAGCAAATGAAGATGATGGTAATTGGCAAACAGTGCATAGGCAAACAAGAGGTAAAGTTTCTAACTTTAAGCCTAAATCTACTCCTATGATGGCTTTGACTGTGGAGGATGTTCAAGAGGGTGTGGAATATTGGAAAAATGCATTAGTTTGCTATGTTTTGGGGGCAAATCCTCCCCTTGATGTGATGCAGGGCTATTTTAATCGAATTTGGGGAAGGAAAGGGCTAGATAAAGTGTCGATTCTTCCAAATGGTGTCTATGTAGTTAGATTCAAAAAGATTGAGGATAGGGAAATCATATTAAAATTTGGGCATCATCTTTTTGATAATAAACCTCTCATAGTACAACCATGGTCTGAGTAATTGGAGTTAAGTAAAGGCTTGGTGAAAACTGTCCCTATATGGATTAAACTCTTAAGATTGGAGCTCAAGTTTTGGTCTTTTTCTTGCATACAAAAGATAGCTGGGATGGTGGGGAAGTATGTTCAAAGTGATGCAGCCACAGTAGACAAGAGTAGGCTTGGATATGCTAGGGTGCTAGTGGAGGTTGAAGTAGGACAGGAATTCCCAAATGTTTTGAAATTTCTGGATGAGAAAGGCAAAACTGTAGAACAGCAGGTAGAGTATGAATGGAAGCCAGTAATCTGTGGAAAGTGCAAGGGTATTGGGCATGAGATGGAATTGTGTAGCAAAAAGGTTGGTCCAAGGCCTAAATCAAAGATGGTCTGGAGACCTAAAGCTAATCAGCTAATACCTAATCAGAAGGAGAAGGAGAAAACTGTGGAGAACAATTTTACAACTCCTGTTAACCAACCTACTATTCCACTTATTGTTAGCAGTAGTAGACCTCAGGAGATTGTTAGGCCTGCACAGAGACAATTAATTCTCTTTAACCCTAGCTACTCTGCTACTAGCAACTTGGGTGAAGGAAGTAGCATATCATATGCTAATATGGTCAAACATGGAAGTGTTGGATTGGGAATTGTGGATGAAATGGGTAGTGTGAACCATGGTCAATCTGACCATGGCTAGCCTAGGCTTTTGGAATACCAGGGGCCTGAATAGTCCTAATAAACAGGCTGAAATCAAAAGATTCATGGATAATCAGCATGTGGGGTTATTTGGGCTCTTGGAGACAAAGGTGAAGCCTGGGGCCCTTACCAGGATTCACCTCAGAGTGTGTGAAGGGTGGAGTGTGTGTACTAATAATAGTAGCCATCCGGGAGGTAGAATTTGGCTATGTTGGGACCCTAATATTTACAGCATTCAGATTCTTTCTGTGACTCCTCAGATGATACATAGCAGAGTTACTGATATTGGGGCAAAGATGGACTTCTTTATTTCTCTGATTTATGGCTTCAATGATGGAAAAGATAGGTTGAGCCTTTGGAATGATATTCAGAATATAAGTGGGGGAATAAAGGAACCTTGGGTTTGCATGGAGGATTTTAATAATGTCCTAAATGTAGATGAGAGAATAGGGAGCAAGGTCACCATGGCTGAAATCAGGGATTTTCAGAACTGTGTGCATCACTGTGGACTTCAAGATATAGGTGCAGATGGGTGCTTCTATACTTGGAACAACAAACAAGACTCTGAGAAGAGGGTGTTTTCTAAAATTGATAGAGTTCTGGTAAATGATGAGTGGATTATGAAATTCCCAGAGAGTAGGGCTATGTTTCATCCAGAGGGGATGTTTGACCATTCCCCCTGTGTCATAACTTTAACCAAGGCTAGAAATATGGGAAAAAGAAGTTTTAGATACTTCAATATGTGGAGCCTAGCACCAGGGTATAAAGAGATTATTGCAGAAGGGTGGAGTAAGAAGATAGCTGGTTCAGCCATGTATCAGATTATCAGGAAGCAGAAACTGTTAAAGAAACCTTTGAAAGAGTTGAATAAGAAAAAGTTTTCCAACATAGAGGCAGCAACCTGCAAAGCTCAACAAGAGCTGGTGGATTCCCAAATGATGCTTAACAGGGATCCAAGGAATGAGGAGCTAAGGAAAAATGAAAGAAAACTAGCTGAAGCTTACCTTTATTTGCAGAAAGCTAATCAAGCTTTTCTCAGACAGAAGTGTAAAACTCAGTGGCTAAAGGAAGGGGACGAAAATTCTGCCTACTTCCATTGTGCAATAAAAGCAAGAAGAATCAAAAACAGCATAAATCAGATTGAAGACCAGCATGGGACCATACATACAGATGACAATGGAATTCAGGAGGCTTTTTTAACCTTCTACAAAGACCTGTTGGGCAAGTCAACTGAAACTAAAAGAGTTCATAAGCATACTGTGAGGAAGGGAGTGATGGTTTCTGCAGATATGGCCTCTAACATGACAAGACCAGTGACCAGGGAGGAGATTCAAAAAGCTATGTTTGTCATTCCTGGCAACAAAAGCCCGGGCCCTGATGGGTACTCTAGTAAATTCTACACTGATAATTGGAGCATTGTTGGGGATCAAGTCTATGAAGCTGTCTTGGAATTTTTCAAGTCTGGAAGACTTCTGAAGGAGGTGAATAACACCATCTTAACCTTGATACCTAAAGTTACACATCCTAAGAGTGTAGTTGAGTATAGACCTATTGCATGTTGCAATACTATATACAAATGCATCTCTAAGATTCTTTGTGAAAGGATTGGGTGTTTTCTACCTCAGATTATAAGCCAAAACCAAGGAGCTTTTGTCAAAGGAAGGGATATAGTTGAAAACATTATGGTATGTCAAGATCTGGTTCGGAAATATAAGAGAAGATCGATTTCACCTAGATGCCTGATGAAGATAGACCTCAGAAAGGCATATGACACTGTTGAATGGAATTTTGTGCTTGAAATGATGAAAGCATTGAAATTCCCAAATGAAATGATCAGTTCGATCATGGAGTGTGTCACGACACCTGCTTACACCCTGGCTATCAATGGAGTGCAATTTGGGTATTTCCAGGGGAGGAGAGGCTTGAGACAGGGTGACCCCCTCTCACCCCTCCTTTTTACTCTGTGCATGGAGTATTTATCAAGGGTTCTGAGAGTGGTAGCCAAGAAAGAGGAATTTAGGTACCATCCCATGTGCAGAAGAACAGAGCTTACCCATCTATGTTTTGCAGACGATCTCTTGCTGTTCTGTAAGGGGAAATGAAGTCTATCCTGCTGTTATTGAGAGGGTTTGCCACTTTCTCTCAAACGACAGGCCTATGCTCAAATGTAATGAAGTCTGAGATTTATTTTGCTGGCATGAGCACCAACACAAGGCAACAAGTTTTGAAGACTTCTGGCTTCAAGGAAGGAAGTATCCCATTTAGATACTTGGGAATTCCTATCACAGCAGGTAGGATTTCAGTTTTGGATTGTAATTTGTTAACAGAGAAGATAGTTGCAAGGATTAGGGCTATTGGTGCTAGAAAATTGTCTTATGCAGGAAGGCTCACCTTAGTTCAAGCAGTTCTCAGCAATTTGCACTCATATTGGGCAAGAGTGTTTATTTTGCCAAAGATTGTGCTTAGGAAAATTAGCTCAATTTGTAGAAATTTCCTTTGGGATGGCATTGAGCATTTGAAGAGAAGCCCCCTTGTGGCTTGGGATGATCTATGCATCCCAAAAGCAGCTGGAGGCTTAGGGATAAGATATGTCTTTTCATGTAATATGGCTTGTATAGGAAAATATGTATCCTGGATCTTCAGTAAGGCTGATACCCTCTGGATAAGATGGGTACATTCAATATATATAAAAGGGGCAAATTGGGAGGATTATCAGCCTGCTGTGGATAGCAGTTGGCATTGGAAAAAAATCTGCAAAATAAAAGATAAACTGTGCCATGAGTTCAAAAATAGAGCCTGGAAGAGTGGAAGTTACTCAGTGTCTTCAGGGTATGATTGGATTAGAGGGGACTTTCCTAAAGTTTGTTGGGGAAAGCTCATTTGGTGTAGGCATTGTATACCAAAAACTAGTTTTATCACTTGGATGGCATTCCGATGCAGATTACAACTGAAGGATAAACTCAAGAAGCTGGGGATATGCAGTGAAGATCTATGCTTCTTATGCCAGCAGGAAACAGAGACACACGAGCATCTGTTTTTCAAATGTGAGTTCAGCAAAAGATGTCTGAAGGTGATTAGTGACAGATGTGAGATTAAATTCCCAGATTCTGATACTTTGCTCTGGTGTGCGAAGAAAAGATTTAAGTCGAGAGTAAGGATGCAGGTGGCAGGAGCTATCCTATGTTCTCTGACTTACAATATTTGGCAGGCTAGGAATAGATGTAGACTCGAGAATGTATTGATTTCTCCAAAAGCTATGGGTGTTGAGGTGATGGAAAACGTAAGATTAAGACTTAGGAATTCGTTGAAAAATTTAGATTCTACGGAATTTAAGTGGCTATAATCCTGGTTAGGTTGTAGTAGGTTGAGGTGGTAAGTTGGATGAATCTCTTTAGTGCCCATCTTAGAGATTTGGGTTGTATTTTTGCAGGGGAATGCCCCGAAGATTTTGTAATTTCATTTTATCAATATAATTACATTTCAGCAAAAAAAAAAAAAAATATTTAGATAATTTAATTTAAATAGAAAAAGAAAAGTTTTAAAAACTATTAAGCGTAGAAAATATTAACCGTCTAGAAAAACGATTTCCAATCTATACAAAGTATATGATTTTCTTCGAATTTGTTAATCATGATCGTAATATTTGTCACACATTTTCATTTTGCAACACATCTCTCACAAAAAAAAAAAAAAAAAAAAAAAGAGTTCCAAAAAGAATGTGCTAATCATAGAGAATTGGGAAAAGTATAAGCCTTAAGGTGAATTATTATTAGTTTAACAAGTGGTATTCCGTTTACTAATTTTGCCAATTCGACTTTTTTCGTACAAGTGTCGAAAGAGTTTTATTCAAAAATATTTAATAAAATTTAAGCCATATGTTTAGAATATACTAATCAGTAGTACTTAAGGAAAAATGTCTATACAAAGAGTTACTAATTGGTTCATGAATAGAGTTTGCCATTGCATGGTGTATTTTGTTATATATGTGCATTGGTTCATGAATTTGTACATACAATTTGTTCTTTCTGTTTGTGGCTTCTTGAGTACCATTGTTCGATTTGTTTTATATTATTATCAGAATCAATTTTGGGTGGGACATTATTGTGTCGATCATGTAGCAAAGGGTTTGGTTGAATCAGATTCTACCACGCCGAGTTATTGAATTTCTTGGATTGTGCCACCTTTGATGCAAACAAATGTAACTTATTATTATAATAAGTGACTGCATAGAGTTCTCCGTTTAAAACTTATATGGTATTGCAATTTTAAAATTCGACTCTTCCATATGTTAATTTAGACTTGAAAGAGTTATATTTCAAAAAGTTCAACTACATTAAGCAATGATATTGCTTATATGTAGAATATCAAGCACATTATAAATAAATGAAAGGAATTCAAGTAGTATAATTTTTTCCTCTATGTTACAGTATTGTGAAAAAAGTATGTCTATACAAAGAGTAGTAATAAAAAAATAAGGAATGAATATGATATAAAAGTTTGACCATAATTTATTTATTCCTTTTTTATTGGATTCTCTTGACTACTATGGTTTCTAATTTTTCGAATGTTTCGTTTGCTTATATGAGTGTATTTTTCACCTTAATTTTCTAGATATGATCAGAGCGGGTTACGTCATATTTAATTCATGGCATGTCGAATCGAGTCGGTTTCGGTTCGGGTTGCTATCGAGTTGGGCCTTATAGTTTTTGTGGTGTTAATTTTTTTTTTAGATCCTCATTGGGCATGTTTACTAAAAGTTATTTGATCGCATCATCTCGAATTTTGTGCAATATTTTTGGGTTTTTTAGACATAGAGTGAAGTTTTTATCTCGAATTTTTCTATATAACTCTCTTTCTCTGGCTTCTTAACTACTATTATTTCATATTTTTAAAAAGTTTCATTTTCTTATAAGAATCGAATTCGAGTTCAAGTTGAACAATGTCATGTAGCATTGGTTCATGAATAGGTTTTAATTTCATGAATAGAATTGAGTTGACCCATGTTCTACCACGTCGCGTAATTACCATTCTTGTGGGCTTTGGCATCCTTCTGAGCTTTTGGCCTGGATTTCTTGCATAATGTCACCGTTGATGCAAACAATTAGTTAAACTAAATATACTTTGAAATGATGACTATATAATAAGCTCTGATAAATGTTTAATTACATTTAAAATATCACAACTAAAGTGTATTTTTTTTTCATACATTAAATAAAGGCTAATACGTGACATTTACCATGCAACATCACCATCAAAATTGGAGGGAGTATAAGTCTTTAAGTTAGTTATTATTTTTAAAATTGACTATAAAGTTCTCCCTCTATTACTTGCTATTACGTGTGCTAATTTATTGTTGAAAGAGTTATATTTCAAAATCTTGGGTTAAAAGTTAGAAACATGAACATGACACTTATTAACACAAATTCGTATATAGTTAATGACTTTATTAATTTTTTAAAGACGATCAATAAATGATATAATGATAATGATGTAAATTACTAAGCGGAATATGTTTCTCTAGGTAAGATGATTACGTATGTGTAAAATTATAGGTTTCTTTGAAATCTCAACAAAGATAACAATAAATGAATAATGCCAATATAGTTGGAAATTGGGAGGCTCATATCAATTTCACGTATGGTTAGAGGAGGTTAGGTTATATTGAGTTCCTGTCATGTCAAGTCCGCATGAAATTGATGTATTTTTCATAATTTTTTATATGTGAAAGTACTTTTTGTTACGAATCCCACGATGTTCATTTCATTATTTATTTTTTAAGAAATATTTATTCTTATATTTGTAACTCAAACGCTCATCTCGATCAAAACAACATCTTTATTATTATTGAGGTGGTAGTAATTAACATTTTTATAAGGAATATCCAATACTCTTTAACTGATATCTGACACTTATAAAATCATAGTTAAACAATATTTTTTCGATACGTTAAATAATGTTCAACATGTGACATTTATGTGTAGAATGTAATTATCTAGCAACGATTTTTTTTGTAAACAAGTATGATTGATACAAATAGGGAGCCCGTGCGCGGCACGGGCACGCAAACTAGTTTATCAATTAAACTACACCACACAGAATCTAGCATATTCAACATTTAGTGACCAGGCAAACCATAAACCTCAATGAAAGTTTCAAACTGCATCCACACGAAGCAAGCTTTCCGGGACTCAAGATAATTAAACCAAATTAGACTATTTGATTCTCGTCGCTTTTTTTTTTTTTTAGGAAAAAGTTGTCAGATAATATCTTTTATATTTCTGATTTTAACAACTAGCACCTTTTATGGTCATTTATATCAAATGACACCTTTAATATGCGTTTTTTTAGCACCTCACACCACATGGCCGATTTCGGCCAAAATTACTTTGACTCCGGCATTGACTCGTGTGTCACTCATCACTCATGTGATGCTTGTTTTCTTGATTTAATTGCTTTTTACTCTTAATTAACCCGACATTCTCCTATTCTCACTGCTCTTGTTTCCTCTCCTTGTTTCTTCCTGATTTCTTCCCTCTCCTAATTTTTCTTTGATTTTCTATCTTCCAATTTCAATCACGTAAGTTGTTTAATTGTTTTTTCTTTCTATATATTTGCATTTTCACCTTATTTCTAACATTTTATCATTCAATCTAATTGAGGGATAATCTTTATGTTAGGTTGGTCTTGAATCAACATAATTTTTTTTATCTTTGTAACAAATTTACCACCATAATATACCCTCAAATTTGTATTGACAACATCTTCGACAGCACCGTTTCAGTTGCCATCGATCTTTGATAACAATAACAATTGCAAATCAATTACTATATTCAATTCAATCCAATTTTCAAATCGATTCATTAATCAATTAATTACTATATAAACACACAAAACAAAGCAATTGAACAATTATATTAACAATTAGAGAATGCTCGTTTGAGAACTACAATCTTTAGCTCTGGAACTGAATCATTTCCTTGTATGTGAATCATTTTTGTGAGGAAGAGAGTCTAAGAAGAGCAGTAGATGATACATTATTATATGGGGTTTATAAGAATTGAGTGGTACTGAAAAAATTAAAAGAAAGTCTGAAAATTACTAACAAATAATGTAAGAACTAATAACAAGATTAATGAACTTGTTTTTATATGAGTTTTCTGGGATTTTTGAGAAATAAAAGAACCAATTGATAACCGCGAAGGCTTAATCAATTGAGGGATAAAATGGATAAATTGTAGTGGCAAACACACTCGAACACAGCCACGAAGGCTAAATAGGCGCCACAAAGGTCACCATAAATCACGAAGGATTTTCAAAGTAAAAACTCATATTTTTCATTCATCAAAAACTGTCTAAAATCTTACAACTTGCACTCTATACATAGAGGCTTGGAAATGAGTCTTAGCCCTTGATTAACATCAAATCATATGGCTCAGATAAGCATAGTACATCATATGTCATTAAAACAAACAAAAGTGCAAAAATTAGCAAAAATTAAGAAACTAAATTCCTATTGGATGGTGTAAGGCTACTTCTTTGTCCATTTTCTCATGTGAGTGTGGTGAGTTGTCTTAAATGCATAGAGCAGATCAATTTCGTGCCAAAACTGGTGCATAATGCAAGTGATAGTTGTTGTAAGAGAACTAAGACCACAAGAGTGACAATGACAGGTGATGTTGCTTTCAGAGCTTTGTAATCTCAGCCAAATGCAATCACATGTCCTATTTCTCACATCCCATGACCTTAGCATATTCCTAGGACCATATGACAACTTATGAGAGTGAGTGTCAACCAATGGAAAAGACAAACATGCCTCTTTCATGCATTGAGATTAGACCTGTCAAAAACTGACCCGACCCGAAAAACCGCCCGGGACCCGACTCGAAAATAACCCGAAAAAACCCGTTTTTCTCAACCCGGACCCGAACATGACCCGAACCCGAAAACGACCCGAAAGTCTGGGTCATAACCCGACCCGGACCGGGTCAACCCGTTGGGTCAAATGAATTGTGCAAAATATATATTATAATAATAAAAAATAAAAAAGAAATAGATAAATATTAATTAAATATTAATAATTGATTAATTTAAGACATATAAGATACAAATATAATTAAACTATTAATATTATATAATATAATACATAAAATGCTTGTAAAATAGTAATAAAATAATAATTTGATTATAATAATTACCGAGAAAAAAAGGCGCCAGCATATATTTTTGACCCGTTGATCAACCCGTAACCCGACCCGAACCCGTATAAACCCGCGTATAGTCGACCCGTATTTACTTGACCCGTATTTGACCCGACCCGTATTCGACCCGTATTTTACTGACCCGAACCCGAAACCCGTCCGCCCGACCCGTTTGACAGGTTTAATTGAGATGCATTTCGGACATTGCGGCATTGGCTCATACGCTGGTTTCGGGTTGCAGAGGCCATAACTTTGTGCTGTAATATATGTTGTAAATCCATGATATGTCAAATTAAAGATGTGGATCTTAGCTTTCATCACAAAAAAGAATCAACCCATAATTCTTCATGGATTATGAGATATAGGCCTCTTAGTGACATTAGGTCAGTCCAATTTCTTCACGTCTAGCATTCTGATGCCCTAACTTTGAGCCTTCACAAAATATTGCGCATAGCTTCAATGGAGCCCTAGAAGGTGTCGTTAGAAAGCTTGGTTTTTACAGCCATATAAGAACCATAGCCGCCATAAGCCTTATATATCCAAGGATATGAGCCTCTAAAATCAAATGAAAATCACGAAAACTGTCAGATTTTCTCAGAATTATGCATTACTAATGGTCTCATTCCAATGAGAATTCTTGTGCATCTTGGGGGTGAGATTATTGGCATTAAAAGATGAGAGTCTTACCCCATGCTCCCGCATCAGTAGAGCTGTGTGGAGAATGTCGGGTTAACTTTTGGGAAAATGGAAAGAAATGAAGAAATTAAGCATCACATGAGTGGCACAAGCGACAAGTCAATGCAGGAGTCATAGTTATTTTTGCCGGAAATCGGCCATTTGATGCGATCTGTTATAAAAACTCAATTAAAGGTGTTATTTGACAGACATTGACATAAAATGTGCTAATTTTAAAATCGGAAACATAAAAGGTGTTATTTGTGAATTTTTTTTTTTTTTACCCCGATTTCTCGTTGAAGTGTAAAACTCCAAAGGTAAAAAAAGAGTCATCCACATTAAACCTCGTTGCTCTATCCAGAACCCCCAAAACCCAAAACCCCCCAAAAAGGCCAAGAGTAGAGAAGAAGCTGTGTAAAGCAAGCATCCATGGCGTCATGCCGCGCCCTGACTTCATGTCTCACTTGCCCCTGCAAGCTTAACCACACCACATCAACTCATTTATTGCCATCTTATTCTTACTGCAAACCCTTTACCGCTGTAAAAAAGCAGCATGCAAAATCAACCACTTGTTTTCCCAAAACCACAAAATTGAGTGGAAGCAGAAGTAACGGCATTATACCCATCATTTACAGTAAAGCAAGACCAGACGTTGACACTGTCAACATTGCTGACGATGTTACTCAGGTTCAATTCCGTTCCAATTGGTTGTTTTCTATTCTTTTGAGGCTTGTTTTTGATGGGTGGTTTTTTTATTGTATGTGGTATTAATATATTGTTGTGAAATGTAGTATGTGATAATTTGTTACTTGGGTTTAACATGGTTTTCTTAAGGTTGGAGAAATGGGTGGACATGTATAAGAATATCTTGTGTTCTTATTAATTAATATAATTTGCCAATTTGGGTTTATTTTGATTATTATTGTTCGGTTCGACTCGAGAATTTTCTTTTCGAAGTACTCTGATGTGAAATTTCATTAGTATATATGATATAAGTTCCTTTTTATGGTTGGGTGAGAGGGGGAATTGGGGAAAAGAAGCTGAGAACATCTTGTGCTAGAACTTCATTTGTGAAATGTTTGTCCCTCTTTGGAAGATTGCGATGGTTGAGAGTTGAGACTACCGTGTATGCTAGTGAGATACTCCGCATGTTGCGAAATTGGGTTTAGGTTGAAACCTCACTTGTGCATATGTGCTCTTGTCTAGGCTCCCACATTAGGCTGGCCACTTTATAGTGTAGTAAACCCGGCCCCTATTATCACATCAAAACCACACAATGTTCTTGGAAACGAAAATCGATATTCTGGTAGGAAATGGTAGAGAAGTTTTGAAAAGAGCAAGTATCGACTATCTAGTAATGCTGTGCTGTTTATTCATGTTGTGGAAAGCCCTTTTTGTGAATTTTTTATCTTCCCCTGCTGCACATTTTCTTATAACGAACTATGGGATTATTGGTTGTGTACGTGCAATTTCCATTGACTTGCCCTAGTTTGAGATTGTTAAGAAGTATCCCATGTATGCAAACCATAGTGGTCAATTTGAAACTGACCTAATGGTATATTGGTATGTACATTAGTGCCTCAAATCCTTTCAAGGTGCCTCAAATGTGTTTGATTCTGTGCACTGGGTGCAGAATGTTAATTGTTATTGATAATGAGAAAATAGACGAGCTTCGAGGAGTTAGTTGGACACTATTATCTATGTAGCATATTGGTTTGCTCTTCTAGCCCATATGCATATATCAATTGAGTTCTGATTAGAAGTCTCGATATTCTGATATAGTTGATTGGAAGCACTCCAATGGTATATCTCAATAGAGTTACTGAAGGATGTGTCGCAAACATTGCTGCAAAACTTGAATCCATGGAACCTTGTCGAAGTGTGAAGGACAGGTAAATTTTCCTGGAAGCATGAATTTAAGAGTGCTGGTACTTTCCCTTCTCCTTTTACAGCTCGGGATAGTGTTTAATGCCTTTGTCTGCTTGAAGTTGGATCAATAATGTTTTATGATCGTTTATTTTTATCTATATTGATCGCTCACAATGAGGTGCTGAATGGTTGTTACATATGGTTATGAGTTAATTTGCTGCTTTTGCTTATGAGAAGACTCTGAGCATTCCATCACACCGTTAAACTATCTTGAGGAGGAAAAAGGGCAATAGAGGGTGGTAATTATGAATCTAGTGTAATGGCATGTGTCTTCTTTTTTGTCTTCATCAGTAAATTATGTCTTGATCCACAGACTAGACGCTGTTCTTTGTCCACTGGCCGCCACTGATTGGTGCCTATCTGTCGAACACTCCAATTATTTGTGCCTTTATGACTGGTTCTGGATCCCACAGAAAGAAAGCATAAAGTGATCACTGATCCAAGTAAAAATGAGCGGACAAAAGAGTTGGATCCATCAAGCATTCAATTTTGCAGAAAAGAATCGTCATTCTTTATTATAAAATGAAATGGGATTCAGATCCCCTGGAGTTATTTCTCCTTAGAGTTGGTAGAGTTTACTACTACAACAACAACAACAATCAAGCCTTATTCCCAAAATGATTTGGGGTCGCCTAACATGAATCATCCTCTAGTAACCGTTTTGTGTACGCCATGAAATTTCAAAACGTTGTAAACCTTTTAGGAGTATTTAAACACTTTTAAAGGAAGTTTTATAAAGTCGTCAAAATAAATAGAAAGGTTTAAAAAAATATTGAAAAATAAAACTTAAGAACTTTGAACACAAGGTGAAAAAGTTTTAGGAAAAGAGTTGGGAAACCAAACAAAGAAATCAAAAGGAGTCAGATTAAGTCCTCCGCATGTATAAAGTCTCTCCACATCGCCCTATCCAACACCATACTCTCTTCAAGCCCTAGGAAGCTCATATCACTTCTAATCACCCTCATCCAAGTCATCTTGGGTCTTCCCCGGCCCCTACTAATATTATCACTTCCCCACCCTTCTACTCTTCTAACCGGCGCGTCACTAGGCCTCCTCCTCACGTGGCCATACCATCTCAGTCGGTTCTCCATCATCTTATGCCCGATGGGTGCAACCCCTACTTTCTCCCTAATAACTTCATTTCTTAACCGATCACGTCTTGTATGTCCACACATCCACCGTAGCATGCACATCTCCGTCACACTCATCTTATGAATGTGACACTGTTTCACGGCCCAACATTTCGTGCCATATAACAGTGCCGCCCTAATTGCCGTTCGATAAAACGTACCCTTCAACTTATTGGGCATTCCTCGATCACACAAAAGTCTTGTGGCATTCTTCCACTTCAACCAACCTGATTTGATCCTATGAGCCACATCTCCATCTAATTCTCCATCCTTTTGAAGAATCGATCCCAAATATCGAAAAAAAAATCTGATCCAACCTGATCATCCCCGTCTCCGTTTGCCTCACGCCGCTAAACTTACACTCGAAGTACTCGGTGTTGCTCCGGCTAAACCAAAACCCTCTAGACTCTAAAGTGTGCTCCCATAGTTCCAACCTCCTTTTCAAGTCTTCTTTCGTTTCTGAGTTCAACACTATATCCTCTGCAAACATCATGCACCATGGTATATCATCCTGGATTGACCTCGTCAATTCGTCCATGATTATAGCAAAGAGAAACGGACTAAGTGCGGACCCTTGGTGCACTCCAATTGTAATAGGGAACTCTTCTGACTTCCCTACACTAGTCCGTACACTCATTCTAGCTCCACCATACATGTCCTTAATGATGTTGGTAGAGTTTACTATAAATGGAAAATATTAATGAAAGTTTATTTTTGAAAATAAGGAATAAATCCATATGAGAGAGTTAATTTTCCATTTTGAGTAAACTCCATGTAGAGTTATTTTTCAACTCGAGGGGATCTCAATCCAATGAAATGTACCCCAATAACTGCAGTTATATAAAACCATGTATACCTTTCACTACATAGCCTTCATATTTTCTTCCTTTATGCAACCAGGCAGTTTTCAATCTGAGTTCTTTTCAGTACTTGTGTCGTTCTTCACTCCGAATAACCCATACAAGAAGCTGGTAGGGCTTTAGCCATGCCCTTGGACATATCTGAGTCGCTGGAGATGAAATTCACCAGTGGAATTATTTTTTTATTTTGAAGACTTGGCTAACTGCAGTGTCTCATAAAAGGAGACTACACTAAAACATAAGACTACTAAAGTTCTTCCTGAAATATCAAACCTGACGCCTCTGCTCATCTATACTTTTTTTTTTTTATAGATGCGTCAAAAAATGTGGCTATATGACGTTGTGAATCCTTTAGGTAGTGAACAAGTGATTTCCTGAGGATGTTTTTCTCTTTCACCTGGAAATTTTAACATGACATCTTGATGCCTAGCCGCCTGATCTTGGTCTGCATCCCCAAATTATGATTTTTGAACTTGGTCCGCATTGACCGTCATGACCGATATCTTGCAGTTGTTGTAGTTGTCATTTACTCTAATATGTTATCCTTGTTGGTTCTTAGGGTCATCATCAATTACTAACCATGTCATTGATGACTAATTATTGGAAGCCAAAGCTGGCCTATGATCTTTGAATCTTCTTGACATGACCATCTGGACCTGTCTTCTTGATTACTAGAATTCTTTTGTCAAACAATGCTTGGCTATGAAAGGAAGCTAGAACCCGTGAGTTGTGAATTCTTTTTTTTTTTTTTTTGGTGTGTGTGTCGTATCTAATCATGTGTTTATTGAGGCTTCATGGAAGTATAGAGCTTTTACTTAGTGAGATTGATTTTGTGCTCCTTCGTATGTTTCATTACACTGAAGCTGGTGGGGATCATAATTGTTTATAATTTGATTTCCAGAATTGGGTATGCTATGATATCTGAAGCTGAACGAAATGGTGCGATTTTCCCTGGAAAGGTGCGCCATTTTTACTATCAGTTCCCTGTAGCTTTGAATTGTTCCTACATATTTCAAACTGGCGTTTCAATTCTGTTCTTAAAGCTTACTCGAGGTAGCATTTGTGACTCATTTACATTCTTGTATCCCAATTCTGTTTCATAATCAAAGAACATATTGGTGGAACCAACAACTGGAAATACTGGAATCGGAATCGCTTTTGCAGCAGCAGCGATGGGGTACAAATTGGTAGTGACAATGCCTGCTTCCGTGAATATAGAAAGGCGGATTATTTTACGCGCTTTTGGTGCTGAAATAATTTTAACAGACCCTATGAGTGGCATGAAAGGTGCTGTTGAAAAGGCTGAGGAATATGTTTTGAGCACTCCAGATGCTTACATGTTGCAACAATTTGACAACACAGCGAATACAAAGGTTAAATTCCTTTTTCGTGGGGCTTATGACTGTATCAACTATGTGAATATGCACAAATTACCCTTGTAGTCAACTGAAAGATGTCTTGGGACGCAGGTCCATTTTGAAACTACAGGTCCTGAAATATGGGAAGATACTATGGGTAGTGTTGATATCGTTGTTGCTGGAATTGGAACGGGTGGTACTATCACTGGCATAGGCGGCTATCTGAAAATGATGAATAAAGGCATAAAGGTCAGTTGGTTACTTATATGTAATGGTTGACTAATTACTTAGACTATATATGATTTTCTATTATGCTTTGATATCTTATTGACCAAAAATTGTTAAATTGTTCAAAGTTCCAACAATAAGTACGTTTGGGCTAATTTTCCTAGCATGTAATCAACCTTGTAATGCTGTGGGATCTCTTTTGTTGAAATTGGTTAGAGAATGGGAAGGGGAGAGGATACTACATGAAGGGGGTGAATATGATTATTTGTACCCCCTTAATGGTAATTATATAGGTTTTACATAATCATATTACAAGAGTCGATGTATAATGGAGCCCTCAGCTTGTAATAGTGATTACAACCTTATTCTCTCTTTCTTTATTTCTCCACTATTTTTGTGCCTAATGTGTTATAAATTGTTTTGGTGATTACATCACTCTCTCTCTACCAGTCATGCGTTTACAGTATGTGTGGATACAGTTTTTTGAAAGAAAAGAGAGGGGAGGGGGAGAGCAGTGAGGGAAAGGAAGGAGAGGTTGTTTCATGTTGTTTGGTTACTCAAAGTAAATTGAACACCGCCCCCCCTCCCCCCCGAGCACCTCCCGCTACAGTTCATCATTAACACCACCTCTCACGCCTCTCTATCAGCATCATGTTGGTGGTTGTGGTGCTGCTACTCTTGCCCAGTTATTCTCCTCACCTTTATTTAAAAAATAAGTTTATTTCCTTGTGTAGTGAACCTAATTTCATGCAATTACATTTGTACTTATACTCTGGACATTTCAAAGTCTAAACAATACCAAACCTAAAAAGGTACCAAATTGAAATCACCCTGAACCCTAGTCCCAAATTGATTTGAGTTTGGTAATTGTAAAAGTGGCAAGGGCTTGGTTGTTAGCCGACCCCAAATCATTTTGGGAATAAGGCTTGGCTGTTGTTGTTGTTGAAAAGTGGCCAGGGCGGCCTTTTGAGTCCAATAGTGCAGTGGTTTGAGCGGTGGAATGGTGGTTTGAGTGGAACTTAGTTTCATGGTGAAGTGGTGGTATGAGGGGTGGTGCAGCTTTGTGTTGGAGCCTTGGAGGGGTTGAAACAAATCTAAGATAGAAGAAAGATAAAAACAAAGAGACACGGGAGGTAATTCCAGTTGGCTGGAGATCGAGATCGGAGTAGGTTGCCGCGGTGAGATGACATTATTGGTGGCAAGGCCGGCTGTGAAGAGTAGGTGTGGTGGGGGTACTTGGGCAGTGGAGATATAGAGAGTGAGGATGAGGGAACAGAAAAAAAGCGAGGAGGATGAGGAGAGAGAAACAGAAGAATATGTCAGACAATGGGAGAAAAAAAAATGTGTCGAGTAGCAGGAGCCAGAAGCTAATAAGTATTATGTTTAATTATTAGACAGTGTGGGTGATTGTGCACTTTGGCGCTTTCACATAATTTATTAATGTTTGAGTCGGTTTTCTTTCGAACTCCCTTCACTTGTGGAAGGTTACAAAATCAAGGAAATGAAGGTAAAGACATCCCTCAATTTCCTTTCCCCTCCCCTGTATTATTGTATCCAAACAAAGGGATTGGATACCTCCCTTCCCTTCCCCTCCATTTTCTTTAACCAAACAGCCTCTTAGTGAGAGTAATTTAACCTAGCAAGGGGTGTATGTACGTCAAAACAGAATCCAGTTTTTCTTGAGTGTAAATCGAGTTTGCATTAACCTTTACTTCAATTTTTTTGAAGTCCAAACCCAGTGATGTATTATTTCATGAACCATGAACATATAGATCATCCTTTCACGAGTCACTTCTCTCGAAAAATAAAGAACACCCAAGAACACTACTATTGTGAATCCCAAACACTCATGAACTTAGATTTGTTAATCTTCACTGTTGATTTTGCCCTGTTGTCAAAGCCAAAGGAAGGAGCTAATTAAGTGAAAATGTATCCATTACCCGGACACATCTGGTTAATGGGGTACCCTTCATTCCTTCAATGATTGCAAACAGCTAACTTTGACTTATATTACCTCCCTGCAAGATTAAAACATCAAAGTGAAAAACATTTGGGATCATTCAGATTGGAAATGCCACAAAGACAAGATTAATGATAGGAGACTAAAACGAATAGTACGAATTACAGCAATGATCTGACAATACGCTTGTCAGTTTTGTCTTCTATTAACAAGTTCTGAAAAGCACATCTCGTCCTTTGTTATCTAAATTGAGAGATCGGTTTCTCGTAATAACATAACCTCAGAGATGACAAACAAGAGGCACATTTGTCCTCATAATACAAAATCGACACCAAAACCGCAACTCAGCATTTAACAATCCGTACCTAGCAACCAGAGTCTTAACAATATTGACCTCACGAGTTACGATTTACAGCATTTTCCCTCGTAATTCTTATGTTGGGACTTGGGGATTTGCTCTCTCTAAATGTGATTCACTGGATTTGCTATTGGTTGCTTTGGTGTGTTATTTTTGTGAGTCAAGTTTTTGGCTTTTTTCCGAGTTTTGGCTGTTATCATGTTTGGTTCTAGTTAGCTCTGTTCGGTGTTGCACATATAGTTCATGTGTTTACAAAAAGAGTGCGGTACGCCCCTATATATTGTGTGCTTGGTCTAAAACTTTTAGAGATTCCTATGCAGTAGGCACTTATGTTGATTAGGTTCTTTTGGTTCTCACTATATATATTACAATTTACAGTATACTGTATTCTCTATCTCTGTTATAACTCTCTACGAATTGTCAATAAACATTCTTTCTCCATTGCTTTTGGCCATGTTATTGATTTTGTCTCGAATACTCAGGTAGTTGGTGTAGAACCTGCAGAGAGGGGTGTGATCACTGGGGAAAACCCAGGTATATTTTATGACTACGTTGGTGCTTATCTTCTCCCCCCACCCTTTCTAACTTCCAATTATTGGGGGGTAGGAGATAGGAACAAGCATGAATGTTTATGCTTGTAAAGTCATTTGAACTGCCCTACTCATTTCAGTATCTTCTTTGATCTGCTTTTCTACTTTTCTTTTTTATTCTTTTATATGGGTGCAGGATATGTACCCAGTATCTTGGATATCACATTACTTGATGAAGTTCTCAAGGTATTGTTTTACGTAATTTTCTCTTCATTTTCTTGTGACTACTTAACCACACATCATTATGTTTTCTTTCCTAACTATTATACAATAGTGTCTGATTCGTCATGACACTTGCTTTATGACGAATTCATATCACTTACGCTTTCATTAAACAAAAGTTTGATCTTGACTAAATAGAGGAGATTAAATTACTGAATTGCGCTTGGAGTGATTTCCAATAGAGCCCAGGACAAACTATTTTATGGCCTGGGATATAATGGAATAAAGCAACATGGCTCACAAAACTATCCGCGCTTCTTGAATGATGAAGTGCAGTCAGTGCGCGATTATCTAACCATTTTCGTTATGGATAATCCGTAAGCAGCCTCTTTATATTTTCAACGTAGGAGTAAGGCTGTTGTTGAATTGGACGTGTGATCTAGTTTTTGTAAAGCTAAAACAATATTTTTTCTTTCCTTTTCACCTCAGAGCTCACCACATAGTAGCCGAGCATGGGTCGCCCAAACGGGTTTTCTACCTAACTGAGGCCCCCATTTTTGCCTAAGCTGCCCCTTAGGGTTTTCAATTTACGGGGATTTTTTTTTTTCGTTTTCATTTGATCAAAAACAGAATATGTGATACATATATTACAGAGATGTACGATTTATCTCTCCCCCATGCTTCAATGGCCCATTGTCCTCAATAAGCCAAAGGACTACTTTGTTGTTGTTGTTGTTGTTGTTGTTGTTGTTGTTTTTGTTGTGGATTTTTAGTGACAATTGTAGAAGTCTAGAAAACGTGATCCTTTATAAAATAGATATGATATGAATCCAAGTTGAAGAAAGCATAAGTAACTCTCAAGGAAGCGAATTGGACAAAAAACAGATCAGTTTTTGACTCTCTGCATTTAATCTACAGGAACTGAACTGAACTGAATTAAGAAATTTAAGGATGGTAATGTTGTGTGTATTATATTACCTTACTCATGGAAGTCAATATATTATCCATGGGAATTGGACTTGTGTCTTGTGGCAGCCTGCCGTACAACATTGGCCAATTCCCATGAAACTCTTAGGAACTACAAGTTCATGGCAATTCAAAATCCGGACGTGACAAACAAGGATGAAAGTAATTCCATTGTTTATCTTTTAACTGAAAGCGAGACCAGATCTGTGTCTCCTAATTTTAGATATATACCTTATAATAAGGATTATGGCTTGTCAATTGAGCTTTTTCTATCCTTGAGTTCAGCACTTAGAGAACTAGATTGTTTCCTGAAGTGCAACATTGAAAACTCTTAGGTTCCAAATGGTGAAGCTGTTGAAATGGCGAGGCAAATAGCATTGGAGGAAGGTTTACTGGTAAATGCTCTTCCAGAATTGCTTGGAATTTTCATGTTCATTATGATAGCCCCTGTACAGTGTTTTTCCCAAGCATAATCTTTCAATGATGTTATGTTCCAACCTCTAATATTTCACCTTGTTCCTCGTTTGATTCCCTTTTCTTATTCTCATAATAACTCTAATCCTTTTTTTTTTCCTTGCCATCCTGCCAACATGACAGTGGTTAATTAACCTGTAACTAACTGACAAACAGAGGAGTGCTTAGAAGCGATGTTACCCACCCACAGCTTTCCTGTTCTCTTATGTGTTGGCTTAACCCACGGTTTATTAGGACAGTGAGTCTAGTAGTTGAATCTTTGTAAAAGATATATCTTATTTGATGCAAAGGTGATGTGATTAGAGTCACCAGATTGACATTTCACTGTTGAACAATCTGTCGTCAAGCAATTCATTAATAACATGATAATAGATTGCCTGTTTGTTGCACGCTAACTACCGTCATGGTGTGATGTTGCGTGTTCTGATGTTTTGCATATCTTTTGCCTCTTCAGAAGTCTTTTTATGGTTTTATACTTTTATATTGTTGAAATATTGCTTGTTGTGTTAGTGCTTTATCCCTGATTGTGATGTTCATGCTACGATACGAATTCTCCCTACTTCGGTTCCTCAAAGCATCCTGATATATTCTTTTGGACGTGCTGGCTTCTAGGTCGGAATATCTTCTGGAGCAGCTGCTGCAGCAGCTGTAAAATTAGCCAAGAGGCCTGAGAATGCAGGAAAGCTTATTGTTGTAAGTGTTCTGTATTTGTTTCCTTGTGCATACAGTTTGTACTGAATTATTTTGCTTGCTTGAAGCCAAATCCTTTGTTTGCTAGTAAATGCTGATTTATGAATCCATCTGTGTCATGATGACACCATAAACAATGAGTGAATGACAATTAGTCAATGGCAGTGATTATTACTACTTACTAGAAGTGAAAAGGAATTGGAAGAATATCAATGGTTTACACAATTCAAAACTGAAGGAGTTGTGCTGCAATGTTGAAGAATTTTTAATGGTATTATTCTTCCAGGGAAAGTGAAACTGGCAAGGGGTAAAGGGGTGTTTAGAACCATTCTTATGCACTGGATTTTCTTTTCTCTAATACCTTTGCATAATCCACAGAGATTTCATGGACTGTCAGGCTACTCGTTATTCTTTGTAAAAGATATAGCTAACTCGTTTTGATGCAAAGATGACCTAATTAAAACTTCTCTCCTTAGTCTCCTACTGTGTATAATGTGTTGGCACAGTAATGACTGATGAGTTTGTACCTTGGTTCTTGTTGCATTGTGGAAGCACCTCTCCAAGACTGAGTTTCTAAAACTGACTTTCTACGCGGTGTTGTTGAGCATTAACAACACTATGGCCTGCATAAGCCTGTGACCACGTATATAGAAAGTGTTAGCATAAAGTGTCCTCTTGGGGATATTCTGTGGTGTCCTTGAAATGGAAGGCATTATTTTTGAGGGGGCTCTCACATTGTTGATATATCACATAGATTGTCTCTGAGATAAGGCATTATATTCGAGGAGGCTCTGACTGGGAAAGGATTTCTTTCGAAAGGATTAGTTATCACCCTTCGCACTTGTTATTCTTTACATAGTGTACTATGTTATTTGAAGATTTGTCAAAGAAAGAGGTTTACAAACTGGACAAAACTTGTCTCCGTCATACAAGTTGACAAGGGTAATTAGCATGCATTAAACTTGTGACTTCCTCCACATCACTAATGGATTTATATCCTTGTGTTAACTCTGGCCCTCTTGCTTTAATTTTAAAATATTTACAGTGCATTGTTGCTTGAGCATTGTGCAACATGTATTGTGCATTTTCATCCTGGGGAGTGGATATTAGGTGTAAGCAGTGTTCCATTTTGAAATCTTAGAAGCGCTGTTGATATTGCACTCTTGGTTAGGATCTGTTGATCAGAGTTTCACTGACTTCTCCTAGTCTTTATTTGCAATTTCCTGACAGAACTCCCAAGATTTCTGATTTCGTATTATGAGAGAACGGAATTTGCTTCAATTTATGTTTTTTTCTTAGAAATGATCATAAGTCATGCTCCTTCTAATTGAGCGAAATAGAGGGAGCATGCTTGAGTTCCATGTTACAAATGCAGCTTTTTTGTTGCATGATGGTATATTGGTATGTGGAGATTTTTTACGTGTCAATTGCACTTACTGGGACACCTTTATAATCTGGTGATTTGCAGGTCATATTTCCAAGTTTCGGTGAAAGGTATATACAAACAGTTCTGTTTCACAACATTAGCAAAGAGGTTCAAAATATGGAGGTAAGTTAGTAGAGCGAGGAAATAGATATGCTGGTCAGATCTCTAAAGCTGAGCAGAAGGTTGGATCATCTCCATCGACATCCATTAAGATTATATTCCTTTAGGAATGGTGAGCAATGTTTTCAAAATCTCACTCAACTCTGGTTATTGCTTCATTTTCTATTGAAGTTGCCATTGTCTAATTTAAATCTTTTCAGGTGTTGCTCTTCCTGGCTTTGTTAATTTTGTCAGCTTGTCGGCATGAGTTTTTGAGGTGGCCGTCAAGCATACTCTTTTCACAGTAGCAGGCGAGAGAAATGGGGTTTAGGTGCTAATAGCACGTCTTTAAAATTTAATTTTCTGGCAATATCAATTACGGATCTCAGGTGGTCACAAAAGAGCTGCTCCCTTCTGATTGGAGATGAAAGTCTTCTTTTGTCTTTTTCCTGTCTTTGCGGCCACCAGGTGTTTCATGACGGAAAAAAGCTCCAACCTCTAGTAATCGTAAAAGATCTGCACAAAGGAAGACTGGTTCCTTCTCTGCTCTCCTGCATCAGATTCAGGGTGTAGCTGACGGACTGATTTTGCCGTCTCTTTCTTTTGCCATGCCTTTCCCCTTTGCACTAACAGGTTGTAGTATTATCGTTCTTCTGCCCTGGCAGAGTTTTTGCTGTTTAAACTTGCAATTTATTCTGCCTCTGCTAGCATATAGCTGTATAATCATTTTTCCAATGCTGTACAGTTTACGTAGCTCAAAATTCAATTTATGGTGCCTGTATTTTCGAGTGTTTAGATAACTTTGGTCATATTCTGGATGATTTACTTCGATATTAGAAATGTTATAAAGAAGTTACAGATTAGAAATGCGAAAATTATTGTTTCTATTAACGATTCCCTTAAACCTAAGGTTTTTAATTTTCGAAAATAATTTCATGATCTTTTGTGATGATTTAGCCTGTGAGAATTAAACCCTAAATGTACGAGGAAGTGCTACATTTGTGGCTCCAGTGCCAGTTATACGAGTCGCACAAATTCGAGAGCACCGATTGGTGAATTGATAACGTGAACTTCACATGTTCCTTGTTCTAATGAAATCTCTTTTTAAGGGTTGACAAATGAAACCCAACTAAGCAAACGGTACCGTATCACCGAATCTGCTCTCTGTTGCAAGATTTTCGTGACACTGTTCTTGGATTTGCTTTGCTTACTTGTGAGTTTCTTACGCATCTCTTCAATTTCAATTCATGAGTCAATCATAAGATTTTTACGGATTTGGATCCCATGGAGTTGTGGAATAACTCCATGGGGTGGAGTTGGGCGAATCACAACCACTCATCTTAATATCAATGGTCAATATCAATTTCCTCTTCTTCTCTCACCTCAACGTTCCCTCTCTTCTCATTTTCTGATCTTCTCTCACCTCAAACCCCACAAACAACCACCCCCTGATAGCCCCAGTTAAGGCTTCCCAACCACGTATTACAACTCCACCCTGTGGAATTTTGGAGTAACTCCATGGGAGCTGCACCCGATTTTTACTCGTTTTTGTTTCTTCATTTGAGGTCGATTTCGATTCCTTTCGTATATTTAAATCAAACAAAGTATTCTTAGTAAGCATAGGGACTGTCAATCCAAATTGTGTCATTACCAATTAGTGACTGTAAGTTTATTGGGATCATTAATCATTCGAAATAGATTTAAGACAATATCGAAATGAATATAACAACTACGAAGTACATTTCTTTTTTTTCTTTTTTTTTTTTAATTTCTTACTAGTATTTTTCTTATAATAACATCTTACGGAGTAAAAGTTTAACAAATGTGAGAACGACGTACTTGCAATCTTGCATGCATGTGGTGAGAAACGATCTAACGTAGAAGAAAAAGAAGCATCATGCATGCAGTGGTAGTAGTAGTAGTACCATTACTGATCGAAGGCCGCCGCCCCCACACGTTATTAATCTACGTACGTGAAAGCTCTCTTTTGCTAACTATTCGTCCATTTTAATGCTTGACTTCACTTTGGACAATGATAGAGGTGTACAATGTAGACACCCAAAAGTGTCTACAATTAGCAATAATTTTACTACACTGTCAAAATTTTACTACTGACAAAAAAAATTTTACTACCTGAATTTATCTTTACAATTAATTTTACTACTTCAATCTCAATTTTACTACTACTAACTCAATTTTACATTGTAGACAAATTAATTGTGTCTACACTGTAGACCTCTAGCAATTTGCTATTTGGATTAGTTTATGATCATGGCTTTTTGTTGTGCTCACACTTAATTGATTAGTGGATATTGTTTTCTTCTTTTCCGTTTGTATTCGTAATAATTAGTAAGTTAATGGCAGGGGGCATGCATATAGTTTACGACCGCTATAAGAAAAGAGTCAAGTTGTCATCGTAAAAAATTAAAATCGGTCGCAACATCAAGTCAATAACTATCGGTTGCAATTTTAGGTTTTCTTGTAGTGAACCGTGCCTCTTTGAGCACAAATGAAACTTTCATTTCATAGACCATTATTAGGGTTATTATAGATAATCTTGAGAGCTGCCATACAACAAATTAAAATTTCATTGGACTCACGAGTATTAAGCATTAAGCATTAAGCATTAAGCATTAAGCATTAAGCATTAAGCATTAAGCATTTATTATATCAAATCTGAGACAGGAAAAGAACATTTTTTACAATTGCAGAGGCTGGTATCCTTCTTTGAACACCATGTACCTGGGTAACAAAAACATGTAAAGTAAAAAAACCGAAGTTCCAAGAATAGAAGGGGTGTCCCTCCTAACGCTTTCGAAAGGAGCAACTAATGCTGACACGGTATCCATCAACTTGACTTCAGTACCCAAGAGAGATCACTTAAACTGTTAGTGCAAGATCTCTGATCAACACCAGGAAAAAAAAACAGTACGTGCTTGGTACTAGGTTTTGTACTGAGCACTGACGAGGAACTCAAATGTTAGAAATAGGAAGGTAACTGCAAAATGTCATGACGTGAAGAACAAGTTTCATCCAAAAGCCACTTCTCAAGAAAACTACTCAATTGAGGATTACTCTCATCATCCTCCTCCTCATCATCAATGTTATCAATAATCCCATCGTTAATAATGTTGTTATTGTCCAACGAGTCGCACGTAGTAGTAGTTGTCACAGTCTTGCCAATGTTGTCACTGTTAAGGTTGTGGAACGACATTATCGTCTCGTCCAACTCATCTACTTCTTCATGATATTGATTGTGTGAGTTGGTTGTCGTTTCGTGACGATAATCACCTCGATGAGCGTTGTTGTCGAAGTTGTTACGAGTGTTGGAAGGGGAGGAGCTCTTCATCCAATTCTCTAGGAGTCTTGAGATGTTCTCGGTGCTCGAAGCGTAACATGATGATGATAATTGTGATGGTTGTGTAGGATGATTATTATTGTTAGAATCATGGTTGTTTGGTGATGGTGATGTGGTGTTAGTTGTTGCTATGTTTTGTGGCTCATGATGGAATGACGATGTTGGTTGAAATCTCTTTAGTTTCTTCTTCAGGTGAGTGTTCCAGTAGTTCTTGATGTCGTTGTCTGTTCTTTGAGGGAGATACGATGCAATTGCTGCCCATCTAATGCATACAAAAGATACTTAAATGTCATATACCATCTAATAAGACTATAGAGTCGGCCGTATAAAATGTACGAATTTAACATAAAGGAAAGAGCTTTGGTAAGACTATCTGATCTAATACCATGGCTAGAAAGAAGAGATCGTCTACACATACACGATCATGAAAAGCATGTGTCGTCTAAACATGACTGTAACTATAGAAAATTTAAGTCACTTGTGTAGAGCGATCGAGTTGAATTATTGGAATATATGTAACTATAGAAAATTTCAAGAATGCATGAATTGAAGAAATAGATAAATGGAAAGTTGAAGTATGTACTTGTTACCCAATAATGCTTGCAAATGAATAATCATTCCTTCTTCATGAGGAGTAAAGTTTCCGCGCTTGATCCCTGGCCTAAGATAGTTTGTCCACCGTAACCTACAACTCTTGCTACACCTTTGCAACCCTTTATCAAACAATTCACAAAATTTGTTCTTGTTAGAAAAATAAAATGACTAGATGTAACAATAGTACTTTTATATAAGAGTTTTAGTTTTCAAATAGCGTAAACACAATTAACAAATTAAAAGTGAGCTTAAAAATACAAAAATGAAAGGCCGATGTTGGAACATTCATCAATTGGATTGATTATAGACGCCCTAAGGGCGAAACGGCCACAGTTTCCCTCGGCATCCAATAATAAACAAAGTTGTTGTACATATAGATACGTACCGGTGTTAGTAGGCACAGATCTCCAATTGCCAGGACCATGTTGTTGGATGTAAGAGACAAGAATGATATCTTCTTCAGGAGTCCATGGGCCTTTCTTGATGCCATCTTTGTCACAGCAAGGTGGCCTCCCCATGGCACTCCTATGTATTTAATTTCTCAACTATTTCAATGTAGTTTCTGCTTATTATTAATATATGTTGCATAGTGATGAATATCTAAGCAAAGTGAGTTAAGTGAAGTGAGGTGGGTGAGAAAAGTGCAAGTTTAGGGTGAGCCTCTCGTGAAATTATTGTGACAACATATACAATATAACTGTCAACTTTACTTTATATGCATTATGATCATCACTACGTACGTACCTCCCAAGTCTCACGTATTATTATGAGCTACGTACATACTTAGTTTTCCAGTCATCCACCCTGAATCTTCCCTCGATCTGCCTTAGCTTCTCATAACTTTGTACTGAGTGTGGCCATTTATGCATTCCATAATATGCTTAGAAAGTTTCCGTCGTCCACTATAGTGCTAATTAAACGTCATAAAATGAGATTTCAAATTCGTTCTCTGGTTTCTTTACCACGCCTATAGTTATACCATTCTTAGCAAATGTATTTCATTGCATAATGGTTGATCTATATATCTAGCTCATTGTACTTAATTATCATTCTACCAATGTGTTGGGATCCTCTGGACCAATATGCCTTAAAAGGATTTCTACTGCTCGTTATATATTGACTGGTGAAGATCAGATTAGATCTCTTTGGAAGTCTCATTACTGCTTGTTATTTACTCTATTGTATGACTTGGTGAGTTGCAAATTAAACCTTTGGGAAGGTTGAAATACCATTAGGCTAGTTTGCGTTGAATATTTGAAATAAAATCACATAGATTGTACAAGAGATAGAGTCGATGGTATGAGGAACACCAAACAATTTTTGGATGGAGTCGTGCTTTATCTCTACTACTGAGAAGTGATTCTACACCTAAAAGAACGCAAACGGAACCAATTAACTAAGGAACCGCCAGAAGGAACTAGTAGTACATTCAATATTTGTTCTCTACCACCAACCAAGTGACTCTCGTCAGTTTCCTAATTAAATGATACTCCGTATGTAACAGTATGTGACACCTTTGTTAGATATCGATAAAAACAAATCGGTACCTTAGCGCACTCGGCCTCTTGAGATCCTTCAACATCATTCGTACTATAAACATTCTTTAACTATCATATTGCCCAAGCGCTTTTCGTTATGTGTAATTCTAACTATCTGATTTTGAGAACGAAATGTAAATCCACGCCGTAATAAGACGGTTAATTTATACTTAGGTGAACGAGTATAGGATAACACTTCGTTTTAGGGTTGTTTTGAGGATTGGTGTCCTTAATACTGTTGGGAAAAATGCCTTGAACGTCTTATCCATTTGGGTATGTCGTAGTGGGTGACCGAGGGGGGAGCTCGGGGCATTGTTAGCTACGATATATGGGTGTAAACTTGGGCATAAGAGGACATTCGAAGGACCCGAGACAGAGGGTAAAGGGCGGAGCGCGTAAGGCTCCGCGGCTTCATCGTTCGGGAAAAACATGGCGGAAACAGAAGCGAAGGCGCGGACCGCAGCATCCATGGGCGCGGACCGCGCATCCATGGGCGCGGACCGCGGCATCCATGGGCGCGGACCGCGGTCCATGGCCGCGGATCGCGGCTATTTGCCGTTTTGTCGGCTATTCGTTTGGGCTTCGCGTGTTTTGTTTCCTAAATCCGTTTTCTTCGGCTTTTAGGTTAATTTGTATGTAGAAGACTATAATTAACACCCTATTCTTCTCATAGCCTCCCTAAGACACAATTGAGTGATTCCTGTGATTCCTTTGTAATTGTGAGTACCGAGAGTCATAGTTGCGGGTTTTCTCAAGGTGTGGCTTCTTTGTCAATTGAGTAGATTCAAGGGCGTTTGTTTGGGTTCTTGGTTGATCGCAAGAACAATTTGGCTCTTAGATCTCGTTCGTATTTGGTGAGTACTTTTCAGATTGTACTCACGTTTGTATTCGGTGCTATTCTCATATAGTGAAGTGATTCTCCTCTGTTTGGTGGACGTAACTAGCACATCTCTGGTGAACCACGTAAATCTTGTGTCTTTTCAATTACGTCCTATTGTTTTGTGTTATTGTTGATACCACGATTGTTGTCACATCTATCCACGCCCATCACACTCAAACCGTTTGTTGTTGGACTGGGCGCCTCTGTTCCAACAAATACAAACGTAGGGCCTTGAGCTTAAGTAGATCTTGTCATCTTGGTGACTATTTAATCTATTTCTTTTGAAATCAAGTGACTATTTGATTGGGGTGGATTATTTGTTAGGGCTTAATATCATTTTGGTTTTCAGTCTCCTGTATCTTTGAAACCAAAATTCCGTTTTCGAAAACGAGAAAAATAGTTTCCAGTTTTTAATTATTGGCAATAATATTAGTATTAATAAAAATGAATAATAATTTACAAGAAATTGATGGAGAGCTGATATACGATATGAGCTTCCACACCCTTTTCTATGGAAAAACCAATCCTAATAAAATTATAAGCTGCAGCCTGCGCACCTATATTGCAAATTCTAGTGTGAGACGATCTCATACGATAAGAGCTCTCACACATTTCAAAAATAACTGTTACTTTTCAAATCCTACATTCATATGTAACATGCCAATTCATCATAAGCTAGTAACTGATTAAATGGTCTCATACGATGAGACGGTCTCACCATAGAACTACTGCACCGATATTAGCTTTCAGTTTCCATGTGTCTATTATAGATATTAGTTTTCAGTTTCCATATGTCTATTACCAATTTACAATTGTACCCTTATACTCAATAAATAGAGACAACCGGTTTTAAAGTCATTTTGCAACTTATTTATTTAAATTCAAGCATAAAAAAAAAAAACAAATATGAAAATTGAAAACGGTGGCAATACCGAGCGAGCCCTAAACTTTTACAATTTTTGTTTTGTTTTGTTTTGTTTTTAAATTTTATAGTTTGAGTGTAGTGGCCGGGTGGGGGGGGGGCACTAATGGATCATGGCCACTGTTGTGACACCCAAGATTTAAGAGATAGAATGAGCTTAAATTAGCTAGTGCTTAAAGGCTGCTCATGCCTACAAATTCTCAACAAATTTTGATGAAATCCAATCAGATTATTAGATTAATTGAAATCAGATCAGATTAGGAGCAATCAAATCCGATCAGATTCAATCATAAAGATGCAGTCCTATCAAAACGGGCCTTACGGCCTGTGCGATATGACTGAATTTTTATGATCTGATTTGATTTGATTTGATTTGAATTGAACTGATATGATTTGAATTGTTTAATATGAACATGATTTAATTATATTAGGTCTGAAGTGAGTTTATTGACAAATTAGCTGCATCTAGACGAATTAATAAATATAATTAAGTAGACTAGATTCATTGATTGTTATTTGGAAAATTTTGATTTGATTTGATTTGAATAACCTGATTTAATTTGATTTGATCTGATTTGAATATACTGCTTTTTAAGTTAAATCAAACAGGGCATTAATTGTTACATCCTCTTTGTCATTATCTTTCATACCTTTTGTTAATTCCTCCCATAGTTCATTATCTGTCCTACTTTTGTTCTAAAAAATTCCACTCTCACTATTCTACATTCTTTTACTATTTTTTCTTATTCTCGATCTATAAAAAGGCAGGCCTATAAGGTGTTTAAACTAGGACGGAAAGAGTAGATAGCATGCGCGAGAACCGTTCCCTGGCCCCAAACTAGTGTTATGTTTTTGTAATTGTTTTTTTTTTATGAGATAATATGTTTTGTAACAGTTGAATGTGGAGATTGCTTGATTTAATTTCTTTTGTCCAGGTTATGTAAATATATCTTTTTGCAAGCCCTATCGAGATGATTGAGTGTCTACATTTTACAAGCAACATGTTTCTTATTTTTCAACTCATAAATCACATAAGTTCAAGTGTTACTCTAATCAATCCCCGAACCCCTGCTTTTCATTTCACCTCGGGCATGGAATTGAAATTGATAATGATAAATCCACAGCATTTTTAGACCGCTCCATGCAAAGTCATCTTTCGTATCACGCGGGAATGAAAAAGGACGGAAGAAATATATAACTAGTACATAGTTCGATCTATACATACTAGCTTTAATTTCCAAGACGACCCCGAGTCGACGTGAGGTCCATATCAACAAGCCATCCCTTAAATTCTTTCGAACCACTAAACCTCTTATGTCAAAGTCTAAAAAAAAAGAAAAAGTATAGGCATAATAATTAGGTAGCAATATTATTATAGGGGAAATAATTAAAAGAGACAAGCTAAGTAACACGCTAGATGTTTGAGGTTACATGCAAACATGTGATGATCAAGAAAGTATTTAGAGAAGTTAGGCTCACGTCGAGTTATCATTCCCACATGATGATGCACTAAAATGGTTAAAATGGAAAAGGCTAAGATTAAATTTGCCAAAATTAGGGCATACCCTCTTCTTCATTTGTCAATTGACCATAAAGTTAGTTTGGTACTTCTATCATTATTATTATGATTATTACGTAATTGCTCTTGTCTTCTATTACTTAGCTTCCACTCGTAATTACATCAATATGTCACATAATATTATCCTTAATTGTAAAGCACGTAATAATTAATAATCAATCCTTCATTAGAAAACAAAGACTTATGTGACAAATCAACTCACTTGTCTATATTGGCTCTTAGTGCTCATTTATGGGACAATTAAGTGAAACCCTTTTCATACTTTATCCATTTTTGTTCATGGAATCGTTTGCTTGGTCACCTTTATACAGTGTAAAACTTGTCTTATTATATTCCATGATATGATAAGGAGTCCCGTCAATATATTTAGACTAGTTTGTGTGTCCGTACAGCGCCCGAACTCCCTATTTGTATCAATCATATTTGTGTCAAAAAAAAAAACGTTGTTAGATAATTACGTTGTACACATAGATGTCAAAAGTTGAACATTATTTAACGTTATGAAAAAAATATACTTTAGCTATGAATTGTAAGCTTAAGCTATCACTTAAATAATATTTGGATATCCCTTATAAGAATATTGATTACTACCACCTCCATAAAAGTGTAGATGACGTTTTGATCGAGATGAGGGTTTGACTTACATATATAAGAATAAATATTCATAAAAATAAATAATGAAATGCACATCGTGAGCTTCGTATCGAAAAATACTTTCATATATAATAAATTATGAAAAGTACAATTTCATGCGGACCTGACATGACACGAACTCAATATAACCCAACCCGCTCTGACTATACGTGAAAATGATCTGACCCTCCTAATATTTAACTCTATTTGCATTATTTGTTATTGTTATCTTTGTTGATATTACAAAGAAACCTATAATTATACGCATACGTAATCATCTTACGAAGAGAAATATATTATTTCGCTTAGTAATTTACATCATTATCTTTATATAACTTATTGACCCTCTTTAAAAAATATTAATAAAGTCATTGACTATATACATAAGGGAAATTATCCAATATACTCCTGAGGTTACCGAATTTTTCAGGTATACCCCTCATGTTACCGAGCTATCCAATATACCCCTGAGATTTGCAATTTCGTGTTTTTTTTTCCAGATTTTCACTGACGGACGTCTAACCCTTCTAACGCCATCCAACTCTGTTAGACAGTAAATTAAAATAAAAAAAAAAAACTGTAACACCCGACTCATCGACTGAGCCGGAAGTAGTCACCTATGGCAGCTCGCCAGGCTGTGGGCTGACCTCACAGACCAACACGGGTCCTTTCGTCGCATTTTGACCTCACTCATTGTTCGAACTAGGGGCTACCAGGATCCATCCAAAAGACTAACTAGGTCCCGCCCATAGGAGGTTTGGACCTTTCATCACAGGGTGCAACCTACTCGCCGACCTTTGTGATCCTGACGAACGAGTGGTTTCGCATCTTCCCTTAACTCCTGATGGGTTCTCCAATTAATAACGGCGAACTTGACACCAGTTTTCCGAGTAGTGTCCCCCTCCGCAAACTTACACGGGGAGGACGACGGAATCTACTGGTCACGTCAAGTAGTACCGAGGGTCGTCAGAGAGTCTCACAGGTACACTATCCTGAAATCTTGGGTAGTGGAACCTAGCATCCATAGGAAGTCTAGTGTCATCACATCCTTCGATTGAAACGTATGGCATGATACATGGATCTGAACAAAGAGGCAAGTCAGGTGGCATCATCTCTTGTTTGCCATCGTAATGAACCTCAATTGATCGAAGCAATAATCTTGACGGACTCTTATGATGAGCCCCTTCGAACCTTAGGAATCTCGTCGTGGTGGAATCAATAACCTTGGCAGGCCCTTATGGCGAGCCCCTTCTTTCCAGCATCTATAGGTGACTCTGATCACATATCATATTTTTTATTAGGACCCTTCTCCTTGATGGGTTCCTGTGCAACTTGGCCCTTCCCGAAATTCGGGGAGCCTTCTGCATTTTGACCAATAGGCTCCTGAAAATGTTTGATGGCCCTCCTTTGAGCTTGAGGCATGAGCCTAGTAATATAAGGAGTATTCTCCTTTTACTTCAGGTACCCTGAATTTTTGTTAGCCAAAGCCAAACGCATATTGCACATAATCATAGATTCTTTTATCTTTGTCACACCCTAATTCAAGAGTATTGACAAAACGAGGCATGTTCGCAACCAAAGAAGCCTCTTGGCTAACAAGTATTTCACGGGAAAGCCCTAATAGCATATGCAATCATACGGATTAGCATGGATTCAAATTTTCATTTAAGGAGCCTACCGGCTAACAATTTTTATATAGCATGTTCAAACATGTATGCCACTTTCATAAATCAACATACTTGTATCTTAGCCCCTACTCTTAAGTCGAGCCTCTCGGGGTCGATTTGAGAGTAATACAACTCCGCAAAGTCCACATTTGGACACAAAAATTTTTGAGAAAAAATTCTCATCATATTCATCAATATGTAAAACATGGTTCTCAACCAATGCATTCAACATATTATGGCATATAAGCACAACACAACTTCATTATCATCATCAAACAACATATGTTTATACATTCTTAGTCCTTTTTCGGGGTTCTTATGACACAATGACATGATACCCATCATTAACTATCATGATAATCATAAAATCATTACAAAATATATTACTACAAACATTCCATGCTTTACATGTTATTCCTCCAATCACATAAATTTTTTAATCACACTTTATATTTGAACATCAAAAAGTATTAAATTTTTCTAATTGATAATCACATATCAAAGAAGGATTAAGAAGGTACTTATCTGACCCTTTGAAGAATAAACTCCATTTAATTTGATAAATAAACCCGTACTTGCTCAAATAAAGAGATATAAGGGCCTGGAGACTGGCCCTAGAACCTTCCCGGAGTCCGGAGGACCTGGGACTGCTCGTCAACGGGGGCCGGTGGAGGCGGCTTGTCAATAAGCCAAGAGACCTTTGGCTAGGCCCTCGAAGGTAACAAGTAAAAGAGGACCCTCTAGGTACTTATCAACAAAAATCATCGAGCCCCCTCTTTGAGGCTTCCTTGTAAAGGAGGACCTTTGAGGTTGCTCGGTATTAGGAGACCCTAAAGCTTGACCATTGATGCTTATGTTCCCGCGGTGAACGGGGTATATCTTGTGGTTGGCTTTGAGCCCCTCGACCGAAATTTCTGAGGATGCCTAGAATAGAAGACCCCTAAGTTAAGATATGAACATCTCTGAACCAAGGGCCTGGCGGCTAACAAATGAGCTTCTTTCAGAGGATAGGGCTTAACCATCTCTGAGCATGGGTCTGGCTAAGAGGCTGAAACCTGACCCTCAATGGTCCTGGGACCTGACCGTACCCGAAGCTGAGGCCTGACCCTGTATGGGCCTGGGACCTTACTATCTTCGGACCTGGTGCCGTGGCCTAGAAATTGAGGCCTAACCATCCACGAGCACCTTTCGCGGGTATAGGACCTAGCCACCTACGGGCCTAAAGTCTGACCATCCACGAGGACCTTTCCCGGGCCTATGACCTGACCATGCGCGGGCCTCGAACCAGACCCTCAAACGGCATAGGGCCTTACCATCCATGGGCCTCGGACCAGGGCCTCAATGGGCACAGGGCCTGACCATCCGCGAGCACCTTTCGCGGGTATAGGACCTGGCCATGCACGGGCCTCGGGCCAGGGCTTCAATGGGCACATGACCTTACCATCTATGAGCCTCGGACCAGGGCCTGACCATCCGCGAGCACCTTTCGCGGGTATAGGACCTGGTCAGGATGCTTAGGTCCTTAGGATCCGACCACCTCCAAAAATCATAATTCTTCCAAAAAAGAGCACGATATTTGGGAAAATTATTATCAACTTCAAGAATTTGTGTATATGGTATATTTTTGTGGATTTGGAATAGAAAGACAAGATTATAATGTGTTTTTGATAAATATTACATCTTAAAAACATCTTTCTCAATGAGAATCAAGACTTGGCGTGAAAAACAAGGACAAGGAAATTGCGAATCGCGATGAACATAATCCCCGCTCCCATAGTTCGGCGAGGTACTCATCCTCGATGAACTCGTCATCAAAGGTATCCTCTACAACTGGGTCCTTTCTCGCGTCCTTTTCAGGAGGCTTGTGGACCTTCTTGGAGGTAGCATCTTCTTCCTTCACCTTCGTGGGTTTAGCCCCTTTCTGGGCTCCTGCCATCTTGGTCGATCAGGACCTCCTCCTCGCCTGTCCCCACCTCGGTATGAGGGGCTGGTGGAACAGGTTCGGGCACGTCCTTTCCCGCTTCGGTCACCCCCATCTCATTTTTCGTCAGATTCCTCGTAGTCGTCACCATAGTTTTGCGTCACCGGAATCCATCAAAGTCCTTTTGTCGTCCCCACAGACGGCGCCAATTGTTCGGGGTCTTTTTCCCGAGGTGCTGTTGGGACATCAGGGCCTTCCGTGGATCCGGGCTGCTCGCTTGGTGAGGACCTGCACAAGGAAAGGGAAGTCCAGGACTCAGGGGGAGCCCCCCCGGGGCGGACTCTCCAACGCTCAAGTCAGGGTCCTGCCAAATAGTATTACTAGAGTGTTTAAGAGAGAGGGAGAGTTTAGAGAGGTTTACTGATCATTGTAGAAGAGAGTAGAAAATTATTCCAAAAAAGCTTGTTTCCTTCCATAGATGAAGGGGGTATTTATAATACTCCTCCAAGTAGGGTTAGCTTGTAAAAGGGGTCCCCTTGCCAAGTGTAAGACTGTCCTTACTCCCTTGGGGAAGGGGTAACCACTATCAACGGTCATGGTCTTTTCTCATTAAAAGGACTGTTTTACCCTTCATTTAGTCTTTCTTGTGGGCTTTTACTCTTTTCTCGTACATGGGCTTTTGTATATCTGACCCATCGATATTTTTGGCCCCAACACTCATGCGCGCCCTGGGAACTTTCCAAGAGGTCACCCATCCTGAAATTGCCCTCAGTCAAGCACGCTTAACTGTGGAGTTCTTATCAGATGAGATTTCTAAAAAAAAAGTCGACTTTGTTGGTATGAGTAGCACTATCAATCCCTTTAAGCACTCATATGAGCCTTTAATCTCTTAGAGATTTCCTCTGAAATATGGGGTATTACAAAAACATCTCAACCCCATTTTCTCTCTCCCCTCACCTTCCCACCTCTCTCCAACCCCAACTACCACCCACGACCAGCCACCACCAGCACCACTCTCTCCAAAGGCGGCTGTACTGTAACCTGTATTCTGACCCTGATCAATAATCTTGAAGGAGAATTTAAGTTCACCTTTGGCCTTTCCTGAGGAAGTCCTGACCTGATAAGTAACAAACTGTGGGGCAGCAGGATCTTTAGCATTAACACTGTCAAACAATTCTCGTAGCGGAACCAAAACTTCACCAAGATCTTTATCAGCCCCAAAAGTATGCTCATGCTTCAACTGGAACACCAAATACTTCCTGGTTTCGCAGCCGCCTCATCGATTGTGAATCTCATGGTGTAATTCCATGTGGGTTTCGTCCCGCTGTCTTGATGCACATGTGTTTTCTGCTTGGTTTTCGGCTCATCCGACAGTTGAACAACCGTGTACACATCCATTTTCCCAATCAGATTGACATTTTTCAGATCTTTTGCTGAGATAACAGTCAATTCTAAGGTTTTCAGACTCCATGGATGGGGGTGAGTGGTGCTGGTGGTGGCTGGCCGTGGGTGGTAGTTGGGGTTGGAAAGAGGTGGGAAGGTGAGGGGAGAGAGAAAATGGGGTTGAGATGGTTTTTTTTTTTTAATTTACTGTCTAACAGAGTTGGATGGCGTTAGAAGGGTTAGACGGCCGTCAGTGAAAATCTGGAAAAAACACGAAATTGCAAACCTCAGGGGTATATTGGATACCTCGGTAACCTGAGGGGTATACCTGAAAAATTCGGTAACCTCAGGGGTATATTGGATAGTTTCCATGTATATAATTGTGTTAATAAGTGTCATGTTCCCGATTATAACTTTTAATCCAGTTGAAGTTTTTGAAATATAACTCTTCCAACAATAAATAACGCACATAACTAATTTTAAACCCGTGCGTTGCACGGTTATATTATATCATACGACTTACGTAATAATCATTTTCTTATCATTTAAATAAAAGTTGTAGTTTTTTTTTTATTGCCTCCTTATCAACTTTTTTTTTTATGTTTATGCACCATATTTTTCCAAAACGTATAATATCATCTTATTATTTCCCAAAACGTATAGTATCATCTTATTGATAATGAGTTATATATCCTTTACCTTTTTATGCACCATCTTTTCCCAAAACGTATAGTATCATCTTATTATTTCCCAAAACGAACTACAATTACTAACTTTACTTTCTATACAATCAACTTTTTTTTTTTATATTTATGCACCATCTTTTCCCCGTATAATATCATCTTATTATTTCCCAAAACGTATAATATCTTATTATTGATAATTAGTTATATATCATTTACCTTAATTTGTAAAACTAAAAGATTGCAAAGCTCTAAGAATATTAATTAGTTATATATCCTTTACCTTTTTATTCATCATCTTTTCCCAAAACGTATAGTGTCATCTTATTATTTCCCAAAACGCACAACAATTTCCAACTTTACTTTCTATACAATCAACTTTTTTTTTTATGTTTATGCACCATCTTTTCCCAGAACGTATAATATCATCTTATTATTTCCGAAAACGTATAATATCATCTTATAATTGATATATTCTTTTCCTAAACATACAAACTCAAAAGATTACAAAGCTCTAAGAAAATTCGAAACTCTCTAGACGCGTTGAATGACAACGAAAAAATGTTCGTTTATATATATATATTGATAGTAAGTAGTAAAGGGAGAACTTTTAATCAGTTTGAAGAATAGTAACTAACTTAAAGACTTTTACTCCCTCCAATTTTGATGATGATGTATGTTGCATTGTAAATGTCACATAATGAACCTTATTTAAATGTATGGAAAAAATGCACTTTACCAGTGACATTATAAATGTAATAAATATATATTAGAACCTATTGTAAGGTTATCATTTCAAAGTATTATTTACTCTGATTGTTTGCATCAAAGGTGACATTATGCTAGAAATCCAAAAGCTCGACGTGGTAGATTATGAGTCTACTCAATCCTATTCATGAACCAATGCTACATGATAGAATATGTTCAACCTGAACTTGAAATTTCAATTCTTATAAGAGAATGAAAATTTTGAATAATATGAAACAATAGTAGTCAAGAAGCAAAAAAAAAGGAAAAAGAGAGAAAAAACAAATTATACAAACAAATTTATGGACCAATGCTACATAACATAATAATGACCAACCTTATTCAGGAACCAATTAATAACTCTTAGTATAGATATATTTCTTCACTACTGAGTATATTTTAAACACATTGCTAAATCTAGTTTAATATTTCTGAAATTAAAACTCTTTTTAAATCAATGACCCCCGGTCCCACCCCCGTTTTTATGACACATAAATCAATATTCAAGTTATTAGAAATGATACCACTTAACCAAATTTAATATAGATATGCATATTTTTAACTTAGTAACATAAGAACTACATTGTATGTCTAACAACCAAAAAACATTGAACAAAATATTTTTTTTTCCAAGAAATCAGTTAGGAATTTTATTCATCTATTTCGGGAAGAAAATTCCAAAAAAAACTTACAAAAAACTAAAACCTCTAGATAATCTAGCTATTTAGACATTCAATAATGTCATTATACACCACACTATTAGCCCAAGCAAATAATCTAACACTAACCACAACCTTAATATGTCTAATGATCATCATACTATCCTTGCCTGCTCCTTGTCTGGACAGAGTCTATTGTTCCTCTCTTGCCAGATTGCATAAACTGAAGCAACTAGACTACAAATTTGCCATTTTGTTCTCCAATCTTTCTTCCTTCTATTGCGAGAATACCAATTGAGTTCTCTACGTAGACTCCAGCTCTGCCTCCCTAAATGCATCAAATTCAGCACTGCTCTCCTGATTTCCTTCGAAAATTTGCACTAAAAAACAAGATGTGCACTAGTTTCAGCTGCTTCTTTGCAGAGACAACACCTGTTCACCAAGACCAGCCCTCGTAGCTCTGCTACGAATATTGTCTACTGTGGGTAACTTCTTTTGAATAGCCAGGATGGCAATGAAGGAGTGTTTAGGTAAAGTAATATTGTCCCAAGTTATCTCTGCACCTCTGTTCTAAGGATTGTTCTTCCTGAAAAAGTCGTAGGCATAAGAAACCTTGAATTTATCTCCTTTGCTCCATGAGTTCATCAGATCTTTAGCTAAAGTGATTGAGCCAGCTTTACTCAGAATCTCCTCCTTTACCCTGAGTATGCTAGCTAATGTTTCAGCATTCTGATGCCTGCCATTCAATTCCCAAATGCTCTTTTTCCTGCAAATGTAGTGTCTACCCAGTCTGTCCGGACATTACTCTTCCCTGAGTCAATCATCCACAACCATTTGGAGATAATGGCTTTATTCCAGGCTAGAATTTCCTTGATATTGAAGCCCCCTTCTTTCCTAGGTGCACAAGAGCTTGCCCAACTCTTGTAGATCATTCTTCTCTGTCCATCAGGTGTGTTCCACAAAAAGCTCCTACAAAGCTTGTTCAGCTGCTTTACTACACCTTTGGGGAGTAGAATGACATTACACCAAAAATTATGGATACCAAACAGCACCGAATTGATCAGCTAGACCTTGCCAACATAAGACAGAAACTGTGTGGACCAATTCTTCAGGTGTACCTGAATCTTAATTATCAGCTGGGCATACATTGAGTTTTTTTGTTCTTGCTGAGTTTAGAGGTACCCCCAAGTATCTGAAGGGAAATTTCCCCTCCTGAAACTGAATGTTAGGGAGGAGAGACCGAACGGGGGAGTCAAAGCTTAGCTCATACGCCTAAGTGGGGTTCCATCCTAAAACCAATTGGCAATAGGAGGAGTAACCCACATGTTTATATAGCTAGCAACATTTTACTTATCTTTTGATGTGGGACAAGGCTCACACATGTTCCAAAACAATCTTCCCATCATGTGTGAGCCCATCAAATTCTCTCCCCCTCGAACCAAATTGGGCAGACCACCACCAAATTGTAGCGTCCAATCTAATAAGGACCTAGTAGAATTGTCCGTAGCGCCCAATCTGACAAGGGCCCACCAGACAGTGTGGTGTCTACACCCAAGCGCAGACCGAACCTTGGGCTCTGATACCAATTGTTAGGGGAGGAGACACCGAACATGGGAGTCAAACCTTAGTTCATACGCCTAAGCGGGGTTCCATCCTAAAACCAATTGGTAATAGGAGGAGTAACCCACTTGTTTACATAGCTAGCAACATCCCACTTATCTTTCGATGTGGGACAAGGCTCACACATGTTCCAAAACTGAGTGATGCTAAATATATCCTCCTTGGTTCTTGAATTAATGCCAGCAAAGTAGGATTCAGTCTTATGAGGGTTAGCTTGCAGAGATGGCTGAAAAGTTGTTCAAAACCTCAGTGACTGCAATCACAGAAGGGCAATCTCCTCTTGAAAACACCATTTGATCATCAGCAAATACCAAGTGAGTGAGTCCTATCTTAGAGCATTTAGGGTGAAGTGAGTAGCTGGGTAGATGAACCAAAGCTCTTAATCTCCTGGAGAGCATTTCCATACATAACACAAAAAGATAGGGTGATACTGAATCACCTTGCCTTACTCCACATTTTCCTTTAAAGAAACCTTGACTTGTGCCATTAATCTTTAAGGAGTACCAAGGGCTTTTGACACAAGCCATAGTCCAATCAATAAATTCTTTTGGGAAGTTGCAGATATTCAGGGTGTTTTCAATGAATTCCCAACTGACAGAATCAAATGCCTTCCTAATGTCGATCTTCATCAGACATCTAGGACCAATATGCTTTTGACTGTAACCCTTGACCAAGGATTGAGACAATGCTATATTGTCAAAGATATTTCTTCCTTTTATAAAGGCTACCTGTCCCAATCCAATCAGAGATGGCATCACTTTCTGAAGCCTATTTGCAATAATTTTGGTTACAGTTTTGTAAACTGTAGAGAGCAGGAGATAGGTCTGTAGTCTGTTCCAAAACTGACATTCTTGTTCTTTGGAATCAGTGTAATAATGGCTAACGAGATGATAAAATCAAATAAATTTTAGTAACAATGCCCAATGAGGATCTAAATAAATAAATAAAAACTAACATCACAAAAAAATTACCCTATAAGACCCAACTCGATCGCAACCCGAACCGAAACCGACTCCATCCGACATGCCATGAATTTAATATGACCTAACCCCTCTTACCATACCTAGAAAATTAAGGGGAAAACTACAAATCATATAAGCAAATGAAACATTTGAAAGATTAGAAACAATAGTACTCAAGAGAATCCAAAAAAAAATGAGAAAAAATAAATTATGGTCAAACTTTTATATCATATTCATTTATTAATTCTTTTTCTCTACAAAACTATTACTCTTTGTACAGACATACTTTCTTCTCTATACTCTAATATGAAGGATTACAGTGCTTGAATTTAATTTATTTCATTATAAAGTGCTTGATATTTTACATATAAGCATTACTTAATATTTAGTAGTTGATTTTTTTTGTTTTTTTTAAATATAACTCTTTCAGCTCTAGATTACCACACGGAAGAGTAGAATGGTAAGACTATAATAGCATTCGTGTCAGTTAAGTCATGTACGTCGTAGTGGAAATAAAGCAACTCACGAGGCCGACCATTTAATTAGGTTCAGTAAACCTGTGTATGGGTTGATGCATGGTACGGTGTTCCTCAATTTTACTTAATACCAGGGCTACGGATTTCGTTACCACAATTACATAATGTTTATTAACAGTGTTTCTTGTCAAATAAAAAAAGTTTGGTCGTTTTTCTATTAAGAATGTATTTGTATTTATATATAAAGCATGTGTGCGTTGCACGGGCTAGCAAACTACCATATTACAAAAAAAGTTTAGTCAAAATACAAAAACCACGCACAAGATCGTCTTTTTCTGCTCATCCTACGAGATCATGGAATGTACTCCCAATTTTGATCTTTAATAAGGACCATTCTCTAGGCATGGAAAAGCCAACAAATTATTAAACATAGTTGTACACTTGTATGTGTATCCCATGCAAGAGATTGTATTTTAAACACGAATTGGAAGTAAAGTTACACTAGCAGAAATTTGCAGAGTTTCAGAATTGTGTGGTTACTTGTGGGCTTTCAGACATAGAAACAAAAGCAAGCTTTTACACCTGAAATAACAAAAAAGAAGAGGAAATGAGGGTGTTCAGCAAGATTGACAAAGTTCTAATAAATAATGATTGGCTGATTCAATTTTCTAATAGCTTTGTCAACTTTCACCCTGAAGGGTTGTTTGATCATAATCCTTGCACTATCAGCATACAAGACATTCGGGAAGGAGGAAAGAAGAGATTTAAATACTTTCATATGTGGAGCAAAATACCTGGATACAAGGAAATCATTGAGAAAAAATGGGAAAAGGAGATTGCAGGGTCTCTAATGTACCACGTCATTGTGAGAAAACAAAAGGTCTTGAAGGGTCCTTTAAAAGAATTAAGTAGGAATAAGATGTCGTTATAAGAAACTGCTGCAAGTGCTGATTAATTTAAGCTCACGAAAACCTAAAGGTTGATGCAGGAGGATCATACAAACCTTACTATCAGGGCAAAAGAAAGAAAGGAAGCTGAGGAATACAGATATATAGCTGAGGCAAAGGATGGCTACCTCAACCAAAAAAAGTAATGCATTGGATACATGAGGGTGTTGCAAATACATCTTTCTTCTATTGTTCAATTAGAGCTAGGAATTGTGTCATACAAATCAAGGACATCCATGGAGAGGTGAAACAAGATAACAATGGTAATCAACAAGCCTTTTTGGAGTTCTGCCAGGAGTTACTGGGGAAATCAACTGTTTGCAGCAAACTCTAAGTCAACACAGTACAGTCAGAAAAGGGCCATTAATTGATGAGGAGATGAGGAGAGCGCTTATGAAGCCAGTGACAACTGAGAAGATCAAAGAAGTTATGTTCTCTATACCAGGGACAAAGAGTTCTGGACCTCGTGGATATTCCAATCAGTTCTATAAGGCTAATTGGCAAATAGTAGCGGAAGATATATTCAAAACGATCAAAGATTTCTTCATTTGAAGGAAAAGTCCCAAACAGATTAACAATACCATACTTACTCGCTTTGGTGCCTAAAACTAAACAATCTACCTCAGTAGTGGAGTACAGAACAATAGCATGCTAGAGTTTATAAGTGCATTTCAAGCTATTATGTAAAAAGATTGGGGATGTTTTGCACCAAATCATTGTAAGAATCAAGATGCATTTGTGAAAGGAAAAGATATAGTGAATATCATGGTCTGTCAGGACATTGCAAGGAAATACAACATAAATGCAATCTCCCCTAGGTGTCTAATGAAAATAGATTTAGGGAAGACTTATGACACAATGGAGTGGAGGTTTGTAAAGGAAATACTGGAGACACTGAATTTTTCTGAATACATAGTAGAGCTGGTTATACAGTGTGTTACTACTACTTCACTTACTGTTGCACTTAATGGCAATCAGTTTGGCTTCTTCCCAGGAAAAAGAGGCTTGAGACAGGGAGAACCACTCTCCCCTTTACTTTTTACGTACTATATGCATGGAATATTTAACTCGGATAATGAAGGTGGTAGCTGGGAAGGATGAATTCAGATACCATCCCCTATGCAGCAAATTTAAATAATCTATGCTTTGCAATGATTTGCTGATGTTTTGCAAAGGGGAGGTAAAGTCAGCTTTTCTGATGTTGAGAAGATTTGCTACATTCTCTAAAGCCTCGGGCCTGAGCTTTAATGAGTCTTAATCAGAGGTGTATTTTGCTGGTGTGAGGAACAAGTTGCTCAAGAAATTTTACAGATTTATGGGTTCAAGCAAGGTACCATACCATTGTAATAAGTGGGGGTGCCTATAATTGCAGGTAAGATCTCTGTTTTAGATTGCAATCTGCTCACTGAAAGAATTGTGGGGAGAATTAGGGCCGTGGAAGCTCGGAAATTTTCATATGCAGGTATATTAACTTTGGTTCAATCTATTTTGATCAATGCACTCCTATTGGACAAGAGTCTTCATCCTCCCTAAAACTGTTATCAGGAAAATAATTGCAGTATGTAGAAACTTTCTGTGGGATGGTTGTGAGCATATACTAACGAGTCCAATGGTGGCTTGAAAGGATGTATGCACACCAAAAAAGGCAGGAGGATTAGGCGTGAGGGATGTCATGATATGGAAAAAAGCTTGAATTTCAAAGTATCTATGGCGGAACTTTGAAAAAGCTGACAATATATTGGTGAAATGGATACATAGTATCTAACTTAAGGAAGATCAGTAGGATAATTATAACCCCCATCAAGATACAAGCTGACAATGGAGGTGAATTTGTAAGATCAAGGAGGAATTGAAGCAACACTTTACCCATGGACAATGGAGCAACAAACAATATGCAGTGGGAGAGGGGTATAAGTGGATGAAAGGTGAGTACATGAAGGTCAAATGGAGTGGGGTTTTGTGGTGCAGGCGTGTAATCCCAAAAGCTGGATTCATTACATGGACAACAATGCGTAAGCGCCTCCATTTGAAAGATAAATTGATCTGAAGAAGAATGGAGTCTGTACAGACTTACAGAGGATTCATGCATACTCTACCAACATCAAGCATAAACACATGACCACCTCTTCTTTAGATGATGTGAATTCAGTAAGAGATGCATAGAGCATGGGCAAATGAGCAAGAATTATCATTCCACTTGACAATGCATTTAAGTGATCTACTAGTGTGCCAAGAAGAAATGGAGATCTATCTAGGCCGCATCCGGATGCAAGTTATGGGTTCACTAGTGAGTAACTTGTTCTACCACATATGGTGGTGTAGGAATAAGTGTAGAATAGATAGTATTGTGGCTATGCCTAGTAAAACCAATGAAAATGCCATTGTAGAAGTGAGGAAAAAGATTGAGAAAATAACAAATCATGTAAAACTAGCCGATAAAAATTGGCTAAAAGTGAGAGGGTTAATGTATTAGTGTAATGCTCTTGGAAGGATTAGATGATGTAATTCCTGGGGGTTGGGGAATGCCCCTTGTAATTGTTTTTTTTTTTTTTATGAAATGTAAGCAATTTTATAGCTCAAAGACTTCTACTAGTTTACAAGGGGCATTCCCCAGGATACAAGATCACAATTTCTGACTAAGACAATTACATGAGGCCTCTAACTCTAAGCCAATTAATATCAGTTGTTTTTACATCATTGCCCACACTACTCATTCTCCTTCTCACTTCTCTCATTACCTCCTCACTTAGCTTTTCAGGGGCTTTAACGGACCCTTCAAGCCTGCAAATATTCCTGCTCCACCAGATGTGATAGATCAAGTTACTAATTACTGCTCCCATTGCTTGTTTCCTTATTCTGCTTCCCCATCTCCTTTTAGCACACCAAATGAATGTACCAGTAGAAGGAAAAGTGACACCAGTCCCCTTGCTTATCATCTCCAGACATCTTTTACTGTACTCACACTCAAAAAATAAGTGTCCATGAGTTTCGGACTGTTGAGAACAGAAAATACAGTAATCATCATTGCAGACACCTATCTTCATCAATTTATCCTTTAGCAGAAGCCTCTCCCTGAGTGCAATCCAGGTAATGAAGCCTGCTTTAGGTATAATATGCCTGCTCCACAATAGACCACTCCATTCCACATTAGTAAGTTTACCTTTCATCCATTCATACCCCTCAGCAATACTGTAGGCAACATTCTTCTAGGGGCCCTGAATGAACTGCATTTTAGTCTCCTCCTTTAGTTTACAAATCTGTCTCCAATGGCAGCTAGTGTCTTTTTGAGGATTATAGTTATCCAAACTCTCCTCCTTAAGATACACACTGTGCACCCATTTAACCCAAAGCTTGTCAGCTTTTTCAAAGATCCACCAAACATATTTATTGATACATGCCTTATTTCGAATCAGCACATCTCTTAATCCCAGGCCCCCTTCTTTCTTTGGTTTGCTGATATTATCCCAAGCTACTAAGGGACTCCTGATCATATGCTCACTTCCATCCCATAAAGAATTTCTACATATAGCTACAATCTTTTTAATCACAGTTTTTTGCAACAGAAAGACTCTAGCCCAGTAGAAGTGTAGGTTAACTAACACTGATTGAATCAATGTCAGTATACCAGCATAAGATAACTTCCTTGACCCTAATGCTCTGATTCTACTGACTATTCTTTCTTATAACACATTGCAATCCATAACAGAGATCTTACCTGCAGTTATGGGAACACCCAGGTACTTGAAAGGTAGCTAGGGATCCCTGCTTGAACTGAGAGAAATTCAGAATATCTTGCACTACATTATTCCTCACTCCTGCAAAATACATTTCTGACTTGGAGATGTTAGAACAAAGCCCAGATGCCTTAGAGAAAGTAGAAAATCCCCTCAACATCAGCATTGCAGACTTAAACTCTCCCTTGCAAAATAAAAGCAGATCATCTGCAAAGCACACGTGTGTTAGCTGGATTCTACTACACATAGGATGAAACTTGAACTCCTCTTTTCCAGCCACCACATTCAAAACTCTTAAAAGATACTCCATACAGATTGTAAACAACAATGGGGACAAAAGGTCCCCCTGTCTCAAGCCTCTTCTCCCAGGGAATAATCCAAAGTGATTGCCATTCAGAGCTAGTGCATAGGAGAGAGTAGAGATACATTGCATAATTAATTCAATGATCTACTCAGGGAATTTCAAGGTCAAGAGCATATCCTTCACAAAAGACCACTCAACAGTATCATAGGCCTTTCTTAGATCAATCTTCATTAGACACCTTGGAGAAATGGCATTTCTATTGTATTTCCTCACTATATCTTGGCATACCATAATATTCTCCACTATGTCTCTCCCTTTCACAAATGCCCCCTGATTTTGACTGATAATGTTAGGGAGGATTTTACCAATTCTATTGCATAACAGCTTTGAAATGCACTTGAATATAGTATTACAGCAAGCTATTGGTCTATACTCCAAGACAGAAACATGTTGCTTTGTTTTAGGTACTAAGGTCAGAATAGTGTTATTGATCTGCCTCAAGATCTTTCTAGTTCTAAACACATCCTGGATTGCACTACAAATATCATCTCCAATTTTGCCCCAGTTATCTTTGAAGAACTGGCTAGAGTAGCCATCTGGGCCAGCACTCTTAAGAGGCGTTTGTTTTGGGGTTCTCAGGAAAGGGAAAGGGAACTTAAACCCCTCATTCCCTTTGTGTATGTTTGGTTGGTAATTTTGACCATTCTCTTTCCCCACTTTGCCTGTAACAATTCCCTTACTTTCATTCCTTCACCCCCCCCCCCCCCCGGTCTTGAGGTTTACCCCAAATTGGGGTTTCACCTACCACCCACAAAACAGCCCATCTCCCACCCACGAACAACCCAGCACGTCATGCTCCACCCATAACCAGCAATGCCACCGTCTCACCGCCCACATCGCGTCCCTATCACCACCTCCGAACCGCTTATTTCAACTATCACCACCTCCAAACCGCCGCTTCCAACTCAGCAACGCCGGCAAACGACTCAAGCACAATCGATCCACCTACGAACCACCTTCAAGCCATCGATTCCTTCTTCCATCCCCAAAATAATTATGAGTTAGATAGCAATTAGCACAAGGCAGCGATGTCGCGGTTGTTTATGACAAGCACACAGATTTGCAGGGGCATTGGTGCCAACATGCTTGGTGAGGTTAATTGAACATGATCTGATGTGTTACCATTGTTGGTTTTGTTAATGATGGTTGTGAAGCTTTGATCGACAAGTGTACAAGGAGAGAGAGTCTGGGGTGGGGTTTTCATTCCTTTACATTTAAACATCAACCAAACACATGGGGTGATTTAGAGGGTTTTGATTCCTTTCTCTTTCTTTCCTTTTCTTGTTTCCTTTCCTTTCCCCCTTAGTAACCAAACGGCCCCTTATTTCCTGGTTAGAAAACATGACGGCCTTAATTTCCTCATTTGTAACTGGTTGAAGTAGCACCCTCTTCATATCCTCATCTACTACTGGCCCTTTTCTGACAGTATTGAAATGAAGCTTGGAACATTCCCCAAACAGGGCCTGCTATTTACCCGTGCAGGCCGTGCGGCCGCTCGAGGCCCCCTACTCTGAAGGGCCTATTATTTATGAATTCTGTATTATAAATTTCATTACACGTCATGCAACCTACTGGGTAGCTACATCATAGCTGTCACTTGTCACAGCAGGTCGTGGGCTCGAATCCCACATGTTCATTTTTAGCTTTTTTTTTAAACAAGCATTCTTTACTTTTTTCTTTTCTTTTTTTCTTCAACCCTTTACTGGGGTACAATTCCGACGTTGTACTCTAAGTATCAATTTTGCTTCAAATCTAATTTTATAATCTTAAATTAGCCCCAATATTTTTTTTAAAGTGAAAAATCGCACTAAGTTAAGAAATTTCAAACGGCATTTGTGCAACTCATAATGTATCCTTAAGTGCCTATTTGCTTAAACACATCGACAGGGGCCCCAAAATTCGGAATTCGCACAGGGCCCCCGAATTCTGTGAGACGGCCTTGTTCCCAGACTTGCCAAGTAGCTCTTGGTAGAACTCCAGAAAAGCTTCCTGTATCCCCTTAGTATCAGTTTTCAGAATACCATTAATGTCCTGTATCTGAGAGACACAGTTTCTGACTCTCCTGGCTCTGATGGAACAGTGAAAGAATGCAGTATTAGCATCCCCTTCCTGAACCCGTTGCACTTTACTTTTCTGACTCAGATAACTATCCCTAGCCTTAGCTAGATACCTATAGTTCTCAACCTCCACTCTCTCTTTTGCACTGATTCCAGAGTTGTTTGGATCCTCCTGAAGCTGTTTCTTAGTCTCCACTAACTTGTAATAAGCTTCACTTGCAGCTGCTTCAACATTTGACAATTTAGATTTGTTCAAATGTTTCAGAGGCCCCTTGAGAGCTTTGAGTTTTCTCACAATCTGAGACATCCTAGTGCCAATTACCTCAGTATTCCACTCCTTATCAATAATGGCATCATACCCAGGAATCTTACTCCACATATTGAAGTATTTAAAGCTTCTCCTCCCCACTTCCTGATTATTAGCCAATATGATGGTGCATGGACAGTGATCAAAGAGCCCCTTAGCATGGAAGTAGGCATAGCTATCATGAAAGTGGATTAACCAGTCATCATTGATTAATGCCCTATCTATTTTGCTAAATACTCTATTTTCACCCTCCTGTTTGTTATTCCAGGTGTAAAAATTACCTTTAGTCTCAATATCAACTACGCCACTCACTTGAGTACACTCGAGAAACTCTGCTACTTCAGCCATAGATACTCTACTACCTACTCTCTCATCAGGATTAAGGACATTATTGAAATCTCCCATAACCATCCAAGCTTTATTCATGCCCCTACTGATATACTTAATATCCTTATTGTCATTTAAACCACACAACATAGAGATATAAAACTCTACCTTAGTAATCCTATCAGTCACTTTGATGTGCATAAGTTATGCGGACATACTACTGACCTGAATGTTCATAATATCTGGATTCCAAATGCACCAAATTCTACCACCACTGCTCATGCTATTATTAGTGCAAATATACCAACTATCACAGATCCTAAGGTGAACCCTACTGATAGAGCTAGGTTTCACCTTAGTCTCTAGGAGGCCAAATAATCCAACTTGTTGTAAATCGTGAAACTTCTTGATCTCTAGCTGCTTAGCCGGACTATTCAGCCCCCTGACATTCCAAAATCCTATATTAGCCATGGTCACCCTGACCATGTCTAACATTACCATTAGGATTGTTATCATTCCCTCCCATTCTCACCATATCAGCATATGTAGTTCCCTCAAAACCAATGAGTCCAAACTGTTCCTGAGCCATCTGAGGGGTTAGAATCAGCTGTCTATGCACATTACTCACTACATTGCTAGTCTGAACCAGAGGTATGGAGTTAGGAGATGTGACAAAGTTAGAGACTGTAGGTTGAGGTTGTGGTTGAGGGCTAACTCTAGCCTCAGCCTGTGGTCTCTGAATTGGCCTCCACACCTGTCTGACTCTGGGTTGCACAGGCTGAGCATTATTCTTACTCTTCTTCCTACAATGCTCAGTTTTGTGCCCTATTCCTTTGCAAGAATTGCAGACACTTGGCTGCCACTCAAATTCAATCACCTGCTCCACCAGGTTCCCTTTTTCATCCAAAAATTTCAACACATTGGGAAAATCCTGATTGATTTGCACTTCTATCATCTCTCGGGCATACCCAAGTCTACTTTTCTCCTCAGTAGCTTTGTCAACCTTGATCAGTGCTAGAAATCTTTTGAATGCAGTTGGGTGTCCAAAACCTTAGGTCAAGTCTCATAAGTTTCATCCACACCGGAACAGTTTTAACAGCTTCCTTTGTTAATTCCATTCCCTCTACCCAGGGTTTCACAATAACAGGTTTATTGTCAAATAAGTTGTACCCAGATTTCAGCACAACATCTTTCTCTTCTAAAGTTTTAAATCTAACCATGAAAATCCCATTAGGCAAGAAAGACACTTTATCTAAACCCTTTTTCCCCCAAATACGATTGAAATATCCCTGCATCGTGTCTGGAGGAGGGTTTGCCCCAATTACATAACAAATCAAGGCATTACTCCAGTACTCAATCCCCTCATTAACATCCTCAACAGATTATTGCATTAAATCAATTCTATTCTCAGGGTTCACTACTACATATATGACGTAATGCAACACCCCGAAATCCGTTACATTAGGGCCTTATCACGTTGCATTAGGTCTAATGCAACACATTTGCGCCGTTGCATTTGCTCTGGCTGCATTAGACCTATTGCAACGCCTCTTTGGGTCTAATGCAACGGCAGGGGAAACAAAATAGCAGGCGTTGCATTAGGTCCTGAATGTTGTTGCATTTGATATATCAAATGCAACCCCACATATTGCAACGCCAGGAAAGAATGCAACACAATTATGACCTATGGCAACGATTCTCACAAATTATAGCCAAAATGAAATAAAATAATAATAATAATAAAATATAAATTTCATTAGGCTAGGTGGGATTCGAACCCACGCTTTGTGCAACATTGCACAATGCTCTACCCTTAAGCTACTAGCCTTTTATACATGAGTGTGTAAAGGAACGCGATGGTCGAATAAAGGAACCGAACTGATATGAGCAAGTACTGGGCCTATTGGCACTACTCCATGCATGTTTATGTTTTCAATAGAGTAAAAGACATACCTGCAAAGTACATCGAAATGCAAAACAGTAGGGGTGCTTCTCAACTCTTAACATAAAGAATGAAAGTCAAGTGTCGGTGGAAATGTAACACTTGACTGTACTCCAACTATACAGATAAAGACAGAGACAGAAGAAAAGACTCTGAGAAGAAACTGAAAAATATGTGCTAAAAACATGTACATGAATCAGATTCTTTACATACCAGTAAGAACACTAGGGACCTCCTCTCGAAGCATGCAATACTACCTTCTCGCTCACATTCTGTATATCAGAACAGAGATAAGTAATAGAAAGGATACAACTAGACGCCTCAAAGACTCGCCTGCGAGAGAAAGATGGTTGATGTATGCCAACACAACCCTACCCAAATGCTAGAAGTATAAAAATGTTGTTTCTGTATGACCCGCTGCATTCCTAAGTAAAGTCAATTTTTAGCTCAACCTTACCCATATGCTCTTTTTGAACATTAGAGCTTTCATTGATATCTTTATCTGATAGAAAATTCTTCTTATCGACAAAGCTTGGTCAGTTCAGGCACTTTCCTCTAACGCTTGCTTCTGTCTTGTGATCATTTCTCAGCAGCTGTAGTTTTAGTCTCCAGGGAGCTAGAATTAGGATTAGTCTGATCAGGAGCGTTTAACCTGAAATATCAGCAGTTCACGTCATGAGGCTTCAAACCATAAATTACTCATTGTTAATGTGGGGAGAAAAGGAGCTTCTCAGGGATGATTAAGAAAACAAGGAATATAAAAAATAAACACACACAAGAGCAATCGCTTGCTCAGAAATTCAAACTTTCGAAGGGAGCCTGTTATGCTGCCGCTGCCTCACCTAGGGAAAGGTAGTCATAAAAAAGCGTAGCTATAGCAAGATTAGCAACAGGCCTCGGAGTGTAAAGTTGTCATAGGGATAAAAATAATTAAACATATTCAAGTACCTTGCATTCTCCGATCTCAGGCATCAAATAAATCTTCCATGGAAGCATCCATGTGAAATGAGAAAGAGACTGCAAAATAAAGTATCGCCTTAATTTGCACTGAACGGAAACTTGGGTCAAACTATAATAATAATGTTTCATACCCCTGAATGTAGAGCCAAGAGTAACTACATAAGTCTTGTTAACATGTCGAATCGATGTTAGAGCATGATTCAGCTACGACCAAGAAAGTTAGCATTTATCAAGACACTCAAATCCACAAATACCTCAGTAACAGCCCTTTTCAGCTCCATAAGTCGATCACATCAGGTAGGTTTCACCATTCATAAATGAAAATCAAACACAAAATAAAATAAACAAATGAAACTAAGTCATAGTAATGAACTGATATCTTCTCCCTAACTTTTTCTCTCTCAAATCATACTTATAAAACAATCTCTTATCAAGTTTCAAAACAAACTGACCACTAAATAGAGTGTAAAAGCTGATAGTCACAAGCAACACGTATGTATGCAATTTTTGGTATCTTAAAAGACTGGACATATTGGCCCTTTCAATATACATCATACTAATGTTCTTTTACATTATTGAAGAGAGAGCAAGCACAAAAAAACTCAACATACAGGACTTACATAGTTACATCAGCTTTATTTTCTATTGCAGAAGGAAAATAAAAATGTAATGACTGTGTTAAGCATTAGAGTAGACACTATTACCATCAAGGCCCCAGCCAATGTATGTAAAGGGAGTTAATGCGATGGCATCAGGAGCAGCAATGAAGCTGATGTCCCAAGAGTCCGACAACAAGAACATTAACACTCCATAACATATCAATAAAGTTTTCTCTATGCTCCTCAAATTGATAAAAGACAAGATTATCAGATAGTACTAGTTTACAGAAGCAATTATCATTTCTATATATATGTCCATTTTTAGGAAATCAAAGTCATGCTATCAGTTGCAAACTTGCAATAGAATTCTTGGATTACTAATACAAAACTATTCCTACCAATCAGCTACTTTAATTTACAAAAAACATAGTTGGAGGGCAGCCAAGTAACACACAAGATGAGCAATGACATCACAATCACTTCGATCAAAACTTGTCAGTCGGCTACTCTTCCTAAATTTCTCATGACTTTAGATTCCACCATTGACCTGCACATTTCACAAGCCGAGGAATAAAAAAACACACACTAAGAGGTTAATTAAACTACTTCGGCACTGTGGGATTACAGCTCAAAGAACTAAATGCCCTGTGTCTACAAGCTATTTCGGCACGGTGTGTTTCTTAATCCCACTTACTCCTACCTTGATGTTTTGTTCTTGTTTTTGGCTCTTATGTCAAAGTAAAACTAGGAGCCAATTACAAAGTATGGAATACAAATTGTGGCAAGTAAGCAAGTTCACACCTAAACGAATTTACCTGTAGGGTTGGTAAATTGATTTGGGCGAAGTTGACGGACCAAAAGCACTATGCAGAAATGTATTTAGTAGCAAAAAAGAAAGATGAACCTGAATCTATACCCACAAAGATAACACGGAAAGAAGCCTCCCTAACATATCCAAATTTCTAAGGCAAGTCTAAACATAACTAGTAAGTTGACAAATAAGCAGCAAAATCATCTAGACTACACAGCAATTGACATAGGTTTGTGGATTACTTAGCCTCATGTGCCATAGCTTAGACTACACAGCAATACAGCATCAGAAAAGGGAATCACATTGTTCATATCAACTAAACAGACCATTTTCAAGAGCATAGTCACGAACTTTACAATCAAGGCACCATATGTTCATCAATAATAATACATAAAAAATAATATAAAAAAACCCAGTAAACAACACAAAACAAACTTATACCCCTCAACATGAATGAATTGAAGGTAACAATCAAAAATCAAAAGCAATATTTTCTCCGTATTAATGAACAAATGAGGTTTATTCAATTTTGACCTAATTTTCGAAATCAATTTAACCAATTATTTTTCCCCAAATCAGAAAACCTAACTATTTCAATTGAACCATCAAACAAGCCATTCAATTAATTCAATATGTAACCCTAATTAGTGATATTCCCGAATCATAAACCTAGATATTTCAGTTAAACCATCAATTCAATCGATAAGAAGAAATCTGTACAAAAGGCGAGAAACTACACCAACCTTGCTTATTATTAGTGCAAGAGAAGATGGCGTGGCGGTAGTGCGAGGCGGACCATGATTGGTGAGGTTGGAGAGGGGCGGACGTTTCTTGGCCAAGTGCGGTGGCGCCATCACCTTACCGGCCACGTTTCTGAGGGAGAAGACGACCGCCGATGAGTCTGCGTCGTCATGATACCTGCAAAATTAATTCAAAGAAAGAAATTTAATTGGAAAGAAGTTAGGGTTTTGAAATGTAATTCGAAGTGAAGTGAATTCGGGGGAATTGTGAATTCTGACAAAAAGGAGGGGATTTTTTTGTTTGCCAAAAGGTAGAGTAAAGAGAAAGACGACCGCTTTTTTTTTTTTCTTTTTTTTTTTGGGCGTTACAATAGGTACTGTCAAATGCAACGCTAACTGGTCAAATGCAACGGTTCACACTTAGGGCGTTGCATTAGAGTCTTTTTAGAGATAAATACTTCCAACCCATTGCAATAGAAGGCAAATGCAACGGTTCATTAAGAACCGTTGCATTTGTTGTGTTGCAATTGTTCATTATTGTAGTAGTGGTTAGAGTTGGAATTATTACCTTTTACATGAGATACAGTTTTCCACCCACCTTCATTCATATCCGGCGAGTTCCGTTCCTCAGCTGCTTCACCCTGGCCTCCTCAATTATCGATTCCATTGTCTCCATCTCCTCTTCATCCTCTTCTTCGGACGATACAAGAGGCGGAATCCCCTGAATCTCCATGATTGAGCGATGCTTCGTAGCCGCACTCGATGCCGGACCATTTCTAACATGTACTTCCAAAGCCAGATCTTGAGTTCCATTCTTCTGCTTACTACTTCTATTACTAATACTCTTACTTCTTTTTTTTCCCTTCTTAGATGATCTCCTGGATCTAGCCATGTCTGGTTTCAAAGGATCACCGATTAATTTCTAATTTTCTTTTATGTGTTTCTCTCTCTAACTTTCTCTCTCTTCACTTTTGTGAAGTATACATGGAGATTATCTCGAGATTCCCCCTTGCAATTGTTTAAATGTTCTTTTTTTGGTGCAATATATTCTTACATTTCAACAAAAAATTCTTCAACGTAGTAACAGTTGTCGAGCGATTCAAATTAATGCAGTTATCGAATGAAAAGGAACGGACCAAGTAGCCATTATATTACTGATCGAGGAGCGTGCAAAAAGTACAGTCTAATCAAGCTCAGTCCACCAAACTGCTGTCTAAACCATGATCTAGAAAAGTATATACTTCCAATAACGTCACAATCACAATCACGCCGCCAAGTGATCTTCTCTAACCAATCTATATCATTATGAGTGTATAGATAAAGATAGATGTCGATCAAGATGTACATCACAGTATAAACACATAAATATGTTACAAGAGAAAAGGAAATGGTAGGCCTCCGATGTACAAGATGATTTTTACATTTATATAAAGTGACATTTGACCCTTCATAAAGTGGAAAAAAATCGCTTCTCGACGAAGAGCGTAATTTCACACGATGAAGACAAAAACTACCGTACAAGTGTAAAAATCAGTACTACTACACGTTACGTCGTACAATGAAGAAAATTAGGCCATATATATATCCAAGTGTTATTATTATTATAATCTAGTATCGTTTAGTGTAAAGAGTATACTACTATACTAATATAGTAGTTGGTCCATGCATGTAATAAGGTGTGAAATTATAGTATAATATTAATCTCCATTAAATAGTTGCATGGACCAAAGATCTTCATCAGCAGCAGCCCAAAATTGGTGTTCGGTATTAGTCTGATCAGGCTGAATATGTGGGTTGATCATCATATGAGTGTAGGTGGCTTCCATAGGTTGTTCAGGATATGATGATGGTGAAATAGAAGGCATATAAGGGTGTTCCATATTAATGCTATTATTGTTATTATTATTAGCATATGAAGGTGTAGATTCACATGTCATGGATATCTGGCTTGATGAACTTGCTTGTTGTTCCAGGTGATCAAAGCTCTGTCTAGACTGAGTTGAAGTAGATTCTGCTTGCTTTATGTGCTTCTGGATTCTTGTTCTCCAGTAGTTTTTTATCTCGTTATCTGTTCTTCCTGGCAGATGCTTCGCAATTTTCGACCACCTACACACGAGTAATGGTGAGATCGTCTTACTTTAAAGACCATTTGCTCCGGCCATATTGAAAACTTTTGAATTTACTACGAAACATTAACACTACTTAAACAGGTGTCGACCATTATAAACCGTCTTAGGTCTACAAACGGAAACATTATGCCAAATTTTGCATTACAATAACTAGATAAACAAACAAAACCACATATTGACACGTAGTTGTCTGCGTTATATACAAGCAGTGAGGATATACAAGAGAGTAGGATCGGAGAACCTTTATCGATCACTTTTTTTTGCATGAGCAAATAATGTTTAGCATCATGGATTTCATACGTGTGTACGTCACTAGCCGAGTTGCGTTAATCATTATTGGAAATAACTAACTAAAGGAACTTTTTGCACACTTTATGCGTCTAAACTTCAAAGATTTAACTTGTACAAAACCTTTCTTAGAGGATTATTAACATCCTTCGTAATAAGAACAAAACAAAGCTAACGTTGTTATAATGATTATTCTTAGGTTTTCTTTGTCTTTACACATTCAAACTTCTCTAAACATTTAAACACAGAAGCTCGTTTAAATTAGCTACCAATGGATTCATTTGAGGGGCTCAAACTCAATACTAATGGAGTATGTGCTCTTCATTATTTTGCCGGTCTTGAAATATGTTAACATTTTGTTTTGTATTTGTTTCACATGGTCAAACTAGAACGTTAACAAGTAAGTGAAGAAAACGAAAATAGTGTGACTATATAGAAGGATTGATAGAGGATTAGAGGCCACAACAATCATGTATTAGTCGAGAGACGAGCTTAGGAGAAGACACGCACACGCACCAAGAAGAGCTAAACATTATGGTAAACGTCAACATCAAATACAGCCAGGAAGTTGTTTAAGTTTCCAAAAATGGAAAGTGCTAATTGACATGTGACGCTTCAACTTTGAAAGTGGTTCCTTTTGTCTTCATTACGACAAATCTAACACTGAAAAAGGTGGTGTGGAATAATTAATTTTCAATCCCAAGCCCTTGTACTTGCTTTCTATTTTTAGTAACCTTCTGTCACTACCACTGATTGGAATTTTTCACGTTAACAACTACCTTTCGTTACCAATTGGTCGGCTTCACATATTAGAATCTGCCGTGATACTTCTTCTTTATATAGAGAGAGTTCTATCCTCAATGTGATTGATTGTCCTTCAAGATGATGGAAAATATATAGTAGTAATTCAAAGTGTTTTGATCATAATCTATGATTTTGATGTGTCTTATATTTCATCATATGGTTTGTTATTGAGTAGGTCTGTTAGTAGTTAAAATGGAGTTACAAATATATTAGACATATAAATTATTACCATCATCATTGTAGTCTGATCTTGTGACTCGCCCTAAACAAAACAAATAATATTTCATAGCTATAGAGTTATAGTAAAACTTTGATATTCATATAAATGGTATCAATCCCATGCAACTTTCGTTCAATAAATGTCAACTTTTTTCACTACCAAAAAAGAAAAAAATATATTGAGGTTAGGCAACAAATAATAATTTGCGTGTCGATGTGTAAATGGAAGTAAGCCTAGCTTACTTCTAAACTAAGCTTATTTATTTGTTGAGGGAGTAAAATTGGATACTAGGACTAGAAAATTATTATTAAAGACAAGACATTCTTATTTTGTAAAAGTGTTATTTAACAATAATATAATAACTGAGTAAACTTAAAAAGGTTAAAATGAGAATTATGAGTGAACTTTAAAATGCTAAAATATCTTTAAAGTTACTATATGATTCTGAAAAAAAGAATAAAATTTAGACCATGTGTGGTTGTAACTAAAAAGTTTATGGCATTCTTTACGGATTAAGTGTTCAGTAATTACATGTGTGTAATATATGTATCTAATCATATGAGAAAAAACTTATGGGCACATTTTTGTATACCACTGTTCATCAACCTCAAATCAGATTGGTTTATATGCATGCGAAACTAAAGGCTTTCTTGTTATCCCCACAAAAAGTTTTCCGTAGAAATAAACTAGAACGACATTAGAAAAAAAAATTGAATTCCCATGTTTGATTATTATGAACTAAAGAAATGTATTATTCTTAATTACATTCTAGTTTTGCAGGATTTTCCCTCAAAATCAAAATCAATCTTATAACATATTAAAACAAAAACCCTAAGAATAGATCAAAACGATTTCATATTATTTTAACATTCAATGTATAAAACATATGGGTTGTCGAACAAAGTACTATGCTATCAAATTGATGAAAAGATGGGCTATGAAGAAATTCTCAACTGAAAATTAATTCCATCACAACCACAAATCATAAAAAAATAGGCCATGTGCAAGAATTTTTCGATCATGCATTCATGTTATTTTATCCTTAGAAAGATGGAAGACATGTTACAGCACATGTTCATTATGTGGTCTCAATTGGAAAGAACACATGTTATAAATGCTTTTGTTATCATTTTTGGCTCAACATACAAACGTTGATTCTCTTCGTAGCTTGTCATAAGCCGCACGGAAATTCTTTCATATCTTGTTTTAAATTACGTTAATGATTTGGTTCAATAGTATACTTGAATCACATATTTACATTTATGAAGAGAAAAGTGAGTTTTAGGTGATGATCTATATGATAGTATGTATGTTATATCATAAAGAAAAGAAAGAAGGAAACTTGGCTCTTTTTTAGATGAGCTTAGTGTAGTAGACAAATCGAGTCTTCAAAGTTGCTTCAAAACCATGAAAAAATTCGATAGCTACTGGTTTTTCAGTTATAAAGTGATCCGCCGCCGTATATAACAAAACCAATAAAGTAGTTATATGCCTTAAGCTCCTAAAGGTCAAAAGCAAATCTTAGTACATTAACACAAATAACTTGGTAATCAAGTTTAAGTACGTTTGTTACTAGATTTGGTGATAGAAAGACCCAAGTTATTGGATTAGTCAAAGATACTAATAGTAATTACTACGTACGTATAGGTACGTACATATATATCATATATGTGCATGAAATAATGATTCATTCTCACCTGTTACCCCACTTAGCATGCAACTCCATGATCAACAATTCTTCTTCCGGAGTTATGTTACCTCGCCGTACGTCCGGCCTTAGATAGTTCAGCCATCGAAGTCGACAACTCTTTCCGGTACGTTTAAGCCCTACATATTCAAAGTAAATCATACACATCGCAACATGATGATCTTTATTGCTTTAACCAACAACGAAGGTTATGACAATATCAAATGACAAAGCTTTAACCTGCCCATGAAGATAATTTGAGGTTGGCTAATAGAAACTATACAACAAATTGAAAAATCGATATCATATATAAAGTGTACCGGCAGAACGGGCCAAGGAGTTCCAAACGCCCTCGCCGTGATTAGCTATGTAGTTGATAAGAATCAAGTCTTCTTCCATAGTCCAAGGACCTTTCCTAACTTCAGCATCAAGGGAAGTGTTTGGCTTTTTATCCATGATGTTGTGTTTGGATGGTGAGTTAGTTGGTGGTGGGAGCTAAGGCAGGACAATATAATGTTTGAGGTACAATAGAGATAGAGAAATAATGCTAAAATATAAAGGATAGAACAAAGGTGTCTTAGTAGTAGTGCATGTATGTCATGTGGGTTAGGAAGATAATGAATGTAAGATGTGTATTTATAGAGGACACCTAAGTTGGTGTTTACAAGTGCAATTAAGGGTTTAATGTGGATGACGTATGCAATCCTTCTCTCCTATATTATTGCTTAGCTACTCTCCATGACCAAAAAATTTAAGTAATGACAATTTATTTGTCAATCAACTAAATATTTATATCATTATTAATTTCCACATTACAAGAAATTGGTTGGGAGCCGCGAAACAATCTGGGCCCCCACACCCTTGGCTATAGAGAAACCAATACGAGTAAAAATATGTGCTGCTTCCTGCGCACCAATGTCCTGCGTCCTGGAATAAGAAACTTTATTTATGATAAACTTAGGACCAAATTACATATACTGTACTCCCCTCAGAAAGAATTACAATGGTATTGTAAATTAAAGCAAGTAAATATTCCTAGAAATCCTAGCCCTATCTATTCATGGACCTTGAACAATCAAAGTGGATCCTCTGTTTCATTTGATGTTCCTCTCTATATATCACACCTATTCGAAATTTGCAATCCACTAATTTATTAAAGTAGAATGAATTTTTTAAACTTTGAATATGAGTTTCCAAACTTCTGATTTTGATATATGAAGTGGACACATAATGACACAGAGGATGTGCTTTGCTTGAACAACATCCTTTTAATTTGTTGATTAGTCTTCTACATACCTTTGACGGAGAAATGATTTTGTTAATATGCATATTATGACTTATCTATTAACAAGGAACCTCATAATGGGGATTACGATCTACCGAATGAGCCTTCGTTCACCAATATAAACGCTCAATTTTTCTCTCCTTCCTCTATCTTAAATAATACACTAACCTACTGGGCGTCTGGGCCGAGCTGGGATATCGATTTCAAGGGCCCGAGGCGAAACATCACAGTGAGTCCCCTAGGAATTGAAATACACTAGCGAACAATAGATGCTGTCCATTATGCTTTTTTAGCGTCGCGACTTCAGTCTGCTGACCTGTAGTCTATGCTTCTTTGTCATGCTGGTGTCGTCTCTTTGGGGTCTGCGTTTGCTGATACTGTTGGTGTTTTTAATCGGACTTTAGAGGTTGATATCTTGGGTAATCCTGGTGAGATCACTGCCCCCAGACTTATGAAAAGATTGTTGGCAGATATGTATTTTGCTCGGGTCGCTAGGGATGCTGCTTCTAATTATTCATTGACACCGCGTCAGTTGGCTTTGTGGAGTTCTCAACAGGGTGCGCACAGTTTTGATTGGCTTAGGGTGATCCCTATTTCAGGGTTGGGTCAGATTATGAATGGTCGCACTTATCGTTATGTGCTTTGGTACCGTTTGGGGGTGCCTTTATCCACTATGGATGGCCCGTGCTCTGCTCGCTCGCGGGTATTTGTGGGTGATATATTTGGGGATCATGCTATTTCGTGTACATGATTGGTTGGTGTCAAGCATCGGCACAATGTTGTTCGTGACACGCTGGTTGATATCTGTTATCGATCAGGGATCTCAGCTGGAAAGGAGGTTGACATTGGTATGATTGGTGATGATGGCCGACCTCTTCGCCCAACAGACATGTTACTTTATTCTTGGGGCAGAGGGCACGACGTTTGCATTGATTTGACTGGGTCGTCACCCTTGACTCATACGGGATTGACCGATTTCGAACCAGGTAAGGTGGTGCGGGTAGCGGCCGATCGTAAGCGTGCTAAGTATGAGGCTAGGTGCGCTGCTTTTGGTTATGGCTTCCTTCCCTTCTCTTTCTCCTCTTTGGGGGAGTTGGAGCCCACAGTTGTTGCTCTGCTTAAGCGGATCCAGCAGTTCTCCAGGACGCAGGATATTGGTGCGTAGGTTGCAGCTCATATATTTACTTGGATTGGTTCCATAGCAAAGGGTGTGGGGGCTCAGATCATATCTCGGCTCCCCACCAACTTCTTGTAAATTATTATTGATTTTTAGTGATAATAAACACATATTATAGAATAAAAATGTTGAAATCACTATACAAAAGATCGAAGAATAGACAACAAAACACCGAGACCCTCAGACCCCAATTGACAATAATTTTTTAATTTCTTTAAGGCTACGTACAAAGCAAAACAAGTATAAAATGCTATAGTCAACCCTTGGAAAAAAAAAAAAAAAAGAGATCATCAAATTAAATTAGTATATACTTGCTCTGTCTGAGTTTAAACACATCATACCCAAAATAGCCGCTACATATATTGAAGAAAGTGTACACACTAATCGGTTAATTAAAATTGAAAAAGAATCACATAGCAAGTTATTAGATGAGAGGTTTAGCAAACATTCCATGCAATTTTTTGGAACTTTTATTTTACGTTTATCCTCTTTAGTGAGGGTGCGCTTTCGATATGGGATGTTTAAACTCGGAAGGGGGGAGTAACAATTATCAATTTAATACATGACTTTTTAGATCCATCAAATCTTATACAATGTATTAAAAGTTGTGTTTGAGACAAGGACCACGATCACCGGCTTCAATTAGGTCATCTCCCTAGCCACGTGGCATCATAGTTGATAAGTACAATAAATAATATTATATTGTTTTGAAATTCAACTATTGATAATTTGCACTTACCTGGGCTATCTTACCTAGCTATAAAACTAACAAAAAAATATATATTTTTATACACTTTCCATCAAATAATTTTTTTTTATTCTCCAATAAGTTCGATAACTTAATATGACAAGTAAAAATATGGGAGAAGTTGATCGCTGAAATGATTTTTGATACTTTAACAATAAACAACAACAATAACAACCAAGCCTTATTCCCAAAATGATTTGGGGTCGGCTAACATGAATCGTCATCCAGTAACCGTCTTGTGAACGCCAAAAAATTTCGAAAACGTTGTAAACCTTTTAAAATTATTTAAACACTTTCAAAGGAAATTTAGAAAAGCCGTCAAAATAAATAAAAAGGTTAAAAATATTGCCAAAAAACATATGAATTTTGAACACAAGTTAAAAAGTTTTGGAAAAAAAAAAAAAAAAAAAAAAAAAACCGAACAAAAAAATCAAAAGGGGTCAGAATAAGTCCTCCACATGAATAGAGTCTCGCCACCCAGCCCTATCCAACGCCATACTCTCTTCAAGTCCTAGGAAGCTCATATCACTTCTAATCACCCTCGTCCAAGTCATCTTGGGTCTTCCCCGACCCCTACTAATATTATCACTTCTCCACCCTTCTACTCTTCTAACCGGCGCGTCACTAGGCCTCCTCTTCACGTGGCCATACCACCTCAGTCGGTTCTCCATCATCTTATCCCCTATGGGTGCAACCCCTACTTTCTCCCTAATAACCCCTACTTTAACAATATAAACTATAAATTATTTTTGCCGTCTGGAATCCTTAAACAAATTTATGGGACTATATGGATCATTTTCCCCATTTTCATTATTGTTGATGAGCCTTACCTTTTCTTCGTCCTTCGCCTTCGCGTCCGCTTTTAATTCCAAAGAAAAATGAGAGGAGAGTGTCGCAGGCAACCTAGGGAATGTAATAACCAGTAAAGCACTGAACTTGCTTTCTTTGGTCTTGCGGTTCACGTCACTTGCTCCAAACCCCTCTGAGTTCTGTGGCTAACAATTGTGGCTAAAGTTGTGTGTAAGACTTAGTGTTTATATAATGTCCATACAGAAGCTTAATCAAGCTAACGGGTTAACCGTGTGCTTTGAGTGTTGTTATATGCTTGTTGTGTAGGTTAGGTTAGGAAGAACAACGTGCTAGTGTGCTTGAGGAAATGAGAGTGTGCTAGAGGAAGTCGCTCGAGGATGAAGATGACACCAGAGAACAGCTTGAAGGATTGAAGGCTGTTGTGAGAGGTATTGATCTGGCTAGGGGGTACAGGTTCCTACTGTTGCAAGTGCTTGCATATACATGGTGGTCGATGAAAAAGACCGGTCAAGTGATGAGAAGCGTGATGCAAGACTCTTCATGGAAGATAAGCTACAAGGTTGGTGAGAAACTCCTTGAAGATTGCAATGTTTGATCAATTGGTTTATGCCATGAACACTTTCCTTGAAAGATTGTAATATCAAGTTGAGTGTCCTATTCATGGAGAAGAAGAATGTTGGTGTGAAGTAATGATCATGATGATGATGGCCAAGAGTGCTTTGATGTAGTCTCGGTGATGGCTTAATGCTGACAAACAATATGAGCTACCATGAGCTCTGGGCCGTTTTTATACATGAAGTTGAGAAGTTATGTGCAAGCTATAATTTTACACTTCATGTAAAGGAAGATCAATTTGAGTGATAGGATATGCTGAGTTGAAACTGTCGTGGCTACCCTGAGGGAACCACCTACCTATGTCTGTAACTAGGATTGACCTCTAATTCCCTGCGACATCAACCTGGCAGCGCCACGGAAGTCGAGAGATCAAATTCGTGTTGCAATAGGGTTTTTCGTTTAAACTTGAGTTGGAATGTTTCCGCATAAATTTTTTAGGTCAAAAAATTCCTAAACCCTATTTTGAAAAATATATTTTCGGTTTTTGAAAATTGCTTATTTAGAAAAGGGAAATTTATTAAGAATAAAACGAGTTCAGCCAATATCTTTTTCCATATGATTCTCTAGGATTCCTGCTTGTTTTAGAAAACTAGATTAGTGCCTGTATTATTTCCAACTCATAAAGTTTATTAGAAAATAAGTATGAACACGATACCCAGGCAAACCCATGGAAATACCCCTTTATCAAAGAAAAATGACACTATGTAACTTTATTAAGAATATATATTTTGGAACGTATATATATGTGACACCCTAGATTCCATAGGAGATTTAAAAAAAATCAATCATATGAGGTGCTTAAAGAACTTGATAGAGTTAATCCTACCAACAATGTCGACTTTTCTTTTACAAAAACTCATTCATAAGAACTCCACAATTAGGCATGCTTACTAGGGAGTAATTTCAGGTGGGTGACCTCCTGGGAAGTTTCCCAAGGTGCGCACGAGTGAGGTCAAGGTGCGCCAAAAGCACTTGTATTGGTCTGTTGGGTCAGTACACAACCTATGAAGCTGACATAAGTAACTACTTCCGGTTCATGTGATGAGTCGAGTTGTTACAATATCTTTCTTCTATAGTTGCCTAGTTTTACATGGGTATAAATAGGACCGAAATGAATAAATCTTAGAGAGCTTTCGTCTTCCCTTATGAGTGTAACGTCAAACGAGAACCAGTTCCCTACCTAGGTTCCAATAAACTATCTCCAGTTCCATCCAACCTTAGTGATTGGTTATCAATATCATAAAAATTAATGTATATGTGCCATCAATTGATGTAGCTATCTGCTTAGTGAGAAGCGGCTATAAGAGTTGTTAGCGACTCTCAGGGAGTTGCGATCCGAAAGCGATCCAAGCCGCCCCAGTGGTGGCCCAGCTAATCCGCGGAATTAGTGACGTAGTAGAGTTTCTTGAGTTAGCCAATAGAGGCTATTGTAAGATCAGGACTACTACTTAACTCAATAAAGGAATTTTGAGTGTTGTTGAAATCTTTCTTGGGAAGGTCGAGGTCTTTACACATATTGAGAGGTTATTTTCCTCGTAGATATGTTTGTGCCTTTATTGGTTTAATTCTTCATATCCGTTTAATATTATTTATCACGCAAAACAACGCAACTTCCAACGAATGAACCACATAAGGAACTATTTCACTATGCAAATTCTCCACCAAGTGACTAGTTCCTCCCCCCCCCCCCCCCCCACACCATGTTTCTTGAATCGTCAGATCTCGTGATAAAGTGGCTAAATTTGAAAAAGAATTCGAAAATTGTCGGATCCTCAGTTCAACCCCCCCCCCCCCCTTCTTATGGCATTAGTTATAGGTTTCGATGTTATCTTACCCTCTTACCAAATCGCTTTCTATATATCACCTTCTTAAGTAAAAATGTATGAATGAGTCCTAAACTTTTAATATGGGTGATGCTAGAAGTATAAATATAGGCACATAAATAATTAAACTAGCGTGGATCTTGGCCATTTTTCATCAAGTATAAGGAAAATTCAAACAATATATCAAGGGACTTATATTAGTAACAGCTTAGGGGCAATCACAATCGTAACTCAAAAAATTTGTCAAAAATCTCTACAATATCTTATTACAGATTAGCAAGAGTCACGACAATTTTTTTATCAAAGGACACGGGAGAATATAGACAATTCCTCATGGGGTCACAAACTCACAATCTATCTATACTACTACTTTAATAAGCTAACTTCAACGCCTATGTGACACTTGATGAAGGTGTTATCAAGGGAAAAAAGCCACGTCATCGCTTATGTGTCGCCATTAGGTTAACTCTTTTAATTTTTTATTTCTTTTTCTTTTTTTTTTGTATTAAATTGTGGGCAATTGTATGGACATGTATTCAATGAAAATACTAATTGATGTATTAAAGTTTGGGCAATTGGAAGGTTTTTTTATTTAATAAAGATATTAAACATTGTGTCTCTTGGCTCTTGACTTGCCAATTGCATCGGTAACGTCTTAATTTGAAGTAGTATATAAAGAGTGAAACTTAGCAAAAGGCCGGGAAATAATATATACTCCCTCCACTTTTTTGGTTTACGTTGTATGAGTTGTATGTAGCTATCATAGTGTTACTTTTTAAAGTATACAAGTATGTTTTACTATCAATTTATGATCGATGGCAATTTGTTATTGTTATTTCAAATAGTTATTGTACTTAAACTGTTATAATGAAATACAATAGTTTTCGTAATGTATATTTTCGATTTTGTGATTCACAAGTTCATTTTGATGTTTATCTTTGGTTTTCAATTTTCAACATTGTAAAATTCAACATATCAAGGACACCTTCAGTTTGGTGTGGGCGTGTCAGGGGGTGGTGAGGCGATCTTGCATGCTGTTAACCGCTTGGTTGAGGGTCGTGGAGATGAGGTGGGTCTTTCGATGTTATTGGTAGACTTTCGGAATGCCTTTAATATGGTGGATCGCACTGTTATGCTTCAGGAGGTTCGTCTTCGCTGCCCCGCTCTCGCTCGTTGGGTGGAGTTCTGTTACTCTAACCCTGCTCGTTTACATTATGGCGACCACACTCTTTTGTCGTGTCAGGGGGTGCAGCAGGGTGACCCCCTAGGCCCGCTGCTTTTTGCTCTAGTGTTGCACCCTTTGGCGTGTAAGATTAGAGACTCTTTTGACTTGTGTTTGCAAGCTTGGTATTTGGATGATGGCACTGTCGTCGGTGATACCTTGGTTGTAGGTCAGGTCTTGGAGCTGATTCAGGCAGAGGGTCCTCGTTTGGGTCTTCACCTTAATGTTGATAAAACTGAGGTTTTTTTGGCCTACGGAGGATCCGCGGAGCCGGCTTGTTGGTGTCTTCCCTCCTAATATTGCTAGGCCCCTCCTTGGGGTCAAGTTATTAGGCGGGCCGGTCAGTGTCGATTTTGATTTTTGTAGTTCTTTGGTTATGCAGAGGGTGGCGAAGACCATTGAACTCATGGATGCGGTTGCTAAGCTTAACGATCCTCACAGCGAGTTGTTACTTCTTCGGGCTTGCACTGGGGTCTCTAAGCTATATTTCGCCCTGCGTACTTGTGCGCCGCGTATTTTTGAGTCGGCCCGGGTAGCCTTTGATGCGGCTCTGCGCTCTTCCTTAGAGCGCATCGTCGTTGCTTCTGGTCCTGGTTTTGGTGACTAGCAGTGGAGGCTCGCTACCTTGCCTTTTTCGCTCGGAGGGCTTGGTGTTTATACGGCCGGGGATGCTGTCCATTATGCGTTTTTAGCGTCGCGACTTCAGTCTGCTGACCTGCAGTCTAAGCTTCTCCGTCATGCTGGTGTCGTCTCTTTGGGGTCTGCGTTTGATGATGCTGTTGTTGTCTTTAATCGGACTTTAGAGGTTGATATCTTGGGTAATCCTGGTGAGATCACTGCCCCCAAACTTATGAAAAGATTGGCAGATATGTATTTCGCTCGGGTCGCTAGGGATGCTGCTTCTACTTATTCCTTGAAACCGCGTCAATTGGCTTTGTGGAGTTCTCAGCAGGGTGCGCACAGTTCTGATTGGCTTTCCCTATTACAGGATAGGGTCAGACTATGAACGGTCGCACTTATCGTTGTGTGCTTTGCTACCGTTTGAGGGTGCCTTTATTCACCGTGGATCGCCCGTGCTCTGCTTGCTCGCGGGTCTTTGTGGGTGATATATTCGGGGATCATTCTGTTTCATGTACAGGATTGGTTGGCGTCAAACATCGGCATAATGCTGTTCGTGACACGCTGGTTGACATCTGTTATCGGTCAGGGATCTCTGCTGGAAAGGAGGTTGACATTGGTATGATTGGTGCCGATGGCCGACCTCTCCGCCCAGCTGACATGCTGCTTTATTCTTGGGATAGAGGGCGCGACGTTTGCGTCGATCTGACTGGGTCGTCGCCCTTGACTCAGACGGGTTTGAACGATTTCGAACCAGGTAAGGTGGTGCGAGAAGCGGCCGATCGTAAGCGTGCTAAGTACGAGGCTAGGTGCGCTGCTTTGGGCTATGGCTTCCTTCCCTTCTCTTTCTCCTCTTTGGGGGAATTGGAACCCACAGTTGTTGCTCTACTTAAGCGGATCCAGCAGTTCTCCAGGACGCAGGATATCGGTGCGCAGGCTGCAGCTCATATTTTTACTAGGAATGGTTTTTCCATAGCAAAGGGTGTGGGGGCTCAGATCGTATCTCGGCTTCCCACTAACTTCTTGTAAATTATTATTGATTTTTAGTGATATTATAAAGATATATAAGGTCAAGGACAAACAATAAATCTTCCGCTCAAGGCATTCTTTAAAAAATATATATATCACAATATTTGGTTTGTGATTTATAATACTATGCGAGCAAAAAAAAATGATTTTAAATTTTATATACTCAACTCAATTCTCCAAATGAATCAAAATTTGTCCCGTGATTTCAATAAAAATTTCAATAGGTCTTTAATCTTCCTTCTAATATAAGTTATTAGCATTACAATATGTGATTACTTGGAAAGCATTTTATTAAATAATGATATTAACTATTAAGATAGCGTCTTTTGGCTATTGGTTTATAAATTAGTTGTGGTAGTTTGATATAACTATATTGTATTTTAATTAGTATCATGGGGAATATGATCGTCGTGGTTATGAGCGAATTATACAATTTTTGGTTAATCATGTACATTTTGGATTTTGAATTTAATGAGTATATTGTACTTTTAATTTTTTTGGTATTATGTTTTCAATATCGTACGAACCTCTGAACGTTTAATTTCAATTTTTGCAAATTCATCCAACAAAAATCTTTATCATGTAGTTTAAAATGATTTAAAGGTTAAATTTTCTAAATTTTTATCAAGGAAATAATTTTTGATTTTTAAATAGGTTATTCGTTTAAAATGAAAAGAAAATAGGACCCATGATTTCACGGGCACACAAGCTAGTTATAGTTCACCAAATAAATTCTGTTGATTTTTTTCCTTTTAATTAAACTGAGACTGATAAAACAGGACGGCCGAGCGGGTTTCGGATTCGGGTAGAATACGGGTCGGGTGTATTTTGCGTTTTGGTAGATACGGGCTGGGTCAATACTGGTTCATGTTGGGTTACGGGCCGGGTTGACCAGCGGGTCGGAAATACATGTTCGCTCCTTTTGTCGTCGACAATTTTTATCATTAAAATTTTATTTTACTAAAATTTTACACATTATATTACGGAGTATATCATAGTAATTATCCTATTATATTTAGGTCTAATATGTTCTAAATGAAAAAATTTCTTAATATTTTATTAATATCTATGTGCGGGATGATTGGTAGAAGTTACAACATACGAAAATGGGGGTGAATCAAAATTACATTTATGTGAATCATATCATCTATATTGACGGTAAAACTTTTTATTTATTAATAAACATAATTATAGATAAAAGTGTAGGATTATAAATGAAATGGTATGATTTAATTTGGGGGTAGCCCCAATAGTAAGTAGTTATTAATACTCAATTTAGAAGATTTATGTTAAAAGTCAAAAATTTATTGAACCAATCTAGAAACTCACTATCAAGTATCAAATTCCAAAGTTATTAACAAACGATTCAACGTTTTGGAATTATAATCAACTATTTAATTACAGACAACAGTTAAATATTAAATTGGTATTAAATTGGTCTCAACATATTATTTTAGCGAACTAAAGATAATAGCAAGACTTTGTTTTGAAAAGTTAAGTGTAAATTTTAGAGACATTAAGTTAAAATTGATACATGCATAATTCTATTTAATATTAAAATGACTTAGTTGAGAGATTAAGGAAAAATAGATATTGAAGAGGGTCTATTCTGTAAAAGTAGTTGTACCTGTAGGTGGTAGCGTTTTTTTGGAGCTGGGAATCCCGGGATGTCTTTAGTGGCTAGCAGTTGTAGGCTGTTAGCTATTAGTCGTTAGCTGTAGATGTAGCTGAAATCAATGTGCGTGTTCGCCAAAATTAGTTGTTACGTAGGTGAAATTAAAAAAAAGTACATTGATATCTGTTTGTAAAATAAAAGTACATATTTGTAAATAAAATTATTTGTTGACGAGCGACAATGAATTGAAGTCCTTGGAAAAAAAAATGTTGCACAACGATATATCATGTAAATAATAATATTTTGACTACAATACAATCATTAAAGTTCATTGAAATAATATTGCACTAGGATAACTAATTACGCCTTCTTGCCCGCCATTGAGCATTAGCAACATTATCTCGTACTCATTTGTGATTGCCTTCTCCCATGATTTTCATCGGTTGGTGAAGTGTCTTCAAGGCCGAAAAATTTCATCCGGAGGTATGAATCCCGGATTTTTATCCAATACCTGAAAGATAGGATCGTTTGGTGAGTTCACTATGATCTAACTCTGCAAATCCATTGTAGTAATTATGAGATGTGAATTGTGACATATTAGTTAATACCTTCCATCTTTGCTTTAGAACTCCAAATGTGATTTAGTGATGGATACTAAGGCTATGTTTGGTATGCCAAATAAGCTAGCTTATTTGACCAAAGTAGCTTATTTGACTTGGTTTTTTAAGCTCTTTGACCAAATAAGTGTGTTTGGTGACACCACTAGCTTAAATAATAAGCTAGCTTATTTAAAATGTTACCCTGGGTAACATATTATAAAATAAGCTAGCTTATCATAATTTTATTCCTAATTTACCCTCATTTATTTACTAAAATAAAATGAGATTAAGAACATTTAATACATTTTTATGTAATTTTATATATATCAGCTCCTATATCAGCTAATTTTGCCAAACACTCCTATTACTATCAGCTAAAAACTTTCGGCTAATATTGCAGCTATTAATTCAGCTTTCAGCTATTATTTCAGCATTCAGCTACTATTTCAGCGTTCAGCTACTATTTCACCTAGTTTTACCAAACATAGCCTAAGATTAGCTAATCATTTATTAGAGATCGTAATGGCTGAAAGAAGAAATGTTTATAAAAGAGTATGCTTTAACGGAAGAAGAACAAGTCAAATTTTGAATAATCTCAAGATTTTAGGAATATAAGGGGCAATTTGGGAAACAATAATATAACCGCTCTCAAACTTTAGAATTCTCAACATTCCAAAAACGCTACTACAACCCCTAACAGCTGCGCTAAACATAGCACCACCGAAGGCACCGATTTTTTTAAAAGTAGCACTAAAAACTTGTAAAAAAAGCTATGCCGAACAAGCCCTAGGGCTCTTTTTGATTCAACGTAATAAACAGTTATTCAGTTCATGTTCAATGTATATTACTCTAAACTTAATACAAATATAAGTTCAATTCTAATCATATTGGATTTCAAAAGTTGTAGCATACGAGGCTTGAGTGAAGGTAAAATTTATAATGAGGGATCTGGGTAGTTATTATGGGGAGCGAGAAATCTTAGATACGAATTAACAAAGAGGAAAGTGTTTGTTTTAGAAAACGTTGTGATATCTAGACAGATTGAGCCCATTAATTAATTTGAAGTCCCTGGGTGATGGGTCTGATCCCTCGTGTAAAGATTCAACTACCTCAATTAATCATCGAGTCACATATGATAAGAAAATCAGTTATAAGCCCCAATTATCTTCTAATCGTCACACTGTGCGAGCGGTTTTGCGTCCTCTTGTGAGACTTCTGTGTGCGGCATTCTTTTTTAAATGACCTTTAGTATTGTAAGTTTATTTTCCGTGAGCAAGATTAAAAAATTTGAAAGATTCATCTACCTTGCCAATGCGAAAGTCCAAAACACCCCCAAGTACCTATTCATAATTTAGCGTAGCTGTGAAAAATGTAGTGACTAATGAAATATGGGGTTGAATAGATATGGCAAACCCGACCCGACCCGAGAAACCGACCCAACCCATCTGATACCTTACCTGGCCAACACCCACTTATATGACGAAATGATGCAACCCTTAACAGACCCGATGATATCCGACATACCAGATACCTGACTAGACTCGTAACCGATATAGCCCGAACCCAGCAACACTCGACCTGATTAAAACCCGACTCAAATAGTACCCGAATTGATTAGGAGCGATTATACGATAACACCCGCATATAGAAAGTTTTATTGCAAACTTTATTTACAAATCACTAATATAAACCAATCATATGATGCCCATAATTATAACTCTATGGTTTAGGGTTTGACAAATGACTCAATGTAAATTTGGAGGGAATTGAAAGAATTATGAAATCTTTATCGTCAAGGGAAAGCCCATAATTAGTTTTAATTATGGAGGGAAACGAAATAATTACATATGGACACTAAGCACTTAATTTTTGATCTGAGAATTTTAAAAAATGAATCTTACTATATGAAGCAAAAATCATTGTCAGTCGATAAGATCCGCCAACCATAAAAACCCGCTCTTTGTCACCCGACACCCGATCTAACCCGACCACATGTGACCCGAATTTCGGTATATGTCTCAACCCGTCATGACATGACCCAACCCGACCCGATCTGAAAGCTTAAATGACTCGAATCAACCCGAGTCGATTATGACGCGAACTTGAAATCATCCGACCCGGACCCGACTCGACCCACTGATTGCCACCTCTGGGGGAGATGTAATTGATTGACTTGACCGATATTGATGAGGGGGCGAACCCTTATTTATACAAACACATTATTCAAGACTTCAAAACCTCGACTAATACTTCTATCATACCTAAAGTTCTTCCATTGTGGATAATGATGTAAAATAAGAACTCATTTTAGAGTTCTTTCATTTCTTATTACCCGTAGTGGGTTTGTAGTTTTGTACGTTCAATGTGGCATTGTGGCTGTAATGCCCCAAATTTCAGAGGAAGTTTCTAAGAGATTGAGTGCTCATATGAGTGTTTAAAAGGACTGATAGTGTTACTCATACCAACAAAATCGACTTTCCTTTTAGGAAACTCATGTGATAAGAACTCCATAGTTAAGCGTGCTTGACTGAGAGTAATTTCAGGATGCGTGATCTCTTACAAATATTCTCAAGGTGCGCATGAGTGAGGTCAAATTGCGCCGGAAAGACCCGTGTTACTTTGTGGGGTCAATACACAATCTGGCGAGCAGCCATAGGGTGACTACTTTCGGCTCGGGTGATGAGCCGGGGTGTTAAAGTGGCATCTAATATACTTAGTGAACAATTTTCTCACATTGCTTAATTTCTTAGAATTGGAGTCAGCCGGCCTTGGAAATTCGTGAAACGGTGCCCAAGAATGGGCATTTAACTCTCCGCACTCCCCTTTATAGTACTCTTGCGCGTTTCACACAGCAGGTTTTGGGGTATAAACTGGCACACATTGATTAATGAATTGGATGTCGGTGCGTCAAATATTTGTCACATTCAAACTATCAAGATTTATTTCACTGATAAACAAACTTGGATCGATGTCCAAAACAGGAGTAGCCCTTCATTAACAGAAACAACGTTTGAAGATGCGCTGGCTTCTTTAGGGTGATCAGTGAACGAAAATTTATTCGGTCCGACCCATACAACGTCGTCGACGCACCTCATTTTCTGCAATAAAAAAAAGCATGGTAACTGGGTTTACACGCAACCTGAAGTGGAGAAGGTTATTCTTCACTTTTATGGTGCACTGTATACCAGCAATGGCATTTCCACGAGAACCTCCTCGGCCCGAAACTGAGTGAGCATCTGTAGCCATGTCCGGAGGGCTTGGGTTACTATATATTTTGGGGTGGCGCTTCCTCTACAAGATCTGATCCCCTACCACCTTTCTGTGGAGGACTTGGGTTTTCTGAGTGCCCTCTTTACACAAGACAATGTTCGAGATGCGCTCTTTTGCATCGCCAAGGAGAAGAGCCCACGACTTGACGGTATCATGGCGGTCTTTCTACAATATTTCTGGAATGTGCTTGTCTGTTTCTTTGGTTGTCCTCTACTTTTGTTATCATGGTTACATGTTGAGATAATGGAACCAAACCTTCATCGCCCGTATCCCCAAGGTCGACCAACCCGAAGGTATCTCTTACGTGCGGCCTATGAGCCTCGCGTTTTGTACATATGTATTACCAAGTGTCTCACCTCTAGGCTTCAATCTCTGATGCCGAAGTTGGCTGGCGATTTACAAAACGCCTTCATCCGCCGCCTACTCTCTAATGATCGGCTTCTAGCCAACGAGTTTCTGCCATGTATCTACCGCTAGAAAGGGGAAAGGGCGCACTCAGCACTCTCAAACTCGACATGAATTAAGTTTATAATCGGGTTGATTAGTCCTTCCTCATTCGCATGCTCACACCCTATGGGTTTCCATCCATCTGGGTGCATTGGATTCAACAATGTGTTACGACAGTCCCATACAACGTCTTATTGATAGGGCCCCGACAAAGTCCTTATTTCCAACTTGTGGTTTGAAACAAGGTGATCCGTTATCGCCGTACCTCTTCACGTATACTCCCTCCATTCATATCCAAATGCCCCATTAACTCTTCAATTTTTGAATTACTATATTGTGAGTCATATATCAACCAAATGAATGACTCATTTGCTATAAATTTAAGGGGAATTGGGATAGTGCATTGCACAATAGAGTATTTGATAATTTTTACACTAAGTGAACATTCCTTTTGATATAGAGGTATGCCCAAATATGGTCCGTCAAAAATCACAAAAAATGGGGCATTTGGATATGAATGGAGGGAGTAGTTTGCATGGAGGTACTACCTAGTATGCTTCTTGCTGCGGAACGGAACAGCTCTATCCACGACATCAAAATAGCAAGAACGGCTCCTCCAATATCACACGTTTTCTTTGCATACGACGCCATGATTTTCTTCAAAGCTGATGGAGGGAATTGCGATAATCTAATCCTCTCTAAGTTTTGCCAAGCTTCCTGGCAAGTCATCGGTCTACAAAAATCATTCATCAAAAATTAATTCTCCCCCAACATTTTGACCAGCTCTTTCAGAGTCACTGGTGAATTCTTTGCGAATCACACCGGTGTCTGATATGGGTCATTATTTGGGAAAGCCAGTTGACTTGCCAGGATGAACTTATCCTTGACAGAATTTTAGTTCGGCTTAACTCTTGAAACCAAACCATCTTCTCGCTAACAACCAAACTGCTTCCCACCGACTTCGTGCTTTTGGCTTCCTTCGCTCATGTCGGCATCGTGTTTCAAAAATCTTACAAGCCATCTGCTCCAAGGTTGATAACTTGGTCAACTCTTTCTGGTGGAGTGGGAGAGATAACAAAGGTATACCATGGGTCTCCAAATAAGTTGCATCTTGCTAAGGGGTTGTGAGGCTTAGGCATCCGTAATGCAAACCCATGTATGACGCCTAGTTGATGAAATCAGCTCCTCGTCTTTTGATGAACCCACAACTTTTGGTGGCTCAATTTTTCACCGTAAAGTATGGCAGCTACCGAGATCGGGTACTTCTAGGTCCTGGAGGACCTGCTTCTTTAGCGTGGCGGTTCCCCTTGGATCTTTCTTCAAACTATGTGTTAGCGATTTAATTGATCCACCAACCTAGTGCTGGAATTTCAAGAAGCTGTGGTCCTTGTTCGACACGCCAATCGTGCAAGATATTCGCAAGTTCTTCTAGACAAGACTTCATTTACTTGGCTTACTCGATCCCATCAAGAACTTTCTCTATGAAGTAAGCCTATACGGTGCTTATGCATCAATGCATGCCTCCTCACTGTCACCTCCAATCCCGGCTGCTGATGAAAAGTTTTGGAAGTGTTTCTTGGCATTCGAGTTACTTCTGAAATGGATGGTCTTTATTTGTTTTTTTTTTTTTTTTGCGGTCTTTATATGGAAGCTACTTCACACAACAATCGCAGTCATTTCAAACTTACAACACCAGGGCGTCCCCATCCAGGGACTTGTGCTATTTCTGCAACCATCATAAGGAATCCATGGGCCACCTCCTCCGCTCTTGCCCGGTCACACAACGCATATGGCAGGCCTCTCTACTCGGCCTAACGGTAAGTTCTAATGCATCTATCCATTACAGAGTCTGGATCATTAACATGTGGATGCTGCTCTTCAACACATTGCACGCCTCGGCCTTGCTCCACTTTTGCGGCATCCCATGGTCTATGTGGTTGCATCGGAATGCAATAATCTTCCGCAAGGTAGTATGTAACCCGGGAATAGTGCACACCTTGAGCTTCAACATGGGAAAGAAATTTTAGATGCCAAAGCTAGGCCCACTTCGAGCGCCACTAAGGGTCACCTGGCTGATGAAGCACCTTGTCACCCACTGGGATTCCTTTCGACATACTTAGGTAAGTCTTCATCTCTTGGGCCATACAATACCTGCTTTTGTTCAGATGGTGCTTGGGATCGGGTGTCACGTAAATGAGCCAATGTTTGGTTCACCGTGCACCCCTAAAGTCAGTCCCTCTTGGGCCATGCTTGTTCCTTTGGCTTCTCAAACTCAGCTCTACAAATTGAAGCGCAAGCTTGCATTGATGCACTTGAATGGCCTATTGCATTTAACTATCAATCCGGCTCTATAAGTATTGATTTGGTTAACTTGATCAACATGTTATGCGACTCGAGGAGCATAGACATTGACGTTCTATGGATTTTGGATCAACTTTTGTAAGAGCCTGATCCACCGTCCATCGCAACACAGCCCAATAAGATGGATAGTCACCTCCTTAGGCCCATATATCATCTCCGGGCTCTAAAAGGTGAAGGTCTTGTACTCTTGTTGGTAGTATGATGGTAGGAATCTATTATAAACTGATCATATGAGCCTTAGTTTCCCAATGTGGGACAAACCAACTCCATAAAGCATTTTCCAAATTCCGTAGTGTTACAACTTTGGTCTTTAGCAAGCAGCTCCTAATGCTGCAAGTTCTTGAAGGTGTTACGAGAGCAAGTTGTCCCATCCCACAACATTCCCACGGCATACAATTGTGGGGATGTCATGCCCTACCAGGCTAATGTGCGGTAAAGAGTGTGTGCTAATGAGGGGTTAGATGCTTTTAGGGATGTTTGAGCTTGCTATTAGAGTGATTCGTGAGCCATATGATGGTGTATTTGTTTGGAGGTTAAATGATTGTGTTACGACTTGTTTTTGGCTCAAACCCCCGCTGTCCATCCCTAGCACGAATCCCGAGAGAAGAACCGAGAATACCATGGAGCTAGCACGAGGAAAAGGAGAAAACAGATCTCCTCAGGCCGAGAAACACCTGTCTCGGTCTGAGGAGGAGATGTCTCGGGCCGAGAAGTACCTTTCTCGGTCCGAGAAGATTGGCTCTCGGGCCGAGAAGATTCTTCCTCGGTCCGAGAAAGACACCTTCCGCGTGGCCTTTTGGCGGTTGCTTTTGTCTTGGATTCTTTTGCTTTTGTCTTTTAGTTACTTTTGTACTTATCTTGAATAAAGTGGTATGAACCCTCCCTAGTTTGTATTACCTACTTACTTTTCATATTAGAGTTTTTCAAGTAGTTTCATATTTTTAGAGAGAGAATTAAGGAGAGATTAAGAGATTTATTATAAATTCCATCACAAAAATTATTTTAATTATTTTCATGGAAGGCTAATCCCTTCCTAGACTCTTGGTGTAATCAACATCTTTCATCCTATGTATTAGTAAGATTTTTTTCTCTTTGATTTGCCTTTAATTTCATGGTAATTAATTCCTTGTTCTTCAATTGCTTGATGTACCCTTATTTTCTCTAATTGGTTGATATAGTATTTTATAGGATTTAACGACAATCTTGCTATCACAGGGACCTGTGCTTTGCTAAGTAGTGTTTCTGCAGTTTTTATTGTTGTGTACTTTGTCAAAAACAAAAATGATTCCGATCTAGGAATAGTTCGTAAAGTCTACAAAAGGGGTGATGTTTTATGAAAATTGTTGAGAAAGTTTTATTTAAAATTCCGCAACATGATAAACATCGAAGTATCTTTATCTAATGTTATATTCTTATCCAACACTATTAGGGAGGTTTGCTTCAACAACAACAAAAAAGAAAAAAAAAATGTGAGGGAGGTGCTATGATAGTTTCTTGGCTGATACATTCAAGACCAACATCAAACTCAGGCACTGGTGGCTGCAACATTGTCGGAAAAACACCTCTTACCGGTTTGGTTATCACAGGCACGCTAACTGGGTGTGGCATAATAGCCTGACAGCCAAGCCAGTTTCACTCACCACTACAAGCAGACCTGAACGAAATCCTCTATGCTCTGAAAATTTTGAAGGAAGCACAAACAATGGTCTCAAATCAACTAATAATGCCAATTCCATCACCGTATAAGTTCAGTAAACATGTCATTCTTCACAGGAGCTAGCTTGAAATTAGTGTCAAACGAGAGATTTACAAAATAGACAAGAGCCGGGAAGCACATCAACAGATTAGATATATGATGACTATTGACATGATTACGCTTTGTCAGATACTCCGTATTGTATAAGTTTTGATCAAAATAAGTACAACAAAACCTATGGAATTTACATCAACTGACGCTTGCTCCTGCGTAAAGCACTAGTTTAGCTAAAACAGATACCGCAAACTTTGACATGAACGAAAATACCCTGTCATCCCGCATAAAACCAAGTGATCTAAGTTCCGAGGCTGAACAAAACCAAACAGCCACAATAACACATGGATATCAACTCTTCCACACCCCATGCACGACTCAATATGGATTCCCAAGTTCAATTGTTGTAAGTGTCTTCAGTTAACATGATTTTTGCCCATTGACCACACTGCAGCAGAGTAGTTCGTGATAAAATGCAAGTAAATGCAGCTCAGATAGCAGAAATGCGACACAGGAAAATTCAAGCTTTCCTAAAACCTTCTAAGTCAGCTAGGGATTGAAATATGAAGTTCAAAGAGCAAAAAAGAGCCTTTAAGTTACACCCGCTCATGATCCGTCACTTTCTCCATTTTTTAAAAATGAATCCCAACACCTTTTTCCTTTTTTTGTAGTTATTTCTGTATATTCATCTCAAATGGGGTAAATTGAGAGAAATATAAGAATCTACAAAAATAGTTTCACACAAGAAACCACAGGGAAGGAAATCAGGAAAACAGAAATCCCAACACATTTATGCCCTTCGGTCAAGCCATCTCCCGAGCTTTTTCAAGTACTTGTTGGCTAGGCACACTGACATCATGGAAGCACACAAAGTTCTTTCCAGAGAGACCCTTCATCCTTATTTTTAAGCATAGCCAGAAGAAAAGTTGAAAGAATAGAGAGGGTAGACTAAGTCAGAACTACATATACAACAACATTACTCAATTCCTCAAATGCTCCCGCCTATGGTCAGGTATGGGGCTCGGATGTACGGGCTTAAAAATGGGTAAACTTCAAGCATATGTATCAGCCTTGCCAATCCTTCCCAACCCCCACACCAAAACTGGAGGAAGGACTTTACAAGAGATCATAGGAACTGGGTGTATAGCTTACGAGATTCATCAGAGGTGTTAAATATGTCGGATCATGAAAAGATATGCACATGTCCCTGCTCCCAGCAATCAGAATTAGATGAATAGTACCATCTTAAGTTGAGAACAAGGACAAAAGTCTAACAATCGCTGGGTCTTTTACCCTTCTTCCTCTTACTGTCGCGATCAACAACTTTACTGTGGCTTTTATGATCGTCAACTGTACTTTGGATCGCCGAATGATCTTGTAAAGGATGATATTTCATGGATGTTAATTGTTTATTTGCTTCTTCAAGTCTTCGCTTTTCAGCCCTCTGATTTCAAATAACAGGATTAAACAGACAGAAAATCAGATATTATATTAAAATGAGTCTTCGGAGACTGCTGCACGTCAATTCTGAAACATTGAAGCACATCCCACAGCTACAATTCAACAAAAGCAGAAGTCTTACATATGCCTTTTCAAAGTCCATCAGCTGTTGATTACAGAGCTTCAGTTCCATCTCTAAGGCATTAATCCGTGAATCAACAGGTACAGCACATTGCTCAACCATTTGCTTCTGCCTTCCCCGGATAACTTCAGGCTGCCACACATTAAGAGCAACAGAAGCTTGCCTGAAATATTTTTTTAAGAATTAAGACCATAAGAAGTCGATAAGCCACTAGTCCCACCTAGAGGTGCGGTGTCACAAGAAGATAACGCCAAATATAGATTAAGAAGAGAAAAATCGCACCATATCCATATTAAAAGTAGAAAACGGAAATCGACTGAATGACACTCAATTATCCATTTCATTTCTCAGATAATTGGCAAACAACTGAACGAACCCCACCAGGGAAAAGGGACTTGGTTTTAGAATCCACTAATGTATATTTCCCGATATTAGGGTACTGCATACTCAAGTCAAAATTGGAAAACCAGACTCGAATTCGCATTAAAATGGGTCACCATTCATCAACAGAAATTTTAAACCAACTCATCAGCTCATGATTGGAACATACATGGCGTAAAAGAATGAAGACATAAATGAAATGCGCACCAGATACGCATAAATCAGATAATCACACTGACACAATCTGAAAGAATTGGTAACACACAATTATGAGTACCAAAATATGACATCAATTGTTTTCATATGACACTAGCTCATTGTAGGAGATCATTCCAAGAATTATGATTCAGTTTAAGAAGCAAGGTACCCAAACTTCACTATAAATGTTGAGCAACATTGGATGCACGATGCAGAACAAGGATATCACTAGAATATAAGAGAGAGATATATCGTGTCTAGGATGAGAAAAGCAATGGGTGATTTTTAATTTTCTGAATCACTGAATGAATGTCATGGCCATATATACAAGCTACTGTATAACAACATATTTACAACCTTTAGCACAAAACTACCAGATTAAGGCGCAATCTCCCAAGTATATACCTCCCTTGAAAAATTGACTCGTTCTTAAGTGCACAATTAATGGAGAAGGAATAATGAATCCAGGATACTGATTTTCAAATTGTAGAGCAGGTTCCGAAGACACATCAGATACCTTACTTGTGAAATTTTACCGTCCTTCTACTCATAATAGCTTTTGGTTGAGGAACAGTGACTGATGAGTAACCTTGGAACAAATGGTGGAATATGGGCAGCAATAGAATGGAATACCCGTGGAACTTTATAGTTGACATGCATTAGAGAGATCAGATATTTGCAAAGTTGTTGGGCTGATGAAGGAAGTCTGATTTCATACGCTTCTGACCGTATCATTGCAGCTAACTTGAATGGTCAAAACTACTTGTGACCCAATGCCAACTGTTTCATTCTTGACTGAGCCTTAATCAAGTTCACTTTCAAGGTATTCACCACAGAGTCTTCTCTTTTACATTGATCTACCCACTGCATCAACATTTGCTTCTCTACGCAATCTAGGCAAGTAACAATAGGCAAAGGAGGTGGCGAAAAGTAGACCACTTCATATGGGGTGGTGAGACCAGTCACCAGTGGCAATATGAAACTAAGCATTATGCTGCCTAGTGCCTACTACCATTCAGATGACCCTAAAAAAAAAAAAAAAAAAAAAAAAAAAAAAAAACTATTCCTGTGATGGAAGCCATAGACTCCCCAAGTCGTTAGAACTTTCTTTTCACAAACTTCTTAGATAAGCTCAAGGCCTACAATTTACTACCCCACTTTGAACATCAGTTATCAGTTTGTGGATGGTTGGAAGAAGTTAAATGATTTCACTATGCAGTACCATGTAGGTAAAACAAAGATTTCCATTTTCCAGAACTAGCTTTTAAAAGCTTAATCACTATCGCTCGAGATGCAGTTTGAGCACATTCTCCACATATGTTTGAGCCACCAGGACAGTAGTAAAAGGATAGGACTAGGACAGGGCCATGAAACAGCCACTTTTACTCAGCCGATCAACCATTATAAAGATAACATCTTTGCCAGGGAATCCATTGCACCTTTTATCCACACTTCGAGAGGTTGAAGAAGACCGGAATATGCTGATGTATATCATGCTTTAAAGCTTGCCATACTCGCCAATTTCTAACACAACGGCTCACATCTCTCTGCTCGCGAGCATACTAATAGGGTCTAAACTCTAAAACTAACAGAAACACGACAATCATAAGGGAAATCTATGATTAAATACTCCTCAGAATGCAGGGAAGAAAATCGGGTTTCTGAAATCTCTGATCAAATACTCAATACACTTCATTTTCCGCCTCATACACGAACTTCTAACTCCCCGGTAAAGCGAACATGAATTAATTGAACAGCCAAACTCGAACCAACTCGAAAATCAATTGAACAACAACAAATCTACCTCATCAAACATTAGAGTATATCACACTAAAAAATGAACCACAAAATAAACAAAATTGAGCAAGAAAAAAAAAATCATTACCTAACCCTGCGCAAATTGTTCAATTCAGCAGCAACACCATTAATCTTCTCACCCTCGTCAACCAAACACCGCCTTAAATCCACAACCCTCCTAAAATGTTCCGCAACTCGGCTTTCGACTCGCATCACGGCCCGCTTGTGCGCGGCAATCCTGGCCGCCTTATCCTTCTCGTACCTTCACAAACAAGCCTCGCAACAAAGATATCAACCCCCAGACGAACAGACCCGACCCAAATGAAGAGCTTGCGAAAGAAGGAATCAATCAACTTACCAGGTCTGATAAAGGATTTTGGGGGAAATAAGAGAGTTTTGATTGGCGGGTTTAGAAAGGCGGGAAGAAAAGTCAAAGGAGAGGAGAGATGACCAAAGAGAGAGGTTGTTTAAAAGGCGGCGAAATCGGCGAGAGGATAGAGATAGGCAACACAGGTCTTTGTAGCTTAATCGGGTGTTTGTATTTGGGTTTTCGACTCCATTTTCGAATATTTTGCTCCACATTTCGTCTGGTAGATCCGCCATTTTTGTTCCCAATTGAGCTCGTCGGCGTATATTATGGCGGAAGGCGGTAGAAAAGGCGGTGAAGGAAGTTTGTTCCAAATTTACTCTCTTGTCTTTTGGCCAAATTTTTAGTACATAGGCGAGGAACTAACGTTAAAGTAAGAATAATCGCACGCGTGTGTGCTCAAGTCGAGCATGAACGTTGCCCTGGTTGGGGCTGCATTGTAAGTTTGTAACACATAAGTACATAACTGACATAAGTCGCACTAGGGGATCTCAATTCGTTGGGTGATCAAAATTATTCATTGGATGATCAAATTATTCGTTGGTGAGACTCCGTATATAATTTCGGTCGAAGTTAGTTGGATGGAGGAAATTACACTACTCGTTTGTGTTTAGGTTGAAGGTTTGGGATGTGGTGATGGTGATGCAATCTAACTTTAAGATATTGTTTTGTCGAAGATCAACATGACTCAATTCTTAAATTTGTTGTAAAGCTATCCACCTTTAGTAGATGGGTAACTTTAAGATATTGTTTTGCATTATGAAATACGGAGTGTCTCCAAATTGTGCATTAACATCGTGTTTGCATTGGCGAATGATGCGGGATATTTAAACTATGTTTCTATAACACGAGCCAAATTTTGGGATTATCTTCATCCCGTTCACACGCTGTTAGTTGCCCATATGCCTTCGCATACCTTGCATGCACTGATGCACCTATTCACCTTGCACACATAAAACGGATTACCAGGATTTCAACAAAGGGGTGGACCTACATAGTAGGATCCCAAATACACATGAGTTAAACCAGCACATTAGGTCTAGTACTGCCTATAAGAGCATCTCTAGTGGTAGACTACAAGTATTGCAGTTTTGTTTGTCCACATAGGAGAGAGAATGTTTTGGAGCTACAATCACAAACTACATCAAATTCCTCACAATGCAAAACTACAAAGTAAGTAGTTTAAGTTGGAATTAAAATAATAATTATTATATTTTTATAATTTATCTTCACCCATAATTAATTTTTTAATGTATTTAATTTTTTTAATTTTAATCCTAAGCCATGTAGCTTGCTGGAGCTACAAGCTTTGTTAAGCTACAAAGGAAGGTATTTCTCCAATGGTTTAAGCTGCTTATGTCAGCAGCTCAACAAAACCAAACTACAAACTTTAATAGCCATTGGAGATGCTCTAAAGCCAGAATGAGTAGGACGGTGACTAAGAGCTTGACCGCTGTGCTGCAACATTCAACCCTCGCCCAATACCATAAAAGTGAGGTCCCAATTCTGAGCACCAAGGAAAGGCCAAAGAGCTACCAAGGGGGCTAAACCTATCAAACGGGCACGGTGGTTTGGGTAGTCAATGTGAATTCCGGCCATACTGGTGGCGTCAATTATATATGAGTGGAGGATAAGTAATTCTACAGAGAATAACGGCAATCTACAGATTTATTGTAGGATTCATAATAAAAGTTCGAAAGAATACAAAAGAGTACTGTATGCAAGAACCCGCCACAACCAGCTTTCAACAAATAACAAGAGAATAGGTGCTACGCCTACAATCAGAGTTAAAGTGTCCGAGATTCATCTCACAGTGTATGTGTATCCACTGTTGATCTTTCAGACATTGCTTCAATCTGGCCTTTACCTGTTCCACCAGTGTACATATATTCCTGATGAACTGAATTTTTATAGCAGCCCACACACGAAAGCTGCAGTGACTCGTTTCCTCAGATTTGTCTTACATCTCACTTTGCTAAACCATTCAAGAGGCTCATCGCCAGGGATTTTGATCCGCAATCTGTCATTGATCAAGCTTTACACATCTCTTGCTAAACTCACACTTGAAGAGTAGTTGATGATGCGCCTCAATCTCATTTTGGACACAAAGGAATAAGCTTTACTGCATATTCCAAGTTTGAGCATTTTTGCCAACCCTGCTAGATAGGCTTCAAAGCTGGGTTTTGGGAGAATTTGCCTGATCCAACTTACCTAACCAGAGCTAATTCTATTCCCACTATGCAGCCACATATATCCCTCTTTTACAGAATAGTCTTTTGATGAATTCATCCATTTCCCATTCTGTAGATTACCTACCATTTTATACCTAAATTTGCAGATACATTTCCAACGCCGGCTCACTTCCTGCTTTCAGGTGTATTTTTCCGATTCTGACCCTTCAAATACACACTATGCACCCATTTAATCCACAGGTGATCAGACTTTACTGTTACGAACCATACATTACTTTCCTAAGCAGCCTTGATGAATGATACTATATCTAACTCTTAAGCCCCCCTTTCATGCTTAGGCTGACATTGTATCTTCCAATCCCCTAGAAGAGCATGTACATGAAAATCTCCCCCATCCCACAGTTCGTTCCTACATCCTACAAATAGCAATAGCTTGCTTTATCACTATATTAGGAATTATGACGACATTTCTTCAATGAGAGTGTAAGTTCAGCAGCACAGAATTCAATAAGATGGCCCTTCCTGTATATGAAAACTTCTTCGCACCCCATGTCCCCATCCTCTAATTCTACTCGCAATCTTCTCTACAAGAACCTTGCAGTCCAAGACAAAAATCTTCTTTGAAGTGATAGGCAGTCCCACGTCCATCTTTAAAACCTGATGCTGCCATTATTGCCTCCCTCCCCTGCTTGTAAACCCAGCAGAATATAAGCATTATAATCATACTTGGTCTTGTCGCATTGGAGAAAATGGCAAAAACCTTGCAGCATAAGCATTATAGATTGGCTATCTTGTTTGCGAAACAGAAGAAGATCATTGCAAAGCATAGGTTATTTAGTTTCATTATTTTGCGAATAGGATGAAATCTGAATTGTTCCTTTTATCACGGTTGTTTTCTTTACATGTTTAACACGATTTTGTATCTTATTTTTGAAAATGATATAATAATCAAAATTATGATAATGTAATAACTCAAACTATAGAGACTGCTGTTATTGCCTGTGCTTTCAATCTGTGCCTTCCACAGAAAACTGAAAGACTTTATTGCTCTTGGATTTGTGACAAATAGCGACTAAAGGGGAGAAATGAGAAACAAAAAGAATGCCTAAACGTTACGGTGTTAAATTATACTTTAGATCCGGAATAAAACCGAGAACCGTATTCATGTCAAATTATTAAGATGGGAGACTGTAGCGGAAGCGTACCTTGATTCATAGTGAAAGTAGCGGTGGTGGGTATGGATCTTCTGACTCTTTAACCTTCTCCTTAGGTCACCAACTGATGATGGGATGTCAGAGGGCGAGAGAAAGATATGAGTCAGGGACCATGACCCTAAACCCTACATGTATATATAGGGTGTCTTATTCCTTAATCGGCCCATCATTGAATAAGGAATAACCGACTGGTCTCTACACATATTGAGTCCATACTCTAATTAGATGTCATAAGCTCGATAACTTAATAATATACCAGATCACTTTATGGGCTAACCTTAAGATGGCCTAATACACACACATATTATAGAAAACATGTAGGCCCACACGATTGTAATTCCAACAATCTCCCACTTGGGCCACATGTGTTTCTGTACGTCATGCGTAAAACTTTATGAGCTCAAAACTGTTGCCATCATGAAAGACATCTCCGAACAATCTCGTCCATTGATTACGCCAACATAGGACCAAAGCGACTTTTGTCATCCAATGACTAAATCCTCAATGATCACATACATCAAACATAACCAAATGACATAGATCAAATATGGATGTGTAGCATGGAAAATTACATGAAATGTGATCTCAACATGTCTATTTCCAACTAGTCCAACTTTATTATTTAGTGAGATCTTACTAAAGAGAATAGAGGGTAAATCTGAAACTTAATTCTGAAAACCTTAAACCAAAGTCAAAACTTGAGTGTCTTTAGAAAATAGAACAACATAATACAAACTCCCACTAGTCCTTCATAACCTTAACCTTAACCGAAATCGAAATGACACCCATCCATATTCGTATACTCATTATATACCTTGGGTGACAACCTTTAATAAAGCATAGTAAACGGATCCGTATAATGGAGTTTGTACAAATATGTTCTATAAACACCTTTCCCCTCTACATTATTTCTTTCACAGAACTTGACCCTAATGTTTTGGACTTTGTTGCGCTCATGTTGTTGTTTAATACAACATAGCCGCTCTATTGTCACAAAACTACTTTAGTGATCTTTCGACCATATTCACAATAGAAAATCCTGAAACCAAGTTCTGTAGCCATAATGCATTATTGGATGCCACAAAACATAATTCGAAGTAGAGTGACTACTATCAGAGCATCCACTTAAGTCGGAGTCAAAATACCAAATGATCTCTTGTTAGCTGATCCGACCTTCTGTATGTGAGCATGGTGTTTGACCTTAAAGGTATTAGCCAAATGAGTACTTTTATTTCAGTCTTTTCTTACTTCAATCTCTCTCCCCCTTGCATGCAATGCAAGAGATCCCAAAACCAAATGCACGAGCCAATCATCTGATAGCTCTAGCTTTAGTGCCTTAAATTTTGAAATAAAAATTAGACATATTCACCGTGTACTCCTTAGTTGCCTTTGCCCTAAACTTTATAGAAATCAAGTTCAACAGAACTGTACAGATTTCTGCCTTATTACATTTGCAAAGACTATCACTTTTGGCATTAACCTTATTTTACTCAGCGTCCATAAATCCTCCCTTCCTGGTCATAAGACACATGCACTCTGAACATCCATCCCACTTCTCAATGTACCAATTTTCCTTTAGAGTACTTACATCCGTAAGAGTAGTGATCTTTCAGTTCTTATTGCAAGGTCTTATCCACACAACCAAGAAAAAAATTGCTCACATAAATTTAATATCAGACCATGGCAGGGCCCATCACAAAGTACCAGCACAACATTAATATCTCGTCTTTGGACAGAAATATTAACTTGTAATTTGACACTTCCCTTAGTTATAGTAAAATAAATACTGACAATAAGATCCTGTCAAATAATAAATAACCTTTGAGTTACTTTATTATTCACATTGAAACCGAATAATCGTCACATATTTATTACTATACATGTATATATAATTCGGCCAAATATTAGCCTTCCTTTGGGCCGGGTAATATCCGCATGAATTATATACACACCATCTTATATCCAAATAAAAATAATCTCCACAAGAGATGTCACTTTGGCGACATGTTGCTTCGATTAGAATTACTGTAGGAAATAAGATATCTTTATTTGATATGTACCAAAAGTCCGATTGAACAACCTTAAATTAATAACCTTATAACCATGAACCGAATATCTAGTAATAGACGAATTTTGGCTTATGCCGAATGCCAAAACATTACATGGTCCAATTTAATATCTTGTGATTTTCCTTAAACCAATTATACACAAGAAACACTATGTGGGTCACATTAGCCGAATAAACACTGTCCAAACTTTCAATTACTATAAAACAGCACAAAACAATCGAATTGAAGCATGTTTCGACCATAACTAATTTACGTAAACACATGCCGAAACATTGAAACCAAAATCACCACTCGGTGCGGTGAACAAACCAAAAAAACCATAGTACTTAATTAACATAATAACCCACGTGCTTTAACATACAAAGGACGTCACAAGATTGTAAGCCAAACAAAAACATGCAGCTTTATCATGATTAACCAGAGCTTAATACTTGATCCAAAGAAAATCATGACGCACGTACGTACCATAGTTTTTAATAACAAACTTGAACAACGACGACTTAATTACAGTGACCGAAGTTGGCCAAAACCCATCACCGCTAGATTTCGATCAAAGCATAACACTTAAAAAATCGAACTTACGCACATAATGCACATAACCGCAAAGTTGATTTACGTGCCTTGATAAAAAAGGACCACACAAAAGTTGATCGAATTGCAATGGAAAACTAACCGAATAGCAATTCACACCATCATTCGTAAACATGCTTTGCCGAACAGATTTGCAATAAATTTAGCCAAAGAGCAAATCGAAAAAACATGTAGTTACGTCCAAAAACTAAAACTTTATTCCCAATAATTTGACATGAATTGGCTCTGATACCAATTGTTAAATTATACTTTAGATCCGGAATAAAACCGAGAACCGTATTCATGTCAAATTATTAAGATGGGAGACTGTAGCGGAAGCGTACCTTGATTCATAGTGAAAGTAGCGGTGGTGGGTATGGATCTTCTGACTCTTTAACCTTCTCCTTAGGTCACCAACTGATGATGGGATGTCAGAGGGCGAGAGAAAGATGAGTCAGGGACCATGACCCTAAACCCTACATGTATATATAGGGTGTCTTATTCCTTAATCGGCCCATCATTGAATAAGGAATAACCGACTGGTCTCTACACATATTGAGTCCATACTCTAATTAGATGTCATAAGCTCGATAACTTAATAATATACCAGATCACTTTATGGGCTAACCTTAAGATGGCCTAATACACACATATTATAGAAAACATGTAAGCCCACACGATTGTAATTCCAACATACGGTTGTAGAGGCCGCCTTCCAAGATTGAAGTGCCTGTCTGCCTCTAGATGACCAATCAAAAGACCCTATTTTGCATATTGACCGAATCCACAGATCACTGCTACTAGACGTAGTCCAGGAGGAGTTGAGATTCCTTCTATACCAAGTCAGGTTAATTGACGTCTTTCTAGTATTTTTTTTCTCTCTATTGATGTTGTATTCTTATTATTCAATTCTTTGCACCAAGTATCATATTTCCATACCATCGGGTTTAACACTGACCCCAACCCTAGCATTTGCCTCACCTTTGTGTCCATGGGTCAAGATTTGTAAGTCCCTGACCCAGAAAAATAGGGTAAGTCAAACCAGTTTAGACTTTAGACAGCTGGCAGGTCTAACGGAAACCCCTAGGATAAGGAAGACACCACAAGTCATCTAGAAAGATGGTATATGAAGGTAATGCAGCTTGCAAAGAACTCATATCCAACAACTACGAACCACAACACACTAACTTAGTTTTATAGTCAAGCAAGGGTAGCTGATACAATTGACCCTAAAGAGCAAAGAATGAAGATGCAACCAGACATCGCACCAAACAATACACAGCTACCCAAAAAAAAGCAGTAATATCAAGGGATTAGACTTCAGTTTTTTTTTTTTTTTTTTTTTTTTTGAAATCAGGGATTAGACTTCAGTTTAAAGACCTACAAGTGACAATTATACATACCTCATTGCTTGCTTTCTGTTTCGGATCAAATGAAGTATGAAATCCTTTACTAGTCCGCTCAACGTTAGCTACATGAATTCTGCAACAAAAAAAAAATAAAAATAAAAAAAAAAGAAAAAAAGAAGAAGAAGAAGAAAGGGGCATGACTGCACGTAACTTTCGTGAAAGACACATAACATAAACACCAACGATGAAAGGATCAAATGGCTGATTAAATGGTAAAGCAGAAACAAAAGGAGCCTATGATTCTATGAACTTGGAAATGAGAATCTTTAACACATTGCTGTAGCCCATATTCACATTATTCAGTAGAATCCTGCAAAATGCTATTCTTCCTATACCATGAAGAATCTAGAAACAGAAACAGGCAAATAGCACTTCCACAGTTCCACTACGTCATTTTCTGAGACTCACACATCGGTACCATGCAAACGATACTGTGTAAACCATAATTAAAAGGGGACATCAATGTATTCCTGCAATTTCAAACTCTAGTAACAGCTCAGGGGCAGAAGAACTATCATCCACAGAAACATGCAACTCTGTCCGCTACATGTCCAACAATTGCTGCTGCTGCTAATAAGCCTCTCTAAATCCATATCATGGCTGCTGAAACAGATCAGCAAATTATGTACACAGAAACTTCAGCTTCCTTGAAACAAGCAAAAACGGCTTATTGAGCAATCAAGTAAGCGAATCTAGATAGAAAGGATAGAGCAAAGCTCAAATATCAACAATGTCACTCACAGTCACCACATTGACAAAGTTACCAAAGCTTGTCAGATTTGTTTCTATTTGCTATCCAACCTTATCAGCAACGCTGGAAGACAAACGTTAAAAGTTCTCCCGAATATTTGCCAATTAGGATACTGATATTAAAATTGAGTCAACTCATGGTTTGGCTAAAATTTAGCATCCTCTGCCTCAAGTCCCAATCTTACAAGTATGTTACCCTTTCCCACTTTAAAGTATGAAAAGAGAGAGGAAAGTTGGTGATTCCATACAAACAGATTAGCAGTTATAACTAAACCTGATATGTATTAAGAAAATTCCGTAAAAGCATTGTACAACAAAAAGGTCCACCAATCCAGACAGTTACAAATTGCTCCATACCTTTTGAACCAACGTAACAGGAATACCTTTAAAAGCACCAGCTGGCTTTACTCACAAAGAAGCTAAATATACCACCTGTCTAAAGACAATCCTTACAAACAGTAACAAACATTCGACTAAGAGCAATAGTATATCATGAGTATTAACCCTAGCAAAGCTCCAAGAGCCATAGTCCAGCAAACAGCGCACACCTTACACCTTAAGAGGAGTTCCTAAGGGCCAAACCATATTAATCACCGAACTTAAAGAAGAAGATCTCACCTGTTTACTTGAAGACCACATGATAGGCGTTCAAGGAAATTCCCTAACTATACCCCATACATGGTGGACCTCCCCATCCGACAAATAAACAGTATCTAATAGAGCCATCAAGAAAGCAATATCATCAGCTCTCAAACATAAGGCAGTGTACCTAAATTGATTCCCATCATTTTAAGAGATTCTACTTCTTCAAGTTTAAAATTGAATATTGAAACAGGCTGTACTGCTGTACACAGAAGGCGTGAGCAGGGGAATCCACTTTATAAGAAGAAAAAAAAAAGGTAAACACCATTTGATACTCATACAAGAATCACTAAACGGGTCCAACAATGCCAAGCAACAGGAAACATATTTACCTATAATGCTGCCTGTAGTATACAAGAGGGAGAAACCGAGATTGGCCAGATATAAGCTCATAGGTAGCCAGTAGCCAGTTAGCCACACATAATATAATAGACCATTTTCTCATGAGTCGCTGATCACAAATTCATAATGAACCATGAAAACTGAGGGGGGTTTAGTAAACCAAACACTATGCCATGAAAAATTAACAGATACAGGGAAAGGTTCTTGCAACACACAAAAGTAGTCAACAGCCAGAATCAAGCCCGAAATACAATACTCTACAGCTGCAATAACTAAAATGAACAACGAACGCAAAGCTATGGGCATTCAGACATACCTAGAATCATAAGGTAAAACTTTCTGAAGCTTACTGGTTTAGTTTTTCCGTCTCCAATGTCGCAGGAAAATCACTGATCTTTGGCTTTGGAATGCGATTAAAACGGCTTCGTAAACTGCTGCTTTCGTGAAGTAGCAGATCAAGACATTTCCCATCTCGAGTCTAATAGATTCAGTTGCCTTTTCAATCAGGAGTCAGATGGATACAGCATACTTTACAATTGTATCAGAATTCACAGCCTCGTCAATTTCAGATGTAATGCTTACATACATACAAAAGTAATCACACACACATAACCAATGAGCAGCTTAAAGCCTAGAAATGAGGAAATCAGTCTTCGCATGATATAAGATTTTGACCATCAGCTGTTCTAAAAAAGAAGAGAGCAAGAGAACCAAAAACCTTCACATTTTCTGAAAGTACATAGAACAATGAGTACTGACTAACCAGTAATAAAGTTACTTTTGTGCAATGATATAGTAGTGCATTAACAAGTAGTGCACGCTTTTTCTCAAATAAGGTAAATGGACACTGGTGTGCTTCTCCTCTAAATAGGACTCTGCAGCCAGTAACAAGGGCTAAATATATCCATATACAACCACAACAGCAAAAGCAACTAGATGCAGAAGAGTTTAACAGGAAAGGTTTTATAAAGGAAAAAAATAGCAGCACCTGAATGTGATATAGCCTTCATCCTTTTTTAATTTTCCTTTTCCCATTTCTCTCTAAGAGCAAATTAGTCTCTACGAAAAAAGAAAAAATAAAGGAAAGATTGAAGTGCTGTTTCAGTTCATCGCAGCAAAGTTAATCACTTTAATGTGAATGGCTGATCGAATAGCTAAAGCTTGCTACGTACGACCAAAGAGAGCACGAAAGCTTCCGCTAAGGCTATCAGAACGAGAAGCTTTCGAGTAAGTTGCCCAAGTGTCGGTAGATCTCACACCGCAATATAAAGTTTTTATCACTCACATGTACCTCAACATCAAGCAAATCCTAAATATCACTACTCAAGAAGCCGTCTGCAGCAAATTTTATACCCTCTTTTCGCATCTAGTATGGGGTTACTTCCATAAACAGAGAGAAGACGGTGCCTACTTCTCATCACAGAGCTCAAGAAAATAGTCAAATGTATAACTAGATACACAACATCTTCACTCAAAACATAAACAATTAAGTTGTTTACTTAATGCTAAACTAAACAGAATGACAGCTTTTGACATTTGGTAACCCTGAAAAGCTTCACAAATGATTCGAGTACAAATAAAAATCAGCAGTGAAACTCCCTCTGGGAAAATAACTTCTCCCACTACAAAACACAAGTGCATTACCAAGTACAGCACACTCTTCTCAAGTAAGGTAATTAGAACACTTCCGTACTTCCCTTAAGGGAAATCTGCAGGCAATAAGAAAGGCGAAATCCACATACATACCACAGCAGCAAAAGCAACTAGGTGCAGAAGATTCTAACATGAACAGTTCTACATTCAAAAGGACACAAAGATATGATCCTTTCATATTTTTCCTTTGCCCTTTATTTTCTAAGGGAAAACTAGTCTCTAAGAACAATAAGAAAAAGGAACAATTGAGGTTGTGTCTTGGTTTATCCCAAGCAAATAGTCACTTAAATGTGAATGATTGATTGAATTGCCGAAGTGTTCTATGTACGACCAAAAAGACCGACAACATTGGCAAAGGAGATCACAACAAGAAGTTTGTTAACACATATTGAATGCTTTTCATAGCAATATCAAATTTATTCGTCGCAATAAGTTTCTATTCACTTGCATATATTGGTAGCAAATCCTAACTCACTAATTCACTACCCAAGAAGCTTGTACGCGGCCAACTTATTACCCCTTCTTTCTGGCATCCATGGACAACTTCCACAACCAGTGAGCAGAGAAAATACCTGTCTTCTTCTCATCACAAAGCTCAAGATGAAACCAGCTAAATGTATAACTACAAACACAGGCATCTTCTAATTTTGACACAAAAGATAAAACTATAAAATAAGTAGTAGGAAAAGAGAAACTTCAACATTCAATATGATACAATAGATGAAATAATCGCCAGAAGAATTTTTATATATAACAGATAGTACAACGGTTTGTTCATACACTATTAGTGCCAACTAGAAGGACAAGCTACTTTGTTCCGCTTCCACAAGTACATAAAGTCGCCACTAGTATTCCATACAGCTTGCTATCTCTAGGAAAATCAAGATGCCCTCGCCCTCTACTTACTCATTAGATCAGAGAAACCAGAATAAAAATCGCTTAGCATTCAATATCATCGTTAGCCAGGTTGGCTTCATGAAGCAAATCGATTTAGCCATCAATATAATTCCTTAATCAGCAGTTTTTGCATAGATACATTACTAAATGTCATCAGCCCACCAACATTTACATAACCCTTTGCCTCCCAATGTATACAACAAATATCCTCTTCAAGAATCCTCAACCCTAATCCATTCAGAACATCAACAAATTCGTAGATGTCTGAACAACAAAAGGCTCCATCAACAATCGAGTCAAGAAGTAAAAAGCAACGCCCAAAGTAATGGAAATAGGCAATGCAGGTAGCGCTCTACGCCACACAGACAACAAAATAAGAGTGCAAGCAAGGCCACAAATAATAGCAAGGTAACAAGCATACACAGTCATAAGATCATACATTGCAGCTCTACCCACAAGCACACTATAGAACACAAAATCCCCAAGTCCAAGCTTAATACCTTGAATTATCGCATCCGAATCATCCTGCTCCTCATCATTTCCCCTTCCCCTTCCCCTTCCACTCCCATTCCCCACCTCCACAAGCGGCGACCTCTCCTCTTCTACCCTTCCAATCTCACTCGAATTCTCCCTGTTCGAAACCAATGCCACCCTTTCCCCTTCCCTTTCTCTTCCACTCTCCACATCAACATCAACAGCTCCTCCGGCCACGTCACGATTACCGGCAATTCTATCCAGATTCTGCAATTCGACACCGGCATTATCATCGGAAACCCCGAACAGCCCCAAAGGGCCAATGCCGCCATCCCGGCCCCGCGAAACCCTAACCCTAGGTCGAGCCTCGTAAACAAAAGCAGGCAAATCATCATCTCTACTCTGAGCCAACTCCACCAGAATCTTCAACGGACCACCGGGAACCAACACGGCCACCAAATCATACACCGCCAGCGCCACCAGCAACACCCAAGTCGTCCACTCCGGCAACTGCGTAAACCACGCCGCCGTGATAATCCCTAGCGCCACCGTATACGCTTGAGTCACAACAATCGGCACCCCTCCGCCGCCGAACACCGCCACAACCCCGACGGCGGAGAAATTGAACATAAAAACACCGCAAGTGACGGCGTCGACGGCGAGGCTGAAATGGCGTACGATCGTGAGGAAGATAGCGCCGCCCATGGTGAAGAGAATGGTGAAGGTGGAGAAGCTCATGTAGTACTTCAAGAAGTTGGTGAATTTGTAGTAGTATAGGAGGACGAGGAGGAAGGTGACGGCTGCGATGAAGAAGATGAAGACGGCGGCGTTTTCGAGTGCGCCGATGAGTTTTGTGGAGGTTGCGTCGGAGGGTGTTTCGGCGTACACTAGGTTTGCGGCGGTGATTAGCTGAGGTTGGGCGGATGACGGCGGTGGAGAGAGAGTTGAGACTAATAGGACCACCAAAAACATGCAGATTGATACCGGAGATATTACTCCGATTAGTTCTGCGCCCATGGAATCTAGTATGCTTCCCTCCATTTTTAGGGAATCTCTGTGAAAGCTCTGGAAATTCTGAGAATGTCTCGATTACAGAGATCGTGAGACACACTCTACTTACACGAGTATCTTGATCATTTTAGGACCTAGATTTTCCAGGTCAATACTTCTACCTTCGGGGCAGTGAACGGTTTGATTTCGTTTAAAAGTACGCCGAGTATATATGTATACGAGCAATGTTTTAAAAACCGGACCGGATATCGAACCGATGGCCTCGGGGGCTCAATGGGTCAAGGGGTTCGACCGGTTCAACCGGATCAAAAAACCGAATGACGTCATAATAATAAAAATATAAAATAATTATTTTTTTGTCAAAAATAGTAAAATACATACAAAAACAACCAAACCCGGTCAAAACCGGGTTGGACCGGCCGGTTCTTGACCGGTTTTGGTATAATAACCGGGGGTTTGGCCCGGTCAAACCGGTTTTGACCGGTTTTGACCACACCCGGTTTTCTGACCAAACCGACCCGGACCACTGACCGGTTCCCGGTTGAACCGGCCGGTCCGGTCCGGTTTTTAAAACATTGTATACGAGTCCTGTGTTCCTGAGTCCTATCTCCTATATGAGTCTCGTCTCCGGAGTCTTTATGGCCATGTGTCTTTGTTGTAAGATTTATCGCTTCGATATGTACGATCTGGCCGAATCTAAATGCAATCGGTGTGAAGCTCATAGGGCAAACCAAAAAACACATTAATACATTGTGTTAGACATTATTCATTACCTTTAAATGAATTAACATGTGTCTAGTGGGCACACGTTAAAAAAATCATTATAACATACTAACTAGGGTAATCCTACGGTGAGACCGTCTTATCGTATGAGACCAATGCTTCTATGGTACCCCGGGGGTACCATCCTTTTCGTACCCCCCGGATTTTCTGTCAATAAAAGTCCAGAGGTTTGTTTAAAAAAACCCAACATTTGATCTACTATTGCAAGCCCAACACCAATTATATAACCAAAATACAAAAAAGTCACAACTCTCATTCTCTCTCCTCCTCTCTGCACAACCACGACACTGCACTCCCCCCATCCACGTTCCGTCCCCGCCTGGCCGCCTCCGGCAGACCCAACCACCAGTCGGTCGGGACAAACCCACGGCCGCGACGTCACCACCCCGGGAGAACCCCAACCACCGCTCCTCCCCCCACGCGATTATGGAGGAACTTTCATACCCTCGAGCGGTGGCGACGATGATAGGCCAGGTGAGCTCGACCTCTCCGACCCACCCCAACCACCTATCGCCGCCACATCCCCGCCGTACCCAGACCCGCGCCATTAACGGTTGCCATTGTGGAGAGAGAAATGTGAGATAGAGAAGGAGTGAGATGAAAGAGGAGGTATGAAAGAGGTGGTGGGGCGCGTGGTGGTACAATCTCCGGCGACCGGAGACCATTGAATTCGTGACGCCGGCCGGATCTTGTGGTGGGGCGCGGGGATGGGTAGGGAGGAGATAGTCGGGGAGTGGGTAAAGAAGGAGGAGAGAGAAAGAGAAATAAGGTGGTGAGGAAAATAAAAAGAAAGAAAATAAAATAAAAATAAATAAATCATTTGTTCTAAAATAAATGACTATTGTCGTGAAATGAATGACTATTGTCGTGAAATGAATGATTATTGTCGTGAAATGAATGATATTTGTTCTAAAATGAATGATTTTTGTTTTGGAATGAATGTTTTTTGGTATAGAATGAATGGTTTTTGTTCTGAAATGAATGTTTTTTGTTTTGTAATGAATGATTTTTGTTTTTGAATGAATGTTTTTTGTTTTAAAATGAAAGGTATTTGTTTTTTTTTTTCCACTATAATGTATTTATGCATCTATTAAGACATCAAATTAATCATTTTTATACAAAAAGTGGTCATTATAGCACAACATTTGATCACTTTAAGAATTTTCTCTTTCCCCCTCCCTTGTTATTACAGAACAAAAACTAATCATCCTTTGACAAAAATCAATCATACTGAAACAAAAACTAACCATCCTAGGACAATAATAATCTATTTCAGAACAAAAAGTAACCAATCCAGAACAATCACCCTTTGACAAAAACTACTCATACTGAAACAAAAATTAACCATCCTAGGACAAAAACATCTATTCCATAACAAAAAGTAACCATTCTAGGACAAAAACCCTTTATTCCAATCATTCATTTTAGAACAAAAATCATACATTCTAGAACAAAAAGTAACCATCCTACGACAAAAATCATACATTCTAGACAAAAAGTAAATATTCTAGGACTAAAATAAACCATTCTTAGACAAAACTCATTCATCAAAAAAAAAAAAAAAACTAACCATTCTAGGACAAAAACCATCCATTCCAGAACAAAAAGTAACCATTGTAGAACAAAAATCAGTCATTCCAGAACAAAAGGTAACCATCTTAGGACAAAAACTGATCATTCCAGAACAAAAAGTAACCATCCTAGGACAAAAACTGGTCATTCCAGAACAAAAAGTAACCATCCTAGGACAAAAACTGGTCATTCCAGAACAAAAAGTAACCATCCTAGGACAAAAACTGGTCATTCCAGAACAAAAAGTAACCATCCTAGGACAAAAACTGGTCATTCCAGAACAAAAAGTAACCATCGTAAAACAAAAACTAATCATTCTAAAACAAAAGTTAATCATTCTAGGACAAAAACCAACCATTCCTAGACAAAACTCATTCATACCATAACAAAAACTAACCATCCTAGGACAAAAATCATTTATCGTAAAACAAAAACTAACCATCACAAAACAAATGTTTATCATTCCAGAACAAAAATCAGTCATCCTGGGACAAAAACAACCATCTTAGAACAAAAACTAATCATCCTAGGACAAAAATCATCCATTCCAGAACAGAAAGTAACCATCCTAACACAAAAATCATCCATTTCAGAATAAAAGTCAACTATCTTAGGACTAAAACTAATCATTTCAGAACAAAAAATAATCATTGTAAGAAAAAAAACCATTCATACCAGAACAAAAAGTAACCATCCTAAGACAAAACTGGCTATTCTAGAACAAATAATAACCATCTTGGGACAAAAAGTAACCATTTTAGAACAAAAGGTAATTATCTTAGGACAAAAACCAACCATTCCTAGACAAAACACATCCATTCTAAAATAAAAATCATTCATTCTAGAACAAAAAGTAACCATTCTAGGACAAAACCATCCATTAATGGTTTATTTTTATTTTAAAATGATCTGTTTTTAAAATAATAATCCGTCATTGATTTATTTATGACTTTTAATGAACTATTTTTGTAAAGATATTTCATTATTGTCTATAATGAGCCGTTTATGTTCGGTAATGATTTGATAATGTTGTGTAATGATCAATTTATGTTTTATATATAATAATATATTTTTGTTGTATAATTTTCTTTCTTTTGAAATGGAACCAACATTTTGATCCTTAATCACCATTTTAATACCAAAATTGAACATTTATGATATTTTCGCTCCGGCCAACCCATCACCAACATCTCCATCCATTGCCGCCGGCCATCACCTCTGACCACCAGAAACGCATTCCTCCGCCGACCACCTTGTCGGAAATACAACATGTGAGTAGGGAAACGAACGAGATAAAGGAAATGAGCGAGAAAGACAAGGTGCCGTTGATGGTGGATGGTGCGGCTTTGGTTGCCGGAGTCGGAACGTCCGACCGATGGGGTCGCTTGGGTACGGGACGGCGGTGCAGTGGAGGAGCCGGGGTGGATCGGGGAGGACGAAAGAGAGGAGAGAGAAAATGGAGGTTGAGCTTTATTTATTTATTATCATCTATGTGTTTTCCTATAGAATGGGCCAGCTGTTTCTGTTGATTTGATATTGATAGTGGGCCAGCTGTTCCTATAGAATGGGCTTCAAATGCCCTAAAAAAAAGAAAAAACAGAATGGGCTCAACAATAAAACATGGACCATTATCCGAAATGAAACGGGGGGTACCATTCTCTTGGTACCCCGGGGGTACGGTAGTATTTGCCCTTATCGTATGAGACAATCTCACGGTAGAATTTGTGCCTTTGTGGTAACTAATTTATTTACGATCGGGTTATCTACCACCAATTTTAGATAAATGTCGAGTCTAAGTTAAAGAATTAAATTTAACTGACAATGGTTCACCAATCACCAATACAAGATGGTAATCTCAAGATTAATGCAATTGGATATGGAATGACATGATATTCAAGACGGAAAGTAAACCCACAAAAATTGCAAGTGCTATATACTCCGAAATCTCCAACACTTCATTTTGGAGAATACAACTTTGTTTGCATCTATTGCAGAGTTCTTACGCCTTTTACTCATTACCCCCAGAATTCTGTCAATAACTCGAGAGTTTATTTATGTCCTCTGATACCGTTCTCGTCTTCTTAGCTGATCATCTTTTCCTGCAATCTGCCCAGAGCACAGGTATATCTCTCGCTCCTATTGGATTGATTGTACATATTATTCGGATTCTGAAAAAAAAAATAGGGTTTCTTCTCTATATATATGATGATAGATTGATAGCCTGATAGGTATATAAATAGTAGTATGAAATTAATAGGCTTGCAAGAACTTCGAGTTTCAATAAATTGAGATGCAGAGTTAATACAATGATTGAACAAATATGTAAAGATTACAACCATCAAACCAGGGATAAGCACAACTAAAGCAATACACAGACCCTAATGCTTGACGAGAACGAATTTTCAAGACTTTCACCACAGCGCCACTGTCATCAAGCTACAGTTCTGCCATAGGACTCTAATGCTCCACAAGAATGCATTGCTGGATTCGTTACCACAGCGCCAACACTATCAAGCTACATCACCTAACATCCCAGAGTTCCAGTCTTGCACAACTGATCAACTAAACATGCTTGTTGACACTTGACACTTAGTTCACTCTGGTAACATATGAAGAACCGCCTTACAAAATTGGGATACATACAGTGGGGAAGGCTCGTATCTCGGGTCCAGAAGCTGCAGGGACCTATACATGACACATTGCTCATCATCTGCAGGCTGAATCCCTGCAGTCAACATAAAAGAATTCGGATTTTACAGGTTGAACAGAGCATAAAACCAACCAATGTAAATCTGGAGATTAGCCTTACCGAGGTCAACTATGTACCTGGATATATGAGTTGCACAAGTGAAAAGATAACAGTACTGCCTTTAACATGAACTATGCAAATGGGTTTCCCCCAACAGAAGCAACAGGCTCCTGAGTTGAAACATTCCTGCAAAATTATTATCAAAACACTATTACTAGATATGGAAAAAGTTCAGATGAAGCAGAAAGGCATCATAAATTCATAATAAAATCAACCATTATTTCTTCACGACATAGAACAAAGAATTGAGACTCAAGAGGTGGTGCATTTTAGGCACCTGGAAATTCTACAAAAACAGATGGCATAGAGTAAAGGTACACCATAATTTGATGTCAGAATAACAAAAATTGATGTCATATCAACAAAATAACTATCGAAAGGGCAGAAAAAGTACTGAGAGAAATTAACAACATGAGCCAAGATCGAAATAGGAAAATATGCTTACGATAACTGAGAGCTTGGAGGCTGTGGTGCAACATACGACATCCCACCTGCAAATACAATGAAATCAGATCACAAGTTCTATCAATCAGCATTTTATCAAATCTAAGGAAAGGCCGAAAGTTACCTTGGGCGCCCATAGAATTCGGAGAAAACCACAAATCACTTTGCCCAACTGCATATGCCGATGGTAGTGTTGTACTAGGGACTGCAGCTTGCAAAGAGCTCATATCCAAGAACTACAATTAAACCATATAAAAAATAAACTAACTTAAAAGGATACTCGAGCAAGGCAGACGACCTGATACGATAAAATGTTTAAATTACTACCCTAATCAACTGAGAAACATTAGATATCATGATCCACCCAGGGAGTACCATTCTAACAGAAAATGTAACAATCGAACAACTTTTAGATCTAGATGCTTTGTATTTCTTTATCTTTTCTGACCTAATGAGAATGCTTTCCTGTACAATCTGTGAAACAAGATCACACTACGTTTGAAAACGTACCACTATGCCTTAGTCCATAAAATGGAAGCGGTGCAGGAAGAGAGGGGAGAATACAAAAGAAAAGACCAACAGAAGAAACCGGAAATATTCATAACCAAACTCATTGATGTGTGAACTCGGTATACTACGAGCCAAACAATCACAGCCCCTTGAAATAAGTAATATTATCAAGAGTTGAGACATTCAGCCTATAAAGAAACTACAAGCAATAATTATACCTACCGCATTGCTCACTTCAAATTCCGAGTCAAATGGAATATCGAATGGATTACTCGATTTCTGCTCAATGTTAGCTACCTCGTTCTGCCAGAAAACAGAAGGCTCATTGAATACGAAAAATGGACAAGTAATCTTTCTGAAACAGTAAAAAAATTATTATGTAAAAACTAACCATGAATGGATAGATCGGCTGATTAAATGGTAATCCAGAAGCAAACTGAGACGATAAATTTGGAAATGAGAATCCTTCAGAAGGCGCAAGTTTCTGAAGTCCATCCTTAGTAGAGTCCTGTAAAATGAGATTCCTAAAATGTCATCCAGAGACAGAAAGAGCACTCTCTATGTCACATTTCATAAAATCCAAAACACTGGGACCATGGAATGATACTGTTTGATAACAATCAAGAAAAAGGGAGATAAAGCTGTTTTTAATACAAAACCACCTCCGAATGTTTCAAGTCCTGGAATAGGTTCGGGACAGAGGACCTATCATCTACATAAACTTGAGAATCAGTCCCCTGCACCTCCACACGTTGCTGCTGCTGCTGCTGCTGCTGCTGCTGCTCATAGGCTTCTCCAAACGCATTCCATGGCTGCCAAGAGCCCAAGACAGAGCACAATAATTATATATAGCAGAAATCTTCAGTGGCTTTGAAACAGGCATAAAAGATGTGGCTTCATTGAGCATTCAAGTAAGCAAAAACTGGATGGGGAGCACAAAGCAAAGTTCCTAAAAGAAGACTAATTATCAAAAACATTAAAATGTCATTCAAAGTGAGTATAGTAATAAAGAAAGGATGAAAAAGAGGACAGAAGGTGGGAAGCTACTCTAATCGGCAACGAGGACTCCATCCATACCAATATCTTTTCTGACCATTACCAAGAAGATTAGATATACAACTTTATGTGATCAAACTAACCTGACTGCTTGCCATGTTTGTGGTAACATTAGTATTCTGCAGGCCCTCCGTCCAGGGATTATAACCCAAAGGTGGAGATCCATTAACAGTGGTGCTCCGGGAGTCCAGCCACTCCAACCCAATATTTGATGCTGAAACAGAATCTGAATTTTTAAAAGAACTCCCAGCTCCTACATGTGTCTCAGACACTCCAGTATAAACGCCATTTGTAGGAGGTTTAATATGCTGCGGTGAATCAAATGTAGCCCAGCCGACATTAGCTGTATCTGACTGTTCAGGCAACTCCGGATTCAAGTTTGTAGCAGAAGGTTTTTGATGGGCCTCAGACACGGAGCTCAAAGAAGCGGATGGAGAGGTTTGCGAAAGTACAGTAGAATCTCCATGTGATTGGAAAAAATCTACGGATGCCACTGATCCTGTAGTTGCTGCTTGAAACAAATCAACAGCTTTAGCTGAACTTGGTGCTGCAGATCCTAACGGATCCTGAAAATGATTCAGCCCACCAGAACTTCCGACATCAGACAGATTATTTTGGGTGTTGCCTACTGACTGATGGAGCTCTGTGGAAACACCTGATACACTAGCAGGGCCAGCTGGTTGACGAGAGTCAGAATTCTTGCCAAAGAATCCAAAGGTTCCAGAAGACGCAATTCTCTGATAAAAGAAATTGCTAACAGTTAGAAATAGCTCCTGGCAATAGTTTTGCCTCATCGTAGCATCAGATGTATAGACAAACATAGCATGAATAGAAGATCAGCAGCTAGATCTCATCCCTCCGAGCATATATCACAATTCACTGAGAGAAAAAACACCGGGTGCCACACTAGGCCATGACACGACAAATGAAACAAGTAAGAAAAGTATTCTCGGTCAGTCAATCGAACGAAACTCCCTTATCAAAGTTTACTGCAACTCACAACTTCCTTCATGACTAAGGTGTCCTAGCATGGTCATTGATTCATTGTGTACAAATAACGAACAAGTGTCTAGAATATGAAAGGGTTCTCACGGCCTAGCACAATAAGGTCTCGTGACTAGGGCAATCAACGTTATAACGGCAGCAGCTTACTTGAATGTGATTGTGAATTAATGACTACCCACCAAGCTAAAAGCCATAACTTCCGAATACCCAATACACGTAACTCACTTTGAACTTCTAAATTTACTGCTAGAAGCCCATTCAAGTGTTCAACCCTCAAATGGATAGTTTGTGGACCTGTGGTTAGGATAATGACCGATATGCATGAAAGCAAACTCATTACGCACGTATAAGACAGCATAACAAGCTCAATGGTTTTGTAAAACATAATTCAATGGCAAGCAATATGCTCTTGCGTATCTAATCCAGTAACAAAAGTTATATAACCTGGGGACGTGGCAGGGGAACTTTGTCAGCATCTCTCTTGGCAAACACTTCTGAGTTAGAGTTATTTGTCTGATGCTGTAAACCATCAACTACTTCCTCTGATGAATAAAAGGTAGGACTCGAAAGCTCATCATCCCTCTGGAGATTTGGCGACTGAGGAGCGGATCTAAAAGGATCACCTCCACTTGACATAGAATAATCAGACACTCGCGAACTGGAATCATTTGCAAATCTGTCCTCAGAAAGATGGTCACTAAAACTACCAGGACTATACACAAAGCTTGCAGCCTTCCGTTCATATAGGCCACGATCTGAGCCAGGCTTTCTGGAAAGTGAAAGCCCTTGCTTTCTGTTCAAGCGATCTTCGTACTGAAAATCATATGGCGGACTTTGAGAGTAAGAGTGATAAGAGCTGGCTCGCCTGGTCTCCTCTAAAGTATTTCTATCATTCTGCAACAACCACAGAGATAACTCAAAACTTTGCCTCACTTCACCTACTTAAATTCACAGTAGGTTCACAAATGAGAAAATAATTGAAACTTTGAAGAAAACGTCTCTCAAGTCTGCTATGCTAATCACCTGCAAGTCCTTCAGAGGCGTCTCAGATTTGTTTCCTCCAGCATATTTTCGATCCACATACACAGCCTTGATGAACTGTCGGACCTTATCAACATCACTGCACAATGGAGAATAAGTTTTCCAAAATGATTGACAACTGAGATATTCATGTTTGGATTGAGTCAACTAATGTTTTACCTACTATTTGGCAGCCTCTGCCTCTGCAAATCCCAATTTTTCAAATATGTTTCCCTTGCACGCTTAAAAAGAGACCTCTTTAAGATAAAAATCAGAGAGAAGGTAACTTTCAGAAAATAGGTTTGCTGTTTGCAGTACATATAGTTACCTGATTCCCACCATTTTGAAGAGCTTCTACTTCTTGAGATGTGAACTTGGACATTGAAACAGACTTCACACGGTGTGTAAACTCACGGCTGTGATGGGAAGAAGCCGGGGGAGGGGGGATACACAGCACCAAGTTATAAGCAAATAAGGATAGACAGCATTTGGTACAATGATAAAGGAAAACAACACAGGAAGCCTCTCAGCCCAATGCCAATAGACAAGGAAAATACATGTGATAATATGATGATAGAATGGAAGGTTAAAGATTGGCCAAATATGAACTCATACTCATAGTTAAAACACCACACACCAGTACATACAATCTTTCCATAATTCCATCTATGGGTGTCACAGCAAGGTAAGCTAAGGAGAGTTCACAAGACTATACACGGAAAAAAAAGGAGGTCAACAGTCAATAAAGCCCAAAAATGTAGTGGTTTAATTCCGGTAACAAGATGAAAGAACGGAAACACATGAATATTGGTCATGCCAACAACAAAGATACAAATTTCACAATGTTGTTTGGAATTTCCACAATTCCATTGCAGTCAAAGAATCAATATTTGCTCGCTAAAAATCTTGGAATAGGAAAAAAAATGGCTTAGACTTAATAAAATGCTGATTTCTTTAATAAAGTAGCAAAGGGTCGTGAGTCGTGACATATCTCATCAAAGGTCAAACGGAAAACCATAGCTTTGCAATAAGGTGATCTGCCTACAGCAAACCTATAATAATAGGGATTCTTCTCAAAGGCTACTCTCATACTGGAACAGATCATAAATTCAAAAAATTGCATAAATGCTCAAAGTACATAGAACAATTAGTAGGGATAGTCCCTTAAAGAAATTACTTCGGCTACTAAAAAAAATCAACAACACTGGTTGAATACACTTAATTTCTGAATATGAAAGTAGGCAGAGCACGCAATTCATTTAAGCATAAAAAACTAATGCCATCTACCGATATATTTCAAATTTTTAAGCAAATACTATTAAAACACAAATTGGCAGCCCGGTGTGCATTGGCGTCCCTGCAAGGCGAGGGTCCGGGGAAGGGTCGCACTACAAGGGTGTAGAGGAGTCAAACCTCCCCTTGTCATTTTGGACAAGAGGCTACTCCCTGGACTTGAACCCTTGACCTATCGATCACACAGCAACACCGGTGTGCTAAGGCACCCCTTCCACAAATACTATTATGGAATATAATTCACTCATGCTACATGCTCAGCCTGTCAGCAATTCATTATAACAAAAGTAAAAACTTACTGTATTCCACTACAAGTTGTGCAGACGAAAGTCCAGAAGTTGCTGCAAACATATTGTGGACCCTGCAACAAAACGAAGTGGTACATGTGAAACTAAGCATATCTAACAGTTTAGTCTAAAGACTCCATATCATGTATTCATGTCCCCATAAGACAAGCCAGATTAAGAGTAGCCCAGATCATCACTACAACCTTGAGCACGGCAACAACAACAACAACATTACCCAAGTGCACGAAAGTCTCACGCCTATGGCGTGGTAATGGGGATTTGGCTGTATGCAGTCTTACTCCTATGTTGAAACATATAGATGTTAAATCTGGGTGACCCATTGAGAATATCATCAAACAGTTGTTACTTCACAATATAAGAAACTCAAACCTGAAAACAAAAATCGATGGCTCTAAGGGGGAAAACAAATACTGATAGACTAGGGACACTAACTACAATCAGAAAGCGCCACAAAACCAAGAGTTTAGGGAAAATATATACACCTTGATCAGCTGCTACTAAAGGTAACAAAAACTTGAGGTGGTGGAACTGGCGCACTAGTTTTACCAAGTACGGGGTATCGCCGACCCTTCCCCAATCTAACACATCCTCCTTATCATGTCTATGATATTTATGGAGTTATGGACAGAGTATTGATATAACATTGTCGTCTGCACCCACATCACTACTTTTAGTATCCCTCACTTCATCTTTCTCTCACTTTTGCACTTTACCCTTTGCTTAGTCTTGTTTATAGTATAGTTTCTCCTTTCCTATTTTTTTCCTTCCCCTTTCTTATATTTAACTCATGTTGTGTCCCTTTTAATAAACCCTTTCCCATATTAATGGTCCTGATGAGTTATGAGGGATAATCTTAGTTTAAGGAGGCGCGAGGCGCACCAAGGCGATACCCCGTACTTGGTAAAACTAGTGCGCCAGCCTCTGCGCCTCATGGCGCCTTGCGCCTAGGCGCGCTTTTTTAAACTAAGGGGATAATACTACCCAGCTCCAAATTCTTTAGCAACTAAGGGTTGCATGTCGCACAGTACACACTGGATACACTATCCACATTAATATCATACAATACCATAACTCTTACCAATTGGATCAGTCAGATCCTCCGGTCTTTCGTCATGAAATTTAAATACTTATTTTGTGCAAGAAAGGAGTCCATCTAAACAAAAATCCAGCCATCAATAATGCCATATTAACATCCCACTCCCTTCGACGTAATGACCATCCTACCTATTCTGGTACAACTACAACTACATGTTTCCATTTCCAATGGGGCCAACGACTAACTATTCTTTGGCTTTGAGATATAACGGAATAAAGCTAAATGGCTCAGAAAAGTGTCTGCGCTTCTTGTATTTCGAAGTAGCGGTCACTCGGTGAGATTTTTGAAGCAATGTTCAATATGGGTCATCCATAAGCAGTCTCTCGAATGTTTTTAACATTGCTTCAAATAAAAGACATGCAATTACAATTACATGTTACATTTCTTTCACAAATGCATGCACCACCAAACCCCAGGACCCACAATTATGTATAAGGAAGCTCAAAATGTAATCATAAGCTCCAAATTCACACATCAACTTCTCAAATGATTATACTCCAAAAGTCAAAAACTACTAAAAATAGCAGCAATCATGTACTCGGCAATTTGATGATTATCCCAGAAAACATACTAAATTTAGGAAACAACCACATATATATAACATCATCACTAACCATATATAAACACAAACTTCAGCAGCAAGTTTTCAAAAAAAAATTAACTGCAAACAGGAGACCAGCTTACGAAAACATTAAATTGAAACTGTCAAAAAAATTAAAAAATGAAAAGAGTAAAAAATAAAAGGAGAAAAAATTACCAAACCATTGCAATTGATGCAACGTCGATTTGGGGGGAGTTTCATGAGACCTCTGATAATCTTCTCATTTCTCTCTTCTTCTCTTTTACTGGTTGCCATGGAATTTCTGTAATCTGGGGAAAGTGGGCTGAAATTTCTCCTCTTTTTTCCCCCCAAATTGATATGAACAAACCAAAATTCAAAGAACCCTAGAACGATTTTTTGAACGGATTAATGGTGAATCGCGTAAACAGGAAGATAAAGCAATCAATCAATCAATCAATGGAAGAGGAAGATGAAACTTGAAAGTTTGAGGAGTTAAAAGGGGGGTTTTTAAAAAAAAAACAAAAAGAAATGGGGAGTTTGAGTCTCACTCGAATGAGTCCAAAAGCGAAAGCTATGGTCTTTTTTGTCAAAAGTTCCAATTATTTGCTGAGTGTTGCCTTTAATAATTTTATTTTTATTAATTAATAATTTTATTAATACAAATTATATATTATTAAACAAATATAGGAAAATTTAACACAAATAATCCCACGTTTGATGGGTCTTCCAAAAATAATCCCACGTTTAAGATTCGACAAAAATAATCCCAAGTTTAGTTTTGTGTCACAAAAACAGTCCCTTGTATTTACAAACCGAGTTTTATTCATTCCCGAACCTAAGTTGTTGCTTTATTTTTATTTATAATTCTGTGGTCTTTTCCCTTTTCTTTGATTTTCCACGTTCTTTCATCCTCCTCTCCTCCCACCTCCCCTTAATCAGTTTATCTCTCCTCTAACCAGGCACCACGACACCACCATCACTGCCCAGAGACACCAGCCATCGTTACCCACGACCAATATTGTTGCATCATATGTTTCGCACATCTAATTAGATAAGTGAATCGTCGTAAAAAATGACTACCACAATGGTGGTCGTGGGTGCAACGCGGTCGGAATGGTGGTGACCGCAGCCATATTTTTGGTGTTGGTGATGGGTTTGACGGTGGGGCAGATGGGTGGGAGAGGGTTGTGGAAGGGGCTATGTAAGGGACTAGTATTTTGTTTTGTTTTATTTTTTAATCGAATCTTGACCACCCATTATTTGATCTAATGATGCATAATGGTTCAGTAAATTGAAATAAATTATTTTTTGGAACTAATTATCTTGAGAGAGTAATAATAACTAAAATGAAATTAAAATAAAAAAATAAAAATTTAGGTTCGGAAATGCATAATTATGAGTTGGGATTATTTTTGTGCCACAAAGGTAAACTTGGGATTATTTTTGTAGAATTTGAAAGGTGAGATTATTTTTGGAAGATCCATCAAACGTGGGATTATTTTTGTTAAATTTTCCACAAATATATTGTACAGAGTATTACACTCAATTCACTATTAAAACTTCTTGTACGCAAGTGGAAAAGCAGGGTCGGGTATGGCGGTATCACAGGTATGGGCGTGTCGCGTTTGGTTCAAGAGGAGGAGGTCGATGTAGTGCTTGTGTAGTGCAATTAACTAAACAAGCGAGAAAGATATGGGAGCCCAAGGTCGTGGAGGCAATAGTATGGCCTTAGCCTTGACAGAGGCAAACGGGGGTGTGAGAAGGATTCTCTGCAAGACTGGGTCCTTTGACTGGGTTCTTGCTTAGATAAAAGCGGTGCGAGTATGTTTTGATAGGTTTAAATATTCTTAATTTTTCTCGTAATTTTAAGGTAGTGTTTTTAATGAAAAGTTTAGTATAAATACATTGGAAGATATTGGAACATTCACGGTGAATATTGGACACTTACTGCTAACATTTTTTCTAACAATTTTGGCAAATGAATATTATGTTTACGAAAATCAAACTTTTTGGGTACCATATACACAAACATGCGAATGCAAACACCTTTTAAAAAGAACCAAGTAGATGGTGAATATCATTTTTAACACAACACTATTTTTTTTAGAATATATTTTTCTTATAAGGTAATTCTTGCATACACCAAATGTTTTTTTTTCTTCTAACATAATACGATTTTAATGCTAGGATTTTTTGTGTAACACTACCTAATACAGCGTATAAATTGTGAAACACTCCCTAATAAAAAACTTGTCTAACACTACCTAATTACGGGTGTGTATTGCCCCCGTGCTGAGCAATTTTCACCACGCATTAGTTAGATCTAATGGTTTACGACGTAAGACAATAAAGGAAAACGCACATTTTTATCTCTCTCCCCTCTCCTTCCCCTACCCCTTCCGTTTCTCTCTCTCCTTCCACAATGGTTACAGACTCACTGCGCCACCATACAGCCTCCGCTACCCCCACATTATCTAGCTAATGGATGCATGACCAAGATTGATCAAGCGAGTCTACAATGGTATATAGACTTTTATTTTGCCGGAATCTCATTTATGATAGTGTTAGACAAAATATACAGTATATATAAGGTAGTGTTAGACAATAAACTTTTTTATTAGGTAGTGTTTCACAATTTACGTTGTATAAGGTAGTGTTAGACAAAAAATCCTTAATACTAATACTAACGTATTGTTTTTGACAATCAATTATCCCAATACTTTCCGTTCAATTCCTCTCTACCAAACAAGCCGTTAATAAGAAAAAACAAAATAAAAATCCTTGCGTAGGTCGTCAAATGGGACTATGGGACTTGGGAGACACTTGAAACGGAAGTGTAGTAAAAATCAGCCAAATCCTATCTCCTTTGCCTCATTGATTGCACTCTCTTTACCCCGATAACCACTCTCCTCCACCATATTACAACCACCTCAGCACCACCCCGGCCACCTTCAATTCAGCCCCAATTTCTAATTATCAGGCGGCGCCGCCATTTTATCCGACATGGCAGCTTCATCCCCACGTCACCTCCTCAACTCTCACGCGCCACAATTCACCTCCCACGCGCGCCGCCCTCCTTCTCTTGCCGATGTGGCTACCCGCCAACCCTTTCCCGCCACCCCTGCGTCCCACGCCTGGTGAGTGCCTCCTTCTTAACTTAGCTTATTTCTACTACTTCATTTCCTGCTGTTTTTCAGTTTTCACTACTTATCTTCTTAGTCTATAATTTGGTTTCATAGTGAGCTCCTACGTCTTCCACGTGGCCGAACTTTCGGCTTCCAGCTACAGTTTTGTGAGCCATTTTGCTTTATTCCATCGTATCCTCAAAACCATTGGAAATAGAGACGAGCCGGAATTCTCAAGTTATGTGGAACAAATTTATGAGTAATTTGCATGTTAATTGTCTTCAAATCGTTGTATGGGAGTTGGTGTGAACCTAATAACATGCAAGTTTTCGGCTTTTAGCCGAGTTTCCAGTGGGTTAGGATCCCCTAGCTTCGTAGGGCTGACTAACCAATGCTCCTTGTGCTCCCGCGAGCACGGTATAATTTGCGCATAAACTGGGAGGTAAGATGAAGGCACAAATCACTAATGCCAAGGCAATTGTACGCGGAGTCTTATTTTCATTAGTATTGCCTTAGTATTAGTAAATTCCGCCTTGGCAAATTCATTGCCCTTGGGTTGGACGGATAGCCATACGTCGTGGTATTGGTTACTTGAAGAGGTGTTGTGAATGTGGGGCGGGAGTTTCGTGTTTGCTTAGGTAATGTAGTGGGAAGCTAAGAGGGATTCTGGTTTCTAATTAAGGAGGTCGAGAGGAAATAATGTTTATGATGGTGGAAGTGGATGTCATGCAATGGATGATTAATTTAGAAGAATGTAAAACCGCTTCTTGATTCTATGACCGGCGAATTACCTACTTATATTGTCAAACTTTTGTGTGACTTTGTTTCAGTAAGCTGAATGCAATTGCAAACCTGTGCTACAGCAACTTTAAGAACCATAGAAGGCTAGAAGTTGTCTGCCATGGTATGTTGGCACCAAGAAAGTTCATGCAGAGGAGGAGGAAATTGGAGGTTTTTAAAGACGCTGCTGACGAAGCAGATCAGAAGAACTGGAGGAAGCTGATGCTTGAAATTGAGGAAACTGGGTCTGCAGTTCCTCTTCTGAAAAGCCGGAGGACTTCCAACGAATCTCTTCCTAAAGATCTTGTATTGGGGACATTGGTGAGATTGAAACAGTTGAAGAAATGGAATATTGTTAGTGAGGTAATTTATGCTCTATTCACCATCTTTGTCCTTTCCCAAATCTTCTTCTGTTCGGTACCATAATTTGCTTACATTCAACTTCTGCTGCGACCTACATTTCTTGTACGGAGTATTACCTTTTGTTAGTCGGTTCTTTTTAGTGAATGTACTATGACCTTTAGTATCTGACTATGGAAGAAGACTCACCTGATTTAGTATTGGGGATTCGAGTGATTACACACTGTGTTGCTGGCCGTGCTGCCTAGAAGAATTATTTCTGTGATTTAAAATACGCAACAAGCTTTTGTTCACACATTTGTCATCTGTAGACTGATTTAAAGTTTACAGAACTTCCTAATTCGCTAATTAAATGAAATGTGAAGGACTCAAGCTGCTGAATAGTAATATTTACTCAAGGACCATGATTTTAGTAGGATCGTCTGCTGAACTCAAGCAAGTTCGTTATTTTGAAAAACATTCTAATTAAGAGTTCCCTGGGTTTTAGCTGTATAGTTGAGCTGTATAGTATGGAGCTGGCCCTGGCTGGCTCCTGAGAGAAAATTGCAACCCCAGCCCCTCTTATGTTTGGATTTGCATGGGTCACTTACATCCTCTTGACCAGATTGTAGCTTAAAGTTTGAGGCCTTGCATGAGACGCTATGGTTATTCTTCTTTGCAGATATTGCATATGTTTGAATTTACTAGTCGTGTTTTCTTTCAAGATTCTTGAATGGCTGAGGACTCAGCATTGGTGGGACTTCAATGAGATGGATTTTGTGATGCTTATCACAGCTTATGGGAAGCAAGGGAACTTTGTAAAAGCTGAGCAAGTTTTGGGCTACATGAATAAGAAGGGCTTCACTCCTAATGTGGTAACCCACACTGCTCTTATGGAGGCATATGGCAGAGGAGGTCAATATGCTACAGCTGAATATTTGTTTCGGAGGATGCAGAAATCGGGTCCTGAACCTTCTGCTTTGACATATCAAATTATCCTAAAGATATTTGCTGAGGTAATGCATCTTTACCATACTGTTTTTTTTTTTTTTTTTGTTTTGTTAAGGCAATGCAATTAGACCTTAAATGTGCGACCTGCAAGTTGGCTCATTGTCATCAGGGATTTATGTCTTAGGATTTATGTTTGGCAAAACTATCCGGAAGAAGACTGGGTGTCAATCTTTGGCTTTTTTTTGTTTGTTTGTTGTTGTTGTTGTTGTTGTTGTTGTTGTTGTTGTTGTTGTTGTTGTTGTTGTTGTTGTGGTTGTTGTGGTTGTTGTGGTTGTACTGGTTGCCCCATTGGGTGGCTGGGCTGGGGGGATTTCTTTCGGTATTGCATCTCTGGTGTCAATTGCTGGTTTTTGTAAGACTGCAATTACTTTTAGTTTGTATTACACGTTATGTTCGCTGGGACGTCTTTGTTGCAATAACCTTCCTAGTGTTGTCCTTAATCAATCTCATATTTGGTGTCACAGGGAAGCAAATTTAATGAAGCTGAACTCATTTTTGAGGATTTGATGAATGATGAGATATCACCTCTGAAGCCAGATCAGAAGATGTTCCATATGATGATTTATATGCATCGGAAGGCTGGAAGTTATGAGAAAGCTTATAGGCTTTTTTGTTTGATGGCCGAACGAGGAATTGAACGATCCACGGTGACTTTCAACAGTCTCATGTCATTTGAAACAAATTACAAGGAAGTTTCACGCATTTATGACCAGGTAAGATAGAACTAACCTTTATGACCAGGCAATACGCCTAAATTGAAATACATATACGATGCAAAATATGTTTTTTATCGGGATTGGTCTTTTTTTCCAGTGGGGATGTCACTGCTCTGATATGAATATGTCACCTAGCAGCTGTCTGTTAAAAACATAAAGATTAAGACCAGAGGTGTACATGAAATACTGAAATGAATCTTTGAGTTTAAAGACTTGGCTCACTGTATGTCTCAGAGTAAACTTGATACAATCAATGCCATACCTGAGTGAACCTGACGTTTGTAAGCTCTCTTAGGAGAGAGTTTTCTCTAAGCATACAGCGTCCCCATTACTTTTAGAGAATTCTTATAATATAATGTGTTGGTGTAGCTCTTTTAGACTTTGCTCTGATTCTTTATGTGAAGGTTGCATAATTTATGATCATATTGGCCTTCTCTAACCAACTTTTCATGAGAGTATTGTTCTTCCCTATAATGAATGGGAAGATGGCCAAATTAAGTTACTCCTGCCCTCTCATTGTTCCAATAGCACTCCTGCGTTAACTTTGGATACAAGTCCTTTTCTCTGGTACCAAATTTCTCCTCAAAAAGCTTGTTCTTACATGGTTCCTGTGTACATAGGTTCTGATGCTAGCTCATTCCGAAACAATAATCTGAGATCGTGTTTTCTTTTGAAACTCTTGCTCATCTTTACTTTTTTTTTTTTTGTTGGTGCTCATTATCGTTCTTACATGGCCTTTGAACTCATCAGATGCAAAAAGCAGGTCTCAGACCAGATGTCGTGAGTTATGCGTCACTCATCCATGCTTATGGGAAAGCTAGACGTGAGGAGGAAGCAAAAGCAGTTTTTGAAGAGATGCTAGATGCTGGTGTCAGGTATCAAGGTTATCAAATCATATTGTGCATTTATGAGTCGTTCGTAGAAACTTAATTTGACATGACAAAGCCCAACCCAACCATCACGTCCTTAAAAAGAGATATGCGGCGGTTAAAATTCTTCAAACCACTTATAAAGATAAACTTTAAAGCTCCAGTGGTACCTTGTCTTGACTTCCCAGTTTGATAGATAGGTTTGAGGTCATAGATGATTTTCAAGATTATGACCTTCTACGCCAACCGTTTTTTAGACAATTGTGGCCCTATAAGGCTTGTGTTCTCTTCTCTGGAACGACAAAATTTCCTCAACAAGTGGTTAAAAATGTCTTTACCCACCGGGTTTGCCTGGGGTAAAAAAGATTGGAAGTCGTGATTGTTTAGGGTGAGATTTGATCATGAACATTAGTTGGATGGAGTTTTTTCTCTTTGTGAATGCTCTGGTGCCAGAGCTTGTTATGACTGATACTAACAGTTTTGTTTAGACTCGGACCATTAGATCTATAATGTTTATGTGCTAGTTTTTGTGTTCAATAAGTCTTAGAACAAGGTTACTAGTTTCATAGTCTTGTTTTTGTGTATATCTGGTAAAGGATATACCTCACTCCAGGGTTATTTGTGATTGTCTGTACATTTTACTTCCCAATTATGTTTTGATAGTCCTTTAAAGCCTAGCTGATAAATTGCTCTATTGAGATTTTCCTTCATGTTGAATAACCATCTTTCCATTAAAAACATGTGTCATGTGCTTTGTTCTTTTTGTCCTTTTTAGGCCAACCCATAAAGCTTACAACATATTACTTGATGCATTTGCTATCTCCGGAATGGTGGACGAAGCTCGGGATATTTTCAAATGCATGAGACGAGACAGGTATTATTGTTTTGCTTTTAGAATGTCCATATTTTTATCAAGCAATATCACAATGAAGGAAAACATGCAACCTTGTCTCATAACTTTTTCAGCACATAACACACACTTTTGGACCACACACTTTTAGGTCTGCCCCTCCGAAGGTTATAAAAGTGTTAGTTCTGCCCGAAATAGTAGCCCGGCAAAAACCTTCCACTTTTCGAAGTAAGACTAGTCAAGAAGGATTGGAGTGCTTTAACGTCCAAAACCTGAACAGCCTATTACAAAGAAACTATACCACTATATACTCATATTTTGCAGCTTTTTAATTGTTCTTAAAGTCATACTCCGTAGTCCTGTAGTGAATTGTTGCATAGATACAAGAGATATGATTACAAACTAATCAGGCAGCTAACTTCATCAGCTAAGAGATACCTCATAAGACGAAGATAAACATCCAGACCATTAAGAACACATTCTCGAAGGACTTGAAGTCCATCAAAACTGAATTAGGAAGCGTCAGATACATGTCAAGATGTATAGAAGCAAGAAACAAATAACTGTAAAACACAGAGGGGTTTCAATTTTATTTTTTGTAGGTGAATCATCTATGAAACATTTGCATTTAGTATTCACAATCTTGCATAGAAACAATTCTATGAGAGCAAGCAAAATTAGAGTTTCAGGAAATGAACCTCATTGCTGCCATTTTGTGTCCTCATGATATAACTATTATTATTTTGACTGTCATCCTGCTTGCTCAAACACCTCTGTTTTTGTAGAAGTTAGTATTTTCGCCGTGCTTCAAACAGAACTCGTATGAGTAGTGGTTTCCTGTGAGTAGTGTGTTTAAACATATGTTTGATTATTTTGCTTTTAAATTGTGCTTTAATAAGTCGCCTTTCAACTTCAAGACAAGATCATTCTATCCCCAATGTTTTCATGTCAACTTGAAAGTATTGATCTTTAAAACAAAAGTGTGCTTCTTTTGTGTAGCTATAAACCTATCTTCATGTGCTTTTGTTGCTTATTATACACTTTCATTTTACCCCAAGGCCCAAGATCAATGGGCGCTATATGTAAGAATACTTTAAGTTGAAAAAGAGACGATTGCCTAGTTGTTAAGAGTATAACATCCTAACCTTGTAGTCTCATGTCCTCCACTTGTTTGCTTCATTTTCTAACACTTTGTGGAACATATTATGTATAATGATCTGACCTGAAACACCTACGTGAGATCTAGATGCCACGTGGTTGGTGATTTAGCTGCGTCGTTCCACTGCCACATGATTTGAACTCAACTTTTGATGCCACAAATAGTTAGATCCTCTCTCCATAGAACTCAAAGATGAAGCTCATTAGTCCTTATATGTTTTTCTTATATGTACTATATGCTTGGTCGATATGTTTTTTAGATCACGTTATAGGCCTGGTATTTCTTTTGATTGTGGAAGTTTGCTTGGGTGCTGATCATCTGATTGAATGAGCCACAAAATCTGATTGATGTCTTAACAGTATTTCAGTAGTGGTGGTTGTGTGTATAAAGGAATGTGGTACCTTAATTTACCATCATTGCAATTACAGGTGTACGCCGGACCTCTGCTCTTATACGACCCTGCTGTCAGCTTATATCAATGCATCCGACATGGATGGGGCTGAGAAATTTTTCAAGAGACTGAGACAAGACGGATTTGAACCCAATGTTATTACTTATGGGAATTTGATCAAAGGCTATGCAAAACTAAGTAATATGGAGAACATGATGGAGAAATACCAAGAGATGGTGACATGTCAAATTAAACCAAATCAAACAATTTTCACCACAATAATGGATGCATATGGTAAGAACAACGATTTTGGAACTGCTGTGCATTGGTTTAAGGAGATGATAATTCATGGATGTCCGCCTGATCAAAAGGCAAAGAATATCCTCCTCTCATTGGCTAAAACAGTAGAAGAACAAGAGGAAGCTAAACAACTTGTGGAAGGTACAGGAGATAAAACCTCTCTGTTTTCTGAGTTCGATGATGATGATAAGGGCGATAGTGATTCTTCCGGTGATGAACTGGATGAGCAGACCGTTATGTCCCAATCGCATGAAGAAAAGGAAGAATTGGTAGTTAGCTAGGTTTGAAGAGTGAGGGCGGCCCCCCTAATTATAAGGTGCCTGGAGATAGACGAGCGATATGATGAACTCCTGCAGCTTGCAGCTGTCGATACCGACACAGAGGATAGGATCAGCGTTGTTTGTATATCGTCCCATAAATTTGGGAAATTTTGAAGCTTGTTACCCGGGCTTGTACTTGGGTACCCAGTGTATTTGTATAGTGTGACATCAATGAAATAGCATGTCTTCCAATATTCGGTATCATCACTTGATCAGTTAAATGACATTCTTCCAATATTCCGTCTTCCAGCTCAAACAAATACGCGTGATCGCAAACCCATTAGCAAAAATACTGCAACATCCTCCATTAGCAAAGCAACTGCAACATTCTGTCTTTTATCGGTGCTCTACAAAACGACCAGTACCACTACACAATACAGGGCGAAACAGCCTCCCTTGGCAATGACACAGATAGGGCACAACTTGGTTGTATATTTGTGCTTGTTCATCCCTGAAGGCCTGAACTTCTACTGAGCATCCTCAGGAGACATTGTAGACGATATCTCAGTTACGATCTCATTTACGATTTCATTCACATACACATCCCTACATTGGAAATATGAGCTAAAATAACCTGTTGACAGATGAATTCTCAAGACTAAAACAAGAGGTTTCTGCCCTTAGTAAGAGTTGCAAAGGTTGAAAGCAAAAGGGGACTTTTAGCTTAACTATTTCTATTTTCCCGGTAAGTGTGAAAAGTTTACAATGAATACCCTCTCATAATCATGACATAATAGCAACAGATACAGTAAAGAACAAAACATGGGGCATTTTCGTGCCATTTCATATTTGTTTAGAGGTAGAGCCTCCCCTACTCTAGAAAATGTAAAATCAAGAGGTTGTCTGATCTGTGGAATCACCATCACCATCAACAACTTCACTGGCCTCAGTGACGCCCTCTTCTTGAACTGATGACTCTGTTTCAGGCTTCTCAGGTCCTGGGCCCGCAGACACTTTCACCATTGATGGACGTAGAAGTCTGTCACCTAATTTGAACCCTTTTCGATAGTGCTCAATGATGATATCCTCGTCATATTCTGTGGATTCCTCTCGCATGATAGCTTCATGCAGCTTTTGAAAAAAATATGGCCAAAAGAAATGTCAGACAGCTCAGATCAAAAACAGTGCAGGGAAGGGGAGGGGAAGACAGAAGCAAGGAGGCATAACATAAACATAGGATGAGTATTCATCCAACATACATCCAGCAAGATGCAAATCATCATCTATATGGACTCACCAAGTTGGCTCAAAATCATAAATACTTGGTTCGAGTTACTAGCGTTTCAGGGTCCTCATGAAACCTGAGTAGGTTTCATTGAATAATCCAATCAATTTCCCAAGTACTCGGCTGAATTTCAAGCCAACTTGGTTGTCCTGCATTAACCCACACAGCAAACAACAAAATCACTAAAGCCTCTGAAGTACATGGGGAGCAGTGCCTAATCCTAAATCCCAAGCAAAGAATTTCGGGGCACAAAAATTCGATAGAAAATCTGGTACTTAGGCCTAGTAGTTCAGGACTCCCAAGATTATCAATTTCAGACGATTCTCAACCCCCCCCTATATACCAACACATGTTGCACAACAAAATGCAAAAGCTCCTTCTGCCCACCTCCCCCACCAAAGAGAACAGCACAACAAAACGGGATCTAAAGCCTAACCAGGAAAAGGGAAAGATACCAAAAGACCCTAGCGCATGCAAGATGAGGCATATTTGTACAAGAGTTAACACGAATTATACAACCAGGTTCACAAAATCACAACAGAAGGAAATGAACTGACCATTGGATCAAAGGGCTTTCCCACTGTATCCACAGGGATGACACCAATTGAGCCCAAAATTTCAGAGAACTGCTTGTATATGCTCTGGTAGCTATTGCTGATTTTCTCTTCTGCTTCTGTCTCTATCTTGATCTGGGTTTTAGCCCTCTCAAAATTATCCAGAACTGGCAAAAAATTCTCAATCACTTCTCCCTGTGCATTTGTCACCAAAGAAAGGCGTTCTCTTTCTGTTCTCTTCCGAAAATTGTCAAAATCTGCGCTAATTCTAAGAACACGCTCTCTTTCTACTGAAAAGTCTTCAGACAAAGAGAGAACCTTCCTCTCAAGAACGTCTTTCTCATCTTCAATTGATTTAAAGAATGCCTCCAGTTCAGCAACTTTAGCCTCATCATTCTTATCTAGAGCCTCCTTATACAACTGTAAAGCAGTTAAGACGGGAGATGCCGGAGTATCATCTGCATCAGGTTTCCCCTCATCACTTGTAGAGTCCTCTGAAATTTCTTCATTAACAGCTCCGTCTGTAGTATCCTGAAATTAATATTTAAAACTACATAAATGATGAGAGAGTAAAACAGCTACCAGCTTACGTAAAGATTTGCCAAGGCCTTCAATTCTCCAACAATAGAAAGAATTTAAAAACAAAAAAGAAGGAAAAAAAAAAGTAAAAAACTTAGGCTCGTTTGGCAAGTGGGATATGCGCCATTTTAATTGACTCTAGTCCCAATTCTTATGCCCAAAAACACTGACACAGCACTCCTACCTAAGGGGATAATTGCTTATTTTATGAGAACAACATCTCATCACTGAGTACTTTATGGATAGTTGTATCCTTCCGAATACTTCTTTCTGTCCTTTTATCAAGAATAAGGTATCGTACTTTTACCACAGAAACAACTATCAGGATCTCCAAATTTCGATCATGGGAATCTATCTAACAAGAATCAACGATCATGAAATATTCAGAAGAAAAGCTTAGATAGTCCCCCCAACCCCATCAGAAAGTAGAGTGAAAAATCCAGAAGAACACAAGTCCAAGGAGCCACAAAGCTCGGTTTTTGCTGTAACAAGCTTGAAGCAAACAAGTGCCTTAGTTATTACAATGTGAAAAATAATTCAGTAATCAAACAGAGGCTGATATAACTCATACCAACATCAAGAAACCAGATCGCTGCCTTCTCTCTTATTTGATCACATGAAGCTATGTTTAGGCTCTACCTAAACTTATGAGACTGAGAATAGAGCGAACGCAGAAAATGGCTGAAGTTAACAAAAACACGCAGCCACATAGATTCTGATACAAGAAAATTAATAGGCGTTTCCCATTATCATCCCTTTCACCATCGACAAGCACCACGTGCGTCTCATCAGTGGTAGATTGCCACATGATAGATGAATTTGTGGACAGCTCAGAGAATTTTCTTGCAGACTATTAGGTGTTTCAAATCAATTTCTTACGTCGAAAAACATGTGTTTAAACTAGCAAGTAATGATATGCCATATTTTCATTCAAATAGAAAATTTTCAGCTAACAACCAATTTAAATTTTTTAGTCATTAATCCCTTCTATATGACACAAATAGAAGGCTCTAGTCATTAAAGTGAAACTCTATAGCATCAACATAAAGCTCTCCCTCTGACAAAGTTATCAACACTCGACACGGCTTCAAAGTGGCTTACTATATCCATCCTATATCCATGTCTAATACCAGTATACAAAAGGGCTACACCGTCTGGATTATACAGAATGTTGATCGGTTCATGTCTCTCAAAGAATCGTTGGCCTTGGATTTGCAGAGTTTCTTTTCTCATGTGTTCAAATATATATATGCAATAGCCTCTAAAGCACAAGACAAAACTTTTTCAGCTTTAAGGAGTAGAGCCTCATGAACAATTCAGTCGGGTAATCATTTGAAACAGACACCCCAAATGCATGTTAGGAATCTTGTCAAAGAAGTTAAAAACCATAAGCCAACAACTTGCACGTCGTTCTATCCAGATCAGAAAATAAGATCCTTTCTCCAAACAGCTATTTCGGGGTGATGAGATTGATGAGATCAGATTAATAGATGCAATAATGTGAATGAAGTCAAGTTATGTCCTTTTATCTTTTTCTTTTTAATATAAGTACAAACTCAACTTATGTGTTGATAAATACAAGTTCTTAGATAGTTAGGACTTTCCAGCTAAGTAAAGAGCTATTCCAAACACACCTCAAAGAAAGACGCTCCTGAATCTGTTTTTAAAACTAGACAGATATTGCTATTAGGAGCATTAGCATATAATTTGTATGTACAGCAACTTTCCCTTGCACATCAGTTGCATCTGAAACAGTTGCTATTAGCATATAACCTACTTTATACCACAGCAGAGATTACAGCATGTCATTGTTTTCCATGTAAAAGAATGGCCTTGTTACATTTTTGGCCAGCAATCCCGGGGAGAAAGAATTTCAACGCAGCATCATTCCTCAACCAATGCTGTATAGGCCATACAAGACCTAGACAGTCTAACCATAACCTTACTTCACAGTCGCAGATCACATACTTGGACAATTTGAGGGGCACCACAAACAAGCCCCACCTTGTGAAACTAACAAAAAGAACACACCAACTCTCAAAATGAAGGCAAAACTTTGAGAAAGACATCCTTGCGGTGAGATGTGAAAGTATATAAGGATTTTTAATGAACTTTCGAAAGACACTGTTGAAAATACATCATGGAACCTTAAAACCTTGCCTTGCTTACTTGCTTTACAAGTCAGGGATCCAGGAATTCTATTGTATTTACAAACTCGGTAGCCACAAAGAATCATATTAACACTGGGTTTAAATTCCACCCCTTATCCGCCACCAACCACCCCTACCCATCACGTCCCCAACCCTCATACTACTCCGTCCAACTTTAATCACCCCATACCTAAAAATGCCCCTGTATTGAGAAGGGTGTACACTGTACACACTAATAGGTTAATAAAAGTTCCAAAAAATTTACATAGCGAGTTAGATAAGAATCTTAGCAAAACTTCCATGCAATTTTTTTTGGAACTCTGATTAAACGATTAGTGTGTAGTGTATACCCCCCTCAATAATTGGTGCGTTTTCAATATGGGGTGTTCAAACTTGGACGACGGGAGTATCCCCTATTTGGGCTATTTCCAAGTTGCAAGCATCCATCATCCTCGCAACTCTCTAGAATTGACACACCTAGCTACTCGACTAGTCGAAAAATTCTCAATCCATAGACTGCATCATTTTGTAAATTTGCTACCAGTTCAACATCAATGTGCTTATACACTAAACACATTCTTGTTCATATTGACAAAATCAACTGCAAATTAATACAAAATGACTAACTCAATTGACAAATCTCTGAGGTGGGTTCATTCAAATTTCTCAAATGCAAACCAAAATCAAATTAGTAATCTCTAACAATAATCTTCCATTTTTCTCAGGTCCACAATAATAAGATAAGATTTCTGTACCATAAAACGTTAAATACAACCAAAATCAAGCAAAAAACAACCAATCTAATCACAAGATTTGAAGCAGCACAATTTGCAAACAAGAAATGCATAATAATAATGAGATGAAATGGGGAAAAGCTCAAAAGGGTACCTGGATATCAGGCTGTTGTGGTTCAGTGTCAGTTACGATTCCGGTATCGGGTTCGGTTTCGGTTTCACCGGAAGAAGCGAGAATTACAAACTTAGGGACAGTAGTACCAACTTTGGAGACCAAATTATGATGAGAAAAGAAGAGAGAGTTTCTGGGGTAACACATACTATTTCTAAAGCTAACACAGAAAGAAGAAGACTTGGAAAGTCTAAGGGGGTTATTGGTCGCCAGAGAAGGCGGCGGCGGCGCTCGGAAATTGGCGGTTCGGAGGAGCGTCGCCATTGGTGGAAGAAGAGAGGAAGTGGGTGAGACTTGTGAGAGAGTGAAAGTGTGAGAGGATGAGAAAGTGCGACGACAATAACACAAACTTTGTTGGGACTTCGGAACTTGCTAGAAACAACACTTCAGTTCTTTGCTAACTTGTACTTCGAGACTATGAAGCACGGACACTTCGTCTAAGTCGTGTGTTTAGTGTAACTTTGGATACGGTTGTTAGGACATTCGTCGAACAATGCTCGGTATTATATTCGAATTATTTGGGTTTAAGGAGTTTCTTGAAAATATTGTAAGAGAGTGTTTGGGAACCTGGATTTGATTCTCAAATCCAGATTTGGCCCAATTCACATGTTTGGGAGCCCAAGAATTTACAAATCCGAATTTGAGCCAAATCCACCAGAATTTGTATCATATGAACCCAAGCCAAAATGAAATGACACCTCAAAAGCTCGGATTTGATAATCCAGCCCACTCTTTCTCTCATTTCTTCAACTCATTTTCTCTCTCCTCCCTTTCTCTCCCCACCCAAGCAACCACCACGTCGATGCACGAGCCACCACTAACCAACTTGCCGGCGACACCAGAAGAGGTGCAAGATAGCGGCAATCATATTTCCCCGCCACCAACTCAGTCCTCCATCGCCACCGCCAGCCTCCACGCCAAGTTCTCTCCCCCGACCTCTTCTTTCTCACGCCATTCACCGCCGCTATCGTTGCCGCCGCCACCCCTACAAACTGATCGGACCACCACCGTGCATCCCTCCTGCTGACGAAAGTCACCGCCCAATCGCGAGGAGAGAGAAACGAGAGACAAAGGCTAAAGTGAGAGAGAATATAAGGGAAGACGTGAGAGCGAGGCGTTTGTCGAGGAGGGTGGGGCTCGGACGGCCGGCATACAGTAGTCAAGAAGGTGGTGGCGGAAGGTGGTGGCGGAAGGTGGCATCGGGGGGTGAAAACCCGACGTGGCTGGGCCGCTGGGGTGGTGGACGGTGGAGAGAGAAAATGAGGGGTTTTTTTATTTTTGTTTTATTTTGATTTTTAAAATGTTAGTCAAATAAATTAGATTTGAGTGAAAAACTGAAAAATACAAATTTGGAATTTGTATTTCAAATTCTAGAATTTAAAATTTGAGTTTTCCCAAACATTGGATTTGTATTTGAATTCCACATTCTCAAATGATGGATTTGAAATGATTACAAATTCTTAAAGTTTGGTTTCCAAACACTATCTAAGGTAAAAAAGAGCATATAACTTTCAAGGACGAATAAATTCATACTTAACCACTTTTGCGCAAAATCTAAACTTGTTTCTTGTTCTTGTTTGATAAAACTAGAAGATAAGATTAAATTTTAAGATTGTAACAAAAAGGTGATTAGAAGGCAGTCCTTACCTGATCCAAATTCTATCCCACTTCCTTCTCCCACCCTCCATAACGGATTAACGTTCCATGTATACTATACTAGTATACTTGTAGAGTTGTAGTGAATACATGCCAATCTCTACTAACGATTATGCTCTGTTTTACTAAATTTTATGTGTGCCAAACACACATGTGCTATAGAAACGCTTCAAACATGATCAAGTGCCTGTTTGACCAAGCTTTTACAAGTGTTCCTATAGGCGAGAGGAGAAACTTGGCCAAATAAGGGTAATGGTAAAAGCACTTATTGTGTTTTGAGAAGGCCAAAACAACTTATAGAGTGCCTAGAAGGAGAAACACCAACATTGAATTTGTTAGGATTGACATGAGACTTCTTTGGATATATGCATCAAATTTATAAAAACAACTTAGTGCATATTTGGCCAAACTTCTACAACTGTTTCTGTAACACTACGGAATTTGGAAAGTGATTTATGGAGTTGGTTTGTCCTTCTCGAGGGCTCTAAAAGGTGAAAGCCTGGTAGTATGATAGTAGGAATCTATTATAAACTGATCATATGAGCCTTAATTTCCCAATGTGGGACAAACATACTTCATAAACCATTTTCCAAATTCCGTAGTGTTACAGTTTCTGGAGGTGAGAAACAGAAACTTGGCCAAACGGGGTAATATTAGACAGCTTTTTTTTACCAAAAATAAAAAAGTTGAGAAGATAGTTTGGTCTTTTTGTTGTATTAATGAAATCCCATAGTTTAATATCAGTCTCCTTGGCATTCAAAAAGCTGAATTAGAAATCCTCATAATCCACATTCCACTTACATCTCACCTACTAATCTCCCTTTCCAAAGGATCAATTTAACTCAATTGGGAATGGTAATTTCATTCCACCCTCTTATCCCTCGAATAATCAATCAAACCCCAACGGTGAATCATTGATAAGCCAAAAAATAGATAACATTGTACAAAAAAAAAGTAGATAAAATGATGAACATCAGAAAGGATTGTCCTTTCCACGCCAAACTACCAATAAAAAAAAAAGAGATAAAACGAAAATTAGAAAGCATCGTCATTTTCACGGCCAAACTACTAGATTGGTATATAAAAATGCACCACAATACCAGATTGGTATAGAAAAAAAAAAAAGAAGTTGCATAAGAGATATTGGTCTAAAAATGTAACAAGAGTCAAATAAACCTAATTTTTTTCGCCGGAGTTGGGAAACCGACAACAATAATTACTTTTTTTTTTTTTCAAAAATCTGAAAAATAATTTTTTTACTTTTTTTTGAAAATTAAGGGCCTGTTTGGTATCGTTTTTTGTTTTCACTTTTCAGCTTTTTCTGAAAACCAAAGTCCCGTTTTTTTAAACGATAAAAAGTGGTTTCGGTTTTCAGTTGTCAGTTTTCATTTTCAATATGGACTATTATAGAACCAAATCATCTAAAGTTAATTTTATAACTTATTTAACTAAATATTTTACAAAAAAAAAACAAAAAACTGAAAACGACAGTGATACCAAACGGGGCCTAAATTTTTTGGACATCTTTATGTGACTCGTATACTACTTTTGAAAGATAATATTTTCAAAACCGACAACAAAAATATCACAAAGTCTCATAAAAGACGGTCTCTCAATAATATATTGACAAACCATTATACTGTGTTACAAAATAACTCTTTTTTATACTACTTATAACCATGATAATACTTTTAGTGATCGTGTTAAAGTAACAATTATAAATCACATTATTTATGATTTTGGAGGATACCATCATATAAAATTAGCTAAATTTTATAAAATAACTCTTTATACAAATATTAGATTAACTAAAATGATTACCAAAAGTAATTGTCACTAATTATACAAACGGGGTCACGATGTAAATTACATGGTTGGTCTTTCAATAAATTATTGAGAGACGATCTCCCACAAAACCTACTGAAAACATAATTTTTTTCGTCGATTTTCCAACTCCACGGAGAAATTGTCTTTTGGAGCACGTTTTATACGGAGTTTTATACCAATTTGATATTTGGGTGCATTTTTATATATACCGTTACACCGTATCAATTTGGTCATTTGGTCTCCTTGCCACATTTGAGTGAAAGAGAGGATCTAGGTTAAGGTTGGCCTAGTGGATAGGAACTCAACCTGCCTGGGGGGTTGTCGCGGGTTCAAATCCTCATACCATGCTGCTCCTTTGTACCAAAAAAAAAAAAAAAAAAAAAAAAAAACATTTGAGTGAAACAAATTGGAGATCCAGTCCAAAAATGGAAACAATTTTATAAGAAGATGCTCACATTTGAATGCCAAGTTGCCAATTATATGCCTCCATCTCTCGCTTAACGTCAATCATTGAATAATGTTGATGTTGTTCTTTCAGATGAGTAAAAGGCAAAGCTGATTTCTTTGCATTCTGGCGCCAACGACAACAACAACTATAACTCTCCCCCCCTTTTTTCATCATAAACCCTGAAATTCTGCTTCACAACCTTAACAATTAACTACTTTTCCCATTTTTGGTAAGTTCCCTTTTCTTCTCAACTGTCATATATAACTGCTTCTACTACTTCAACTGTCATAACTGTTAAGTTGTTCTCCCAATGCTATACTCGTACTATTTTTGTCATTTTTTCCATTTTTTTAATTTCCTCTTTCTATTGCATTCCATTATAAGTAGTTTAGAGATATTGCAATTTGACGATATACCGTATTTCTTATGATATTTTATTCATGTTGAGGTAGATGTTGATGCTTGATCAATATATCATGTACGTTGACTTTAGATTGGTACCACTGCTCATAAACCTATGTAGTACTCCGTAGTCGTTAATGTTGATTATGGGTTATCCGTAAACAGTCACTTTATGTTTTTTAACACAAGGATCGCGTACATCAGACCCCCCCTTTACCTCGCCATAGGCCGGTAGCCTTTGAGGCACTGTGCAGTGTTTTTGTTGTTGAAGGTGAAACCCCTCGGAAACGGCCTCTCTAGGAAATGCAGCGTATGTCTGACATTTCGAATTTTTTTAGCCTTTTACCCCGTTTGTGTTTTTAATGGCTCACTAGGGAGGTAAATATAGTGAATTTGATTACATGGGTTGGCTCAGAGAATCTCGAAAAAAGAAATTGTTTTGTAGCTAATGATGGATTCTTGATAGGAATTAAGGACCAAGTGTTTGTAGCTGATCTGACTGAATCAAGTGCTCTATGCAGACTATGTTAGAGAAAAGGGAGGTCTTGTTTGAGTGTTAATTTTACCCCAATTTGCCAAAAGAATCAAGTTGGCTCCTTCTAGCCTTCGTACTTCGGAATTGCAAAAACATATCGGATTTACTTATAGTATAGAGATCAATAGAAGTAAGATCTAATAACAGTTGGATCGAATGTTGTGTGGAAGTTTCAATAACTTGTTGTTTACGAGCTTAGAGTCGATCCCTGGTAACTGATGCTGAAATGTGTTGTAAAATTGTGGAACATCTGACTGATTATGACTGGATGGAAAGTTCTTTGCTAGGAAGAAGTAATGCCTTGTTTTAGTGTAACTTACCTGTCGACATTCTGGCCAACTCTTTTTTTTTGGGGGGTACATAAGAGTAGGCGAGTAGCTAATGTTGCAGGGGGAGGGGGGGGGGTATGAGGATTGCAAACATATTGGTTTTCCTTAAGTAGTTAAATAGAAGGATGTAAGCGAAAAAATTAGGCTTTTGTACGTCTATGTTTAGTACCAGGTTTTCAATTAATTTGTATAGTTTTTATCAAATTTCTTAATTATTTGTGCAGAGGATGGATTCGGGTCCAGAGGAGAGGCTCATTGAATCCAAGGAAACAAATTTTGATGACTTTAATAGAAGAGTTTGGGAAGAATCAAAACGGATGTGGGCTATAGCCTTCCCTGCAATGGTGTGTCGAGTGACAACCTATGGAGCGTATGTGGTTTCACAAGCCTCGTTTGGGCATATCAGAGCAGTGGATCTTGCTGCATATGCTCTTGTTCAAACTATACTAGTGCGGTTCACAAATGGTATCTTGGTAAGCTACTACATGCTCCAATGCTATAGCTCGTCCTCTTTCTCGTCCATCTCTAACAATTTGATTGCTCCCATGATATTAGACTGTGAATCGAAAATGTGGTTTAGCAATTCCAAATACACTCTGATCTTGTGCACGGATTAGCTTAGTATTTAGTTCGACACAGTTGTGTTGACATTGTACAAGAATTCTTGCCATCGTTTCAATTCTAAGTTTCCACAGTTTACGATATTTGTAAAATCAGAAAGTGAGCCTTTTTCTCTTTTAGCTAGGTATGGCGAGTGTAACTGAGAGTCTTTGTGGAGAAGCTTACGGAGCCAAGCAGTATGACATGATGGGGGTGCTATTACAAAAGTCCTGGATCGTAAACAGTGCAGCAGCAACTGCAATGGTGCCATTTTACGTCTTTGCGACACCTCTGCTCAAATTACTGGGACAGGACGAAGAGATTGCTGACGCTGCTGGAACGATTTCTCTATGGTTCATTCCTGTCATGTATCTCAATGTTTTTGGCATGACAATGCAAATGTTTCTTCAGGCTCAAGAGAAGAACATGGTTGTTACTTGGCTATTTGGAATATTGTTTTTTGTTCATGCAATACTGTCATGGATCTTTGTGTACATAATGGACTGGGGGCTTCCTGGCGTAATGTTTGCACTGGTCATAGCGTTTGGAGTTAAGGTGCTCGGTGAAGCTGTTTACATCTTTGGAGGTTGGTGCCAACATACATGGAGAGGGTTTGATAGAGCTGCTCTGACTGATCTAATGCCTATCCTGAAGTCTTCTTGCTCTTCTGGTGTAATGCTCTGGTATTTTTTTCTCGTGTGCGCAAATGTGTCTTCCCTTTTGTTCTTTTAGTCTATCTCATTTCTTTCCTTAGATTATGTTTACATAGATGAGCTTTTTGTACTGTCTACAGCATTCAGGTTTGGTACAATGCTATTCTAGTTTTGTTGGCCGGCTACATGAAATACGCAACAGTTGCCATTTCCGCCTTCTCTATTTGGTAAGGCTTATATCAGAGTCTTTGTGTTTCTGGTAACTTGTCTGATTTTTTTCTAGCTTATAGTTCATTTGTGTTGAATTTTTAATTTTCAGCCTCAATGTCAGTACATGGGAACTTATGATATGCCTTGGCTTTCTCGGTGCTGTGTGGTAAGCCTCTGAAATACGAGTTTTATTATGCTTACTTTGTAAGACAACAGTACTCACTGGCTAATGTTCTGTATAGTGTACGAGTGTCAAATGAACTTGGAAAAGGCAATGGCAAGGCGGCTAAATTCTCCGTTGAAGTGATCTTATATACATCAGTTGTTATCGGCATATTCTTTTGGATTCTGTGTTTGGTATATGGACATCAGATATCATACTTGTTTACAAGTGATGAGAAAGTTGCAAAAGCTGTTTCAAGCCTTTCTATCCCACTTGCTTTTTCGATCCTGCTTAATAATGTCGGACCAGTACTATCAGGTAAGGAATTCTGTTACCTGTTAGACAAAATTTGACATGTTAGTTCACGCTTGCTGTACTATAACGCACTTCCGTAGCTATGCCAATTTGACTGTGATAGAATGGCATTTGACAGTTGGCGCAATGTCATTACCCGAGTTTATGTCCTCTCTTCTTCTGCGTAGGTGTTGCAATTGGATGTGGTTCACAAGGAGCTGTTGCAATCGTCAATGTGTGTTCATATTATGTCATTGGCATCCCAATTGGAGTTGTACTAGCATATGTTGCTGGTATGGAGGTCAAGGTAAGACTCTCTAAATTCCTATGGCTTAGGGCAGTTAACTGATGATGCCGGTAAAAGAAGTAGCGTAGCAAATTGTGAGTAATCATCTGGGGGGGCATTATTACTACAGGTTTACTTACTAGTATTTTCGCGTCACAGGGAATATGGATCGGAATGATGTGTGGAATGGTAGCACAGACTGTAGCACTTCTCTACATTACTTGGAAAATTGATTGGTCTGAAGAGGTAATATCGTCCTTAAATCTGATTTCATTGTAGAGTTGCTCTCTGATCTGTACTTGTTACAATAATCACTGATATAAAGAGCACCCGGAACTTGTGGTCGCTGCTGACCAGTGACCACGGCTATTCGCCTAATAATACATCTGTTTCTTCTCAACTTTCAGGTGAAGAAGGCATCAAGACGTCTCCGCCTACTGTCATGAAAGAAGACAGTTTTAACTACGGACTGATTCGCATCAGAAGAACCGTCGTGATCACTGTTATAGTATCAGCATACGGCCAGCAGTTTTGTGAAGCTGGCAATCACATACTTACATTTACATACTGAGAAAACTAGCAGTTCAACAAGTCGGTATATTTTCCTCACGTAGTGGTACGGTTTTTTTTTTTTTTCTTTTTTTCCCTTACAAATGTAAGAACATGTACGCAACGTATACCAGAGTAGTGGTACGGTTGTTAGAGCATGTACATTGGCTATAAATGGAGAGTTATTCTCCAATCTCCCAATACATCATCTCACTTTTGAGGGTTGTTAAAGGTATAAAAGCAATTTAGTGCTCTCACCATCAGTCTAGACTTTTGACTCAGAAAATTTGTATTGGTTATCTAACACAATTTGGATCATCTGTCCCACAAATATGTCCCATCCCCTGTCCCATTCATAAGATTTTGACACCGGTTTTCCCCATTTACTAGATCTTGCCACCTGTTTTCCTCATTATTTCTCTCCTTCTCTGACTTCTCAGTAAAAAAAAAATCCCACCTTTTCCTCTCAAAAAGAAAAAAAATCCCACCTTCACCATCACACTTCCTCCACTCACCTCGTTGACCACAAAGGCCAAAGCATGGCCTTCTCCGCATCACCACCGCCGCTACCACCATGTTCCACCTCTGAATTTTCTCTCTCCTCCACCGCCTTCAAACTCTCACTTGTCCTTGGTAACACTTCTGGGACATCAAAGTGTATAACCCAAGATAAAAAGATCTCATTTTGATCCATTTTTTTGGGTATTATCATTTATTCATTGTTTAATTCCATCATATTAATTCTGGCTTTTGCTTAATTTTTTTGCATCACCTGGTGAAGGAGAAGAAGGGGTTAAAGTAAGATCTTGTTCTTTAATTAATATGAGATTTGAAAATTGGGTTTTTTGTGAGCATTGCGTAGAGTTGAAATGTGAGATTATTGAAGGTTTTGATTGATAATGATTTGCATAAATGGATCTTCGTATGATTTGTTGTTGTTTTTTTTCTGCTTTTTTTTTACTGAGAAATGGAGTTGAGGCCTTGAGGGAGATTATTAAAAAAAAAAAAAGGAAAACAGGTTTCAAAATCTTATGAATGGGACAGGGGATGGGACATATTTGTGGGACAGATGATCCAAATTGCTCCTTCACCAGGTGATGCAAAAAAATTAAGCAAAAGCCAGAATTAATATGATGGAATTAAACAATGAATAAATGATAATACCCAAAAAAAATGGATCAAAAAGAGATCTTTTTATCTTGGGTTATACACTTTGATGTCCCAGAAGTGTTACCAAGGACAAGTGAGAGTTTGAAGGCGGTGGAGGAGAGAGAAAATTCAGAGGTGGAACATGGTGGTAGTGGCGGCGGTGATGCGGAGAAGGCCATGCTTTGGCCTTTGTGGTCAACGAGGTGAGTGGAGGAAGTGTGATGGTGAAGGTGGGATTTTTTTTCTTTTTGAGAGGAAAAGGTGGGATTTTTTTACTGAGAAGTCAGAGAAGGAGAGAAATAATGAGGAAAACAGGTGGCAAGATCTTGTAAATGGGGAAAAACCGGTGTCAAAATCTTATGAATGGGACAGGGGATGGGACATATTTGTGGGACAGATGATCCAAATTGGTGAAGGAGAAGAAGGGGTTAAAGTAAGATCTTGTTCTTTAATTAATATGAGATTTGAAAATTGGGTTTTTTGTGAGCATTGCGTAGAGTTGAAATGTGAGATTATTGAAGGTTTTGATTGATAATGATTTGCAGAAATGGATCTTCGTATGATTTGTTGTTTTTTTTTTTCTGTTGTTTTTTTTTTTTTTTTTTACTGAGAAATGGAGTTGAGGCCTTGAGGGAGATTATTAAAAAAAAAAAGGAAAACAGGTGTCAAAATCTTATGAATGGGACAGGGGATGAGACATATTTGTGGGACAGATGATCCAAATTGTATCTAACAAGGGTCATTGAACAACCTTTTCGCTACAATACTACCACTCTACATTCTCCAACTCACTTACTGGCCCCACTCTACTTTTCTCATCATTTTATTTCACATTCATTTTTTTAAAGTTGATTCTTACTACAAGAAATACACTTGTGATTTGTAAATAAGTACTCAAAATTATTATCGAGAATTTTCCAGTGTTTAAAATGTTATATTTTAGGGTTTTTTGTGAAACCCTACCTTAAAAATTCCTATTTTGCAAAACCCTACCTTTTATAATAATTCCATTTCTCAACTAATCACAAATTTTTTCCCACAATAAAAAAAATCAATGTATCGTTTACCCATGGACTAATAGATCAAGCAACAGCGGAAGAGTAAGCGTTGTACAAACCTAGGCTCTGAGGCAAACTGTAACTGTCCCAAATTTGGAGTGACCGTGATGCGCCCCCTCGTCTGTTCTCCTGACAAGGAAGCAATCAACTATCGATGCGAACTAGCAACTATCAATGCGGACAAGCAACTAACGGTGCGGACAAACACTCGTGGGGGATCGCCCACTCGTGCCAGCCTAAACTTGGGACTGTAAATTGAGTGACTCTTGGGACCGCTAGTCTCGGACCGAGCACAACTCACACATTCGATATTAACGAAAATCAAAGATCACAACAACAACATTAATATCAAGCATCAACAAGGGTAAAGTTGGAAATAGGAGAAGATTGATTTCACTGACTAGCTTCTCCTAAAGAGGGAAAATTATTTTTACACATCTCTTGTCAAAACACTTTGTGTGCAGCAGAGGGATATATTTTGTTTCCTGAAAATAAACTAAGTTCCAAGATTCCTAAAGACATAATATGAAAGACATTACAAAGCAGTTGGTGAACTTTTGGAGCTTCTTAAAGACATTCCGCCTAATGCTAAGCGGCCAAAATCTTTCTATGAAGCTAAGAGTACTATTAGGACGTTGGGTCTTGATTATACTAAAATAGATGAATGCCCTAATGATTGCATGTTGTACTGGGAAGAACAAGCAGATGCTGCTACTTGTCACGTTTGTAAGGGGTTTAGATGGAAATCTATTGACAAGGATGAGGAAACAAACAAGCCTTATCAAATTCTCACAAAGATTTTGAGGTACTTTCCCTTAAAGAAGAGGCTGCAAAGGATGTTTTTGTGCTCCGATACAGTAAGTGACATGTTATGGCATGCAAAAAGGCAAACAAAAGACGGGTCATTAAGACATCTAGCGGATGGAGAGGCATGGAAGGAGTTTGACGGAAGGTACGATATCTTTGCTAGTGATTCGCGTAATGTGAGGTTGAGTTTGGCTAGTGATGGACTTAGTCCATTTAATATGGACGTTGTCCATAGTACATGGCCTGCTATCCTTAAGAATTACAATTGTTGCCTCCCTCGATGTGCATGAAACAAGAGTTTGTCATACTAGCGTTGCTCATTCCAGACCCTTTATCCCCATGTCAAGACATTGACATTTACTTGCAACATTTTATCAAGGATTTGAATGAGTTATTGGAGGTTGGAGTAGAAACCTATGATGCTTTAAGTGGTAACTGTGTCGACATGCATTCAGCCTTGGTGTCTACCGTAAGCGACTTTCCAGCATATGCAATGTTGTTTGGTTGGAGCACGTGTGGGATGAGGGCTTGTCTATGTTGCCATTATGAAACTTCTAGTACCCATTTGCTTAAATGCGGAAAATATGGTTATATGCAAAATCGGCGGTTCTTAGATGAGAAACATACTTGGAGACGTAATAAGAGGCAATTTAACGGGGAAACGGAAAAAGGAACTCCACCAAAGCGCTTGTCGGGTATTGAAATGGAAGAGTTTTTGAATGGTTGGCAAAATGATTTTGGAAAGGGGCGAAAGAAAAATATAGATAGAGAAATTTCATGGAAAAAGTCTATATTTTTCGACTTGCCTTACTGGAAGAATAATAAATGTCCACATAATCTCGATGCTATGCACATCGAAAAGAATGTGTTTAACAATGTTCTTAAACACACATACCAAAGAAGACTAAAGACCTTTTGAAAGCACGTTATGATCTCAAACTGCTTAAACTAATTAATGCCTGAATTGCATCCTATTCAACGAAAGAAAATGGTCATTTTGAGATGCCAAGATCACGCTTTTGATTGTCTCCAGCCAAAAAGCGTCTATTTTGCCACGTCATCAAGAATGCAAGATTGCCACAGGGTTGTGCATCTAATATTGCAAGGTGTGTCAAAATCGAAGAAAGGAAAATCACATGCTATAAGAGCCTTGATGCGCATTTCATGATGCAGAATTTACTGCTCATAGTTGCACGGCTCTCACTGCCCAAAGATGTTGTGTCTCTTATAATACGATTAAATGCATTTTTCAGGATTATCTAAAGTAAAACTCTTTGCCCGAGTAAATTGGAGGACCTATAAGTAGATATTGCTGAAACTCTTTGTGAGTTAGGAAAAAAAAATTTCTCCTTCATTTTTTGACTTAAGTGAGCACCTTCCTGTTCACGTGGTGGAAGAGAGCAGACGTGGTGGACCTGTTTCACAAAGGTTCATGTGGGGGATCGAAAAGTATCTTGGAGGGTTGAAGTCAAACCTAAAGAACAAGAGTCGACCAGGGGGTTCAATGGCCGAAGCACATTTAGTTCGATAATGTGTTGCTTTTTGTGCTAGGTTTGTATAAAAGAAGAGGAGTATGGATAGTTTGAATGTAGATGCTGAAAATTCAATCCTTCCTAGCTAAACTCGGCCATCCACTAAAAGGGAAGGGAAGGACAACAAAGAAGAATCGTGGTGTACATCGGTTTGACCTCGTGACTTGTGGTCAAGTGCATAGATACGTTCTCTTTAACTGTGACGTCGCGGAAGTTGACAATTATATCGAGTAAGAGACCATAACTCACATGCTGCGCTATTGCAACAATAACCTTTACATGTTTCTTTTCCATACTTAATCATAAAGGATTGAATGTTTGTAATACAGAGAGCACAAAACCTTGATTGGAAAGAAGAGAAAGCGAAAATGGGACACTACTCAAAACCATAACAAAGATTTTCCTTAATGGTTTAGGCAAAAAATTGAAGTTGAGCTCCAGCAAGGTCTTAAAACACTAGGCTCTGTTAAGTGGAAGATATTCAGGGTACTTTGTTAATGGCTATAGGTTCCACACTATGAGGCGTGATGCTAATCGTGTCACTCAAAATAGTGGTCACACTTTAAGTGCATTAACACCAAGTTGTGCCAGCTATCGAAATCCAATCATGAGTTATGTCAGATAATATGTTGTCGTGGAAGATATAATAATGGAGATTTACTATCTTGGCGGATCTAGTGGAGTTCTCTTGTTTAAATGTAGGTTCCATTTTGAAAAAGATGAGTATAATCTAAATTGTGTTAATCGGAACAAATTTATTTATAAAGACGATCCTATCCTTTCATTCTAGCATCTCAAGCACACCAAACATTCTACTTAGCACCTAGGTAGCACTGACACTTCCATGATCTAGCGGGTCCGTGTCGGACACCGACACGACACTTGACAATACGTGTCCGAAACTCTGAAATCGGTGTCCATTATAATATTTATATCTTGTCTGTCAGGAAACTTCTAGACATTTCAAAAATCTAAAATTAATAAAATATTGATAATAAAGGTGTGAGTTGAGGAGTATTTATCATGAAAAATGAATTATGCTATTGATGTTTCTTCGAATATTTGTGATTTAGATTATTCTTAATCTAAGTTTTATTTTATAATCAGTGTTAATATAGTATTAAATTAATATTAATATTTAAATTAGTAATATACCTTTTCAAATATAAAATATGTATTTTATATAATTTAAATTAGGCGTGTCCGTGTCCTACAATTTTCGGACTGCCGTTTCCCGTGTCCGTTTCGTGTCCGTGTCTATTTCCGTTTCCGTTTCGGTGCTACCTAGCTTAGCACTAGTATAACAACCACATATTCACGTTTATATTTCTAAGACCTGCTGGATTTCCCCCCGAGATGCCACTCCATTAAAGCCCAAATTCACACTATTAATCCCGTATTCGTTAAAGCCGGAGTAATACTCCATTCAAGTAGTGACTAGAAGTCAGTAAAACGTGAAGGAAACAATCTGGAGCATACAAAGAACCAAATTGAGCATCATGTATTCACACTTTATTAGTCCAGTTCTTCCCGTTCACAGGGTTACATGTCCTTGGGCAAAGTATGTTACTAGTATTTACATGAGAGTCGATGGAATAACGATACTATCAGGCTTCATTCATCTTCTCAAGAGGTTGTATGCAGGCAAATCTTTTATATGACAAACGTCTTCCAACTCAAGTTCACGCTCCAGTTGCGCCCTAGTAGATTTCAGGACATCCTGGATAACATAATCACACAACAAAATCAGCTCAACGAGTTTTTTGAGATAGGGGGTGAAGGGAGAAGAGCTCAAACATATCTGAAAGTGAAAAGACTAACATTAAACTCCATGTATGATGCACGCTTGGCAAGCCACTGGCCATCCATCATTTGAAAAGCTATACAATAGAGATTGTCAAATGCCATTTCATCACCAGCAAGTAATTCTAGGAACCGCACCCCTGCTATGGAAGTTGGTTTTCCTGCAAAAGAGTTGGGAAATTGGTTAACAAATACTACGTACATATTGTCTTTCACAAATCAAAGCTAGTTAGACTGAGATTTTAGCCAAGTACACTGGGAGGTAGACAAATAAAAGGTTTCTTTGGCTGAGAATGATAAAGCACTCTAGATCAACAACAACAACAACAACAACAACAACAACCAAGCCTTATTCCCAAAATGATTTGGGGTCGGCTAACGATGAAGCACTCTAGATAAAAAAAAAATAAAAATAAATAAATAAATAAATAAAAAATAAGAAAAAAAAGAAAAAGGGGACATACGCGAACAGAATAATTTGGGCAGTTAAACCAGTTCTCTGCCATCGACAACACCAGCCACCCACCCCCACCCCCACCCCCACCCCCTAAGTTAATAAAAATTTGTTGTATTCCGGAAACCCCTTTTTTAGACCATCATAATATCACATTAGAATAAATTATACACCACATACGTGTATTTATATAAACATTAGGCCATCTGGGTGACACATTTGTAAGAACGTAAGATAGAAACAAGAAAACTTTGTAGGGAATGACACATTTGTCATTGTCAAACCCAGAATACAGTTTATCCCAGGAACCATCTCATTAAGAGTCACATACCAGTTTGAAGATCCAGCATTTGCGCCAACATGAAGGAAATATTGATCCCAGCTACAGCAAATGGATATTCCCACTCAGCTCTTTTTCCATCTAACTTGTGCAACAAACACTGAAAGGACTCCTGCTCAACAGAAATTATCTTATTCACAAACCCCACAATACACTTCTAATGCGTGTAATCATATTTTAATACTAAGTCAAATAGGAGAAAATGTAACAGAACTGTGACCATTTAACTAACAGGCAATCGAAACGAGACATTACAGGAACACATAATTTTAGTAGCGTACCAACAACAGACACAACTGGAGTGAGATTGTAAAAAAGGATATCCATGATGTGAAGGTTGAGGGTTCAGAGAAAGACAATGTGACCAGTTATTTTTCATGGTAGTATCATAGGAACAGAAGTCCATTAAAGCACAGATGGAGAAGAAATAAAACACAAACTGGTATGGGGTTCGGATAAACTGTGATGCGAAAGATGAGCTGAGATCAATACTGCTGCTGGAATATAATATGAGCAAACATAGAGACAAATAAGTGTCGTAAGTTAAGGTGACAGGACAAGTGATTCAAATAATAAAACTACCAACAGCATAGACTTAGAAGCAAAATATTCACTCCCAACACCACATATATGATTTACCAAACATCATTTTCGAGTGCCAACTCGTTGCTTCGAAAGTCATAATCTTTTTTCTTATGTAAAAGGATGTTAAGACTTAAGAGATGACCAAATCATACACGTGACAAAAAAGGGAATGACAAATACGGTCTACAAAGAAACAAGACTAATAATTCAAGACATACCGGATATTTCTCAGCATAATATATGAGGTTCTCCAGTGAAATATATCCTCCACCCCTAGAATGAAAATTTTATCAGACCCTGGAAAGTCGTAGAAATGAGTTGTTAAGGTAATCTTCATTTTGGCCTTAACATACCTAAAATCTGTTGAGGGATCGGTACCTTGCCAACCCATTTCTTTCCAAAGCTCGGATTTAAGAGGTGGGAGCTCCCTGTTGGGAAAAGCCAGCCTCCATAGCCTCTTCAGAGCATCCTGATTTCAAATGCTTCACTTGTTAATTGTTATTGGGTGGTTATCAATCACAAGATACAAGTTAAAAGCACTAAATGATTTCTTTATTTTGCATATATACAAGATGTAAGGTAATGTTAATGGACTACAGTTCAAGTAGTGAATCACATCACACATAAACAATATGTGAAAAATTTATCACAGGTGCCTTTCTTTATTTCCATATATATCGTGAGCCTGTTCAAACGTATCTTAAAAAAATCAACTTAACATTGATTTGCACTGTTATCTACATATTATCTTGTTGAGGGAACTTCTCAAGTTATCACTGATCTCAGATCAAAGATACCCCTGAGTTATCCTTCATCTCCATGTAGGGTGACCTTGTTCACAGATCATCGAAATTATTTATCTTCATAATATATTTGAACTGTTGTCTACACTCTTTGCCATGTTTTTTTATGTAGTTCCCACAAACAGATGAATCTAGAGATTGATTCAAGTTCCTAAAAGAAAAATCTCTTGTCAAATAAAGGGACTGAAAAGAATTCAAATTAACTCTCTTTCTCCCTCATACCACTTTTGATGTGTTTCGTAAAAAGTTGCACCAATTTGGTGAGATCCAATCTCAATTTCTCTCTTTCATCGAAAAGGTGGCATTAAAATAAGAAGCATAAGCCTTGCACCTTGCATTGGCAAACCTACTCTCTTCTCCAACTTTATCTCTCCCCCAATAAAAGACTCCATTCTCATCCTCCTTATATGGTATACGCTATTTGTCTCACTCCTCTCACCCTCTCCTCATCAGTGTCTGAGTGTCATGCCTAAGTCCAGAGACTCCGATACGTGAAATTATGCCATGTCGACACGGGACTTACAGGCAAACTGAGATAACCGAGCACCACAGGTCCCAAGCACATTTAGGGTATCATGAACCAGCATATGGAACCCACGTAAGGGAGCAAAACAATTAAAAACGTAGAAAGATAGAGATGAGAGGACAGGAAATAAGAGGAAAAAAAAAAAAAAAACAATAGGGTACTAGAGAGAGAGAGAGAGAGAGAGAGAGAGAGAGAGCCAAAACCATTTGGGACGGCTAACATGAAACAATGTGTGGAGTTCTCTAATGTAGTAGAATTAAAAGAGTGAGAGCCAAAAAAAAGGATAAAGAAGTCCAAAGACACAGCAGGTAAGCAACGACAACAACATCCCGCAAACTGCACGTGCTATGCACTTATACCCATCGATGGCTAAGATAGTCCTGAGCTAAATACAGAGTTTAGAAGCGTCAAAACGCTATGCTGCTGAAGTTGAAATCTTAGGCTTTTGTGTGTTCATTTTCGTCATCACTTAGGAACAAACATCCAAGTCATGTACATCCAAGAAAAAGAAAAGAAAAATAAATAGCTAAAGACATCCAATAATGGCCTCATGGCATCCGGTGATGGTCAAAAGAGGAAGCTGAGCCATCTATAATTGTAAATTATACAACTTCAATATATACGAGAGCCAAAGCTAATAAAAGTCACAACAAGAGAGAAACTGGACAAACCTGGTGCTCAACTCGGCTTCCATCGAAGGGAACTTGTAGCCTGCTCTGAAGCTTTCTGAGTCTTTCTTCCTACGATAGAAATAGGTAGAAAAATCAAGGTGATAAAAAGCACATAAGATCAAAAGAGAAAAGAGAACAGGAAATTCAACATTATATTATCGTAGTATGTCCTTGCTTTGATCCTTCCATGTCATCTTTTTGCCTTTTCTCTCTCTTTAAATACAGTTTTAACATACTCCTATATAACAATTAGACACGGAGAAGACACTGGAGTCCCGCACTCCCATCCACATATGAGGCGATGAAAACTCAAACTTAAATAACATGTATAAAGGAAGTTAGGAACAGCATGCAGGCTCGATAAACGTCTTATCGCCGTCTTCCTTGTTCAAAATGTGAAGGAGACAAGCTACGCAAAAGACTGACAATCATACTATATTCCCAGAAATTAAAGATTATGGCCAGTTTGGCCTAGCTTTTCTGATCTAATTTCTTCTCCTCAGAAGTAACATTTGGAGGAAGCCCTTTCTACCCAAATTTCCAAGTGTTTGGAAACTCAACTCAAATAATGCTTTTGACATATAGAAATAGTTTTAGAATTTAAGCCCTTTCTACCCAAACTCCTCAGAGCCTTTTGTTTTACAGTTTCTTGTGCACTAAATCATAATTTGTGCTTCTTTACAGAAAAAGGAAGCTTAATTTCAGCACTTTTTTATATTCTTTCTTCTCCAAATAAAGATTTAAGAAAAAAAATGTAGTTTAAAGGCATACAAACTATAATCATAATCCATGAAAAGAATAAAGCTTTGATTCAGAAGAGCATTTGGAAAAGCTATATCTACAGAATACACGTTTGGACACTCAACTTAGAAAGGCTTCTCACATATAAATATAGTTGTGACTGTTAGGCCTCTCTTTGCTTCACTCTATTTCTGCAATGAAGCTTCTCTTCCTCACCCCCCCCCCCCCCCCCCCCCCCCCGAAAAAAAAAAGATGACGAAGAAGAACAAAACCACATACAAGGAAGCGTTAGTTCTGATTTTATCCTTTCTTCTACATATTAAGACGTATACTTTAAGTCTTCAACACATGCATACAAGTTTACATCATGTCCCCTAGCTCATGATACTTGGCCAGTGGCCCAATTAAAAAATTATCAATCTAGTCGACACTAAATATACCTGCAGAGGGCTAAGAGATGGTGCAAGGAGCTTTGTCTGTGCGGCTGAGGGAAGAGTCACAAAGCGTCCAATAAGCGACTTTGAGCCAATGACAATGTTTGCTGGAAGACAATCAAAACATTAATTAACACATAGATAAGGAAATCACACCTGCACTTTATTCAAGTCATTTAACAGTTCCTCAAATTCCCACCATAAGAGAGCTAGCCAGTCGCCACTATCAGATATCATTCTTTTGACTCTTTTAACTACTGCTTGAGTTTTATTATACAAGACTATAAGAGGATAAACTTCGTCATGATCTTATAGAGTTACAGACACAAGTAAAAATTATATTGCATCAATATGACCAAGTCAGAACATTAGCCAGTTCAAGTTATACCACAGGTTAGTAAAGGATGAAAGCATATGTAAGAAAGAGAGATGGTACATGTAAGCTAGACCAGAACTTTCTCATCCTCTATGCTACTGCATCAAAAGCTAGCTTAACAAAATAGGCTACGGCCTCTGTTCTAGTCAATTGTTGACATCTGTTTTACACAAAAATCAGGACCAAGAAATATGTTGTTATGTTCAAATTTACACTTCTTTTATCATCCTTTATTCTCTTTTTTGCATGGCAAACGTGAAAGGATAAATCCCCAAATGATTAAGCTACTCTCGGTTTTCTTCCCTCAATACTAACTCTCACCCAAGTTCATCGTCTATTTTTTTAGCATTATCATCATTCCTTCATCACTATCGCAACACCCGCCAGTCATCTAAGCATAATCATCATCATCAGCTCACCCGCTGTTGAAAGAATTCTCTTTTGAGAAGACCGAGACTTCTTCTCTCCCCCATCATCATCATGCAGCACCTATTTCAATTACCACAACCGCCGTTTATGGCCGCCTATAACCACCACAGCAATTGTTCTTCCCATTGGAGAGTGGGATCGTTGGTGCCCGCCTAAGGCCTCCCACTCAGGCGCGCCCTTCACTTCAGCGAAGATCTAAAGACACACAACGGTCTTAAGGTTTGAGAAAGTGTGACGTTGGAGAAGAAGGGGATGGGGTTGGAGTGAAAGAGGAAGGCAGGATAGGGGAAGAGGCCATTCTCTTTGAGGAGTGAGGGGTTGCAGGCCTTGCAGAGTTGATGGGACTGTGGGAGGCTATCCGCTATTGCGAGTTTGAATCTGGCGTGGGAATGGATTAGGTTGGAGTAAGGAAGGTCCAACGTGGCCTCGAGAGCAGTAGAGAATGGGGTGCTGACGTGGTCCATATATGGCTTCTTGGTGGTTGAGGCGCTGATCCGGGGTCGCTTGGGGAGTGGTCAAGAGAAGGAAAGGTATGAGCTGAACTGCTGGAAGGGCTAGGGATTGTTGGACAAGACTGTCATTGCCAATTCCAAACGTCATGGTTCACAATGTCTCAGCATTTTTCCTAAAAGGTAAACCTAAACAGCTGATTGAATAATCTTGTAAACAAAGCGTAAACAAAGTATCTAATACTTTAGGAAATTCGACTATCAGCAACATAAGATTGTGAACGAGGGCTTGAATGTTTCACCTTACATCTGGCAATGGTCATTAAATAAGGTAACAGGACAACAGGCAGATAACATGCAGCCAGCTTATTACAAATGCAGTCGCATCCATGTGGGTTGTAGCGTGTTTTCGAAATTAGAAAGGCCAACAGGTTCACAGCACATGCTGTTAATGCTCACTACCCTGTGATCCATCATCACTTAATAAGTACCTTAACCCTTTGTTTGGCAGGCAAGAGAGGAATCAAAATTCTATTTGGATAGCATTGAGATGAGGTAGAGAAAAGAAGGGGACCGAATTTGAGGCCAGGTAGTTTCCCTTCATCCTTCACAACCAAATCCTCCCCTCGTTGGAGAGATAGAAAAAATTCTCATCTTACCTCCAGCTCCTATCACCTTTATGAATTTCAAAGTTAATTAAACGGGGAAATTCCCGCTCACCTCCCCTCCAAATCCTTTCCACTCAATCTTTATTCCTTCTCTCCCTTTCTCTTTGTATTGGGTATCCAAACAAAGTCTGATTGTGGTATTGACGCTTTAGGCTAAAGCTTTGGTTCGATGCAGTCTCCCAATTTTATACATTGCAAAACTTTAAGGCTTACCCAGTAGCTATTGTCTGTGTAGAATCTAATCAGCAGGATCTTATAAGAATCAATACAAGCAACTTTTTGAGCATTTCAGTGAAGTAAATGGAGACTATTTCACAAACAAATAAAGCCTTCAATAAGAAAAAGAACATTTTTCTAGTTAGAATATGCATTCCAAAGCAGCAACAAAAACGTGAATGACGTACCTAACCACTGCGCCCAGTGAGCAAGCAACTGCGAAAATACATATGACCAATGAAGTTGAACCTTCGTCCCTTCATCATCGAGAAGTTCATCCAAAGTATATTGCTACAAATGAATATCTGTTAGACGCGAAACCATAATCACAACTCCCCATTAAACTGATAAGGTAATCCAATAACAGATCATACAAAAAACAAATTCAAGTCACCTCTGGATACCTATCACCATACTCACGATCATTGCCGAGCAAGGGTTCACTTAAACCATCAGAACCCGAAGTATCGTAATGCTCACGCTTTCTTCCATCAACATCCCCATGATGAAGCCTTCTCCTCAACGTAGATGAATATGACATTCTCAATCAATTGAAACCCCAAACTTTGTACAATCAAATTCTCCTACATTGCTCAAACGAGAACATGCACTCATCAAATAATTGAAAATGATCCAAACAATCCAATTAACTAATTAAGCTAAAGAAACAACCTTTATAATCCATTTTCGAGAATTCGATCAAGTAACAATCAATTGAGAAATTAATAATGAACATACATACTAACTAAAACCCATGATCAGAACAACAAATTTAATCAATGAAACACACAAAAAAAAAACATATAAATAAAGGGGAAATCTTAAGAATTGAGGAAAACCCATGATCAAAAACATGAAATTGAAGAAAACCCACCTCAAAAAAGCTGAAATCGTATACTTTACGATGGATTGATGCACCGATTTGCCCTTTTTATATAGGCAGAAATAAACTTCGGAAGAAAGCAAAGTGGTGTGTAAGAAGCAAGGAAGAATATATGTGTTGGATTGGATTGAATTGAATTGGTTAATTTATTTGTTTGAATGAATTAATGGAGAATTCTGAAATTCTGATTGGGTAAGTTACGATTAATCGGAAATTTCTTCATTAACATCGAGTTTGAGTCAGTTGACTGTGATTCTGTTCTAAATTAAAAAAATCAGACTGGTTTCTAATTAAGGGGCAGATTAGTCTTTATTTAGAGGCAGGGGAGACACTTCACGTTAGTTTAGATGATGAATCTGACTATGTCTTGGTTTAAGACATGTTTTCACCAACTTGTGATGGGTCTGTTTGGCTAAGTTTCAATTTTTCCAGATGTGCTACTCAAAAACAGTTTTTCGACTGATGAACAAATTTACACTAGAAGTGATTCTCAGAAACCAAAAACAGTTTCTCAGTTTTGTGTGTTTGGTCAGTTTTCAGTTTCTAGGACCCAAAAACAGTGTAGAAACACTTCAGGAGATTGGCCAAACACACCCATACTCTTGGACAAATTGTTAGAGGTTTGAAACTCTACCCATACAATGAAACAGTTGAATTGTTGAAGTTGAGAGGTTTCCACATATCTATCCATTAATTTGGTTTTTGTGCCTCGAAAATGTTTGTTCACGCTACTAGTGTCATATGCCCTTGGTCAACTCAACACCAAGGAAACGGACTTGTTTGAGATCCAAATTTGCTTTATAAAGTTTTTGACTTCTTGAAGTTTTACCATTACCTAGTGTCAAACCCGGTGTTGGTTGTTACTCATAATTAAACAATCATATATAAAAATCCATACATACAAAGTACAATAGCATAGAAAGTCGAAGTATCAATAATCTGAACCATAATTCCGTAAAAAAAAAAAAAAAAAATTCAAGGTGTGGAAGCACCAAGAGATTTGAGGGGTTTTATTGTAAATACAATTGTCACGGAGATTGGCTATTCCATTCATGGTGGTTCTATTCTTTATATTTCATGTGGTTTGGATGATTGTTAGGAAGATTTAACAAAAAAAAAAAAAATCCCAAGTTTATCCAATTCTCCAAAAATAATCTCATCTTGTCAATTTAACGTGAATAATCCGCCGTTTGACCTAATGTCACAAAAAAAAAAAAAAACAAATCGATCACATTTATTCAGAAGCTATGGTTACGTACAAATCCCGAATTTATATAGTATCCATTATCTAGACAAACAAACCAAAAAGAAAAATAATAAATTATGTACTAGTGTTCGTCAATCATGCACTTCAGCATTCAGATTATTTATTTTAACGTGTCAATTATGTAATTTAACGTATCAATATGTATAACGTTTGAATTATGTGCTTTTTACTTATCACTAGTTTGCATGCCCGTGCCACGCCCGGGCTATATATTTATATTGTTTATACTCGTTTTACAAAAAAATATTTTGCCTTATCTTTGTTCTAATAAATTACCATAATGATTATTTTCCATAAATTAGCTAATATTATACGTACTCTATAATAATTTATAATCATATCTAACCGAAAATTGTATTTAATGCTATTTTTATGTTCTATCCAATTAATGTATGATAATTTATTACCATATCATAACCGATAATTGTATTTAATGCTATTTTTATGTTCTATCCAATTAATGTATGCCATGTGTCCTCCTAGGAAAGACTTGGTTTTAGGTTTTAATATATAGTATTAGATGACATATTGTATTGTTTTAATCTCCTATGTATTTCAATGTATGTGTTTTGTCATTTTATGTCTTCCTCGAATGTTTCTCTATATCTTCCTCGTGTGTAAAAATTTACATAATTGATATCAATATAGTTGTACGGCCCGTCAATTAGAAAAAGTTGAATATATCTAAAAGTTTAATGTTTTTTTTTAACCAAATTATATGATGCCAACCGATTGTTTGGCCTTAGTAACAATAATCACAGAGACTGAAAGACATCAGTCATATCACTCATATGGTATCTTGAACTATCCCCAATCAATTTTCGCTCCTAATGTCGTCCGCACTAGTATTTCAAAAACATACTCAGACTGATTAAGTTGCATGTTATGATTGGGTCCACCACATACTCCTTTACATATACCGAACCTGTGATTCTGTGAACCCTAAAATCTCACATTCCCACCTATATATCTAATTGACCTAAACAAGAGACCCTATACCCATTTATTAATCTCAATTAATTGTTTTGATTACTCACAAGAAATAATACTCTTACGATGCCATCAAACAACTTTGAATCGCCCTCAAGTAGGTCACCCTTTTGTGCAGCCAATTGGTACAATAGCCGCGTGTTGTGCCGCCTAATGTGGAAAGATCCGTCGATCAACCCACATCAGCCCCAACCCCTCGTACATCCAACACGGTACTTGGAACTCCCCTAGTGAACTCTAAGGTAAAGAGTCTATCAACATGTTAATTGTGTTCTTTAATATCTAAACAAATTCATAGTGAGATCGTCTCGAACCAGCGTCACCAATGCACCACAACCCCAAACCCGGCATCATTTTCGCTAATTTTTCCACTCCTCCCGTGTCTCTCTAGTAAGGAACTTGGACTGGTTTTTTTTAGCATATTGATAAAGGTCTACAGTGTAGACACAATTAATTGTCTACAATGTAAAATTAAGTCAATAGTAGTAAAATTGAGATTGGAGTAGTAAAATTAATTTGTGTGAACAAATCATGCAGTAACATTATTTGTGTGAGTAGTAAAATTTTGCTAGTGTAGTAAAATTAATGCTAATAGTAGACACTTTCAAGTGTCTACATTGTAGACCTGTAGCATTGTCCTCTTTTTTATCGGCAAATTTCCGTGGTGCTCCCGAACTATGTCAAAATGCTCATGGTGCCCCTATGTTTGAAACTTGTACCTTGCAGTGCCCCCGAACTTTGCACCTATAGGCAGGTGGTGCCCCTAACCTCCATAATTGACTAACACCGTTAACTTTTGGATGCTAAACGCTGACGTGGCATACTTAATTAATTTTATTAATACTAATTAATGATTAAAACAAAAACTTTAAATAAAAAAAAACCCCAAACTTTTTTTTTCTCTCTCCTCAGGTACACCCACCGCCCCACCGCCCTACCACCTCCCACCGGCAACGACCACAACCCACCTCCCCGAAACAGCCACCACTGGGCCGCATACGGTGGCGCGAGCCCAGTGGGGTGGCTCATCGGGGACGAAAGCCGGCCGACAAGGGCTGTTTTAGACCCTAGATCTGGGTCGGCCGGTCATTTGGGTCGAAAACAGCCCTCGTCGGCTGGCTTTCGTCCCCAATGAGCCACCCCACTAGGCTCGCGCCGCCGTATGCGGCCAGTGGTGGCTGTTTCGGGGAGATGGGTGGTGGTTGTTGCCGGTGGGAGGTGGTAGGGCGGTGGGCGGTGGGTGTACCTGAGGAGAGAGAAAAAAGATTGGTTTTTTTTTTTTTTTTTAAGTTTTTGTTTTAATCATTAATTAGTATTAATAAAATTAATTAAGTATGCCACGTCAGCGTTTAGCATCCAAAAGTTAACGGTGTTAGTCAATTATGGAGGTTAGGGGCACCACGTGCCTATAGGTGCAAAGTTCGGGGGCAACGCAATGTACAAGTTTCAAACATAGAGGCACCATGAGCATTTTGACATAGTTCGAGGGCACCACGGGAATTTGCCGTTTTTTATTGTTTCTGAGTTTTTCCGGTTGTAGTAAACCGCTGACGTGGCAATGTTTTGTGTTTTTTCTCCAATTAGGCGATTTGATTTGCAGAGGAGATTGTAGGAAACATTTTCGGAGATTCCTAGGCGCCAACCTCCCAACTGCCCAACACCAAACAAAACTAACTTTTACATATTTTTTCCCAATTAAAATCACTCACTTTGATTTCCAGCAATTTATCCTGCTACAACTTCCACCCAAATCAATCAATCAATCTACCAATTCACAGGTAAATCTTCAAACTTTTAGGATCTCTAATTGTTTGAATTGGGAACTTCTGTAAATTTAATCCAACATTTGCATTTTTTGTAATCATTAATCACACTGACATGATTACTTTTCGACTGCGTTGGATTGCTCATTACGCTGAGTGATTCTTATTCTTGTTTTTGTTTCTACTGCTTTGTTCAGTGAGTGTTTATGCCGGTTTTCGCCTATGGTTGTTTTGGTATGTTTTTGGATGAAAATAGAACGAGTCTGCATAAACGGCTAGTGCAAGAGATTAGATATGTGTTTTAGGGTTTTTGATGGGTAATCACTCACTAATTTGTTCATTTTCACAATATAATCGAAGAAAATTAAACAAGATGAAGCAAGCAATTGTTATGAAATCAGCAATCCCAATGCAAATGCCATCACCCAAACTCCCCTGCTCGTATAATTTCAATAATCGGAAGCCTAAACTCGTCAAAGTCGCCGCTTTGAAAAGCTCCAATGAGACATCATCAATGCCGGAACCAGCAACTAAGAAGGAGATGGGTCCACCATACCCAGGTGGCATGGGTTTGGGCCCACACACTGGGAGAGACCCCAATGTGAAGAAACCAGCTTGGTTGAGGCAGAAGGCCCCACAAGGGAAGAAGTTTGATGAGGTTAAGGAGTCTCTTTCCAAGTTGAATCTTCATACTGTTTGTGAAGAAGCTCAATGTCCTAACATTGGCGAGGTATCGTCTTCTTCTTTTACTGCATATGAGCTGTTATTTGCGCAATATAAAAAGTTGAAGCATTGGAAACATGACACCGATGAATTTATAGTCATTAGTTGATGAGAATTACGAAGGATTAGGACTATTTTAATGAAGCATTACATTTGTAGTGTTGGAATGGCGGTGGGGATGGAATAGCAACTGCTACAATCATGGTGCTTGGTGATACTTGCACTCGTGGCTGCAGATTTTGTGCCGTTAAAACAAGCAGAAACCCTGCGCCACCTGATCCGATGGAACCAGAAAACACAGCCAAAGCTGTTGCTAGCTGGGGGTATGTACAGTTAACCTTTAGTTTTTTGTACTCTTCAAGCTTCTTTCCTATTTCCTTCTGTTTTTAAGGTCTTTCATTGTTTCATTAGCTATCACGCTGGTGCATTACAAAGGCAATTTGGCTGATATAAAATAGTTATATTTCCTAGGGTGATGTTTGGTAGCGATATTATGCACCCAACATGCTTATTTGATGACCATGTTTGATGCAACCATGATCACCATGGTGAGAATATGACATGAATGAGTTACTCGTTATCAGCAATTATAGATTAAGCAGCCATGTATTTGTCCATGTATAGTGGATTTAGTTAGAGAACAACGCGGAGTCAGAGAGCTTATAATTGAGCTGGTTGTTGGTTCTAACAGATATATGGCTCAGTTATTATCTTTAGTTTAAGAGCATAGCAAAGATAGGTCAGAGTTTCTAACCTACTATTATTGACAGCAAGTTTGAGAGTAGTGTCTACTGAAAGTCAGGAATGAAAAGGATGACTAACGCATGCTTTAAATTGACAGAAAATGGAGAAGTTATGTTATGAATTGTCACAAGAATTGAAGGAAGGGTATTTGTGAATTTATGGCTTAATGAAAGCAGAATAGTAAGGGAGAAATATAATTTGGCTGTAGTTACAGAGGCACGGTCTAAGAACACAGGAAATGGTCTTTAATGGGTGACTTCCAGTGATACCTTATCACCATTTAGAATACACCAAGGGTCAATGATCAGCCCTCACTTACAGAAACATGTAAAGAGGTTAGGCCTTAGTTTTAGTCCTGCGGAATTGCACCTTTATGCAATTGCTACTGTAAGAACCAAGAGTAAACTTTTAATCTTTTGTACATCAAAGTTTTTAAGTTTTGAAGAGGAGCCTGGCTTCCTGGTTAAGGTGTTGCGTTGTGATCGATAGGTCACGGGTTAAGTCCTCGGAGCAGCCTCTTGTCCAAAAATGACCAGGGAAGGCTTGCCCCCTACACACCCTTGTGGTGGGTCTTCCCAGGAACCTCGCTTTGTGGAGACACCAGTGTGCACGGGGCTGCCCTTTGCCCTTTATATCAAAGCTTGAGTTTTACAATGGGGGAGAAGCTCCTTTTTGGAGCCTAATCTACAGCTACTACTAGGATTAAAAGTTGTAAACAATTACGGCAAATTGATAAAGAACATAAAAGCTAACCAAAGCTAATATTTCTGAAAACCAGCTGCTTAGACTTGCAGCAGCACGGCTTGAACTTGCTGGTTGGTGGCTGCTGTGTGTGCCTTCACCTTCAGCCCCTTATTGTTTGAATTTGAAGAATTATGATGTCCCTGACTGAGATATAGATAAAGAGGGTTCAATTAGTAGCAGCAAGCCAGCAACTTTTCTTAAGTAGATCTAGGAAGCTAGTTGCTGGAATTAGCCTTGGGTTTGTTGAGGTGCCTGCTTAGCCTTGTACACGTGTTCTTCCACTGTTGTGCTCACTTGGGTACTTGACTTTAGTATTTGGCTTTGGAAGTGTCCCCTTGCTTGGCTTAGAAGCTTAAAGCACACTTAGACTTAATTAACTCATGATTGCTTGGTTTTTAATTAAGCTTAGAAAATGTACTCAAGCCTAATGTCGTTGTTTCATGTTGCATTCAAGTTTTAAGGCTGCAATCAAAACCTTAGGAAGGCTGTAAACAACTTTTGTCTGTTGATTAGTGTAGTAACAAGTTATCAGCTGAAAGTCTAGAATCTCATTTTTATAAGTGGCCTTGTTGAGTACTTGTAGCAGCTGACTAATGAATTTATGATCCATGTTCTGATCCCTGCATCATTTGCCCTTTCTTCAAAAACTTTGACCTAAAAATATTGGATATGATATTAAGTAACTTCGAAGATCTATGTGTACAGATGATGTTCCATTACAACTCGCAGCAATTGCTCGTTCTATAGAACTGGAACTTCAGAATCATCTTCTTGCATTCGCACTGGTTTTCAGAAGCTATAACTTTCAGCTCACAAATCTTTAACACCCTTAGACACAATAGCTTATATCTACAGAATTTATTTTCCTCCTAAAACAAGTTTTATACAAAAATTCAGTCAAGAGTCAGGGGATATTGACGTTCTTTTAAGTTCTTGTTCCTTTTTACATTAGTATGATCTTTTCTTTTCTTTTTATTCTTCCATAAAGTTTTAACTCTTTCCACCAGACCTCAGCATGTTTCTTAAAAGATTATACAGCCAACTTAACCTGAGGTATGTCACTTGAGCTCATGTTACAGAATATCACTATTCACTACCACTTTATGAAGCCAATCAGAAAACGCATTTTCATCCCCTTTACCATCAAAACCACGCAGTTTGAAGTCTGAATTAGGCTCATACTGATGTTTAAAGAAGAATCGTCTTCCAAACGGTTGAGGAGCTGAACCAGCATCAGGTTGCTGCTCCATGGCTCTTCTTCGGTGTGGCTGCCAAGCTTTGGACAAGTATTAAAAACATTCATTCAAATCTTAGTTGTGTTTAGGTTACACCCTAAACTCCATGGTGGGAAGATGACTTGGCTAACAAGTTGTAACTTATAAGCAATAAAGTTTCAGGAACCATGTATATGTCCATTTAAAGTGGATTTAGCTTGAGAACAACATGGATCAGATAGCTTTATGACTGATTTGATTTATTATTAATGGCACTCTTATATTCTTTAGGTTGCTAGCATAGCTAAGGTCAATCAAAGTGTCAAAGATTAAGTCTCAAATTAAAGGTTTTGAACTAATGTTATTGACAGCAACTTTGAGAGCAGTTTCAACTAAAAGTCAGGACTTTTGTAACTAGAACATTTAAGATTTGATGTATTTCAAACCTCGTGGTACCACTACCTCTTTACTAGTCTTGATTGATCATTCATGACACTGCAGGCAATTCTCCTTGCCACTCTACAGGTAGTAGAAAATGGATATCTGGTCATGTTCTGGGTTATCGGGAATGAACGTATCGCTGGTTTAGCAATTAGGCTTTATTCAAGTGTCCACGGTATATGATCTTTGTATGGCTATTTTTATTTTGCAGAGTTGATTACATTGTATTAACAAGTGTTGATCGGGACGATATACCTGATGGTGGAAGTGGCCATTTTGCCCAAACAGTCAAAGCCATGAAGGTAAACTGGGATATCGATTATATTGTATCAACCACCTTTTTTATGTTGCCCTTTATTAGGACCTTCTTTTTTGTTCTCTTCTTTCCGAGAAAACTTGCCTGACAGAAACATTTGGTGCAGAAACTCAAGCCTCAAATCATGGTTGAGTGTTTGACATCTGATTTTAGGGGAGACTTGAAGGCAGTGGATTCTCTAGTTCACTCGGGATTAGATGTTTTTGCTCACAATGTAGAAACAGTAAAGCGGCTCCAGCGAATTGTTAGGGATCCCCGCGCAGGGTAAGGTTCATGTTCTCTTTCTATTGTTAAGCTGTTAGCACCCGATTCACTGATATTGCAGAACTGGCTCCCTCTGAAATGGTCAACGGTACAAACCACCGCCCCAGTCGCCTGTGGGCTGACGACCCAGTCCCATCCCTCCAGGCTTGGCTCCCCATCACAACTCCCACCGCCATGGGCACCACTTAACAGTTGTTGCTAGCGTAGTGTTCACCTATGGGATTCAAACGAGTCATCTCTTAGAGTGGCAATGGGCGAGCAAGAAAGTATGCTGTGATAGGCGAGGCTGCAAGGTGATGGACCACAGCCGCATAGGAAGAGCAGCATGTCTTTGGTGGTTGGTTTGGGCTTGTATGTTGTTGAAGACAGAAAGGAATGTCGGAGGAGCTACCAATTTCTTATTGATGTTCACACATTGACTGCTCAAAAATATTTATTACATGTGTATAATATGTGGTGCAGGTATGAACAAAGTTTGTCAGTGTTGAAGCATGCCAAAATTAGCAAGGAAGGAATGATTACAAAAACATCTATAATGCTGGGACTTGGGGAAAGTGATGATGAGATAAAGGAAGCTATGGCTGATCTGCGGGCAATCGATGTCGATATCCTCACACTTGGACAATATCTTCAAGTAAGAAATCTGCCTGTTCTTGTCGTTCTGTGCTTTGGGTCTTGTTGTCTGTGTTTTTCATTTAAGGTTATTCTTTTACAATTAATTTTCCCATTGCTCCTTTTACATTTTCTATCTGTATTCATCCTGGAAATATTCTTGGGTATTGTGAGGATTTGTGTGCCATACCTATTTGTTAGGGTTATCAGAATTGTGTTCTAATTTTATTATTTGTTCTTCATGCAGCCAACGCCTCTACACCTCACAGTTAAAGAGTACGTGACCCCGGAGAAGTTTGCTTTCTGGAAAGAGTATGGAGAAGCTATAGGTTTCCGTTATGTTGCAAGTGGACCTCTGGTAATCATTCTTTCTTCCTTTTCTTGAAATTCATATGATTAATTTATTCTATGACCGAAACTCCTGGAAGTCTTAAACTGAGTAGACTATTAAACTTCAAGACTCAACTTTGCTCATGCGAGTCAGCTGCAAGCTGCCACAAACCTCCACAATATCATTTGGCAACTATTTGGTGCTCTACTCAGTCATGACTCAAAGTAACATGAATTTAAGCTTTAGTTGCATTTCTAGTCATATTCAAGTGCTCATTTTATATTCCAATTATCTTTTTTGAATCCGTAATCCAAGTGGATCATACCAAGAGGTGACTTGTTAGGTCAATTTGGGTTTTGGGTCCTATCGTGTCAAGATGTCTTTTTGGCAACTCGGGCGCAGTTCGAAGCAGTATTAGGTTGACTCCTTGCTGGGTCAATTGTTATGAGGCAATGAGTTGTAGTTTGTTGTTAAGATACACTTATTGCCAAATTGCTTTCGTTTTGATCATTATTGAGGTCAATCATTGGACGAGTCATTGTCGGGTCAGGGGTTGAGCCACTTCGATTTGGGTTCAGGTGCCCATAAGCAAGTTGTTCCCGTATCCTTTCACAATTGGGGGCCGTGTTAGTTAGGGTTTGTATGACCACATGTTTTGGGGTTCTCTAAGGTCGGATTTCTGGCGGTTCAAATGGTTCAACTTTTTCAAGTAGTGTATGTTTTACACCTATGGATGAAATGTGTGTCATGATGAGTATTATTAACATCAATATCTCTTTCTAGGTACGATCGTCATACCGGGCTGGAGAGCTGTTTGTGCAAACAATGGTGAAAGAAAAAGCCAACGCTTCATCACGTTCTAACCTCCAAGTTACTGTATAGATCCGAAAAAAACTAGGATATACGTAGGTTTACCTTATAAAGAACTAAATTTGTTCATAGGTATACATACATTGATATGTTCCTCAATTTTTATGCGGATCTTCTTTTCAACCAATGGTCTGGTTATGTCCAAGAAAAAAGTCTAGTACTTCAGGCTCAGAGTGGCGGGTGATTTAGCGCTTTGCTGGACTATGACTGCTGACTAGCATACGGGGAATGTGATATGGTGGCTCATAGAATAGCACGATGGGCTGCTGCTAGCTTATGTGATAAACCTTGGGGTCAAAATGGCGGAGATGGATTATTGATTTAGTACTTGATGATGTAACTGAGCCAAATATTCATGAATGGCAGCAAACTTCCAGGCATTCTTGCTTTTTATATATGTTAGCCATGTCCATGGAGGACCTCCAGGGCTCCAAGTGATTTCTACCTCCTATTTGTTTTTGGATGTTCGTAAAATCGTAATGCTTTGTTTAGTATTGCGAAGGCTAAGGCCCCGTTTGATAGGACTGCATCTTTCTAAACTGATCTGATCTGATCTGATCTGAATGATTCTGATCTGAACTGATCTGATCTGAATGATTCTGAACTGATCTGATCTGATCTGAATGTGTTGAAATTTTGATTGAATTTCAACGAATTAGTATCAATTATGGACCAAATACATTAATTAAAATTTGAACATTTCTAATCTGATCTGATCTGATCTGAATGATTATGAACTGATCTGATCTGATCTGAATGATTCTGAACTGATCTGATCTGATCTGAATGATTCTGAATACTACTGCGAATAAGTCCTATCAAACAGGGCCTAAGTCTCCAGAGGCCGATGGCATTATGGCAGACTTCCTCTAGCATTATTGGAAGTTGGTTGGAGATTTTGTTGTTGCAGCAATGCGACAGGGCGATCCCTTCTCGCCGTATCTCTTTATATTTTGTATGGAGATCCTTTGTCGTATGCTTGTAAAGAGCTTAAGGCCCTGTATGATAGGACTTAATAAACGGAATATTCAGATCAAATTATATTTATTAAATTCAGATCAGAATTATTCAAATCAAATTTGGTCAGATCAGAGACTTTCAAATCAGATCATAGACATTCAAATCAGATCAGATTTAAAAAATTTGATCATATCATAATTAACACTAATCTCGAATTTTATTCAAATCAAATCATAACCGTTCAAATTAAATTTCATCGCGTTCAAATTAAATTTCATCAGATAAGAGCCAATAAAATCATATCAGATTCATTAAAATCAAATCAAATCAAATCAGAAAGATGCAATACTATCATACAGGGCCTAAGTGTCTTCACGGTATCAAGGTTTCTTGCTATGCACCAGCAATGTTCCCCCGGCCCCCAAAAAATTCCCACACAGACCTGCATTAGCTTGACCTTTTTCAAGCACAAGCAAACACAACACTAATCACTGCAAAACTCCTTGTCCAATGGTTATGGCTGCGAATCTGTCCAGAGAAGGGTGAGGGAGCGTGAGCGTCAACGGCTGACTGTGCACGAGCAACGGAGATGGGCAGACGACCGGTCTTGGATGGGCTTTTGTATAAGCACAACCTCTACAACTACAAGGGTAACTTCTAATTTTAGTTAGCTTATCAAGCTTACGACGCTACTAAAACACCCTAAGGCTATGTTTGGTAGAACTAGCTGAAATAATAGCTGAACGATGAAATAGTAGCTGAATGCTGAAATAGTATCTGAAAGCTGAATTAATAGCTGCAATATTAGCTGAAAGTTTTTAGCTGATAGTAATAGGAGTGTTTGGCAAAATTAGCTGATACAGGAGCTGATATATATAAAATTACATAAAAATGTATTAAATATTTTTAATGTCATTTTATTTTAGTAAATAGATGAGGGTAAATTAGGAAGAAAATTATGATAAGGTAGCTTATTTTTTAATATGTTACCCACAGTAACATCTTAAATAAGCTAGCTTATTATCAATCGTTCTATGGTACCCCTGGGGTACCATTCTCTTGGTACCCCACGGCCCATATACTCAACAAAGCCCACCCAAATTGAAAAAGATATAAATAAAGAAGCTGCCCAACCCAAACATTCAATGCAGCCTAGCAAACCAGCCCACCCAAATTGAAAAAAAAGACACATAACATAATCTGACTTTCTCTCTCCTCCCCTCTCCCCCACCCACGACCATCACTACCACCCGACGCCGGCGTACCGACCATCACTACCACCCGGACGCCGGCGACAATGGACCACAAGCCCTGCTATACCGCCGCCACAATCCACCACGTACGTACGATTATTTCTCCCACAATTTTCTCTCTCCTCCCATTTTATGGCTTCCGACAAAACTTGGCGACGCCGGCATCCTAGACTCCGGCTTGGTGGATGTAGGAAAGTGACAGGCAAGCTTGTTGGACGTAGGAGAGTGACAGGCAAGCTTGGTGTTGGGTAGAAGAGCCCGTGCTTCCTGGAATTCGAGAAGAAAAAAGAAAGATGTAGAGAGAGAAGGAAAGAAAATTGAAACAAAAAATCATTTCATAATAGAATCGTTTAATTTTTTTTGTTCTTTAATAATCAGTTTTGTAAGTTTTTGATATTTTGTTAGGAAATGATCGACTTTTGTTATGTAATGATATGTTTTTTTCCGTAATAACATGTTTTTGATCTCTATTTTATTATGAAATTGAAATTAAGAACAAAAATCATTCATTCTATAACAAAAACTATTTCATTTCAGGACAAAACCCAGTCATTTGAAAACAACAACCATTCATTTTAAAACAAAAATAAGTCATTCCAGAACAAAAATAATTCATTTTAAGACAAAACGCATTCATTATAAAACAAAAATCATTCATTCTATAACAAAACTCATCCATTCCAGAACAAAAATAATTCATTTTAAGACAAAACGCATTCATTATAAAACAAAAATCATTCATTCTATAACAAAACTCATCCATTCCAAAACAAAAAATTTAATAAATTTTTATTTATTATTAGTTATTATTTACAAAAATTTAAATACATCTTTACTAATTGTATGCCAAAACCATTTAATCATCCCAGAACAAAAATCATTCATCCTACAACAAAAACTAATCATCTTAAAACAAAAGTTTTAGGACAAAAAAACCATCGTAAGACAAAAACTAATCATTCCAAAACAGAAGGTAATCATCGTAGGACAAAAAGCAACCATTCTTAGACAAAACTCATTCATCCCAGAACAAAAACTAATCATCCTAGGACAAAAACCATTCATTCTAGAATAAAAAGTAACCATTCTAGGACATAAACCATCCATTCCACAACAAAAAGAAACCATCCTACGTCAAAAACTGATCATTTTATAACAAAAATTAACCATTCTATGATATAAACCATCCATTCCAGAACAAAAAGTAACCATCCTAAGACAAAAATCATCCATTTCCCAACAAAAAGTAACCATCCTAAGACAAAAACTGGCCATTTCAGAACAGAAAATAACCATCCTAAGACAAAAACTAATCATTGCAAAACAAATGGTAATCATCGTAAGACAAAAACCAATCATTCATAAACAAAACTCATTCATCCCAGAACAACAACTAACCATCCTACGACAAAAATCATCCATTCTAGAACAAAATGTAACCATTCTAGGACAAAAAGTAACCATTTTGAAACAAAAAGCAACCATCATTGACAAAAACAAGCCATTTCAGAACAAAAAGTAACCATCCTAGGACAAAAAATAAACCATTTCTAGACAAAACTCATTCATCCCAAAACAAAAACTAACCATCCTGGGACAAAAACCATACATTTCAGAACAAAAAGTAACCATCTTACGACAAAAATCATCCATTCTAGAACAAAAAGTAACCATTCTTGACAAAAAACCAACCATTCCAGAACAAAAATTAATCATCATAGGACAAAAAATCAACCAAACCTAGACAAAACTCATTCATCCCAGAACAAAAACTAACCATCCTAGGACAAAAATCATCCATTTTGGAACAAAAAGTAACCATCATAGGACAAAAACTGACCATTTCAGAACAAAAAATAACATTCATTCAATAACAAAGAGTAACCATTGCAGAACAAAAGGTAATCATCTCAGGACAAAATCAACCATACTGAAACAAAACTAACTACCTTAGGACAAAAACTAACTATTCCTAGACAAACCTCATTCATCCTAGAACAAAAAGTAATCATCCGTTTTGTGATGGTTTATTTTTGTTTTAAAATGATCCGTTTTTGTTCTATAACTATTCATTCCAAAACATTTCAGAACCATCCTATGACAAAAACTAACTTTTTCAGAACAAAAATTAACCATTCCAAAACAAAAGTTAATCGTCATAAAAACCAACAATTTCTTGACAAAACCCATTCATCTCAGAACAAAAACTAATCATACCGAAACAAAAGTTATTCATTTTAGAACAAAACCATTCATTTTGAAAGCTAAAATGATCTCATTATGTTTTGTATTGATTTGTTTATGTTCTACAACGATCGATTTTTGTTTTGTATTTTTTTTTACGGTTTGTTTATGCTCTAAAATGATCGATCTTTGTTGTATAATGAACTAGTTTTGTTGTAATAATTTATAGGGTTTTTGGTTGAACCACACCTATTAAAACTAAAATTTTGTCACACCACACCTATTATAATTTTTTTTGCACAAATTATTAGGTACCCCCGGGGTACGTAGAGCTACGTACCCCGCGGGTCAAAGTCCATATATTTGCTGCAAGCCCAAATTAAAAATCCAACAGTAATAAGCCCACTATTAATTTTAAATAACAAAAGCAAAAATAAACCCTCACCCCAACCTCATATTCTCTCTCCTCCTGCCTTCCCCTTCCCCGACCTACCCCAGTCACCTGCCCCGACAACTTCCCCGGCATCCCCCACCATCGCTCGCCACCACTAAAACCACCATAGCAACGACTATAACGACAACATTCTCTCTCTCCTCCCCCTTCCCCCAACCCGACCCACCCAAACCCTACCACTCGCCGGCGACTCCACCACTGTCACTCTTTTCCCGCTCCTCTTCGATGACTGAGAGAAGAGAAAAGAAAGAATAAAAGGCGGGAGAATAAGGGGAGGCGGTGGGGCGGATTACATGGCCGGAGTTGCCGGCAACTGGAGTTTCTGGTGGTGGCGTCATTGGGAGGACTTGATGGTGGTGGGAGAGAGAGAAGGATGAGAAAGAAAAAATGGAGCGAGGATGTCCCCGTCAAATGCACGAGTGTGGGTCATGGCGGTTGGAGGTTGGTGGTGATATCGTTGCACGACAGCCCTCGTGGTGAGTAGACGATCAGTATGGTGGTGTGAGAAACCGACGGCGGTGGCTAATGGTGGGTCGAGTTGGGGTTGGAAAAGGGGAAGGAGAGGAGATGAGAGAGAAATGATCCGAGACTTGGTAGGTTCATTAGGACTAAGAAGATAGTGATTCAGATTAAAGAAATAAGATCATAAATAAAGAAGTAATGAGTGATAAGTGGGTAATAATGAGTCAAAATTCAGAAACAATGAGTAAATATTGGAAACTAATGAGTGAAAATTCGGAAGTTACGATCGAAAATAATAATGACTATCAAGTAGTATATAATGAGTAAAATTTGGAAAATAATGAGTAAAAGTTGGGCAATAATGACTGGAAATAATAACGGCTATAAAATAGTATATAATGAGTATTATTCCAAAATAATAAGTGAAAATTGGGAAATAATGATTGATAATAATAATAATGAATATAAAGTGGCATATAATGAATAGAAAATTGAAAGCTAATGAGTGAAAATCCAAAAAGAATGAGTGAAAATTGAAAACTAATGAGTGAAAATCGAAAAAGAATGAGTGAAGATTGAAAACTAATGAGTCAAAATCCAGAAACAATGAGTGAAATTGAAAACTAATGAGTGAAAATCCAAAAAGAATGAGTGAAACTTGAAAAGTAATGAGTCAAAATCCAGAAACAATGAGTGAAAATTGAAACTAATGAGTGAAAATCCAGAAACAATTAGTGAAAATCTAAAAAGAATGAGTGAAAATTGAAAAAACTTATGAGTGAAAATCCAAAAAGAATGAGTGAAAATTGAAAAAACTTATGAGTGAAAATCCAAAAAGAATGAGTGAAAATTGAAATGAGTGAAAATCCAAAAAGAATGAGTGAAAAATTGAAAAAACTTATGAGTGAAAATCCAAAAAGAATGAGTGAAAATTGAAAAACTAATGAGTCAAAATCCAGAAACAATGAGTGAAAATCGAAAAAAAATGAGTGAAAATTGAAAACTAATGAGTCAAAATCCAGAAACAATGAGTGAAATTGAAAACTAATGAGTGAAAATCCAGAAACAATGAGTGAAGATTGAAAACTAATGACTGAAAATCCAAAAAGAATGAGTGAAAATTGAAAAACTAATGAGTCAACAGAAACAATGAGTGAAAATTGAAAACTAATGAGTGAAAATTCGGAAACAATGAGTGAAAATTGAAAATTAATGTATCAAAATCTAGAAACAATGAGTGAAAATTGAAAAATAATGAGCGAAATTTGAATACTAATGAGTGAAAATCCCACTCATTTTGTTTTCAAATCGCACTCATTGTTATCCAATTTATACTCATTGTTATCCAATTTTCGGTCATTATTTTTAAATTATCACTCATTATTATCCAATTTTCACTCATTATTTTTAAATTCTCACTCATTATTTTTAAATTCTCACTCATTGTTATCCAATTTTTAAATTGAGAAATAATGAGTAATGGTATTTCTACTTTTCACTCATTATTTTCAAATTATAACTCATTATGTATCACTTGTACTCATTACTCTTTAATTAATATTAATGTCTTCATTTTATTAATTTCTATTAATTTCTTCATTTTATTTTCAGATTAAATTTTTATCTCCCTTCACCCTTAACCCACCCACCGGAGCCGCCACCAAGCTACCGCCTGCACACACCACCTTGATCCGACCATCCAAGCCACACCACCACCTTGACCGCAGCCATCTCGCGCCCATAACCACCACCCATCGCCGTCGCCATCAAGTGGAGCACCATCCAAAAACCTCCTTCGCGTTTTCTCTCTCCACTTTCCAATCACACCACCACCCATTCCCATGCCTCACAACCCTCGAAACACACCCCCTCTACCTACCAAAGGTCCGCCACCCACATTGGACCGCCGGAGATTGACCTTTGTTGCCGGAGAAAGAAAACAATGAGGAGAGAGAAAGGTGAGGATAAAGAGAAATTGGGGGAGAAGAAGGGTCGGGTTGGCGTCGAGGGGAAGGGGGTTTGGGTCGCCGGAGTTTTCCGGTCACGAGGGTGGTGGTTGCATCGGTGGCGGTGGTGGTTGGGTATGGTCAGCGGTGGGGTCATGGTGGTTCGGAGGTGGAGTCGGGGGTGGGGTCGGGTGGAGGAAAAGGGAAGGGGAGGGAGTAAGGGAGTGGGGGTATTTTTTGTTTTTATTTAATTATTATTTAGTGTTGGACTATTGGGCCTGATAAAGCATACTAATAATTGTTGGGCTTTGGAAAAAATATCCGGACATTAATGAACAGTAAACCGGGGGGTACGTAGAGCTACGTACCCCCGGTGTACCATATACCAATTGTTTTTTTGTCCAACCACACCTAATAAAGTCTTTTTTTTTTTTGTTGGACTACACCTTACCAAAAACCCTTATATTTTCTGAATATTTCCCAAGAAAAAAATAAATCAAATCTAATTTTTTTTCTCTATCTTCAACCACCTCCAAACTCACCAGCCATCACCACCACGGCACCACCCACCTACCACCGTACAACCAAACCGACTACCCCCATGCCTTCACCACCGCATGGCCGCAAGTGGCGGCGCGAGTCCATCACGACAGATTTTGGCCGGCGTCGTGGCATCAAAAACTTCCCATAACCTCTTCTCTCTATTTTCACTCTCCTCAGCCATTGAATATTCACCACCATTTCCCTAGCATTGACCACCAGTCCACCACCCCCGTTATATCTGTAATACGCACCCCGCCGTCGACCCTCTCTGACTTATTGCTCGAGCGTCTCCGGCAAGTTTTGGGCGGAGATTGGGGTTTATATGTTGTGTCACGGGAAGAGGGTAAGACGCTGGGGCGGGCCAACATTCATCGGACTGGGCTCGCGCCGCCACCTTCTGTCAGTGGTGGTGAAGGTGGGGAGGTTGGTGGTAGTTGGTGTGGTTGATGGTGGTGGATGGGTGCGTGGTGGGGACGGCTGAGGGAGGTGTAGTCCAACAAAGAAAAAGACTTTATCTATACTACTACTTTAATAGGCTAACTTCAACGCCTATGTGGTAGTTGACGAGGGTGTTCTTAGGGGAAAAAAGCCACGTCATCGCTTATGTGTCGCCATTAGGTTAACTCTTTTAATTTTTTATTTAATTTTTTTTTATATTAAATTGTGGGCAATTGTATGGAGATGTATTCAATGAAATTACTAATTGATGTATTAAAGTGTGGGCAATTGGAAGGTTTTTTATTTAATAATAATATTAAACATTGTGTCTCTTGGCTCTTGGTTTGCCAATTGCATCGGTAACGTCTTAATTTGAAGTAGTATATAAAGAGAGAAATTTAGCTAAAGAAAATAATATATATACTCCCTCCACTTTTTTTTTGCGAAAATTATATCGTGCACCAAGGTGCACAATGAGTATGGTGCACCTCCTCACAATAAAGGAGTAGGGACCACTCTTAAAATGATTTAAATTTATTTAAGCGTGGTCTCTACTCCTCTATTGTGAGAAAGTGCACCATACTCATTGTGCACCTCGGTGCATGGTATAACCATTGTTTTTTTGGTTTACGTTGTATTCAAACACATGCAGTTGTCTACATATGTCTTAGTAGCTATATTAGTTGTATGTATCTATCGTTGTGTTACTTTTTAACGTATACAAGTATGTTTTACTATCAAATTATGATCGATGGCTATTTGTTATTGTTATTTCAAATACTTATTGTACTTAAATAACTGTTATAAAGAAATATAATAGTCTTCGTAATGTATATTTTTGATTTGTGATTCACAAGTTCATTTTGATGTTTATCTTTGGTTTCCCATTTTCATCATTGTAAAAATTTCAACATGTCATCAAGGACAAACAATAAAACTTCCGCTCAAGGCATTTTTTTAAAAAATGTATATAGATCACAATATTTGGTTTGTGATTTATAATACTATGCGAACAAAAAAAAAAAAAAGATTTTAAATTTTATACTCAACTCAATTCTCCAAATCAATCAAAATTTGTCCCATAATTTCAATAAAATTTTCAATAGGTCTTTAATCTTCCTTATAATATAAGTTATTAGCATTAAAATATGTGATTACTTGGAAATCATTTTATTAAATAATGATATTAACTATTAAGATAGTGTCTTTTGACTATTCGTTTGTAGATTGGTTGTGGTAGTTTGATATAACTATATTGTATTTTAATTAGTATCATGGGGAATATGATCGTCGTGGTTATGAGCGAATTATACAATTGTTGGTTAATTATGTACATTTTGGATTTTGAATTTAATGAGTATATTGTACTTTTAATTTTTTTTTGGTATTATGTTTTCAATATCGTAGGAACCTCTAAACGTTTCAGTTTTTACAAATTCATCCAACAAAAATCCTTATCATGTAGTTTAAAATGATTTAAAGTCTAAATTTTCTAAATTTTTATCAAGGAAATAATTTTTCATTTTTAAACAGGTTATTCGTTTAAAATGAAACGAAAATAGGACCCGTGATTTCACGGGCACAAAAGCTAGTTAGGTGTGGTTGGACAAAAAAAATTATAATAGGTGTGGTGTGACAAAATTTTAGTTTTAGTATGTGTTTGACCTAGTTTTTCAAAGTGTTTTTACTCCCACAAATTATAAACTTGGCCAAACATATAGTTTTTAAGAAGTTATAAACTATTTAATAAAAGCACTTTTCTATATATTGACCCTCAAAAGCAGAAGCACCAAATTGGTGTTTCTGTTTCTATTTCTATAAAAATATTCTTTTTGTGAGATATTTTTAATTTGACAAAAATATAAAAAAGATTACAGTAACAAATGAAGTGCTTTTCTAGTATGTTGAACCAAACACTCATCATTTTTTCAATAAACAGTTTTTAAAAAAAACTGATTGTGAAAAATAGAAACAGATTTCGAAAAATTTGGTCAAACAGGCTCTTAATAGGTGTGGTTCAACCAAAAACCCTAATTTATAATTTATTTATTTTCTTTTCTCTCTCTCCTCCCCATTTCCCCACCCCCTCTTCCTCCCTCTCCAGTCGCTGACCACCGCACGGCGCCGTCACACCACCGGCGACACCTCCAACACGCCGGCGACACCTCGTCGCCCACGTGAGATAGATCCCTGGTTTCATTTTTTTGATTTTCTCTCTCCCCCTGTCACTCCCTCTCCCGCCGATCCACCACCAACAACCTCAGCCACCACCGCGGGCCATCACTATCACCCTTAACATCCCTCCTCCCCCCTCTGACCACTACAACCCCACAGCCTCTCAATTCTCATGCTTCTTTTTTTTTCGAATTCATTTTCTGATTTCCCGTCTCATTCGAATCCCTCATGCCCCCTCTCCCATCACCCCTGTACGCAAATACAACAGCTTTTGGAGGAAAATGACAATCTCAGATAGATAGCGTGAGCAGGGAGCGGCCGTCGGCGGTGTAGTGGCTGAGTTGGGGTGTGGTCGGGAAGGGAGAAGGGGAGGAGAGAGAAAATGGAGGATGGGTTTATTTGTGTTTATAATTTGTCTAATTGGATGTTGTGTCAATGGGCCTGTTTCTACAAAGAGTGTGGGCCTGTTCATCTAAAAAGTGTGGGCTTTAGCATAAGAAGATGGACAGTTATCTGAAAAAAAACAGGGGGTACCATTCTTTTGGTACCCCGGGGTACAGTAGTATTTGCGGCTTACTATTTAAGGTAGTGGTGTCACCAAACACACTTATTTTGGTCAAAGAGCTTAAAAATCTAGTCAAATAAGCTACTCTGGCCAAATAAGCTAGCTTATTTGGCATACCAAACATAGTCTAAAACGTCATCTATAAACAAAGACGATAACTTCCTTCAAAATGGAGAACGAAATAATGGTATTAAACGATACACAAACGTATAAAATCCCTTTAAACGTGCCATGGGCGTGGCCTCGTACTTTGGGGTTTGGAGTATCAATGTTATCATGTGCACCAACTTTTTACTCCCAACACCGCACGTGCACACCTCTGCAGTCTGCACACCGTAACTTTGCCAAAATTACAGCATTTTAGATTTTACTACTCACTCACCCACAAAGTCTGGAAACTTTGCCGAAAAACCCCCACACCCCAAAACGACGCCGTTTCCTCTGTACCCCTCCCCACTGGCAGCAGCTCAACTACCCTGTCAAACTCAAAACCCCCCACCTGAACCCCACTCACGCGCTTCTCCCCGCGCGTGTCCCTCACACAAATCACCACTACCAGTCAACTCATTTCTCACAGTATTAAAAAATTATTATTAATTCATCATCCAATCCAATTAAATTAAAATGACTGATAATAATAAGAAAATAAAAATAATAAAAAAATACTAAAACCCTAATCATTTATATACTCTCACTCAATCTCTCTCTCTCTCTCCTCTTCTCTCTCCGCAACCTCCGTGTGAGCTGTGTGCTGTCTGCTCTCTCTCTCTCTGTACTTCTCTCTTTTCTCCATTCTTTCTCCTTGCTTTCTCCCTCCTCCACCCCCCCTCTAAACCCTAGAAAGAAGCGTCACCTTGAAGCTTTTGCCTAGGGTTTAGTCCAGATTCCCCCCCCTCCCAATTTAATTCACACAAACAAAAGTCTTTTAATTTATTCACTCCAATTAAAATTTTATTTTGTTTTTACTGTACCATTGGATTTTTAGTGTTTGGAGAAATAAAGTATGGATCTTGCGAGTTTGGCCGTGATTCTTCGCGCTGCTCTGAGTCCTAATCCCGATGAACGCAAAGCAGCTGAAGATAGCCTCAATCAGGTATTCTTATTATTATGATCAATTAATTTTTTTTTTTGTAATTGTAATTTGTTATTGTTGATCCAATTTCTCATTTTTTTTGTTTCAATTGTTGTTGCTGTGGTTGATTGAATAAGCTAAAGATTACGCTACATTTGCGTAATCGGACTAATTTGAGTTTGAGGTTGAAAGTAGTGATTTTGATTTTTGTTGGGGAATTTTGATTGTTAGAAGTTAGTGTTCTGTTTGATTAGAGGAAGAGTTGCTGATTGTTTAGAGTGAATTTTACGCCGAAATTTGTACTAGTGTGTTCGTGCTCAGGAATGTGCTGACTTGCCCAGTAGTGCCTATTTTTTGATAATTCGATTGAAATTATTGCTGACTTGCTCAGTCTCGGGCTGTTTTGGTATCGGGTTTTGTTACTTTGACCCTGCCCAATTTTGGCGGCCTATTGTTTTAGTTGATTTTGTGTAGTTGTATTGGTATGCCATGAAGTGGTTTGACTAGGTAGGTCTATCACCTTGTAGAAAAAATCGGGGTCCCAAAAACAGTCATACGGAAACTGTTTACAATATAATTGATCAGCCATAGTGAATGGTTATGGGTTGAAGTCAAAATTGGTCAAGTTGCTATAGACGCCAAGTTGGTCAGAAATCTTTAGGTTGACTCTGAGGATTGTTTGGTTTTGCTTGTTGTTTTGCCGCCCAAAAAATAGTTATTTGATTATTGTCAATCTCTCTGATGTTTTAGGTGCTGCTTGTCCCAACTAAGTCATTGATGTGCGTAATGTTAACCGTACTCCAAACTCGGCAACTAGCTGATGAATTTTGTTTGTAGCTAGGTGCCTTTGTTTTTGTTCGTTTTATCGGATTAATGAGTGGTTAGTTTGAAAGTTTAGAGTGCAATATGATTCGGTGTAAGTTTACTAGTGTAATGCTCGTTGATATGAATAGAGTAGTTGATAATTGTTAGAAGAAAGTCATATTGGGTATGTAATTATTGTAGTCGAATACTACCTCATTTTTTTTTAATGTTGCCGAATATATTAGTTTTCTACTTGTAGCCAGGATCACTCACAAACTGGTTAGACTGATTTTTGCCTCTACTGTACTTCTTGTACCGTGTGAATCATGAGTTTCACATTTAAGATCCTTTTATGTCATTATGATCAATGGCAATCTGGAACGGGCCACCTAGTTAAGATAGGATTGAGGAGTGTTGCTACTGGGTCAATTTAATGTAGTTGTGGCTCTTGATTTATTCATTTCAAATATATGCTGCCATTGGTTGATAGGGAGTTGGAGAATTTTTGGGGTAATTTTAACCAAAGTAACTTCTAATTGGAGTGGTATTCGAGCATTAATTTATCATAGTTTGAATAATCTTGTATGCTTACTTGTGAATTGTGGCTCTAAATTAACCTGGTGACTAACATGAGAGTTTGTTCTGTGTTTTCATATAATGCTTGTTGCAGTATCAATTTGCGCCACAGCATACTGTGAGGCTTTTACAGATAATAGTAGATGGAAATTGTGATATGGCGGTGAGGCAGGTTGCCAGTATTCATTTTAAGAACTTTGTTGCGAGGAATTGGTCACCTCATGATCCTGGTCTGCCTCTCTCTCTCTCTCTCTCTCTCTCTCTCTCTGTCTATCTCCATCTCCCTTACCTTTCCTATATAGTTTTTTTGCCCATTTAGTGTTTCTGATATCTGGAGCGAACCACATTTATCTTTGTCAGAGGAGCAGTCAAAGATCTCGCAAGCAGACAAAGCATTGGTGAGGGAGAACATCCTTGTATTTGTGGCGCAGCTTCCACCTTTGTTGAGGTAATTTTTTTTGTTATTATTTACGTAGCATGTGATAAGCTTCTGCATAAGTGCCTTGAGGATCGGTTTGTTGATATTGCTAGTACTTACGATTTGCAGGGTGCAACTGGGTGAGTGCCTTAAAACAATGATCCATGCTGATTACCCTGAGCAGTGGCCCGGTCTCCTTCATTGGGTGAAGCTTAACTTACAAGATCAACAGGTGTATGGTGCTTTGTTTGTGCTGCGGATTCTGGCTAGGAAATATGAGTAAGTGGATGATAGCTTACTGGATTATGTTAGAATAAGTAGGATAGCTTGCTGCTGGTCTTGTTCTTCTCCACCTTGATTTTGAGTGAAGTTAATAACCACTCTTTTCTCGGTTTGTTTGATGTTGGTTCGGTTCTCCTTCTCAGATCAATTTTCGAAACAACTATGCTTCTTAGACACCAATTTGTGTGATAGTAATTTAGATCTATAGTTACCATACCTTTACCTTCTTAGGTTTAAAGGTTCTGAGAAATCGAAGGGGACATTTGTATCTGGTGTGATGTTTATAGGCATTACTTTGTAGTTTTTATCATTAGGGTCCGCATCTACGTGTTGTCTATGATGACAATTCGTGGATTTTAGAAGTATTTAGACCTGATAGTATGTGCCCTTTGGCATTTGTGATCTTATCCTATCATCATACGGGGAGCTGACACTGACATGGATCAAAACCACTAATATGTTGGGAATCATCTACAAGTAATATGTAGCTTATAGGGGTAGATTTAAAGTTTCATACTTCGTCATTACGTTTAAGTTATTAACCAATTATCCAATTACAATTTTGGGAATAAGGCTTGGTTGTTGTAACCAATTATCCAATTACAATTTTTAAATGGTGATGATCACGTTAGTGAAGAGAATGGTTTAGGTTGAGTTATAGTTTGCTCTCATGGGAAATATAACATTAGTAATGGAAGTAGGCTATGTTTGTTCCCAGGATTCAGGATTTTCTTCGTAGCTAACCATCTTCTTCAGAATTATGGGCATTCATTTCAAATAATGGATTGCTCAGAACAGCAACATATAAACTCTGAAAACTAGTGGCTCTGTAGAATGCTCTGATGGATGGTTCTCTAATGTTGTATAACAATACACAACTTGTTTTGGAAACACTGTTGCTTAACTGCTAAAGACCGTGGCTGTGAACTCGGACATGGAGATATTGTTGGCAGTGTATCTCTTTATGGTTTAGATCATTGGCATCCTGTTTAAAGCCCTTGTTAAAGCCTCATATTTTGATTTTCTAGTTATGACCTCTTTTTTCTCGTGCTCTAAATCTTTAAGTTGGCTTTGTTCAGGTTCAAGTCAGATGATGAAAGGGTACCAGTGTACCTGGTTGTTGAGGAGACGTTTCCCCCTTTGCTCAATATTTTTAACAAGCTCGTCCAAGTCCCTACTCCCCCACTGCACATAGCTGAACTGATCAAACTCATTTGCAAAATATTTTGGTCGTCAATATATGTATGTTATATCCTTTTTATTATGTATTGCTTTTCTTGAATTTCTGCTTTTTGTGGTTATTTTGGAGCAGTATGATAGAGTGCTGTGCTATTGTCAAACAGTATAATCCTGGTCGTTCTTTTTTTTTTTCAAACTAGACTAAAAGTGAAATTTTGGCATGACATATTTGTTATAATGTCAGAGAGTGTCTCATGAGTTCATCATTTGCCTTTTCAGCTAGAGATTCCCAAACAGTTATTTGAACCCAACTTATTCAATGCTTGGATGGTCTTATTCTTAACCGTTTTGGAGAGGCCTGTTCCATTAGAAGGTCAGCCTGCAGATCCTGAACAAAGGAAATCTTGGGGATGGTGGAAGGTGAAGAAATGGACCGTTCATATATTGAATCGGCTGTACACAAGGTCAGTTGATGTATTGGCCTTTATAAATTTGGAACTATTGAAAAATAATGTCTTTGTTGTTGAAGTCAACCTCGTTTGGCTAATATCTGTTGCTTTATGGGCACAGGTTTGGAGACATGAGACTCCAAAACCCTGAGAACAAAGTTTTTGCTCAAATGTTTCAGAAGAATTATGCGGGGAAGATTCTGGAGTGTCATTTGAATCTTTTGAATGTGATTCGTACTGGTGGCTATTTACCAGACAGGGTTATCAACCTTATTTTGCAGTACTTAAGCAACAGGTTGGTGTAGTATAAGTCTAAATGCGTTGTTTCATAGTCTTGTATATAATCACTAAAAAGGCTCTTTGTAGTATTTGGCAAGATATGTCATCGGTCATCCATTGTTTTATTGTAGTGAAACCCTACTTTGGGCATCTGGTTTATTGACAAATTTTTTAGACAACCCTTGTCGCGCTCCATATTATTAAGGCACACAATTGGTGAAATGGTGTGTTATCATTTCTTTTTTTCTTTCTAGAGCTTTCTAGCATGAAACAACAATGTCTTCTGTCTCATATGCTAATAACTGCAATATCAGTTGGAATTCAACCATGCTGCATTCAGATCTGCTCTTCATATTCTGGTGTGGTGTAATGGGAAAGATAGGCTTTCTGCTCAGAGCTATTCGTTGTTTGTATCTCAGTCCCACCCGCGTGGACCATTCAACTAATTAACTTTCAGAAGATTTCTTTGAGCCGAGTGATTTGTCTGATAATTGTGTTGCATAAGAGAAAATGAACAGTAATCATAGCGAACAAGTTTAAGTGTATCAGAAAATTGCATTTCTACCCCAATTGTCAGATGTTTCATGTGTCTTGGTAATGTTTCGGTACTTATGTAGTGTCCTTTCATGCTAACATCGCTGCAAATGTCTTTTCCTTTTTCTTTTAATGCAAACCCATGTTAATTATTTGATTTATACTTGGCAGTATCTCGAAGACTTCTATGTACCAAATGCTGCAAGCGCGGCTAGACGTTCTCCTTTTTGAAATTATATTTCCTCTGATGTGTTTCAACGATAATGATCAAAGGCTTTGGGAAGAGGACCCCCATGAGTATGTAAGGAAAGGCTATGGTGAGTAATGTAGGTTGTATTTGTCTGGACACCCATTTTATTCTTAGTGACGGAGCACATTACATGTTATTTTCTTTATACATTGACCAGATATCATTGAGGATCTGTACAGTCCAAGGACCGCGGCAATGGATTTTGTAAGTGAGTTGGTTAGAAAACGTGGAAAGGACAACTTGCAAAAGTTCATTCAGTTTGTTGTGGAGATTCTTAAGAGGTTTTTACTTTCATTATTAATATTAATGTTTTTCGAGCAAAGCTGGGCTGCAATTTGTTTATTTATCTGTATATGCTGTTTGCTGATATTGTTGTTGTTGACCTTTGCAATTTTAAGGTATGATGAGTCACCAATAGAGCATAAACCATATCGGCAAAAAGATGGTGCTCTTCTTGCAATAGGTGCACTTTGTGATAAGCTAAAACAAACTCCACCCTACAAGAATGAGTTGGAGCGCATGTTGGTGCAACATGTTTTCACGGAGTTCAACAGCCCTGCTGGTCATTTAAGAGCTAAGGTTTGTTGGGTTCTTTTCACTGTCTACGTCTTTATGTTATGTCTAGTGTAGGCCACCTTTTTACTTTCATCTGTTTTTTATTGGGGGGGGGGGGGTGGATTCTCCCGTATCAAATTCTCTATGTTGCTTGCTAGGGAATCTCGGTTCATGCCTCCATGGCATCATTGACCTGTCCTATTTGCCACTGAGGTTTCTTTTCTAAATATCTTATTACATTCATGGCCATAAGTTTACTATACGCCTCATAAATTAGTTAGGAAGACTGGTGTGAGTTAGTCCTGTAGGAATTGATTATAAAAGGTGTTCTGACTTGTTTTCTCTCCGTAGATTTAGTGAATAATTGTTGGCGTCACTTTGGTGCATGCATTTCAAATGTCCTCTATTTTGGTTGACCCGCAATAACCTTATGTCCTTTGTGTCTCAAGAACTCATAAGCTTATAATTTAAAAAGATATGAACCAAAATTGTCCTATGATTTCAGGCAGCATGGGTTGCAGGCCAATATGCCCACGTTAATTTCTCTGACCAAAACAATTTTCGAAAAGCACTTCATAGTGTTGTTGCTGGGCTTCGTGATTCAGAGCTTCCTGTTCGGGTTGATTCAGTCTTTGCATTACGTTCATTTGTTGAAGCTTGTCAAGGTAACGGCTAATTGTCCTGACATCCAAGCATATTTGTATTGATGACGGCAAATGAATCACGAATTTATCATAATTTTTGATAATTTATGTCTGCAGATCTGGGGGAGATACGTCCCATACTGCCACAATTACTTGATGGTAACAATCAGATTTATAATTCTAGTTTATTCCTTCACTTCTGCTTGCAAATTTTTCCTTAATAGCATCTTCTTGTTTCAGAATTTTTCAAGTTGATGAATGAAGTTGAGAATGAAGACCTTGTATTTACTCTTGAGACCATCGTTGACAAGTTTGGAGAGGAAATGGGTCCTTATGCTTTTGGGTTATGCCAAAATCTGGTAACACTTCAGCATTTATCTTTTATGATGTATATGTAATCAGTTGGACTTTGTTTATGGGCCACTTGCTTCTTTCTGTTGAGCGATGCCTTGTTTGGTCAGGCCGCTGCATTCTGGAAATGCATGAGCAATGCTGAAGCCGATGAAGAGGGTGATGATCCTGGCGGTGCATTGGCCGCAGTTGGCTGTTTGCGTGCTATTAGCACAATTCTTGAATCAGTCAGCAGTCTTCCCGATCTCTTTGGCCAAATTGAGCCTACCCTTCTTCCTATAATGCGTAGGATGTTAACTACTGATGGCCAAGGTGGGGTTTTACTTTATATGTGTGTTCCTTAATTTTTCCATTATTTGATCAATTCTTTAGTTTGTGTGTGGGTTGGGGGGTGTTAAATGTGGTTAATAGCAGGAAGTAAAGTATAACAACTCCACTAAAAAACGTGAAAGCATTTGAGTGGCTTTCACACTCTTCAACTATTTGTGAGAATGTTACGACAAATGACTGAATGATAAGATACCCTCCATATTACAATATTACTTTCTCAGAAATTAACTGGCCACGTCGACCATGGTACCCTTGTTCTTCTTTCTCGATAAGTAATGCTAATGAGTTCTTATTGGGCCTGGTCTGATTGGCTTGTCCATTACAGTAAAAAGGAAACATAATGGGAATTGCAAACTCAGAAAATCAGGTTTAGGGATTAGAGAAGAAATTTTGTCCATTGGCTGATAGTAGTTCCCAAAATTTTGATTCATAAACAAATTTGATGACCATTGGACATCACGGTTGTCATTATGAGTGGTGGAGGTGAATGATGGGGTTGCTGGTATTAGTAGATGGGTGGTGGTGAGGGTGACAAAAGAGGTTTGGCTTGGCCGCTAAGGGGCTGTGGAGGGCTGAGAGGAGAGTGAGGGGGTAGGGATTATTCGTTCATAGGGGCTGTGAATAAAATTGATGATGAGTTACTAAGTGGATTGGTGGTTAGTGGTAGTGGCTAGAAAGCTTGACAAGGAAACCAGAAAAATAAATGTAATCTGGCTCAGATTGGAAATCAGAGGATAATTCAGAATGGGAGAGAATACTATGGCTCTTAGACATGTGATATATTCTGCCCTTGTGGACGTCACCCCCCTCCCCCCCCCCCTCCCCCACCCCTGTAGGTAGTGCCATCATTTTTTAATCTGATTCTGAGTTTTTATGACATGATCTATTTGATATACTAATTTATAAGTGCTACTATGTGTTTACAGAGGTCTTTGAAGAAGTTTTGGAGATTGTTTCCTACATGACATTCTTTTCTCCTACGATTTCTGTGGAGATGTGGAGTCTTTGGCCATTGATGATGGAGGCACTGTCAGACTGGGCTATTGACTTCTTTCCAAGTAAGTAGTGTCCTATTCCGGTTTTGCCTTCTTCATGATTGAACCCCCCCCCCCCCCAAGTGGATCTCGAGAACTCTCCTTAATCGTAACATGATTGCCCATTTCTCTTTTATGATATTTGTGTTATAAATATTTAGCGAGTGGGGTTGAGGTTGGTTACATACACATTGAATGTTGCTTCCTGGAGTAGATTTCCATTTAGGTTTTGTTAACAATTTCGTTTAGTTTAGGAGACAATAGCATCAGGTTTCTCTTTCAATGAATTAGGGGTAGATCGGCTGATCTAGAAAACATGCTGTCCATTTTGGAAACTTGGGATAGCTTTTGGCTTCATGTTTCTCGACAGCTTGAAATTGTTAGCTTGCTTATTGTTGGTGCGAGATGTGTAATGAAGCATGTTCTCTCAAATTTCATTTTGTTAAGACCTGCTACTTGGAAACTTTTTGGGAGAGGTCACTTAAGGTGTTCAAGAAGAATTATATAAGTGCCTTGATATGTTTTGCTAGATGCTATAGTTCTTGACTTCTGTTCTTAGTCTTTGCTAGTAACATTTTTTAAACTTGATGAGATAAGTTAGGGTATAGAAGGTATATAGGCCATACTTTAAAGAAGGCTTCTGAACTTCTGAGATTGCTGTCTTTATTTTTCGCTTTTAAACTTTGTTTCATTGTAAAACCGAGTATTGTTGATTGAGCCTGTAAATCTTTTGGTGCAGACATTTTGGTACCCTTGGATAATTATGTTTCTCGAGGAACTGATCGTTTCTTGACCTGCAAAGATCCTGATTATCAACAAAGTCTGTGGAATATGATATCATCTGTAAGTGTTTTCTGTTGACTCAGTGTTTAATCTTTTTGATTTATCTGGTTAAGTACAAGGACATTAGTAATTCCTTTTAGGCAAATAGTGTTGTTGTTGACTTGGTGTTCCATCTGTTTACAGATAATGGGTGACCAAAACCTTGAGGATGGTGATATTGAGCCTGCTCCAAAGCTTATAGAAGTAGTATTCCAAAATTGCCGGGGTCAAGTTGATCATTGGGTTGAACCTTACATGAGGGTCGCTATTGAACGCCTGCGTAGAACTACTAAACCTTATCTGAAATGTCTACTAGTGCAAGTGGTATGTATTTTAGTTTCGCTACTACTTTATCTCCTCAGAGAAGCATGGCTTGCACAAAAAGAAAACCATTTATGGCATTCAGTCTTCTTCATAGTTTTTTTTTTTTTTTTTTTTCTCTTTCATTTTAATCATTAAGTGAAAAATCAATTATTCAATTTATGTTAGTCAGTTCTTGTAATTTTCGATTGAATTTTCATTCTGTCACTTGAAAACACGCCATATGTTTAAACATAAGCACAATGCTGTGTATAACCGACCCCCCTTATCTGGCCATTGGCGGGAGCTTCCTTTGAAGCACTCCTGTAGTGTTTTTAATGTAACTATGCATATTGGTTAATTTGGAAGAGGGTGGTTCAGTTCTCCATGTGGTAGTCATGGAGAATCTTTTGTAATATCTTGTTTACAGTCATTACTGTTTAGGATGTAATGAGGTGTTTGACTATTCAATGTTTGGAAGTACCTCAACAAAAAAAAAAAAAAAAAAAAAAAAAAAAAAAAAAAAAAAAACTGTGGCTTCTGCCCCACATCCTTCTGCGATTTATTTTAGGTTTCTTCCTTGTCTGCCTTTTTTTTGTGCGAGGATTTGTATGAGACCATGTCTTGTCCTTAATTTTTGTGAAAAGTGGTTAGAGCTCGTTTGGATTGTGGGATAAGAGATGGGGATAAGAGGTGGGATAAGGAGAGGGATGAGGAGAGGGATAAGGAGAGGGATAATCCCAATCCCTTGTTTGGGTAAGTGTGGGATTAGAAGATGGGATTAGAATGGGATTTGTTAATTAGTTGTAGAATGACAATATTATCCTTTATATTTTAGTGTTCTATTTCTCATTTTAGTAATGGCAAATGTGTTATTTCAATAAGTTTTTATCCCTCCTACTAATACCTGCTCCCCCTAGGTATTAAAAATGTGGGATAAGAAATCTCCATCATTCTTATCCCACCCTCTCTTTCCCATTACCAAACATGGGAATTTGGGTGTCGGGGATAAATAATCTTATCCCGTCCTCTTATCCCTCTAAACAAACGACCCCTTCGTGTTTTTCTTATGTCGTTTCTGAATATAGTTTCTACTTTGTGCAGATTGCCAATGCATTTTATTACAACCCGATTTTGGCATTGACTATTCTACACAAGCTTGGTGTTGCTACAGAAATCTTTAACCTTTGGTTCCAAATGATTCAGCAAGTAAAACCCAGTGGCAGCCGTGCAAACTTTAAAAGGTGATGTATTGCGCCTTTTCATGTTCTTCCATGTTTGTTTTACGGTGAATAGACTAAAGTATTGTTTTAAAAATTGGGAATTTAGATCCTAATGATAATAAATCCTTGGCTTGACAGGGAGCATGACAAAAAAGTGTGCTGCTTGGGATTGACTTCCCTTTTAACTCTTCCTGCTGAGCAACTACCATTGGAAGCACAGGGGCGTATTTTTAGGGTTACTCTTGAGTTGCTTGTTGCCTACAAGGAACAGGTTGCAGGTTGGTGCTCCTCACTTACGTGGTTATCCTTTTCCCTTTCTTCTTTTGAGTTTGTGTGATGAAGGACGAGCTGTTAATATCATCATATTATATCATTTTCAAAATAACAGAAACAGCCAAGGAGAATGAAAGAGAGGATGCTGATGACATGGATGGATTTCTGTCTGATGATGAGGATGAGGGTGCTGGATCTGATAAAGAAATGGGAGTTGATGATGAGGAAGGGGATGATGCTAACAGCAATCATTTGAATCGTTTGGCTGCGCAGGTGAGTATCTGTCATTCACTGAACGGTCCTATATGCTAAACATTATGGTGAATATTACCCCTTTTTGAGTTTATTCTCACGTAAACTCACCGATGATGGCAGTCTTTGGGCTAGGATATAGAAAGATCACGGGTCAATGCATCAGCCTATAGTTCTAAGGAGAGCCATCTCTTTAGTTTTTTACTGTCTAGTTAGATCGGGTACTTATTCAATTACGAAAATAAATGTTGCCATTGACTGAGGGGGTCGTCTACTATGTCTTAACGACTCTGCAAGCTTTAAGTCATCTGAACATCCGGGCGCATCAGAATAACACGTTCAAATATCTTCATGTTGTGAATTCTTTAGAAAATAAGTTGATAAAATGTTCCATATATTTAGATATTACTTAGAAGATGCTCCCATCTTTTTCTAGGTTTTGTTGTTATTTAATGCTCTTATGTGAGGTCTTCGGTGATTATATGAGGCCATTTCTATTTTTTGCAACTTGACCATTAATGTCCTTCACTTTATCTTTTCCTTGCCTGCGTCGATGGTTCTGCAGTATACCTTGGTTTAATAGTTTAAATGTGATATGAGTGTGCTTTGCCCAGGTTTTAGGTTAAAATCTCCATGTGACTTGCTTTTTCTTGTTTTTTTTCTTTTCATGTTTTGGTTTCAAAAAATTATTGATTAGTAATTAGACTCTTTCAAGTTTTGTCGGGTCTTCATAGCTTTCATTCAAAATGTATTGTTTGGTTGTCTTTTAGATTTTTCTCTCCACATTTTGTTTTCTTGCATTTTCTCTTTAATTTTACCTTTTGATTCCTCTACTTTCCTCTTTTGCATTCTTTTCCACCTTGTGTTTTTTTATTAAAACCATTCATGTTAGCCCACAGGGATTTTTCTTGTCCGGATTTCTGATAGTTGATATTTTTTTTGAAATCATCTCTGGTGTAGTGTCTCCTTGTGGAATGTAGACTGACATTGATTTTCTTATTTAGGCTAAAGCATTCAGGCCAACTGATGACGATGATGATGACTCTGATGATGACTACAGTGATGATGAAGAGTTACAATCTCCGATCGACGAGGTCGACCCTTTCATACTGTTTGTTGATACAGTCAAAGGTACAGAAACGTGGTAAATTTTCAAGCCTGTGTACGTTCAGATTATGTTGTGTTACTTATACTGGAGCTCTGTAATTTTGTAGTTATGCAAGCTTCAGATCAGTTGAGGTTTCAGAATTTGACTCAGTCCCTTGAGTTTCAATACCAAGCTCTGGCCAATGGAGTTGCCCAGCATGCTGAGCAGAGACGGGTGGAGATAGAGAAGGAGAAACTGGAGAAAGCATCTGCTGTCTCGTCGTGATTTAATGTGGGTGCAAGTTCATAGTCAGTTTGGGTCTCAGTTCTTTGCCGATTTGCATGGATAAAGCATCCAGTGCCTGAGAGATTGTGCCTCCGATAAAGTTGAGTGAATGTTAGAGGGTTTTTGGCTGCGAGTAATTTGGCTATTTCTTTCCTACCTTTTGCGGGAGGAGATCAACTACACTCGGAGGCTCTCTCATTACAGTCTGAGGTCAGGCGTTCCTGGCGGAATATGCCTGTCGTGTGCTTCGAGTGACATAAACCATTCTCATGGTTTGAGTCATCCCTCGGGGTTTGTAGGTCTAGGTCACATTCATTTTATCTGTATGGTCAAGTGTAGGAAAATATGGTGCGCATTCTTTATGTATAGGCATCGGTGGTGTCAAGGTTGCGTTCACAGTTTTGTCTGTCGTGGCCCTATTTCGTGTTATACCTATTACAACATTATTTGGGCTGCCTTTTTTTTTTTTTTTGCGTCAGTTAATTTTGTTTTTTTTTTGAGATTGGTGATGCAGCAAGTTTAAGGAAAGACTTGCTTGATGATGTAAGACTCTTTGTACAATATATGATATGCTGAGATTGAGTTTGCGGCTTGGCTGTTCTAAGATTTCGGTTCCTATCCATGGTATTCGACAAGATTATTTTCGTCCTTTGCTAGGAGCTTTTTTTTTTTTTTGGAAAAGTTTTGCTAGGAGCTTTGTATGTTGGTAATGGTGGCTAATTGGTGGACTGATATGTTACATTCCGCCCAACCAATGCTTGGCTTTGGTTTATTAACAGATGCGTTGGTAAAGCCTCCTTTCATGCACACTTTCGTGATGACGGGCACCAGACACCCATTTATTTGTCGTGCATCCCTCTTTCGAATGCCTGTCGATAGCGACTGGGATAGAGTAGATGCATCTTAACCCCCTGAGACTAGCTGATTTCGGCATAGGCTGCTCTTTTTTTTTTTTTGTCTCTCTGTGGACGAAACCTGCAATGCCCTTGAAAATAGAAATTAGTTGACTAGGAAACCTGCTCATATGGTTAATGGGGAATTCTAAGTGATTAGAGGTGAGACTAAAGTAGGATTTAGTACTCAGGATTTCAGTTTTTTATTTGTATCGTTTTCGTCACTTGTAGATGTAGTTTAGGATTTCAGTTTTTTATTTTTATCGTTTCCATCACTTTTTTTTTTTTTTTTTTTTTGAAGACGTTTCCGTCACTTGTAGATGTAGTTTTTGGCGTTGTAGAATTGTTAATTATTTGTAGTTAGTATGATCTCAAAAAAACTATCTATACTTAGTAATTATAAGTTCAGAACAATATGAGATTTAAATTAGTAAATTGACAATCCGTCTATGGTACCCCGGGGGCCCGGGGTACCATTCTATCTGTACCCCCCGGCCCATTTACCTGGGCTAGTCCAATCCAACAGCCCAATAAGGAAAAAAAAAACAAGAAGAAGAAACAAAGATAACAATCGCGCGCACCCCCCTTTCTCACTTTCTCTCTCCTCCTGCCTCTCCTCCACCCACGACCCAGCTCCGTCCCCGGCGCCACCGCCACAGTTGCTGCTCCGGCGAAGAACACACGCCGTCAATTCGCCGGAAACCACCTCGCTTTTGAGTCCTCCACCCTTCCCCGCGCGCGCACCATTTTCTCTTTCACGCTTTTCTTCTTGCCCATTCAACCACCACGCTCGCCCCACAACGTCGCCGGCGTTCATGGCATTGTCGGCGTAGTGGTCGCTGTAATGGGGTTGGAGTGGGGTTGGAGTTGGTGGCTTGTGGTGGAGGTGGGTCGCGTGGGGTTTGGCTCGACGGAGGAGGCGTTAGCGATGATGACTCGCGGTAGTTAGTCGAGTCGGCCGGTGTGTCTTCCCCGGCGAATATTGTTGCCGGTGTGCCGGCGGTGGTGGTGGGATTTTCCGGCGAGAAAGGGTGGAAGTGGGTAAAGGAAGAGGAGAGAGAAAGTGAAATAAGGTGGAGAAAAATTAAAAGAAAAAAAAAATAGAATAATTTATTTTAGAATAAATATTGGTCATTTTATAACAAAAATAAATCATTTTATAACAAAAACATACCCAATTTATGACAAAAAAAATAATTATTGAATAGTAGACCATTTTCAACAAATATAAACCATTTATTTCGAAACATAAATAATTTTTTTTTTAAAACAATAACCATTTATTCTAGAACGAAAATCATTTATTCTAAAACAAAAATCATTCATTCCTCTTATAAAAAAAATTATTCTTATTTCTTGTATTAATTTGATTTTCTTTTAAATGGCCTATTTTTGTCCTGTAATGAACTACTTTTGTTCTGTAATGAATGTTTTTTGTCCTAAAATGAACGAATTTTGTTCTGAAATGAATGTTTTTTTTCCTAAAATAATTTTATTTGAACGAATACAATTACTAATAAAAATAACCATTATAGGACAAGAAACATTCATTTCATAACAAAAACTAACCATCCTAGGACAAAAAGTAACCATCCTAGGAGAAAAATCATTCATTCTATACAAAAACTAATCATCCATTTCAGAACAAAAACTAATCAACCTAAAACAAAAACTAATCATCGTAGGACAAAAAGTAATCATACTCAGACAAAACCCATCCATTCCAAAACATAAAGTAATCATCCTATGATAAAACCTGACCATTCCAGAACAAAAAGTAACCATCCTACGACAAAAAGCATTCATTTATTAACAAAAACTAACCATCTTAGGACAAAAACCATTCATCCCAGAACAAAAACTAACCATCATAGGACAAAAAACAAGCATCTCATAACAAAAACTAATCATTCCTAGACAAAAACCATTCATCCTAGGATAAAAAACAACCATCTCATAAAAAAAACTAATCATGGTAGGACAAAAACTATTCATCCTAGGACAAAAACTAACCAACCTAGGACAAAAATTATTCATTCTATACAAAAACTAATCATATATTTCAGAACAAAAACTATGATACGGGAGACATAGATGATATCGCCAAGCCTACACTTATCGATAAGGAAGTCCTATTGGGTACGAGTCATGACATTCACTTGGGGGAAATGCTCTAAGTCCAAGGTATGTGACTACTCTAGTGGTTACATCATTTGGAGATCAATTGGCTTAAAGAGACAAGTTAAGGTTGGGTCTATCGCCAGTTTTCAAGTTTGCCGCGATAGAACAATTTTTCCGCGATGGAGCTGTACTGAGTCGGATTGTTGGCATCATAACTTCTTCGATACTTATCCTTTGATAGTAATTCAACATCGAGAAGATAGAATTCTTTCTAAGCTTTCCAATGACTACTTATGGGTTCCAAGACGACATGTTTCCAAGAAGTTGTGATAAAAACTCTCAAGACTGTCCAAAAACATTGTATTCCGCGAGATTCATTTAACATGAGTCTTCACCTCGGAATTAGGTTCATTCTTCTTTGTTTTTTTGTTCTAGTCAAGCATTGGGAATAATGGGATTCATTATATTGAATTTCCAAGTTGTTTTTAGTCAAGTTTTCATTTTCAAGGGTTGAAAGCAATTGTTAGCTTTCCAAGTCCTAGGAGTCTTAAGTGTAGAGTCACTCCTATATAAAGGGGGTTGTACTTTCAGAATAACAACATCAACAATCGAATTTGAATCTGAATATTGAGCTTTGTTTTTGAATAAACAAACTTGTTTAAACTTTGAGAGTTCTAGCGGAACAATCTTGGTTAAGGGCTATAAAGGTAGTTTAGCTATAGTTGGTTTGCCGATCGTGGATTGGAAATCAAAGATCAAAACTAGGCGAGGTAGTCTAGGAATTGGTCGAGTTTGAGCAAGTTAGTGGCTAACTTGTTCATCCATATCTTGTTTTCTTTCATTTTCTAAACACTTAAACACAAAAACACAAAAAAAGTTACATTTTCCGCTGCAACGATTCGAGTTGGTTAAATCACATTCTTTCGAGAATTCGAGCTTCCGCGCAACTCGTATCAAACTAATCATCCTAAAACAAAAACTAATCATCGTAGGACAAAAAGTATTCATCCTAAGACAAAAACCATCCATTCCAGAACATAAAGTAATCATCCTATGACAAAAACTGACCATTCTAGAACAAAAAGTAACCATTCTATGACAAAAAAACATTCATTTCTTAACAAAAACTAACCATCCTAAACAAAAAATCATTCATCCAAGAACAAAAACTAACCATCTTAGGACAAAAATAACAATCTCATAACAAAAACTAATCATTCCTAAACAAAAATCATTCATCCCAAAACAAAAACTAACAATTCTATAACAAAATTTAATCAACCTAGGACAAATATTAATCATTTCAAAACAAAAACTAACCATTTCAGAACAAAAGTCAACCATTTTAGGACAAAAATCATCTATTCTTGAACAAAAACTAACACTTGCAGAACAAAAACAAACCATCCTAAAACAAAAACCAACCATCGTAGGACAAAAACCATTCATCCCAAAACAAAAACTAACCTTCCTAGGACAAAAATCATTCATCCCAAAATAAAAACTAACCATCCTAGGACAAAAAACAACCATCTCATAACAAAAACTAATCATTCCTAAACAAAAATCATTCAACCCAAAACAAAAACTAACCATTCGATAACAAAAACTAATCATCCTAGGACAAAAACCAATCATCCCAGAACAAAAATTACCCATTCTAGGACAAAAACAATAACTATTCTTTGTTTATTTAGTAATAATTTATTTTTGTTCAAAAATAATATATTTTTGTTTTATAATGATCTAATTTTGTTTTCTAATAATCTGTTTTTGTTTAATTTTATTTTATAAAAATAATATAATGTTTTTGTACTGGGATGATTTGATATTGTTCTAAAATGGTTAGTTTTTGTTTTGGGATGAATGATTTTTGTGTAGGAATGGTTAGTTTTGTCTTAGGATAATTAGTTTTTGTTTTAGAATGAATGATTTTTGTTCTAGGATGAATGATTTTTGTCCTACAATGGTTGGTTTTTGTCCTAGGATGGTTAGTTTTGTTATAAAATGAATGGTTTTTGTTTTAGAATGAATGATATTTGTTATAGAATGAATGATATTTGTTTTAAAAAGAATGGTTATGTAATGAATGTTTTTTTTTGTTATAAAATGAATGATTATTGTTCTAAAATGAATTCTTTTTGTTTTGATTTATTTAATCTAATATAGGTAGTTTTTGTTATAAAATGAACGGTATTTGTGTTAAAATGAACGATTTTTGTTTAAAATGAATATTTTAGATAAATAGTTAAGATTAAATCAAATAAACAAAAACAAAAAAAATACCCCTTCCCCTTCCCCTTCTTTTTTCCCTATCCTCCGCCAACCCCCCTACCCCACCCGACAACCCCATCCCCGCCGCGAGCCGTCGCCGACCACCACCAACAGCGGCCTCGACCCAGCCATCTTCACCGCCTCTCCCACGCGACCCTCTCCCCGCCACTCCACGACACCGCCGCCCCTTCCTTCTCCCCTATTATCCCCTCCCTTCTTTTAGTTCTCACTTGACATTACTTATTTGCGGGGATGGTGGTGGTGCGTGTGGTCGGCGGCGTAGGGCGAGGGGTGGGGGACGTTTTTTGGGCGGTGGTTGTTGATGACATGGGCTGGGAAAGGGAGTAAAAGAGGAGAGAGAAAATGAGAAAAAAGGGTCTTGGAGGAGGATGGAGGTGGTGGCGCGGGGTCGGGGGTGCCGCCGTGGGGTCGCCGTAGCGGCGCCCACCGAATGGTGGTGGTGGCGTCGCCTTGGGTGGTGGTCGGTGAAGGTGGCCGGCGGTGGTTAGGTGGTTCGTGGTGGTGGTGGGTGGGTATGGGAGGAGAGAGAAAATAAAGGGGGAAAGGGAGAGAAAATGGATTGGGTTTCAATTGAAGTTTATTGGGTCAAGTTAGACTTTGGCCCAACTCAAATTGAGCCCAGGTAAATGAGCCCAGGGGGTTCTTGGTACCCCGGGGTACGGTAGTATTTGCGGTAAATTGATATATAATAACTTAAGCGTCAAACTTTGTATTTAATCAATTGGTCAAACAAAGACATAATTTTATTTGAACCGGTTACATGTCTCATAGTACAAGTTTAAAGTTAACCATCGAGTGAAACCATGTCCATATGAGTAACATGACCAATTGGCAATTGAACACAAAACCGACAGGGTTGGGACTTGGGAGACTTGAGAAGAAGAACAAAGGAAGGCAAAAACAAACAAAAAACAAACAAAAAAACAAAAAAAAAAAAAAGAAAAAAAAGAAAAGGAAATATCGGGAGGAGAAAATCAGAAAAATTCAGACATTTTCGCGGGATCGTTTTGTTTGTTTCTCTCTCCTTCTCCTCCGACAGGAAGACAGAAATGGCGAAACAATATGTTGGGATGCAGGCGATCTTGCTGATCTTCGTCGTATGTTTCACATTATCAAATGCTGCAAACGACACCCTTGTCAATCCCAAGTGCAACAGAAAAGGTCGTTTGGTATGTTTTTTTCTCCTTTTTTTTTTTTTTTTTTATCTTTGATTTTCCTCGTCATCTTATGCAATTTTTTAGCTGGATTTCTGATAAGTTTTGTGCCTTTTTATCGTTTGTTACATGCAATCGAATTTGGTAAATTTTATTTTGTGGGAAATTGATAGGATAAATTGCAATGTGGTTGAAATTTGATCATTTTCTCAGCTGAGAGGGATTTTTTGTTAGGATTGTATTCGTTGATTGATTGAGTTATTTGGTAGGCGTAATGTTGACTCTTCATATTCGCTTTTTCGGAGAATTTGTCAATATTTGTGTTGAATGTGAGCTAGTTTGTAAGCTGATTAGAGAGGAGGTATTTCGGTTCGTTGGATTAAATTTTTGTAGTGGGAGCGCATATAACTCCGAAGACACAAAGGCTCATATGAGACGGTGTTTTGATGCTAAGACGATCAGCAAAAGTAGTATATTGGTTACTATTTCCCAACATAAAAGGAGGAGGGGTTATATAAAGGAAATAGTTGGTGTCGTAATTAGTTATTGAGAGACCATCTCACAATGTTACAGACGACGTATTGCTTAGATTGTTTTAGATAGTGTTTTATACTTTTGTGTTGGCTAGTTTGTATATTAGTTAGAAAGGCTCCAAGGGTACAATGAATCAAAGTTGCGTAAGCCTGATCTAGGCTGATTTTGAGGGAGGACTGGTTTACAGTTACAGCTCCGATGTGGTTAGGAGTTAGGACTGAGACTCCATGTTTTGAACTTTGTGTTTTTAACTTGTCACTATTTTATGTAATGTTAGGTTTTAACTTCAGCCGTGAACTTTTAGGCCAGTCTTATTGTTGACTCCAAAAGTTGCTTATGAATCTCTTGATTGAGGATGTATCACGAAATAGGGAACGTGCAAGCATCCTTGGGAACACTTAAAGACTTATCCCATGTAGAGACTTAATTGGAATTTCAATCATCCTTGAAAATACTTGCAATTGTAGTAGGAGCAGAATACCTAAAATCTATCTGGGTCTTGTGTCTTCTTAATTTTTTATCGGAATGGACATCTTCTTGAGCGTCCTAAAATGCCTATTGAAACTCTTTAGGAAGAGATAGCTATGCGCCTATGCCTTAAAAGGCTGATTCTGTAAATATAAAAGTGCAGTGACCTACCTAGAACATTTGAGTTATAGATCGTTGTTCATGGAAAGTGACAAAAAGCAATCCCACTTGTGGCGTCTTTTATAAATTTAATTCAACTTTTTATAATTCACAAAAAGAACCAACCTTTGTGTTTCCTCACAAAATTTAGCTAAGCTTATTGAAGAAGAATTTCTAATACTGTAGATTTCTTGACGTCGTTTTGTATTTTTTGCATATCGAGACCTAAATTCTCATTTTTGAAAATTGATGGTGCATTTCTATAAACAAGGTGTATAGGCTGGATTATTCTTGGAGTTATGGTTGGATGACTTTTATGAACTACAAAAGGTTTGATTATTCTTGTTAGTCCTCGAATAGGTTGGATCTAAGTCTCCTTCTTTATTTCTGTTTTTGTTCTATTACTTGTTACAAAGTTCATGTGACCTTATGTTGCGTTATTTGAAATATTATCTCCTAGCACATTGGTTGTAGTCCTTTAGTGTGTGTATGGGTGTGAGGGTGGGTGGGTGTGTGTTTGTTTGGGTTCCTTTATTTTCATTTTGTGTGTGTAAATGGTAAGAAAAACATGATCAAATTTGATATTTTATACTGTTTCCTTGGTTTTTGGGTCCTTGTTGGCATCATCTTTCTGTCTCATCTCAAACCATTTCAGAAAGAACAGATCACGACTTTTAATTCGTCTTTTATTTTTATGAAATCATGCTCCTTATTCCCCTGCCTATACTATTAATGTCTTTTTATATAATTTTTTTAATATATGTAGTTTGTATATGTGTTTGTGTTTGATGGATACTTTCTGCAGGTTAAGGTGAAGTACTGGATCGATGGTGTTAAGAAAGAAATGATTACCGGATTGACTGCAAAATTTGGTCCATTCCCTCCTCTGGAGAAGAAAAGTTCTAGATTGCCAGCTGTGATCACAAATCCCTTTAATTGTTGCTCTAATCTGTCATCCGAGGTTTGTTTTCCTTCCCATTTAAACATTATATACCTTGCTTTTGTTTTCTCCATTTTATTTTGTTGCTTTCCTCTCCTTGAACATTATCCCTTTTAATTGTTCACTATTATTTATTGCTTACATAATCGACTTAATGATTATATCCTAACATCCCTGCCTTATTTGAGTTCATACAGCAAATAAATAAATAACTTATTCTGTGCAAATATCCTCCGGATACCTGACTATGAATCTACTGGTCCATTCCGTTTGCTGACCATTGCTATGATCTTGGTCTGATATCCTGAAATTTGGGGCGTGGCCTCGTGTAATAAGATAGACCTTGAGTATGGGCTTTTGGCTAAGAGAGCACCTTTTGACATTAGAAATGTATTTAAAATACCCTGGTGTTACTGGATGTCGTTTATACTTTAAGAAAGTACTCTTAAATACTTAAATCTTGTCCGTCCGTAGAGCTATGATGTGATGCATGGACTATCAATTACTAACATACAAGATCCCTTTTACTTAACTGAGAATGGAGAATTTACCGACAACAAAACCTTAGACCCAAAATGCTTTGGTCAGCGATGGAGAACCTTTAAGCATGAAACAAAAATTTGCTATCATTTCTAGGCTACATTATATAGTGCAACTGAAAGGCCCCTTAAGAAGGATGATGTCAACTTTTGCGTTAATCTTAAACCAAAAATCATGGGAAGTGTGAAACTTTCACCTGCTGAGTTGGATTATGAAGGAAGGTAAACTTTGGGACTAGATAAGCTCTTTTTTATTTTTAGTGACCACCTGGACTTTACCTACGAGTCTTAATCAGATCTTTTGTATCGTGTGTAAATTCTTTAGTAGAGATGGGCCGGACGATATATTGGTTGCCTGATTTATTCTAAAAGTATTGTTGTCAAGTTTTTTAAGGACACTTCTTGATGGGCTTATTTATTAGACGAAATTATGATGTCGTGCTTTATGTTCTAAGGCTTCGTTTGGTTGGATGGAAACTATTGTCAGTGAAAAATATTTTTCCATATAAAGTGCTCTTGAATGAAATTTTGAGTTATGGCAATTTGGCTTCCCCATCTCTCTCAATCTCATGAGTTCACAGTAATTTTTCCAAACAGGGGTAATCCCGCATCTTGAATGGGTGGTAAGATTTTATTTACATGTTGCCGATCAAATTTTCTTTGATTGGCTTATGGAAAATTATAAACAAAAGAGAAAGTTAGGAAGATAATGAGAAAAGGGAGAGTGGTTAGCAATTGGACCCCCCCCCCCCAAACAAAGCGAAGTGGGAAAAGCATTCTAGAAAGATGTTTTCCTCAAAACAAGAATCAGTAAACTACTTATCTATATCCCGAAGGACAATATTCTTCAACTAATGCACACAACTCTTGTAGAGAGAACCTTGGTCGTAAGTTGTAACCCCCCTTGGGCTGCTTGGAATTCCAAGGCCCCTCCAAAAGCTTGCCTATCTGTGTGGGCATCTGTTTTTGTAACATCCAATAAGATGGGTAGTCACCCTTTTACACGTATATCCTCTCGTGGACTCAATATGATTGTAGGAGTCGATTATAAACATATCATAAGCCCTTTAAATTTCCGTTGTGGGATAAACCACATTTCATTAACCTTGGGGTGTTATAGTTTTTCTGATAGATCTACTTAGTGCAACTTGAAGCCTCATTTTTTTTTATCCAAGTTGGCCATTGCTGGTTGTGCAAACCAGACGTCTAGGGCTCTCATATTTCAGGATGTGATTGCAGCCTGAAAACTAAGGGTGGGGATGTCTTGGGTTCATGATGTTTTGACAATGGTTCTTTTGGCTATCTGGTGCTTTATTTGGAAGGAGAGGTCTGAGTGCACTACTTAATTGGAAGTTAATTCTTAACTCTTCTTTCTTTTTGTGTGTGTGTGTGTGTTTGGAGATTCTTGTTTAACAAAATTTTGTCCTAAGCAACATTTTTCTTTACTTTATTCTGCGGATTTAAGTAGAGGACAGTCAAGGGACATGATTTTCTTTTTGCTTTTGCTCTCTGTTTGTAAATCGGTTGTCACCGCATTGGTCTCCCTTATACTGTCTTTACTTTTATGTAAATAGAGGGATTAAGAGTTGTCTGGATGTTAGTTTGTGTAGTTATTCTATTATTTAAAATGGTTCGTGTGGCTGTTTGGAGATGCATTTCAAATATAGTCAATTGGTGTTTGGGGCTTCTTCTGGAGATGGACATTTTTTTTGTTTTTTGTTTTAATGTAGTTGGATCCAAATGAGTTTTACTCAGACATGATACTCTGAAGACATGATGCCATAGTGTTCGTCCCCTTCTTTGGGTTTCTGCCCTTGTTTTGTGATCATGTATCATCCATTGGCTATCCCTCTAAACTACATCCTTGTTACTCCTCAAAAAGAAAGAAAGAAAACAGAAAAGATCCATGTGAGATAGAATTGTTGTGTTTGGATCTGTTTGCTGTCTTGCTGCCCCATATATCTTTCATTGTTGTCTGATAGTAGTATGAAATATGCTTAGCATACCCTTGGTCTCTTGCACCGAGGACTCAAAATGCTGCTTTCAAAGGACGAACATTTTCCTTCCGTCATGGAGACCAAACAGTTCTAGTGGGGAAGGATCCATCTGAATCATTTGTCTGTATAAATAGATTATTTCATGCTAATTTATAAAAACTATGGTTCACATATCACTTTTTCATTGGAGATGCATTTGAATCATTTAGTGACGACTACTTTTTGAGGCTTCGTAATGTGACCGAAATATTAAATTGGCTCGATAAAAACTGAGCGTCCTTCGTGTGTTGTGTAAAGTTGGTAATAATCGATGCAATTTTCGTTATGGGCTTTAATAAGGGCTATATACATTGAATGTTCCAAACCCCCTTTACCCCACGTCCTCACCTTAGGTAGGAGAATTTGAGGCACTGGTATAATGTTGTTGGTTGCTTGTTGGAGTTCTTTATCTAATACTGTACTCAACAGAGAAGCTTCGTTCCTTGACTCTCTTTTTTTTTTTTTTTTGTTTTCCTGAGTGGATCATATTCAAGCAAATTTATGATACTTTTCTTTGCCTTCATTGCAGTTGCATCAATCAGTCGCACTGTCTAGTCGTGGTTCTTGTGAATACACAATTAAGGCCAAAGTTGCTCAAGATGGAGGTGCTGCAGCACTGGTGGTCATAAATGACCAAGATGGTAGGTTTTTTGTATCTAAAGTTGTTGATGTACCTTAGTTTCAAAAAAGGCAAGAGGTCCTATGAGATGCTAGGCTCATCCAGCCTGAGGTGCAGCCACGCCAAGAGGCATGGCTAAGGTGCGTGCCTTTGGGCGCAACCACATTATAGATCTCAGACTTATAAATGAAGAGTTTCTTCTGTCTTGTTAGGCTTTTGAGATCGCTAAAAAATGACGCATGTAAACTTCTTTCGGACCACAAAATATATTCGTAAAATATGGAAATTTAACATGATCGATACTTGGTGTTGATAGTATCTTCATTTCCCAACAAATTTTCGGATAAAGATCAAGAAGCTTCCCCCCGCTTCCATGAGATGATGAGCTATGTGCCTTCACCTTGTTGCCTTAGACTTACATCACCTCGGTGTGTCTCACGCCCCTTGAAACTGAGTGATGTTTCTACTGTCTACTGAATGGCAATCCCATCATGCCCATTCATCGCATATGGAACTACTGAATGTCACGTGAAAGGCTTTGTTATAAATAATCAATGTTAATCTTGGTACATTTTAGATTTCAAGTGATAGGGAAATTGAAAATATGAAGCATATCACTTACAAGGGGAGTTGTGTAAATCACTGCTATTAGACTGTACACTTCTCCCATTGCATGATAGATTCACTATATGCATGGGTGACTGAAACTTCTATGCAAATATGCACTTTGTTGGTATGAGTGGTGTTCTCCTTGCCATCTAATGCTATCCATGTCACTTGATCCATTTCATTTGGTGGGCACTAAATATGATATTCCGTTGTTTCTTCTCCAAGTTTGAGAATTTCATTTTTACATTCCAAAGATTTTTTGTGCTGAGTTCCTACATACGGTACACATCAGTAAACTTCAGATTATTCTGGATTCTAGCTACATTTGGTGCTAAAAGACGTTATTTCAGTTTAAACTGGAACTCATGACCTAGGGATGGTAATGTATTTCTGTAACTAAACTTAGTGCTTGTCTTCATGATGGTTTTATTTGACCGGTGTCTGCTATTCTGTTTCGTCTGACAGAGTTCGCTGAGATGGGTTGTGCAACGAATGACACAGATCTGGACTTTACGATTCCACTTGTCATGATCCAAAAATCAGATGGAGACATTTTAAACAAAGCTTTTGAATCTCGGAATAGAGGCAAGCCTTTTTAGCTTTTTATATGTAGTTTTTTGAAGGTCTTGTTCTCTTTTTACCCTATTAAGATCAAAATAGGTTTTTATTAAGTGCTGGGTTTTAGCATCTGAAGCAACGCTAGGGATAGTGATGATATACGTGAAGTCGGATACTTTTCTTACAGGATTTTCTATATTGATCAAATTTTGCAGTTCTGACAGTTTACCCTTCTTTTATTCGCAGTTGAGATTCAGATGTACTTGATAAAACGTTCAGTTGTGGACCTCTCCAATAGCATTATATGGTTGCTATCTTTTGGAACTCTAATTCTTGCGAGTGTTTGGTGTGATCTGGCCGGACGTGATGAGAGTGATGAGCGATATAATGAATTGTCACCAAAGGTTTGCTTTCTCACAGTGTACTGTTCCTATCTCATTTGGTCTGCTCACCTGCAGTACCCCCCTCCCCACCCAAGAGCACTTCTTATATTCACATTTTATGTCCGACCACCAACAAACGAAAACAAAAAAAATCCATGCATAACTGACAACTAACCCCCTAGGATGCCTTGCTGGCAAAAGGGGGGTTTTCTGAATCCCGAACCATCTTCCAGTTTTGGAATATTTGACCCACAATGTTGCAAATTAAAAAATCTCAATATGATGGAGTAACCAGGAAATTACCCCTAAAGAGTGGAGGGAGGGAATCCCGAGAATCATGTCAAACAGTATACACTTGCTGATGATAGTTGGAAATTGGAGAGATACTGAAAGATTGAAGTGATTGTATTGTCCATTCATGATACCAAGACCCCCATCCTTTTTTGAACAGCATATGTCTTGCCAATTTACCCAATTGAAGGCTTAATTCAGGTCCTTATTTAAGATAATAGAGTTGTTGTTTAGGATTGATATTTCTAATGCATATAGGAAAGTAGTATCTAAATCTTTGAAAACTTATAAGAATAGGAAATTAAATTTAATGACAATAGAAAAATGCATGTCGAGTCACCATTTTTCAAAAAGTCCAGCAGAAGTTTCTTGTGAATATAAGAAAATAATTCTAATTTTCAAGGCTTATTTCTATTCTATCGAATGTTCCATTAATCTTTTATTGGAGTATTGTTATTGCAATCATTATTTGTTCATCAGTGTATCATCATCACCATCATCTAGGTGAGTAAGGATAGATTACCTTACATGTTATAGTGAATATTAGTAATGAGATAAGTCCTAACTTCTGTAGCTAAGACAGAAGTCATGCAGGCCTGGAGTGAATACTTTCAGTGTTAGGTTTCATGTAGTTATATTTCTCTAACAATATCTGTTTAAAAAAAACGAAAAAAGAAAATGCAAATTGAAAGGCAGAGGACAACACACTCAGGTCCCATAGGCTTAAGTTGCATCAAGCAAATTATACGTTTCTTCTACCTTTGTGTATGTATATATATATGTTTTTGCTTATCACCAATAAATGGTCTCACCTATCTGTATGATTATTTGTCCTGGCTATATATCTCCAGCTAATGAGCTTTCTGAAAACCCTTAAGATATTTCACAGAAAATCTTATCTTGCCCTCTTCCTGCTCACCTTCCTGGTTGCATATCATCACTTTTTACAAGCTGCCTTGGTATTTGTTTAGTGATGCCAATATTAATATCAATCAACTTTATGGGCAGGAGTCTTCCACAGTTCAGGACAACTCAGAGAAGGATATACTCGACATAAATGTAGTGGGTGCTGTAGTGTTTGTCATTGCAGCTTCTGCCTTCCTGCTGTTACTTTATTTTTTTATGTCATCATGGTTTATCAGGGTTCTAATAGTTATGTTCTGCATCGGAGGTGTTGAGGTAATCCTGTTTCCTGATATCTTGTTGGATGCTGGTCTTAATTCTTTCTAATGGGCTGTTTATATTCTAGTATTGGTTTAAGAAGGTTTTCTTCTAGGCATCAAGGTGATAAACAAAATGGCTTTATATCCATGTCTCCAACTCTATTAGTGCAATGTTTGTAGATTGTGGTTAAGGGTTGTAATGTACATATCTGTATAGGTTATAAGCTTCAGTTCTCAACTAAGGGTAAAGCACGAAAAGCAGCTTATATTAACAGGTGGAGTTTTAAAAGTTCTCAAACTATAGCTTGAATTTTCTCCTTCTACCCCCATTTCCTGTGCACGGGTAGGGCACAACTATGCTAAGGGCTTGTAGAAGTCTTTTATTTTGAACTGTTGATATAGGTGAAATAATTTGTCCAATAAGTTTGATCTCCTTTTGTTCCTATTCAGGCCATTTTACCAATTGGGCTAAAATTAGTATCGTGTCATATGTTATAAGATTTGGCTGTATAATTTTGTGTGTGCTACTTTGTATCTGACATGTTATCACTTGTACCTCTTAAGGGATGATTATTGATTTGGTTAAATTTATCCTTTTTCCCATTATTAACACCATTCTTTTTTGTAGGGAATTTACTATTGTGTAGAAAGTCTTGCTCTCAGGTACGACTTGAATACCCTTCACTTTCACAGCTTTTCATACTTCTTATCATGACACTACAATTTTGTCCATGTTGACACACAGACGATGCAGACTCGCACAAAAATCTATCAAATTACCTCTTGCTGGGGAGGTTTATATTCTCCATTTTCTGGTCATAGTTCTGGGTATAGCCTTTGCTGCATTTTGGTTTGCAACTCGTTCCCATTCATACGCATGGATTGGTCAAGATCTTCTTGTAAGCCCTCAGTAATTAATTTTTGCTTCCATCTGTTTATTATGAGATGAAACAGTTCTATGAGATAAAAGACATACCACTGGATTAAAGCCAATCTTGGAACAAATCATTTTATGTGGTCAGGGTGATGAAGCCCTGTCTTACATGCCCGCTGTTACTCTTAAATTTCCAGCTTTATGTTGACTTTTGGTGGTTCAGGAAAACTTAGTGAGATGTGTCTTCTCAATTGGTCTTGTAATCTCCATAAGCAATTCAATATGTATAAAATCATCTTTCAAACTTGTGTGTCAAATACTTCAAGGTGCTGCATGGAAAAATCATGCTTGGTTTTTTTTGTCTTAATCTCACTAATATATCCGCGCATTTCTGCAAGGTTACACTCAACATACATAGCTGAGTTTTGTTGTTTCCTCCTTTTCACCAGGGCATTTGTTTCATGATTAGGGTTCTACAGATGGTTCGGTTACCAAATATTAAGGTGTGAAGAATTCTGCCCATTTCATAATTATCTATCAAAACGATTTATAAATGTCAAGATTACTTGTGACTTTACAGGTTGCATCAGTTCTGCTGTGCTGCGCATTCTTTTATGATATTTTCTTCGTCTTCATATCAGGGCATATATTCAAGCAGAGTGTCATGATTGCCGTGAGTTTTTTTTATTTTCCTTTCTTATGATCTATATATGTTTTTCTGTTAACACTTTGTTCCCCCATCTAAATCTGTGTTTATAATCAATTTAATTTCCAAATTCAAGAAAGGGAACGTGCACCCTTGTTTCCTTAATTTAACACAGGATTTTTCCTTTCCTCGTTTCCTTGGTCAAACTCGCCTATGCTACTCTACTTTTCTTCCCGAGGAGAAATAGGAAGTTATTGATTCCCCATAACTCCTTGTGACCCACCACACGAACCTTGCACCAGCACTTAGGCTATTAGGCATCTACCATGTGACCTCGCACTACCACTGAATCACCCACTGCACGACCCTAGCATTGCCACAACCCAACTAGATCAACAATCCTTTTCAAAGCTTGCAGGAGGGAGGAGTGTCTCAGATCTCGTGGCAAGGTTGCGACTGAGAAAGAGAAAAAGACCTTTCATGGTGGTGGTGAGTGTTTAAGTGCAGGAGAAATGGGTGGGGCCGAGGATAATGTCTGACAGTATTAATGGGCATAGAAGAGAAAGAAGGTGGAGGTGGTCTGTTTTCGTAGGAAGAAGAAGAGGGCCACAGGTGCGGAATGGGAATAATTGAGGATGGTTACCAGACACTTTAAGGCAATTTAGGGGGTTTTAGTTCTTTGCTTTGTTTCCCTTTCTTGCCATTTCCTTCCCTACTACCTAACCGAATGACCACCAGTCTTTCTTTCACCATATTGGTGGTGAGATGTACTTCCTATCTTACTTATCAAAAAAAAAATGTACTTCTAGTTCTTGGAGGATCTGATATTCAATGATTCTAGCATTCTACGTTTGGAGTTGTGATGGTAAACTTGTGCGGTCCAAAGTAGGTATTGAATCTGGAAATGGTCGGGGTTCTCAAATAGGGTTTCCTTGCCTCTTACTCCTACAAGTAGGAGATTGTCAAGTTTAGAACTTATTTTGTTGGTAAAATCAGAGAGGAATTCTCTCTCTTCCTCTTCTCCTCACCCTTATCACATCCTGACTATAATTTTAACTTGGGAGTTCCAATTCAGACAGTATGGTATCTTTCATGGATTACTTTGTGGAAGAATTTAGGTGGACTATCAAACTTGATAAGTTGAGACTTGTTGTGTGTTCGATTAGACTTTAGAGGATACGTCAGTGTTTACCACTTGTAACTGTGTAACTCTTCCTATAAAAATTTGATTTAGAAATCCAATTTTGCAAATCCTGAAGGCTTTGGTGTGGGCTGCATGTTCACACAAGCTCAATGCATGATGCATTAAAAGTATATCTATCCAGATGCTGGTGTTGTTTGCCTGTATGTGGATGAGTTGAGTAGTCTTCTTCAGCTGTATTGCACTGTTGTTGGTTAAAAAAGTGCGCCGTTATTGTTGGATTAGCCTATAGGGGCTCTATCCTGGATTTGGTACTTTCGTCACGTTGTTTTTAAGCTACACTCAGACCTTATCATGATTATGGTTCTACTTTATTCTTTTTTAAAAGATTTATTCATCAAAGGAAGAAAGTCGGACAGTATCTTGAATGAAGGCATTTTAGTATAAGGGTGCTGATTTTGCCAAGGCAACAATTACAGTTGCCAAGGCAAAATTAATGGACTTCCTATTTTGTCCTCCCAAAATAATTGTGAAATTTGCAATTTTTGACGTTTTTAAATGAGTGTGTACTACCATGGTGTATTTTTTCAATACCCTCTCCTACCCCTTCCCCAAGCAAACCAACACCGGCCCTGCCCATCCCCGCCGCATGTTTACCCTCACCTCCTATGGCATACACACCACCACCAGGATCGGCCGACAGGGCAGTCCTACCCCGTATCTATCTTACCAAACATCCAACAATTTGCAACTTCAATCGAATAATCCTCTTGATTGGCAGTAAAACTCCAAATTAAGCGTTGATAAAAGTTACAATCCCCAAATTCTAGGATTAACCAACCAATCGATTAAAATTGATTTTTCATTATGAGATCAGATAGTCTTAAAGAGATCGTGCGTCGTCATCGATCGCGGAATGGGCAGAGCAATATTGGTTTTGCGTCCCCAACGCCGCCGCCGCAGGGGTGTGGTTCAAGATCCGTATGCAATAAACTTGGGGCAGGAACGATGCGAGTAGGTTCGAGGAGTGCAAGACGGGTGGTAGAATCAATGGACAATGGTGGTTGCAGGCCATGGGTGGAAAAAGAGTTTGGAAGGAGTGAGGAAGTCGTAGGGGAGCTGATAAAATTATGCAATTGAGGATTTGTTTTCAATTGGACATTATATTATTAATCATTTGCTCCCCAAGTCCCTATTTTACTAATTAGAGGATAAAATAGGAAGTCCATTAATTTTGCCTTGGCAACTGTAATAGTTGCCTTGGCAAAATCAGCACCCTTAGTATAATATCTTTCTAAGGTCTTCAGATTCTCTCAGACATCGAAGTTTAATTTCTCTATATTCAAATAATAAGTTGCAAATATCAATTTAATTTTGATACTAGAAAGGTCGTGGTGATGGTGTTATTATGTAATAAGGTATCATATTGTGAAATATATTTGTTCCTATCGGAATATGTGGAGATGAGTCCTCTCTGCTGTTATTCAGTGCCATCTTTTTAATTTAATTTTTCCTTGCTGTAAATGTTGGAAGAGTCCAGTGATTCTAAATTAAGAAGTCTATCTTATGCCACTTCAGGTAGCCACTGGTGCAAACAGTGGTGGGGAAGCCATTCCTATGCTATTGCGAGTCCCCCGGTTTTATGACCAATATGCTGGGTATGATATGATTGGATTCGGCGACATCCTATTTCCTGGTTTGCTTGTGTCATTTTGCTACAGGTATATTATACATCAGTTGTTCATTTTCATTACGAGTTAGTTTAAGGATGCTATGACTCTAATCTGCCGATTTTTTTTATTAAGTTCATTAATAATAGGCTCATAAACTGGAACATGCTGCTTTTGTTAGCAAGGACCTAACATAATAGAAAATTCTACTGGGAATGTGAAATGTAATATGAGGGCACGTGTAATACAAGCGTTTGAGAGAGGCTTGTGTGGAAGAGTGTGTTCAAGCTGTGCCATTATCATTTGCCTAATATGATTGGGAATTGTTAATGTTTATTGAAATCTTTATGAAGTGTCTAGGGGTTAGAGATGTAAGGAGACGGGGATGAATGGTTGCACATAGTTACCCTGAGGGCGGAGAGAGCAATTACTCGTACTTTTTTTTCTTTTTTTTTGTGACGTTGCTTGACGAGTTTGAAACACTGAAACTTGAAGATGGCCATGTGATGTTCTGCTAAATCCATCTCAATCCTCTATTCTGTGACAGATATGACAAGGCAAATAAGAGGGGTTTTGTCAACGGGTACTTTCCCTGGCTGGCAATTGGTTATGGCGTCGGTAAGATATTCTTTCACCATCATGGTTTCGGCGTCTTTGTCACTCGTTGATAATTTTTGCCACTTGACACCTAGTCTTAGTTTCGATTATATTTCGCTTGGTGTTGGGGGAAACTCAACCTAACCCTTTTCAAAGCCAGTAAGATAGTATTGTTATCTTGTTTACTGTTATACATGTACTACCTCCCTCTTAAGAGTTAAGACCAACCTCCTCGGTCCCATATGTTTGTGAGAGGGATTCGTAATTTTTAGGAAGGTTGAACTTACAGGGAAGTAGTATGAAATATATTGCCTTTTAACCATTACCTGTCATAAGTTGGCATGTATTTGTAAATGTGTTGGTTGATTCATGCAGTGATAGAAATCTCACTTGGAAGCAAAGAATTCCGTTGGGTTGGGATGGGTTTCGGTTAATCAAAAAATTTCAGTTTTACATTATTGCGAGATGGCTTTGTCAGCGTTCTGATAGGGTATAGTATTCTGGTTCTTTGGGAATTTGGGCCTTGACAACTGGTTCTCATGTTGAGTTCCTACTTTGATTCCTCGCAGGGTTATGTCTGACGTATTTGGCTCTGTACCTCATGGAAGAAGGTCAACCTGCACTTCTTTATCTTGTTCCATGTACATTAGGTAAGTTTAATCAGCTAACTACACATCCCGTGTCCTTATCTTTCTTCATCAAACACAAATCTATAACGTTCTCTGTCGTGTGTTTGTTGTCCAGGTGTGGTGGTGATACTTGGTCTGGTGAGAGGTGAACTAAAAGATCTCTGGAATTGTGGCTCGGAATCTGAGTCACTTGTACAGCGAACTGTTGTAGCTTGAAGGACAAAGATGATCGTGTATACTGGCAAAGAAATGGCGTGAAAAGATGTAATTTTAGACTGTATAATCTCTTATTTTAATTTTATGTTTCCCTTATTCTGGTTTTAGTGTTCTTTCATTCACCCCTACTGTTCTGGAAGAGGAGTCTGTCACAATGGGGGTGAGAGTTTATGGACAAAACAAGCATTGTATAGAAATGTTTGTACAGATTTATACCTAAGCAATGTGAGATATATTCATAACTAGGTTTGTCAGTGATCATATATTCTAACAGATTATCACCATTTCCGCGATTATACATTTTCCATATTTTTTCATTCTATTGAGACTCCTGGAAAATCAACAAACGGAGCAAAACCTAGTCTCTATTGCGACAAATCAATTACTAACTCCTTGGTTCCAAAATTTGTGTTAATCAATCTAATAATAGTAAGGCTATCGTTATGAATGACATCCAATCTTATGGCACTCCATTACATAAATAATATATCTCTCTTTTTGGCACACTTTAATATATGTGTTTGTCAATGGTACCCTTGCATCCATAATTTTTTTAGTCCAAAATATGTTAAGAAAGCATTGCAAAACAAAAATAATGATATAATTTTAATTATTTTTTAATAAATGTACAAATAAATATTTAGTTTTGACGAAATATAGAAAATGAACAAAATACAGCAAATGGTTGTTCGACACATGGCTCAAATGTATTGGCCAAGTAATGAAAAAGAAAAGTGTCAAGAGAGTTTGACAGCGCCTCAACGTGGCATTGTGGAAAGAGGATGCCATGAGTTTTCATTACTTTATTATTTCTGCACGCTTATGAATTGTCCTTTTGGGTGCAATGAATTTTTATGGTGATAAAAACAGCCTAAGTGATGTTAGGGTCCCTTTGCATGGTCCTTCTATCGGTTCATACCAAGCTCAGGTCACTTTGTGAGTTAGATCCTCGAGTAAATCCCCTAATTTCACAGAGATTGAGCCCTCCGATAACTTAACTAAAAATACTTAGGACCCCGGGAACAAGATCTAACCATTATACTGTTCGGATATGCGTCCTAAACTTTTGGAGCTTGTGGATTGCGGTGTCCGAGAAATAATCGTTTGAACTTTTCGCCAAAATCGAACACATCATGCTCATGTGCCATACCCTCTCGATGCGTGTCTGCGTATAATTGTAGGAGCTTGTAGATCTGAACATGCTCACAACCGATATGAAATTGTTTGAAGTTCCACCGAAATTGAACGAGGCGTATGCAACCTATTCACGCTTCACACCCTTCCAATGCATAATAAGCAGAAGTACACTAAAATGACAATTAATTGTTATTTAAAAAATCATAATCTGAGTTAAATGAATTTGATCAAATACTTAAGAAATTAAGGCATACTTCCCGATACAACGTTACGAATACATAACATATTATTATAGGCGCACCGAGTCATTTGGCTCAACAGATATATACTAGGATCGGGTGCGTGCCATGATCACATGATGTCATCCCAAAACACATCTCTCTACAGTCTCCTCCATTTGCGGCAATCGTAATTCACAAGCCTTCATAAAAAAAAAAAAGGAAACCCACCATTTTTGTTGAGCTGCAAATCAAATCCCATTTTTCGAAGAATAATAATGAGGGGTTTAAGCAGGTTGAAGCTTGTTCGTCAAGCTATCAATTCTCTCAAATCACACCCTTCTATCAAACCATCTCGTTCTCTCTCCATTCTTTCTTCTTCTTCATCTTTATCTCGCACTCCCTCTTCTTACCATTCCTCCCATTCCCGTCCTTCTACCTTTCTGGGTTCCCATCCATGGACTCCGTTCCAAGGTATTATTACTGTTACTTCACATGTTTTTATTGTTTTAAAATAGTATGGCTCTGATTCTCAGAAAACCCCAGAAATTATAGGAAGAAATATTTGGGAATATTGGAAATTTTATGCACACAAAGTTATGTGATTGTAATAATAATAATAATAGTATGATTGGTGATTGTTTATGTTGAATTTTGGTTGATTTTTGTATTTGGGTTTTCTGAGTTTTTTAGAAGGATGATAAGTGAAATTCACATGGGTCATTGTATGTGTGGTTAATGTTGATTGGTGAATAGGGCAAAGGAGGAGCATGTTCATCCAAACGCAGCCTACGCCGAATCCGGCTTCACTGATGTTTCATCCTGGCAAGCCGGTTATGGATGTTGGAAGTGCTGACTTCCCCAATGCTCGTACCGCCATGAATTCACCTTTGGCTAAATCACTTTTCGGCATTGATGGTATTGCCTCCTCTATGCTTGTATCTATGAGAATTCAATTTTGAGAATTCGACTACTTGTATTGCACTATCCTTTGATATCTAATAAAACTATCCTGCGTTCTCCAATTCGACTTTTTGTTAGTTGTTTCTAATGTTCACTTTAATTGTGTTTTTCTTTGGGAGAGAAAAAGTTTAGGATTTTGTTCTTTCCTGAAGAAAGTTTTAAAACGGGTCTTAGTTTTATGGACAACTTCAAAATCAATCGAGTAACAAAGCAATTCACATAGGATTAGTGTTATGTTACAAGCCTTGGCAGACTATCTCCATTCTCCTTTTTAGCATATTCGTGAAAGGTTTGTACCATACTTGCCACCTATATGAGCTTAATGACAGCTATACGCAAAAAAGAGAAGCTTTTTCATGGAGCCTGCTATGACATACCTTAACTCTTACTCCTCCGTCCCAATATAAATTTCCCATCTCATTTGAATACGTGAGAGGTTTTTCAAATACAACAACAACAACAACAACAACCAAGCCTTATTCCCAAAATGATTTGGGGTCGGCTAACATGAATCATTTTTACTGGGACGGAGGAGTACTTATGTCTGGACTCTCTTTTCCTCTTGTAACATTATAAAGTTTGGTACTTTCTTTCTAGTAGATAGAGTGGGGTCATTTGAGTATTGTTGTTCGTATTGTCATTACAGTTACTGATTTGACATTTTCGCCAGTTCTCCATCACAATTTTGAATGAACTATTGTGATTTTGATGGGAAGGAGTGTTGAAATTACTTCTTTAATGACGATAATTATTAGTCCAATATATGGTGCTTTTGTTCTACTGCAACTCAGATTATTGGTAAGTGGTGTACCGCTCAATGAAGCGTATAAGTGATGTTATTTCTGTTTTACCACAGGGGTTACACGAGTTTTCTTTGGATCTGATTTTGTAACCGTTACGAAATCTGATGAAATATCTTGGGATATTCTGAAGCCTGAGATTTTTGCTGCAATTATGGATTTCTACACATCTGGCCAACCATTGTTTCTGGATGAAAATACAGCTGCTTCGAAGGACACAGCTATTCATGAAGTATGTCTTTGAACTCCTCACTTTCTATTATTCTGGACTCATTTATACTACAATCATCGACTTCTTTTATCCTACTCCGTATTAGGATGTATTAACCATACCTTATGTAATGTTGTCATAAAATTAGGTGTTCATGTATTTCATCTCCCCCCCCCCCACCCCCTCTCTACTTCGTCATTTTTCAAAAGGGGCTTGCTTGCTAAAGGGGAAAGTTAAATTTATGCAAATAGTAAACAACACTTTTTATGTGTGTGACATTTTCTCGTGTAGAAGTACTTACCCCGATTTTTTTTTTTTTTTTTTTTTTAAAATATACTCCCAAAAATTTTTGGGACCAAAAGGCTTTCCATTGTTGCTGTCATAATTATGGCTTTATTATTAATAGCCAAACGACGGTTTTTAAAATCTCGGGCCGAGTGTCTTTCGACTTGGTACCTGTGCTTAGTTTGTAGTGTCCAAGATGTTCCCGTCTATGGTGATTACATTTCTCGAACTTGTCTTTAAGTTGTTAACTACTAATCGGGGACTAATTTGTCTTAGGTAGAACAAGTTCATGATTGGACCAATGTAGATTTGAACTTAGTGTGCTAACTTGGTAGCTCATACTAAGTTATTAGGTGAATTTTAGGCATGTATGTCCACAACAAGCAAGGATTATGTGATATATGTTCTAGCCCGGAACTACATTGGTTATTCGCTCCCCAGCCCTCTTTTAAAAAGAGAACACAACTTATTGCGGGATGTTCCATCTGCAAAGATGTAAGGACCTATTACTTGAGATGATAGAACTATTTTGAGAACCTCTCCCTCCTTGTGACAAATTCTTAAGAGGTCAGAAAAAGAGTTTTTAAAGGTAGCTGCTCTTCACACCTATGTCATGCCAAAACAAAACTCTTATCTATTATTCACCTTGAAACCCACAAAGGACTTAAAAAGGTCAAAACTAGAGATTGTATATTTCCAAAGAGTAACACCATAGGAGCGATTGATGTCTTTACTCCATCAACCGAATTTTGGGACTCCATATTTTAGGGCGAGACATTCTTCCAAAGTGAATCATTTCCAATGGCTAACCTCCGAGCAACTTACCCTTGAAAGCCTCGTTGATATTGCTAAGGTGTCTTATACCAAGAACCCCATCCTTTGGAAACATACTTCATGATGACTTACCCAATTGGAAACATCATTGTTATTCCATAGTAAGTCATGGTGAATTTTTTTTCAAATTTCGAGGCAACACTTACTGGGACATGGAAATGGACATGAAATAGAAGGGTAAACTGCACGAAGTGGTTTGTGAGATTACAGTATTAGACAAGTCGCAAGTGGGGATGACAGCATTCTTGGTGAGGTTAATCTTAGGCTGGACATTGTTTTAAGTTGAAGAAAACACACCTCAAATATCCAAAGCTATTCTCGGTAGGCTTGCAAAATTTAAGGTATCATCTGTCAGAAGGTGAGAGTTACTAAGAAGGTGAGGAGTTATTGCTATTGTTAACACCCTCTAGAAAATCTACCTCTGAAGCCTTGATTTCATAATCAAGATGAGGAGAAGAGGACAAAGAGGATCGCCTTCATACAAACCCCTATAAATCTTAAAGAAACCTGCAGGTTCCCCATTGATAAGCACTGAAATGGATGGCATAAATACACAAGTTCACCAGTTCCTCCACTTTCTAGGAAGCCCATCTTCTCAAGCATTAATATCAAGAAATCCCAAGAAACGTGGTCGAAAGCTTTATTAGTATCAATTTTGCACAAAAGACCAGGTTGTTGGACTTGAGCGAGTCAGTACACTCGTTGGAATTAATTGTATGACTCCTTGAATGCTTGAATAGCTATATGCTAACTCTCTTATGCTGTAAAAGCGATTCTCTGATCAGCCACCTTTCGAGTGTACTTTTCTAAATAATTGCTAAGTAAATGACAACATTTCAGGCAATTGTCAGTTTGTCAAAAACATGGCATAAGCTTCTCAGTACGGAATGTGATGGGAAATTTTTGTTCACTTTTCTTAGTATTAGATATGAGCGTCACCTCCTTGCTCCTCCTTCATGTCTCTTATTAATTATCCTAAAAATAAGGACTGTGAATTCTTTATAAATATGTTGCAGGATGATTCAGAAACTGTTGCTATGATAAAAGAGCTTCTGGAGACACGGATACGACCAGCAGTGCAGGATGATGGTGGTGATATTGTGTATAGGGGATTTGATCCGTAAGTTTCAATTCACCTTGAAATTTCTGGTGAAAATTTCTCAATCTTATCATTAGTTTGCAGTAGATGTAAGACTCCTTGTTGTTGTGTCAGGGAAAGCGGCATTGTCAAACTACAGATGCAGGGAGCATGCAGTGGATGTCCTAGTTCATCTGTCACTTTGAAATCTGGCATTGAGAATATGCTGATGCACTATGTGCCTGAGGTGAGCCTGTTTCCTAATAGACCAGCTACTTACATGAAATTATGAAATTTGTATGATATAAATGTAATGTGCGTAGATGCAACTGATGTGGACTTAATTGCGCCGTATATGTAATGACATTGTTTCTGCTCGTGCATTAAGTTTCAGTCATAGTTTGTAGAAAGGGTTATATACCACCATATGCCTAGCAACTAGGAACTGGGGTAAAAGTAGCAGTTAATGATCTTAGATCAGTAATCTGTGGCAGTTTGGTGAAATTGAAAAAAAACAAAATTACGATCTTAGTAGTTAGAAGAGTCATATCGAGGAGTATCAGTTTAAGATCTTGAGTGCAATATAAGCTGTAGTTCTCATCTAAAAGATTTAGAAGCAAAGGTGATGACCAGATGTCCAGATGGCAGAACGAGAATCCAATAATGTAGACTCTCATTCATTAAACAACCTATCAAAAAGTAGCATTTTGAGTGAAACCCATATTGTTGCACATCTCTTGATTGAACTCTAGAATGATGTATTTCTTCCTACTATGCTGATGGGTCCCTGGTATATAGGTCAAGGGGGTGGAACAAGAATTTGACGGAGAGGAGGAGGACGTTGTTGGCTTGGAATAGAGCTTTATTGGTGTCAGCCTGTTCAACAGTTCTACAAAACAGAGGTGTATTTTATCTCTGATTTGTACTTTGTTCTTTTTCATTTTTATTACTCGTGAACATGAATAATATTTTATTGCAAGATATGCCTTTACCCAAGATCAATTTACTAATTTGGGATGTTGCATGGTTTGCATTTGATTGTTGAGGATGGACATATTTCGACACTCCAAGTGTAGGATAATGATGTTCCAAGTTTTGATTACAGTCTGATAGAGTGATAGATCAAGCTTCTGTGTACATGAATAGCCCTTGGACATGGCTTTCCGAAAAGAACTATGCTCTGTTACAAAATAATGTTCATTTTGTCACTGTACAATGTCCTGATTTCTATCCTTTCTTTTGCTCCTTTTCCCAATTTGACGAACTGTTATCGTAAACTTGTATAAGTTATAATGATGTTCGGTTTTGCTCCAGTAACTTTGATCAATTTTAGTTTTATCCTACCCCATATGACTAGCTTTTGTAACCTTCACAATGAAGCTTTGGGTTGTTTTGATTTGATCAATTGCCAAAACTTTTGGCAGCAGAGATGTATATATCTTTCCTATTTTCAAACTGTAATCTAATTTTTTTAGATGTACGAATCCAAAAGAAGGCCGGCATAGCAAAATTTGTTACTGCTTTCACTCTAACAGTCGAACTTTGTTCTACAAATTCACAATATAGCCAAGAGTGCTCATTAAAAGCCTCGGCTTCAGATCCATCATTAAAAGCCTCGGCTTCAGATCCATCTGCTTTTTGCACTATTTTGGACACAGGGATGCTATTCTGTTGAAACATTTACATACTTTTTCCCTTCCAGATCGGATCACCAACACGAAAGTCACGGAACATGGGTCGTACAGTCCAGATTTGGACACATACATTCAGCCAAAGGCCCGTGGCTGTCCGAGTTGGAACTGCCACCGTTATGCCAGAGTCAGTTATGAACATGGATAACCACCATAAACATTACAAACAAATTTGTTCTATGAACAGCAAACTGCTGCGCTTCTTGACATTTAACTGCAGTGCCCAGAATCTTTTACAAGCTGCAGTTCTAATTGATGATACAACAGATATATGAACACACCATATCACTCTGCTATAAAAGGAACATTACAACAAAATTGTTCTATGAAATCTAACTTCAAGCAGCTGATGTATCTTGCTCAAGCTGCCTTCTAAATTGAAGGTAAGACATACATATGAACACAAATTGTACATAAATAACGCCATGATCCTTGCAGAATCCTAATTTGTACGCAAGGCTTCAAAATGGTTAGAGAATCTTTCTTGACTACATCTCGGTAGGAGTATAAATAAGTCTGCTGTCTAAGGGAATTTACATATCTGCACAAAAGGAAAATGTCATGAGCAGCTGACATGCAGGACACAACGCAGTACAACACTCGGATAACCCTTCAGAAAGGGGAAACAACTACGGTAAAGAAAAACTTACTGAATATGCAAAATGTTGCTCCTTTTTTTTTTACATGAAGAACAATTGTCCGTGACAAAGTGAGAAGCTCGAGAACTACACAAGGTCTAAAAAGAGTCCTGCAAGAAACTAATAAGAGGAGCGTGAATAAAAGAAATAACTGAAATGACAAAGTTGCTTATAAACACAAAACCCACTAAAGGTACCACGTCAAACCATAAATCATGAAGTAAAAGACACAGATCAAACGACATCATATAACAAAGCAACCAAGTACTAGTTCAATGGTGACCCTTAGATTTGAACAATTTATCAAAAACAGTATTTTTCCAGCTAAAAGAAGTTCAAGGTGGAGTAACAATGAATGATACAAAAACTAATTAAAGGGCAGAGCTTCAGAGCGTATGTTCAAGGTGCAGTAACTAGTCTAAAACCTGTGAATGCACAAGTGTCTCAGCCAGTGTCTCTTTCAAAATTCCTGCTATTTCTTAGTTCTAACAGATACAATCAAAAACCACTGCCACCTATGCCGAGTAAGCATCCAGCCATAGGCTAAGAGCGATACAGATACACACCTCAATCCCAGTTAGCCAAGGCAATATATATGAAATCCATGAAAACAGAAGCGGCCTAGGTGTTAGGGAGAAAAATATCCGCTGAAGCAAAATTTAAAGTAGGCAATCATTTTTTTGCTGAAAAGAGCAAAACATAATCACTTAAATTGCACGAGGGCAGGACAGCAAATAGCCAGTATCAGTGCTTCACAGTAATAAGAGTAGAGTCAAGGAGAATTTAGGTACTGCCTAGCATACGTACTTCCTTTTTGCCAGACAAAAGTAGAGCAATTTACAAAAACACACAACAATTTCAACAAAAGGGTAAAACAGACAAAAATCACAACAGTTTCACTTGTGATACTATATCTTGAAATTCTTGTAAATTTCATTCTAACTGTTTTAATCCTAAAAGCAGGACTGTGTAATCTTAGGAGTGCGGTACAGGAATTAAGAATGACAGGAGCACACACCTTACAGCCTTAGGCTACAGAGCAACATACCTTGGGAGTGAGCTACATTAATTCCAACACATTATACCTGGATTAGCTGAAACCTCTCTTCAGGCATATCACTATATCAGTGGAATTGGAGGGGCTACAATCCTTAGTTTTAACAAACCTGGATGAGCTAAGTTATCAAATTGATAGATTTGGTAGTTCCAAATAGGTTTATTCAGACACCCTAAAACCCAGATCCTTCAAACACCCAAAAATAAACTCTACACAACTTCAGTAACCTTTTTATTCATTTCTAGATTTGGTAAAAAAACAAGAGCGTAATAAAAGACCCACCCAAAGACTAGGTGTCCCTCTGCATATTGCAAAAAAGGGTATTCACCATTGGGTCGAAGTGGTAGCTCAATAGGACTAGTGACATGGAAAAAAATCCTGCATAAGCCCCCAACCCCCTTCAAGGCATCAGATTTGGTAATATAAGAAACAATAACTATCATCTATTCCAAATTTGGAGAATTATATTTAAAAAACAAAGTGTGCCAAAAAAACCCACCCAAACAAGATGTCCTCATTCACATTTGGGCATGAATAATAAATGACATTCTAAAAACAAAAAAAAAATTGTACTAAACTTCCATGAAATTCATAAGATTTTTAGATACTACGTATCTGAAAACAGCCAGATTGATATACTTGGTATTTCCACATAGGTTTATTCGGACACCCTAAAATGCAGATCCATCCAAACACCCTAAAATGCAGAGAAATAGAGACACCCTAAAATGCAGGCCCCACACCATTTCTTTTGACTCTACACAAGTTCAGTTACCTTTTACTCATTTCTAAATTTGAAAACTAAACGAGGGCGTACCCACCCAAAAACTAGATGCCCCTCTGCCTATTTCAGAAGAGATGATTCACTATTAGGATGAAGTGGTGATAACGTCCTGCATAACCCCACCCCTATCCGCCACCCCCTTTAAGGCATCAGTTTTGGTCATATATCCAAAAGTGACTATTCTATTCTAAATTTGGTAAATTACAATTAAAAAGAAATCTGGCAAAAAGACCCACCCAAACACAAGGTGTCCTCATTCACAACCCTATTGAGCATGAATATTAAATGCCATTCAAAAGACATCAAATTTTGTAGTAAACTTCCAAAAATGCATAATATTTTTAGATAACAAGTATCCGAAACCAACCTCATCCTCATAAAAGCATTCATTTAAATTTTGATCTTGAGGGTGTACATACTGATCGGTCAACTAAAGTCTCAAAAAAAGTTGCATGGCGAGGTAGATAAAAATCTTAGCTAAACAGCTATACGATATATTATCTTTATGTATTTTAATAAAGAGTTATGGACTGGTTCACACTAAATCCAAGTTCAGATTTGTTGTAGAACATATGACCAAGAAATACCTATACTTCAGAAAATTTCACATCACTTGGAAAAGTTAACCACACTTAGGGGGGGGGGGGGGGGGGCAAAGGGTTTGAATTGCCACGTATATGCATATCATATCACTGAGTGTTGGGGTAAACCGAAGGATAAGTCGCCTCAAACATTAATAGGAATAGTATAGAACCCGCGGCCCAGTTCTCAAAACCACAATGTTGTCTAAACTTCTTTACATATTACCAAATACGGAGTCACTAGTACACCAGAAAGATTTTATTACCAAAACGATAGTAAACCACAATGCGCTAAAAAGCAATAATAGAGCCACCATTTTTATTTCAGATGGAAAAGAACATTTGAGATTTGATTCTACAAAAAATTTAGGAGCCCCATCTTTTTTAGAATGAAAAAAAAAGAAAAGAAGAACCTTCATAGCCGAAAAAGCAATTTATGATAACAAGGAGCAAGAAGTTGTTTGTCCATAGCCGCAAGAACATAACAAGCCCCCTATTATATGTGTCCTTGTTCCCTAAATTGAACAGTTCTTAACTTGATGTATACTCCGTATAGCATACAACCCAACCTAACCACCCAAGATCCTTCAAATCCTAAAACTTAAAGGAGTCGTTACATTGGTTTTGAAACTACAGACAATAATTACCATCTCAAAGTTATTTTTCGATCAAATTTGTAAGAAAAAGAGAGCTTGTCATAAAATGTGTCTCAGCAAGGTTTTCATATTTTGAAAGCTTGGACAAAAAAGGAAGGAGATCGAAAGGATTTTTTCAGATTCCTTTCATTAACTGAGAATAAATGATTTCCTTCCATATGCATAAAAGATAATGACTAAGTTCTTACAATAGTCTTCCTACTCCTCTCATCTAGTTTTCCTTACCTTTCAATCCTCTAGCCCTTTAATGCAAAGCCTTAGTCCCAACACAACTGCCAGACGGATCATTGAAATAAGGAGAGTAAAACGATTGAGAAAGAAAAACTAGACGAGACAGCGGGAAGTCAAGACAAAAGAAGAGAAAAGTGAGCTTCAGCACCAAGAAATCCTCTTTCATATAGAATGGTTTATCTCTCTTATCCAGAAGAAAGAAAAAAAGGTCACCAATATAGAAGAATTTGTACAATTAAAAACAACTTAACCAAATATCTAACATAAAAGCCTTCTTGAAACACTTTGTCATACAACAAAGAGGACGAAAGCCGATCAAAATGGTTCCTTTTAGAAACAAGACTTTTGAAACCCCAATCCCCAAGACCAAAACCCAAACCACTTATATAATGTTCCAGGATTAACCTCATAGAAAGCGATAGGTCAATACGGTGGGAAGTATAGAAGTAACTCTATTGTGTTCCTTATGGCAATCGGTTACAAAGAGGCTGTTGAAGCAATAGGAGTCTTAGAAGCGCGATTGTAAAATAAATATGCTGACTTCAACTGTAAGAATCTCTCAGATAAGCTGCGATTGGTGATAGGGGCTTCTGCAAAAGGGAAGTAGAAGATAATCAGCTAACTAATTCAGCAGTCATAAATTCTGATACAAAGATTTGAGAGTAAGGTACAAGTACGGGAATATCCATAAACCGAGATGGCAGAGATTCTTCAAGAGCAGCGATAAACTTCTAAACAGCACAGAAGCCAAGTGGCACGTCAAACTAATAAATTTTAGAGCAATCAGTTCTAAGTTCAACCAACTTCATACTCCAAGCCAAAAAACTTTAAAGCATAATCACTCCATAGAGACTATATAGAACTTATCCATAATACATTTGTTTCTGGTAGCTAATGGGTTGTAGCTGACTTGCAACCACCGCACAAAGAATGTAACCAGTAATCTCTTCCGGAGAGTTGAGGGATGGGAGGGACACACGGTACTCTAAAAAACATTTTAGAAAAATGTATCCTGAGCTCTGAATACTTGCAAGTTGCAACCACCGCACAAAAAAATGTATCCTCCATGCTGCTGCACCTAATATGACAACTGAACAGCAAGACAGTTGACACCCAATTTGTATAATATGACAACTGGACAGCAAGACAGTCACGCCCAATTACAGAAGCAAAAGAAAAGGAGAAATAAACTATGAAGAAGAATTTAATCAACAGATGAAGGGAAAAAAAAAAGCATAAGGTGTTACTGGGAAAGGTCACTGGACTTTATTTCTTCAGCAAGTTCAGAAACGAATACTTGACATCTTGACAAGGCAACTCTTAACCCTCAAACAACTGTCGATTCCTTCCTTGGCTTTGCGCACCAAACTGTTATAGGTATCATCCTTCAAAAACTAGCAATGCAAGCCTTCTCCATCCTTCTTTATCAAGCCACAAGCACATCTTTAGAGGGGAGAGATTGGACCAAACAGACCCAAACAAAGACAAGAATAGATTACACTAAGATCCCAACGGACGAAAGTCGAGGATGTAATCGACGGACTCTTCAACGGTATTACACAAACAGCAAAGGCTAGTGTCACACAACTAAACAAAAAAGACCAAGTCCAAAATGAGTCTGGATCGGCTAACATGAACCTGTCATATTGAACCGTCATTCTAATGGGTAAGAAAAAAAAAAGGACAAGAATACAGAAAGAGAAGTGTAGACCACAGTCAATTGGCTCCCCCCAGGATCATACAGGAAGAGAGGATAGAGGGGGTAGTGCAAATGAAATTAGAAGTAATGGGATATGGTAACTAATGGGAATTCTTAATTGCAAAAGGCGTAATTTGGGAAAACAATGGGCGATATTAGTATTAAGGTCGGCAAAATAACACCACTCATATAAAAACCCATGGGACTCTTTCACTTCATCCAACCTGCTCTAAACCTATAGTTGCCTCGAATTTGTCATCCTAAACAGTGAAAATCCTTCATAACTCGAGATAACCTTGACATCCAAATTGCCTATCAAGGAACTTACATGCCTGACTTTCATCTAACACCTCACAAAAACTTTGACTCTACACGACGACTTCTTCCCTAGGAAGTGAGCACTTCATAGATATTATCATATTCAAAAGCTGACCTTTACGAGAAGGTGAAAGAGAACTATTATCCTAGTCACCCAAGTCAAGAGACCCTTATAAAAGTACTGTTTCCATAGAATTCAAAAAATCATTAGAATGAATGCAGAAGGACAAGAATATCTGGGGTAAGAAGCTACAAGTGTTTCAAATTCATTTGCAAGAAAGTAATTAAAATCCCCTTAGACTACCTGCTGCCTTACCCTCAAGTGAATACTTCAAAAAAAAAAAGTAAATCCAAATCCCCAAAGCAGTTTTCCTTCTTCCATCCCACCTATAGCCGCACAGAAGCCATCCCTGATTCACTTGATCTCTCATAAAACCTAGTCTCTACAGAAACATCGAATAAGCCAACTTCTCATAAAACTTAATTTCACTTTTAGTTTCTAGAATTATTTTTTCTGTGAAGCTCAACATCTATTAGGCACATCTTATTTCCCTCCTTTTGGTTTAAATTTTGTTTTAGTTTCAAATGTCCAAAAGTGTGTTAAGTTTAGTTTATTGTACGAGCTATTTGATGTGCATGTGCTTAATGGGGATAGTTAACCAGCTCAATCATTCAAGTTTTGGGCCGATGCAAGACGCAACAGTGGACAAATTTGTAGATAAGACGTACTGAGAGCGATTAAAATTCGCAGAATTGCAGAATTTCAGTTTGCTCTGTTAATCTGTCTAGTTTTGCTGTGTCAACTTTGCACCCGGTATGATCTCCAATAAAAACAATAATATCATTCATTTAAAGAAGAGCTGGAATGTGTTACCGTTGCATGAGGCCAAAGAAGATGGCAGAACTCAAGCTTATAATGAAAAACCAAGTTCAACTTCCCTAACTTTAACAACAAGAGAGACGCTGTACCAAAAGAAAAAAAAAAAAAAAAAAAAAAAAAAAAAAAAAACAAGAGACAGGGTTGTTCTAGACTTCTAGTACACAAGATCATTGGGGTCTGAATATCATTTGCATAGTTCTACAAGAAGTTTTCCATCCTGATCCTCTGGTATACTTGATATTTGGGGGTGCAATAGACAGAGGCTTCAAGCAAGAAATTAATAAGATAAATCTTAAATAACAGGCATGAGTGGGCTAATCGCCAGCAAATAGAAAGAGGTTTCATGGCACATTCTCATCTAAGTCCTAAAGTTACAAAGTCTTCTTGACATCCCAAAAAAGCTCACCACACATGACCATATGATCAAGAAAAGCTAATTAAGCTACATGTAGGGATGCCAACATTTTAAGGTAACTTCATAGAACCAGCGAGCAGTACTATCATCCTTTAAAGAATAGTAGATCGTCATCCCATTTGAATCTTCTTCTAACAAATGCAAGCCTTTAGTAGACAAACTAATACAATATTCTCAAGAAAAGGGCTACTTAATGTACAAGCACATCTGCAGCTACGGCAGTAACTAGCAATACTGCAAGATATCCTGGGAACAAAGTTTCACATATTCGATTACACTCAGGGGCCGTTTGGTTTAGACATGGGTAAGGGAAAGGGAAACACAAAGGGAAAAGTGGGGAATGGAAACAAAACCTCCCAATTACCCTTGTGTGTTTGGTTAGGGACAGGAATCAAATAATCCTTCTGCGATTCTTCTCACTCCTCGTGTCTTCTCCTTCCTCTTTACCAAGCACGTCCCCCATGGTTTACATGTGCATCAGCCCATCACTCTCCATTGTTGCCGACCAGCTATCCCGACGTCGCCACCCAAGATGTGTGTTGCTGCCTATTTGTCTCATTACCACCGCCTTTGTGTCCCACCCATTACCACCTCCCCTCCAACATCCCCTCTCCAAGTGTAGAAAAGTAGATCTGGCTGCGAATGGTGAAGAAGACAGAAAGTGTGGTGAGGCGGTGGTGATGGGTGCGCCGGTGGTGCATTCCGTGACGGTTGTAGTGGGGGCAAGGTTGTGACAGTGGGTATTGGGGTGGTAGCCGACTATGGTAGTTGATTATGGGTGGTGCCGTGGGGGTCGTGGTGTTTTTGGTGATGGTGGGGTCCACTTGCTGAAACCTTAAAACGGGTAACCGGTGATTCCCTGGGGGGATGAGGGAATGGCCATAGAGGAGTTTGGGGTATTTTGATAAGGGAAAATGGGGAAAGGGAATGAAAAAAAAGGTGACCCAAACATCATTAAAGGGAATCAGAGACCCTGACTCCCTTTCCCTTTCTTTATTCCATCTAAACAAACAGCCCCTCATTATTGATTCAGTAACTGATGGAAGTGAGGAGTTTGGACACAGGATGAAAGCACTGAAGTTACTGTCACTTTCTGCCTTGAATCAATAAATTGAAATCCTTGTTCAATTGAAATCCTTCTTCAAATTTGGCCATATAAGCAGGATCGCTACACAGCCCCACCCCCAAGATCAAAGTCCAGAGAACATAAGGAAAGAAGCTCAAAATGAAATCAATTTATGGTAAACTAAAATACAAAGCTAATCTCACACAAGACTGAAAGGCTAAAGTAGCTCGAAGGACAAACCAATCTAGAGAAAGTAATATGCCATGGGCATGAGGATTAACTTACAGTTATTCCATCTTCCAATCAGTCAGTTCACTCCGCGGGACATACAGCTTAGCAGCTTGTTCCTCTGCATCAATATCATTAACTACTCCCCGACATCTCTCAAAACCACAATAACATGCAAGTCGTTCATCTATGGAAAAGAACCTGCACCAGAAAAAGACAGTGCATCAGTTTTTTACCTCCTAAGAAAGTAAGGGCAAATTAACAAGCGAGCTTGCAACGAACCTGTAGTCATAAGTCAGCTCTTCCCATGGTTTGATATCTCTTTTAGCAAAAATTATGATGTGCTCATCCCCACATACAGTTATAACTCTTGAGTAACAATTTGGCTGCAGAAAAGACGAAGAAATATTAATAATCCTAATGATCAAGAATCAGCTTAAGCAATAAAACCATAAAATCCTCACCGCTATTGATTGAACTCGCCAGGTTCCATTTAGGCAAAGTTCATACAAAAAGCAAAGAGAGAACAATGGTAAAGAGACACTTATATAGTCTTTTGTATTTTATCCTTCATTTTCAAAAGCCACTTTACCTGAATGTTTGAAGCTAAAAGGAATTTCAATGCAAAACTTGGAACCATAAGCTCAGCCAATAATAGCAATGAGAAATCCAAACTTTCAAATCAAGAATATTACAATGGCATAATTATAACTAAATTTGATTCCAAAAGCTGGTGCATGCAAAAGAAAGCAGAGGACAATTACCTCGCATGAATGGTTAATCAAATGAGCTATACTTCCAGCTCTTGTAGCATCGATTACACGTTCATCATCAATACGAAACATGTAGGTTCCAGCACCCTGCAAAAGATGTGGTAAGCAGATCTCATAATGTAACTGAATAACAAATGCATATATGACTAGGTGCTGTCATAAGAAAACAAAACTACAAACATTAAACAATATCAGTAACCATTTAAGCAAATGAGTACCATAATGGAGATAACATCACAGATGACTATTCTCCTACTCAAAATGTGAACACAGAGAAATAAAATAAAGCGGGTGTCCCTAACTCGGACTCCCACTACATTTAAAGTTTCTAAGTCTACAACTAAAATTATGAACTTACCACCAATGAATTATAGATAAACTTTTCTCTTCTGTCTGCCACAGGCGGTCTCACAATTTCGCCAGTATACTCGATAACCTACAGAAAGTAGAGCGTCAGTGTGAGAATACATCCACCCTAGAAATTCTCGAATAACAAAATACCTAGATCCCTAAATTTATAAGCCAATTACCATGTCTCCAGCTTTATGAAGCTGCTTTGTAAAGATCCCAAATCCATGTATTCTAGATTTCCCTACAAAACAATAGCGCGTGAGTAACACCAGTGGTAACTAAAACAAGAATGAGATAGTATCAAACAAAGAAGTCACTTTACTCAGACCAGATCAGAGCAGAGAGACAGAAAAAACTGTGCAATACCATCAAAGTTGCACTCTGTATATGTTTACATGATTCATAAGAAGAGATGAGACTCCGTACAGCCCATGCTCCCAGAGGACAGTATATTGCGGACGAGAACCAGAATAATATCACTCCCTGATTCATACAAAGCTTCCTAGATCCGACCACTTTTACGCAAAAATCACATACGAAAAAAAACAAGCTCTCGCCGCGCCTATCCCCAAAAACCTTCCAGTAGTCATACTGTGAAACTAAACCTGCTAACCCCCTTAGTTTTATCATCCAATTATCAAAGCTATGCAATTGTTCTATGATCTGACCAAGACTTTCAAGAAAACGTACTTTGTATCATTCTACAATTGGCCATCTTGTCACTGTAAGGTGCTTTCAGAAAATTTTCTCAACTGAAAGCAATAGAAAGATACATGCAGTTCTCTCCCAGAGAACCATCCTCAAGCATCCACTTTCAGGTTAAGGCTGACATAAAGCTCGACCCCTAGACTACAGGTACATCAGATGTTTCCTCCATCTGCTTTTGTTACGTGAAATGAACAACCCGCGTTTCTAACTAAGTTCATTATATCCCTGATTCCCAAATACCACAATGGGATACTTCTATTTCTGCATGCAACTTCATCAGGAATCCCGAGGATACAAAAAAGGCTCCTAGGAGAAGAGATGCTAACATGTTTTAGCGATCCTATATCAACACCAGCAAGTAAGTGTGGTAAGGCAGATGGTAAAAGTTTGTTATCTAGAGTGAGAATTTGGCACCTATCTGCCAGCTCACAAACCTATGTTGTCGTTCTTTGAAATATGACCACTCAGAGGGGATGCTTGTGACATGTCACACGGCATTGTTAGATCGACCTCAATGTATTTGCAATTACGGTAAATCTTGTTCTGTTGATCTTGGAATCTAACAGGCTGAATCAAAATGGCTTTCATCCTTTACAGATCCTTTTTCATGAAGTAGAAGATGGCAGCCCCGGTTTCAGTTAGAGGACAACTGTAAACAGCATCTCTCTTATTGAAGTGAAATGTTGTGTTCGACTATCCCCACTCACCCCCCAAATACCACTTAAAAGCCGCTAGTATGATAGTAATGATGGTGAGTCCAGGGAAAACAAGGGAAAGAAGTCATAAGCAATTTCCTAGCTAGGTCTTTAAAGGTATACTTGCTAAATATGATGGAAACAGATCTTGTTTGATAGGATCACTGGACACACCTCATGAGGCAGAGTAGTATAGTTGGTTTTTTAGTTTTTTTAAAGGGGGGGTTGGGGGCAGTGCTGAGAGCTTTCTCTATAATTAAGTTCTTCGCAAATGTCTTAGCCATTGCTTTCATTTCACTTTAAGGACAAAATTAATTCTTTCCTTCTACACAAAGAGAAAAGGGCAGGAAGAAAACACATTATATGCATATAGCTTTTATTTGGTTCGGCAAGGCATTGACACAAGAGAAAGAGAGCACTACGCATGCATCGAAACAACAAACCATTATAGCTATCTAACCAAAAGTAAAGACATTGAGTCCTTACCAAATGCCAGTCTTCTCCTGAAAGTCTCCCTCATGTACTTATACTTGTCAGCCATTGAAAGTATGCTCTGTGGAGCATCCTGAATCGAGGTTCTATTCTGAACATCAGCAGAAAATTTGGAGCCTCTAATACCTGCCAGGGAATCGTGCTGGCGGTAACCACCAACCAAGTATGGCCTATTCTCTAGATATAAACGTTTCGCAGATGCTGCAGCTAAAATTTCTGGCTCTTTACGTCCCCTTCGGCCTGAATAATCATAAGGCTCTGTCCATGATAACATAAGGGATCAGATGAATTAATAATCCGCATTACAGAAAATGCAAAAGTTAACAGTTGGTGAGCAGACAAGAGACACGTTTGGGTGGGGGGAGGGGGAGCAGCTTGCCTCAGAGATGTCCAAATTTATAACTCAAAAGACATCTGTAACTTTTCCAATGGTGAGTCTTAACGCAATGCAAAAGAGAATTACACGTCAAAATTTGTTTAGTTAAGCCTGGACGTTGAAAGATACAGATCTTCCAAATACATGAAAATTAGACCACGTTTAATCAAATTAGAAAAGAGTTGTTTACAAACATAACTATAGTTTCTGGGCCCTAATCAAGTGAATATACACAGAAACATACCACAGCGAGCACAGCCAGATTCATTGATTGGCGGATTGTAGGTGGAGTCCTGAGTTGCATTTGTCACAATTCTCTCATCCAAAATGGAACGATCATTAGTTGGCTGTTTATGTTTCGCGCAGAAGGAAAGTAAACGAATGCACTGCTCCTCCTCCTCTTCATCAAAAGACATAAGAAAAAGTCTCTCTTCGTTTTCAAGCTGCACAATCATAAAGATTTTAAGAAAACACAATTACAACACAGCATGTGAAACGAGTCAACACCTAAAATACTTACTCAGAGGAGACTATGAACCAAAACTGCAAAAGGCTTGTATGTAAGTTTTTTAAAGAAAAACAAAAAGTGAAATGTACCTCAACACAGAGGCCAGCAGCACGTGCACAGAGTGGATGATAAGCAACACGGCAAGTAGGGTTGGAGCACTGTTATAAAATGACAATTACCAAGTAACTCTATTAATACCAGCAAATAGGAATATAATAATAAGAGGTATAGTGAGAACTTCTTTCAAGTGTAGGAAAAGAGTAAAAGCAATTCACATGTCTCAGCAAAAAACCAATCTGTTATACAATACCTAGTTTTTTTAGTGACAAAAAGAATGGAGAAAAGAGCAAAACAGAATCTCATCAAACACTCACCGACTTAAACCAAAATCAATGTGTATGTACTCAAAGAGAAAGAAAACTAGGTATCCTAAGTGATCATACTTCATAACTGATGGAAGTATGGCCATACTTATTATTGTACTTCTATAGAATCACTATTAGATATGCAGTTTTACGGTTGAGCAAAATTCACGAAATTTTAGGATGCAGTCACTCTAGGGGGAGGGGTGTACTTTTAGCTTCACTTTGGTCTAGGACTGTGGGTAGTTTTTAAGGGGATCAGTATTTTTTTAAGGGGATCAGTATTACTTTACTCCAACTGAATAAATAAAAAAATTTCACTCTTGGGGGGGGGGGGGTGTTAGCTTCACTTTGATCTAATACAGGGGGTAGTTTTCAAGGGATCAGTGTTACTTTCCTCCAACTGAATTGGCAAAATTTCAGATACCATAGGTGAGAGATCATCTGTCCCCTAAAATTCAAATTCCGACTAATGATAGTTTTTTTTTCTAGAAAAAAGTAGATATGGGACAAAAATCCAAACCCATCCACATATTTGCTGCAACCTTGACGGCAATAGTAAAAGAAAGAAAGAAAATCCTCACAACAAATTCGGACAAATTAAAGGGAATACAGGAGCAAGTTACCTGAATGCAAGCTCCATAGGCAACACCGCAGATGCTACATAAAAGCTTCCAACGATCCTAGGCAAGGCAACAGCAAATTAGCACCGGAGAAGCACTGTAAGTCTGTAACGCATGATATGTGCACAGTACTGATAAACACAGATACAAAAAACTCAAGTACCTTGTTGATCCTGCTCAAACCATCAATAGGCTCCATTTTCTTCACATCAGACAAGCAAGTTTCTGCCAAAAAATATGTCTATATAAATTCAAAGGTCGTAAAATATGACGGGTGAGGAAAATGTTGGAACATATAATGTCGAGAATAGACAAACCAGGAACCCAGATAGCACAGGCTAGATGAGCCCAATGACCGTCAGTTGTAGGCTTCATCGCTCCACCTGAACAGATGTAAATCCCGAGATTTAAGAATGTGCCAAACAAAGCTATATATAAACATTTCCACCAAATCAATATATACCTATGATAGGACAAAGACGGCAAGGCGGAGTGGATGCAGGTGCTCCCTCTCGACATAATTTGCACAGCCAAAGTAGACCATTGACAGACTCCTCTCCATAGCACCTGGCGTGAACCTGACGAAGATTTCACAACATCATTACCATAAGAAGAAAATTCAGCCACTTAATGAAATAGATAAGCTCATCTTGTAAAAGATACTTTTCATAGTTCGAACGAGAAAATAAATTAAAAGAATCACTTATATCACAGTTAAAAGCATCAATACACTATCGGCCAAACAGAGAGCCAAGTAACTGCAAGAGAATAAGGTCCTCACCATCATTCTGCATTTGTCACATTGTAGAAACAGGTTGTTCTCATACTCCTAAAGAACAGAACAACAGCATTAGCAGCTTCGAAATCTTATGATAAAAAAAGTAGCTCAGGGCAAGAGGGAGAGAGTATCAAAAGAATTTTGCTGACAGAATGGAACTACATGAACTACTTAATTCACCTCATCCATGTGGCACACACTACACCGATCAAGGTCTTTCCAATTAATACGAACTCCCCTGTAACCACTAGGCATGTTTTGATGCCTTTCAGATAATGATTTTTGTGCAGAAAACCTTGAGGGAACTTTTTGAATGGTTAGCTCCTGCAAAAGCCATGAAGTTATCATAAGTCCAGACAGAGCATGGCTTGCCACTTCCACTCATTGAAGAAAAATGCGAAATAGGGATGACATATCATAGATACTGTTACTTAACTCAGAATGCACAAATTTTAGCATCTATTTAGTTGTAACATAAATACTCGCATAAGCATTAAGATTTTCACCAAAATAATCAGAAGCAATTGTAACCAGGAAAAAAAACAATAATCAAAAGCAATCAACAAACAGATGTCTTTACATAGTCGGACACTCGCACTAGTCTCCAAGCTTCAAAAAAGACAGGATACTTACCTCATTCATCGAAGCTTCATCAGAGTCACTAGATTGAACATCTACACACACACGTTGCATGTTCAGCATGGTCTTTGGAAGTTTCTGCTCGTTTAAGTACCTGATGGATTCAAAATTTACATATAACACTTCCTGAAGAATAACTTAAAAGAAAAAAACAGTCAACTAATCGGGACAGCAAAGAACTTCAATGTTGTTCTCACAGGGAAACAATTGTTATTAAATCAAAGAGGAAGAAGCAAAAGGACTCAAGGGGTCCTCCAGTCCAAAACAAGGAGAAAATTGCCACGAGGGCACCCAAAACTAAACAGACGCAGATCATGCATAGGACCATAAACAAGTTAGTACACCAGAAAGTTCCGTGACAGAATAACTTAAAGCCACTAAATCTACAAGAATTTCAAAATCTACAATCAGACAGCACACAGTAAAGGGCAGAAACCATATTTCTTATGATCATTTTACAGCAGACAGAATAACAGCATGTGGTCCGGAGGTAGAGTTTGATGCAAAATCTCTAATCACAGACCACTTAAAATTATCCAGAAACCTCACGCTCTACAGAGTCAAATGAGGGGAGAAAAGAAAGCAACACCACTTGTGCACTCGACAACTCCCTCAGACGTATGCTAAGAGAAGATATACAGCCGCAAGATAATGCCAGGCATAGATGTCGCGAAGGAGACCAATAGTAACGGATTCAGGAACCGCAACTTAAGACCACAAACCAGAATCAACCAGGGAATTATAAATTCGAATCATAGAACAGATTAAGCAGGACAACAATTCCCGTGAAAACAAAGGCGTATTGTTGAACAATTTGGAAATAGATTCAAAATACATTTCCCAAGCATAAATTACAGCAACAACAACCAAGCCTTAGTCCCAAAATGGTTTTTATAGGCTAACATTTCCCCAAAATGAAATATTTAAGTAAATACGCTTGATATGTCCGGAAAGCCTGATGATGCCGAAACCAATTTCACAGAAATCTCATTTCACAATAAGCAAACAAGTTCAACTTTTAAATAAAACACTTTACGAAAGGGGGAAAGAAACAAAAAGACAATTAAAAATCAAAATACTAATTTATTTCTCAAGACTGGATTTGCCAATATTTGACCTACCATGGTAGGAGAAAGCACTTAGTTTCACAGAACTAGCATTTCAAAATATGCAAAGCTATAGGATTTGAGATACCTGCACAGATTTAAGTCTGGATCCCACAGATTCTATCACAAAAACAACAAGAACTCACCCAATTTGACATAAAACCTCTAATCAATGAGCCATTATTTCAGATCAACCAAAAGATCGAACAGGATTATCACAGGGAGAGAAAGAAAAGCAGAGAGAGAGAGAGAGAGGAGGGGGGGGGGAGAGAGAGAGAGAGGAGGGGGGGGGAGAGAGAGAGAGGGGGGGGGAAGAGAGATGTGAGAGAAGAGAGAGGAGACTCACCGACACCACCTAAAATGTGCGCCGGCTCAATAATCAGACTTTATAAACCAATGAGAAACCCTATCTCTTGTGACAACCTATTGATCTAAACGCTGATATGCAAAGAAAAAGTGTGATCCTAGAGATTCACGGTAAAAGATCTATGACCCTCAAATAAAAAACACAAAGTTGGAATCACTAACATGAGCAAAAAGGCAGAACGCCAATTTATTAGAACAAGTCGACTTTAATTCAGATATAAATCCTCCCCGGAAACAGCACTTAAGGAAGCAAATAAAATAACCAATAAAATTCAAAATAGCATTCAGTAATTGCATGCCGTTTATCTTCGTTAAGTCATATCCATCTCCAAAGTAAAACATATCTGGCATATCATAAAAGGATTAATCAACAACAGCATAAGACTGTATCAGACGAAGAAAAATATAGCATTCGACAAAGAGGACACTCAGGACAGTATTAATAAAGGTAAAAGGCCTTTGAAGTAAAAGAAGAAGGAAAAAACAGTGCTTCCCAAAGAAATATCCAAGTTAGCTTCCAAAACAATTATCCAAGTTAGCTTACGAAAGAATCATCAAAGTCCTCCAACAGTATGTAAAGTGAAGGAATAGGGAGACAATAAATCAAATATGAAACATGAAGAGAAACATGAAGCTACAAAAAAAACTTACGTTTTTGCTTCCTTTAAGCTTCTAATAAAGCGTGATGTCTTGCACTTCAAATGGAAGCAAGAATTAAGGCCTTTCACAAAGGATACAATCTGTTTAACCTGAATTCTGATACATGGAATCACGAAAAGAATGATTCACGATATTTTCCAGCATAAAAAAAAAAATTAAGAAGTATTCTTGGGCAACTATCATCATTAAAGTCACAATGTAATACCATACCTCGCAAAATCATGAGTTCCAAAGAATTGCACAGGAACTGATCTACCTCCTGAGCACTTATTCAATCCTTTGCAGTCACTAACAAGTGACTCTTCCATAATAACCGCCGGCCACATTGCATGACCTAGAAGAAGATACATTATGCTAGTTAGCTTACAACAGAAGAATTCTCGTAGTCCACTTACATGTGCATGGAGATGGTGGAAAGTGTTTTCATACCATGCACATACGACAAAAATGCTACTTTCTAACTCGAATGAACGAATGCAAACGAAAAAAACAGCATAAGAAAGCAACTTTATGACAAACCGCCGCCATCTAGCAAACGTTCTCTGAGTAAGGGCTATATTCACATAATTGCTGATTAGAGAAAACACATTTAAGGAAATCCAATACACACGAACATAATGAGATTCGGCAAATGATTCCATAATGCCACCTCAGGAGTGCTCTTGAATGCCATCATAAATCAACCAAAATTCCTAGATTAGTCAATCAAGTATCCACTCACCAGTAAGTTTTGCCCAAATGATATCCCCAGCCTCAAGTTCTCGACTTTCATCGACAGTAGCAGCCAGCCCAATGAGCAGACTATAATCTGGATCATCGTCATCGGTAAACTTATGACCTTTAAGGTTTAACTTCTGCATTTCCTCCCTAGATATATGAAACTGAATTTTCTCATCTGATAGACTCAACTCTTCTTCATCCCCATCTTCATATTTAACCTGCATTGCATTTATTTAACAAAACGTTCCCATATAAAACCTAAAATCAACATCTGCTCTCGAGACATATATATATTGCAATAATCCAAGAAAAGAAAGCCATACACTGTGTTTTTTCGACTCCTCAACATAGCTTGCGATAGTAGCTTTGTACCAAGCATCATCAAGCGGCCAATATACCTACATTCACGTCACACATTATCGTTTATACCTCCGGTCATGCACTAATTCAAACTACCGACTCAAGAACAACTAGTAAACTACAACTAACAAATCCGAAATAAACAAACTTGCCTTGCATTTCAACCCAATAAACACCATAGGATCAACACCATCAAAAGCCAACCTGAGCACACATATACAACAACTCACACATGAACATCTAACAATGTACATTACCAAACTAATCAAATTTCGCCAAAGATTCAAACTTTTTCAATGTAACGAAACAACAACTTACTGAAACCACTTTTTCGACTTCCAATCCTCGCGATTTTTGGGATCAGCAGACGAATTGAGCTTCCTTTTCTTAGCAGCAGACTTACCAGCACTGCCACTACTATTAACATTGTACTGAAACCTCGATTCCCGTAATCTGGGCCCATTAATCCGGGCCAAAACACTCGAATCCACCCCCAATTTCACCAGCTCCGAGCTCCGGCAATTCTTTTTCTCGTCCCCAAACCCTACGAAACCCTCACCATCTTCATCATCATCAATCACCTCCGTCTTCACCACAATTCCGCCGTCTCCTCCGCCTTTAACCTCGCCGTAACCGGATTTCCCAACCAAAGAGTTAAACAGCGACGCCGCCGCCGTCCTCGACGCTTTCCTCTGCCGGCGAGAGTAAACACGAGTAATCTGCTGCGGCGACGACGATGACGACTCCAATCGCTCCAATTCTTGCTTCTCCTTCACTCCGGGATCACCACCACCACCGCTCGACTCTCCTCCTCCTCCTCCTCCATCTCCGCCGTCTCCGCCACCGTGTTCGTCTTCCAACGGATCACGCAAATGGTGGCAAACGTAGTAGGGATCATCGGTAGGAGTGAGTTTGCGAGCACGAACCTTCTTGGAGACGACATTGGAGGAGCCGGTGGCGGTGACGCAAGGAGAGGTGGCGGAGTAGACGTGGTGGAGAGGGAGGAACTTGATTGGGGAGCCGCCGTAGTGGTTGTCGATATCTTCGGGAGGAGTGGGTTTGGGATGGGAGTCGGGTTGTTGCGGGGGCGAGGTGTGGTGGTGAGACGGTGGTTGGTCCTGAATCACGGTGGGGGATGCGGGGAGGACCATCATCGGAAAACGGGGAGGAGAGAGAGAGAGAGGGGCGATGGGGGGTTTTTTTTGGGGGGGGGGTGATTTGGTGGTGTGTATGTGAAGATTTGTTGGGGGGAAATGGGAAGGGAAGGGAAGGGGGGTTTTAGGGTTGAAAATGAAAGGGGGGGGAGGAGATGGTTTTGGTTGTTTTTGGAGGGACGAATTTTGGCCAAAACACTCACGTTTCCCGCCGTTGAACACACAAACGTGAAACTCAACTCTGGAGAATGAGAGACATTGGGAGTTGGGACAACAAACAAGACTGCTGCAAAGTGTAACGTTTATGTTTGTGGAATTGTGGATTATGGGGAGAGGCTATTTATATGTTTTTTTTATCAAGATCATACAAGATATGGGGTGGTTTGAGATCGGAGCTGATCTTATGTTTTCATCAATGTCTGTGATATTCTCTTGTTGCTGGTGTATCTCAGTCGATTAGAAGATCTCGACGATACACTTTAATGTGTTATGGTTAGGGTAGTGATTTGATTCTCACTCTTAAATTCTTTCGAGTTCTTAAAATCGTGATTTTGAACCAAAGTGTTAAAGTAGAATATAAATAATTCAAATATATTCTTCTTCCCAATTGTTTACAGAGCTCCTACAGTGTCAAACCTCAAACACCTTTCCCCAGTACCACCACCACCATACCTAGGCACGACCACACCTCTCGCAAATGTTTATCACCAACCATCGTCATGCATACTACCACGTATCATGCCTTCCTATTCTCCTATCTCCTCGCCCCTTATTCTTTTTTATTCTCTTCGTCATCTTATCTCTCTTTATGGAGGCAACAACAACCTGCAAAAGCATTGGAGGATGCACCAAACATGCGCAAAGACTTAAAATGCTAGTTCAAGGGGGATCTTGATAATGATTAGGAGCGCCAAAGCGCAAAACAGGAAAGTTATAAGAGGATAAGTAGTGGGAGGAGATGGTGGTGCTGCATATGAGATTGTCGCCTACAAGCACCATTAATGGTAGTGTTGGTCGGAATAGTGATGACAATGGGTATGGTAGGCATCATATGTTATTTAGGATAACATTGTCTTCTAAACTTGGTAAAATGGCAAAACTACCCTCCTTGTATATTTAATCGATACAATTTACCAATACTCCTCCCGCACTCCCATGTCCATTACGTCACCTAAATAAATAACTAACTAACTAACTCAACATCTACGTGTTAGTAACATGTTGTAGACAAGTGACCAGTTTGACTAAGCTACACGATCTAAAGAGGATTTTTTTTTTTCCAATAGAATCATAGTGTTTCCTCTATTTGCTACTTTATAATCAATCAAGATTCGAGTACCATAATTCGTAGTTAACACATTTTAAAAAAAAAAAAATTGTGCCCTAAGGCCCCTAACATAACATATACTAACACATGATCACATTTACCCAAAACATATTAGGAACTTCCGCTAGTTCAAAATACTTAGGAAGTAACTATCAGCCGTTACTTTCGTTTGTGGTTCATTTAATTTGTTGAAAGTAATACTAATCCAAACATTCCTATAACTCTCATTGAAAACTATCTCGTACCTATCCATCATGCCTTTAAGTTAGCGTATATTACGTAGATTATGATCATTTATAGCTTTATGATATTAAGTACACACATCTAGAATATTTCAACTAGCAAATCTGGATAATAGCTTGTCTGATAGTTTTTAAATTTCACCTAAACGACAAAACTAAACATTAAACAAATAGTTATTACCAAATCACGTGTGAGATGTGTGTAGCCTTACATCATAATTTATAGGATGGAATTAATTAGTTATTACAAGTTCAACGGTTTGCGTGATTAAATTTATAAGCCTCGTGTGAAGCGATGACACAGTATCTTATTACGTAGCCGTTTTAACATTTTTTCAAAGAGAAGATCAATTTCACACTAATTTATAGGTCATACGACATCTATCTATAATAGAGTTAAGTTCCAGTAGGAACCATGGTTATATAGGAACCCTACCTAGAGGTCATTTTGACCATATCTAAATCGAATACAAAAATATCACAATCGAACAAAACCCTCTATTAAAATAAAGATCACTGATGCTACAATATGACGTTTCTGCATACCCTTTATCACATCACTCTAACTTGAGACAACATCCTTCCACGAGAGGGCCTACGAACCTGGAGCATTTTTAGGGAAAGATGTTCCGTTTGACTTGATAACCTGTATCGTAGCTCTGATCTTCCACATACTTTGAAAATTCAGAGATCCCAATCCTCTTATGTTGAGACAAAAAACCATATACGGAGTAGATGGGAAGAAAAACTCTCATGAGGAGAGATCGGAATTATTATTATCACTGTAAAACTTAAATTAAAGGAATTTTGGTGCTTACCACTAGAACAAGAATAGGTGGTGGTAGCCCCAAAATTGATGAAAGAGTCTGTTAGGGTTTTTTTTTTTGAGAGAAAAGAAGGGAAGAGAGAAAAGGAGGTGACTACTCAAATTCTAACATTTCCATACATGGACTTCTTTTACTACTTAGGTGTCGTTTGGATACACACGGGAAGTCGGAATTCCCATGAACTTGCAAATCCTAGGAATTAAGAAAGTATGGGAATTGGAGAATTTTGTTTGGATGAACAAAGGAATTCAATTATCATGGGAATTTCTACTTACCTAGCCCCCCCTAGGTAATTAAATTCCTACACTTTGGAGGAATTGGAAATGCCTAGGAATTTCCAATTCCTACACTTTATGGTAACCAAACAACTCAAGATAATTCAATTCCTAGGAAAATAAAATTCCTATACATTTTGAGGGTATCCAAACGACACCTTAGTGATCATTATACGAGTGTTTGAGAGACACTTGGAAGTCAATCTATATTCGATCAGCTAACGTCCACTACAAAAATTGCACTTAATCGTACGAATCAAAGATATTAAGACATTGTATGTTTAAACCCTGGACTCGAATTGATTATAATGAAACCGCAAATAAATTTCTTCGAGGATCACTCCTTCATCAATGGGTCTTACAAGAGGAAGCTTAACCTCCACAAAATCCATTGAACTGGCGCAGCAAAATTTCTTGCAAGTACATTTTACATATGGAGTACAGAACTAAATTTATGTGCTCATTGACAATAGATTTCAATACTTAAGCATGTTCGAAAAAAGATATCAGGTGTATGGACCTACAACAATCGGCTTTAGCACACTTCACAACATTTCATCCCTCAGGCCCTCTATAGAAATGCATTGAATTCACTTTCCAGCATGACAAAAATGGCAGCAAATATCTTCTTGGCGAGTCATCACAGGCAAAAGAGATCTATATAACGGTCACGCATACCTGCCAGGAAAAGAAATATCCTACTGAGAGTTGTATAATCAGTGTAATTCGGCTAGGTAAGTTAAGATTAGAACATTAAATTACCGGCACATTAGTCATCTTCTTCCATAGGCACTTCTGGAATATCAAATCTGTCCTCTTGGATAGTTTTAGTGATAACAGATACAGGAGAAGGTGATCATAGGTCAAGGACAAGCATAATGGTATCATGGTAGCTAACAAGAAACAGAAGCAATGCTACAAGGGATAGATCAAAGTGGACTAATCAGGCAGACGGCAAGCTTCATGCTAAGGGAAACTAACCAATGAATTATTCACAGCTAAGTCACAAGCAGTTTATGAGTCCAAAAGATGAGGCCCTCAGGCACTATTGAAACACATATATCACTTTCACTGTAAATGACTATCATTTAGCCACATAACTGCACAGTAAAGTTTAACAGAATTACCGGATGAAAAGCATACATATATCATACCACCATTTAAATAAGAAACCATGAATCTAACTTGAAAAAAAGGATATAAATCAGCATGCTATCGTCCTCCTTTTCACCACGATTACGACTATCTTTTAGCTCTCTCAAGATTTCAGGAGTCACCTGTGCAACAAAAAGAAAGAAAGGATATAGTAACAGGATAACAGCCAATACAAAAAATGTAGAAATTCAACTCGTTGCAGAAAAGTGGATGTCCTACCAGATAATGTCTTTGTATTTGCATTAAATCATAAAGGTTCTCTTTATCCTCCTTCTGAAGCGCATGTTTGTACCTGTAAAATTGAGAAATATGGTGTCGGTGGAAATTCAAAGAGCTAAAAGGGCCAGGTCATGAGGAACTCTAATAATCGCCCAATAGGATAAGTCTTAACTTTTGCGGCAAAAAGGTAAATATTTCTTGTGTTCCATTTTTTATTGGCCTCACTTGATACGGGGTCATAACAAAGAAATACACTGAGGTACCAAAATTGGCCTTGATTTCAAATTTGATAGAATTTATTAAATCAATATGAAGAGTATTACATGAGTCAGGTTTAATACGAACATGATTTATTTATTTAACTAAAGCTGGAAAGCAGCCTGTCTATTTGGAACGACCTTATGGAAATGATACAAGAAATCGAGTCGTCTAAATAAAGTTTGTTCAAAGAAAGGAAATTCTTTATTTTTCAAAATGTGCTCTTCCCAAAGATAGATTTGCACATATGGGAACATATCACAGGAAACGAGTACCAGGACATAGTTAAATTTCATTGTAAATTCATAATCAGGCTTTCCTAGATTCCTAATGATTTTATTTTAGCTGGGAACGTATCATAGCTTTGATACTTCGATACAACTTAATAGACAGTCAGCCCTTGGCTCTAAATAATTAAGAGATACATATCAAGCATGAAAAAGTATAGCATTCATCATGAGCCCATGCTAACTATGATGGGGTCTTAGACTCATACTTTGCTCAGTCTCATAAGTCGAAAAAAGAATTTGTCTCAGTAGAAACCATATACAGAAACATTTTATTTTGCAGGCCAAATGACAAAACTCGATAGTGTGACAAACATTTTTTTTTTTTGATAAGTAAGATAGGGTGACAAACATGAAGGCCAAATTTATCTCTACAAGTCAACAACTCACAGTTGAACCGTGAGCGTTTTGGCACCTTGGCAAATTTGAAATTATCTCTTATAAAGCCCACTCCAGATATATTAATTGCTTGGATTTTTGATCTCAGCTAGGTCTAATCTTAGGAAACAAACTCAATCCTCAGGGCCCCAATAAACGTCTTCTTAGTTTTCAGGCAGGCAAGCTGGAATACTTTCCATTTCAAGTTAAATGAAAGAGAGACAACTTATTTCAAAGTAATTTTATATCTGACTTACCATTACACATAATTTACCTTTAAAAAAAGACTAGCTATTTGGTGAAACATTATTATTCGGACAAATTGGTAAGACAGTCTATTGAGGGAAACCACAGGAAGAAGAAATTCAGAGGCAGACAAATAGAATGAAATAAAGCTAAAGTCAACCAAAGCAATTAACAAGGCAAACACGAGCTAGAAGCCTAAAGCAGCACAGGGTTGACAGCGTTCTTCCTTGAGAGTGAGGATGAGCAAAACAGACACTCAGTGGAAATAAGGACAATAACACTAACCTTTGAGCAAAAGCAAGAAGAGTCTGATGCCAGATCACAGGCATTACCCTTGAATCATCTACGAATCTCATGAAATGAGCAACCAAAGCATCAACCACACGATAAGCCAAAGCATATCCCTTGTCAATTAATAACTTCATGATATAGCTGCATAGAACATCCAAACCAAACTAATGTTAGCGAAACTTCATGTCACTTAAGAGGGCGCCCTGCACCATGAGACATTGTCAGCCATAGCATTCAGAATTTTAAGAGCACACAATGACAATTGCAAAAAAAAAAAAAAAAAAAGTTGAAATAGCAAGTGGAAGTCTGGAACCATAGCTGACTCAATATAACTCTTGACAGAAGGCTAATTACCTCTGTTTTAGACCATTCCATAAAATGCAATAGACATATTAGAAAGGAACAAATACTACCAAAAAAAAAAAAAAAATCAGACCCCATCATCGACATGAATCCTTTCTCTCCACAATAACCTCTCTAGCATCAGATCTTTGCAGTCCCAAGTAGACTCATATCGCCTTTCAGTTACCTTAGTCATGTCATCTAAAGTCTTCCTCTGCCCCTCACTTGGTCCCCAACATGTCTAGACCACTTTAGAAGATTACCCCGCATCTAATCTTACACAGATGGAACTATTACATTCTTCCAGATCACCACATTACTAAACCGATTGGTTCTTGCATAGCCACACATCTACATCATAAACATCTCTACATTATTCATCTTATGAATGTGACACTGTTTCACGACCCAAAAATCATTCTCTAAGATTAGATGGCTGAACCACAGCTCAGTAATCTGTTTGCAAATAAGAAACTCATGTAATGCTGTATTGAATATCTAATCAGACTTTTAAGTGAATCAGAACAAGACCAATTACTGTGTCACGTTGATTTGGCTCTCAGAAAGATTGGCTACCCTTTTACTTGCTTCCAGAGAAATAGCTTCTCAAGTATTCAAATGGTGGAAGCAGGCCCTTGTTGGTTCTAGATGTTTATTCCCTCACACTACTGAATACCAGTGTCTTCTCTCTAAAGCAATTTAAAAAGCAGTCTTCAATGATAATCATGAGCCTCCAATGATACATTTTTACTTACAAAGTTGGTAAAGACAAACACGTCCATAAAACACAACAATTAGAGACCTGACCAACAGCCCGACATCTATTTAGCAAAAACATTACCAAAACTTTTTTTGTGTCCTTTTTCAAGGTGGGCGGGCGGGGGGGGGGGGGGGGGGGGGAGGGGGGGTGAACACGGAATGCTCATGTGATACAGAGCATACAGCAATTACCTGGTAGTTCCACAGTAATCCATCTCAGCTAGCTTAAGCAATGCTACACTGCATAAACATCAAAGATAAGTTACACAATGTTCACTCAGCTCGCACACACACAGGAGCATGAAATATATACATATTGTGGAAACAACTGCTCTTAGATATACTTATCAAAAAAAAAAAACTGCTCATAGATATGCCTCACAGCCTGACACTTGTGACTGTTGTGAGGGTACTAACAACGACGACAAAAACAAACCATTTGCCCCACTTGTTCTCTACCAACTGAAGGCTTTTTGTTACTGAAGCTGTTCTTTTTCTTACACTAAATATCTCATCAACACAACACAAAAACCATTATCGAAACGGTAAGATATATCAGTTTATCTTCTCTTTAGCTACAACCCCCAAGAGCTAAGACTAATAGTATATCTGACAGCAACAGTTACAATAATGTCTTTATGCAAGATAGCCTTCTACAATCCAGTCATATTCAGATCAATACAAATTGAAAATCCATGAAAAGAAAAACGAAGTCTGAACAGGTCTAATTAATAAAGTATGTTCGGCTAGGGGGCAGGTATACAAAATGCCACCAGAGGTTGTAGGTTACAGTAAGATAGATACAAGGGCAGTGGTCAAAAGATTTACCTTGAATGACCCTGAGGAATGGACATCTTTTGGATTATACTACCCATAATTACCGCTTCCCGGAGATTGCACGTTCCAGACTAGAAGAGAACAAAAAAAGAAAATAAAGAACCATACAAACAAACCATAGCGAAAGCATTAAACCCAGCTCCATTCGGAATGCTAATGCTCAACCACATACTTGTGAGACCAACAATACCTTAAAAAGAGGAAACAAGATTCCCTTGTTGAAAGCAGCAGGCTTGTACAAAGATTTCTTCAAAGCCTGATACAGCTCAAAATGCAACCTCTTATGCTTCCTAATGTCTTCCCTCACTCGAGGAAGTAGCACAAGCTTATAAAACCTTTCGGCCTTTGTCTTATTCATGTTAGAAGCAAAGATTCTTGTAGCCTGATACACCGCACAAGGAGACCATTTCTCCGGTTCAGTCAAATAAAGAACTTCCTCCCAACACTCAGTGGCAGGAATATGCTTAAACGCTTTCGGTAATTTCCCCGAAGTATATGTGCTCAGAACCTTCCCAACCCTGTGAACAGTTTGATTCAACATCTCCATAACTAACTTTTAATGACATTGAAAAACCACCAAAGCCGATAAAAAAAAAAATCAGAAGTATCTCGACAAAGGCAGAACACATACGACTTGTAATGCTGTATAAGGTTGTCATCCAATTTCGGCATAGGCCTCGTATCTAGAACCAGGAACACATAAACAAATACGTAAGGCAACGCACACGAATAACGAATTGTCGTACTAACAATAACGAAAACTCGAGAACGTAATAGTACCAGTAAGAGTAGCATCCTGAGCTTTAATACGAGCAGCAATAACAACACCAAGCGTTTTAATGGGACCGGCATCCTTAGACAAGAATGCGTCCAACAATCTCTCATCGTCTTCATTAATCTACTCATAAACAAAACACATATTCCAAACAATAAAAACGACAGCGAAACGAAACGAAACGAAGGAGCGTAAAATTGAGACTGAAAGTTAGTAAGAGACCTCATAATCAGGAGCAGGTTGGCTAAGAGTGTCGGAAAATCCAGCAAAATCATCAACATCTTCTTCCTTATCATCCAAAAGAACAGGAATTTCACCGACAGAAGAAAACGCGGCGACGCTAGGGTTTCGCTCCAGGTTATCTTCGTCTTCAATCTCTCTCTGCTGCTTGAAAGCTTCTCTCAGAATCTTGTCGCTCATGCTCTTACCAATCACCTGCAAAACAACAACATATCTTCAGCAAACAATACTGATGATGAATTTGAGGAAACAAGTAGAAATGGCGGCGGAGAGAAGTAAAAACCTCGTCATGTTCCTGGTGGAGCTTGGAGGTTTTAGAGCGGGATTTGGCGGCGGCGGCGGAGGACTCTTCGCCGGCGAGGAAGGGTTTAGGATTGACGTGCCTTTGTTTATCGGCGTCTCTTCCTCTCTTCTTCCCCATGGTGGCGGCGGCGGCGTGGTGGTTGTTTGCGCCGGTTTGTTTGATATTAATGTCCTTTGCCCTTTGCTTATTTTCTGATTTCCTTGTCCTTACTCCTTAGTCATTTTTTCCTTTTGATTGTTTAGGTTTTAAGGTTGGGCTTCCAAGAGGGATTTTTCTGACCCGCCCATGTTTGACTCAGGCAACACGGATCGCCTGTATCCATGGGCTTTGAAACCCAACGCTTTGCGGCTTCGCCCAACTATGCTTGTGCAACAGAGAGGTTTGGGTTTGGGTTAGTGCAAATTTTTTGAATCTAATCCAAGCTAATGACAAATTTTTGTGTGAGACAGTCTCACATACTCCGTATAATCAAGAAGTCCATTAATAACAAAGTTGGTTTTTTGGGGGGGAATTTGAGGGGTATTTTTGAGAAAGATTTTGGGAGAAGAGCGAGCTCTTGTAGTTCACTCAATTGATTGATAAATAAAGGGGATTAACGCATTAAAAACCTCTCTTCTCTCGCGACGGAAAAAACCCTAAACCCTAAGCGAAAGTTAGAGTTCTCCTAATCTTCCCGCGGGAAGATTTCCACTCCTAATCTAGGTGTCACTACGTTCATTATGGCGGACGATCTGATCACTAAGTGTTCTACCCTTTCGTTGGCGGAAGAAAACGATGAAGAAGTCTTAGACTTGGGGGAGATAGTAGAGGAAACTGACGAGACAGATGATCGGCCATTACTGCTGGGCAAAATACTCACGGTGCGGTCGTATAACTTTGAAGCAATGCGGCTGACGATGGCGGAGGCGTGGGGGTTGACAAACAAGGTAACCTTTACTCCTATTGAAAACGGGCTGTTTATTATTCAATTTCTCACTGATCGTGATAGAGTTAGAATTCTGAATTTGGGACCTTGGAATTTCGGGAATAAGTTATTGTTATTGATGAATTTTGATTCCTCGATGCGGCCTAGTGAGATTAAGATAGACCAATGCCCTTTTTGGATCCGCTTGTACAATCTGCCGTTTAATTGCCGGTCAAATAGAGCGGTTCGGCTGGTGGCTGGGAAGGTGGGGCAGGTGATGGAGGTGGAAGGCGCGGTTGTGAATTGGGAAAGCTCTCGGAGGGTAAAGGTTTTGGTAGATGTCAATAAACCGTTACGTAGCTCGATTAAGGCAATCGACAAACAGGGGAATGACTGTTGGATTCGGGTTAAGTATGAACGCTTACCCCATTTCTGTTTTGCTTGTGGCCGATTGGATCATACGGAGAGGGATTGCTCGTATGTTGCGGAGGAAGATTTACCGGAGAGTAGGAAGTGGGGTGAGTGGCTGAAAGCGTCGCCAAGACGGGGGCGGGGTCGACAGGTGGAGGAGTTTAAGAAATTTGAAGAAAATCGGAACAAACTCCCTGTTTCGGTTGTTAAAAAACTCAGTTTTGGTGAAGGAGAAGAAGGGAGACGGGGTTGTGAACAGAGTAGCGAGGGGGGTGATAGGGAACCAGGAGGAAGTAGGGAGTTAAACCGGTTTCTTGGGGGAACCAGGGAAGGGAGGGGATTGGTGGAGGAGAAGAAGGCTAATGATAAGGAAAGGAAGCAGATGACAACAGTAAGGGTAGAACAGAGGGTGAGGAAGGAGAAGGGAGGAGAGGAGTTGGTGACTCCAAGGCAAGATAATGAAAAGGAACGGGGAGCTGCTCTCGTTTCTTCCGAAGGGCAGAGAATGGAGAAGAGTGTCGGGCTGGGAACTGAGCAAACAGAAGGGAAGGGGTGCACAGGGGAAAAGTTGACACCGGAGACGCTGGTGGTAAGCAAAGATGAGACAGTGGTGGGGGAAATGACTAAAGGGATGCCGAAAGATATTCGGAAATTTCGTAGAATTCCGAGAGACAAAGCTAAAGGGGTAAGTGAGTCAACGGAGATAGAGGAGCGAAAGAGGAAAGAAGGGACGGTGGATATGGAGATTGATTATGAGATGAAGCGAGCCCGAGCCGAGGAGCTTCTGATCATCGAAAACACGGCTATAGTAGCGGGGACTGGGGTAGACCAGCTCCGCGAACAACAATGAATCTTCTAAGTTACAACTGTCGGGGTTTGGGCAATCCCCCGGCAGTTGGTATGTTGAGGAGGTTGCTCAGGCGGGAGAGACCGGAGGTGGTGGTGTTGGTGGAGACGAAACTTAGTGCTAGTGAGATGACAGGGGTGACGAATAGCTTTGGTGAATATGAGGGAGTTTATGCAGATCCGGTGGGTAGAAGTGGGGGGTTAGCTGTTCTGTGGAGGGAGGACATTCATATCATCTTTTTAGGGGCTTCGGCTCACCATCTTGACGTCGAAGTTACTGGTCTATTCAGTTCGATACCATGGCGCCTTACAGCTTTCTATGGATGGCCAAAGAGGGAGGAAAAATACTTGTCTTGGGACCTAATGCGGGAAATAAAGGGTAGATCGGATTTGCCGTGGCTTGTGGTTGGGGATTTTAATCAAATCCTGTTCCAGGAGGAAAAGAGAGGGGGTCCACCGCGACTACAAAGTGAGATCGATGAGTTCCGAAATGCAATTGACGACTGTGAACTGAAAGACTTGGGCTATAACGGTGACCCTTTTACGTGGTGGAATAAAAGGGCTGAGCCAGAAGATGTTTTTGAACGCTTGGACCGAGCGTTGGGGTCGATAGATTGGATTGAAGCCCACCCTGCGGTCACTGTGTAACACTTGGACCGAGACAGATCAGATCACTGCCCAATTATGCTGAAATTTTTCACCGGGGATGCTCGTAGGAGGAAGAAATCGTTCCGGTTTGAAGACCTATGGTTAACTTCTCCAAGGTGCTCGGAAATCGTGAGTGAGATGTGGGAAGGAGAATCTGATGATGCAAACCCAGGAGCAGTGCTACAAAAAATTAATAAGGTGAGCAGGGGGCTGTGGGACTGGAGTAGGGTGGAATTCGGGGAGCTGGGAAGGAAAATCGAGGAGGCAAGGCTTAGGCTAACAGCTCTCAATAGCTGTAGGCCGACGGCGGAGGTGGTTGAGGAGAGGAGAGCTGTGAGTGAACGTATGGATGAAATGATGGTTAAAGAAGAAATCTATTGGCGTCAACGATCGAGGGTGTTGAATTTTGTAAAGGGCGACCGAAATACTAAATTTTTTCACCTAAAAGCTTCTTTACAGCGACGGAGGAATGAAATTACGCGGCTGAAGGATGCGAACGGGGAGTGGGTCGAGAGTGGGGAGGGAGTGAGTCGAGTGGCGGTGAACTATTTTGATGAGTTGTTCGCACCATCGGAGATTAGTGGTGTTGAGGAGGTTCTTGAGGGGGTGGAGCAGCGGGTTACGGAGGCTATGAATGCGAATTTGACAGCTCCGGTTACTAAGGAGGAGGTATGGGAGGCGGTGAAGCAAATGGGCCCGAGTAAAGCGCCGGGTCCGGATGGTATGAACGCAAACTTCTATCAGAAACATTGGGGAATTGTGGGTGATGATGTGAGCAGGTATGTCGGGGCTCTTATCGAGGGCCAATGCCCCATGACGGAGGTGAATAAGACCAATATCGTCTTAATTCCGAAGGTAAATAGGCCCACCCAGATGTCTGAATTCAGGCCAATCAGTCTTTGTAATGTCCTGTACAAGATGGCTTCGAAGGTAATGGCGAATAGATTGAAAATCTTCCTCCCGAGTATTGTGTCGAGTTCGCAAAGTGCCTTTACGCCAGGTCGGTTGATTACGGATAATGCGTTAATTGCGTTTGAAGTCTTTCATTTCATGCGTAATCAGTCGAGAGGGGGGCAGGGAGTGGTGGGTTACAAGCTAGATATGAGTAAGGCGTACGATAGAGTGGAGTGGGAGTTTCTGAGAGCGGTGATGGCAAAGCTTGGTTTCTGTGCTAAATGGCGTGCGATGGTGATGAGATGCTTGGCGACGGTGGAATCAGTTGTTCTAATTAATGGGACACCATCCACCCCCTTTCGGCCGAGACGGGGGCTCAGGCAAGGTGACCCAATTTCCCCCTACCTTTTCATCATATGTGCGGCGGCGCTGTCGGGGCTTATTGAGAAGGCTATAGGTAGGAAAGCACTTTATGGAGTCCGCATATGTAGAGGAGCACCGGTGATTTCTCACCTCCTTTTTGCTGATGATAGCATTGTGTTCTGTAGAGCGACTGAAGGTGATGTTGAGTGCGTGCGTGACATTATTGGGTGTTATGAGAGGGCGTCGGGCCAAAGAGTAAATTTGCAGAAGTCGGAAGTTAACTTTAGTGCAAACGTTGGGGAAGAGAAGAGGGCTCGGCTGGCGGGTATCCTTGAAGCGAAAAGGGTGGAAGAGCATTTTCGTTACTTGGGGTTACCGGGCGCTGTGGGTAAGAATAGACGCCTAGCGTTTAATTCGATCAAAGAGAGAATTTGGAAAAAGTTGAAGGGGTGGAAGAGTAAACTAGTTTCATTTGCGGGTAGAGAGATCTTAATTAAGGCCGTGGCCCAAACGATCCCTACTTATCATATGGGACTTTTCAAAATTCCAGTGAGTCTTTGTAATGAGATAAATTCTCTTATTGCCCGATTATGGTGGGGGTTTAAGGAAGGTGAGCGGAAAATCCACTGGGTGGCGTGGAATAAGCTCTGTAGTTCGAAGGGGGAGGGTGGTATGGGTTTTCGTGACATTCAAGCTTTTAATGATGCCATGCTCATGAAACAGGCCTGGAGGTTACTTAAAAAACCCGATACTTTAGCGGCTAGGGTCCTTAAAGCTCGGTACTATGCCAAAGTTTCGCTTACAGCCACAGAAAGTGGGTGGCGACCGAGTTATGTGTGGCGGAGTGTTGTGAGGGCTAAGGGGCTGCTGCTACAAGGTTGTCGATGGAGGATAGGAGATGGGAGAAGTGTGAGTGCGTGGGGTGATAGATGGACGAGGAGGGGTCCGTCTTTCCAGCTAATATCGCCGAGGGGGGAGGGGGATAATGTTCGAGTGGAAGAGTGGATTGAAGCGGATGCGAGGTGTTGGAGACGTGATATTGTGAGAAGCAGGCTTTTGGCTTTTGAAGCTGACGAGATTTGCAACATCCCGTTAGGAGACACTAGTAGGCCTGATGAATTGGTGTGGCATTATAGTGAGAAAGGGGAGTATACGGTAAAGACGGGGTACCATTTTGCGAGGGAGAGGCTGACCGTATCGAAGGGTGGTGAGGGGAGTAGCTCGGCAGGGAATGAGACTAAGAACTTCTGGGCACGAGTATGGCGATTGGAGGTGCCGCCAAAAGTGAGAACTTTCGCGTGGAGGGCTTGCCGGAGGTCTTTACCAACGAGGCTGAATATCCATCGAAGAATCACTGAAGCTGATCCAATGTGCCCGAGATGTGGGACTGCTGTGGAGGATGATGCACACGCTCTTGTACATTGTCCTGCGATTGTACGCGTGTGGGAAGAGGCTGGGGTAGAAACGGACGGCTGGGCGAATTGTAAGTCGGGTTTAGAATTAATGGAGAGATGGGTGAGTGAGGAGGAGGAAGGGGTGATAGAAGGGGGTCTTGAAAGAGTGGTAACAGTGGCTTGGGCGGTGTGGAATGCTAGAAATGAAGTCGCCCATGGAGGCGAATGCGTAGAGACGAGTACGATTGTTGGCCGAGCCTTGAGTTTCCTTGAGACATTCTGTAATGCAAGGGAGATGATGAGAGGGGAACAGGGGAAGACGGGTCGCCAGAATGTTGGCGGGAATAAGTGGAAGCCACCGGCGACTGGGATGGCGAAGATTAATGTGGACGGAGCAACGCTGGGGGAGGAGGGGTCTGGTATGGGAGCTGTTATTCGAGGTAGTGAGGGAGAGATTTTAAGGGTGGCTGTGAGACACGTTCGGGAGTGCTGGGAACCGGAGATTGTGGAAGCAAAGGCGGCGCTTTTAGGTCTGCAGATGGCGTGGCAACAGGGCGTGGAAAACGTCATCTTGGAGTCCGATTCGCTGCAGCTGATCTCGACTTTAAAGTCGAGTAATTTTTCTTCTAGTTATTTTGATTGCATTGCGTTTGATGTTTTTTCTTTTTCTCGTAGATTTGTGTCGTGTGATTTTAGTCATATTAGGAGGGCTGGTAATAGGGCGGCTCATGTAATTGCTCATAGGCGACCGATTGATTACTCCACGAGAGTGTGGGTTGAGACGGGGCCTTCTGATGTACTTGATATAGTAGCCTCGGATTTCATTGCCGGGGTTGACTAGTTTTCTCTTTTATAATAGTACCCTTCTTTCAAAAAAAAAAAGAAGTCCATTAATAACAAATGTTTTATTTATTTTTGCTATAAAAAAAAAAATTCTCAGACTTCCTACCTCCTTCGACACGTACAGGAAAATAACCTCTCTTCTCAACTGCATTCTCACAAATCTATTTTAATTAAATATCAGTTGGCATTGTTTAAAATCGCAAGTCTACATGGGATTCGAATCCATATTCATCGTCGAATTGGACGGTGCTCTACCGATTGAGCTAATAGATTTTGGAGAAAAATGCGAGACATCACTATACCACTAGTTATTAACTTAAAATCATGTCTTTAAAACTTTAAAACACTAGTTCATAAATCATTCTAAAGATCGTTGCTACGATTTTACAAGACAAAACCTTGAATTCCCAACATAAAACACCAAGTATTCAACTTAAATGCATCATTAACCACACTAAATTAATTAAAAACGCGAGTTTTCAACTTCAAACCTAAAATTTTGCAACTTAAAACCTCAAGTTCACATAAACGACGTTTAATCTGCCAATAACATTAGGTACAATTCCAACACTTCAAGTTTTCAATTGAAATTCCAAATTGCAAACAATATCAATGCTAATAGAGATAATGTTGGAGTTTACATGTGAATCTCAATTGTATGTTTACAACCTATATTAGACGTTTAAATCACAATTGACACAGAACCCTAAATCACACATGAGAGGTTTGATTGGGAGTGGAGAAACATCAACAAAACCACTTGATTAACGTACCTTTTCCCATTGATTAAACGTACTTTTTTAAGTTGATTTTATCTTCAATTCTCTTTTTCGATCTTCTTCATCCTTTATGAGTTACAGTTTATCTATTCGTACTCTACATCTTTGATAACTGAAATTCTACGCTCTCTATTTTTTTTAACTAAAAAAAATGAATTTTCTAGGTTTATTTATTTATTTAATTTATAGATGAGCTGTTTTGTTTTTGGGCCCGTCTCACAGAAGACCTACTGAATCTATATATAGACTAGGTGAAAAGCCCGTGCATTGCACATCACACTTCACCATAATCGACTATTCTTTTATTTTAATTAGTTACTCTAAAAATAAATAAATAAATCATGATAATTCATTAACAGGGGACACTTTTCGTATTCTTTTTTATTAACTACTTAGGCCATGTATGATAGGACTGTATCTTTCTGATTTGATTAGATTTGATTTGAATGAATTTGATCTGATTTTATTGACTCTGATCTGATGAAATCCAATTTGAATGACTCTGATCTGATTTGAATGACTCTGATCTGATCTGAATAAAATTTGGGATTAGTGTTAATTATTTAATGATCAAATTACTTAAATCTGATCTGATTTTAATGTCTCTGGGATCTGATTTGAAAGACTATGATCTGACCAAATTTGATTTGAATAATTCAGATCTAAATTTAATAAATATTATCTAATCTGAATTTTCAGTTTATTAAGTCCTATCATACAGGACTACAGGAGGCCCTGTCTTTCTAAACTAAACTGATCTGGTCTGAATGATTCTGAAATGATTTGATCTGATCTGAATGTGTTGAAATTTCGATTGACTTCGAAGAATTAGTATCTATTATGGACCAAATACATTGAAAGAAATTTGAATATTTCTGATCTGATCTAATTTGAATGACTATATATGATCTGATGAGAATGATTCTGAAGTGATATGAATATGATCTGCCCATTTTGTACGTATCGATTTGATGGTTTTGATATCGCGTTTACGGTCAAAATGATGTAATATACCTCTAATTTGCGTTAGGGTATCATGGACAACATTTCTATGTGTTTTTTGTTGTTTTAGCAATCTTTTGGAGGCTGATTCATTTGAAAGAGATTTGGAGCTGATTTTCAAAAGATCAGCTCTGTAGCTTCATATTTCTCAAACCGTTTGGAATTTTGCAGTGAAACCACTTGGAGATGATTCTTCGTGTTATTAGCTTTCCAGGAAGTGGTTACACGCTTTCACCGGACAAGTAGCGAAGATTCTGCAGTCTTTTGAAATATCGAGGCATGAACTTTTCGCGGCCCCGGCCAGTACATTGCGGACCGCGGAGCACGACTTGGTGATTGGCGTCAGGAACTTTTGGCGGTCCGCGGCTGGCTCATGGCGGACCGCGATGGCCGGGTTTTCCGTATTCCGTAATTTTCTATTTTACGTTTTTTCCTAGACTATATGAATAAGAAACCCGCCCCTAGGTTTTATTATTCAGACTTTTAAGAAGAAAATAAGGGTTTCTATGGATTGTATGAGGAGTTAATTTTATTTTCTTGATCGATTAATCAAACCATTGCATTGACAATATCGTGAGTTTGATCTATTCATTTTATTGTTTTCAATTATAGTCTTATCTTTGATTTTTGATTCTATACAATTATCTTTTGTGATTGTTAGGTGCGCAACTAGTCTATTGCTTAAGTTGATTGTTTGCTAGTTTAATTAATCAAAGGAATCCATTGTTTGATTGATTTTTACATTGTAGCAATCCCCAATTCATTGATTTGAATGTAATCATCGTTAGTGAATTAGGGCAAAAATTTGACTTACATGTTAAATATGAAACATGCGTTGGTATTACATGTCTCTATTGATATCTCTCTAATTCTTATTGCTATAATTGAACTGAATCTAATCGTGCGCTTAGGTTATTTGATGATTAGGGTTATTAGCTAGTGCCGATCACGCCTTTTAGCTATAATTAAGGAGAGATTTGGAAATTCTGTTTCCACGATAGAGTAATTGAGATTAATAGAGGAATAGTGATAACTAGTACCGATTAGTTAGTGCGTTGTGGGAATTAATTGATCAAGATCTGTTTTATACCTAAATTACATTCATAAATCGTGTTAGTACCACTTTGTGGTTGGGCCATAGCCCTTAGTAAAGTAAACCTTAGTAAAGCCCATATCATGCAAAAAGCCTCTTTCAAGGACAGCCCTTGGATGGAAGGGGAATAAAGGGTCAAGATGGAGTGGGGAAACCTAGGATTATTCCTAGGTCCCCCTCTATCATTATAAATACCCCCTTTATAACCCATCAAAATCAGGTTCTTACATACACATTCCCAAAATTCTGACATTCTATTCTCTGATTATTCTCTTGATTTGTGCAAAAGGCTCTTTTTGTCTTATTTGCCACCCCTTCTCGAGCCCCTTGACTGACTTGAGCGTCGGAGGGGCGACGCCTGGTGAAAACCGGGCTCCCTTTTGTGCAGGTACCTCGCGAGGCGAGCCGAGCAACTGTCCTTCGAAGAACTCACATCCAACAAGTGGCGCCGTCTGTGGGGACAGTTCGCAGGTCGAATCGTTCGAGCGTACCCGAGCCAAAAGCAAATCGAGAGGAAATGGCACCGAGAGGTCGACCCGCACGTTCGAGAGGAGCTGTTGCGAGCGAGAACTCGATCCTAGGGCCCGCTGACCCTACTCCCTCGCGTCCTGGCGCCCCTGGCGAGGGCCCGTCAAGGACGCTCGAGGACGAGCGGTCAGCTCCCCGAGGAGAGGCGCAACCCCTTCCCGAAGAGAATTATGATGAGGAGTATGAGGAAGAAGTGATGGAAAGCAGGGCACGCCCCCGAGAGATCGCTATGATGAAGGAGCTGTTCGACGCCCGAGCCAAGCTGAAGGAGCAGGCCGAGAGGCAGAATCAAATGAGCGAGCGCATGGCCGAGCTTGAGAAGCGCATGGCCGCTCAGGTAGAGACGCCTGCTGCCGAGGCGGTGCCCGCGCCGAGCAAGCATAAGCGTGGGCCTCGGAAGACACCTTCTCAGCGAACGGCGGCGGCCGTGCAGAGGATTAAGGCCATCTACGATGAACACCACCCCAGAACAGAGTTAAGAGACACCATAAACACCCTTAAGCGAAGAAGAGAGCAAGTAGAGGCGACCCAGGCCTCGCGAAGGAAGCACCAGGAGGTTGGTGCGAGAGACAAAGGCAAGGGAATCCTAGTCGAGGAGGAGCCCACTCGAGGGCGAGACAAGACTCAGGATGAGCGACCCCGAGGGAGTACTAGGAGGTCGCACTCTCCTCGCAGGAGATCCCATGCGCCAAAGCCTTCTAGAAGCGCGACCCGACAAGTCGACTCGGACACTTCGAGTGATGAGTCGGAGTCTGCTTCGGAAAGCGAGGCCAGTTCGAAGCACCACTCCCACAGGTCGCATCGAACCAAGAGGACGTTCACTGCTGATTCGCCCTTCGCAAGGTGGATATTAGAGGCCGAGAGGGTGCCTGGGGTTAAGAAGCCCAAGATGACCGAGTACAACGGGGCCGAGGACCCGTTCGACCATATTTCTTCGTATATGCACAACATTGGTTATATGACTGAAGATGAGGCGACTATTTGCCGGCTGTTCCCGACCACGCTGACTGGGATTGCTCAACGGTGGTTCGATAAGTTGCCACCGGGTAGCATCCGTTCGTGGTCCGGGCTGAAGAAGAAGTTTACTGGCTACTTCGTGACCAGTAAGACGAGGAAGAAGACGCCGATCCATCTGACAGCGGTAAAGCAAGGAGACAAGGAGTCCCTTGATGACTATATCCAGAGGTTCCGCTCGACTGCCACGCACATTGCCAACCTGACTGATGAGATGGGTGTAAGTGCACTGGTGCACGACATGAATGAGGGAAAGTGCAAGTATGACTTGGTAAAGCGAGAGGCCAAGACGCTCGAGCAAGCATACAGGCGAGCGGCCGCTCACATCAATGCTGCCCTCGTGAACCGCTCTGGATATGGTGAGCCCTCAGCCTCTCGAGTCCGACCCCAGGATCGACTCGGACCACCAATGCACAACAAGAAGCCATACCGGTTCAATACTTCGCTCAGGACTGTGTTCATGGCAATCAAGGAGTCGGACCAGTTAAGGCCTCCTCGAGCCATGACACAGGACGATCGGAGGAATATGGGAGCATTATGTGAGTATCACATGGAGAATGGTCATGCCACAGCGAGCTGCAAGGACCTCGAGGAGGCGCTCGACAAGCTGGCTGATAATGGACTGCTTAACCGATACCTGAAGCGCCTGAGGGGCCAAAGGGATCGGTACAAGCAAAACAACCAGAGGGGCGCTCGTGGTGGCGGCCAAGCAGGAAATGGAGCCAGGGCTCGGAGCCCTGGCGTAATCAATACAATCTCGGAAGGCTTCGCTAGCGGAGGACCGAGCCGCCGTGGTCGAAAGACCAATTGGAGGCTCTTCGTCAACTCGGTCGCGACGGTGCTTCCCGAAGTCAAAATCCCAACCATGACAGTTAAGCAATCAGATGTAAAGAACGTTCGGTCACCTCATGATGATCTGGTGGTAATCACCATGCAGGTGGCAAACAAACAAGTGAGGAGGTCCTTGGTGGACACGGGCTCGTCGGTAGACATCATGACTTTTGAGTGTCTCCGAAAGTTGAAGTATACGGCGAAGGACATCACGCCCCTTCGCGAGCCAATAGTTGCCTTCGGAGGGCAAACCATCTACCCGATGGGGACAATTCGCCTCCCAGGAGCTATTGGCGAAGGAGCTGACATGAGACGAGCCCACGTTGAGTTTGTCATCATTGACATACCGTGTGCTTACAACATCGTGGTGGGGCGACCGTTACTGAATGATATTGCAGGGCTAGTTTTTCCCTTGGGTCTGTTGATGTTATACGTCACAGATGATGGCCGAGACGCTATTGTCCGAGCTGACCAAAAGGTCGCTCGTGAGTGCTATCACGCTGGACTCAGGCCTCCCATGGTGAACCCTAGTGAAGCGCTCGAGGAGAGCCAACCCCCCACCAAGAAGAGAAAGAAGGAAGAGAGCCCGGTGAAGGCCGTGGCTGAAAATTTCTGTGTCGAGACCATTGATGCGAGGCATGGCCTCGAAGGACCCACCCAACCATTTGAGGAGACGGAGGATGTGGCACTGGAAGAGGAAAGAGCCGACCGAACGGTTCGAGTGGGCAAGGCCCTCGAACCGGAGGTCAAGGCCCCTCTCGTGTCCCTGCTGAGAGAATTTAAGGATGCGTTCGCGTTCGCTGTCGAGGAGATGCCAGGGCTCGACCCCTCGGTCATTACTCACAAATTGAACGCTGATCCATCGAGGAAGCCCGTCCACCAGAAGCAGAGGCATTTCGGCTCGGAGCGTGCGAATGCGATTAAGGAGGAGGTCGACCGACTGCTCGGCGCTCGATATATCGAGAAGTGCACATACCCAGTTTGGCTTTCCAACGTGGTGTTGGTCAAGAAGCCGAACGGGTCGTGGAGAATGTGCGTCGACTTCACTAATCTGAACAAGGCTTGCCCGAAGGATGGTCAGCCGCTGCCTCGGATGGATCAGCTGGTGGACTCCACTTCGGGGCATGAGCTCCTGAGCTTCATGGATGCTTATGCGGGATACCATCAGGTCCCGATGGCCGAGGAGGATCGAGCCAAGACGGCGTTCATCACACCGCTCAGGGTGTATATGTATCGAGTGATGCCGTTCGGACTGAAAAATGCCGGAGCCACGTTCCAGAGGTTGGTGAACCAATTGTTCAAGGAACAGATTGGAAGGAACATGGAAGCATATGTGGACGACCTGATTGTAAAGAGTGTCCGAACCGGCGATCACCACAAGGATCTGCGAGAGACGTTTGAGACGTTGAGAAAGTACGGGATGAAGCTGAACCCGAAGAAGTGTGCTTTCGGGGTGACGACAGGGAAGTGTCTCGGGTTCCTCGTGAGACAAAGGGGCATCGATGCGAACCTTGAGAAGATCAAGGTTATTGTGGATATGCCTTCTCCAAAGAACGTTAAGGATGTGCAACGGTTAACGGGGTGCGTAGCAGCCCTCGGACGCTTCATTGCGAAGTCGGCCGACCGATGCCTCCCGTTCTTCGCCGCTCTCAAAAAGAAGAAGAATTTCGAATGGGACGAGCAGGCCGAGAAGTCATTCCAGGAACTGAAGCAATACCTTGTCAATATCCCGAAGATATCTGTGCCTCGAGAGAAGGAGGATTTGTACTTATATCTATCAGCGAATGAGCAAGCTGTCGGAGCCGTGTTGGTTGTGGAACGCGAGAAGGTCCAGAGCCCGGTTTATTATGTGAGTCATGCCCTCGCGGGGGCCGAGCTGCGATACCCTCCGCTCGAGAAGCTCGCTCTGGCCTTGCTCGTAACGAGCCGTCGCCTCCGACCCTATTTTCAGAGCCACAAAGTTATCGTTCGAACCAACTACCCATTGGAGAAGATATTAAACAACCTGGATGGAAACGGGAGATTGCCTCGATGGGCTTGCGAGCTGAAGAGCCATGGCATCGAGTACGAGCCGAGACGCCGCCTCGGAGGGCAGGCATTGTCCGACTTCGTGGTCGAAGCAGCCTTCAACGAGCCAGAGGGGCCGATGAAAGAACAATGGACATTGTACGTGGATGGCTCGTCGAATTCAGCTGGAAGCGGAGCCGATATGATCGTCATACTCCCTGGAGGGGAGAGGTCGGAATACGCACTCCGTTTCGGCTTCGAGGCGACCAACAACGAGGCAGAGTATGAGGCCCTCGTTGCAGGGATACAGATGTGCCTGGCGGCAGGGGCCACTGATGTAAAGGCATTCTCCGACTCGGCTATAGTGGTGAACCAGATAAATGACAAGTTTGAGGCGAAGGACCACATGGCCGGGTATAGGGACAAAGTGCGAGGGCTCACTCAGAAGCTCGAACACTTCGAGATTGAGCAGATCCCTCGGTCGGAGAATCAGCAAGCAGATGCGTTGGCTCGACTGGCCAGCTCCTCGCTCAACGACAACCCAAGGGTCGTTAAGTGGGAGCTGTTGCCGTTTAGAAGCATCGATCGGACCGCTACTGTGCTGGTCCTCGATCGAAGTCCCGAGTGGATGAGGCCACTGCTAGCTTATTTGAAGGACGGGGAGCTTCCGAGCGACCCGAAAGAGGCCAAGAAGGTAGAGAAGAGGGCCGAGTGGTTCACGTTGGTTGATGGCGAGCTGTACAAGAAAGGGTATGTCCATCCGTACCTGAAATGCGTCGACCCGACCGAGGGGAAATATCTTTTGAAGGAAATTCATTTTGGTGACTGTGGGGGGCACATAGGGGCTCGGGCAACGGCTTCGAAAGCGTTGCGAGCCGGATTTTTCTGGCCGACCATGCAGACTGACGCGACCGAACTGATTAAGCATTGTGACAAATGCCAGCGGTTCGGGCCGATCAGCAAGAGGCCTCCCACACAACTCAAGCCAATTTCGACACCACTACCGTTCGCAAGATGGGGCTTGGACATCCTTGGACCCTTCCCGAAAAACTTCTCTCGGAAGAAGTTTATCATTGTGGCCGTCGACTACTTCACCAAGTGGGTCGAGGCCGAGCCATTGGAAAGGATCACTGACCGAGATGTGATCAACTTCGTCTGGAGGAACATCATCACCAAGTTCGGGGTCCTTCGGATGTTCACATTTGATAATGGAACCCAGTTCGACAGTGATGATTTCAAAGAGTATTGTGCAGGATATGACATCCAAACCTGCTACACCTCGGTCGCATACCCGCAAGCGAACGGGCAAGCTGAGTCCTCCAACAAGATAATCTTACATGGGCTGCGAACCATGGTTGAAGGAGCGAAAGGGAAATGGGTCGAGGAGCTACCCGGTGTCCTGTGGGCGCTTCGCACCACTACGAAGCGAGCCACAGGCGAGACCCCCTTCCAGCTGGTGTATGGCTCGGACGCTGTATTGCCGATCGAATGCGAGGCCAAATCTGTTCGCATAAGTACCTACGAGCCTGAGGAGAATGAAGTTGAGCTGCGAGCCGCGCTCGACCTTCTCCCCGAGTGCCGAGGGAATGCCCTCATGAAAGCCGAAAGGCAGAAGCAACAGATAGCTAAAGAGTTCAATCGAATGGTTTGACCGAGGAAGGTGGAAGTTGGAGACATGGTCCTTCGGAATGCGAAGGCGACAGGCAAGAAGCTCCCAGGAGGAAAGTTGAAGGACAAGTGGGAAGGCCCATACCTGGTAGTCGAACAAGTGAAAGAAGGCACCTTTCGACTTAGCACCCTGGAAGGAGAGATGGTGAAGAGGCTCTGGAACCTCTACAACCTCAAAAAGTACTATCTTTAGTATCGTGTCATTATCCTAAGTTAAGGCTCGCATGTTGCGAAACATTTTCATGTATTTTTGTAGGCCGAGGGCCAAGTGTTGTATTTGTCTTAAAGTATCAATCAATGAAAGGCCGAGCGCCACAGTGTTAGTAAAAAACTAAGTGTCAAAATCCCCACCCCCGCTTCGCGAGTCGATGAGGAGTCGACAACCCAACATCCAAAGTGAAGCCGATCGCTTCGACGGAATACGAGAAAAACCGAGTGCAGATCTCAAGAGGAAAAGCACTCGAAGCGCGTTAAAAACGCGAGACAAGGGCGCAATCGCTCGTATGGGAGTACACTTGAAATGCATGCATTGTAGCCCCTCGGAAGAGGTGAGCCGAGTGCAACTACCCATGCGAGAAGTCGCTCGAGGCATTCTTGCCGAAGACAAGAGTCTCTAAATTGCCCTACCAAGGTCGAAGGCATTGTTGGATACAACAATCGCTCGGAGTGGGTTGAAGTTGCCCCACCTTGGTAGCGACACGCTTTCCCAACTAGGGCTCGCGTCGAATAAATTCAGCTAAGAACACATTCGGCTACGAAGGATGAGATCCCGTAGCACCTTAAACTTCAACTCGGGTAAGGAGGCTTATGCGAGGCCTCCCCTCGAAGGCCGAACACCAAAAGGCTTCGACCGAGTGTAGGCGCTCGCTTCTCGCGCAGAAGCGGGACAAACGAACAAGGCAACTTAGCCGAAAAAGGCTTCATCCATGCGAGGAGTCGAATGTCTTCGCAGTTAAGGCATCGAGCACTTAACCCCGAAGAGGCATTCGCCTCGAGGGCGAGACCACCCATGGATGGACGTTAAAACAATACGAGTTGTATGAAAATCGCAGTGATTAAAATAAGAGGCCCGGAACCAAACACCCTTGAAAATGGGCGGCTCCTAGCCGAATTGTTAAAGCAAAACCCTCGAGAGGGCAACAAACAAACAGGAGTTAAAATTGTACGAGTACAAGGCTAAACAGCCCAATTGAGATTAAAAATATTTAAGTGTTGGTATTGGTGGCAGGTCCCTCAGCAGGAGTGGTGAAGTCGAAGGCCTCCGGCAGCTCGAACAGCTCTTTCTTGGCGTCTGCCTCCTCGGCCGCTGCAGCCGCTTCGAGGTCCTCCTCCTCATTCAGCTCGCCTTCCTCAGGAGATGCACCCGCTTCGGCTTCATTATGCTTATCGAGCTCCGAGCGGTAGGTGTCTTCGAACTCCTTACGATCGAGCTCGAAGTCCTCTTTGCCTTGGACAATCTTCACCAATGCCGACCAACCCAGTTGCAGGCCCAGCTCGATCCCCTCCTGCTTCGCAGCTGCCTTGTCCAAATTGCTAAGATAGTTATAGCCCTTGGAAGACAGGAAGGTCGAGACCGCCGAGCAGGCCCGCCTCGCCCAAAGAAAGGCATGGCTGGATGCGTTGACCAGCTTAAGGCTTAGCTGGTCCGCATCGGCCTTCGCCCTCTCCACCTCGGCAGCAAGCGAGGTAGCCTTTGCATCGGCCGCAGACATCGCAGCGACAGCTTCTTCGTTTGGCTTGTGGCAGTCGGCCACATTCTTCTTTGCCTCGGCAAGTGATTGCTCGAGCTCCTCCTTAGCTACCTCGATCTCCTTCAGCTTGGCCTCGGCAGCGAGGCACTTCTCCTTCCAGGACCCTCCTTCGGTCTGCTGAGCGAGATGCAGCTCGCCCTGACAAACAAGGACGGTCGCCTAAGGAAGAAAGAAGTTAGAAAAGGAAACAGGTAAGAGAAAGGAAAAAGCCAAGCGAGAGTAAAAGATACCTGCATCATCTGCGAGACCGCTCGTCGAGCCCAGTCAGGGCAGAAAGGAAAGTCCCGAGCCGTGTCGTGCACCGCCGCTGCGACCCTCGACATGTCGGGTAGAAGAGGCGCTGTCAACGCCTCGAGCTGAGCCACTACATCAGCAAGTAATCCAGAATTAGAAAGATACTGTACGGATTCTGTTAACAGTTGTTCAAATTCTTCTGAAGTCTTACATGTCTGAACAGCCGAGCCACCGACATCCTGCCTTTTCGCAGCCGATGTCTCGCCCTCATCGAGAGGCCTCTTCTCTCGGCGCCGAGCCTGAAAGGAGTACATTGATCAGAATTGTCACTAAAATATACAAGTACAAAGCATCAAAAGCGAAGGAGTTACCTCTGCCTCCTCGCCTTCAGAGGACGAGAGAGAGACCGCCTCGAAGCCAGCCGAGGTAGGCTCTCGAAGGACAACACCCGAGACCCTCTGCCTCGGGACAGTCCTCGCACTCGCTCCAGCCGGTGCATGCATACTGACAGGAGTCGCTTGTAGAGGCGGCCCCGAAGGAGTGCGAGAAGGCGTCCCCTGTGGAGTCCCAGGAGGAGCCGAACCGGATGGCGGAGGACGAGACGACTGAGGCGCTCGCTCACCAGATGAGCGACCCCCAGCCGATCGGACCCGCTCACCCCGAGGAGGAGGCTGAGCAGCTGGCTTCTGAGCTGCTGCTCGCTGACTCCGACCGCTCTCCCTTCGTGCCCTCTGGGCTATTAGACGGTTGAGGTTCGGCATATCCTTGTGCCAACGGTGAAACTTCCTCGATACCGAGTCGCTGATACGCACTGCGAAAAACAAAAAAATGGTTAGTAATTTGAAGAAACGTGAAAAGCGAGACGAACGCAACACGAGACCTACACTCTTCCTCCTCATTGTCAGTAAAGATTAAGCCCGAATACGCGAGCCAGAAATACTTATTCAGCATCTCCTCGTGCGGGACCCAGGTAAGGTCCTCGAGCTCTGGATTAAGTTTCTGATAGAAGTATTCGGCACAGCTCTCCTCCGCCTCGCTAAGCCGAGGGAGGGAGTTGTTCACTTCCTTGGAGCCCGACGACCGAAGGGGCACTCCAATTTTGTCGCCGAGAGGCGAACCGTTAGCAGTGGTGGTCCAGTAAAACCTCCTCTTCCACTCCGGTCCCTTCTGAGGCTTCGGAGGATAAGTTACTATGCTATAAGTGTTGGTTGCGCCGCGAACGGCGAAGTTCTTAAATCCCCATTGGTCGTTGGAGATGTTGTGAAGGGACCGGAAAAGGTTGAGAGAGAGTGGAATGCGAGCACACCGGCAGGTCATCACAAAACCCGAAAGGGTAATGTGTGCGTTAACGGTGAGCTCCGAAGGGCAGATGTTATAGTGGTTATATACATCCTCCAAAAATCGATTGAGGGGCACTCGGAACCCGTAGGCGAAGGCCTGTGCGTACATCGCGAGACAATTCCTCGGAGGCTCGGAGCAGACTGACCCCTCGTCTGGCACGACCAGTACGAGCGGGTCCTCAATATGATGGGCCTCGCAGAAAGCCTGAACGACCTCGGGTGTTTGCGTCGCACGCCAGACCGGGTCGATGGTTGCCTTAGTGAAGGTGTTGTCGGTGACTCGGACAGCTTGTCGAGGAGGCATGACTTCGGGTGGTTCCTGCGGGGGATAGACAACCGAGTTAGGCATATATGCACCTCGAGCCCTCCTCGGGTCATTCATACCCCCCGGGTGAACCCTGAGAGTCTGCTTAATACGCGCCATCTGAGAAAAAGAGAGAAGGTAGTTATGGGCTCGCCTTGTGCGAGCCGTTACCCCTCACCTTCCCCGATGACGGATCTACAACACCCAACACTCGACGGGTCGACAAAAGTCGAGAAAATCGAAGGATCGATGCGAGAGAAGCGAGTCGGCGCAAAGGGTGGACCGCTTCTCATCGCCGACCTCGAAACCGAGCGGGTTTGTCGGGTGTTATCTGGGTTCCCAATCCCAGAACGCTCGGCTGGCATCTTTATGCCGCCGGAGCGGGACCGACAACCCGGGATCGTCACCGGACAAGTAGAATGACAACGGCAACATTAAAAACAAACGGAAAAAGTGCAAAAACGAAGCGGAGAAGATGGACTCACCGGAAATATAGTCGGAGAAGGAGAAAGTGAGAAAGCCGAAGGAAAGCCGAGGGAAATCGAGCGAAAAAGTCACCGGAAACGAAGGGTCTTCGACTCGGAAATCGGCTCGGAACGGGCTCGGGTGTAGCTCGGAGCTTTGACGATTTACGAAGAAAAATTTTGGAAATGAAAGTGATTATGATTGAAAGTGAAAATGATTTGAGGTGAAACTCTTCTATTTATAGGGGGGTTAAGTCAGGGGCAAATCGGTAAAATCGCATGTTTTTACACAACTTCCCAACGGCCGTCAGTCATCATTACGGCACAGGAGACGAAAAGTTTTCGCGTATTCCCGAGGTTACTTTTGCGGGAATCAAGGGACGGTTGGCATAGGAAACTGTTCAAATTTCCGCCAACTCCCGAGAATAATAATTGCAATATTTAAATTTTGAAATTTTCGAAACTCAAATATTCGATAATTCGAAATTTAATTGTAAATAATATTTTCGGGAATTATAAATTGCTAACACCGAGCCAGGGGCTCGGGGCGATGTGTAACAACCCTAAATTTTGACCAGATCTAATTATACAAAAATCTAGGATTGTTATGCCGCAATTGACTAATGAGTCAACTGCAAGGCTCAAAACCTGATAAATTTTAAACCAACTTATTTACATAAATGATAACGAGTTGACAGCGGAAGACGGAAGTCAAGTTTACAAAACCTAATCCCAACTGAAATGACAATTACAACTGATTAAAGTGACTCAGCCGTAGTAACATATATTCCAAGCTAGCCCCATGATATGCACAAACGTCCATGCAACAATTCACTTCAAGTAGACCTGCCAACTGCATCACAGAGAATGATACAGGCCCCAAAATAGGGTAGGGACAAACCCAAACATAGAACGTCAGCAAAGGCTGAGTAAGAACTCAAAAGCATGTAGAACAACAAGGAAAAGAAGATACGCGCCTTCATGGCGCGTAGCTAATCAAGCAACGCTTAGTCAAAGAAAGGCAAGTACAGAAATACAACAAAAGCTCAAGGCTGAGATTCGATCAGTTCAATATATATATCAACAATTATATTTCCGGTTTCGTGATTGGGTCCTACCCCAACACGCTACTAGAGCTCCCCTCAAACCTCCCTATAGACCCGAGTGTGCACACCCCTCACTAGAGAGCCAGTAGGATGTAACCCTTCTAGGAGGAAGTCTAATAGGCGACTGGTAGCTAACCCAGCCTATAAGTCCACCTTGATCAGAGGTGTTTTCGTATCTCCCCGACGGACAACATTGGTCACGCCTGCTCTAACAGATTGTGATGTAACATTATTCAATATACCCATTATATCCGTCTTAGATACATTATTTCATTCATAGAATCCATCTCATATGACAACTCAGACCAAAGCCAAATACCAAACAAAGACGAGTACAAAATCAAATATATAACTGAGGGGTCGAGCCCCTTCTCATTTGGTAGAATTTCAATTATCCGACTTTATCAAACTTGGAGACGATATGAGTATATATTGCAACATATATAATATGAAATGAATTGCCGGATCACAAAAGTTATATGTCAATTGCAATATAGATGACATGAACTGGAAGTTGGATCACCAAAAGATATATGAAAACATGCTCGAGCTCAAGAGGGGTTAACGTTCTTACCAAACACGCTTAACTTCTCCTTAATAATCTTTCTCACAATCGGCAAACTGAACCTCTTTAAATTCACAAAGTTCTTAGCTATCCCGAACACGCTCCATACCGCGAACCAAGCATCCAAAACCTCCATGAATCGGCCTTCAACGAATCATATAATCATGGTACATCACATTACTATACATCAGTATTCAACTCACCAAAAATCTCCCAAACAAACCAAGTATAACTTGTCCAAATCCAATATAACAATAGCCTACCCTTTCTTCATGTTTCAGAACACAGGACTGATGTTTAGACGATGATTGGTAATGAATTCCTAACCTTTTAGACACAAAACCAACTGTAACTTGTAACACTGCCTCTTAGGAGTATGTCAACACATCAAACGTTAACTTTCATTAAGTATCAAAGGATTTATAGCCCAAATACCACAACTGCTCCAAAACAGAGTACTAAATGCGCATCCAACTTCTAGGAACTATAGCATGATCATAACGACAGGTTTTCAAGCATTTCAAAAGCCTAACATCAAGATCTTGAACTGAAGTTCAATTTAGGGCTTTGTTTCAATCAAATACATGAATAAATGAGGATGTTATGATCAAATTACAAAGGTCCTATGTTCATGATACTCACAGGAAGAACAACGAAACAAGGGTTTACTTTAGGACATGATTTAGGCAACTAAATCATAATGAAAATGAAATTAACCAATTCGAGTTTGTTACCAAAGATCGTGAGAGTAATTATAAACAAGAATTAAGGATTGAGCTTACCAAATGAAGGAGTTATGACCAATATACCAGAAGTGGTCCAGAACTGCGCGTAAAACGACACCTCACGGTTCTGGGTAAATTTGGTGATGATAATCAAGAAATATTAACTCGAAGCCTTCTACAAAGTTGTAGCCATAAAAGAGTAGATGAATGTAGGCTTTTGTTTCAATTCATTTGGCTTCGAAATGAAGGATAAAACGTGTGATGAAGTTGGAGCTGTTGGGTGGCATATACAAGCGGCAAGGAGGCAGCTGCGTGTGCAGTCCTTATGCACGAATTTTGGCTGAGTAAGCAGATGAATTGGGGTCCAATTAAGTGTCAACATGAGGTAAGATCATCTAGGTACTCCCGGCACCTCGTGCTTACGAAATAAGATCGGTTTCTAATCCCGACACTACACACAGACTTTCAAAATTGTGTAGAATGAGATTGTGTAAGTTGAGAATGAACTTGTAACTTGTGCCATTTGACTTCATATTTACCAAGGAAAGCTCCTCAAATGATACAATGGAACAATCACAATTTTGTTCCGAGTTTACGTTAAGAGATTACTTAACGACTAAGAAAACGTTTCTTCACGATTAAGAAAGTTATCGAAACGGCAATGGATTTAGAATGTAACCGAACATTCCTTAAGTAATAGCTTCTCAATAAATATAATGGTATCATCCAATTCCACAACCGAGATCACTAATGGATAACAAAACAAGTATTCACCCTTTTAAAATTCGAAAGTCAGTATATAAATTCTCAAAACTAAGCCGCAAGATCCTAAATTCAATATAATTAGTAACACCCGAATTAAATAAATTCTCAAAAAGTATGGGGTGTTACAGACTTCCCCCCTTAAAACATGGCTTCGTCCCCGAAGCCCAAACTCATCTTCCAAACGCATACTTCAGATGTCTCTTCCTCAACCACAATTTCTTCAACATATCTCTATAACTCTTATAACTCGGTTCTAGAAGGTTTATTCCCAACATATGCATAACTGAGCTTGAGCAAGTTTCCACAATGAAGAGTAGATGAATATATCAAATTTTCATACATGTGTCTGTATATGTATAAACAATATACAAATGCGTAAAACCAAGTATTTCTAATAGGAGTGCACGAGGCACAACATCAAATAAATCGCACAAGCACTAGAGTTGAATCAAGTGGAACGAAAATTCATATAAAATAAACACATTAATCGCATCAAGTGAGAGGAAAGACAAACGTGCAAGATTCACAACTTTGCCAATTATTTCATGATCATGTAATCCATAATAATTAATTCACTGAAATTCACGCCAATAGAAAGTAAGGAAGACACAACTCGCGCCAAGGCTGATCCAGGTGGACACGACTCTTATGTCACTTAAAACCCTCAGCCAAGGTCGGTTTACCTGTTCAAGCACACATATCAAGGCCACAAAGATAAACTCGCACCAAACAAGTAGCATTTAGCTCAATCCAATGACCTTACACAATAAAAAAAAATTCATAGGGGCATTGTCCCCTATCTAAAATAGTCACTGAATAATAACTAATAGTTTCATTTATATGAAATAATGCAATAAGAAAACACAAAACCCTTCACCGAGACAGTAACCAAGATCATGTCTTACTTCAAATTTCAAGTCTCATCACCTTTTGAGATCACTAGCCTCCATCACAACACAGTTTAATTTCCTTGTAAACACCCTTCAAGTTTTCAATACTTTAAGTGACGTAAAATGCATCGGCGTTTCCATCATCTATAACCCAGGTTAACATGAATAATAAACTCAACTTCAACATATGCTTACGCCTAACTTCCTCTTAAATTCGCAATTGCTAACCCCTTTGGTGACTTTCAACTTTTCCCTTAGTGATAAACACATTAATCACATAAATGAACCTCCTTACAAGTCCTGTATAAAATATCCAAAGTACATAGTCCTTCTTCTGATGGGACAAAGAACACACGTTTGATCCCAATTAAACTTGATCCTTCACATTATACAGTTTGAAACGCAATTTTGTCGAACCTAGATATGAAAATAGTACCATCCTTATTAATAAAAGAATAATTAAATTCACATTCGATCTCAAAACAAAACCACAAATTTCACCGCATAAGTAATAGACCAGACTTAAGTTCAGTACACCATGCTGCAATCCATAAAGATATTAGTGAACTTTTATTTACCAAAATATCAGTTGTACTCTAGATACTCTCTTCTTTAGTGGGTTGTGGATCAAATTCTCCAAACAACACGAATACTCCTTATTGCATAATATCTGAAGAGGTAGGTTCCCAAAGACCCCATGAAGCAACAACTAACCTTAATATGCTTACAGCTGATACCACTTGTCACTCACAGATCTAACAAAGTATAAATCTCGCACAAACTGATCCAACAAAATATTCTAATTCATATCTCATCCTTAAGGACCCAATCGACATTAATAAGCCATAGGTAAACAAATCTCTCATCCAAGACAACATTCATATCCATAATACAATCCAAAACGATTTCTCTACATTTAATTGACCTACACAACTCTCAACCATCACACCAATCAATCTTTAATCAATTCAAATATTTCAAGTATCATTTCTCGAATAACACACCCGCATTACCACTACTACTCGTACCACTCTTTTCAATTTCCCAAAAGATATACCTTGAATAAATCATGATGCAATAACTCGTCCATTTAGCTTAATTGTAACACATAGCACATATACCACATAGCATGCAAATGAATGCACCCCAACCGATCCCTTATTTTCGAAAAATAATTTCACACTCTTTTGTTTTATTTTGTAAACTTGACTGACCAGAACCTATTGCTCTGTTACCAACTGTAACAACCCTAAATTTTGACCAGATCTAATTATACAAAAATCTAGGATTGTTATGCCGCAATTGACTAATGAGTCAACTGCAAGGCTCAAAACCTGATAAATTTTAAACCAACTTATTTACATAAATGATAACGAGTTGACAGCGGAAGACGGAAGTCAAGTTTACAAAACCTAATCCCAACTGAAATGACAATTACAACTGATTAAAGTGACTCAGCCGTAGTAACATATATTCCAAGCTAGCCCCATGATATGCACAAACGTCCATGCAACAATTCACTTCAAGTAGACCTGCCAACTGCATCACAGAGAATGATACAGGCCCCAAAATAGGGTAGGGACAAACCCAAACATAGAACGTCAGCAAAGGCTGAGTAAGAACTCAAAAGCATGTAGAACAACAAGGAAAAGAAGATACGCGCCTTCATGGCGCGTAGCTAATCAAGCAACGCTTAGTCAAAGAAAGGCAAGTACAGAAATACAACAAAAGCTCAAGGCTGAGATTCGATCAGTTCAATATATATATCAACAATTATATTTCCGGTTTCGTGATTGGGTCCTACCCCAACACGCTACTAGAGCTCCCCTCAAACCTCCCTATAGACCCGAGTGTGCACACCCCTCACTAGAGAGCCAGTAGGATGTAACCCTTCTAGGAGGAAGTCTAATAGGCGACTGGTAGCTAACCCAGCCTATAAGTCCACCTTGATCAGAGGTGTTTTCGTATCTCCCCGACGGACAACATTGGTCACGCCTGCTCTAACAGATTGTGATGTAACATTATTCAATATACCCATTATATCCGTCTTAGATACATTATTTCATTCATAGAATCCATCTCATATGACAACTCAGACCAAAGCCAAATACCAAACAAAGACGAGTACAAAATCAAATATATAACTGAGGGGTCGAGCCCCTTCTCATTTGGTAGAATTTCAATTATCCGACTTTATCAAACTTGGAGACGATATGAGTATATATTGCAACATATATAATATGAAATGAATTGCCGGATCACAAAAGTTATATGTCAATTGCAATATAGATGACATGAACTGGAAGTCGGATCACCAAAAGATATATGAAAACATGCTCGAGCTCAAGAGGGGTTAACGTTCTTACCAAACACGCTTAACTTCTCCTTAATAATCTTTCTCACAATCGGCAAACTGAACCTCTTTAAATTCACAAAGTTCTTAGCTATCCCGAACACGCTCCATACCGCGAACCAAGCATCCAAAACCTCCATGAATCGGCCTTCAACGAATCATATAATCATGGTACATCACATTACTATACATCAGTATTCAACTCACCAAAAATCTCCCAAACAAACCAAGTATAACTTGTCCAAATCCAATATAACAATAGCCTACCCTTTCTTCATGTTTCAGAACACAGGACTGATGTTTAGACGATGATTGGTAATGAATTCCTAACCTTTTAGACACAAAACCAACTGTAACTTGTAACACTGCCTCTTAGGAGTATGTCAACACATCAAACGTTAACTTTCATTAAGTATCAAAGGATTTATAGCCCAAATACCACAACTGCTCCAAAACAGAGTACTAAATGCGCATCCAACTTCTAGGAACTATAGCATGATCATAACGACAGGTTTTCAAGCATTTCAAAAGCCTAACATCAAGATCTTGAACTGAAGTTCAATTTAGGGTGAAATTTTCGAGCTCTCCCAGGCGAGGGATCGAGGACTCGAAAAGGGTGAAATTTTCGAACAAGTTCTTGGTTCGAGTCATCACTCCCTCGGAAAGGGTGAAATTTTCGAGCTCTCCCAGGCGAGGGATCGAGGACTCGAAAAGGGTGAAATTTTCGAACAAGTTCTTGGTTCGAGTCATCTCTCCCTCGGAAAGGGTGAAATTTTCGAGCTCTCCCAGGCGAGGGATCGAGGACTCGAAAAGGGTGAAATTTTCGAACAAGTTCTTGGTTCGAGTCATCTCTCCCTCGGAAAGGGTGAACTTTCGAGCTCTCCCAGGCGAGGGATCGAGGACTCGAAAAGGGTGAAATTTTCGAACAAGTTCTTGGTTCGAGTCATCTCTCCCTCAAAAAGGGTGAAATTTTCGATTTCTCCCAGGCGAGGGATCGAGGACTCGAAAAGGGTGAAATTTTCGAACAAGGTCTCCGTTCGAGTCGTCACCCCCTCGCGATAGGACGCAATATCAGAGAAGAAGACAACGCCTCGAAGGGGCACGACTGCATGACATGGCTTTACCAAGGTCTACAAAGTATACCTCGATAAAGGGCGGCCAGGGGTCGTACCCTGGTCACCCCCGATGAGTCCGACCTTGCAGACAGCGAGGGGCGCGACCAAGATCCGAGGGGCTTTGTTAGTACCACTTTGTGGTTGGGCCATAGCCCATAGTAAAGTAAACCTTAGTAAAGCCCATATCATGCAAAAAGCCTCTTTCAAGGTCAGCCCTTGGATGGAAGGGGAATAAAGGGTCAAGATGGAGTGGGGAAACCTAGGATTATTCATAGGTCCCCCTCTATCATTATAAATACCCCCTTTATGACCCATCAAAATCAGGTTATTACACACACATTCCCAAAATTCTGACATTCTATTCTCTGATTATTCTCTTGATTTGTGCAAAAGGCTTTCTTTGTCTTATTTGCCACCCCTTCTCGAGCCCCTTGACTGACTTGAGCGTCGGAGGGGCGACGCCTGATGAAAACCGGGCTCCCTTTTGTGCAGGTACCTCGCGAGGCGAGCCGAGCAACTGTCCTTCGAAGAACTCACATCCAACAAATCGCGATTGTTAATTCAACAATGTTTAAAGCGAAAATCGAATCATTTTTTAACAATTTATTGTACTTTTAATAACTAGCCCTCAAAAACATAAATTGTAAAACCATGGAGAGAGTGAGTTTCACCTAGCTTCCGTACGAAGACTAGATCCATGGCGGGAGGTCGAGGAAGAGGGCGTCCACCAAAACAGAAGTTACCACAGCGATCGTCTCATCACACTAAACACTCTGATACTGAAAGCGAGCAAAACAATGAAGAACCCAGGGAGAAATCACAAACCCAGATAGCACCAGGTTCGAAATCTCCGATACGTCTGTCTGATTTTGCCCCTAATTTGTTAGGTTCATCATCTAACGATAGTAAGTCCTCTTGCTGATAAATTGGTTGAGGGTGGAGATGATTTTCCCCCATTAGTTGGTTCTGAGATTAATTCTGGTAAAATTGGTACTAAAAACCCTGACTCAAACCCAGAAATAGTAACCAAAATGCGAACTGATGAGAACCCAGCTATCCCAAAACCAAAGACCACCTGGAAAAAGGTTACCCAATTGAAGCCAGGTATGAGTCTCTTCTTCTGTGAGGAGAGCACACACTTTGAGGATGTAACCATAGTGGAGGCAGATATAGAGGAGGAGTTGCAACTATGGAGGTTTACATTGGTGGGGCAAGTATTAGGAGCAAAATCAACACTGCAACAAATTCAGGATTTTGTGAGGAAAAACTGGAATTCAAAGGCAATTGTTCAATACTATAAGAAGGGTTGGTTTGTGTATAGATTTGGATGCCAGGAGGATATGGACGAGGTTTTAAAGGGAAGCCCTTGGATGATTGGTAATAACTCTCTGATCCTTAAACAATGGACTCCACAGCTTTCTCAGGAGTTGGACAGGGTGACTAATATTCCAGTGTGGGTGTTGTACCCAGAACTTGACCCATTTTTCTGGTCTGCCCCTGCCCTCAGTTTGATTGCCAGCAAAATAGGGAAGCCCCTATATGCTGATCAAACCACAACCCACAAAACTAGACTCTCCTTTGCTCGAGTCTTGATTGAAGTTCATATATCAGGGAATCTGCCAAAGTATGTTACCATAAATACTCCATATTGCGGGACAATTGAGCAACGTATAAAATATGAATGGGTGCCTTACTATTGCAAAGGATGTCATAAGATGGGTCATGACATTGCTAAGTGTAGGCATCAGAAACCAAAGAAAGAGGCTCATGTTAAGCAAGTCTATAAACCTGTTGTTCATGAGCCACAGCAGGAAACACAAGCTGCTCCTCCACCTCTGGATCAAACTCAACAGGTTATAGAGGCAGACTTTGAAGACAAAGGTATTGAAACTCCTCCACCTTCAGCTGAAAAGAATGAAGAACTGGGTTTCAAAACTGTAGTCAGGAAAAACAGGAAGAAAACTCAAAATGCAAGCCCTACAGCTGTGTTGAGTAACAGATTCACAAATCTGAATGTGGGATTATCAACTGCAATTCTTGATAAAGGCTTTGCAAATGTGGAGGGCAATGAAGGAAGGGATACATTGGCTGAGAAGGTAGTGGGAGATGAAGTTCCTCCAGATATTTTCTCTCAATGAAAGTGTCAGCTTGGAACATTAGGGGGCTTAATAAAGCCTTCAAGCAGCAGGAAATAAAACACTTTTTTTCTGGAGTAATAAAGTGGATATTTTAGGTGTTTCAGAAACAAAAATAAAGGCTAGCAAGTCAGACAAAATTGCTAGAGGTATCTTTAGAAGCTAGGATCAAGCTAATAATTACTCTTCTAGTTCTAGTGGAAGGATTTGGGTTTTGTGGAATGCTCAGACAGTGGATTTTGAAGTGCTAAAGGAAACTGATCAGCTTATACATGGGAAGCTTCTCAACAAAAGCACCCAAGAAGCTTGCATAGTTACCTTTATTTATGCTTGTAATGATGCAAAGCTCAGGAAAAATCTTTGGCAGGATCTTACAACAATCAAGACTCAATCACCCTGGTTGGTGTTAGGTGATTTCAATGTTGTTAGGACTGATCTGGAAAGGAAAGGTAAATCTACTCCTAATATTGGTGATATGGCTGATTTCAACCTTTGTCTAGATGAGTGTTGACTGGATGACTTGAAAGGACATGGATGTGAGTATACTTGGACAAATAAGCAAAAGGAGGCAGATAGATTATGGGAAAAATTAGACAGGGCTTTGATTAACCAGACTTGGATGGGGTCCTATCCGGGATCATATGCTGATTTTCTGACATCTGGTGTCTCTGACCACTCTCCAACTCTAGTGACTGTTGGTAAAGTGGAGGGAACAGCTAGAGTCTTCAAATTTCTTAACTGTTGGATAGATCATCCCAACTACAACAATGTTGTCAGTGAAGCTTGGAACAAATATGTGGAAGGCTCTCCAACTAGGAGGGTATTTTTAAAACTTAAGGAGGTTAGGAGAGGCCTTGCTGCACTCGATAAACACTATTATTCAAACCTGCCTGAGAGGGTGAAGAAATGCAGAGATGATTTGGAAAAATGTCAAGTAGAACTCCAAAGCTCCCCTGATAATCATGATCTGATTGAAAAGGAAGAGAGGCTACTTGATATCTACTGTAAGATCAGAAAAGCAGAGCTTAGTATGCTTCAGCAAAGAGCCAAGGTTATGGATTTAAGGCAGGCTAACTGTAGTACTAATTACTTCTATTGTAGAATAGCAGAGAAAGCATCATAGCATAATTGGGGAAGGTTATAGGTATGGATGGAATCACTTACACAGATCAGGATGGGATCACAAAAGCATTTGTTGACTATTACAGGAGTTTATTGGGGACTGAAAAGAAGGTTAGCAAATTGGACAGAGATTTCATAGGTTCTGGAGCTACAGTTTCAGAAAAACTGGGCTAGGACTCTTGAAGCTCCCATTTCTGATCAAGAAATTTGGCAAGCTTTGAAGAGTATACATCCTAATAAAAGCCCTGGAATGGATGACTTTTCTGCAGGATTCTTCCAATCCTCATGGGAATTGATCAGCAAAGATATAATCAAGGCTATGTAGCACTTTTTCCTTACAAAGAAAATGGATAAGCAAATGAATACCACTGTCATTGCTTTAATTCCAAAAAAGGTGAATGCAAGCACAATCATGGAATACAGACCCATAGCTTGTTGTACTACTATGTACAAGATTGTCAGCAAAATTCTAGCCAACAGAATTCAAAAAGTATTGTCTGAGATAACTGGAGAGGAGCAGACAGCATTTGTCAAGAATATGAGTATTTTTGATAACATTCTCGTGTCTCAAGCTCTAATCAAGGGATATAGTAGGAAGCACATGTCACCTAGGAGCCTGCTGAAGGTGGACATAAAGAAAGCGTTTGATTCTGTCAATTGGAAATTCATAGAAGATATGCTGATGGCCTTCAAATTTCCCAAAGTCTTTGTCAAATGGATTGTTGGCTGTGTGACAACCACTTGGTTTACTCTTAAAATCAATGGGTCTACACAAGTTTTCTTTAAAGGGAGGAGTGGAATCAGGCAAGGCGACCCTTTATCACCATATATTTTTGTATTAAGCATGGAAGTCTTCTCAAGATACATGAGATTGATTCATAAAAAGGCCCAATTCTCTTATCATCCGAAATGCTCAAGAATTGGTCTTACTGATATATGACTCAAATGTCCTCTTTTTCATGCGATTTTTGCCCTCCCGTGTCCTACTTTTGATGATTTTATAGTTGTTTTCCCGCTCTTTTCATATATATGTTTATCTTGGCTCAATTCAATGCCATTTTACAAATTCTAGTGCATTTTCTATTTTGTACGAGAATCGGGTTCTGCGGTGTGGTTTTGGCTTTTGTAGGGGCACCTACGGAGCATGTTGGAGCGGAACCCGAGGCATTGGAGAGTCAAAGAGCGGAGATAGGTCTTTGAGCGGGACCCTAGGCACGGGAATCTAGGGTAAGGGATGATGATATGAGTTTGGAAGCAAAGAGAGGGCAAACACATGAGTTGAAGACTCTTCGCGCAAATGGGTAACTTCAAACGGTCGTATCTCATGTTCTAGTTTTGATATGGTGATGATTCAAGTTGGAGGTGAAAGTTCATCCCGTTAGCTTTCCAATGATATATTATAAGCTCAAATTGACCAAGAAACGAGTGAGATATGGCCTTCCAAAGTCAAGTGCGCGCGCCAGTTTTTGGCCGCTCGGCCGTACGCTCGCCGAGCGGATGGACGAGCGTATAACCGTCCGAGAGCAAGCCACCGAGTGCACATCCACTCGGCCGAGCGGATGGCTGCACTCACCGAGTGGATATATACACTCACCGAGTGTGTCGCCGAGTGGAAGCCAGTTTCGCCCTTTTGACACGTATTTTCGTCTTTTTATTTTGCTCACTATAAATACCCACCTACCCTAGGTTGTATGGGACTTTTTTCACCTTTTCATTTCCTTAGATATTTCTAGGTAGTTCAAATTTAGATCTAGAATTTCTCTCTCCTAGTTTTGTAACTTTGGTTTCTCCACCATTTCAAATTGTTCAAGATTTTGTCAACAATTCTCAAGTTCTATTAATAATATAATTCAAGTTTTATTTCATTCATCTTACCTCTTAATTACTTTATTTGGGTAACTAATCTCTCTCTCTTTTATTTATTGCAATTTATTTTGTTTCAATTGTTGTTAATTCATGCTTATTAGTTAATTAGTCATGTTTGTCTTCCAAGTTTGCATCTTTATCTAGTTCTCATGCTTAGTAACATGTTTAGGGTTATGTTAATTGTGATTAGTGTTAGTTTAACCATGTGTGAGTAGTTTTCTTGGCTAGGGGTGAGGTTAATGGGTTAAAGTTGTGAACTTTATGGTTAGAGGGGTTGTCTAATGGTTATTATTTGAAAAGCATGCTACTTTATCACCAAGTTTAATGTTCTAACGATTTTGTAAATATAGATGACGATCTATTTTACTTATTATTGCATTTTAATCAATATGGGAGACTTGAGATTGAAATTGGCTAATTAAACTTGGGATTATTGATTAATTGCATGGAAATGAATTAATTAGTAATTAGGCATTTGTTAGTTGCTTGAGAAAGAATCACCCCTTCTATTTGGCCTTGATAATTTGTTAGTGTGCATGTTTAGGCTCAATTCAACCTCTCTAAACTAAAGGCATCAACTTTATACCCGTAAATCTCTTTAACCCCTAGCGCTTGTCAATTATCGTCTAAATTTGCGTGTTAGTTTGATTAATTACTAGTTCGTGTGTTTAAATCGCCGATTAGTAGAAATTAGATAATAGATTAGACTATATCTTCGATTATTGATTTGATTAGACTAAAATTAGGCCATTATTGATAGACAATTACCCTCCGTCCTCGTGGATTCGACCCTAGACTATGCTAGGATGATTAGCCATGCTTGGAACTTGTTTTAGGCGTGTCACTTACACACATGGTTTTTGCCGACGATTTAATGGTGTTTACTCGAGGTGATCTTCCCTCAGTCTTGGCTGTCACTGAATGCTTGGATAACTTTGCACAGATTTCAGGACTGGAGGCAAATCCAAGCAAAACAGAAATATATATTGGTGGAGTAAGCCCTCCAGTAAAGAGTCAGATCCTTTCATCTACTGGGTTTAGAGAAGGTAGCTATCCCTTCAAGTATCTTGGGATGCCACTGAATTCTAGCATGTTGATTTCTGAAATGTATGTGGCCCTGATTAGCAAGATTATGAATGGCATTCAACACTGGTCCTCAAAACTCCTCTCTTATGCTGGTAGAGTGGAGTTGATTAACTCGATAATATTTGGTGTGGAGAATTACTGGTGCTCCAGTCTCCTCCTTCCAAAGTAGATTGTCGAGCAAATCAACAAAAGCTGTAAAGATTTTTTGTGGAGCATCAGTGAAGGAAAGAGGAAGCTAACTTTCAAAAGCTGGCTCAGTTCCGTCTCTCCCAGGTCTGAGGGTGGCTTCGGAATTAGAGAAGTGTTGTCTTGGAACAAAAGTTTGATTGCTAAATGGACTTGGAAAATCTGTACCAAACAGCAAGGTCTCTGGACTAAGTGGATAAAGGCTTATAATTTAAGCAAAAAAGACATTTGGGAAGTGGAAAAAGGAGAAAAGGACTCAGAAAGCTGGAAAAGTATCCTGCAGGTTAGGGATGAAGTCCTTCAAAAGCAGGGAAATGCAGGTGAGGCTCTAAGGCTTGTTCTTTCCTGGACTAAAGGTGGGAAATTCAGCCTTAGAGAAGCTTACAACCACTTCAGATGTGAGAAAAGAAGAATGCAGGGTTATAAGACACTTTGGAATTCAGTAAATTTCCCAAGGCACAGTTTCATTAGTGTGTTGGCAGCCCAGAAATGTCTTCCCACAGTCGACAATCTAGTGAAAAGGGGAATGATGTTGGTTAATAGATGTGCTCTCTGCAAAAGAAATGCAGAATCTCATAGCCATCTATTTTTTTATTGTTCTTACGCTCGAGAAATTTGGCAAAAAATCATTGCTTGGATAGGTCTTAGGAGAACAGCTTGGAGTTTAAGGAGGGAGTTAAACTAAGGTCATCAGCACAAGCACACTAGACACTGGAAATACAAATGGTTTTGTGCAAGTCTCGCGGCTACGATCTATATGATTTGGTCGGAGCGTAACTCTAGGATTTTTGGAGATATGGAGCATACTGTGGATTGGATAATAGGTCATATTAAATATATCGTTAGTGTTCGCATCCTAGCTTTTACTAAACATCATCTTCATGATGAAATTATAGAGGGTTTGAATGTAAATTAGCTGCTTAGGCTACCTAGTGGTTTGACTTTTTTTGTAGAATTGTCTTTTCTTTCCCTATATGGATGAATAAAAAGGCCTATCTTCTTACAAACAAAAAAAAAAAAAAAAAAAAAAAAAAGAAAAAATCGAATCGCGTACATAACTTCTATGGCAACCGGAACTCAAATTTTTCTTTGCTATTTTATTCCCTGATATCATACGTACGTTTCAGCCTTTTGCTTAGGTTGATACATGGAGTACATATTATCTATTTATGAACAGACATTGTTTGATTCTCGCACTTACTGAGTTACCGGTTTTGTCAACAAATGATCACATATGTTTGGGTTAGGTCACAATAATGTTGAAAAGTAAATCGCGATAAATGGCATTGTTCTTTTCATTTTTGCCTTCTGTTTCGCATGTATCACGGATTTCAGTTGTGTTAGTTCTTTCACCACATTTAGAAATCACACCTTATATTTTCACACTATTTTTTTTAGTTATAAACGCAAATTGACATAAATGGAAACACAAGAGTACAAAGGTACTCTTGGGTTTTAGTGTTTTCCTCTTTGTTGCTAATTATCGTTATGGACAGTGGTGGGAGACACGAGTTGTACGACTTAGATATTACATGTGTCGGATATATATCAATTTTGAGTACACACTGATAAGTGTTTTTCGAATATCGCATATTTCATGGAATCAAAGCATTCAAATTTTGAGAAGAATAATTAATGCATATTGCTAAAGGTCTACAGTGTAGACACAATTAATTTGTCTACAATATAAAATTAAGTTAATAGTAGTAAAAATGAGATTGGAGTAGTAAAATTAATTTGTGAGGAAAAAAACATGCAGTAAAATTATTTGTCTGAGTAGTAAAATTTTGCTAGTGTAGTAAAATTAATGCTAATCGTAGACACTTTCACTGTAGACCTCTAGCATTGTCCTTATGCGAGCCTAACAAGTATTTCGAAAATAATAATATGTCGGGTCAAATTAGACAAAGAAAAATATGCGGGCTAAATAGATTCAGGTCGTTAGGGGTCACGGGTCGTATAAAGTATTGTTATTACCTAGCAAAAACTAACTCGATTGAATCGAGTTACTTGGTCAGTTAAGCTTAAAGTTTTAACACCTCTAACAAAATACAGTTTTTCAGAATAGATCGAGATTATAATAGCCCGTGCACGGGTGATAACAAAATGGACAAAAAAAATTTTCTTCTGTAAAATAGCTTTTAACGACGCAATATTATTTTTATATAAGTGAATTAATTCATGATAAGTATTTTTTTTTTCTTTCTACAAAACTACAAAACTTATGTCTAAATTCATGATAAGTATTTTTTTTTTCTTTCTAATTTACATCTTCCAATTTTAATTTACCCCACTCTTAACGAGAGATGAACAGGCTCAAAATTGTGCATCTCAGATAAAGCGTAGCGCCTTTACTTGCATGATGAATTACCGTGATGGTATAATACGAAATTGTCTTAATTATTTAATTATTAAATATTATACTAACCATATGTTCTTCTAAATCATTATTAGGACTTCATTTTTGTCTTAATTACGAGTGAAATTGAGTTGATTTTTCAGGCTATATTTGTCTAAAAAATTGCGTATTTTACAAGTTGGGTCAATTCATTATAAGGGTCATGACCTAGAAATAGTGGGTTTATGATCCAACAATTCGCGGGTTCATGATACGAAAAATATTGGGGACTTAACCTAAAAGACGGGTCAAAGGTTATAAAAAGTGGATACATTAAGTTGCAAAAGCTTTTGACGAGTGTAACGTCGTATCTTATCTCCTAAATATTTTTTATTGTGCATTTATCTGTATCACTATATGTACAATAGTGTTATAAAATCCGGGTTGATAACCATGTGTCCTAAGCTCGTGCATTTGCATGAGTTTCATATATATCGAAATTTAAGTTCGCTTTTGTATATAACGTATACAAAGTCACCTACATGGCTACATATGTTAGATCATGTCTCCGATTATTTTAAGATTACATTACTAATTTAAATTCTTATCTTTTAATATATATATATACATAGTCTATATTCAAATAATATAACACATAACATATTATACATTTGTTTCTCAAGTTATTATGCGACATTTACATTCTTCTAATTTATTTATGTGCCAATGAGTCACGTTGGAACTGACCCAAAAATGCGTTGGTCATAACGGGTAAAATAGAAAAACGAATTTGAAAATCAACCCATGTATGTCAAATACATTGTAGTTATTCCGTCAAACAATCATAAGATTATAAATAGCTTTTTTTTTTTTTTTGAGGGAAAGATTATAAATAGTTTTTGATTTGGTATATGATATATTTATATACATTTTTGGGTTAAACCATCTTAAGTTTGTCTTGGTAAATGGTCAAGTCGAATCTACAACTCGGGTCAGGTTTAACCCAAGTATATGCGGGACAAAACTGGTTGAAGTCAATATGGGTGGGTCATAAAAAATATGTTTATTGCCCCAAAATGGGTTGGATCTTGACAATTACCATATGATTTAAGCTTTTGATAAGTCAAACATCGTGATTTCTTATTTAAAAAACCTTTACTACACATCTATTAAATTGACCAATAAAATACGTTTATGATCTAAGATTGGAGTATAAAAAAAGACATTTTATATCAATATCATATAACAGCTCGTGCAATTTTGCACGGGTCAATATACTATTATACTAGTTTTGTTATATATACTAATAGGCAAACCTTTGGACAATTTTTAGGTTTGAACCTGTGACCTCAGGGTTATATTGTAACATTCAACCACTAGGACAATTGATATTATGTTGATTCTTTTATTAGCCAAATTATATATAAAGGATATTAATTTCTAATATTTCGTCTAAATAAATAACAAAGATTTCGCCCAATATATACTACCATATATTCTACACTAAGTTATTTGGAAATAAAATTTCATCATTTCTTCAAACTTGACCGAAAATTTACCACATATAGTAAGTATATATTCCATTAATATCAAATTTGAGAATGATCATTTCTTATGTGGAACAAGGAATTATAGATTATGTTACGTTTATGTTGGAAATAGTTGTACATGCTTGTTATGCAAAGCGGTGGGTGTAATCAAACTAATACATACATGCATCAAACGAAGAATATGGGCGCGGGTAGCTAAGGCCAAAGTTAAGGCGCTAACAATGAGCTTCGCGGGCGATACCAACAAAAATGTTCAGTGGGTGAGTTAGGAAGGACCAATATATGTTAGCTAATTTTAAAATAATACGGACTATATCGTATAAGTGCACGTACAAAACCAGTTTTGTAAGAAAATGCTTAATTTCTAAATTTTTAAAGATAAAAAAACATAATGTTAATTTCATACTTCGTCTGTCCCACTTCATCAAACGCCCGTGGGTATATGTAGTGGAATAAGAAACTATATGAATATTTTTATTTTTTATGTGCATATATAGCAAATTCACCTAGTTCGATCAATTGAGATGTTTTGGTTCTATCGAATACGGAGTTTATAATAGTTCGTAAAACTGGACCTAAAACTAACAAGCATATACTCCATTTGGACCGCAGGGAGTAGAGTTTAGGCGGTGTTGTTTACATTGAAATCCATGAATCAGCGTAAAATATTTAACTAAATATGATGCTTATTAAGTTGTTTTAATTTTTACCGAATCGGGCATAACTCTTCTATTATGTTATTAAATTAAGGGTTTTTTTGCGAAACCCTACCTTTAAAAGACCAAATTTTGCGAAACTCTACCTTTTATAATGATTTTTGCGAAAGACTACCTTAAAACAAAAATTGTTTGCGAAAGACTACCTAATACAGTTTCCGTCCAAGTTAACACCATTGACCATTAGTTGACTTATTTGCACTCTAAAACATCATCCCCAAAAATCGATTTTGAGAAATTTCCCCCAATTCCAACTTCACTTCCCAGATTTTCCCCCAAACTTACCATCTCTCTGCAATTCTTCCCAAATCAATTTCACACTCTCCATAATGCATCCCCTTTGTTTTTCTCAGTCTTCCCTCCTCTACCACCACCTCCGCCAGCCTACCACCTCTAACCCACAATATATCTGCCATTTTTAAAAGTATCGCCAATTTGAACTTGATGATAACCTCCTCTTCTGTATTCCTCTGTTCCCTCATCTTCAATTGTGTATTCACTCTCTTCTTCACTTGTTCTATCCTCAACTCTCTGCTCTGCCATTTAATTTACTGTAAAATTGAGACCCAATTGGAAAAATTGAAATCTGGGTTTGATACGCAGGTTGAAACCCTAAGTGGGTTTTTAATTTGGGGGAAATTGGATTGAAGTTGAGAGGGTTTTGCGGGTGAGAAATTAAGGTTTTTGAGGAGAGAGAGGGGAAAGAAGTTAATTTAAAGCAAAGGGGATGAATTATGGATAAAGTGAAATTGATTTGGGAAGAATTGTAGAGAGATGGTAAGTGGGGGGTAAAATCTGGGAAAGTGAGGTTGGAATTGGGGGAAATTTCTCAAAATCGATTTTTGGGGATAGTGTTTAAGAGTGCAAATAAGTCAACTAACGGTCAATGGTGTTAACTTGGACGGAAACTGTGATTAGGTAGTCTTTCGCAAACAATTTTTGTTTTAAGGTAGTCTTTTGCAAAAATCATTATAAAAGGTAAGGTTTCGCAAAATTTGGTCTTTTCAAGGTAGGGTTTCGCAAAAAAACCCTTAAATTAAATATGATAAATTACAATGAAATAGGGCAACCGTGCAATTTTACAAGGGTCTACGACTAGTATCACTTTATTGTCATTATTTATTTTTAAACATTATTTCCCAATTTACAGTAATTATTTGTCCCTTTCTAGTCATACAACAACAACAACAACCAAGCCTTATTCCCAAAATGATTTGGGGTCGGCTAACATGAATCGTCATGACCTCAAAAAAAAATAAATGTGAATCGTCATCTAGTAACCGTCTTGAGTACGCCATGAAATTTCAAAACGTTGTAAACCTTTTCGGAGTATTTAAACACTTTCAAAAGAAGTTTTATAAAGTCGGGTGGTGACCATAAACAATGGTCCCCACAAAACAGATGATTCCTAGAAGTAAATCCAAGAATCACAACAAGCACAAAAACTCACAACAAAAACAAAACCCAAGTCCCCGGCAGCGGCGCCAAAATTTGGTGAGACTAAAGTCGCGATTATTTACCAAAAATATACCTAAATCCTAACAATACAGTACTAGGGAAGTAGGGATCGTATCCATAGGTAAATGGGTTGTCAAATGCAATGAATTAAAGTGATTAAATAACAATTGATGAGGGATTTGAAAGTTGTTCTTTATCAAACTATCTACATTATTAATCACCTTCACTTTTCTGGCCGGTAAGATGACTTGGAAGTTGGAAGTGTAACAGATTTTCTCCATTGCCGATAAACCTGATTTATATGGAATTTGGAAGGGCATCGCACATGAGACAATCGCAAAAATATGCTTTGTATTAGATATGAATTCCCGAATTTTTGCAAAGGCACTATGAGACATGATACCGTATGATCTAAAAATGAGACTAATTTGAACCTTTAAAATCCTTACAGTACAAAGGATACAAAATATTACCTTTTCCGAATTGAGAAAAATTGAACAAGATGGTCTATGCGTTAGATTAATGCCAAAATCTGTATAGTCAGTACATTAAAATTGACTACTCAAATACAAAGCAAGGAGCGATATTCTCCGGAAGCTTCCCTTTTCCCAAATGCATTGATCATCCAGTGCCCACTGCTAAACATCGTCCCTCTGCACGAATTACCAAAAATAAATTAGAAGCAAAATACGTAGTAAATTTTAAAACGAAAAAAAATAACGCAGATCAATTGGAATAAGAAAAAAAATGAAATTTGTCATTAAAACAATATGGGGAATTAAGGAGAGTGGGCGAGATTCAGACAAATTATATAAAACTAGGTGAAACGCCAGTGCGTTGCACGGGACACTTTATCATAATCGCTTATTCTTATTTATTAAGTTAATCTCAAAATAAGTAAGTAAACCGTGATAGCTAATTAAATGTTTGTTAGTTAAAATGTTTCCTAATCACACTCAATCGTCATTGTACATTTGTATGGAGTATTACTTTATCTTTAAATAATACTCTTTTTTTGTTATTTTTAAATCATTTTTCACAAAAATCTTAAACTTGTCGACAAATCTCTACCAAAACCATATTTAACTTTTCAAAGTATGTGTAAATGGACTTATATCGAAATACATTTTGACACGAACTCAATGATACATGTATCGTATTATTTTGATATACGTAACCCGAGTTATAACAGTTTCTATTATGTTTCATGTTGATAACTTTATTACGTAAGAGTTTTACAAATATTGAACTCTCTTCGCATACATTTCTTAATGTTTAATGTGGATTACCTTAATATTTTATGTGAGAGTTTAACATATCTTGGACTCTCTCTGTGCATTTCTTGACCGGCCTCCCAATGCTCTCAATGCGCTCTAAATTATTTATAACATTTTTTCTTTACATTTTTCAAAAGTATGTGTAAATCGAAGTTTTAAACTTGTCGATGTATCTCAACCAAAATCATACTTAACTTTTCAAAAGTATGTGTAAATGGGTCTTATATTGACATACATTTCGACACGAACTTAACAATACATGTATCGTAACATTCAGATATACGTAGCCTGAGTTATAACAATTTATATTATATTTCATCTTGATAACTTTATTACATAAGAGTTTTACAAATATTGGATTCTTTGGGTGCATTTTTTTTTTTATTGTTGTATGTGGATTATCTTTTATACTTTATGTGAGAGTTTTGGAAATGTTGGACTCTCTCCCTGAATTTCTTGGCCTGTAGATACCCTCAATAACTTTTCCGAGTTAGAATCGTTTATATAATTTTTTATGTTAATAACTTTATTATATAAGAGTTTTACAAACATTTGACTCTCTGTGCATATTTTTTAATGTTTTATGTGGACTATCTGTGCGCATTTTTTAATGTTTAATGTGCATTACTTTAATACATAATGTGCAAAATTAAGGCTCACACATCTTACGTTTGCAGATGATCTCATGATATTCACTCGGGGAGATACACCTTCAGTTAAAGCTGTGGTGGATTGTTTGGATAGTTTTGCTGACATTTCAGGGCTTAAAGCTAACCCAGCTAAAACAGAGGTGTACTTTGGAGGAGTACAGCAGGATCTTAAGCAGCAAATTTTGGATATTTCAGGGTTCATTCCCATTCAGGTACCTTGGTGTTCCCTTGAGCAACTCTAGACTTATGATGAACATGTACAATAGCCTTATCCTCAAAATCAAGTCAAAAATCACACATTGGTCAAGTCAGTTTCTCTCTTATGCTGGGAAATGTCTTTTGATCAATTCAGTGATTTTCGGACTAGAAAATTTTTGGTGCTCGAGTTTCCTTTTACCAAAAGGAGTCATAAGGAGGATTAATAGAATGTGCAAAGATTTTGTTTGGGGAATTAAGGAGGGGTAGAAGAAAATGTTGTACAAAAGTTGGAAAAGCTCCTGCGCGCCCAGAAATGAAGGAGGCTTTCATATAAAAGAGGTTTTGAGCTGGAATATGGCATTGATAGCAAAATGGATCTGGTTGCTTCAGGCCAATAGGAAGAGCATGTGGTGTGAATGGATAAACAAATATGTGCTGAAATCAAAATCAATATGGGAAGTCAGTGCTAGGAGTCAGGATGCTGAATTGTTGAAAGGCATTATATCAGTGAGAAATGAAATTCTAGAAAAAGCTGATTTTGTTGATCAGGCAAAAGATACCATGTTGTCTTGGGAAACTGAAGGCAAATTCTGTTCCAAAGCTTATGACTTCTTCAGAACAAGGCAGAGAAGAAGAAAGGAGATGAAGGTAGTTTGGGATGCTGTGAATGTTCCTAAACACAGTTTTGTTGCCAATTTGGCTGTCCAAAATCGGCTGGCTACTACTGACAACATATTAAGGAGAGGCCTGGTTCTAGTTAACAGGTGCAGCCTCTGTAAGCGAGATATGGAAAGCAATCAGCATATCTTTTTCAAGTGCGATTATTCTGCAGATTTATGGATGCAAGTTCAGAATTGGTTAGGAATTAGAACAGGTACAAGCAACCTGAGAAGTATCATGAATTGGTATAGTCGGCATGTGACAAAGCGGCATTGGAAGAGCAGATGGTCGGGGTGTAGTCGATTTATGGCGTAGGCGTCGAGAGAGGGTGGTGGCTAATACCGATGTAGATGATAGCATGATGCATTAGAATGATCCGTACATGGTTTGGTATCGAGACCATACTCGTCGTATCATTGGAGCTGTTAAACAATCTCATGGCCCGGTTTCCTACCATCCATCTTCTCCCTCAATTCAATTGCTTGTAAGTATGGTTTCTCATTGCTTCATTTTAATTGAATAGTAGGAATGTTTAGGAAATAATTAGTGCAATTTTTTGATTTTTGTGGTTGTAGACCCAAGGTTTTGCAACTCTACACATGAGGTGTGAGCGTGACCTTCAAGCTGCACTAAATGACGCATCTAGTGTCAATTTTGTCCAAACTTTAACCGAAATTCGCAACCATTGCTCCGAATGTATCGAGAAAGTGGGATTTTCACATCTTATCCAACAACCCCAAGAACAACCAAGTGCAATTTTGGAGGATCATTCTCCTCTTATACAATTTATGCGTCGACGTAGAAATGCTTCTCCTATGACACCAATTACGGAAGGCAACACACCGGGTTCTTCCTCAAGCCAACCCGCTTCCTCAAGCCAATGTCGAGCAACACGCCGTCGCCGCCTAACGCAAGATTAACTATTAATATAGTAGTTTGTAATGTATTGGAACATTTTGTCAAGTTTATGTTGTATTTAACTCTTTTAAGTATGTAAATGACGATTTAAGGTATGAATAAGACATGCCATTGGAGTTCTCCTCTTGGGTTCTTAAATTGGGATTATTGGTCGTCGCATTTTGGTTTGGGATGTTTGAGTTGCAGGAAAAAGGAAAGAAGAAAAAAAATACAGTTCCAAAAAAACAAAAACCGTAAAACCGCCATGGGGATCAGCGGTTCACTCCATCGCAAACGCCAGTTTTCATGGCGGTTTAATTACAGACACGAGGACACACTACTGGGTGTATTATTTTTGGCAAAGCTAAAACCGCCATGAGCCAAGGCGGTTTCAAAATGTAGTAAACGCCATAGCGCATGACGGTTTCAGCCTTGGGCAAAATATTACACACCTCACACACATAAAGAAGTCGCTATGGGACATGGCGGTTTCTCTGCAGGAGAAAGCGCCGGTCTACATGGCGGTTTTAGAATTGCCAAACCTAGGTTTTGGATTTTCAAGCGCACAACAATGTAAATTATGCAACTCAGCATCTAGTTATTGTACTCAAACTTCCCTAAGCGCAACTCAGCTTGTTGTTCATGTACTCAGACTTTCCTTTTAATTATTTCAAAGTCACCAACAACAACTTATGCAATTATCTTGAATCTTTCATGACTTTACTCACAATTGTATTTCACATACTCAGAACTAGTCAACAACCAATGTTTTTTGTTCAGGAGTGTGGCTAATATTTTGGCCAAGGGTGAAACCGCCAGGGAGTCCAGCGATTTAACCCATGTAAAACCGCCAGGATACAAAGCGGTTTTTCCACAGGATGAGTGTGTGTGTCATATGTTTGCCAAAGGTGAAACCGCCGTGAAGACAAGCGGTTTAACTTTACAGAAACCGTCCCTTTGCAAAGCGGTTTCTTCATACGATGGGTGTGTGTAAAATTTTGGCATAGCCTGAAACCGCCCTGGAGAATGGCGGTTTGAATACAATGAAACCGCCGCCCTCCAAAGCGGTTTAAGCATAGGATGAGTGTGCAAAATGTTTTCGGTCAATGTCAAACCGTCGTTGCGCATGGCGGTTGAACCTGAAGGAAACCGCCACCATACAACAATGTAAATTATACTTTTTGTTTAATTTTAATGGAGTGCCTAATTAGTGCATACGCAACAAAATGGGTACTATATATATAGATAATGCGAATTAATGTTCTGCCATACGTACAATATTGTTCCATAGTTCATGTTCAGCTCGATACAAGTCACACCACATAGCGATCAATGCTGGGTCACAATACCATTTCCAAAGAACATGTACAGAAGGCACCGGAAACGTTGACTGCATTCTAAGTCGTAACCAATGACTTCCTGTGAATATCAACACCATTATGCCAGCTGGTGCGCCGTCTCTGATAGGACGAACCAACGGGTGCACATTGTAGCCGAAACTAAAACGTGGGCGACCGTCGGTTGGCTGATATGATCCAAACACCACAATACTCCAATTGTACAATGTGGCAAAACCGAATAAATCACCGGGACCTTCCATCCAATGCTCTCGACCGCACGGGCGGTTATTGTCCCAGTGAACACGGTTCAGCGCAATTCGCCAATCATCTTGGTTAAGATATACCTCAATATAGCATGGCTTTGATATTTCTGATTTTAGGGCTCCTCTCATTTGCATCCAGTGCTCCTCATCACCACGAAGAGCATGAGCAAAACATCGGAAACCACAATGGCCATCTCCTTCAGGGTCGTACCACCCATTGATGAACTCGTTTATACCAGTGGGGAGAAGGCTTCTGTATGGAAATCGTACGTCTACGTCTGCACTTACAAAGTTACTTGCCAAAGGAGCGCCGGGAACTATAGCATATACACACCAATACATCAGCATAGTCAATATAAATTCTACACCATGTTTGAAACGACTTATATAAACGTATTTACCAGAATTCACAGTGCAGCCTGCTAAATTAGGCCCGCCTGAGACTGGACCAGTTTTCGGTGTCGTGCGACCACTGGTTGTTCTTGATTTCGTTTGACGATGACCACGCTTTGCAGTTCCGGATTTCGTTTGACGACCACTCTTTGCAGCAAACTTACGACTTACATGTTCATGATAAGAAGGATTCGCTTTGTTAGTCCTATTCTTACGAGGCCGCCCTCTCGGATTGCCTTTAATTTCCGGCTCTTTCAGACCTTGCTCTTCGGGGTGAAGTGCACTTTGCAATCTACTGGTTACATCACGCAGTGTAGGTGCATCTCTACTACGAGCCTCGTCAACAAGGCTTTCGAATTCCATTCTCTCGAGATCAGCATTATCAACCACCGTGTTCAGGAGCTGCTCATAAATCAAGGTGCTTCAAAATGTGGCCATTTCGTGAGGGTAGAACTCACGGTTATACTGCATTGCCTGAGCAATCCTACAAGAACACGGAAGGCCATGTGTACGATAAAGTACACACCCACATTTTTCATAAATAGTGGACCCTAGCTTTTCACTACGTTTTCGCTCTTCTACCAAGTGCTCAAGTGCAGCAAAAGAAAGGCGACAACGCAAAAACATAAATGAGGGACCAACGACCTCGGAGTATATCTTGTTGCGAGACTCTTCAAGTTTATTGTTGATCTCCTTTTGTTCCCCATCAATTTGAGCATGTGCTTTCCGAAATAAAGAGTCCATGGCGCTTGTTGAGGTCGAAAGCCACAACTTCAACGATGCATGACCACTTTCCGCCCGACTATTGGCCGTGTTGCCAAAGTGGAGAACGTTATCAGTATAACAATGTACAAACTTTTCAGCATAGTCCAACCACTCATTTTCAAGATATTGTATGAAAGATGGAACTTTGCCCCAATTATCACGAAGTGCATTTTTGGCAGCATTGAACTCGGGCACTGTTTTAGCATCCGTTACCCTACGCCAAGACCCATTCATAATTATATCAGCAACTTGTTCGCTGCCAAACATTTCACTCGCCTTTGCAAATACTTTGGTGTTTATGTGCCAACGACACAAAAAGTGGCTACACTGATGAAATATTTCCGCAAGGGGCTTGAACAAAGCTAGTTCCCTATCAGTAACAATAACTTTTGGAACTGTATTACCCAACAACTTCTTAATTTGCTTTAAGATCCAAGCATAAGATTCCGATTTCTCGTCTTTCACCACTGCGTATGCAATGGTGAAATTCTGCCCAGTTGGAATAACACCGATAATCTCAACTAAGGGAATATTATACTTGTTAGTTTTGTAGGTCGAATCAATAAATATAACTTCAAAGTACGCCCTCAGCATCTTTAAGCCAACAGGATGACAAAGAAAGATATGGGTAAGGCTAACACCATCGCTAGCGCTAAAATGTGTATAACCGTATCTCTCAGCAAGGTGAAAAGTATGCTGAATAACACTCATACTAGTCGTAGACCCGTGCAAAATTGCACGGTTGCACTATTTCATTGTAAATTTATAATATTTAATTTAATATCATTCTAGAAGAGTTATGCCCGATTCGGTAAAATTCAAAAATAACTTAATTAATAAGTATCAGATTTAGTTAAATATTTTACGCTGATTCATGAATTTCAATGTAAGCACCACCACCTAAACTCTACTCCCTGCGGTCCAAATGGAGTATATGGTTGTTAGTTTTAGGTTCAGTTTTAAGAATTATTATATACTCCGTATCCGATTGGACAAAAACTTCTCAATTGATCGAACTGGGTGAATTTGTTATATATGCACATAATAGACAATAATATTCACATAGTTTCTTATTCCACTACATATACGGATATAACCCACGGGTGTTTGATGAAGTGGGACGGACGAATGAAGTTAACATTATGTTTTTTTTTATCTTTAAAAATTTAGCAATTAAGCATTTTTTACGAAATTGGTTTTGTACGTGCACTTACACAGTAAAGTCCATATTATTTTAAAATTAACTAACATATAATGGTCCTAACTAACTCATCACCCGCGTAACATTTTTGTTGGTATCACCCGCGAATCTCATTGTTAGCCTCTTAACTTTCGGCTTAGCTACCCGCCCATGTTCTTTGTTTGATGCACGTATGTATTAGTCTGATTACACCCACCGCTTTGCGTAACAATCATGTACAACTACTTCCAGCATAAACGTAACATAATCTCTAATTCATGTTGATCCACATAAGAAATGATCATTATGTAGTTTGATATTAATGGAATATATGCTTGTTATATATGGTGAAATTTCGGTCAAAATTGAAAAAAGATCAAATTTTATTTCCAAATATCTTAGTGTAGAATATATGGTAGTATAATTATTGGGCGAAATCTTTGTTATTTAATTTGGACGAAATATTAGGAATTAATGTCCTTTATATATAATTTGGCTAATAAAAGCATCAAGAAAATATCAGTTGGCTTAGTGGTTGAAGTGTTAAAATATAACCTTGAGGTCACAGGTTCAAGCCCACATAACATCATTTTTTCAGAATTGTTATATAACAGGTGATGATGTGGCGCTTACATCATAAGTGACATCAGCTGTGATGTGGATGGCCTTAGAATTGTCCAAAGGTTTGCCTATTAGTATATATATAGTTTAATGACCCGTGCAAAATTGCACGGGCCGCTTGAACATAGACGATTATTTACACGGAGAGAAATAATTAATAGTATAAAACGATACAGTAGTGATGGTGCTAAAAAAAATTTCTTCTTTTCGAATTGATTGTTAGATAATTTCATTTAGTGATTTATGGCAGGGATTGTTTGAAAAAAAAAAAAAACGATGATGTAATCCCAATACAAAAAAAAATCATTAAAGAAATTAAAATGAACGAATTCAAGTGTCATCACTTCAAAAACATAAGAAAGACAAATATAGGTAAAAACAAATATTTCCCGCTGTCTAAATCTCGTGAAATCACCACCCCTTTCTCCCAGGCCAACCCGTGTTTGACCCGTACTTGTTTGCGTCTGCATATTTTTTTAGTTTAACTTCCCTCGACCCACTGACCGATTATACCCACATTAGAAAAATATTATAAAACCATTATAATAGTTCTAGTCAAAGATAATCTGACTTATTGACCTGTTTAAACCCGTAATTAGGTCACTAAGTTATGCTAATATGGTAGTAGCTATACTACTGTAGATTAGCCTTGAAATAAGGAGAATCTGTATGCATCTCAAAACTTTATTTTCTTAGACTTGTTAAAACATAAAAGGTTAAGTAACCAAGTAACTTTATAAGTTAAATCAAACTATTACTCTTCTTCTCTTATGCACTCTCTACCTAACATAAAAACCGTATCTTATAAGAACTATTTAAACTTAGGGTTTAACTAACCGAGTAACTCAACTCAATTAGACTCGTATTAGGTAGGTGATGACAATGCTTTATATGACCCGTGGCCCCTAACGACCCGAACCTCTGTTTTTGCGCGCATAATTCTTTGTCTAATTTGACCAAGACTATTGACCGATATTTGAGCCCGTGCAAATTAACCTGTATTTAATTTGACCTTAATTGAGCCCGTGCAAATTAACCCATATTTAATTTGACCTTAATCGAGCCCGTATGACCCAGTTGACATGTCTAACTAATTGTCTCTTGCTAACTCGGCCAATATTTGACCCGTAGTGGTTTACTCGAGCAAATTGCACTGGTTGTTGTATGATATTAGTGATGACTTGTTTTTATATAATATGTTTTATTATTTGAACATAGCCAATAATCTGTCCCTTACGTCAAATCGAAAAAACAGCATATGATTTGAGTTAAGAAATAATTTGTCCTTCGAGAAAACAACATAGATCAGAACTCGAGTTGACTTACTTATAATAATATTACCCATTAAATGTTATAGTACACAAAAGTTATACTACAATAAATAGTTTTAGTCCATTTTGTTATCACTCGTGGACAGGTTGTTCTAATTTCTAAGGTATTTTAAAACTTAAAAGCTTAACTAACCGAGCAATTCGAATCAATCCAGCATGTTTTGTCTAGGTAATGACAATGTTTTATACGACCCGTGACCACTAACGACCCTTACCTGTATTTGACCGTGTATTTTTTTGTCTAATTTGACCCGGCCAATTGACCAGGATATGAGTCTGTGAAAATTAAGCCGTATTTTATTTGACCTTAATCAAACCCTTATGACCCAGCTAACATGTTTGGCTAATTGTGAACTCGTGTAATTAAACTTTCTTTACTACCAATTAGATAAATTTTAGCTTTAATATTATCTGACTACCCATCTATTCTACTAAACTTGCTTTACTACCAATTAGATAAATTTTAGCTTTAATATTATCGTGTAATTAAACTTTCTATTTCTCGATACCAGAGAAATGTCGCCCGCTTTTTTCTAGATCATGTTCTAGCTTTCTAAGACATTTGTCTCTTTGGGTCAAACTTGACTCAACCTGTTTACTACCCAATCAAACAATTAAAAAAAAATATATAATACATTAGGTGAAAAAAAGAAATCAATATAATAATTAACACCTCGTATGAGTTTTGCACTATTATTTCAAGTTTCACTGGGTTGTGAAATAATGTTTAGTTGGCCTATCCGGCTTACACTTAATTTTGATAAAAAAAATCCCTAATGTCCACAGTTATAGGCAATTTCTTCTACTTGATAGATAGGTGTCATGCTTTGCACTCATCGTAAGCAAAAACAAAAAATTCCACATGGAGACATCAAAGAGGCCCAGGCAAGGAGGGCACAAAAACTTCTTGGCTGCAAATTGAACTTCCACAGCCTAGAAACATGTACATACTCTAATTGTTGTAGAGTAATAACTAACAATGAGGAGGCTCGCAGTGACACTAAATCTTCGGAAGATTAAAAAATAGGTAGGACTACACCAAATAATAGGTACGTACATGGTAGCTTCAGGTAATTGTGAGAAAGGTAACACCAAATATCCTAAGTTTAACGGTACGTACATGGTAGCTTGATCGAAAAATCAACTATACAATCAAAGTACAGAGAGTTCATTCTAACAGACGCGAATAACCTCTGGTCACTTGGTCGTTTGGTGTGAGTGTTGTGAGAACAAAGCAAGAAAATGACCACTGTCTTTGTGAAATATTGCGAAATGGTTTTTCACATCCACTTGTGAAATGGCCAATTGAATCTGTAAATTGGTGACGACAGTTCAAGATAAGATATTCAATCAAAAATTCACCACATATAGTTAATTTTAGTCGTTAACAACTTACAAAATAGATAACTTCACAAATAATAATGTGGATTTTTATATGTTACCTCGATTCTAAAGCCATGCCGTGCGATTTAGATCAGCACTCTCCCAGTTTTGTGCACATAGCAAACTGCAATACACCACCAAGAATCAGGATTGTTAAACATCAAACCAAAATTGAAACTCAAGCTAAGTCACTCCAAGAACTATACATTCAATTACATGCAGATGCAAACTCAGTTATAGAGGAACCTTTGCACTCGTCGAAGTTATGAGAGTAGATCGATGATGATGATGAAAATTTCGCGAACGATGATCACAGTGAAATATAAACTATATATAGAAAGCAGAAACCAATTATACTTCTGAAAGTTAAACACCCAGAAATACTCGCTGTAATCAAACTGGAAAATGAATATACATAAAAAAAGATGATTGATGAATTGCAAAAAAATAATTAATCAAACAAAAATTGCAAGAATCGGAATTGAGGTCGAAGTTTGATCAATTGATGTCCATTACCACAAAGTGAGTCCCCTGATGATCAACGACCGCAAACGCTAATCAATATAGCAAAAAGATATTAAAATCATGTGCCACTGCAAGCCCACACAATTTACCCACATGAATTAATGTTAGAGAGATACAGAAGTACAGACCTACCACTTACCCACATACATGTACAAACCATCCGAGAAATGTATATACAGACTTAGAATCGCTCCTAATCTTTCGCAGTTTGTGCTTGCTAAATAACTAAACCTGAAAACAATAAGACCAAAAAGGATTCAGTTTTCCGGATATGTACAAAATTAAAGCAAAAAGAACAAACTACCCAATGATTTTATTTTGTTAAGAGTAACAATCGGCCGTAATTTTGAGGATGAAGGTTTGTAGAGAGTGAAAAAGCTGATCATTCTTAAATTTTAATTGATATACGTTTAAATATCGTGTTGCCTAATTTGTAGCACAGTCAAACATCTAAATTCCTTAAAATGATATAAGAATCTTATACTTCCCCTTTACGTGCTAAATTATCTCGTCTAATTGGCAAAATATACTCCGTAATATATTTCCTGATTCAAATGTAAATATTCTTGTTTTTTTTGTTTATACTCTTTCTATATTATATTTCCGGATTCAAAGCTAAATATTATTCTTGCTTTTTTAAATTTTTAGATTTCATGTGGTTATTTGATTTAGCGTGATAATTAGAATACTTTTAAATATTTGTCCCAATTTTTTCGGATTACTTATCGTTAAATTTATCAAGAAAAATGCCATTTTTGAGGTAGATTTTATTGCCTAAAAAATCACCTATTGATTTCACTTGGAAATCGTGATTTTTTAATAAATTCTGTTTCTAAAAAATTCCGTTTATTCAAAGATATGGATTCATTGAGATATTCACGAAATATTTCTTGAGATATATGGGTTGATTTTTAAAGATTTCTTCTTAGTTTACGCTAATTTCGCACCTTGATTAATATATCACATATATTAAATTAATAAAAACAACATTCAATTAAGGTAATTACCGTTATTTAGAATGATCTTATTGCCGAAAATAGCCGGTGATGACATCAGCTATGACATGTCGCTGATGTCACCGCTTATGTGGACAGTCTGAGAAGGCTGCAAATGCACCGCTAATTATATTATATAGATACTAGTTTATTGACCCGTGCAAAATTGCACGGGCTGCCATTCATACAGTGTGTACAAAGCCATTATAAAACACATTTTTGAGACTCGACAAACTGATAATTGTGTTTTTTTTTTTGAAATAGATAATTGTGTTATTAATAATCCTTAAACTATAAAAGAATGAGGAGAAGAAGAAAATTAAACAATAAAATACAACACCACCATAATAGGACAAAGCGAAGTGATAATACTGTGTTGGGTTACCCGTATCATAAAAACATTAGTTTCAACGTAGTTAAATTGTTTAATTGAAAGTTTATTAAACCTAATTTAATTTCTCAACCCAATTCGACCTCGGTTTCCTAAGTCATGCCACCACTATTTTAGGACCCGTACGTGACCTCTGCATGCGCATGTTCACTTTTACCACCATATTTTGTCTAACTTACCCGATCCATTTATCGATTTTACCCATAAATAAGATCAAGTTAGTTGAACCCCTACAAAAGTTGCACGGGGTGTTATAAACAGATATTATTTGTATATAAAAAATGTGCACAAATAATAAAGAATAATGGTATTGTACTGTAAAAAAATAGGAGACATAATGTTTGATCTGTAAAAGATCTTTTGTTTGTTGGGCCATGAACCTAATTTGGCTCATAACCAGCATTGTGGGTCATGAACCCGTTGTTTATTACATGTAAACTGTATTAACTCGAACCATTTTGACACACATACTTCTGGGTTTAAATTGACCAAACCAATTGACCGGTATTTGAGTTATAAAATTAAGCCTTCCTGAGTTTCACGGGTCGAATCCAACGCTGTTTGGATACACATATTTTTGAGTCATGACCCGCTTTTGTGTCCCGTGATCCAACTTATTAGTTATGAACCCTCTTTATATGACTCGTGATCCGTATTAACCCAAACTCATTTAGATACTTGTACTTTTGGGTCTAATCTACCGTACTCGTTGATCTATAAGTTAAACAGCATATAGAGAATAACTAATTAGTAAACGTGCGTGGAATTATTTTGTACTTTATTTCCGAATATCCAGCCCCTTATAATTTTCGTAAATTAAAAGATTTGATTTATAAGGAGATTATTTCAATTAGCTAGTAGCTGTTTCTTTTTTCTTTCTTTTCAATTGACTAATTAATATCTTTAACATATTATATCACTAATTTCTTATTATCCTGTTTAGCACCGTTTTCAGAGGGGGGGGGGGGAATTATCTTTGTATAATTTTTATTTAAGGAATATTCTGTTTCGTGAATAATATCAAAATCTTAGTAAATTTTGATATATTGTTCATATTTTATAACCTGCAAAAAAGATTTTATTGCCGTAGGAAATTGTATCTTTTATCAAATTTTCGATTTTATAGTATTCATGTGAGAACTTTTTGATTTATTCAGTATATGACATGTTGGAATATTGCAGGGCATAAATTGAAATCTTTTAGGATAAATTGCCAAGATCGAACCCATTTCGTGATAATAAACATGTTACTTTATAACTCATATCCCATATTGACCTGAACCCGTTTCACCCGTCTTATTTTTGGGTCAAACCTGACCCGAGTTTTAGACCCGATTTGACCCTTCACCATGACTTAATTTAGATGGTTTTATCCAAAAATGCATCAAAAAGTTATAATATAATAAATAAAAAACAAATTTTAATAATAAAATTGTTTATATTTAAGGTAGGTACGATTAAAATTTTGTTATAGCACAGAAAATGGCCTAAGATGTATGTTTTTACCCATATCTTTGATCTAACTCGACACAATCGCGTATTGTTTTTTTACCTAGTTCTGACTGTATCCTACAAAACCCACCCATTGACAGGTCTACATGACATATGTCTACTTGTTCACTCGTGTTATAATAATTATTAATGTTCACCGGTATGACACCAATAATAGTTGTTGACTCGTGCAAAACTACACTGATTGTTATATGATTTTCTCAATTTTAACATTGTTTTAGGCCGCTACTCCTTATGTCAGGTTCTAGATACAAAGCATTGTATTAGACCTTAACTGACTGTTCCCTCCAAGATAAATTCGTAAGTTGCCGAGCTAATGGTGGATTCCTTCTACCGAATGTGGAAGTCATCAAACAAACTCATAAAAATGTACATCTCAAAGATGAACACACATATACATTTAATGACATCCTAATTTTCTCTGCTCCTCTGTAATTTGAGTATAGCCATGTCATACAAACTCGCGTGATCTTTTTAATCTAATTAAAGTACTAAAAAAGGTCCAGTATCAATTTCAATCTTTTGTGCATTAAAATGTTCAATTTTTGTTGTAAAGTTGTTCCAAGACATGCAAGCTAAGGTATGCTCCGTAAAGTTATCTTCTAGTTTTAGCGTAGGGCTATAGGAGTAAGAACAACAGTTGTGCGACAATGGCTTGGCCCTTGAATCGCCAATGATCAGTACCGTACCACTCCGTCCCAATTTATACTTTCCATGGAATTTGAAATCCTCTCACATAATACTATTTCATGGGAAGTTTAATTTGGGACGGAGTGGTACTACTATTCCATGTTAGATGGGTTTATTGATACTTTTGGGAAAGGGAAATTATACAAAGAAATTGCTGAATAATGGCGATGTGATTATAACGCATTGTGATTTGTACGTAAGGAAAGGTACAATAATGGAGTACTTAAGTTCTGTTTAAAGGACCTTTTCTCAAAAATAAAAAAGTTCTGTTTAAAGGAAAACATAATAAGAAATAGAGCAAAGCGAAAGTAAAAATGCTACATTAATTAACAAAGTAATTACACACATCCTCCTCGTGCGGTACGAAATGCGATAAAGAGTGGAAATTAAATTGTGAGAGGATTGACGTCGCTTACGCTGATAAAAACTTTAATGGCTCAACTATAGCGAGTTAGTTGCTGTGATGGATCGATGATACATGTTTGTGCATGCATATATATAGTAGTAGGGTTTATTGTGGAGTTGAACCCTAGAAAACATGATAAATCTTATGATACTCTGCACATTTTTCATTTTCGGCAGCATATAACTTCAAGATGCCCTCAATTTCGCACGGAAAATAGCTTCTGATTTGCGTAATTGGAGAAAAACATGGAAGATCTCAACGAATATGTCAATTGTATCTTTACCTAATATAACGAATGGTATATTTCTCAAGCTGGGAATTATTTGATTTATCCAGTGTAGTATATTCTATTATATGTGTGAATACAGGAGATTTCGATATTTTTTTCTTTTTATACACAGATTTAATTTCATATTGTCACCCGATACAGTATAAATCACCATTTAAATAAGGTAATTAATATCAATTGTCATTTATTTTGTTGCCGTAAATAGCCATTGATGACATCAGCTTTGACGTGGCGATGATGTCACAGCTGATGTAGACGGCCTAAAAAGTTGCTAAATCTACCGCTATTGTATTTATATATGATAGTTTAATGACCCGTGCAAAATTGCACGGGCTGTTGTAAGTTAAATGACTTGCACGGGCTGTTGTAGTGGACAGTTATATTACAATCGTTTTTGTGGTGGACAATTGTATAGACAATACTTAAAAAAATATTATAAACCAAGATCGTTTTAATACTAATATTATTAGTGTAGTGATTTTTAAAAGGATGTCCTAACCCAGAAATAAAGAAATGAAATATATAAATTAAAATCAACAAATACAGGTGTCATCCCTTTAAAAATAGAAAGGAATACAATTGGCCCTTGCAGTAATGTTTCCTTTTTTCTATAAACTAAACAGATGGTTCAAATTATCACGCTTTCCACCAAAACAGATTCGTCTTCTTCCCAAATATTATTCCCCTTAGTATTAGACCCGTACAATATTGCAAGGCTCTCATTCTAAACAGTTTTAGGGAAATGTGATACATAACGACATGAATAATGGTAATCATTATTCTATTTCACATGATGTATGTTTAACGATTTATGTCATTTTACGTTAATGAATATCCTTAGAAGCCGGCCAGTATAATAAAATTATTGTACACTATGAAAGCGGATACTTGATACGTATGTAAGCAAAATATTCAATCTATATCTTCTCCCACCTCATATGCGAAGATCAACTTGTGAAGGAAGGTATTTTGAGTTAATAACCCGCGAAATTAAACTTCACAACAATTTGAGCTATTTTGAGTTAGTAACCTGCTTTTCCCATTTTATTTTAACTTGTGACTTGAAGTGACCGATGTATGTTACGTCAAATTCGATCCGACCCGTTCATAAAATTTGGCCATTAATTAACACAAATCACTCGAAATTTTTAGCAAACCCTTATTCCTTTAATTTCCGTTTCTGAACCCGCTATTATTGGGTTCATGGACCAGTTTTCTAAGATCCGTAAACTGTATTCACCCGAACCTAATTTGATACACATATTTCTGGGTCTAATTTCAACCGACCTTTTGCTCCGTACTTCAGTTATGAAATTTGGTCTTATTCAGTTTTATGGTCGGTGACCCCTTTTGCTAGTTATAAATGTTTGGGTCGTCATTAAGTCACTTTTATAGTGATCTATTTTTTTTTAGAAATGAATCTGCCAATTTTAGGTCATTACTCAGTTCACCCCTCATTAAAAGTGGGTAAAAATGTATGGTTTGAGAAAGTCATGATCTCAACCCTGAAAATGTACCCGGTTTCATTATGTAATTAACTCTTACGTACATATATTAGTGATGACTGTTTTTTATATTATATGTTTTATTATTTGAATATAGGTTATAGGTATTAAAATCTTATGACTATATTTAAACTTTACAAATTATAAGTACGATTGAAATTTTGTTACGGCGAATAAAATGGAGAAAAATATATATTTTTTTATCCACATTTTGACATAACTCGACATGATTTCATATTTTTGTACCTATTTCTCAATCAATTCGTATCTTACCAGACCCGCCCATTTAAAATGTTTACATGACATGTGTGTAGTTTATTTTCAACTCCATGGGATCCAAACTCATGGTTTAGACATATTATATTAATATGAATCAGTTCCATAAGTTTGATCCCTTGTTAAAACTAACCCTTATGTTGATCCATTACCACGTAGAGTTTATTTCCAATTTCATGGGATCTAAGCTCATTTTTTCCAATATTCTAACTTGACTCAGTCCCATAATTTTGACATGTTATTTGAAATAACCCCTATGCTTAATCGACTATTGAACTGATCAACATCTTACCCAATCCACCCATTTTAAATCAAACCAAAGTGAGATGTAATTAGGAACTTATAAGAATATAAGACCAGACTTTCAATCTCTAGTAAAGATAAAAACCACTTTTTGTTCACGATTGCATTTGCTGGTGATGTGGCTATCTGATCTATATGCCATGTATGTTCATTTGCACGTATAAGGCAAGTCAGTGGAGTCAAGAAGCATGTCTTTTAGGCTAAAACCACAGCTGCTCCTTAAGCGACATAAGTAATGGATTACCGATTAAACTTTAAATTTTCCGTAAAACTGATCATGTATTACATGAAATCCAATATTAAAAATTAAATAACAGCCGTTAAACTTAATTCACTGGTTGAACTCTAGATGGATACGGCTCAAACTCTTGAAGACGTGGAGAAATTTAATGGTTTTTTTTTTTTTTTTTTTTTTTTTTTTTTTTTACAGTGGTGAAAGGTAACATATTAGACAACATAGTAAAAATATGAAAACAGGGAAAGCAGTCTACATTAAGCGAAATTGAGAGGGGAGCCGAGGAAGTGAATGGGCATGTAGCTCCGGACCTGCAAGACATGGCCAGTTGATGGGCATCATTTAACTATTTCTTCCTTCTCAGGATTGAAAATATGCATACACTCTGTCAATGAATGGCACTCAATTTGGTTACTTCCAGGGGAAGAGAGGGCTGAGGCAAGGTGATCCTCTTTCACCTCTGCTATTTACTCTGTGTATGGAGTACTTATCAAGAGTATTAGCAGCAGTGGCTAATAATATGGAGTTTAGATATCATCCAATGTGCAAAAAAACAAAGCTTACACATTTATGCTTTGCTGATGATCTCTTACTATTCAGCAAAGGAGATGTGAGGTCAGTTTTGCTGTTACTAAGAGGATTTACTACCTTCTCCCAAGCCACAGGGCTATGCTCTAATATCCTGAAATCTGAGATTTATTTTGCTGGGGTCAGTACCAATATCAGAAGAGAGATCTTGCAGATGTCTGGTTATAGGGAAGGAAGCTTACCATTCAGATATTTGGGTGTCCAAATTACAGCTGGAAAGATCTCAGTGTTAGAGTGTAATCTGTTGACAGAAAAGATTGTTAAAAGAATCAGAGCTTTGGGAGCAAAAAAACTCTCTTATGCAGGTAGATTAACTCTGGTTCAGGCTGTGCTGAGTAATCTACACTCATACTGGGCTAGGGTTTTCATTTTACCTAAGACTGTATTGAGGAAAATAAGCTCCATTTGCAGGAACTTCCTCTGGGATGGCATGGAACATATGAGAAGAAGCCCTTTGGTAGCTTGGGAGGATATTTGTATTCCAAAAGAAGCAGGTGGACTTGGGTTAAGAGATGTGATTACTTGGAACATGGCTTGTATAGGTAAATATGTAGCATGGATCTATAACAAAGCAGATACACTCTGGATTAGATGGGTCCATTCTATATATATAAAAGGGGAGAATTGGGATGATTATCAACCTGCAACAGATACTAGTTGGCATTGGAGGAAAATTTGCAAGCTCAAGGACAAAATGAGTGTGCAATTCATGAATGGAGCCTGGAAAGATGGAAAATATGTAGTAGCTGCAGGATATAACTGGTTCAGGGGTGACTTCCCTAAAGTTTGCTGGGGGAAGATACTATGGTGTAGGCACAATATCCCAAAGACAGTGTTCATCTCATGGCTAGCTTTCAGACAGAGGCTTTTGGTTAAAGAGAGACTCAAAAAAATTGGAATCTGTAGTGATGACACATGTTTTTTATGCCTTCAAGAACCTGAAAATCATGAGCATCTGTTCTACAAGTGTGAATACAGTAGGAGATGCTTGGTAGAGGTAAGCAAGAAATGTGGAATCAAGTTTCCAGAGAACAACACACTACTCTGGTGTGCCAAGAAAAGATTCAAGTCGAAGATCAGAAAGCAGGTGGCAGCTGCTGTATTGTTCTGTCTGACTTATTATATATGGCAAGTTAGAAACAACTGTAGGATTGATAATGTTGTCATGTCTCCTAATTCAATATGTGACATGGTAATGGAGAATGTTAGACTAAGGCTTAGCAGTACATTCAAGAACTTGAAAAGTGAAGAGTGTAAGTGGCTAGGATTAGTCTAATGTATTAGCACTAGGTGCTGTATGGTATGAATCCTTTGGTGAATAACCAAAGAATTTGGCATGTTTTTGCAGGGGAATGCCCCGGTGTTCTTTGTACACTTTTGAATTAATACAAATTACATTTTAGCAAAAAAAAGGATTGAAAATATTGCAATGATATATCATCCGTCCAACAATTATTATATGCCGAATTACTAATAGCACCTCATGTTTGTTTTGCTTATCCAAATCATATCAGAAATTCAGAATAATAGTTGAAAATACAAATCGAAACAAAGTTATATGTGATGGCCCAACGGAGAGCATTTCGGACAATGAGACATTCGGCCTAAAGAGCCGATTCCATCATCCAAATGTAACTATTTCTTCCTTCTCAGAATAGACATTCGGCCTAAAGATTTGCTTTTACATAATGCTACATCAAATAAATCAACACCAAACCACACAATTTCTAGTAAAAAAATAAAACTTTACTATCTATAAAATTTATAATCTAAATTATCAAGAGTATTAGATGAAGTGCCGAGTTACTGTTGTGTTCACAAACGAATAATCTTTGCTCAATCAATCGGCTGATCTCTTCTTCCGTATTTCTTCGAAACTGAAAAAAACGCACAAATCAGTCGATTGAGTATATGCTAGGGCCGTGTGACTGTAATGGTTCAATGTAGGTTTGGTGGTAGTAATGAGCCCCAACTTAAGCCATTATTTATAGTAGTCCAAAGCAAGGAGTGCCAATGTGTATGCAGATTTAATTAGCACGCTATTCTAGGAAATTATATACGTATTATTGCTTGCAATATGACTCAAGTCATGAATATCTAGGTTATACTTTCATTGCGGAATGATATATATGATTGATTGCAAAGACTTTCATCAGTTATATGTTTTACTACAAAAATGGATGGTATAATTTTTAATTTGGGAATTATTTGATTTAACCAGTGTATGACAGGTTTGAGTATTCCTTATTGCCGAAAACGTAATCGTCTATTGGAGATAGCTAGATATGGAGAACATATTCTTTCAATATTCCGTATAATATCATACGATGATAATGTAGGAAATATAATTTCATTAAAAATATATCTAATGTAAATTTTCTATTAATAATGTGAATACAGTCCATTAATTGTGTTTTCCTTTTTTAGGGTAGATTTTTTATGCTCGTGAATAAAATTTCAATATTTTTTCTGATTATATTTAGATTCAATATAATTGTAAATTCGGTAATTTATGTTATCTATGGAATCCGTGCATAAATCTGGAGATTTGGCTGCCTAAATTGTAACATGTTGACGTCAGCATTTGACGTGGCGATGATGTCACAACTGATGTGGACGGCCTAAGAAGCTGCTAAATCTACCGCTATTGTATTTATATATGATATATTCCCAATCCTTTCAAGCCTAATCTTTTGTTTCTCATTGTAAAATTGGTTTGAAGTATGGTAGCCGTGTTCTTCGGAATCATTTAAAATTTTCTTCATGCAACGAACGGGCACAAGTGCAGATTCTAAAGCCCTAATTGTTTCTCGATCACTATCAGTAAACGCCACCCTTTCCTTGTGTCCTTCCCTGTAAAACTCCAACTCGTGGTTATGACCACATTTCTCTTTCCCTTTCACAGCAAATATACGCCAACGCTTGTCCGCCATTTCTTGAATTCTAAAACCAAATGGGCAATTTACCGCGGTTTTAGTGCCACTCCTACTTGAATCCCCCTTTTCTTCACGTATGGCTTTTTGGGCCCCTTTTTACAAGTTATATAACGCCTCCAAGGTTGATCAGGGTTAGGATTTCTCCTTTTCGTAGATGACTTGACAAGGAAAAAACCCTTACTTTTAGCTATCTCATTTGCCCATTCAAAACAATCATCAAAAGTTGCAAAACTTTCATCTCTAAAAAAAAAGTGCATGTAATCAATCCCGTCTCCACCAAAATCTTCGACATTAAGCTGCAAATCATACAATTAAAACATGTATTTACTAGTATCATATTCATCATACAAAATGTGTACTGACATTACAAATGATTATTTATGTGTACTCAGACTACAAAAACCATACTCAGACTGCAATGGTTATTTATGTGTACTCAGACTACAAAAATCATACTCAGACTGAAATGGTTATTTATGTGTACTCAGACTAAAAAAAAGCATACTCACACTACATAAAAACTAATAATGTAAACATGCATATGCAGATCCATAATATGCGTACTCAGATTACAAATGCTTACTGAACTGACCATTTTACGTATGAAACTCACACCATCAGAATACATACAGTAAACATAAATGCGTACTCAATAAATACTTTCGGACTTAAATCTCGATAAAACATAAACTTACATCAATTCCAAAATATAAATGCGTACTCAAAAAATACTTTTCGGACTTAAATCTGGATAAAACATAAACTTACATCAATTCCAGACATGTCAGCACACTAATACAACAGCAAAACGACCTTTTTGTACGTCGAGTGCGTGAATTCTACTTAGTCCGTTGAAGAGTGGTTGCAATGCAGGAGGTAAGATCTTCGTAAAAAATGCTTAATGAGAGAGGATTAAATGTGGTAATAGTGTAGTAATAAATGGAGTAATAAATGCTAAACGAGAGAGAATTAAATGTGGTAAAAATAGAAAGTGTGGTAATAAATGGAGAGTGATAAATGTGGTAATATTTGATTAAATATTCACTGTGAATGGGAGCACCTCCCAATAATGGAGGTGAATAATGGATGTGAGGTGAATAATGGAGGTGAAAGAGTTGAATAATGGAGATGAGATATTTGTAAGATTATTTGTGGTGGTGATTTACGTGTGGGGTAAGGTGGGGTGAGGTGTGTGTATTTTATATGTGGATAAGGAACGGGAGGGTAAAAGGGGTAGTAGAAGTTTGCGGGGAAGCTGCAATTCGGGGTAATATAGGAAGTTCATAGGGCAAATGTTTGGGGCGGTGGTACTTTTTTAGAAAAGTGGGGCGACCTTTAGCACCTCTCATTTTTTATCTTGTATTTATACTATATTTTGGGTTCACACGAATCGCTGCAGCGTCAGAAACTAACACACGGATCGCTGATGTGGCAGAAATCTAACACACGGATCGCTGACGTGTTTGAAATCTGAGCGCAAACTTTTGTTTTTGTGATTTCGTTTTTCCCACCAAACCAAATTTTTTTTTGAGATCCCCACCAACGAAATTTTGATTCCCCCAATATCTTCGTTTTTCCCACCTTTGTGATTTTGATTCACCCAAATTTCGTATGGCTTATTTGGTATCGTTTTTTATTTTCGTTTTTTTCAAAAACCAAAGTCCTGACTTTGAAACCAAGGTCTGTTTTGTATCGTTTTCACTTTTTAGTTTTTCTTTTCTTATAAGTCCCATTTTCGAAACCAGAAAAAAAATGGTTTTCCGTTTTTAGTTGTCAGTTTTCATTTTCAATAGGACTATTATACAAACATACAATTAAAATTCATTCTTGCAACTTATTTAACTAAAAATTTTCCAAGCCGCCTCTTTCTCTCTCTCTTCCTCCCTCTTTCTCTCAAAAACCCTAGCCTCTAAATATTAATCTAGGGGCTACCACCCATCAATTAGATGGTGGTAAGCCCCAAATTTCTTATTATTTTCACCCTAATCAATAGTTATCACTAGTTATTATCAATAATAACTCGTTACTACCTCCTCGAGAGGGTATCTCTACCACCATTAGATGGTCTATACTGAGATTTGCGAGACTTCTACAAGTATCTGATGTTCATTCATTTTGCCATGGCGTTGAGATGGATGCTGAATTCTCTCCTACTTGCTGGCGGATCTGCTCATCCTTTAACAAACTACAAAAGATCAATAGGCCCCCTCGGGTCAAGCTGTATCATGAATGAATATTCGTTGTAGATGCCGTATGGCTAATTATTATGAATGAATTTCCTTCTATTAAAAAAAAAAAAAAAAAAAAAAAAAAAAAAAACTGAAAACGGCAGTGATACCGAACGGGTTGGCTCTCAGTTTTCAGTTGTCAGTTTTCATTGTCTCCATGGAAGCGTTCCATGTGCATCATCAAAAACAAACCACAGTCCCACAAATTTTTATCGTTTTCCCAGGCAAGGTCAACTATTTCGCAGTTTTTGTATTCATTGCACTTTGCAATACACTCCGGAATATAAGAAACTTTTTTGCCACCGAAAACAATCTTAATTGTTCAATCCATAATATAGAATATTATATTAGAGGTTAAAAACGAACCATTCCGGAACAAAATCTGACCATTATATGGCGGAAACAAACCATATTGAAACAAAAACCATTAATCCCATGACAAAAATCATCCATTCCAGAACAAAAGCTAAACATACTTGAAACAAAAATCATTCATCCCATGACAAAAAACCAATCATCCTATGACAAAAAGTAACCATCTAAGAATAAAAACAAATCATTCTAAAACAAAATCAAATCATCATAAGTCTAAATTCACCATGTGTATTAATTAATGCTTTTAAAAACATGAAAAGTTTGTGTCTAACCTCTTTTTCCAGAGTTTCACTCTTTTGCCCCTCTTTTTCGTTTTGCTCTGACTCTTCAATAATTTTAGGGATTCTCTTCTCCATCTCCTGCTGGTGCATTTCGCTATTTGGTCCCTCTTTTTCGTCATGGCCTGACTCTTTAATATTTTCACGCCATGCCTTCTCCGTCTCCCGCTATTGCATTTCATTATTGGGTCCATGTTTTTCGTGATTGCCTGACTTTTCAATAGTTGCAGACCCTCCCATCTCCGTCTTGGGCTGCTGCATTTCCTCTTCGGTAAGGATTTGCAAAAACTCATTTGTTTGCAATAGGTCTTGAATTACAGATGTTGGGGACTTGTCTCCTAGTAATTCATTTTGTGGACCCGGAGATGGAGTTTTGAAGCGTTTCAGCCGTTTATAAACATGCTTTGGAGATTCAAGTTTGTTGTTCCCCAGAGATGATTGAGTATTGGGTGTATCAACCTTGAACAGTGGGAATGATTCCGGAGTTGTAGAATGTGGAGGGGAAGCTCGAGGAATTTCTGTTGATTGCTGCTGTGGATATTGCAGTTTTTGCAAAATCATCTCCGTGGCAGGATTATTTTTTGTAGTAGTACTCTTCTTCTTATTTGCCACGTGCTTCCTTCGCCTGTTACTTTTCTGAGAGTTAGTTTCCTTGGAAGGTTCACTCAATGGGTCCTGAGATGATTGGCCTTGTTTGTATAGAAAATCTTCCTGAGATGACGATGGTTGATTTGCCCACCAGCTTGGGGATAAGATCTTTACAAGCTCACCAATTTTCCCTCCACTGAATTCATTAAGTCTTTGACAGCATCAAACGTCTCCATCACTCCTGGCTGATTATTAAAAACGCCTTTCCTCTGAAGAAACTTTTTGAATTTCAATCTCTTGTGAACTTTGGGAAAGGTTTAATTTTACTTCTTGGAATTCTTGCATAGTGTGTCTATGAGCTGCCTCCAAGTTCCAACCAAGTTTCAGAAGTCTTTGAAGGGGTCTCAGAAAGGCATAAGATAGAAAAATTTGCATTATAGATCAGAAATCATCCATCTTAGGACAAAAACTAACCATTCTGAAACAATAGATGTTTATTCCAGATTAAAAATCAATCATCCCAGAACAAAAACTAGCCATCCTAGGACAAATACTAATTATCCTAGTACATAAACCAACCAGCCTAGGACAAAAAACAACTATTACTTGACAAAAATAATTCATCTTAGAACAAAAACCAACCATCCTAAGACAAATACTACCCATCCCATAACAAAACACTAACCATTCCTTGACAAAATTCACTCATCCCAAAACAAAAACTAATTCTGGACACAAAATAATATCATTTTGAAACAGAATTATACTTACATTTAATTGTAGTTCTTGGATTGCTTGATATGTTGGTAGATACATTGGCATTGGGAAATTAATAAAATGACCCGCTTGTGTAGCAGCATCAACAGTGTCAACACGTATACCCATTTCGAAGCCCTTCACACTCTTCTTCTTTGCAATTCTCCTCCACATTTTCTGATTATTCCAGTGTTGGATCAAAGGAAGAGTGCATTTCTCCCGTAGTCCATGGAAAGTCAGGTTGTGGAAGTAGAAGAGTTGGAGGAGTAACGTACAGCCAGTTAGAATGGTTCTGCGACTGTCGGACTCCTTGAAGGTCTTGATTGATTGCAAAGGTAACTTAACACGAATTCACACCAATTGTATCGACCAATCATGTTTGCGTCGTCGATTGCTTTGCTTATATTAAGCTGTACAAAGGAACTTGATATAGTCCCAAGGAAGCACGAGACAACAAAAAAGACAAATAGTTGCTTGAACATCGGGCCCCCATCAGATTCCGCAAGCATCCTCTCCTCGAATTTATTCCACCCGACGTAAACATGTTTTTCATCCTCCGTGCCCAATATTTTCTTCCATTTTTCCTTAATGAAATAATCCGGCTTATCTTTTCGCTCCGTACTCATGTGAGAAAATGGAAGATCTCCGTGCGGTATGCCTATGAACATCCAAAGGTGTGAATACCTTTATCTGCTCTCCACAAAAGGTCATAAGCCTTGTCCCCTCGTTGAAGTTTTGAAGTAGCCACATCATCATGTCTTTTGGCACGTCTTCAGCTTCAAGATAAAACAACCCATGAAATCCTATTTCTCTAATTGCTCTCACTTGGTTCGGTTTTGCTTTGATTTTATCCATTAGCCCCTTGACATCAGCAGGGCTACACCGTAATTGTATAAATTTTGTGTGGAAATTTCTCCTGAAAAAACACAAACCAACCATCTTAAGACATAAACTAATAATCACAAAACAAAAACTAACCATTCCAGAACAAAGTACCCATCGTAGGACAAAAATCATTCATCCTAGGACAAAACCTAACCATCCTAGGACAAAACATATAACCATCCTAAGACAAAAACCATCTATCATAGAACAAAACCTAACCATCCTAGGACACAAGCCATCCATCACAGAACAAAACCTAACCATCCTAGGACAAAAGTCGTCCATCAAAGAACAAAACCTAACCATCCCGAAGGAAAAGTCGTTTGTCGCGAAACAAAATCTAACCATCGCGACATAAAACTTAACCTAATCATCCCGGCAAAACCTGACCATCCCGAAACAAAACATAACCATCCCGAAACAAAACCTGACTATCCCGAAACAAAACTAACCATCGCGAAAAAAAACCTAACAATCGCGACATATAACTTAACTTAATCATCCCGAAACAAAAGTCGTTCATCTCAGAACAAACACAAACCATTCCAATACGAAAACCACTTAATTCTCCGATCATTAATTTTCAAAACCTCAAATAAAATTTGTAGTTACTGTTTCATGCATCAAAATTAAAAATTAACCTAATCATCCCGAAACATAACTAACATGTTCATCTCAGAACAAACACTAACCATTCCAATACGAAAACCACTTAATTTTCCGATCATTAATTTTCAAAAACCTCAAATTAAATTTGTAGTTACTGTTTCATGCATCAAAATGAAGGTAAATCTGAAATTAAATTACTATTACCTGTTTTCTTCTATTTTTTTTTGTTGCATTTGGCCTCGAACTGTTAATTTGTGCTGCAAGTTCAAATTTGTGTTACTACATTTCAATAAAAATCAATTTTTGAAACTAAAAAAAGCGGAATTTGATTTTACCTTTGTTCTTGAAGTTAATTATCTTCATCTGGAGTTGTAATTATATTTCCAATTTTTCTTTTCTGCTTCAATTGAGGCATTTTCGTTACTTTTTTCGACATTTTTGAACAGTTTGGTTGAGGGCGGGACCGCGGGAGGGATCGTGTAGTAGAAGAACAATTTTTAGTAGGAATGATGAGGGTGAAGTTAACCGTTAGGAAGAGAGAGAAAATGTTATTATAGTGGGAAAAAACTATAATAAGAAATTGGGGAAACGGTTTTTAAACTTTTTTCTTTCTGGGCTCCGTTTTCTTATGTGGGCCGCGCTTTGTTATTTGGGCCGCGACTTTTTATAAGTCCAGTGTTTCAGTTTAGGTCGGGGGTACGAAATGAATGATAACCCGGTGTACCATAGAAGCGTTGTATATCGCAAGTTATATGGTACCCCCCGTCCACTTATTGGAGTGGGTTTGAGTTCAGCCCACTGTATTTGTTAAATTCAGCCCAAACCAAAAGCTCAAGGCAAAATTGCAAAAAATACCCCGTGACTTCCTCCTTCCCCACTTCCCAATTTTGATACACTTTCTCTCTCCTCCCCCGTACCCACTCTCCCTCTCTCTTCTAACACCATGGCCACCCAGCGATATATTCTTCGCCGGCGACACACGACAACACATCACCGTCGAAGATGTCGATTGTTGACGGGAAATGTGACGCGGCGAGGAGAGAAAAGGTAGAACGAAAAAAGGAAGATGGAAGGAATGGCGCTGGTTAAGGGGCTACGGTCACCGGATTATGGGAATGTCCGGTGGTTAATTATGGTGGTGCTGGGGAAAGATAGTGTGGCTGCGGGATATTGGTGGTGGTTATCGTGAAATTGAAGTTATTATTTTGATGTCTGATTTTGACTTTGTGTTGAATTTTTTTTCTGAGTGATGAACATTTTGATGAAATACAGTAAAAATGACCTAGATTTTGGGGATGCTTTCAAATTGGACAGAATTTCAGAGGTTTAGCATTATGTGCGTAGAATAGTTCATTCGTTGTTTGCTTAACTGGCAAGCAACTCTTTGGATTTGTGCTTGATCATTGATCAATATTGTTGAAATTCAGCGAAACTTAATTGAATCAATGAGATATTTTGATGTGTTGTTCCTTATTTCTAAATCACAGAGGAAATGATTGTATTATAGTAATGGTTGATCATGAATTTATAGTAATGATAAATGTCGGAATAGTAATGACCATGTTAGTCATTAAGGTAAGATCAATTTCGGTATAGTAATGACCAATTTCGTTAAAGTAATGATCACGTTTCCTTATAGTAATGACCATGTTTGTACATAGTAATGACCATAATCGTGTATATTAATGATTAAGTTATATAAGGGTAATGACCATGTTTATGTATAGTAATTGTCAAATTGTATAGGGGTAATGGCCGTTTTTGTCTATAGTAATGACCAAGTTCTATAGAGGTAATGATCGTGTTTGTCTATATTAATGACCAAGTTGTATAAGTGTAATGACCGTGTTTGTCTATAGTAATGACGAAGTTGTATAAGAGTAATGATTGTGTTTGTGTATAATAATGATCAAGTTCTATAAGGGTAATGACCATATTTGTGTATAGTAATGACCATGTTTGTGTACAGTAATGACCATGTTGTATAAGGTAATGAAAACATGTTTATGTATAGTAATGGCCAAATTGTATAGGGGTAATGACCGTGTTTGTCTATAGTAATGGCCAAGTTGTATAAGGGTAATGACCGTAGTTGTGTATAGTAATTACCAAGTTATGTTAGGGTAATGACCAAGTTGTATAAGAGTAATGATCGTGTTTTTGTATAATAATGACCAAGTTATATAAGGATAATGACCTTGTTTGTGTATCATAATAATCAAGTTATATATGGGTAATGACCATATTTGCATATTATAATGACTAATTTTTATAAGCATAATGACCATACTTGTGTATAGTAATGATAAGTTATATAAAATAATGATTTTTTTTATAAAATAAAAAACCAACTCACTAATTCATTTTCTCTCTCCTCCCCCATCCCTTCCCCCACCTAGCACTGCTACCGCCTATTGCCACTCCACGTAGCCGTCGCCGTCGACATCACCACCAAAAGTGGTGGCCGATTCCGGAGAGGGAGAAAATGGAGGAAAAAAAGAGAAAATGAGGTGGGAGGAGGGAAAATGCTACTGCGGGGGTGGGGGTTTGTGGTCGCTGGAGGGTTGCGCCTCCGGTGGTGGGTTTATTAGGTCTGGGGTGGCTGTTGGTGAAGGCGGCGGCGGTGGCTGGTGGGGCTAGGGGTGGTGGTCGGGTAGGTAGGGGGTGGGGAAAGGGAGGAGAGAGATTGAGTTTGGGTTTGGGTGGGTTTGTGTTTATGTTGTAATTGTATTGGGCTGGAATTAGAATGGACCTTTTTACAAAGTTGGACCTTTGTATAGAATTTGGCACATCCACAATTAGAAGCTGGGGGGTACCATGCTCATGGAGTCATGGTACCCCGCGGGTATCATATACTTGTTGGTTGTATATCTTCCGTCTCCCTTCCAAAACTCTCAAAAATCCCAACCCCGAGCGAGCGAGAAGACAGAGTAGACCGAGAGATGGCGAAGACTGAGAAAGCAGCAGCACAGTAAATACAACACTTCCAACTCCAATCTTCTCACTCACGATACACTTTTTATGTATAATCTCTTACCTTCTCCTCCTTCTTCTTCATCTTCTTCTGTAACTTCTCATCATCTTTCTCAATTCAACTTCAATTACGTTTGATTTTCACTCTAATCACTGCTAATTGGATATTTGATTTTGTTTTTGCAGGCTGTAAATTGTTGCCATGGCGGATTCCACCACCACCATCCCTCCTACTAATAAATACAATGTTGAAGCTGCTGAAATTTTAGCTAATGAAGCTTCGGTAATTATATTTTCCACCTTAATCATGATTGTTTTAATTTGTTTAATAATAGAAGAAATGTTTTATTGGTTGTTAATTTTTTTTTATAATGTTTTTAGAAAATGCCAATTACCGAAGCGGTACCGATATATGAGCAGCTTCTATCAATATATCCGACTGCTGTAAGTTTTAATTTGATTATTTTTGCTGATGAATTTGATTTGATTTTGTTGATTTAGGTATAAATTAAGGAGTATATCTTTTGTTTTTAGGTTGTTAAATTTCGGTTACTGCGTTATGATGTCGAAATTTCTGTTTAAAGAACAATATCTTGGATGATCATGCTTGTTAGAATTGAATCTGTTAAACTGTAAATTTCGTGTTCATTCAAGTTTTATTTCTGCTTGTTGCGTGTAGAGTTGTGAAGTTGAGGTATTAGTTGTGCCTTTAGTTATTCACACCGATTTTGGAAGCCGGTAATGAGGGTAATCTGGGATTTGACCTTTGAGGTTGGGAATATGTCCAAGTATCTGAGATTTACGACTTATTTCAGTTTGACATTTGTTTTTGGGGGCTAATTTAGGGTTGGAAAAGTTAGAATTTGAGGCAACACGACAGTCACCCTTGCCTGGAATATGGTATATCAGTTGTGTTTTAGACAACAAGAAAGAGAGTTAATGTAGGCAAAAAAGAAAGAGACAAGTGCGAAAGGAGACCACGATATCCTCAAAGGTAACGATGGGAAAGGGGAGATCAATAACACTTTGAAACCATTCTTAAGACTTCTGTTATCATAGGTGTTTTCCGGTTTCAGTTCCTTATTCTATATTCCATGTGTTCTTGGCTGCCTTTCCGTGGAGGATGATTGAGAATAGCTTGGCTTTCATGTTTTTACTCCTCCACTCGTCATGTTTGTTGGCAATCTTGCTTAGCACTGTGCCTTTGGCTGTACTCCCTCCTACCCACTAAGATCTCCCCCTTTCATTTTGTTGTTTTGTCGGGCCATGTTGGGTGTTACTTCTAGACCAAATGACTCGTTAACTTTGTGTAAAAATTAATACATATTTTATTCTGCATGGCATTCTACCAAACCCACTTGATTTTACAGCAATCGGATTTTTCATTTAGTCTAGAAATAGCCTCCAACATGGCCAGTCAAAACAGCAAAACGAAAGGGGGAGATCATTTTGGATAGGAGGGAGTATTTGTCATGAACCTCTGAGCAATGTCAGGGTTGTATGTTGTGACATGTGATAGTTGGACTTTTTAATATACTTGCAAGCTGCCAGACTGAAGCCTGCTTGGAGATGTTGATGTAATGTAGTCAGGCTCTTAACATCTGGTAGTCTGACTCTGGTAGCAGCATTTCTTATGAGAACGATACTTCTAACTTTGCGGGCACAATGTATATTATTCAACTTCTCTATCAAAATGAACAATCCCGCCTTTGGAGTTCAGTGATTGCACCCTTAAATGTTTGTATGTGTGATTTTTCAATGGACAGTAAGTGCAATCAATTGATGGGGAAAGGAAGGTTGTACTTTTCAAAAACAGATTTCAGTTAAGTGCTCAGAAAAACGGGCTGGACATAAACCAAGTGCCCATTATTCTCTTGATGGAAAATCGTATTACTAGAGGGAAAGGAGTCTGATCTGTTGAACAGAAGTAAGCTGGACATCTTGTAAAGCAACCACACTATGTTGGCAGAGAATATAGAAAAACTACCCCCCCCCTCCCCACCTTTGCCACTCAGATTATCTGGAAGACTGATAAGTCCCTAGATTAATTCACCTCGAGTTTCCTTGTAGCCACATCAAACATCTTCTGTTTAGCTTGTGGATGGTATAGATTAGTGTAGCTGTTTAATTCTTTAAAGTGTATATGGATCTAAATAAGCATTTGAAGGGACAGGCATTTATTTTGTTCTATCTACTATGATACACTCTGAGCTGAAAAGATTCGATATTAATGTTTCCTGAGGAAGAACCTGTGTGATTTCTTTCCTCTCTTGACATATTAAATCACATAATCAATTTACATGTTGTTAATGAAATGGTCCTTATCTTTTTGCTTACATAGCTTAAATTTAGGACGTGGTCTGATAAAAATTGACGTGTGCAGGCGAAATTTTGGAAGCAGTATGTGGATGCACAAATGGCTGTTAATAATGATGATGCCACAAAACAGATATTTAGTCGTTGTTTGTTAAACTGTCTTCAAGTGCCTCTTTGGTGAGCTTTTGCTTGTACTCTTTGCATTACAACTTTTTAATGTACGATGCGCCATATCCTGTAAATTTGCTACGTGTGCTTCACATAGTTTTGTTGTGGAGTACTGGAGTTACTGTTTTTGTGTCTTACGTGAGGGGTCAATCAACTTATTCTGTAATCCGTGTAATGTCTGTAGGAGATGCTACATTCGCTTCATTAAAAAGGTTAATGAAAAGAAAGGTTTTGAGGGCCAGGAAGAGACAAGGAAAGCATTTGAATTTATGCTGAACTATGTTGGTGAGTTAAATCTTCAAATGTTTTTCAGTGAGGCCGATGTCCTAAGTATTCTTACACTACGATTGTAGACTCCGTTTCCTATTCTGCTCCAACCTAAAGTTTAGTCACTGGCCTGTAAAGTATCATCTGATGTTAAGGACCGAGTTGGTTATCTTCTAATTGAGGGGTTTGTATGTTAACTGAACTTTGTCACTTGCTTTAGCGCTTTTGAAGAGTGTTTACTACTTGGGGTTCGAGAACTCACTTTTCTTCAAAACATGTTCTTTAGAAAGGGCATGTGTTTAATTCCTCAGACTCTTCTTACTGCAGGAAGCTTAGGTGCCGTATGCAGTATATGAATTACATCTCATTGTAGTAAGGAGTAGACCTCTTGAAAAATTATGAGTGAAGGAGAGTGACCTGCCTAAATAGGATATGTTCTTTCTATCACACGTCCTTTTTGTTATTTGGGGGGAGGGAGGGGGGGGGGGGAGGATAACCCTCCTCAGTCATCACTGAGGTTATAGGATACTCCACCTGTTAAAGCAGAAGGGGCCGGAATCAACACATTTGTTGTCTTCTGCACTCTGCAGCACAAGATCGAGGATTGACCTTTTTTTTTTCCATCTTTTGTTTATTTAATTTCTTATCTGATTTTTGATGAATAAAAGGGCATGAAGTTGGCTACTAAGTACTCACAAATGGTGAAATGGGGGACGGAAATTCACATATGTTTCATTTTTTTTGGCTCTACACAGGATAGCTAAGTATTTTTTTTCTTGCATACATTTTAATAGGAGTGGACATTGCTGCTGGTCCTGTATGGATGGAGTACATCAGCTTTTTAAGGTCCTTACCGGTATGCCATGCTTATCTTAACGCATAACCACGTTCTGCTCTTTTTTTTTTTTTTTTTTTTTTTTTTTGGTTGGGTGCTCAACACTGTAAATTTACAGGTGCATTCAGCCCAAGAAGAAACTCAGCGAATGACTGCTGTGCGCAAAATATACCAAAAAGCTATTGTTACTCCGACTCACCATGTTGAGCAACTTTGGAAGGACTATGAGAATTTCGAAAATTCTGTTAGTCGTGTGCTGGTAATTTCTGCCCCTTTGTCCAAGTCACCCCCCTGGTTCATCATGGGTCAAACATACCACATTCAGGGATCTGCATAGGTTATAAATGTCATGCGAAACAAAGAATATTTTCTGACCATCTTTAGTAACAAGTTCCTTCCTAGTTCAGTTACACAGGCGCAATATGGTGTGCAACTGTGCTTCTGGACCTCTCTAGCCCATGCACAGTAGTATTTTTCAACTGTGTTGTTATGCTTCATCTGCTTCTTGTTTTCTAGGAAGCCCATGCCACTACCCCTTTCTGTCCAGAACTATTCTACTTTAAAGGGATTTTAATAAATTTGGCCTTGGTCGACTATTTTTGCGAATTATGTCTATAGTTGTAGGGGGTGGTTGGTTCCTATAGACTAGGTAACAGGTTCGGGTGGGATAAAACCATGCCAATACCATGTTTTCGGTTACAAAAAAGTGGATTATAAACCAATTAAATGCGGAATGGGGTTCAGAAACCCCTCACACCCCTATGGATTTGTAGAACCCTTCTTTTGGAATCAAATAATAAACATGTATTTTTCTTTTACTGATGTATCGTCTGTGTCAGAATATGAGTTCCATATACCATCATCTTTTTTGATTCGTTGGTCACTGCTCCACACCACCACATGCATACAACACACATCGTCTCCTCTACGACACCACTAGAAGTTATCACGTACTACCCTCCGTTCAACTTTAAGCTTCCTATGTCTTTTAGACACGCTTTTTGAGGAAGCTCCACGAGTTGATCGGTTAGTCAAAAGTTTACAAAATTGCACAAGAAGTTAGCTTAACATTTTATCTATCCTGCCAACCATTTTTTTTGGACTTCCGATTAACCGATATGTTTATACATCCTCCTTAATCAGTGTGCCGCAAAGACATAGGAAGTTTATAGCCGAATGAAGGGTAATATTAGTTATTACTATTACGTCCAGTTTTTGATATAAATCGTCTCAGTTTTCGAGGGAGCGATTTGACTATTTAGTATCTTTCAAAGTATATGAGCATTAAATATGATAATATACTTTTGTCTAAGTCTGTTCCGTTACGAATCTAATGATATAAGTTTTTTAAGTTCTCTTAAAGTACATTTTTGCTAAAATGAAGGTCAAAGCGTCGTCTTGAACAGTTAGAATGACTTATATTCTTTTACTGAGGAAGTAATACCCACTGGATCGAAGGTTGCATACTGCAAATAGCAATGCACCCGTTTCTGGTCTGGGATTCCAATCATTTGCTTCCTTACCATGATCATCATTTAATCAGATGTTATTATGATGTGGGTAATTAATGGGGGTAATAGAAAAGTGTGTGGTTGATTATTTCATTCGATGTGCATGTTTGACTTTATTCCTTTTTTTTTTTGCTTCTCATTTTCTATACCATTGTGCCTGACACAATACCATCTAGTTCTTAGAGAGATGAACTTGTTATGAACATGTCGTTCCATTTTCGATCCTTGCGTCATATCCTTTTGTGGGGCGTGGCTCTATCCGTATTTGTTTTTCACGCTGAGGATTTCCTTCGTTTGGAGTGTCGGATTTTGTCAGAAGATCTATGCTGATTAGCAATGTGATGTCAACTGTTTTGCAGGCTAAAGGACTTGTGTCTGAGTACCAGCCTAAATACAATAGTGCCAGGGCTGTATATAGAGAGCGGAAGAAATATTTTGATGAAATTGATTGGAATCTGCTAGCCTTCCCTCCCGCAGGCTCTTGCAAGGCAATGCTTACATTGCTTATTCTCTTTTGTATACCTGTATAGGTTTCTATGCATGCTTTTAAGTTGTTATGCAATTTTTATGCTTTTGATTCATGCTTATAATTTTAAAAACTGAGCTAAGAAAATTTAAAATAGGAAGACACCAATGTAATCGTGTCTGGTTGTACATAATGAGCTGTGTCTATTGGTGCTTAAGCCTTGACACTCCGGGATATTTTTTGAGTATCTTCTATTGTGCACTTATGTTCACAAATCCTATGGGCAAGAACCCCGTGGTTCAAGGACAGCCAATTGGTGTATTTTCATTGGCCAAACATTTAGAAGAGACTGAAAATGAGAAGTCTTCATATGACTGTTGCACCACATCTTCCAGGTAAAGCTGACCGTTTAAAGGAAAGTGGTAGTGTTGTCCTGTTCCTTGATATCGGATATGTATATGTAGATGGAAATAAGCACAAAAGAATGGGTGGAGGCTGTAGAACATTATTTTCATGCATTTGTGAATGTTGTAACTGTTAGGTTATTCTCTTATGGTATTGTCTTATGGAACATGTGTGATTTCTTTCTACCTTTAGCAGGTCTTCTATTGCATCTAAACTCGTTATTTGGGTCATTTTATATCGAATGTTTGAGTAGTGCATCATTTCTTGGTCAGGATAGCTGACTGATGTTTTAGGTCAAGAAATTGACATTTCTTTGATTGTTACAGGAAGAGCAGCAGTGGATGGCATGGAAAAGGCTTTTAGCATTTGAAAAGTAAGCACCATATCTGTGAACCTTTAACATGTCTTTCTTTTTTCTTCTTTATTTGTACTATCTTGTCATTTCCATTTCCAATGGAGCCAAAGACTAATTATTCTTTGGCTTTGGGATGTAATGGAATAAAGCAAAATGGCTCATCAAATTGTCTGTGCTTCTTATTATGCGAAGTAGCAGTCAGTCGGCGCGATTCTGAAAGCAATTTGCATTTTGGGTCATCAATGCGCTGCCTCTCTATGTTTCAATAGGGGTAAGGCTTGCGTACATCTGACCCCCCCCCCTACCCCGCCTTATGGCGGGAGCCTTCAAGGCACTGGGGTAAAGATGTTGTTGTATTTGTACTATCTTGTTACATTGCGAGTACTACTTTATGCTTATGTTGATAAATGGTCCTTCTTTCTCCTCTGTACTAGCATTTGCGCCATTTTTGATACCCAATGACAAGTTTTTAGTCCACTTAATATCTTGCAAACCTACGGGGCTTAGTTAAGGGGAATAATCAGCTTGATCTTTCTTAGAACATCTTTTAGAACTCTATGGTCTTTGTTGAAGGTAAATACTATACTGCCCTCCGTTTTGAAATTGAAAATCACTAATGTTTGACGGTCTTTAACTTTTTTGTTCCTGGTTTTTGAATGGGGATTCAGTGATCGGAGATTAATGAATAAATAATTAAAAACTTCAAATTTGTCCATTTCTTAGCCTGTCAGAGGAACCCATTTGGCTGTATTTTATTTCCAATGAATTTGCTATTCTTATTCTAAATGTGTTTCACAGGGGAAACCCACAAAGAATCGACGGTGCATCTTCTAACAAAAGAATTGTCTTCACCTATGAGCAGGTAATATATGTGCATTAGAAGACAACTGCAACCGTATTTGGACCAGGCTGTCTTGTGTTATTATTTCTGTAGTTTCCTTTCATTTGATCGTCTGTGTCTTCCTTCGCCACTTTGATCTCACTCCCACTATGAAATGGCTGCATAAAAGCCATTGTTGCAAACTTGCACTTAGCCTTTTAAATTCTCTTGGGGCTACTAGTTCTATGTTTTTAGGTCATGTTTGCTCTTCAAATAGGGAAGTCTTAGCAGACTCAGAGAAGGTAAATGAAATCAGAGGGAATGAATGAGCTCTGCTACATAGTTTCAGGGCTTACATGTTTAGCAGATAGATTAAACTGACCACCCTAATTGAATTAGGTTGGGACCTGGTTTGATTAAAACTTGCGTCTGATAGCACCCGAGGAGGAGGTTTGTGCTGATGTCTTGTAGTTACCTTGTTACTTCTCCATGAGATGAACTTTATGTAGTGGGTATTAATCTAGATGTCAATAATTATCTGCTAGGAAATGTTCTTTGCTGGAGCTGCTTCCAGAATTCTTGTTTTGGTGTGCTGACTTTCCTACCGTAACTGCTTGACATTCTTTTTTTTTTTTTCTTTGTAATTATCAGTGCCTGATGTACTTGTATCATTATCCTGATATATGGTACGATTATGCTATGTGGCACTCAAAAAGTGGTTCTGTAGATGCGGCTATCAAAGTTTATCAGAGAGCTCTGAAAGCTCTTCCAGGTAAAACCTTTCTTCTTCTTGATTGCAAAAGTTTAAAAAGTACTATCTAAAGCGTGGTTAGCCAGGGTATTCGGTTACATCTTTACTGTATAAATATAGTCTTAGCACCGTTTTTTATGAATAACCCCTCTTCATCTCACTTTTGGTTTGAAGCAGATTCAGAATTGTTAAAATACGCTTATGCTGAACTGGAGGAATCACGTGGAGCAGTACAGGTTTTTCTTTCTCGTGCTATGCTACTTGAGCATATTTCTCTTTGGATCGAGTTACTTCCCAATCTGTATCTTGCTTAGAACATGTTGTACCTTCATGCAGCCTGCAAAAAAGATCTATGAGAACCTTTTGGGAGATGGTGTCAATGCAACTGCTCTGTCACATATACAAGTAAGTTGAATTTATTGGAATGGTTCTTCAATGAGCTATGCTTTATTCAACAATGTGCTTTGGGATTGTGAGAACTCAAGCATCAAAATGGGGTCCAATCGATAACAAAAAAACACCCAGACCCCAATCGAAAATTTCTTGGAAATATTGGACTCCATTTTGATGCTTAACTCCACTTTTATTTTAGACTAAGTTATCTAGGGATAAAGCAAACTAAGCAGTAAACAACTCTGACGATTTACTGGGTGAAATTCGTATGGCAATTACTCTCGATCTCAGTTTTCTGGGCAAAGGTGGGAGAGATGTAGTACTAAAGTTCACTTATTTACTCCTCCGCCCCAGCAGATCATTTGTACATCCTCTTTTAGGCTGTCCCAACAAGTTATTTACGTTTCTGTTTTGGGGCAGTAAGTTGACAACTCTACCATTTCCCAGAGACCCCAGGACACCCCTTCTCCTCTCAGTTTGAGGCTGGGGTGTAGCTGGGAGGAGGGGACTGTGGTGAGTTAAGAAGAGAAGGGGATTAGTGAAATGTAAAAAGTTGGACGTAAACCATGTCTTTTTTACTTTTCCTTGGTTTTTGTGGGAAAGCAAATGTTAAATCTCTAGGGTGGAGGTAGAAATAGTGTATCTTAGTTGTTCCATCCTCCCTTGGCAGCTGTAGATATTAGCTCTCAGATGTTGTCTACGTTGCGAATTGTGGTCCATGGATGTATGTTTCCTAGAAATGTAATAAAGTCTCGGAAGACAAACACACATTCAGGTTTGCAGATGTGGTTAAAAGGTCTACGCTTATGAATTCGTCAGATTTGACTTTATAGAACTTGGGAGTTCAAAATTAGACGGGTAAAAAAACTAATCTATGGATCAGTAATAGGATTTCTTCTTTAGTAGCATGGAGAAAAATAGTGGTAGCAACATCTGTCAGACTCTGTTTACATGTGTGGGAAGTGTCCTTTTAGCTCCGTTGTGCTAAACTAGTCTGCATGATTGGAAAGAACTCAAGAAGTGAAGGTCTATTAAGGCTGTCTCTGTGTGACATTTCTCATCGATTTCAGATTCTTTTTATTTTTATTTTTATTTTTTTATTTTTTTTGTCTTTTTGGTGTGTTTAAAGCTTGTAATGAAATGCTCACGTGTTGCCTGAAAGAAAAGAACTGATATAGAGAGTCATTGTTTGCTCATGTTGAGGACAACCTTCTGGTATCTTCTTTGGTAGGATTATTTGACAGAATTCTCTGGCAATCTAAAGAATGAAGAAGGTAGAAATTTATTGAAGAGAGATTGATGAATCCTGCATATATAAACTAATAGTGATATACTGTATGCAATACGGGACTGCTGCTTTTTTTTTTTCCTGGTACATAGGAGTAGCTCATGCTGCGGGGGGGGGGGGGGTGGATATGAGGATTCGAACCCGGGATAAACCCCGGCCAGGTTAATTCTCTAACCACTAGGTCAACCTTGATCCTCATACGGGACTGTTGTTTAATATCTGTCATAACTATTCTGACTTTTGGTACTACGATATGAGCACTATCTGTATTTCATGCCCCCGTAGTGTCTTTTTGTAACTTGGTGTCACCCCTCTTGGCATCCTCTTTTTAATATATTGATATCTTCTCTTATTTTTCTAAGAAAGTTAATACTCCGTATATGATAGCTGCTAATGTTTCCCTTGTGGTGATTGATCATGTAGTTTATTAGATTTCTTCGAAGAACAGAAGGTGTTGAAGCAGCAAGGAAATACTTTGTGGATGTCCGGAAGTCCCCAAATTGCACTTACCATGTTTATGTTGCATACGCGATGATGGCCTTTTGCCTGGACAAAGATTCTAAGGTAGTGAAATTCCCCTCTTTGCTGAGTTGTTCAAGTTGCTGGTAATGTAGATAAATAGATGTCTTTTGATCCTACCTGGAAATGACTATGTGCAAGTTATATTAACCGCAACTAATATTATGTTTCCATTTAATATTGCATCACATTTTTCAAAGTGAACATGTTACCAGCGTTGATAAGTGCATCATATTTTTCCAAGTCTAGCCTGTTCTCCTTGTCATTGTTATTAATTTATTATCCATCGCGTGACTGTTTTTACTTGCAATTTTTTTTTGTCATATTTGTTAATTTTTCCTTTGCTTGATCCGTGCTATTGCTCTGTTCTCATGCAGATTGCACACAATATATTTGAAGCAGGATTGAAACGATTTATGCATGAGCCAGGCTACATTCTTGAGTGAGTGCAGATCTTGGCTTTCTAGTTACAAGTTTACGGTATATGTGCATCATGTGGAATAGCCATGAGGTCATCACCCATCTGGTAATTTCCTATATGGAAAAGTCTGTCCCTGCAAGAGTTTGCACACTATTCTTGTGCAGTTAAACAAAGCGCCGAATTGAAGTTTTAAGAAATTATTCTTCAAACCAATTCAAAGAACTATAACGTGTTTTGTCATCATGCTAAATATTGTAGTTTCATCTGCTATATATTTTAATGTTATACTACTTAGAAATGGCTGGTGAAGGGCCTATGGGCTTGCTTTTTTCATGAAGTTGAATCATCCAGATTTGGGTCAACTGGAAATAGCCTTACTGTTATCGCTGGGGTAAACTTGTATATGTCCCCCTCTAACCACGATTCGGAGAGGGAGTCTCTTTGGAGGCACTGAGCTGATGATGATATTGTTGTATTATTGATGATCGATGTTTGTAGGTCCTAATAGTATGTTGCAGGTATGCAGATTTTTTGTCACGTTTGAATGATGATAGAAACATCAGAGCTTTGTTTGAACGTGCCCTCAACTCTCTTCCGCCCGAGGAATCGGTTGAGGTAACACCCTGTTATGTATTTCTTCAGATGGCTTTACTTAACCTAAATTTGCCACGATAGAACCCATATTGTATCTCGACTGAAAAGCAACTATATGACTATATCCTGAAAGCGACATGCCTCTCCAACCACCATAAAATAATGTTAAATAAACTAATTGCAATGACAACATCTATGTTAATCATTGACCTACAGATGTGGCAAAACTGTAGGTGGTTTTATTGGATTCCCTTGGGTTGTATTAAGCTATTCGATTACCCTAAGATACCACCACTTGAATGTCTGTATAATAGCTGGGTTTTCTTCATGGGCATATGGGAGGTGGGGTGGTGTGGGGTTAGGGGTTAGGGGTTAGATAAATGCAAGGTGACATGGGGGAAGTCTAACTGTCTAGTGTAGTTGGTTTATAAGATTTCTCTTTTGGTTTTAGATGACTGATTGTTGCACTTGCACAGCAATTGAAACAAGTATGTAAATTGTGCTGCTGGTTGTTACTGCTACCTAGAGAGACAATTGATGGTCAAGACATATGACGTGGATAAGTTATACTCACTGACTTGGAGTGCAAGTTCGAAATTCTTGGTGCTTCTGGGTGTTCTTCCTGGGTCTTATTCTCTTTTGGTTATACTCACTGACTTGGAGTGCAAATCCATACCATTCAAGATTCGTCCTTTTTTTTTTAAAAAAAAAAAATAACATATTGTTAAGGTACCAACAGGTCCAAATTTCCCTAGATATACACCCCTTGAAAGCAAAAAAAGCCCAGTTCCAAATTCCCCTCCTAAATACCTGTACTTGTGGACTTAAACTCAAGGTCCAATGTCCATGCTGTCTAATCTAGATGTTAAGAACTCACATTAAAGACAGTTTAGGCATACTTGAACAAATGGCATGGTGGTGTGTTGTCAAGGCTCACCTAATATAGTTGTGTTTTACTTTTGTGGATTTTCCCTATTCTACATTACTTCTGAAGCCTGTATTTTGATTTTATTTCAATGCTTCAGAAAATGTTTTTAAAGTCCTTCTATCCCAGGTTTGGAAGCGGTTTTCACAATTTGAGCAAACGTATGGAGACCTGTCCAGCATGCTGAAGGTAACAAATGTTTCTCAAATCTTCATTGTAAATCTAATTTTGGATGGCTTTCATGTTGTGCCCTTATCCCGTTCCAGATGCTTGTGTCGGCGAAGTGATCTACCTACTTATCTTTAATATTGTTGTTCGAAAGTTGACTGCTCCTAGTTTTCCGCACACTGAATGATTTATAATGTGTACTCGCGTGTCTTGGTTTTCTGCCCTTGTTCTATCTGATGTAGCGTTTGGAGGTATTATGTACTGTGCAAAGTAAGCTGGACATGATTGTTGTGCTGTCAGTGTGAATTGTTGTTGTCTGATGTTCTGCTGACAGGTTGAGCAAAGAAGAAAAGAGGCTCTCTCCAGAAGCAGTAATGATGAATCTGTAGCACAGGAGAGTTCCCTTCAAGAAGTAATTTCACGATACAGTTTCATGGATCTTTGGCCGTGTTCATCGAAGGATCTGGATCATCTGGCACGACAAACGGTATGTTGAAATTTCACTTTTACCCTCCGAAAACAGCCAAGGAACCTAAAATTAAGTAAATTGGTGCCACGGCCGTTGAAGTTGAATCGACTATTCTCCTTTTCTGATATGTTGAAGGGTCACAGAATCTTGTTTAAGTTTTTGAATCCTTGTTTAAACTTAGTGGTACTGTTCTTCATATTCTTGAGTATATAAAGTCAGTAGAGCGTGAAGGTGAAAGTAGCACCTTGCTATTCTATAGCTTGGTTTGTAATGTAGCACAATACTTTTTTCTATAGGGACTATTTGATTGGATTTTTCATGTGAGATTCTTTTCTTACAAGTTATGCAAGAATTTGGAACTTGATCATGTAAGCGACGAGTTGTTGTTTAAAGAGTTGTTTAGAAGTCTGCTCTGACAGTTCCCCAACCATATATTACTTTATTTTTTTTGAATTTTCCTTCTCATTTTGCAAAAGGGGAAGATACCAAAGTCATAAAAGCTTGTTGAAAATCTGGAATTATCTCTGTCTGAACACTAATAAAGAAGAAGAGAGTAGTGACCATTTGATGCTTTTATATTAATTTTGGCTAAAAGGGCTGCTTTATAAAGAAAAGGACAGCCCGTTGCAGATGGGCATCCCCGCAAAGTGAGGGTCCGGGGGCTACTTAATATGTATCTGGGACTTTTTATATACCACGGTTAGACTGTGGTAGTTTTAGAAGTTTGTTTCAAGAGGTATAAACTAGTATTTTGAAACTAGATGCATTTCCGGGGTATGGTGCAGATGTACTCTGTTCTTTGACTCTGTTAATTAGCCAAATTAGGTTTTCTTGCTTTTCCGGATCTCAAGATGCAACAAGATGTCAGTATGACATTGAATTGATTCATGTACGCCTGTCATTTGTATTATTATGATTTCTGATGCTGTTGAATTGATTCACTCGTTCTGATACAAAAAATTTGCTACACCCTTCAGTGGCTAGCTATGAACATGAATAAGAAAGCGGAGAAGTCTAGTATACCAAATGGAGTTGGTACCGTAGGTATTGCATCTTTCAACTTTATCATCTAGGTTTTATGTGGTTAATTTTCAGCAGATTGTTCAATTGCAATGGCCGTGTTTGCTTCTTCAGGTGAAGAGAAGGGCGCTTCAGGATTGAACATAATGTCTGATCAATCGTCCAAAGTTGTCTATCCCGATATTGCCCAGATGGCGATATATGAGCCAGGACAGAAACCTGGTAATGCTGTCAAACTCTAATGAATAAATCGTTAAAAATATATCGTGTTCAAGTTCCCTGACTACATTCATGCATGATTTCGTATATACCTATGTGTTTGGCTGAAATACTTTACACATTTGCACGTTCACCTTTGGAATGGTATATTTTTACTCCCAAAGTTTGATCTACTAGATCTCAGCATTAAAGCCACTGCTTGTGATATCAATGATGTCATCTAATTGGTGAAAGTTTGGTAGATCAATCAAGGAGTCCCTATTGAGCTTATGCGATAAAAACTTAGTATTAGAAGGGCTGAATTCTTTAACGCACTTTGGAGGTGTGATATCGTAGAGTAAAGTATCATGGTATAAACTCAAACTTTTGAAAAATCTTGTGCTCAATCTGACTGGCTGAGGTATTAATCTGATATCAGTCACATGACAATGAAGACATGAAAATCTTTCTGTTTCTTATGATTTCAACATGATCATCCCATTCATCAGTTTTTGGATTTGTCTTCCTATACGTGAATCTATATTTGTTTTATACTTGTATTTGGTTTCTTGAAAGCAAAACATTCCTGTGGCCGATTATAGGACCTGGAGCTGCTCTTGGAGGAACAATACCTGGGCTTCCAGTTGCCTCTACTACGTTGTCAACATTGGATGGAATTCTGAAAGCAGCTCCACCAACACTCGTAGCATTTATTGCCAATTTGCCTGCTGTTGAAGGTAATAATTGTATTTATCCCGAAAAGTTCATTGTTTGTCAGTGTTGTGGCCGGCGTACTTGGTGTGAGAGATTCCTGGGCGTGGAAGCAGTGAAATCTACACTGCCTCCAAGCTCAAGAAATGGGCTAACCTCCTTTCTCTGAAGAAGCAAGAGAACATTAAGTGATATTTTACCAACTTGTTTGTCATTATCTGTAGAAGTTTGTTTATTGTCTCCATATGTTTTTTTCTCAACTTGCAGACGGTTGTTTTGATTTGGCAGGTCCAGCACCTGACGCAGATTTTGTTCTGTCAATTTGTCTGCAAAGCAACATTCCAACGAGCCAAATGGTGAAGACATCTGTGGCACAAGTACCTGGTGGAGCTTCTTCGAGTATGAGTGACCCTTCTGGTCTAAACAAAATTCGGCCTGTTCCAAGTGGTTCATCTGTGAGAATGACAAGAGATAGGCAACCTGCAAAGCGGAAAGAAATGGAGAGTATGTTCATCTACTTAAGTTGTTTTTTTAGTTACATCTCCAAACAGCGACATGTTTTTGCTACCTTGATGTTTATGCTATTGTTCCTCATTGGACTTCCTCTGCTTGGGAATAGAGGAGGGGGGGGGGGGGGGGGGGTTACAACTATGGATGAACCGCAATTTCCTTAATCGTACTTTTATTTTTTATCTTGAAAAAGCTCTAGTCTCTTTAATAGTGCCCAAAATAGTTGATCCAGTTTTCAAGTTCCCACCTGGTAGTATCGAGGATAAACTTTGTTTTTGAGGTCAAAGTTTCAAGGATAAAAAAGAAAAAAAAAAAAAAGAAAAAAAAAAGAAGAAAAAACCTAGATTCTTTTGGGCACAAGTTTCTTTTAGCCTTACCAAGTCTGTACAGTCTATACTTGACTATCTTCACTGTCAGCTGTAAAACGCCCAGGGTGTATGAATCGATCATTTAACTGCAATATTCCCCTGGACTGGCCTTTTGTTTATTGCTTTAATAAATAAAAGTTATGCAGCCAATCAGCTTAAATAATGTGTTAACCCTTCTGCAGGGAAAGACGATGACGACACTACGAGTGTCCAGAGCCAACCACTCCCTAAAGACGCTTTTAGGTTACGCCAAATGCAGAAAGCTCGGGGGCTAACAGCTCGTGGCGGAACAGCATCGCAAACAGGCTCAACTTCATATGGCAGTGCCTTTTCTGGAGAGCAATCTGGCAGTACTAGCTAATAGGCTGACAACAGTTTTGTACCATTAGCATTTGTAACATTATGCTTTTCACCTTTTTTTTACATACATAGTTTAGGTTTACAACAGGCCTTCCATTATTTTTGTAATATTCTTGTATAATGTTCAAATAATGTAACCTCATCGCAATAATTAAGCAATCAAGTTCAAAGAGCGAGCTAAGCTTGCTCATTCGTCCGTGCAATACACTGACCTAGTTTGCCCACTTCACTCCCTTGCTCCATTACAGTTCGAGTTCACCTTGACTGCCCTGTTTCTTGTTCCTATATTATTAACTAGGGTTCAAGTCTCTGCGATGCCTGCGTATGTAGAATGCTTTACAGTTGTAATAGCAATTCAGAAAGAATTAAACATCAAACATCATTTGTTAGACGCGTTCGAAATCATTTAGTATATGACAGGTATGTTAAATCATAAAATTCGATTGGCTAGACTCAAGTAGCCAATTTGTGAGAGTAGCATTGGTCTCACGTTGGGAGATGTAACTCACAAAGAGGCGTAAAATCGAGGAGGAATCACCATCCGTTTTTCATAACCAGACATTGTTCTTGAGAACCAAGAGAGCGGGAGGAAAAGAGGTCGCTTTTTCCCCCCAAAGGATGTATTAACGTGCACTCGGTAAAAACGACTTACACAAAGGAAGAGAGAGTTCGACAATAGTAGTAATGTCGGGATGGAACTCTAATCCTTTCAGTTGAATAACATGGAAAGTAGAAACAATTTGCAAACAGAAATAGTACTTCATACTGGATACTAAGATGCAGTGATAGAAAACACCTACAAACCTAGATATACTAGAAGTTGCTCCTGAAGCGCTGCTGCCGAAGTGGTCTAAAAGACGGTCGACCCAAAATGATGTCCATAATAAAAGAGGACAGCCATGGATGTGGACTTAAAAATAAGCTAGTGATCCTACTTGGTTCCACCAATCAGGAACACCTAATCCTCATCCACGTCGAGTTTCTTCATTTCGGATTCTAGTTCATCACCCGTTTCTCCATCACCACCCTCTTCGGACTCATTTTCATCTCCGTCTTCACCATCAGGGTCATTCTCATCCAATGGCCCTAACTTCTCAGGAGACTTCTTGAAAATGTCATTAATGTCGTCGATACCATCATCAGATATGTAATTCCCATTAAGGTTCAGCAATTTGAAATCAGGCTTACCTGCTACAATCTGAGCCAATAGCCTAGCTCCAGCCCTTCTTAGCCCGTTTGTGCTCATATCCAGCTCTTTTAACCGGGCATGGCTTTCTTCAAGACACTTGCCGATTTGTATGGCTCCTTCGTCTTTCAGCTCATTTTCACCCAAGTTCAACTTAGACAGGTGCTGCTTTTTGGCCAATAATGCAGCCACAACTGGAGCAGCAGCAGGTGTAATTTCATTGCCTGCCAACTCCAACACTTCAAGCATAGGAGCCGATTCCTTGAGAGCATTTGCAATCGCAATAGTACCCTTATCTTCCAAGTTCAAGTAACTCAAGTAAGCTTCAGTAAGATTTGCATGTTTCGAAAGTGCTTTACTCAGAACAATTCCAGCTTCGATGCCAAACATGTTATCTCGTAAGTCGAGTTTTTTTAAGTTGAGGCATCCCTCCAGAGCTTCAGACAAGGCAACACCTCCCTCAGAGTCTACTCGTGTTGAGGAGCACCTAAAGTTCTCTAGCAATGGAGACCGCTTCACAATCTGAGAAATGGCAAGAGCCCCTTCATCTCCCGTCATGTTATTGTGGAAATGAAGGACCTTAAGCTTTTCTGTCGAAGGTACCAACTCAGACACAGCACGTGCTGCATCTTCTGAGATGCCACCATTCATCAAATATAGTTCCTCTAAGCTACTTTGAGATTTCAGGAGCGCTCCAAATGCCCGAACACCTTTCTCACCAAGAGCGTTATTTGAGAGATTCAGCGACTTCAAAACAGAACCTTCAAGGGCAGCTGAAAATATCTTCATAACTTCAAGAGCTTCCACTTCAGGTCTACCAGCAATGAAATCAGACAGGTCCACTTCCTTCAATTTATCCTTGATCGATACCAAAACGGGTTCAGCTACACGAGCTGCACCTAAGCTAAAGCTTCTATTACTAAAGCATATTTTAGTGTAAGTGTTTGATGGATCCATGAGTGGCTTCAATAACTCCTTTGCCTCTTCAGCCTCGATAAAGTCACGCGAGCCTTTAGAAATATCGAAAAGATTTTCCTGGACTACCTCACTGATATGTGCTTCTCCAGTAGCTTTGCTTGTCGGACCTCGTTTCAGAGCTTCTATGATGAGTTTACTGCATTCTTTAGCATATAGCTGGAGAGCAGAACTTCCATCACCATCTGGCTCCTTTTCATAGTGTTGATTAGCAACATTATATGCCACCTCCTCAACTTGCTTTGCATTTTCCTTCGCCTCTCCTTTACTCAGACTTCCATACTTCTGTGTAAATATAGTTGGAGTTGAAAGATTGTTGGCCATTCGCTCCAAAAGCCCGACCCTTATGTTATGGCTTGGAGGCCACAGTTTGACAGAAAACTGACGGCGTTCAGCTGTTGGCGGCATAGGGTCCATTTAAACTTTTCCACAGCCACAAAAAGAAGGAAACTCGTGAGGTAAATTAGAGATATGTGAATATTAATAAGGTCTAAGCAGCTATTGTAATCTTATATAAATAGAATTCTAAAGTCTAAACCTAGTTACATACAACAACAACAACAACAACAACAACCAAGCCTTATTCCCAAAATGATTTGGGGTCGGCTAACATGAATCGTCATCCAGTACCCGTCTTGTGTACGCCAAGAAATTTCGAAAACGTTGTAAACATGTTAGAAATATTTAAACAATTTCAAAGGAAATTTAGAAAGTCGTCAAAATAAATAAAAAGGTTTAAAAAAATATTGCAAAAAACAGATGAACTTTGAACACAAGTTAAAAAGTTTTAGAAAAATAGTTGGAAAAACCAAACAAATAAATCAAAAGGGGTCAGAAAAAGTCCTCCACATGGATAGAGTCTCGCCACCCTGCCCTATCCAACACCATACTCTCTTCAAGCCCTAGGGAGCTCATATCACTTCTAATCACCTTCGTCCAAGTCATCTTGGGTCTTCCTCGACCCCTACTAATATTATCACTTCTCCACCCTTCTACTCTTCTAACCGGCGCCTCACTAGGCCTCCTCCTCACGTGGCCATACCACCTCAGTCGGTTCTCCATCATCTTATCCCCTATGGGTGCAACCCCTACTTTCTCCCTAATAACTTCATTTCTCAACCGATCACGTATTGTATGTCCACACATCCACCGTAACATGCGCATCTCCGCCACACTCATCTTATGAACGTGACACTGCTTCACGGCCCAACATTCCGTGCCATATAACAGTGCCGGCCTAATTGCCGTACGATAAAACTTACCCTTCAACTTATTGGGCAATCCTCGATCACACAGAAGTCCTGTGGCATTCTTCCACTTCAACCAACCTGATTTGATCCTATGAGCCACATCTCCATCCAATTCTCCATCCTTTTGAAGAATCGATCCTAAATATCGGAAAAAATCTGATCCCTGAACAATCTTTCCATCCAACATGATCGTCCCCGTCTCCGTTTGCCTAATGCCGCTGAACTTACACTCCAAATACTCGGTCTTGCTCCGACTCAACCGAAACCCTCGAGACTCCAACGTGTCCCTCCATAGCTCCAACCTTCTCTCCAAATCCTCTTTCGTTTCTGAGATCAACACTATATCATCTGCAAACATCATGCACCATGGTATATCATCCTGGATTGACCTCGTCAATTCATCCATGACTATAGCAAAGAGAAACGGGCTAAGTGCGGACCCTTGGTGCACTCCAATGGTAATAGGGAACTCTTCTGACTTCCCTACACTAGTCCGCACTCTCGTGCTAGCTCCCTCATACATGTCCTTAATGATGTCAATATATTTTTGCGGAACTCCTTTCTTAGTTAGAGCCCACCAAAGCACTTCCCTTGGTACCTTGTCATACGCCTTCTCCAAATCAATAAATACCATATGTAGGTCCTTCTTCCTATCCCGATAAGTCTCCATTGTCTGTCTTATGAGATGAATTGCCTCCATAGTTGACCTCCCCGGCATAAATCCAAATTGATTCTCTGAAATCTTCACACTTCTTCTTAATCTATGCTCAATCACCCGTTCCCAAAGTTTCATTGTATGACTCATCAACTTGATCCCGCGATAGTTGGCACACTCTTGAACATCCCCTTTGTTCTTATACAAAGGGACCAAAGTGCTCTTCCTCCACTCCACCGGCATCTTATTACCTCTCCAAATCATGTTGAAAAGTGTCGTCAACCATTCCACACCCCTATCTCCAAGACACCTCCAAACCTCAATAGGTATGCCGTCTGGCCCCACTGCTTTCTTTCGTCCCATCTTCTTCAAGGCCATCCTCACCTCTTCCTTCTGAATTCTCCGCCTAGTTACATCTTATCAAAATTTAAAACCCTTTATAAAGACTTATTTGCAATCGAATATACGCATACACAAGATAACAGAGCCATAACATGTAATGCATTACCACGAAAGAGGATCCTGTAGGACGCTAATAACATACTCCGTAGTTATTTTGATTGTCAAATGTAAAAATTGTTTCCGATGGGTGAAAACTACATTCAACATGAATTTCAATACAACAATGCCATATTTCAGGCCAACCAGCAAAGATAATTTAGCTCATTTGCCCATCTTGACCACTACACCAATTAAAGGAATCGATTCACATTTGACGTGAAACTAACACGTTTTTTGGGTACCTCATACAGTCATATAAGAAGTTCGCTTTGAAGGTAAGACCTGGTGGACAGGACAGTCATACTCTTCCAACAAAAGAGTAGAAATGCTAACAATTTGTTTAGTATCGGAGAATATGGAGCAACACAAAGACATAGAAAAATGGAGGGATCCATTTCCCTTCCACTTTATTAACTAGATCCTTTCAACAACAACATTACCTCAATGTCTCAAAGGTTCCCGAGTAAGGCTAAGGGGGAGTCGGTTGAACGCAATAACGCAAGCCTCACCTTTATGTCGAAAACATAGAGAGGTTGTTCACGGACTGACTGCTACTTCACAATACAAAAACTAAAGTAATGACAGTTCTCTACTTCTCCCTCACTCCCCAGTCCCCACCCCACCCAAACACATTGTCGAAGGATAAATGTGAAGAACATAAACAAGATTCAGATTACGTTATTGGCCCCATTTCCTGATTACGTTATTCAAATTACGCCGAAACACAACCAATAACAAAAACAACAATCACGCCTTATTCCCAAAATGATTTGGAGTGGCTAACATGAATCGTCATATGTAACCGTCTCGTGAAAACGGAATAAAAAAACCATGAATCACTTCCACAAATTTTCAGTTGTGCATATCATCTAGGGCTGTAAAATTGTACTAAATGCCTCAGCAAGAACAACACCAATTTCCCAAATGTGAATACAATCACAATGACAATCATAAGCAATCAAACTCAAGTAATATTCCCCAATATTTGCAGTAAAAATCAAATTGGATTTACAAATTCTCAGATGAAACTGACAGTAACTTTTTTTTTTCTTTAGATGGATAGTAATTTAGAACAAGGAGATAGAATAATAAAAGAAGAGATGATTTAGATTAACTAATTTTACCTCAAAGTGGTCAAAAATTTCTTTCTGATTCTGCAATGTGGGTGGAAAAATTAACCCAGTTCCCAGCAAAATTCAAAGCACAAATGATGAATGGGTGATAATTCAAATTGGGATTTTGTTTTCGCAAAAATTCATGAAGAAAAGGTGAGGGTTTTATTTTTATACACAGTAATTTTAATTTTTATAATTTTTACTACGGAGTAGTATTTTCGGAAGGGAAAGATTTTGAAATTTTAACGAGAATAATCCAACTTTAGTTGAATTTGTCAAAACTTGACACATTGTTCCTGACTCCCTGGTTAGTAAATAGTACTCCCTCCATTCATATCCAAATGCCCCATTTTTTTGCACTTTTTGACGGACCATACACTAAACTTTCTGATATTAATAAAAATTTCATTTGTTTCCTTATTTTGTTGTAGAACGAATTTTGTCGTTACAAATTTCTGGTGAATCCGACGTAAAAATATCTACCTCTCATTCTTATTACTTACACATCAAGCCTATTGCAACGACGGTGTTTGCTGAGCTACGCACTCTTCGTTCTTCCAAGAAAATAACTCGTGCAACTACGTAGAGTCCCCAAAGCACTGCTGCAACGCAACCCATCGACATCTACACAAGAGGGATGACAAGGAAGGCTACTAGCAACCCACTGATGTAATGATATATGTAATGATATATGTTTTGCTACCCGAAGGTGTTATCAAGCAGCTAAACAAGATTTGCAGAGGTTTTCTTTGGAGTATCTCGGAGGGACAGAGGAAAATGATCTACAAGTGATGGGCTAGGTCTTGTGCTCCTAGAAATGAGGGAGGTTTCAATATTAAGGAAGCACTCGCCTGGAACAAGGCGTTGATCTCCAAATGGTTATGGGTAATAGACACATACAACATGAATATATGGACTCACTGGATCTCCAGATATGGAAGAAAGAGGACATTTGGAGAGCATACTAATTGTTAGGGACGAAAATTTGGAGAAATTAGGGTCAATTCCTATTGCTGTTGACTGCTTCCTGGAGCAATAATGGTAAATTTACTATAAAAAAAGCTCATGAATTTTTTAGACACTAATTTACTAGAATGAAAGGAAGTAAAGTGGTTAAATATGGTGAACAGGTGTTGTCGATGCAAAATGGTAGATGAGACTAAAACTCATCTCGTCTTTGAATGCACCTTTGCTAAGTCAATCTGCAGATCAATGCTAATCTGGATGAATTAGGGTGGGCAAGGATGAAGTCTGATACTTAAAATCCGTTGTTTCTCAAAGAAAATTTAGAAGAAAAACTGCCGAGTGAAATGGCAGATTTGTGTTATAGTAGCTAGCTGGAAAGTTACTTATGGAGTTTGTAAGAGTGAGTTGGTTACAACTTACAACTAACTTTCTCTTACAAAAATAATTGCCAAAGTTGTACGCGGTTATGCCAAATTGGTATAAATAGTTGTGGGTGTAATAATTTTTAGATCATGAATAAGGATTTTTTGTCTAACACTACCTAATACAACGTACAATTTGCGAAACACTACCTAATACATTTTTTTTTGTCTAACACTACCTTATACAACGCATTTCTTTGTCTAACACTACCATAAATGGTTTCCGGCAAAAAAGAAGTCAACTTTCCGACCGCTTGTCCACGTGATCTTGGTTTAACTCGTAATATCATCAAAAGATCCCATAAAAAGTTAATGAGGGACATAGTGAAAATGTCCTGAAAAAAATTATTCCTAGATGCAATTAAAATGGAGAGATATAGAGGATTAATGAAATTAAAGAGAGAACAATGCCAGAAAATTGGAGGAAAAAATGGAAGGGAAGTAAATTTTGGGGGGAAAACTTTCGAAAAAAAAATAGGGAGAGGTAAAAGATCACGTGCACAGGCAGGAGGCGGGTCAAGCCGAAAAGATGATTTTTTTTTTTTGCCGGAAATCATTCATGGTAGTGTTAGACAAAAAATACGTTGTATTAGGTAGTGTTAGACAAAAAATAATGTATTAGGGAGTGTTTCACAAAAAGTACGTTGTATTAGATAGTGTTAGACAAAAAATCCCATGAATAATACAACTTTCCTCTCAATTCTCTCCACATTTCTATCTTCCTTTATACTCTATTGAGCAACCGGGATGCAAACGAGGAAGGTGATAGGATTTCTACATTTTAGAGTAAAAAAACATAATAAGAGTATCAATTTCTATCTTCTTCTATATAACAAGGACGCAAACAAGGTTTTCAGAAAAAAAAAAAAAAAAAAAAAAAAGGATGCAAACGAGGAAGCTGATAGGATTTCTACATTTTTGAGCAACCATACATCGTAACTCCTACAAATTTGCTTAGCTTCATAAACCAGATGAACAAAAAAAACATTCATGTAAAAAGAAAACAAATTTTCATTTACACTTTAATGTATGTACAACTAATGAACATTGCCACAATAAAACAGGATGGCAATATCGCCGTTACACGTTAGGCATATGAAAACTGTAATACACAGCCTAATCTGCTATCGCCTTAACTAAGAACATCCGGTAGATATCAGTCTCTTCAGTCTTCACCAGTACAAAGCTCGCATAGCGTCTTGTTACATTATTTAAGATTATAGCCTACTGCTTGTCTTTACGCGATTTGTTCTTATCAATGGAATCCAGTGCTTCTTCAAATGATTTCTGGAGAACAGAAGAAGCGAAGAAAAAGAACTCAGGAAATTATCACTACCACATTATACGACCAGTCCACTGACCACATGTTCACATATAAAACAGACCAATGTTCTCTCATACACAATTGGAATCTCTCAAAGATGGATGGGAAGTATATATGGAGTACTCCGAGGTATAACAAAAAGAACAGGGACAGGCCAAAGAAAGTACTGGATAAGGTAACTCAACTGACGGCCCTGAAACGCCACTACGCCACCACCACCAATACAACAAGCATAATGTGGGAGCTTTTTAGCTTTAAACCACTGATTTACGGAGTATAATTTAAGATCCAACCCAAGGCTAAACTGGGATGAGGACAAGTTAAAAACCACCCTGAACAATTTTAGGACATTCCGCTTACCTCTCCTCTCAATTCAATTTTTCTGCTCCCATTTCTCTCTGTCAACTGCACTCTGGCACTCCCTTATTTCCTACATTTCATTTAACAGCCAAACCACAACCTCCCCTAGTCTCCATCACTCATTTCCCTCTTACATACTATATTTTTTGCCTACCAACATCTTTCTCTCAATGATTCGATGCATGTTGAGAAGCCTCAAACTTCTACAAAAAATACAAAAAATACAAAAAAAAAAAAAAGCTCTCAATATGAGCTATTGGTGCTCATATCGTGAAATCGGACCACACGGAACAATTTGGCCCTCAAAAGTAAGGATGGTAATAGCTTAATCTGACCACATGCAGGACTGGTATGTGCCTACATTTCGTATTTGCAATATCTACTTATTCCATGGCCCACATTTGTTATATCACCCACTTTAGCAGCAGCAGCAGCATGAAGAAGTACACAAAATGTCACAAAATGACACTGAAACCCTTGTTTTCACCTCGATAACACACTCCTGAGGTCCTTAAAAAAAAGGGAAGCTCCTAAGGCTCCTGACTTCCTGCTAATGCTGACTTCTTTCTTCCTTTCCAGTTACCAGCAACAATCAACCCTAGGACACCTAATAACACCCAACAGCGAAGCATAGACCAGCCTTACCATTATATTGCACGAACTCCATATAGTGTATGAGCACGCACACCCAATTTTCCAAATCTATTAGAATATACTCCCTCCTATTCTTTTCTTTATCCCACTTTCAAAACTTGTTTTTGAGAAGCCATGTTTGGGGCTTACTACTAGACCAAATGAAAAACCCGTTTACCATATAATCAAGTGAAATTGGTAGAGTGTAATGCAGAATAGAATATGTACTACATTTTACACTAAGTGAACGATTCATTTGGTCTATAAGTAGCTCCCAACATGGCACCTCAAAAACAGTTTTCAAAAGTGGGAAAAAACAGTGAATAAGACTATAGGAGGGAGTAAGCTTTTTCAATCAACTAAAACAAAATCATAGATAGGACGATCAATCTGGTTGATTTCACTACAAATGGCACTAAAGAGACTTGCCACCAAACTAATCCAAAGAAGAGACAAAACTCAAAGATATTTTTTATATTCAGATGGCCCTAGCAGTAAGTTATTGAATATGCATTCAGGTCTCAGCCCTGAATCTATCTGTGATGTCTGATCTGTCAGTATATCTAGAGTAACCAACATCGTAGACATTCACTAGCAAGTAGCAACTAATGAATGCCAAAATCAGTCTCAGCCGAAAATCCTTTTCGACATCTCATTTTTCTAAAATGAAATGGTAAGAATAACATTCGAAAGCATAATACCAGATTAACAACTGCATCCTCCAAAAGCGGGACATTTATAAAGCAGACCATCAATAGTTATAGGTACGTACCCCAGAATTTTGTATCTTCCATAGAGTCTCCCTGCTCATGTCTATTGCTACTGTCCCACCAAGTAACGCACTGCATTTGATAGAAATAGAGAACAACGTAAGACATGCAGTGGTCCCTCTTCCTTAGTATAGTCAAAACTTGTCGATTTTATTCCAACGCATATTAAGCATAAACTTCTGGTCTTACTTTGCAGAACAAAAATTCAAAGACAGAAAAGAGAGATCCTTTTAGTTCTGGTGACTGACACATAAGCAGCATGCTGATCATGGTTAATCATCTTAGACTACAGATAGTAGAGAAGTGATAACAGGCAAAATGCATTACAGGCATGAAACAACAGAAAAGTTTAATCAGTGAGAGCCAGACTGTATATACAGTCAGTCTGCATAGGAAGCTCAGTCTCTTCCGAGTTCCGACAAACAACAACAACAACAACAACAACAACCAAGCTTTATTCCCAAAATGATTTGGGGTCGGCTAACATGAATCGTCATCCAGTAACCGTCTTGTGTATGCCATAAAATTTCAAAAACGTTGTGAACCATTTAGGAATATTGAAACACTTTCAAAAGGAGTTTTAGAAAGTTTTCAAAATAAATAAAAAGTTTGAAAAATAGTGAAAAACAGTGAAAAACATGAACTTTGAACACATAGTAAGGAAAAAGTATTGAGAAAAAGTTAGGAAAACCAAAAAAGAAACCAAAAAGAGAATCAGGTGAAGAAAACTATACATAGTCCCTTGGTCAAGAATCAGGTGAACGAACGGCTGTCTCATTAGCATCTGCTTAAATTAAAGATTCACTCTTTCCTCATGTAAATCAGCCAAGACATTTGATTAGGGTCAATTGTAGCAATCGATTAAGTAATAATATCCCTAAAAAATTGAATGCTAGTTGTGTTATGGAGTACAGGCCAATTGCATGCTGCACTACTCTATACAAGGTCATTAGCAAAATTCTTGCAAACAGGATCCAATAAATTCTGCCTGATCTGATTGAGAATGAACAGACTGCATTGGTCAGGAAAAGTCCAAAAGATGTATATTTGATAACATCCTAGTTTCACAAGCTCTCATCAAAGGGTATAGTAGAAAACACCTCTCCCCAAGGTGTTTGTTGAAGGTAGATATAAAGAAAGCATTTGACTCTGTAAATTGGAAATTTGTTGAGAATATGCTGCTGGCTCTTAAATTCCCTAAAGTGTTTACCAAATGGATTATGGGATGTATCTCAAGTACCTGGTTCACACTGAAGATCAATGGCTCAAACCAAGGCTTTATCAAAGGAAAGTGTGGTATAAGACAGGGTGATCCACTATCACCTTATCTTTTTGTTTTGTGTATGGAAAATTTCTCAAGATACATGAGACGTATGCACAAAGTCACAAACAGCCTCATTTTTCCTTTCACCCCAAATGTTCAAGGATCAAATTGACTCATGAGTTTTGCTGATGATCTCATGCTTTTTACAAGAGGAGATGCCCCCTCAGTTGCTGCTGCTACAGAATGTTTGGATACTTTTGCACGAATATCTGGGCTGACTGCAAACCCAGAAAAGACAGAGATATATTTCGGAGGAGTCAAGTCATATGTCAAAGAGCAAATACTCACAAAGACAGGGTTTACTGAAGGAACCTTTCCTTTCAGGTACCTAGGTGTTCCCCTAAACTCAAGTAGACTGCTATCTGAAATGTATGCTGCACTCATTAGCAAAATTCGAACTGTCATTCATCACTGGACTACAAATGTGCTGTCTTATGCTGGCAAGGTTGAGCTGATCAACTCCATTTTTGGGATAGAAAATTTTTGGTGTTCAAGTTTTCTTTTGCCAAAGTATACTGTGTCTCATGTTCTCCTAAGACTGAGGGAGGATTTGGCATTAAGGAGTTACTTTCTTGGAACAAAGCATCTCTATCAAGATGGCTTTGGAAAATTAGTAAAATGCAGCAAGGTTTTTGGGTGGACTGGACAATAGCACAATGATTGAAAAAAGAAAGCATATGGAATGTGCAGAGGAGTATGAATGACTCAGAGAGTTGGAAAGGCATCCTTAGTGTTAGGGATGTTATTCTTAATACTCAAGGAGAAGCTGCAAGTGCTGAAAGTATCATTAATTCGTGGACAAAAGCTGGGTAATTCTCATTTGAAAGCTGCTTACAATCACTTCAGAACTCACCAAAGGAGAAGAAAAGACTGCAATGTTATTTGGAACACTGTTAACTCACCAAGACACAGTTTCATTTGCAACCTGGCATCCCAGAATTGTCTCTCTACAGCTGATAATCTAATGAGGAGGGGATAAGTCATTGTGAATAGATGTGCTCTATGCAAGGAGGATGCAGAATCACATCAGCACCTGTTCTTTGAATGCAGGGCATTTGGCAACAAATTCTTCAGTGGAATGACATTAAAAGAAATGCCTGTAGTCTAAGGCGCAAACTGCAATGGGGATCCCAGCGTCAGCATGCTAGACATTGGAGATACAAATGGTTTCGTGCAAGTCTTGCAGCTACAACATATATGATATGGTTTGAGAGAAACTAAAGGATTTTTGGGGATTTGGAGCAAAATAGTACTTGGATTATTGGAAAAATCAAGTATGTAGTGAGTGTTCGATTATTAGCTATTTCAAAGCATCATTTGCATGATGAAATTGTGGATAATCTAAATGTAAACTATTGCCTAGATCTTAGTGGTTTCATATTTTTTTTTGTAATTCTTTGCTTTTTATTCCCCAAGGTGGATGAATAAAACAACTATGATTGCCAAAATTGCTAACAGACTCATGCAGTCAGACGTGTGCTAGCAAGTAACAACGGACTGCATTATTTCTTTGAGGCTATACGGCTATACCCCCTTTCAGCAAAAATAGCCATTATTGTCTTCATCATATAAGCAAAGAAAACCAAACACATGTCGCAGTAGAGACATTACTTTGCAGATTCAATAGATCATGCAAGTGTTAATGATATTTGTGGTACAACTATGACGCTAACAAGATTACACTTAATTCTAACATCTGTGTCCTTATTCTACTTATCCCTTCTTAATATCTGAAATGTTAAACCACAAGGAAAGTGATAAATGGGAGCTGGATAGATACTACACTCCATAAGTCACCTTTTACACTCTTCTTTGGGTAAGAGTACCATTAACTGTGCTCCCCAAATGAGCAGTTTAAGAGTTTTCAAGTTTGTAATAATCACCACACTACAGCAACGGCTATAATCAAATGACTCAAATCGTAGGCTTGTAAGAAAAGTACCAAAATAGAGTAGAAAAGCAAGGGGTTTCCACAGTAGTGTAAACGTTACCCAAAATAGAATAGCACCAAGCGATTCAGTCTTCACAAGCTTTCTTTTAGTCCCACCCCGCGAAGAAAAGGTTTCCAGACTAGAATACATATTTGGGGAGAGACAATTATGCAAACCAAGATAGTGCCAATTTACTGAAGGACAAGGGGGAAGCATGACCTAATGAGAAAGAAATAATTACGCAAATCAAGATAGTGGCAAATTATGAAATCACAAGTTATAAGGGAGTGGAGATCCTTTGTCCCATTCTTGTGTTCCACTCCTTGTACCCCTCCAATCAAATTTTTGGAAAGCAATTAAATTATAAGGTTAAATGGAATTTTTAAAGTTGGAAAGTGGGTTTGCAAGGTTGTGATTGGAGGGGTACATAGAGTGGTACACAAAGTGGCGCATAGAATCCTCATTCGTTATAAGGCTCCTAGTAAGTTTATACTGGTAAGAAGATAGATTTGGCTATCTAACACTCAAGCTCTTAGGCTTTGTCAAATTGTCCCTACGAAAATCATGTACCCATTGATCATCCAAGGCCTCTAAATCCTAACTGAATCTATCCAAATCCTCCCCACTCTTTTTGATGAATAAGAGATGTTATCCCACAGAACGTGGCAGCTGTACGTGTCAAATCCGTCCAGCATTTTGAGTCATAACAAGTACTATATCTCGGGAAAAGAGTAACTGAATTTCTACAATATGGTTCCGGATTTCAGTTCTGCTCCATCCCCAATGGGAAGCATTAGACTTTTCTATTTTTTTTTGTGCTGTCCAAAAAAAAAACAAATCTATTGTGACATCTTATCACAAAGGCCTTAAGACTGCATTTGGGAACATGGATTTCATTTTCAAATCCAAATTTGATACAAATCCTATGTTTGGGGATTCTAGAATTTGAAAAGTTGGAACTGTATCAAATTTTTTGGAATCTGAATTTGATTGAAATTCTAGCTAGTGTAAAACAAATGACACCCCAAAATCCCTCATTTTGAAATCCTACACCAAGTCTCTTCTCAAACCTCAAATTTTAGAATTCAAACTATGAGTTTTCCCAAACATTGGATTTATATTTGAATTCTTCATTTTGCAAATGATGGAATTGAAATCATTACAAATTCCCAAATTCTTGTTTCCAAACGCTATTCAAACAAAATCTAATCGAATGTGTCTCCCCATCCAACACACCACCCCCTCCTCTCAGCAAGAGTAACTCCGTTTCATTGAACTTTTCAGTCCCAGTTTCAAGATACGCAATCACAATGCCAAAAAAACATACCTTTTGACAATGGAAAACCATATACTACCAACAACGAACAGCCTTAACACGAATCATCCCGTTAAACTCACAGAAAACACGCCACACAGGATCAATCTTATTTTCCCAAATGTTGCTTCCCAATTGTACACCAACAACTACACCCTTCAGCACTTCTGCCTACTCATTTCTCGAGTGTCTCCTCACACAAATCAACATAATTACAAAAATGACGTCCAATATCGAGCAAACAACTCTTTCTTTCGCGCAAATTCAAAGCTACATACACACTCCACTGTCTTATTTCACCTCATCTCTTCTAAGCCTCGTAATCAAAATTCACCATCTCAATCAAATTATAATTCAATTGTCCAATATACAGAAATCAACATTACACGAATCATAATAAGAAAATAAGAAGCTTCAGAAACACGACAACAAACATACCCAGCAAAGGCAAGGTTGATAAGAAAGCCACGGGTCATCATATACCGAAACACCGCCTCTACATTCGAAGCAAACCTTTCCGACGACGGCGGAGGAGGAGGGCGATAATAAGAACCACCGCGGTTATCATATCCACCACCACCACGGTAATTTCCGGCGTTGCTACTGTAATTATTATTAACATTATTACTATACCGGGTGAAATTGTAAGCGGCACGCTTCCGATCGTCGATCAAGACCTCGTAAGCCTCGGAAACTTGCTTGAATTTGACGGTAGCGGCGTCTCTGGCGAATTGGGGGGACTGAGCGTGCTTGTCAGGGTGAAATTGGACGGCTAATTTGCGAAATGCGAGCTTGATTTCGTGTTTTGTGGCGTTTTTTGTTATGCCGAGGACTTTGTAGTGATCCGCCATTGTTGAGGTTGATCGAGGTTTGTTGAGATGAGCGTGAAGGAGAAAATTGAGGAGACATGGATGGAGAAACAATGGCGGTTGTAACTTGTAACTTGTAAGAGAAGGATCTGATGACTTGTTTTTTTTG